>OX030979.1:0-2500000 GCA_943735965.1 Eupithecia abbreviata | reverse complement strand
CATCAAATGAAGAATGACAATACTGTTTCGTCGCAGCCATCTTCCCCTACCTATTCAAACTTCGGAATCTGCCTTTAATACGTAATAGACTCAGAACTGCGTCTAAAATTAGCCCTCAAGAACATTATTACTCCATTCTTGTGAGTTGTATAAGCTGGTTACTCAGCGATACTCCGGCATAGCGTTATAGGCTGCGAGTCGTTTAACTTCACACATGAGTTCAGGGCGCCCCCTCTCGGCTTTCGGCTGAATTAAATATTGTACGGATTTACGCAAGGACATGGTTCGCTTTATTCCTCCTTTTTCATAGCTTTCGTGTCCTAGCGGGTGGGTAGAGAAGAAATAAAAGGTAATATAGCTGATTGTAGGCCGATATAATTTCCAATTTTCTAAGACGTAACAGTATGCAGCATTTTCAAAAGACTTCAGAAAAGGAGATTCTCAGTTCGTCTGTATTGTTTTATGTATGTATGCTACTTTATACCTCCGTCATTGCTTTACCGATTTTGCTGATTCTTTAATTATTGTATAGAGACCGAGATAAAGACGGGCACCACCCCCGGAATTCGGTCGGTTCATAGTTTTAAAATACGCTAAATTATTTTCAGACATGTTAGATCTTCAGGACCCCGTATAGCAACAGAATAACCAAATCAAATCATTTATTCTCTGGAATGTAGGTACAAAAGCTCTCTAATATAAATGGTATTTCTCCAAATTGACACACTGCCCCGCTAAAGTTTGGCTCGCAGCTGCTGATTTTCCGGTCAATTACAATCAGAGAAAGAGACCCCACCCTTCATGACAAGAGCGAATATGTGTCTTCTCGACTTTCGTGCTACACCGTCGACCACGACGTCACTCGCCATCAGGTGTGGTCAAACGGCGTTGTAAAGTAAAGTAAAAAAAAAAAAATATTTTGTCAGAACAGATTTATAAGAGTCTTATAAATTAAAATTAGATTAACAGAAGACAGAAACTGACAAAATCGGTCTCCACTCAGCGTGTGCGTGTAGAGCAGATCGTACCATGCGCATCACGGTCTTCCGTGGAGACCGTTGTGCGCAAGGTGGCAAATTGACTATCACCACGTAGAACCACTCATAAAGTTGTGGAAGAACGACACTATCGCTGGCGATTCATACGTCCTTGCAAATGGTGCCTTAGGTCACGGTGTAGTGGACTCCATTAGTCTCTAAGTCTTTAAAAAGGTTAATCCCCACAAGGATCGAACACTTTTTCAGTTGGGACATCTGCTAGATAAGACCCAATATATTAGAATGACCCAATTTAGAAATACCGACATAATCTTGTCCACCTTGCACAGCAGGTCATACCTACCCTCACTTTTAAGCCTATAGGGTGCCCCAGGGAAAGCATTGCCCTGAAATATTATAATGACGAGGCTTTTTTGATCAAGGTGAGATTGGTTTCCGGTATAGGTTGGCGCGTATTACCTGTAACATTCGATTATAGGGTTTTTCGATCTGTCATGGCTACCCTATTTGTAGTTTGTTTTCATTTTCATGGCGGAGGAAAAAGGGGAGAGAATATGAGTCAGCGGAAAAGGAAACAATCGGATTTGGAGAGTTTTTCTTTTATTCAAGAGAAAATGGGAATGTATTTCGGGGAAACTCAGTGAAGGAAAGTTGTTTCAACGTGAACCCAGATTCATCCTCTGTGACTTCTGATGATAGTGATCGTTAATTGGGCAATGATCGCCACTGCCAAATTAGCGATGACATTTAGATCAGATACATGACTTGATACTAAGTATAATAAAATGGAAACCTTTAATAACAAAGACAATTACAATTAAGAGATAAATACTTTTAAACTTACGCGATCTGAACACATATTTGTAAGTATTAATACAACGGGTATTTATCGCGTTTATTTACCTATTTTTCGCGACGTTTCAACAGGTTTACACACGTCGTGGTCACGGGATGACCACGACATGATTAGTCATCCCGTGACCACGACAGTGTGTAAACCTGTTGAAACGTCGGGAAAAATAGGTAAATAAACGCGATAAATACCCGTTGTATTAATACTTATAAATTAAGAGATAAAAACAAATTTTAAATATTATCCCTATAGTACGAATTCAAGAATGAATTCATGTCATTACAAAAAGAAACAAAGAACTTACTGTAGTCTTCAGTCTTTAGAGGTAGCTTTAATGATAAAAAACTTCATATCAAGACCACGACGTAATCAAATAACTAACTTAACTAAGTACAGTAAGTACTTAGTTCTTAAGTTACAAGAAGCCATATATTTTCATTAATTTGCGTACACCTACGTAATCTCTCCGCAGTTCATTACCAAAATCAGCGGGTCCAAATTAGAACGTGTTTACTCAGAATTCTGATTATAAGAGAATTTTAGCGAAACTAAACAGTTTATATTGTAGAATCAGTGATTGGATATCCGAAATTATCGATAGTCAGCATCTTGAAATAATCAAATAGATAGCATCTTGATACTAAATATAATCGAATCGGTATCTTAATTATACTTATCCTGGTGTAGAATCGAATATCTACGTTTCCGGTGGACAGAAAAGGCAACTTTATGAAATTTTTCTTAAGATATTTCGTGTAGTGGGAAAATGTTCAGCTGAAAATTGTGAAAATCCGCTTCTACTCTGCTCCCGGCGGCGATTACCTAAACTAGACTAAGGGAGAGTCCTATCTACTACCTAAATGGGCGAGCATAATGCTGGCAATAGTTTTATCCCCCAACTCTGCCCGTGGATGTCCTAAATTATGACTACTGGAACCTACCACAGGAAGAACTGCACCTTCTTGCCACCAATCTGCCTACCAAGCGTGGTGCTAAGGACAAACTCCATTCCTCTTCTTTTGGGGAGGCATGTTCGTTCATCTTACCTCTTATTTGAAGAAAAGATATGAGACTGTCGATGAATAAATTAATGAACACTTTATTGTACTAAAAATTAACATAAATAAAAAATAAATAAACATGATGATAAAAGGCACCCTTATCGCTGAGAGCGATTTCTCCCAGGCAACCTTGAAGATGTCAAATATGTGGTCGTGTCGAAAAGAAGTGACACTTTACACTCTCTTTATCTTCGACGATTATTTCTACTCGATGCGAGATACCAGCTTGTTGTGATACTCTCTAAATACTCGAATATCTGCTAAATAATCGAGTATTCGCTAAACAAACGAATCTTCAGGAGGGTATCGAGAGCGTGCTTAGCGTTCGCTAGTCAAATGTGAGATTGTTATCTTTGAGACTGTTCTTGTTGGAGCCGAGTTTTTTATCCTTTTGAACCGTTTTAAAGTATCTACCCATAAGCAAGTAAAAACCAATCAACACCACATACTACATTTGTTGGGGTTGTAATGACATAAGTGTAGAATCGAATATCTAAATGGAAATGGCCATCGATCTGATAACAAGAAGGCATGACAGTCTCCTTTTCAAAAATACACTGGTAGAAAAGCTTCTGTAGAAATATAAAATTAATGGATTATTGATTTGACTTATCATAAAGCTGCAGAAATATTTTATCTAAACAGAAAAGTAGATAATTCCTACCGATCTCTTCGTGAAAGTTCTACCAAATTTTAAATTACTCGCAACAGCAAGGAGATTAGCAGAAATATTTCGGTAAAATTTCCCGCATCCTTTAATCCTTTCGAACAGCCGAATCCATTCGTCAATATTAATTAAAACTCCGTTAAACTTTTTAACCGTAAATATTTACACATTCGTGCATCAATTTCTATTAACCCCAAAGCTTTTCGATGTTCGAAACTTTGAGAGCTTTAGGCCGTCGCCCCACAGATCCGCTCGCAAAAAGTGTTTCTGTGCATGTTTTTTTTTTCTTTATTCTTTAGACGTAACACTCCTAATGCCCTTGATAAATATGTGCACCTGCACACGTGTGGCGATTTGCTGGTCTACCTAGATCAGCAAGTATACGGCGGGGGTTTTCGAGTCGCATCATTGAGACTGAGCAGTGAAAGCGTTAATATTCGGATCTCACAAGAAACTATGATTGAGTAAGAGTTATTTGGACACTTTGAATATTACAAACAAACAAAACAAATTGTGGTGTTGCTTGTAGCTTGTCGGTGGATAACTTTCGGAACCAATCGGAACGTACTCTTTCCCCTCTCGTTAGCAAAATGTACGGCGCTTTTTTGACGTGTCCTCTAGGGGTCTCTAGATACAAGTGTTTACTCCAATACAGACAAACGCGCGCTTCGAAAACAAACTCTTTAACCCCACAATACGACACAGAATCCAATGACAGTTCGTTACAAAAATTTCACAAACACAATATGTTAGCGGGTGGCAGAAAAGCTTGACTGTAAGTTGAGGTGACAAGGTCGAATTTAGCTTGTCTTGGTTTGAAGCACTGTGTGGTTCTTGATTTGTGTTCCATTTTAAGTCCTTTGGCTTCAGGGAGGTTCCTGAATTTAGATCTCAAGTAGCTCGGTAATAATATCTATTCTAATTGGATTATTCTTACTGGTACTTCTAAGGCTGTCCTGTCATTTCTGATTTACATCATTTGTAGCTCTATTCCACCGAACAGAAAATAATACCTTGATATTTTCTCAGTAGAATTAAAAGGAGTTCGTAAGTCTTAGAAACTTTAGTTACCATTCTGTGGTAAAAGTATGATTTGTTTTCAGCCTGCAGTCTTTCGCAGGTCGTCATCCCACCTGGCTGTGGCTGGAAGGCGTCCTGCACTACGTTTACCGAGTCGTGGTCTACACAGGGGTGGGGTGTATAACGTAAACAGTATAGGAATATTTTTTACGTACTCATAATGCCCCTTATGCTTTATCCATGAACATTTTAATAAAATTCAAACTTCTAGAGAGGTAACGATACCGACAGTGACAACAATTAACGCTAGTTTCTAACATTTCAATGCTAAATAACTAAAATTAACTAAAATATGGCTAAAATTCGCTAAATTATCTAAACGAGTAACTAAACACCGCTAAAAGCGATAGCGGCGAAGTGCTTTGCTGTGTCGCCGTTCATCATCCAAAACTAGATAAGTACCGATATAGATGGTTAGATGCTGTGGTCCTGAACCATTCGGATCAAAGACATTTGTGGTTTTTTTCAATTCTCCTATTTGTATAGGTACTAAAAATTCAAGTGAAGATATAATAAATTAACACTTTATATTTTATTTGATAGTCATTTATAGTTTAAAATTTGATTTGTCTAATAGCTAATTTTAAAGTCAGTATCAAATAATTTGATAAAATTAGTATAGGACAAACTCAGAATGAGTTCCGCGCCGCCGCCGCCGGTGGCGCGCGTTTTTGCAGATAGCTCCTCTGATGCTGGGCGATGAATGCGTTGGACACTGTCGCCTTAACAAGCACATGTTCAAACTAGGGCTAAGCGACACACAATCCTGCAGATTCTGCGAGGGGGCGGATGAAATGCCCCTCCATCTACTAGGTGAGTGTGGAGCACTGATGTACAAACGCAGCATCCATTTGGGCAACATCTGCATAATCCAGACGAGCTGCAAGATCCTACAGTTCCTAGCAGCTGCAAGGGTTAGTGGCGAACTATGAACGCTACAGCTTCGGGGCTGAACGTATAAGTGGCGATCACAATAGGCCTATCATGGCCGCTGTGATACCCAAGCCACCCAAAGCAAATTAAGAAAAAAAACCTGCAACTAGGTTGGCAGTGATAGCTAACACCTATTATTAAAATAAATTATCATGTGATATTTTGCTCTGGCTCTTTAATCAACGTTCGTTAAAAGTCTTACATTTGGTCACTACTATTTTCTCATAAGAATTACCTACCGTATTTTAGTAAAATACTAGAAATAGAAGTTAATGACTAAGATACAGTTGGTAAGTGCAAAGTAAAGGAATAAATAAATTGTAAAGGTCCCCAACCACGATTTAATGCCATGTGCCTCCAACTTCATAACTCATATCTTCATTACCGAATATTATACAGATCACGTTCTTGTTGTCTCTTTCTTAAACGACTATTCTTGTCTCTTTTAAGGGGATGAGATGTATTTTAAATGGATTCTTTCGAACTACCCTACTTATCATCATTTTGGTGTGAGGTTTAAAGCTCTGCACACATTGATCCAACGCCGCTACCGCACAACACAAAAATGTGCATTTAAATATGTTTACACTGGTGTTATGGGTACCTTCTAGCTGACTGATATACATAATTGAATATATTACATAGATATATATTATATTATGATTCATAGAAAATACCCAGAACTGATTCCCACATTGAGAAATATAATTTGTACGATCTAAAATTATTTGTTCCAGTTACAAATATTTTCAGATCGTACTAACCTTTGTGTCAAGGCGGGAATCAAACCCCCTAACTCCTGCAGGCGGACCTACGCCCACCTCGCCACATTGGTCGTCAAAGAAAATCTTGTTATGATGTATTTTATCTCTCAGAATGTACCTAAGATGATATATTTGCTTATTTGACAGCTCAATTAAGGGCGGGCCCTAAATTATAGGTGACAGGTAATTAAGGCGAGCTTGATATTTAGAAAATGTTCTTGGTCGTTCTTCGTTACGAGTTTTGCATTTTTCGTCATTGATTTTTGTAGTTCTAGGGGCATACTTGTTACGTAGGTTGTATTAACAGTGAGAGAAAAAAACTTTAGTAACTTAAGTAGTAGTAAAGTTCATCTGAAGGATAGGATTCGCAACGTTTGTTTTTTTGTTTTGTCCTTTATTATTTTATAATCATGTTTGTTTTATATTTTTGTGTATTGAGTTAAGAATAAACTTATTCTATTCAACGATACATAGCTATGTGGTAAGCGTAGTGTAGGACACCATCCGGCCAGGTGGGATGACGAGCTGCGAAAGACTGCAGGTAGATGCTGGATACGTCAAGCTGAAGACAGGGCGCTATGGCGCTTATTAGGGGAGACCTATGTCCACCAGTGGACTATTATAGGCTGATGATGATGATGATTGTTAGCAAAATATATTACTTGACTTAAAAAGTTCATTATTTATTACCTTTCCATTTCTTGAAAAAACAAATATACCTATGTTTCGTTAAAATAATATATGTAGTATTTTAATATTACAGCCAAAAATGTCTTACCTAGAAACGATTCGCGTGTTTTTACTCGTACCAAAATTTGCGTTCTTTGAAATACAATTATTCTATATTGCCTGTTTGTGCCTAAATTTACGTATTCTTTGAGATGTTGTCAACTGTGGAAACACAGCTCTTGGTAGGTTAAGACAACATAATACAGAATACCTTATCATCGGTTTTGAATATCTATTTAGATGACAAGGTATGGTAGCAGGCCTTTCTGCCTGTCAAATTGGGAAGCTTTGGTATTCGCAAAAGCGCTACCAGCGTCCCTGTCTTTCGGCTACAGCATTCTTTCTCTTTTCTTCTTTCGTTGTAATAAAATATAATCAAGCCTTCTCATATCTTCACCTGGAATTTATTTTAATATTTTACATTTAGTATTAGGCCACCATACGCACCACGGTCTCCACGGAAGCCCAGCGCTATGGTCTGATCTACTTTATCACACATGCACATGCTGAGTGGAGACTCATTTCGTCAGTTTCTCTGTTAATTTAAGGTTAATATATACGAGTATGTATACTATTCGTGCCTGTTCAGGCAAAATAAAAATCTTTTTACTTTTACTTATTTAGGCGTAGAACGGCTTGGCCTAGTGCTTGCCCTGATGCTGCTCCCGAAAGTCTCTTTTGTCCTAACGGCAATGGGATGGGCATCATAACGGCTAGCATGGTAATTATGGCAAACCCCATATAAGGCGGTTTTTTGGGGTACCTACGCACATTCAGCGTTGGACGTATATTACTATGGACCGTAGAATAAGTTCAATAAGATCTTTTACTTTTCTATGGTCTGAAATCAATGATTTTATTTATTATTATTTATTTAAGTGCGAATTGGTTTTTATAGGTACTTATAATCAAAGCCTGCAAGCTCATGATTAGATGTTGTTAAATTTCAAACGTAGCTGTAAGTTAATTTTCACCGAAGCAGTTGCAGTAAGCGGTTTTACACTTGGCTTAACTCGGTTAACTTTTATGTTAACTTAGGGTTTAGTTGTATCGGCGTAAATGTTCGCAAGGAGTACAGATACAGTTTTATGTGGATTCTGATGTTGTTGGCAGGGAAGAGATCATTTTACAATAATGTTTCTATCAAAATTATAAACATTAGGAAAAAACCCAATTATGTACGATAAGGTTAAAGATGAAATAATAAACAAAAATATTTTTAAACTTACGCGATCTGAATACATAATTATAAGCACTAATACAACGAGTATTTATCGCGTTTGTTTTTGGTAAATCGTCATCATCATCATCAGCCTATAGCAGTTCACGGCTGGACATAGGCCTCCCCCAATGAGCGCCATAACGCCCTGTCTTCAGCTTGCCGCATCCAGCATCTATCTGTAGTCTTTCGCAGGTCGTCATCCCACCTGATCGGTGGGCGTCCTACACTACGTTTACCGTTTTGATAAATAAACACGAAAAATACCCGTTGTATTAGTGATTATAATAAACAAACTTGACCCAGGTCAAGCATTGAACTAAAGATTAAAAAAAAACAATAACATTGTAATAATTATCAGACGTACTAAAAAAATAATAAAGCTGTTATTCTGTGTCATCCGATACAAGTAAATAAAGTACAAACGCCAAACTGAGACCCGTTATTTATATTTGAAAATACATCTTCATTATTTCAAAGAATATCACCCAAAGAAGCAGTCAATGAAATGGTAAAGAACATCATCAATCTTCTCAAAGATAAAACATGCAATAGATTTTCTATTTCCCCATCTGGAGTACCATTAGAGTTCGCAAAAACCGAGGTGCACCTGACATTGGTAATTGATATACTGCCCCATTAATCACTTTGTATTTTGCCGT
Source organism: Eupithecia abbreviata (assembly GCA_943735965.1). Taxonomy (NCBI): domain Eukaryota; kingdom Metazoa; phylum Arthropoda; class Insecta; order Lepidoptera; family Geometridae; genus Eupithecia; species Eupithecia abbreviata. The sequence goes on along the minus strand of OX030979.1, from coordinate 2,491,034 downwards.
ATAAACTTAATGCTTTATCGTTTCCCCTCGCTCTGAGTGTTTTGATATTTACTTCAAGGAAAACTTTTATGGAAAGGTTAGAATAATCGTATTTTTCAGATCTTTTATTTGGTTTAAGAGTCCAAAGACATTTATGTCATCAAAGACATAGAAATCTGTTATAGCATAATACCGTGCTTGTTAAAGCATAGAACTACGAAAGACGAATGAATCCATGAATGAAAGCTTTCTTATCAACTTTAACAATTTTTGGTTCGAATTTCTGCGATTTGCTTCTTCTATCTATTACGTCGCAAAAAGTTTAACTCCTAAAATGTTTTGATTCCTAATATCTAAGATTATAATAACCAAGCATAGATTTTATCAATGTCAAATGATATACTTATGATTAAAAATTAGTCATGACTAGTTTATGAACATCATAATTGCGGGATTGTTAACTTGCTTGTGTGTGTTTTGTGGTAGTTTTTTTTAGGCTTGTGTGAACTATGAAGCCACATGCAGAAGCTAGCATAAGCCACAAAATCCTGTGTGAAATATAAAGCACTCGTGATTTATTCATTTACATTTGACAGAACGGAAACAACAGACCCCACTTACCCGAAGCCATAATTTCTCCAAGATTTTGAGCCGCGAACAATTCTGTCGCAACTCGTATCGATTCGGGCGTTTTGGCCCCGGGGCTATACCAGGGTTGCATTGGGACCGGGTTATTATTCTCCTGTAAGGGTATTCTCATGTGAGGGATTCATTTGGAAGATTTCACGGGTGATACACCGGCGGCTTGGTTCACTAAGGATTATAGAGTTATACGGATTATACTGATTGAGCTGTTTTGCCAATGAATTTCTAAAATACCCTGTGGTCCAGGGAGTCTACATACGACGCTGACAATTATCAAAACTTTGCCGCCGCCGCCGCCGGGTACCTATAATATCACTACATAGTATAAAACAAAGTCGCTTCCCGCTGTCTGTCTGTCTCTACATATGTATGCTTAGATCTTTAAAACTACGCAACGGATTTTGATGCAGTTTTTTTAAATAGATAGAATGATTCGAAAGGAAGGTTTATAAACCATATGACACATAGATTTCCAGGCGGGCGAAGCCGTAAGGCGCAGCTAGTTAATAAATAAAACTGAAATGTCGTAGCAACCCGCCGCGCCGCCGCCGGGCTATGTCGCCGATTTTAACTTAAATGACTCCATGAGACGCAAAGGCAAAGCAAAGATCATTTCAGTCAATGAAGTATGAAGCAATGCGGCCAGCGTCTGACGGTTCCGACTGGTCAATAGTCAATAGTCAATACTATAATAGTCAATGCGGAATCGTCCCCAAGACGCTGGCTATCTGTAGGCATATTAATATATGGATCAGTTGAGCTTTTATTTTGTAGATTAAGTTTTTTTGCACTAAAGTCATTTAAAACGGGATATTTACCATGATTTGATTTTTGAGTTTTGTTTTTTGTAAATATCCCGTTTTAAATGACTTTAGTGTTAATAACCATGATAGTTACAGAAGTTTTAAGTTTTTTTGTTTTTATAGTGCGTGAGGTGGTTACGCAAAGTCAAATTTTTATATCATTTTTATATATTTTTTTAATATAATGTGCATATTTATATGGTCTGTCTGCAGTTAGCTCAGTTGATTCAATTGTAAAAATTAGATCTAATTTGTTTCTATTATTTGATTGTAACTTTTTTTAATGAAGTCTTATAAATACTAAGATTTTAGTTCAGTTAGTTAGTCAATCGAACTAGCAGGATAGTTCGATTGTCAATCTAGTTAGATTGACAATCGAATTGATGAATGACCATTGAAAAAATCAAATTAATAAGTTTGTTAATTTTTCTTTGCAAATTTCCTTCACACAAGAAACATTTTACGCGGTGTGCTTTAAATGACCATATACAAAACCGAAAACCTCGTCACAGCAAAATCACTGCTGTACAAGAACGCTGGTAGTATTTTAACGTAACGAATTCAATTATTTTCTGTACAACTGAAACCGCCATTGCAGTGGACCCTTTGTCTGAACACCGGTCTGCTCATTGTATCGGCGACGTAACTGGATTACGGACGGGTAACGGATTGATTTGATTAATCTGAAGGTGAACTTCGGGACGGAGTCAGACGTCAGACGGTTTAGTTTTAGGTGCCCAGACTCAACTGTGGGGTAATAATTTGAACGTTTGTAGCAGCAGTTCTGAATGACCATAGTTTATTATGTATTTTTGGGCGTTTCTTTTATAATAAGAAGATATACTTTTTGTATTTGATAATCTTTCAGACACCAGATGGTTTAGTTTTAGATGCCCAACTGTGGGGTACCTAATGATTTGAACTTTTGTAGCAGCATTTCTGAATCATAAGGTTATTTTTAGTCAAACCGCTTCTTTCATAATAAAAAGATGATCTTTTTGTCTTTTGATTTATTGTAATATAACCGGCCAAGTGCGAGTCGGACTCGCACACGAAGGGTTTCGTACCATTATCTATGAAAACGGCAAAATATTATGTCTGTTGTATTTGTATGGGAGCCCTCCTTAAATATTTGTTTTATTTTAGTTTAATAATTTATTTTATAGTGAATATAATGTAAAACTAAATACTCTAAGAATATTTAAAGCGTCTACCTGTTGTCGTTATCAATATCGAGCAAAAACGAGCAAAAATATCACTTATGTTGAATGGGATAGCAATGTAAATAACAAAATAATTCTAAGTGAATAACGAACGAAAATGGACATACCTACTATAAAACTATAGTAAAAATTCGTCAAATGGAACGCATTTGCCGACAGAGTCGCCTCAGAGTCAAATTCCTGGTGATATAATTCTGTTCGCATTGTCGACAGACATCCTAAATATGGACCCAAAAGGGATCGATTCTGGATCGAATTAGTATCAGGCAAAGACGTTTTTAAAGAAATACTTATTATTATATTACAATTGTGACGACCGATGTGGCGCGGTGGGCGAAGGTCCGCCTGCGACGCAGGAGGTTGCGGGTTCGATTCCCGCCTCGGAACAATTGTGTGTACGATCTGCATATATTTGTTCCGGGTGTTCTGGTCGTTTTCTATGTATAATAAAAAATATCTATCTATGTAATGTATTGTATTATGTATATCAGTTATCTAGTACCCATAACACAAGCTCTGCTTACCATGGGGCTAGATAATGCTGTGTGAATTGTCCAGCATTATTTATTTATTTATTATTAATTCAATAGCAATTATTAATGAAATGACTATGGGATAAAGATTTTATTTATGTAGCATAGGAATTTTCGAAAACAACAACGCAACGGGCAAAATTACAGACGGTAAAAAAAACCTACAAACTATAAGTATGTAAGTAATCAAAGGTTTTATAATACTTTTTATTTAAGTTTTTGAAAGGATTTAGGATTTTTATTTATATATAAGATTTTTATTTTAGGTAAGTTTTAGCACAATAAAGTGATAAATTCATTCATTCATTGGGGCAAAATTACAAATGGTTAAAACAAACCTACCCACTAAACCTAAAACTAAGTAAGTAATAAAAGGTTTTATAATACTTTTTATTTAAGTTTTTGAAAGGATTGTATGTTTAGGTTTTTTTATTAGACTTTTATTTTTAATAAGTATAATAACAAATTCATTCATTCATTCAAAGGCAATGTATGAGTAGATTCCCATACTAAAGTTTTTTGATTTGTTACTATCGCTTATTATTGTAGCATTAATACTTGCAGGAGAATAACTTACCACAATAGATGTGTACAAATCGTTTCCAGGAAAAGTTGGAACCAAATGAACTGTCCCAAACAACTAAGTCCCTAGTTCCGACCCCAAACGACAAAAGATTGATCACATTTGTATAGATATAACTACAGTATAGTAAACCCTCGCCGGTGCATATAGCTGTATAGGTATATTGCCGTTGGCAGGGTATAGCATAAACTAATTAACAAATTAATGAATGTCAGTTAACAGAAGGGGCCCCGTAAAACAGAGTGTGGCACACTATTAAAAATATATTTCCTGTTTTCACTACAATATCCGAAGTATCTGTTTTGGGTTAGACTCTACATGCCAGCAATCTAAAACGAATTTCGTAGTTGTTTAACTATGTATATGAAGTGTGTTTGAAGTGAAAAGAACATATTATAGCACATTATTAACTGTAGGTTATTAACTTAGCATTTAACTTTAAATTTATATTGCAATGCCCTTGCAGGGTGCATGTTGGACTTCTGTTATATTATTTTAAGACCTATTTGTACACATATAAGCAATAAGCCATTGAGTATTGAAGGACAAGTTTGCTGAGTCATTAGAACATCAGGGGTGTATTCTTAAACATATTTCAAGAAATCACAGCATAAAAAAAATTTGGCTTATGATTTTCATTGCATACAAGGACGACTTAATACATGGAATGCCCACGATGAATGGTTGAAATTTAACAGCTCGTAAGCCGGCGGCGCGGCGAGAGGCGGTCTGCCGCTGAACCTGGACAGGTAAATGTTAAACTACGTTCTAGGACTAGGTCACTACTTACTCGTGATCATCAACTCAGCTGCAACTTCAGCTACTTCCACAGTATTATGTCTTATGGCATACTACTGTGGGGGAACGCTGCAGATATAAACACAGTATTTGTGTTGCAGAAGAGGGCTGTTCGTGCGATCTATAATATGGGTCCCAGAGAATCCCTACGTGAAATATTCAAAGAAATAAACATAATGACAGTACCGTGTCAATATATTTATGAAAACTTGTTGTACACTCATAAAAATATCATTCGGTTCACTAAAAAAAGTGATATACATAATGTAAATACTAGAAATAAGAATAAACTCGCTGTGCCCACAACTAGGCTACACAAGATAAATGTATCTTTTAAAGGGCAATGTATACGCTTCTACAACAAAACTCCAAGTGAGTTGCAAAAATTATCAATAAATAAATTTAAAAAAATTGTGAAACATATTCTTTGTAAAAAAGCTTATTACAAAATATCAGATTACTTAGAAGATAAAAAAGCTTGGAACGAGTTTTGCTCCAACTCAAAATCTACCAACTTACAAATAAGCAAATCAAATGTACTAGACACATAAGTTATGAACATACTAGTGGTTTCTTCTCACTTCTTCCACTGGTGGACAAAAAATTGAAGTGAACTATAAAATAATTTAATAGTATAAAATATGACCTGTCTAAGTGCTTATTTGTAAGCTTAAAGAAATAAAAACTTTTCATTTTCATTTTCATTTTCATTTTCAACAAATTGTTTCATATTGCGGGTTCGATTCCCGCCTCGGGACAAATGTTTGTATGATCTGCAGATGTTTTTTCCGGTTGTTCTGGTTGTTTTTCTATGTATATTAAAAAATATATATCTATGTTTGTAATGTATTGTATTAGGTATGTATATTAGAACACAAGCTCTGCTTAGCTTAGGGCTAGATAATGCTGTGTGAATTGTCCAACATTATTTATTTATTAATATCACCATCGTTAAGCATTTTTAGCACTACCATGAACATAAACAAATTCAAAAAGTTGCTCACAGCAAGATCTTATTGTTGTGTAAATACTACTACCATTCCTGCTAGCAGTATTAACAGCACAATAAGTTCTTGCTAATAGGTGCTAACATGTGGAGTTCAATCCATAGGGTTCCGCAGGTGCCGAGACTCGTTACGGCTCTATTAGTGTGTACTGGCGTGCAACAAAAGTGCACCGCTCCTGTGGTATACTGCATAGAATTTCGGATAATAACAATTCTACTTTAGTTTTGTTATCTAAACAAGTTGGGCTCATGGGTAGAGTAAAAGTAGGTAATTGCCTTTAGTACGTAACCTATTTTTGTTTTAATTATCTAAAACTTTTTAACAAAGAGCCCCTTTCAAAAGTTTTAGTTTGCTGCTGATACCATCATTGATTTAAAAATATTATAAATAATTCTAAAATAAGTACTATGAAGACCACTGAAAACAGGATTTTTTGTTAACAAGCAATGCACGAAAGAAGGAAGACTTTTAAAAGTATGTTTCTGCCAATTGAAACTACAATTATGTACTTTACAAAGCAGGTGTTCTCATTCTTATTATAGAGTAGTTTGTACCAATAAATATTTACGCAAATAAAGTGACAGGATGCAGGTTATTATACCTGTTATAAAGCAATCTTTATATTTTTCAAGTCTTGTTTTAAATTATTTATTTGTGTGTTTGATTTTATAATATTTTTAATACAGAGTGAATTTGTAAATGCGGACAGGCTATTCTTAGCCTGTTCGCATTAGTAGTTCGCCTAGTTTGTATTTGAAGATCATTAACGTATCATCGCCGACACATAGACAAATAATGATGAATAAAATAAAATTAAAGTGAATTATTTAAATGCACATTATAAATCACCACAATGAACATATAATCCCTTGATGTTTGGTGTGCGATTTCTTGGCCGACAGTGTATAAAGGTAGAATAAAACATTAATTGCTGTCAGGGCGGCTAGGGGAAGACAAAAGGCTGGGTTTTTTCGTTACTATTGTGTACGGAACCCTCCGTCACGCTCTGGGAATGGCCTTGTTTTAAAAGTCCAAAAAGTGGATCAATATTTTCGCGGCAGTATATAAATATTAAAAGTATACAGGCATATAAATGTAGTGGAAGATTTAATTGTTTACAACTACAACAAAGGAAAATTGCCAGTTCTGTAACAACAACACAAGTTTCTATAACAAAATATTGTATTGACTGCTTTATATTGCTTTTTTTTTATATATTTTTTGTATTGCTGCAAATCTAATTTTAATCTAATTTTAATTTAATTTAGGGTCTTATGTTTTATTTTTGTAATTTGTATGTATGTGGACAACCTGTCTGAATAAAGAAACTTTTTATTTTTATTTATGTTTTATTTTTTAGCTAAATACATACCTATTGGCTATTTTTTCAGTCGTCAGCCATTTATGAGTATACTATCCCCCCGGCCCGGCTTCGCACGTATGATATACATATAAACCGTCGTCTTGAATCACTCTATCTATAAAAAACTGTATAAAAATCCGTTGCGCATTCGTAGTTTTAAAGATCTAATAATACATAGGGACAGACAAACAGCGGGAAGCGACTTTGTTTTATACTGTAGTGAAAAGTAGACATAGAAATAGCTAGCTCATATTCCTAAATCTCTTAAGAAGGCTCTTAATCTATATTTATCCGGATAACAGGATATCTAAAAGGGAAGATCACCTGTCTCCGAGTAAATGTCAAGCACTGCTGCTCAGCATTTTACGGCAAGGCGTAAAACTAAACGTTATTTTATGTGACGATTATGTCACGAGCAGAAGGGCGATTGTCCGCATCGAGCTTTAAATTTTCTGAAATTGAACTTTTAGTAGTAGAAGAAGGAAGAGAGATCGTTTATAACTATGGAAATTATTTAAGTATACGGCTTCGCCGTAATTCTCATATCCTATCTCTTCTCTATAACATTCTATTTCTGGCCTCTGCACCCCCTTATCTCAAAGAGCGTTTCAGCTTTCTTCATCTTTCTCACACTCTTTCTCTGCGCTCTTCGGCAACCCTTATGCTGCAAGTACCAGCTCACTCTACTTCTTTCTTCGCCCATTCCTTTACTGCCCGGGCTGTTCAACTATGGAACGCATTACCAGTTTCGGTGAGGCGTGCTAAGTCGCTACCAACCTTTAAAACGATGTTAAAGGAGCACTATTTGTCCTGCTGTCACTAATGCACAACTGAGTCCCTATGTATATAAGTAGTATAAGCATATATATTTTATGATATGTATGTAGTATATTGCCATGTAAGTATTATAAGTATTATATTTTATTTTATAATGTATGTATAACCTGCAAGCACAGAGATCCCCTGGTACTGTCCACGATCCTATCCATCCATGGTTGTCTGGTAGAGATCGCTCTTGAGCGATAAGACCGCCAATTGTATCTAGTTTTTTTAAGTTTTTATTTTACATTGTCATTTTAGTGTGCAATAAAGAATTATCTATCTATCTATCTATCTATCTAAGTAGGTACTGCTGGATACTTCACTCAGCTTTATATAGTGTCTTCCTGCATGAAGTGCAATCCCAAAAGGGGGGGAAAATATATAAAAAAATATCGAAAAAGAGAACACAGTCTTTTAATTTTTTGAACTTCGTATTTTTTCTAGATTCGGGGTATTTAATGTGTATTATATGCATATAGCTTAGCATAATATACATAGAAAATAACCAGAGCCGACATTATCTGCAGGTCAGACAAACACCTATGTCCCCCGGCGGGAATCAATTTCACCTTCTGCGTTAAATGAACCTTTTCTCACTACGCCATAGAGGTCGTCGAGGATTATTATTATTTATTTTAAGCAATTATTGTCCCACTGCTGGGCAAACGCCTCCCTTTTCTCCTTCCACTCCTCGCGATCCAACAATATCGGAATCGTCGAGGATTACGTAGTAAGATTATACATATTTAGGGTGTCAATGAACGACAATCTTGCATTTGTCGAGTTCTTTTATGTTGTTTTTATTATGTTTCTATGGCAGTAACATCTGATTATAGTCTACTGGGATATTCTTATTCAGGTTTTAGAAAGATTAGAAATTTTCGGTACTTATCGTTGAATCTATTTACTTTACAAATTGGTTATAAACATTTTATTGCGAGACTCCACGATGATCTTAGATGATGATAACTGTTTATATCGTTTTAATTAGTTCAATTTTAAGCTCATTTGAATTTTAAATCAGGAATAAAATGATATCTGTGATAGCTATCAAAAAGATTCGTGGTTTTGAATCAACATCTATGAATGTTTAGGAGTCTTTCTATAGTAAATTCTAGCTTGCGCTAAGGCAGACTTATCTGCCTATTAATTATGATATATTCAGGTATGGTATAAATAAATAAATAAATAATACTGGACAATTCACACAGCATTATCTAGCCCCAAGGTAAGAGCTTGTGTTATGGGTACTAGATAACTGATATACATAATACAATACATTACATAGATAGATATTTTTTATTATACATAGAAAACGACCAGAACACCCGGAACAAGTATCTGCAGATCGTACACACAATTGTTCCGAGGCGGGAATCGAACCCGCAACCTCCTGCGTCGCAGGCGGACCTTCACCCACCGCGTCACATCGGTCGGCAATAGGTATGCTTTGCTATATTGTAGGTAATCTGAAACGTAGCAGCAAAGTGGCATACCATAGATCCAATTTAGGGTACTGTGACCAGCCGGCCTTAAATTGGTCAGGGCAGGTCACAGTATATTCTAAGCTGACCACAACTAATGGTGTCGGGTATGCACTGTGGTTAGGCAGTTTGCCTTACCTAGTTTCTATTATAATAATGGTTATTTTAAGGTTTCAACTTCAAACTTGCTAGATGGCTCTGCGTCTGGATTGACACAATTCTGCCAATGTCCGTCTCATGATAGCATCGCAAGCTTTCTTTATGGGTTTGCGGATTGCATAGTTGACAATATAAGGTTTGCAATAAGGTTTGCTGGAAGAGAACTCTTTTTAGGGTTAAGTTCACCTTTGTATTAATTTTCTAGAATAGGTTTTATATATAGTTTATCATGCAAAAGTATAAATAAAAATAAAAATAAAATAAATAAATATTTCTACGTTTACCTATTGAACATTGACATAAACGGAACATCTGGGGCTGAAATCTGCTAACCAATCGCTATCGTCACAGAATCGTCCATGGATAAAAGAAACTCTATCTCTAGATGGAGTGTGCGGTGGTATTTGCACGGAGAGATTGATAGAATTATTTGACCCTTTACACTTATCACACGCGTCCCTCCATCGTTAGTTTCTTTTTTTTGATTTCTTTAGATTTAATTATTATGATATCCGTACACACTTGCGCACTATAATATGTCTTGGACACACCAGTCACCACCGGTGAGGTTGGCTGCAGACTCAGCAAAGAGATTATCATCATCGTATCATTAGAATATATTCTAAACTCACCATCTTGCTTGCTGGTGTCACCCCTGGGCCCGCAGCTAGCCAGCCACACTAGCAGTACCCACCGCAGCATGAGGCCGAAGGAACCGCCTCTCCGCAGCTCTGGCTGATTGTGGAAGTGTCTGACAGTCGGCGTATACCTGGCCGTGCATGGTCGCTCCATCTTTCACCATTCACTGTCATTGGTGGTTCACTCGGACTCTTCAGTTCAAAAGTAAACCTTGCAAAATGCAACAATTGAAATTGTATGATCCCATACCAAAATATAAAAACGTTTCACTGGGATCCTATTGTATTATTTAAAAAAAAATGAGATTAATGTTCATATAGTGTTAAAGTTCATTTCAGCGTGGCCGATTGCTTGCCTGTAAATAAAGAAAAGAAATTGTATTTATTGTTTTTAAAGTGATATTGAGTATAATAACTATAAAGCTTGTTGTAACGCAATCTTCATCAATTACTTTTATTTTGGTATTCAATTCTTCAGACAACACTTCGATCCAAAACAAGTTGGATTGATATCAGAAACAAGAAACTTAGTAGAAATATCGTATAACTTTGTAAAGCTATGCTAACTGAACATCAAATATAAATAAATTCTAAAAAAAGCTCAAAAAGCAAATAGATACCTAATGTGATCAGCTCGTTAGTTCTAAGTTTCAACGATTTTACCAAATGAAACATAAATATTTTGAAAAGCAATTACAGAATAGATAAATACCAGACATAAAGCAAATAAAGTAAGGACAATAGGTCAAACGGCGTGCACCTTGCCACAGGCTGCCCTCAATAAATCAAAGAGATTTGCGATAAGCCTAGCATTCCCGTAATGTAGCTTTGATTTCTAGCTTTCAGTTGGCTTGCTAGATATCTATAGCGCTTGAAAATCCAAATCAAAGGGTCGTTATTACTTTTCGGTTAAACCTTTGATTTCTAGAAATAATTTTGAGAACTTTCACCTGACCTAGAAAATCCTTTTAAGCCGTGTTGTGATAAGGCCTACTTTTACTGAGATAAAGCGAATTGGGTTTAGTATTAACTGCTAATTTGTGTTTTTAATTAAGCGTTGTATTTTCTTATTTTATCATATTATTTATATGTTTATTTTAGGGGATCTTTCAGCACAACAATATATATATATATCAGATATGTGAAAATAAATATAGCACGTAACTATTAATAGTTCAGTTCCCACTTACTATATTAACAATTTTAAATTGTAAGGAACACAAATAATAATCAGCTAATATTCTTTTACTTTGATGTTAATGTTACGCTACTTTACATGTCTAGTGACCAAATATAGTGACCAAAGATTCGGTATTATAAACAAAAAACCAATAAACCAAAGGCAAATCTATATATATAAAAGAAAGTCGTGTTTGTTACAACACTTATAACTCGAGAACGGCTGGACCGATTTAGCTGAAAATTGGTGGAGAGGTAGTTTAGAATCAGGAGTCTAACATAGGACTTTTTATCATTTAAACAATTTCACACATAGATTTCCACGGGGGCGAAGCCGCGGGGAGCAGCTAGTATATTATAAAAAAAACATACAGCCGGATTGAGAACCTCCACGTTTTTTAAGTCGTTTAAAAACTAAGGAAACTTATGAAGTTTCAATACCAAAACTCGTTCACTATCGCCAAACACCCGGGAAATTCCCCCTAACTAATAATGCTCCATCATTATTCCTTAATCCGTAATTTAATTTGCGAAATCCACGGACAGCGCGGAACTTAATTATCGACTTTTGCGACTATCGCGCTACCTTGACCCGATCTTATGCCGAGGAGCAAGCCACAGGTTCTGGATGCTATTATTTGTGAAAGTTACAATTTGGTAAAGAAGAAAGGAGTTTCGAAACTTATGTTAATAAAGACGCAGAAAGAAGATATATCTACAGTTATAGGTCAGAAAAGAGTAGGCATTAGAAAAGTAAATTATATTGACTTGATATAACAGCAATATTGAGTATAATTCGTATAGCATAATAATCATAATAGAATTGAATTTTATAATTGATAATACGTAGAATCTACTACCGAATAAAACAAACTGTAAAGTTTTATGAAACTATCAGAAACATCCCAGCCGTTCTGATGAGACATGCAAACAATCAAAACCTTGTTAACGGTAAGTTACGGTATAATATTCTCTTATGTAGGGATAAAAAGAAAAATTGTAAAGCACTTTACCAGCAATATTGCAAGTTACACAAAATATTGTCTAGGAAGTCAAACGTCACACCTTGGAGTGACTCTGCACGTTTCAGGTTTATAAAACAGACCTCGGGAGACCTGACCTCGCCGGTGGCTCATAATAAATGTCTTGCAGAGGTCTTGCACTGAAGAACCGTAAATAGTTCAGCAGTAGATGGTTGAATTTGCAAAGGAGACTATTGAGCTTGCTCGAACAAAAGACGATGAATAAAATTTAGCTCTAGATAGCTTGGAAAGATTGTAGAACTGTTTTATTCGAATGGCTTTCTGATCAAATTTCAAACAGATCTTAATAAAAACAAAGGAGAAAATTCATAAAATAGTTTACGGAAAAAAATATCAAAGGTGTGTGATCAACAAAGCAGTAAAATCGACCAAACTAGCGTGGTACCTAACGAGAAAAATAAAAGTGTTTTCTATTAATCGCAACATGCAAGGGCGCTTCAAAGCGTCCCAAATGACAATCCACTAAATAACCCCTATAACAGTCAAACATGACCCAAAAAAGATCACGAACCAGAAAATTTATCGTCATAATAGTAATATGATTGAACACATCGTGCGAGTAATTTCAAACGCGGTTCCATGTCTAATAATGTTATTTTAGTTGGCCCAATAAGGTGATCGCGTGTAAGGACCCGAAAATCACCAACACCTGTATTACAAAGGCATAGAGTTCTTTCTTTCCGTGTTTTTATCGGGGGAAAGTTTTCTGGTGGTATGGAGAATTATCGTGTAGTCATTGTCTCGTAATGTCGCATTGATCGAGTGTTTTATCGTTACTGGCACTTTGGCGGCTCCAGTTGATGGTATTGCCCCGAGTTGGATCGAATGGCCTAAGTTGAACAGCTGTAATGGTAGGCGGCGTGGAAAGAAAGATGGGTTTTCTTCCTTTCGTTTTCGCTTGAACACATGTTTGCTATTCTTTAAAAAGGGTTCTCTGGGATATATTTTAGACAATAGCTCAAGTAAATTCCACGTAAAAGAAAATAATAAACTCCATAACATAGCACAAAATATAACAAGCAAGGATATGAAAAGAGCTACACAAAAAGTTATTCTGCGAACACTTTTGTATGGAGCTTTTTCGGCTACCTACATTTTTGTAGAAAACTCGTGAGCTAGGTACAAAACTTTTTTCTTCTAATTCAACTTACAGAAAGTTTAGAAAGCATTACGACTAGTTGTTTATTCATAACCAAGCCATTTGCATGTCTGGTTATCTTGCATCTTGATACAAAGAACTTCTGGCTTATGAAGTGTAACATTAAGTGCATATGCTATGAAGTATATGTATAATACTGTTACTATACCATGTATTTATGTATTTTTATATTAGGAACGTATTTGTATGTAATATTTTATAAATTTATATAATGCACACAGATCTCTATATTCAATACAACGATCCTGTCGATCCACGGTTGTCTTGTAGAGATCGCTTTTGAGTGATAGGACCACCAAATTGTCACATTTTTGTATTCTTGTTTGTTTTATTTTTAAGCGTGCAATAAAATAATTATCTATCTATAGCAGACAAAACCAAACAATACTATAGATAGTCATTAAAGAACCATGTAAAGCTTAATCGATTTATAAATCTCTCAATAAGGCAAAAACCTCAGATCAAGGAAATGGTAAAAACCCATAGAGGTTGAAATCCTTCTCCGAGCCCCAAATACCCAGGTAAAAGCTTTTTAGGTTAGCTTTAAAATTCCCATTGATGCCTGTCAAAGGATCTGAGTGGACGCATTGGCCTCAAGTTTGTCGGTAGTTCGTTTTGTTGAGATCTTTTGTGGAATGAAGTGTTTGTAGGTAGTTGATTTTTTTTTGTTCTTCGTGGTAAAAATTAATAAAGGTTTAAATTCAGCGTGTAATTTTATTTATTTTGTTTAAAAATAATGTGGACGTTTTGCTCAGCGTATTTGTATATTTTGTGGAAGAGTTTGTAGACCGCCTTTGACCAGCAGTGGGACGAAAGTAACAAAAGAAACAATAAACTTACTTGATCTGACCTACTCAAAATTATAAAATACTAGCTGCGCCCCGCGGTTTCACCCGCGTGGTGATAGATATTTTGGATAATATACAATAAATCTTTATAAATTGTAGCCTATGTGTTATTCTGATGTATAAGCTATATTATTCTAAAGTTTCATTAAAATCCATTAAGTAGTTTTTACGTGAAAGAATAACAAACATCCATCCATCCATCTATACTTACAAACTTTCGCGTTTATAATATTAGTAGGATTTGTCATGTTACCGTCGAAACCCTAAGCTAATTCAAATTAAAACACAAAAGAACAGCCTTGTTTAAAAGTATTTTAAATATGTTGTTCATTCAAAAGGTTATCTAAGCATCGTCTAACAAAACCTCTGCACCTTGAGGCTCCGGATCGATTTATTGTTACCAAGAGCAGGTGTGCTGTGGTTTTTGTGTTTCGGGTTTCGTATGAAACGTCTTATTTAGGATCATTGAATTTTTGTGTTGATCAAACAAACTATTTACTAACATTATTATTGGCACAAACAACTACAATAACAATCATTATTATTATGTCTATTATTTTCCATGATCTCGCGCCATAAAGTGACCCGGTCCTTTTGAGGGCTTGCGTGGGGCAGAAGCCAACAGCACAGAGGCCCTTTGAGAAGTAAATCTAAAGGCGATGGCTACACATAGCGGGTATCATCCTCGGGTGCACAATATACCTAAATATACCCAAAGATGGTATCCGCCAGGTGTAGAAACTATTGTAAAGAAAAATTAAAGAAACCAGGCTATTGTGATGGATGAACTGGGTAATCGGGCTATAGGGGAGATTGCGGACGTCTGCCATAAACAAGTCAATCATTAATATTAAATAATTAATTAATAATAATAATTATTATTGTTATTTAAATACAAATAACATCATTATTGGTATTTCTTATTGGTAAACATTCTTCTTAGGTTTTTTCATTCTGGATAAATGTTGTATAACTTCATTTTCATTCATGAATTCTTCATGATTAAGATTATGTAAGGTTTGAGATGAGATTGGATGGCCAAATCAGACTGTGGGAGTTATAGAAAAGACGTGAAAGGGATCATGCGCTAAATTTATGAAAAAACTAGCTGTGTCCCGCGGCTTCGCCAGCACGGAAATCTGTGTCAAAAATTCATAAACCATCCTCTTGAATCACTCTATCTATTAAAAAAACGAATCAAAATCCGTTGTTTTAAAATTCTAAGCATACATAGGGACAGACAGACAGCGGGAAGTGACTTTGTTTTATACTATGTTGTGATACACGAGTACATTTAAATACATGATTTAGTTATTTTAATCTTGTACCTTCAGCAGGAGATCGAACCAATCGATTAAAAAATAATAATATGACAAACTGGAGGTATATTTGCATCAATGGATTCGGTTGCTGATAAGGATCAAACTTTGCAAGTAAATGCAAATATTACATTGTATATGTCGCAGGGAGTCGATGGATGGAGGCGGCTCAGGACCGCTATTCGTAGCGTCCTGTCGTTTAGTGCAGGCCTATGTTCAGCAGTGGATATACTTAGTGATAATTATGATAATTAGTGAGCTCTAATATAAGCTTCTATGAGAATTGGATATTCTTATAAAGTCATGATAAATACTGAACGTATCTATCTTTGCGTGGGCTACCTACCGGCGGCTGTCAGGTCGAAATAATCGAGAGAAAGCGATGGGACGCGGATGTTGCCCTTTTGTTTGAAATAGACACGCCTGAGCTTTTGAAATATATTTGTCATTTTTATAGTGATGTCTGACTTTGATAGCTATTTGTTTTATTTGACAGATTGGATCATTTTTCAAACTTTATCATGCGGAGTTTGCGTCAGAGTTAGAACTGTGATAAAATCTGTTATTCATTTGTTTCTACGTGTTTTGGCTCGTGCAAGCAGTGAACTGTGTTTTCGGGGTGCAAGCGGTTATTGATATTAGTATTTTTTAAATCATGCTGTCGAACTATTGCCAAAGTTATTTTAATAATTATGATTTTCTAGGTACTGATCATATTATTTTTAGAGAACTTGCCAAACAATCCAGCTTTAGATTTTTTTCCTGCGCACTGTACTTTTGATAGTCGATAGCACAAAAAACCGCCCAGGTTTTTAAAAGTAAGAATGAGGTAAAGCACGTTTATACAAAGACTCCTCGTCCTATTAGGGTTGAAGTTTTGCCTAGCTTTAGAACACTGATTTTAAGCAAAGTAAAGCGGTCCTGTCAAAATAAATAAGATTTTGAGGGTCTAACGTAAACACGTCCTCAGTGTAACATAGTCTAAATATACATCAATTTCAACGTGTTGTTGTAGTTATAGATTAACCATACAGAACACATCACAACTAAAATAATATTTAACAGCAAAAAATATTATCCACTATTTTCTCCATAAAATTTTCACAAGCTAATCTTCAAACCTCCCTTGACTCCCCAAAAACCCTTGGCAGAATCGCGTACATTTGTTACCAGTTATGCAAGGGGTCACGAAAGTGACAGCTGTCACGTGACAATGACATCTGTCAGACGCGACGGTGCGCGGGTGCCACAGTCCGCGCGCGTCAATCAACTTGGCCGATGGAGAGCTACGCGATGGAAACAGCAGGGACTAATATTAGTCTTGAGTCACGGACTGTTGTTCGTTTGTTCGAAGGAAATTCCTTTGTTTTATCCGAAATATAGCTTCGTTTTTCTTTTTCATCGGTTGTAGTTTTGGCTCGCGTTTTTTCTACCACATTCACAAGCTTAGTCATTGTACCTACATTCTAATGAAATTGTTTCACTGTGATGACGATGTCTTAGTTAAAGAGGATTAAATAGGGTGTTTTGTATAAAGGACTAGAGTTTGAGATAAAGTATATAATGCCACAACTGACTCTATAAATAAATAAATAAGTAATGCTGGACAATAAACACAGCATTATCTAGACCCAAGCTGAGCAGAGCTTGTGTTATGAGTACCAAATAACTGATTTATATAGCTAATACAATATATTACATGGATAGACATTTTTTACTATACATAGCAAACGACCAGAACACCCGGAACAAATATCTGCAGATCGTACAAACATTAATTGTCCCGAGGTGAGCCCGCAATCTCATGTGTTGCAGTCGGACCTTCGCCCACCCCGCCATAGAAGTCCTTTATAAGTAAATGTACTAATTGATTATTTTTATAATCTATAATTTCAGTCAGAAGCCATCACGTTTATCCTTTCATTACATTGAACTAGTGCTAGATTATCCCATACATCTACAACTTTCTTTAAATTCTCATTCTGTTATCTGATTTCTCCTACTCTAAACCACGAGGAACATTCGTAATCCTCTACTGAGCGATCCCCAGTCCCTTTTAATACTATTGTTAAATATATCCATTGTTGCGGCCGCAATATATCGGGTTCTATGTTTAGTTTGTGTTTACTTATTTGTCTGTTGGCTAATGGCTGCTCGTTTTATTTTATTAGCTGTCTTGTGAGAACTGTATTATTACTAGACTTGTTTGTTTCTTCAGCTACTTAAAGTATTGTAGATAATAATTTTTACTTGATATTGCGTGCGCTTTTTCATCTTGTTTCGTTTTGTTTCTTTATTTCTAGAGTATGTCGGGGTCGTCATTCTCTTAGTTACGTTGCACATAGACACACTACAAGTACCTACACTTCTCGTTCAACTTAGCAATTGGAATCATATCTTTAAACGGAAAAGAGAAAACTATGAATAACGTGTTCTAATCCACCATTCTAGTCTTAGTATCCAAATATTTGATGCCTTTGGATAAAACAATTTAGGCTTCCCAGATTAAAATTTTGAGATGAACACGGAACTGAATAAAAGCATCTAATATGTAACTTATACTGTTTAATTATCGTGAGAACGAATCTCCCGTCGTAACGAATCGCATGATTGGGCAATAAAACATTATAGGCGTCATTCCTCACCTGCCTATATCTCGGGGTTCGTTCGGTTGGGTCATCAGACAACTATACGACTGAGTCTTTTAGAACCCATCATGAAGTGGTTATTGTTAATCATTGGAAGACACTATCCACTTCTTTTCTTTTATGGCTTGCGTGACTATCGTGGTCGACGAAATATATCTCTTCTATTTTACTTTGAAGGTGACAATAACATTAATATTCAACAGAACAGGTAATGGTTATCAATCAAGGTTAATACGATTACTAGGAACTCAAATAACCAAATTCTCAGATAATTACGACTGAATAAAAGAGAGGCAGATTTTAAAAATAACAATGAATGGATGAAAAATATTTTTTTTCAGTAACGAACGACCTCTTGTCTGTTTAATGAATAGTAGACAACCTTAAATTAGATATTGACTAGGTACAGTTAAAGGACCTATTCAGGTTCAATATTTAGAAATTTTTCACGGTGCATCCATAAATTAAGAAAATGTATGGCTGTTTTGATCGTATGTGATCTTGCATTAAATAAAAAAAATTGGAATCTAGTTTTTTATTAAGAGAATCGTTCAAAAAGAGATTAAAATGTTGATCACTTATGCGACCTATGTGTCTACCAAGGATTTTATAAAATTATGATCCTAAAAAACTATATAAATAAACATCTTAAATTTTAACTTTTAAATATTCATGGTAACAAAATGTTAAACATCTGGTTGATTTGTAGATTTGTGAATAAAATAGGTAGTACTTTTAATAGGATTTAAAAAAGGCGTATAAGAAAGACAATCTGATCCCCCGTTTTAATGAAAAGAAACGAGCCAAGCAACGCCACGATACCTCCGAATTTCATTGTGATTCTGAGAGATTTTTATCGCATAATAATCATGAGCATAAAAACGAGTTTATTGCTCGAAAACATACAGACTACCCCTTTGTTGGGGGAGATGGGAATAATATTTTATGAGAGGAATCTGAAGAACACATTGTTGTATTTTTGTGGCAATAATGGTTCATTTCGTATTCATCTTGGGTTCAAACTTTTGCTAGAAACAAAGCTTTGCTTGTCGCGATATGGCCTGATTGGTATTCTATTTCAGAGTTTTATATTTTCATGTTCAATATTTTTGAATCTCTCTTGCATTATTTCCGTCTTGAATTCTGCATTTCATATTCATGCTTTACATTTCATCATTTACGTTGTTATTTTCATCGCGTGAGAATCAATGTCTCTGTGTATTAATAAAAACGTTGTGGGTATTAAAGAAAATTACATTAACAAATAATTTTTTGATTGTCACTGGGACTAGCGGGCTTCTTACTGTGGTAGTCCCTAAAACAATATTTTCTTGGGATTTGAATATTTGTATCTTAGTTATGAAAACTATAACATAGAGCCATGTTAAGGCGAGTTAGATGTCTCTAATACTTTTATCATAATACGAATGTGAACAGATCAGTAAATCGTGCAAGTAACAGTGTTTCATGCCTCGCCTGTCATCCGTAGTTTTTGTACTCGCAAGCTTCTCCCGGGGAACGCCACGTGCCGTTCAGCCCCATAATTTTAATTACACGCATTGTCACTTTTATTACCGTCTCCGTAAGGGCGCTTTTTGAAAAGCTAATGTGTTTTAGTCACGAGATTGTCAACTAGACGTGAATCCACTTTTTCGCGTGATCGCACACATGTTTAGGGTTAAATAGAATTGATGCGAGATTGAAATTCAGTGGTAATGTTTAGCAACCTACTTTGGTTGTGCCTAACATGGGTTTGTGGATGTCAGTCTTTGACAGTTTGAAATGGATGCTATATATTCGGATTTAGATTTATTGACGCTGTCATAGAATGGTAACGTTACAATTATTACATTTGTATGTCATAGCTATGATCAGGCTGATATTGATTTTAATATACCAGGCACTTAACGCTGTTTGAGTGATATCGATTGCAATTTTCTCAATTACATAGCAACGGTTGCCACGGTCATCACAAAAGCAAACAATCTCAAAACTACAATAGGAATAGCTGAGTTCACAATCATCAGTCTCACACTGAGATTTCAATCCCCTGTTTTTTGCTGCGTGAAAACACAGCAGGGGTCTATCTTTTGTAATATCTTTAATCTAAATCAGAGCAACTGATATTATTTTGCAAACTCTATTTTTTGTACTTATACCTAGCTTAATAAATTGCGATGTTTCTTCTTTTTAATACACCAAAATTTTAATGTTTCTACGGTGGTTCAAGCTTAACAATGAAAATGATCCAAGCAAGCAACATATTCACCAAATAAATCAACGTTATGAAAGTTGTTCAACATTCTACCATTAGCAACTTGAACTACATAATTTGAACCACGGCTTATAACACACGAGTGTAATTACCCAGCAGAACCACAGATAGCATCTTTCGAAATGACTTTACTACCCATCCAGTTGATCGATAGCCCTACATTATGTATCCAAATGAACGGTGGCAAGTTCTGCTTGCTTGTCTATTGGCTAAAACGGGCATTGAAAGAATACAGTTGGCTTTCGTAGAATCAGAGCGTGAGTCAACGTTGGGAATAATGTTTTGAATACCTAATATTCTTTATTTATTCACAATGTTATGTCAATTGACTTAGTGGAAGTATTATTTGGGTAGGTAACGCAAATTCTAATCAATCTAACAATCGATATTTAACAACTCTACTAATAAAACGTTGATTTAACGATGCATATGAAATCAATGATTGCTTCAAAAGTAAAAAAAAAAGTAATTCTGTTACCTCTATTATCCTCTACTTTTTATACGGCAAATTAATATAAACTGGATCTAGTTACTAGATCAATGTACAACAGCACCAAAACCGGACTATTGTTGTATACAAACCGGTCGAAAGGCTGATAACTTCCTGAGAGAGAAATAAGTCGTAGACGAGACGTATATAGTTTCTTTTTCTTATTTTCTTGTTCACATGCCTCCTTCCTTTGGCTCGAGTAGCAGACGTATTGGTTTTTCTTTGGGGATTATTTTTATTAGTGCAAGCTTATTGTTCGTTTTAAGCTTTGCGTTTTTTCGATGCGGTTTGCTCTTTTACAGATATTGGATTCGTGTTGATGTTTCGTTCGATGTTATTTGCTTTGTTTCAGAATGTTTAGATGGAGTTTCTTCCGTATTTAGGGTTTCTATAAAAGCCTTTTATTATTATTGGGAATTCCTGGTCTTTGTGATGTCAGTACTCCGAGTTAATAGATGCCACGACAATGATTGATGGTGTTGGCATTTATATCACGAAAAATAACAAAAGACGGTAGCTATTGGAACCAACTTCGATACTTTGTTGCTTCTGAAATATAGCTATGATTTTATTGGTATCTATATCTATTAACCGAAATAAGTATCTACTAGTGAAAACCGAGTTCTTTATATTAAATAAACTAAAGCATTCGATCAAACCATTCAACCTCTTACGGAAACAAATTGAATTGAGCTCTACATCGAAGTGAAAAGCTGGTCTAAATCTAGGTCTGAGCGAGACAGGTAAACTGGAAATGCAGGAAATTAGCGCAAATAGACCATTGGCACAAAGGAAATAACACCCAGGTCTATTAGAGAAACGCTCCATTAGATCCACAATGTTTGAGACTTCGTAGATATCAATAAAGGATTCAATAAATAATCATATAGCGCTCTACTTGTTAGTATACATGCGTATGACAATAATAAAAGAAGACGTGATGATTGATAAAACATAGATAAAACTTAATTTTAATCAAGATATGTAATTAAAAAGAAGCGTTGTGTATCAAAATAAAGAGTACAGAAAGATATAAATCGTGCAAATTTGCAATACAAATCGCACTGCAGAGACTAGTGCAGAGCTTTTTGTGTGCGGGTAAAAGAAACCAACTTATTAGCATATTCTATAGGATTCTCACCCCCTTTGCGGCAAAGAGGACAAATACAACAAAACACACATTCGAAGATATCTCCAGCAATACATTTGCGATTAAAACACTATTACACCCGATTTATCAACGAAATGTTGTTTCATATCATTGGGGATACTAAGTCGTTGTGCCTCAGAGGCCACTGTTGGTTTATAATCACATTGTTTATCGTGTAGGGTGGGTTGGTGACACATAGATGCACTTGTGCGGTTGGATAGTGGGTTGTTTTTGAAGGAGTATTTTGTTGTATTGTGTGGGGCGTGCTGGCGGGGAGTGACGTGGCGTCAGCTCGGAGTCGCGGTGTATACTGACGGCCTAGCCGACCCAGGGCGACGGTTCCTGAGTGCTCCCGGCCGCCGGCTAGCTCGCGTTCCGTTACACGGAAGCTTGCTTTAACCTAGAAGAAAATTGTAACAAAGAGCTTTGAGTTTCGTGTCGGTATCATTAACATTATTGTTCAATCATTAATATCAACAATCATAAATATTTATCAATAAATCTATAATATCATTAATATATATATTAATATAAAGAAAGTTTATCAAATAGGTTCTGGGTATTACCACGGAAATTAAATTTTAAGAATTTGGTAAAATTTGTCTTTTAAACCGGATTCTCGTTAATATTTTACACATCAATTGGTGAGTCAATGCCTTGCAATTATTTAAAACATCTTATTGAGTCTAAGAAGAGTTTGATACTTGTTAAAAAATCAAACATGCTCCGTTTTGATTCTTTTGTATTGTGTATCGAAAATGATGATGAATTGAAACACCGATTATATGCGTTTCTAAGAGTAAAAATCTTACAAATCCTATTTTCTGATTATCCAAAAAAATTATTCAACTTTACTTTCCATCCAAACATAGCCTAATAAAAAATAGTGAAACATAAAATAGCATAGAGTTAAACTCCACGATCTGCGTCAAATGGAACGCAACCAGACATTAGCGACATTATCTCCTTCTCACTCGCACAGTTACATCGTCGCGGTTGTTCCAACCCCGAATTCACCCTTCTCATTGCAGAATTCTATCGTCCAAAATCCCTTGACCCTTCAAAAGCTTCAAATAGATCCGGAAACTGACATAAAGCTGGGGTCTCTTTATACGGGATATTGTATGCCTACGATTTTAGGGCTAACAAATTAGAAAGGGGAGAAAAAACGTTCGAACGTCAGGTTTATTGACATTTTGCTGGGCCATAATTAAGGATTATCGGCCCATTAAAGTTATCGACACACCGTAAAATTTTAGGTATTTTTTGTTACAGAAAGGGCTATCATTAGGAAACCGTTTTGGGAAAGTGTTGGCTATTCGAGGAGTTTGATCGCTTTTTAATTTAGTTTTAATGTTCATTGTTTTCATATTTTCTTATTAAGTATCAACTTATCAAATAAATTGCTTGTACTTAGTACGAGAATTAAGTATGTATAATTTTCATGTACTTCTAAGTAAGTATGTATAATTTTCACGTACTTCTAAGTAGGTATGTAAACCTTCGCACAAAGGAAGTTTAGGTAACTAACTATTTGTTTTTTCTAAGTTACATAGGTAAGTAATCATCAATATAAAATATATATTAAGAATATAGATACATTTGAGTGACAATAATTAATAAGACCTACATTAACATAAGCTAAGCCAACGTTAAGTAATTGACTTAACCAATATTATTATACAAAGTACTAATTACAAAGCTCCAGTAGTAGTTGTATAATTTTTTTTTAATCAGTTATAGGGAAAAACCAGCTTTTCAATAGCCGGCAATAAAGTCTGATAGAACTTAAAAAGTACGTGAGTACTTATATGTATAAAACATTTTGAACAAACGCCATCTTTTTGAAACACAACTGACTAACTCACAATTGCTAAGTTACGATAATGTAGAGCAAGTAATAACACCACCCGGCTTGTAAGTTCAAATAACACTCACTAGATGTCTCTACAGCAATCAAGCAAAGTGGTAGAGCATAATTGTAGTATTTTTAGCATAAGTAGAGCTACTAAGTAGTATTTTTAGAGATAAAAAAATACTCTAAAATATAAAATCCTCTTTTTACATGTAATAAAAGAAAATGAAACAAATGAATTTCTTTACCCTTTTTATATATTACATAATTGCGCCAATTTTTACATTATATAACAAATTGATTTAACTTATATTAGTTGTAAATACATTTTATACACTTACATTCTATTGTATAATCTTAAAATATAGAATAGTTACAACTTATTTATATTTTATACAAAAATGTAATACCTAATATACAGCTGACTGGTAAAAAAGCGAATCACAAATAAATCCACTGTGAGCTATTTAAAATGGAATTTTTGTTAATAATCTCAACAGAAAAAAACAAAGAGAAATTTGTAAATAAGAATAATGTTTTTGCTGTCAATATTGTAAATGGACGGAGTATTTACTAACATTATTTTTAAGAATAGAAAGTTTATAGTTTACTTATATCTATGTAAAGCTGGAAAACCACGAAAATGTCAAACAAATGATTTTTCTGTCAAAAGTTTTGACATTTACTTGTTAAGATTTCGTACTACCTACATATGTTTTTTTTTTGGTTTTCGGTAAGCAGAGACACACTGGATTAACTATTTATTTTGTTTTAAATTTATTTGGCAGTATTATCGAAATATTGTCAGTTCCATTGACAAAACAAGCTCACAAGACAAAATAAATAATGGAATGTGCTTGAGAAGATTAAAACAGGTACACCAAGTGAGGTAGATTTAAAAACGTAAAAAAATTAAAATAACAGTTCTGCAACGTAAAGAATAATATATAACTTATTTACGTCTACGCTTTTATAGCTACGTATAGCTCATAGTGGACGTCAGCATAGTTTTACTCGCTGAACAGAGTAAAAAGTTTGAGATTTTTTCTCCAACTATCTATATAAAAACTAGAGTAGAAAATATCCAACGCTCGACAAAGAATATCAACTTACTTACAAGATCGGTGGTTTTTACCACTTGTCATTATAACATTTGAGCCTTTCTTTGAGCTTTGAACTGGTTAAAGTACAACTAGATATATCATAAGTTGGCAACTTAGCAATCAAAAGATTTTCATCACCTAATTTTATAATGTATTTTATTCATTATTTATAATGATAACAATCCAAAACCATCTTTTACTCCATAGATCTAACAGCCTCCTTCTATGATAGATAACTTTTATACCAATTTGTTGGTAACATACAAATTTTATAAAATTTCTTTAAAAAAATATATTTATAATACTTGGTCCATTAGTCCTAGGTTTCTGCAAATGTAAATCTTTATTACTACAGGTATTAAGGCTTCTGCTGTCGTTATAGTTTTATGTACTATTATTGGGATAATTACACAGTAAATATTAATTATTTCGTCATATAAACCGAACACATTATTACATTTTTAAGTATCCGATGCATGTTACGATTTTTGACTTCAATGCAGAATAGTTATGGTATTACATCAGCTATAGTAAAATATATAGCTGATGAAATATCTAACTCTAATTCAGTAGAAACAAAGCGTCATTTTTTTTAACATTGCTATTTATGTTCCTACGCTATGGTACAATGGAACAAAGTGGCTCCAATATTCCAATAATCTCAAATTTTAAGTACAATCCTAGACTATTGCATCTTTTCTTTCTCTGTACCATCATGAACAACGTGGCCGTTTATGTAACCATTCGTTAAACAGGCATTTTCTTCTAATATACCATTATTAAATTTAGTAAATCCATTTAAGAAAACTTTCTCAGATACAATATGTCCATTGCCATTTGCAACATGGCCGTTTTTATTTACAACATTACCGTTTACAGGCAAAACATTGCCGTTCCTGTTGATAACATTTCCGTTTTCAGTCACATGACCGTTCAGTTTGACGTGGCCGTTTGTTGTTGTAATTTCGTTGTTGTTGGTTTCTTTTAGCGCTATTCTCCTGTTCTTGTAGGCTTGATTGTAGAAGTTCATGAAGAGGACTATGAAGATGGTGGAATGGAGAATAAGGCCTGATGCGATGATCCTGAAAAACAAAAATAAATATACAGTAATATTTCTCAGCAGAGCTATTGCTCAGAGAGATGAGGTTATAACCTCTACTTTTTCTATTGTCTCATTTATCATCATCTTATATTTAATACAAACTTTTGTGTATAACATAGCTAAAAGGTGATAAAACGTTATTGCGAGATCGAAACAAAAATGTCCTTTACAAAGCGAGCGCGAGACAGAGCTACAAATTACCAAAAAATCTGACCTAATAGTAATAACATTCACATTTTCATAAAACCTCTGGCTTCTGCCTCTTTTTCCAGAAAAAAAAGATTAGTACCAAATCAATTGTTATTCTATAAATAGTCTGCAATTTATGGATGATCCGTTTGTCCTTTAAGGCTTGAAGATAGGATAATATTCTGTATGCTACGGAAAATATTATTTACAAATATTTTTAGTGTGTAATTTGGTTTGAAGTATCCGTAACTGCCTCGTCTGCACTCAACCTTGCGGGCAATACAATGAGCAAATCGGAAAGTGGCCCTAATGAAAGTGTCTCTATTGCACTGGATCCGTCATTGGGCCGCTAACGCATATTTGAATGCGTTAGCGGCTCAATGGATCGACTAAGCTATTGCAATGGTTTTTCTGTTATTTTGCAATATTGTTTATAAGTGGTCGATATCTAGTCTAGGATAAATCTCTTTCAACCATAAGGCGAGATATTGTTCTTTTTGATAATTCGTTTCGGGTTGTTTTTCATTATTTCATTTGTGAACCTATCTATCTAAATCGAAGCGTGCAGTAATCAAAATTCTGTAGCAGAAATTGGTACAAAAACTTTAGTTCTTTAAATTTAATAAAAAACCTAAGTTAAAAGCAGAAGCAAAGTCGTTTTACTCAGAGGCCACAAAAAAGTAAAAGATATAAAAGCCTACAAAAATTCGACCCGCATTTTGCGGTCTACTAAAAACTTGTTACTCATTTTAAATGTGAAGCCATTTATCAAAATTATGAATACAAACATTGTACTGAAAGTAGGCAAGTAAAAAGAAAGTCTAGGCTCTAGACAAAGACAAACGTAACAGTTAACCATCTGAGTGATTATTGCCAATGTTAGTAAAAAGTGTACACGAGTTAAGTTCTATTGTGTGCGTACTCATTAAACCAATGATTTATTAATAACAATTTTATTAATATGAAAGTTTTGTTATTATTTGTAGATGTTTATTGCTTCTCGAACCATGTTATGTAGGTACTTAAGTTTCTAAGTAATTTTAAATTTAACCAATAAATTATGTAGTTCTTCACTCGAAATTTCCAAGTTACTTTTAACGCGTATTTGATAATAAATAGAGGAGAAGGTAGTAATGTTGCCATTTTGTTAAATAATTGGTTTATAATTGAATAATTAAGTTAAAAGAATCAGCAACTAGCTGATTTCATGTCTGAGCCTTTCTTCAATGAAATCTGATTATTTTATCATGAAAATAGTTTTTTTCAAAATCATCAACCTATCTATCATTTCAGCTACGAGATGGGGCTTTTTTTCACTAAGGAAATATCAAAGTGGGTCAAAATACAGAGGCCACATTACCACCTGCCAACAATACTGGAGAAATCACACAGCATTTATTAGGGATATAACGTACTTATTACAGTTTCGAGATAAGACATGATTCTCTCAATCTGACTCAGACATCTGTCATAAAATTCTGGTTAGTTTGGCACAAGACGATGATGTGTGAAGCTTAGCATAATTCCTGTACTCGTATTCTGACTTAGAGACATGACTTACTTTGGATATCCACAGTCGTAGACCACTGCGCTGATGGAATGGAACAGGACCATGAAGAACTGGGCCTGGAAATAATAAAATAATAATGTAGTAGGTAGGTATTGTTGTAGGTTTGTATTATATTGTAGTAGGTATACGATTTTGTTAACGACTCTCTAACCTCTTGCAAAAAAGAAGACAATCGTACCGCGTCGTCTTTTGTCTGTTTGACACAGACACAGTACTAATGTACTAATGACTTTTCCACTCACAGTACCTCCTACCATGATTTCCGGTGTTTTGAGATTTCCCTCACCAGATCATGGCATCATAACGCATGCAACTACGCCGACCATATAGATATACCATAAGGTACATATGAGTTCCTTGCTTCTGGTAGCGCATCAGGGATGTTTGCGGGCTACCAAACTGATGGCTTAGACGCAATTATTCGCAAAAAAACTGCCTGATCCGCAGAATACCGGACAGTCGCAACAGCATCCTGAGGACTTTATCTGATAGGTGTTCCTCATCGCTCTGAATCCTTATCCGGAAGGCGAGTTGTAAGTGCTACTAACACTATATGGATTCGAAACTGTGCGAAATAAACGATTCAATTTTTTTTACTTATTTATAAGTGCTTTTAATTTTGGGTAAGACCCTCTAATCTAAGGAGAGATAATGCTGGATAATCCACAAAGCATTATCTAGCCCCATGGTAAGCAAAGCTTGTGTTATGGGTACTAGATAACTGATATACATAATACAATACATTACATAGATAGATATTTTTTTATACATAGAAAACGACCAGAACACCCGGAACAAATATCTGCAGATCGTACACACAATTGTTCCGAGGCGGGAATCGAACCTGCAACCTCCTGCGTCGCATCGCCCACCGCACCACATCGGTCGTCGACTTGACTAGATAGCACTCATGGCTAAATAGATTTCTGACTAAATCTCGATATTTCCTAAATAAGTCAGTTTCAATATTAGTCGTAGTAGGTACCAGCTTAGACTTCTGTTAGTGGTCTCTTTCGTAAATAAGTCAGTTTCAATATAGTAGTACTAGCTTAGAGCAG
The DNA here is from genome assembly GCA_943735965.1 of Eupithecia abbreviata. NCBI lineage: Eukaryota > Metazoa > Arthropoda > Insecta > Lepidoptera > Geometridae > Eupithecia > Eupithecia abbreviata. The sequence goes on along the minus strand of OX030979.1, from coordinate 2,462,009 downwards.
AGAATCTATCGCTCATTAATCGTCCCTTGCGCAATCCAGGTACAAAGATCAAGGCGTACAGACCAGCCAGTCCAAGCATGGAACAGATACATGTTGCATTAGGAGAAAGGATACGGCGTTCCGTAGGCTGTTGAAATCTGAATGCTGCCCCGACAAGTGCATTGCTGGCTTATTTATAAACGTGTTTCAATTGATATACTTGCACGTGAGTGTACTTGGATTCGTATTATTCACTTTGGACCCACCATACCCCTGGCTAAACCCCTGGGGGTAGGGTGGGACGGAAACATACCCCCATAGAGATGTGACCTAAGGACTTCCACGTATCTTTGAAAGTATTTGATCAATAATCATTTATCATTTATTTCGTAAATTACTAGAATAACACGTCACAATCGTATCCTAAAAATAAATCTAAAATTTATAATAAACATAAAATGCTATAATATTGGTAGGGACTACTACCATTCATATGTCAGGTCACCATTTTGCCTAAGGCTCAACTCACACCAAAAGAGCGTCGAAGCGCGGTGCAGTTTCAGTGTCATATAAATTTTAACTTTATTTCCATTACAATAAAACTTATTATCGCATGAGAAACTCGAACGAGTCGAATTCGCTGGAATTCCCGCGGCGCCGCGTGCATCCGCGCGACTCGTTCGATAATAAGTTTTATTGTAATGAAAATAAAGTTAAAATTCATATGACACTGAAACTGCGCTGCGCTTCGACGCTCTTTTGGTGTGAGTTGAGCCTAACTATCTCAAAATCAACCAGCCAAAGTCGAGTCATGATTTTGCAAAAGGAATCGAAAAAAATTGATAATAAAGCCACCTTGACGCGGTCCAAGTACCGACAGCGCCCGATTCAGTTATTACTCAACGTGGACCCCGGTGTGGACATTGGAATCCTTAATTATCAAATTTATTTTATTCGACAGATTGAGAAAGTGAACTGAATAGAAAATCCAAAACACCTTATGTAGTAGTATAAAATTTGGCTTGTCTAAGTGCTTGTTTTGTAAATCTAAAATAAAGAATTTTGAGCTATGTTTCTTTTTTTGAAACATTGAATGTATGCAGACTTTGTTTCTTCGTTGGAAGAATCAATAAGCGAGCGAATCATTTATATTTCACAAGCATGACTAGTAAACTCCAAATGATCGGCCATTTATCCGGCCTGCAGTGTAATTGAATAGTATCCTACAGACTTGCGCAAGAGTTTCCGTCTGGTGGAATTCGAGGCGCGGTATGTCCTTAAATGTTCCGAGAAATAGTTTGCTGGTTAGGAAGTATTTTGAAATATAAATTCTATGATTGATTTTCTTCACACACCTTTGCTTTAATATAATGATTTTAACTACCAATTTTGACAGCTAAAGAAGAGTAACAATTCTGTATGAGAACGTATTTAAGAAATTTGGTAATTTTCTATATTTAAGAGCCTACAGTTGCTTTTGTCCACTCGTTAGCGGATTAGCCTAGTATACTATGAGAGCTATCAACGTAACAATAACAATACGCGGCTTCGTACGCGTTGTTTATATAGAAACGTTTTAAGGTTATTTCTATCCCATGGGAACTGATTTATTGGATAAAAAGTAGCATATGTTATATTCCAGGCCTAGAACTACCTGATGTTTCAGCCCGATCTGTTCAGTAATTTGGCGTGGCGAAGCCGAAGTAACAAACATCCATCTATCAACTATTGTATTTATAGTATTAGTGTGATTACAGATTTAATGTTTTACTTAGGACATATCAAGCAACGAGTGACCCGAGAACTGGTATCGGGCGTAACGCATCAGCATTGCCATACAGTGGGTCAATTCAGCCAGCGTCTTGGAGATGTTTTCGACTGGTATCGATATGGATCAGTTGAGCTACCTGTACATTGTTTGTATTTTTGCAACAACAGTTAGCTTTGTAAATACTAGTTCCGATTTGTTTCTATTATTTGATTGTAACTTTCTTAGTTAATAAAGATCAAGCTAATAATAATGATAAGTTTAATATTTTGCATATCAGAGGCAAAAGCTCTCAATCATCGATTGATATATCAAAGGAGATCGCTTTATATTTCATAAATTCTTCATTTCTGAATTACCAACGGTTACAATTAACAATTTAGAGTGATTCAGCTATTTATATGTTTGCTTCAACGACGCAGTCATCGTGACGAGCCGCATTGCGAGCTTAGCTTTAGAATTTCACTTTTTCATGAAAGTTACTTGGCTTTTTATTACTTGTTTCTTTAGGAACTTAAGAATCATTGTCTTTTTTGTGATATTATCTAGGTACTGTGCGTTTTATAGAGTCTACACACCAAAGGCGGACGCACCCTGGAGGGTTGGTGTGACATTTAAAAGTGTGTGATACTAAGCATCTATGAATTTCACAGCTAACATTGTTTTGTCCGCCTAGGGACAAATGTTGTAGGTATTTGTTCCAACCAGAAAACCCGGTGCTTTTCTATTTATAATTACAAAATATGTATCTTAGTAATGTATTATAGATAGATAGAAAACACTTTACTATACCACACAAAACAGAAAACAATACAGAAATAAACAATAGAATTGTATTATGTATATCAGTCCAAGTACCCATAACACAAGCTCTGCTTAGTTTGGGGCTACATAATACTGTGTATATATTTTATTTATTTCTAAAAAAAATGATATTTTATTTTAAATCATGGTGTACATTTTAATAATAAGTAAATTGTAAGACGAGCAAAACTTGATACAAAAATAAGTACTAAATAGGCACTTGTATATAATGCAACTTGGATAGTGCAAGTAAAGTGCAAGTTCTAAGTTAACACGGTCTACTTATTTCTTACCAAACAATTACACACAGTCTTCGCGACTTTTCAATGACAATCGTAGCAATAGACGCAAGATTCAAGGTCTTTTCTCGCAGTACTTTGATGTATCTGGACTGAACAGGGGCCTAAAGTTATTTGATTTCAGTTTAAAATATAAATGAATAATAATTATTAACTAGCTAATAGTCGTAAAAAAATATTTTGTTCTTATCTTGCCAAAATGAGTCGAATACACAAGTTTACCAATCGGTGGTTGCTTAATCCAGTGCAGCGAACGATTTTTTTACCAACTCTTGTCTGGTTTTGTTGACAAACTCTGACAACTTTTCTTTTCAACAGACTGGTCATTATAACATTTTGGATACAATAAGATAACTAGTATTGTCCGACCTCAATAATTTGGGTCCCATTCTAAAGCAGAGTTCAAGATCATAACATTTCGAAACATGACTTGATTTGAACGTGCCAAGGGAATCGAAGGAATCTATTTTTAGCATTGAATTCGAAAATCACACTCTCACACAAAGCAATCATCAAAATACGATTGATTCTAATTGAGTACATCTGCTCCGTTCGTGCGTTTTGGCTCTTCAGAAGACCAATCCGCATAAATACCTAACTGCGGCCCAATTTTTTAAATCTATTTCAATACAGGGTAGTTTTTTGAGAACAGTGGTGATGGCCAATTCCGTAACCACAAGAGTTAGAGTAAAGTTGTGAAAGGAGCCATGCCCTCGATTTATAAGGAAACAATAACAGCATATTTTGTTTCTATCAATCTGTTCCTTATAACGGAAATCCACCCGATTAGTTTAAATCACAGCTTTTGGCCCTTTAGAAGACCATTCAGCATATACTCGTACCTAACTCATTTCAGCATTCGCTGCAAATGTTAAAGCTATTGTACTCACCAGCTGTAGTGTAGTGAGATGCTTCTTCCACCACAAGTACTTCTGGTACCGAGGACCCATGGCTGCTACCATGTAGTACGCGTACATGATCACATGGACTAGGTTGTTGACGATGTTCGAGAATGTTCCATGACCACCTAGAAGGTTAAATAAAAGTTAGAGAGAGTTAAAGAGACTACCCAATAAAATCATCATCATCATCATCATCAGCCTATATTAGTCCACTGCTGGACATAGGCCTCCCCCAATGAGCACCATAGCGCCCTGTCTTCAGCTTGACGCATCCAGCATCTACCTGCAGTCTTTCGCAGGTCGTCATCCCACCTGGTCGGAGGGCGTCCTACACTACGTTTACCGAGTCGTGGTCTCCACTCAAGAACACGTTTGCCCCATCGGCCGTCGGTTCTTCGCGAGATATGGCCGGCCCACTGCCACTTCAGCTTGCTAATTCTTTGAGCTATGTCGATAACCTTGGTTCTCTGTCGGATGTATTCGTTACGAATCCTATCCTTTAGAGAAACTCCGAGCATAGCTCTTTCCATAGCTCGCTGAGCGACTTTGAACTGGTGGACCAGCCCTATCGTGAGTGTCCACGTCTCAGCTCCGTAGGTCATAACGGGTAGGACGCACTGATTGAAAACTTTCGTTTTCAAGCATTGCGGTATGGATGACGTGAAGACTTGACGTAGTTTCCCAAATGCTGATCCAAATGATGAAATGGATGTTAGTCACGAGCCGTCACAAGAACACGTTTACCCCAGCGGTTGTCAGCTAGTTAAAAGCACACTTACCAGCAATTAATTTGACAAGCAGCCACGCCTCGAACGGCGTCAGTGAGTGGTGGTAGAGGTGGAGCCACGTGATCTGACTCTTTTTCATCATCATCATTAGCCTATATTAGTCTACTGCTGGAAATAGGCCTCCCCTAATGAGCGCCACAGCGTCCTGTCTTCAGCTTGACGCATCTAGCAACTACCTTGCTTTCGTAGGTCGTCATCCCACCTGGTCAGAGGGCGTCCTACAGTAAGTTTACCGAGTCTTGTCCCCGTTCAAGAACACGTTCACCCCAGCGGTTGTCAGCTAGTTAAAAGCACACTTACCAGCAATAAACTTGACAAGCAGCCACGCCTCGAACGGCGTCAGTGAGTGGTGGTAGAGGTGGAGCCACGTGATCTGACTCTTCTTCTTCCGCAGCACGAAGAATATCGTGTCTGCGAACTCTGACAGCTTGGAGAAGTAGTATACCCAGCAGAGATGCAGCATCTGAAGCAAGAATATATAAATAAATCAATAATGCTGGACTATTCACACTTTAAATTTGATGGATAGATAAATAATAAAATCACGCTGTTCGTGAAATAATTTTCTTTTTAGCGTAAAACCCTACTTCTTTATTACATACTCGTTGTATATTGTACAGGATGGGCACGACCTTCAGCAATGAAGACAACGACAAAGAAGAAGTATAGTGTATATGAAGTCGCATCCGCTGTCTTTTCGCTTAGATCTTTTAAACTACTCAAAGGATTTTAATGCAGTCAGCATTAGATAGTATAATAGATACCAGTTAATTAGTTTATTATTTTGTTAATAGACTAATAATTGCACGCCCATAAAGGGCTATATTATCATTATTTACTTTACAATTTTTTTAACAGGTAGGTACCTAAGGTATGACTAAAGTAACGTACAACCCTGAAGAAAATTGAGAAATATTCTTTCGATTTCATGATTTTTCGAAATAGCGTTCATGTCGTTCGGTCTACAGTTTTTTGGTCTACCTATAGCTATGTGCAATACGTACTACCTATTCCGTTATGCGGCCTGATGTGCTTTGTGTATTTCGTTATCTGGTTTGCTGTTCTTTCTGGATACCGTTCTCCGGTATTTCGAGTTTCGGTATTTCGTAATACAGTCCTAATAAGCAATAATACTTTTACTTTTACTCAATATAAGCTCATGCTCAAAAAGTGGCCATATTTGTTAATGTTCAATGTCAAAGGAAGGAAGTAACAATATGGACTTTCGTTATCAGTGGGAAAATAATGGTTTGCCGACTTCAAGTTTAGAACATTTTCTGAGATTTCTGTTTTTGGTCGAGGAATAACGAGAATTTTTTTGAGTTGGTTTTTTGTATTTGCTGTACGAACTTTACGTAGCTAAAAAGAATGAGGAAGTTTGTGGGTCGCTTCGACAAACGCTGTTAAAAAGTAGGTACCGGATGATTGACGAGATGCGTTGCTCAAGGTTATTTATATCCCATGCGAACTGATTTATAGAATTAAAAGGGGCCTAAGTTTTATTGCAGGCCTAGAACTACATATACCTAAGCAAAATTTCAGTAGTTTTGGCGTGAAGAGGTAACAAACATCCAAACTTTCGCATTGGTGTGATGTTGACCGTAATTGCTGTTCACATGGCCCATTCTGAAGTTCCAACATATAAACGTAAAACCCAAAATCTGCGCAAAATAAATGGTATGAGAGGAAACAAAAGAAAATTAATACAAAAATATTTTTAGTAGGTAGGCTTTTTAATGTACGGATTACTGATAGAGGTAGACGGTAGAGTATGTCAGTAATATAACAAAGAAAAGACATTGGCCTTGTTAAAGTAGGGTAATAATTTTTGTTTTAAAAATATTACCTATTTTTTGTTTACAAACATGCAATCAATCATACCGATCACGCACGAGACTTCCTCAACATTTTTCATCAGAAATCCTCTTCACAACCTTCAAAGAAAGCGTCAGAACCTTGCTTTCTTGCACTTGAGTCTACAACAAGTTACTCTGACGTAAGTATGACCTACAGCGACTACATTCAGATGAAAACTTTCACTAATCTGACGTAACAGATGATGGTCAAGAGTAGTCGAGTGCGAAAGTATGGATTGATAAATGCGCTGCGGCGACAAGATTTGATTGGTAATTGGTATAATGGCTTTCATCTTCAGAAACGTTGATAATGAAGATGCGTGAATTACTGGGAAGGTATTGTGTTATTATGTGTTTAATTTATTATCTTCTGCATGATATTGGTGGCTTCAATGATTTTCTCTAGACATTTGAATAACGCAGAAACAAAAGGAGGATTGAAACGATATTTTTCTAAGGATACTTTAGAAATTATTGTTTCGATCCAGAGTTTTAGGACAATAAAACTAATATACATATTTACAAATGTCGAATCTCCTTCCGATGAACTTTTCTACGGTCGCCTGTTTACAACACGTCTCTTACACGATTTTTCATCATCATCATCATCATCAGCCTATATTATTCCACTGCTGGACATAGGCCTCCCCCAAACGACCGATGTGGCGCGGTGGACGAAGGTCCGCCTGCGACGCAGGAGGTTGCGGGTTCGATTCCCGCCTCGGAACAATTGTGTGCACGATCTGCAGATATTTGTTCCGGGTGTTCTGGTCGTTACCTATGTATAATAAAAAATATCTATCTATGTAATGTATTGTATTATGTATATCAGTTATCTAGTACCCATAACACAAGCTCTGCTTACCATGGGGCTAGATAATGCTGTGTGAATTGTCCAGCATTATATATATTATATAAACAACACGTTTTTTATACAATAAAAAAAACATGTGTGTTTTATGTGCATTTTAGGTAGCCTATATTTTTTCAATTACCATAAACGGCCATAAATAAGTAGGGAAATCAATATGAAATTAATTAATATATTTGCAGTTGACATTGACAAACATAATGACCGCGCATCCCTATTTAAAAAACATCTTGTTAACAGCAAGAAATATGAGAAAGTTTCTGGTATTATATCATGTGAGGCTGCCTTTGACCCACCCAATGTATGAATAATTAATATTCGCAAGATATTGCGATGGCTCATTATTATCAGACTGTAAATTTTGTATTTTAGTAGCTAGTGGATGATTATAATACATGTAGGTAGGTGGGTACTGCAGCCAGGTAAAATGTTTGTAAGTAAATCACCCATAAAGTAAAGTAAAGTAAAGTAAAGTAAAGTAAAAAAACATTTATTTCTTAAGGCTTACAAAATAAGCACTTAGACAAGTCATATTTAAATATAAATTATTATCAAATAAAATTATTTTACTGTTCACTTCAATTTTTTGTCCTCTAGTGGAAGAAAAACCACACTAGTCTTTAACAAACCACTGCTGGACATACGTCTCCCATAATAAGCGCATTGGCTCTTAATAAGAGGAATGCCATAATCCCCACGCTTGGCATGATGGTTTTTGGTACGCTTACCATCATCATCAACCTATGTTAGTCCACTGCTGGACATAGGCATCCCCCAATGAGCGCCATAGCGCCCTGTCTTCAGCTTGACGCATCCAGCATATACCTGCAGTCTTTCGCAGGTCGTCATCTTACCTTGTCGGAGGGCGTCTTACACTACGTTTACCGAGTCGTGGTCTCCACTCAAGAACGTTTGCCCAAGTCGTCTAAATTGTATATAACTTTATATATTTATTTATATTATTTGACGTATCTAACTAGGTAATATATGGACAAATGTGAATAAGAAACTTTTTATTTATATATTATGTATTTCTATAATTATTTATTGGACGGCACGGTCGCATCATCCTTTATGCCTTACACAGAAATCATTTCCAACGCCCACCCACACTTTGCCCAAATAATTCTCTGAATAACAAGCTCAAGTGTCCAAGCACAACCTCTTAATTACTATAATAACTCCTAAGTAGTTATGCAGAAGCGCCTTCAGACATTAAAAGTCCAATTTAGGTCGGTTTCATTTCAAGAACTCAATTAAAGAGGTTCATATATTGTAATTGTAATTGAATCATTGGTATTTTGAATTGCATGGTTCGGCCCCCTGCGGTTTCTTATTTCCAGCTAGCAAAGTTCACATTAACATTATTAATTATTATGAAAAAATAATACTTACTTTTAATATTGAATAAGATACTGATATATTAAAAATATTGGGGTTCGATTATATATTTTATATATTTATTATTTATAATGTTTGTACATCTACAAATATCTGTTTCAGGAATTCTATCTACATTATGTTTTGTTTTAAGTAAACGCCAACAGCCCAGCGTCGATTCAAGACCTCAAAGATGGAATTCGTGAGGCTATCGAGGCCATAGGGCAGCCACTTTGAGATTCGGTTATGGAAAATTTCATGAAAAGGATATTGTCCTTTAAGCGTGGTCGTGGTGGTCATTTGCCTGATGTTATCTTCCACTATTAACGGCATACCTTCCTCTTTATAATGAAATAAACATCCGATCATTTATATTAAAAAATTGCATTTTACTTTGAATATAAAAATAACACCTTTTATTGGAAAACCCTTTATATCAGTCTTCTGTACTGTACCCATAAAATGAGCTCAACTTAGCTCGGGTCTTGTCTAGATGACGCTGTGTGGACTGTCCAGCATTATTTATTTATTTACTCTTTCTAATGTTTTTTAAAATCATATTATCATGATGTTATTATGCACTAAATCGTAATATTTACGACATAGGATACAAACGCAATAACTGACGTAAGAATCATCGCCAGTAATCGGTGGATATCCAGTAATACAACAGGCTGCGAATAATCAATCGTGTTAATAATCGACGAAAAATCTTCAAGGGAACTTCATCGCATTCAGAAAACACGGGAAATGATTAATTTCGGTAGCAATGTAGCTTCCTAAACGGATGCCACTAGTTTATGTAACATTGTTGATGCACAAGGGCAGCCTAATAAATACCTTATTAAACGAGAAAGTATGAATTTTGATGTTGGTTGAGATGTTGAAACTCAATAATTGTTATGTTCACTAGTTTCTGCCCGCGGCTTCGCACGCGTTGTTTCTATGGAAACGTTTAAGATTATTTATGGGATAATAAGGAATACCTATAAGTCTATGTTTTATTCTGGGCCCAGAACTACCTGTATGCAAATTTCAGCCCAATCCGTTCAGTGCTTTTTGCGTGCAAGAGTAACAAACATCCATCCATACATACAAACTTTCATGTTTATAATATTAGTAGGATTATTATGAACGATGGAAAACAACCTCTGGCGCGGTGGATGAAGGTCTGCCTGCGCCGCAGTAGGTTTCGGGTTCGATTCCCGTCTCTGGAAAAAGTTTTGTACGACCTGCAGATATTTCGGGTGTTATGGTCGTTTTCTATGTATAGTAAAAAAATATCTATCTATAATATATGGGAGTTTTTATACAGATCCAGATTTTGGCGAATAGAATTTAGCTTACAAATGAATAGAACTAACAGAAAAGTATTTAAAAAAAAGCCTAAATGCCCCAAATTAATTTGGCGGCGCTCCAAAGGATCCACCTAACGTGCAAATATTTCATACGATTTTCGATGAATCACCTATTATGCAAATTACTTTACCGCAAAAACTAGTTTATATCAAAATCAAGTTCGGATTTGCATTATTATATCATATTTTACATTGATTATGTAATTTTAAGGTCATGAGGTTATTGCCCTCAAGTTTATTTGATTATGTGTGGGAAAATTAGAAACTCGTTTCTGCCTTCGCCCTGGCTACGCTTTCAACTTACTACGATTAAGTTACTAACACTTATAGTACACATATATATTTATCATCATCATCAGCCATAGGCCTTCCCTAATGAGCGCCATAGCGCCCTGTCTTCAGCTTGCCACATCCAGCATCTACCTGCAGTCTTTCGCAGGTCGTCATCCCTGGTCGGAGGGCCGTTTATCGAGTCGTGGTCTCCACTCAAGAACACGTTTGCCCCAGCGGCCGTCGGTTCTTCGAGGTATGGCCCACTGCCACTTCAGCTTACATTTAATATTGTATATTTATATGATATAAATATTGTTTAATTACGCGATTTTCGGCCACGGTGGCCAGTGTTAACGGAGATTAGTAATGACATCATCATCATCTCTTCTATAGCCTAAATTGGCCTCCCTCTGCTATAAATACAAATAATTTATTCAAAAATAACTTACGACTAATAAGATAACAGGAAGTACTTAATCAAATTTTTTTATGGGATAAGATAATGCATGTGCCTGAACTAGGTAGAAACCGGTTTTCAGACAAAGAAAGTAAAATGATATAAGCTCCTAATGGCTACTACAAAACAAAACCGAGCAATTTTTATTTTTTTCACGATTATCGTTTATATGACGAGATTGTTGGTCAAGAACATGTCCCGTCGAAAATTCAAAAGTAAAAAACGGACAGTTTGATATCTCAAAAAGCGTGAGATTTCCTAAGAGGTTGTATGTGGTGACTACGTGACGAAGACATAACCTCTCTGTGAGCAAGCGTGGTATATTGAAGACGGGGAATCTTCAATACAGTCCTCGGGCGGTAGCGACATTAAGCTGAGGCTGGACCTAATTAGCGCGCACTGAGGACAGGTTACGTTATTTTTACTTATCTTCTATTGTTTATCTTTTAGTTTTAGTATTAGTTTTATACTTATTTTCTATTGTTTATATTTTAGTTTTTAGTTTCAGTGTTATATATTATTTAGCTTAATGTGTTTTTTAATGTACGTTTGTCGTTTTTGTGTGTGCTAATAAACGTTTTCTATTCTATTCTTTTCAATATACCACGCTTGGTTCCTTGGTTTTGTATTGTCCTGTATATATGTTTTATGTTTATATGTACGTATGTTATTCCTAAACCACATAAACCTTATATCTAGGTATCTATACAAGTAGATATATAGATTGTTTATTTGGTTTGTTTGGTACACATGCCCACAATTGTACCTTATACAATAAGTTTTTGTTTCAAATAAAGTTTTTTGTATATTGTATTTGTACATATGCGCAGGATATGAGAGTGCACAAGTGTGTGCGCAAGATAGTTAATATAATCTTCATATCCTCACCTTCCTCAATAGTTTTAATGAGGATTGATGAGGTGCAGTGAAGTGACACTGACCCCATCACAAGAGGTGGAACAATCAGAAAGGCCACCGCAATCACTTCTAGGAAAATAAACAATGAATGAACTTGATTTATCATTCATTATCTGTCTTGATGACTGTGGTGGTTAGTGTATTGTTTTTTCACTCGGTAGCTAGTTTTGCAAAGAGGATCGTAGTTGTTTGTAAACTTGCTGTGTTTTCCGAGAGCAGAAACGGACTGAGACATCCACCCACACAGCATCATCTAGTCCCAAGCTAAGCTGATATATGAACATAATACAATAATATTTTATAAAATTGTATTATTCCATATAAATATACAAATAAAATTATACAGACAATAAAAAATATTAATATTAGTATTTATCAAATATTAAAAAGTTTCTAATCTAAAGTTCTTACAAAATCCATGCTCATTCTGTGACACCTTATACACAAGTTCTTATGTATCGAATCATCAATAATTGTCATTTCACTTTCAGAACTTAAACAAACGTTCGAAAGTTAAGTCAATGCCGTTGTGGTCTTGACCGCGACACAGAATAAGTAAGTTATAGAGGAGACAGGGCCTAGAATTTATTTATAAACGTGTATTGATTATTATTTTAAAACAATGTCAGTTAACACTTCGACTGCTGAAAACGCACGGTATGAGTTTTCTACAAGTGACTAATATGCGTAAATCCAAACTAGCGCAGCGGTTGAGAAAATACAGATCTTTGTGACTCAGCAGAGCTGTAATATTTTTCGAACGAAACGCATGTGCGGCGCAACACAACCGCTGTGTAGAGCGGCAGCACGAATTTTTTAGGTAAAAAACTAAATACTTAAGCGACTAGTCGCTTGATTATTTACCCCTAGGGCTGCAGAGAGAGGAACTCCTCGACGATGCGTGCCGAGTCCAAGAGTACCGCCTTTTGGATCTGGCACTTAATCCAATTTCCTAGCAAGAGTCTCTTCAGATGTTGATCGAGGCACTTCGCTACGGCGTCACCGTCAACCGAAACGACTATCGGGACGATGGTCGCTGAATCTACATTCCACGTGCCGACAACCTCGTTAGCCAAGTCAAGATATTTGCTAAGTTTATCTTTCTCAGCTCTAACGAGGTTAGCATCACGCGGTATGCTGACATTAGCGAGCACCTCCCGTTCTAACCGAACTTTCAGTACAATATCAGGCTTATTCGCAAAATAGTCCTGTCTAGTCTGTATTGTTGATTATTATTATCGTCGTGCAAATATGTATGAAGGTTCTGTATTCCCTTCTCTATGACAAGTTTTATATTATATGTTGCTGTAATCGTTATCTCGATCATAGTACCTCTCTTCATACTTTCTATCGTCGAAGAACTTGCACTTTGGCATTGCAAAGTAACTTTTATCGACACGCTATTAGAGTTTATATTGCATTATGAAGCCACTGAAGTTGCTAACGAAGTTGTTTTGAGTTTTAAGCCGTTCGTTAGACTTAATTGAGGGAATGTAATAGGCTGTGAATCGGTCATATGATAATGGCAGGTATTTATTTGGTACGTTAGGTGCTTGGCTGGCTTACTCTGGTAAATTGTTTCTTCACCTTAACAGCCTATATAGATCCACTGCTGGACACAGGCCTCCGCCTCATAAGCGCCTTATTGGAATTTATCTCATGGGGGTAATGCCCATCATTCCCACACTGGGTATGAGGTTGGGGATCGCAGTTTGGTGGTAAATTGTTCTGCAGGAGGTCGATTCGTCATCTATTGATGACGTCGTTGTCAATCCCATTCTTCAAGAACGCAGTTTACGGAAATTCTATCAAATTAAAAGGTGCAGGAGCAAGATGAAAACTGTTACCCAGAATAACCTAACCGGGTTTATCCTAAACTACGATTAACGGAACTGTCTGTATATCTAAGAAAGGGTTACAGATACTGACTCTGTATAATTTATCAAGAAAGACCTAAGTAATAAGTTTTTGTGAATCATACTAAGTAACTTTTAATGACTGGTGAGGTTCGTAGGTTAGGTAGTTAACTATTTTTTTTAAATGTCTTGGAAAATCCAAGCTGAAACTAGATTGTAAAGTACGTCTGCAATGAGTGTGACGTCATAAAGTGAGGAAGGTAAATTACTAGGTACGTACTGTTAATGAACCTATGCGTGCATGTCAATAGCAGTAAAAATAAGTACTCTATGAAGTGTACCTTTAGTTTTATGACTTTACTAGCGGACCTTCCCGGCTTCGCACGGTTTTAGTACGGATCCCTAACTTTTTGAAAATATAATAGGCCTATGTTCACCGGGGATGGCGTAGCTTCCCAACGATGAAATAATTTTTCAAATCGGTCCAGTAGTTTCGGAGCCTATTCATTGCAAACAAACAAACAAAAAAAACAAACCAGGAAAGGTTTGATTTTTTGATCGTTTTTTTTATTAATATACATAAAATGACCAAAACACCCGGAACAAATATCTACAGATCGTAACACAATTGTTTCGAGGCGGGAATCGAACCCACAACCTCATGCGTCGCAGGCAGACCTTCGTCCACTGCGCCACATTGTTCGTCGCAATTTCTTTGGCTCTGCTCGGAAAGGTAAGGCTTAATGAGACAAAATGGTGATGTACTCACTCTCCTCGCCGATTCACTGTTGCTGTAGTCGACTGGTTGGCACGAGAGGCTGTAGTCACTCCACCATCCAGACGCAAGGTGCTGCGAATGAAAATATATATAAAGGTTAACGCTATTAACTATTAAAAACTATAATTTATTATAGTATTATATGGCTGTGGATGGCAAAGTCTGAAACCATGAGAGTTGGAGAAAAGTCGTGAGTCGATTTATGAAAAAACCAAAACATTCAGGTTTTTTTGCAGGAAATCGAACCTATTGATTTTTAACTAATAAAAACAAAATATGACTCCCTGTATTTATGCTCTAACGGATTTGGTTGCGGATAAGGCGGATAAAGATAAATCATTGCAAAGGAATGCATTACTGAAAATGAAAGGAAATGGATATTTTTCCTGTTTTCGTTTTAATACTCCACATAAAGCATCAACGGGAAACTTTAATATAATATTTTCGAACTACTGGTGTACTTGCCGCTAGCCAGGAAACATAGCCTATATTTTAATGGGAATGATTCTCGATAAAACGGCTATTTGTAATAATACAATGAAAAAAGTAAAACGTCCCACTCATGTTTCAGTTCGGAATAACTTATAAAGCGGACGTCCCACTCGACAAATTGGGAAGAGTCGGGGTGGTGCAGACTCAAAGACGGCACATGGGCGAAAAGGGCTGATATTTTATATTAATTCGTGAAAAGCCTTTGTTCTTAGAAAAAGAAATAGGTTATTTTTCCGTTCCTTTCTTTTCAAGGCCATCTGGGATCTTTAAGATTACTCAGATAATTCTAAAGAGGTTACTAACCACATCTGATCGTGATGATATCGCTGACAATGTAACATTGTTTTACTTATAAAATCGCGGACTGAATGAAACTTCTCGCTTGTGGGTCAAGGTGGCTTTCTTGTGGACAATAACTGGATGAGTAATAACCTTGTAGGAAGTAATTTGTATTATCAAGAACAAGATAATTCACAAAAAATCATAATTTAACCAAACTGGAATGAAAATCAGGTGATCTGTTTGGGAGCTACCGATGTGGCGCGGCGGGCTAAGGTCCGCCTGCGATGCAAGAGACATGTAACTATATAAATAAATAAAACAAATAATGCTGGACAATTCACACATTGTTGTTCACACATGTAATGTTTTCTATGTATAATAAAAAAATATATATCTATCTATGTAATATATTGTATTATGTATATCAAACATCTAGTACCCATAACTCAGGCTCTGCTTAGCTTGGGGCTAGATAATTCTGTGTGAATTGTTGAGCATTATGTATTTGTTTTGTTTATTTATCTATTCCTTATCTATTTTCACCGCTTCATGGTTTATTTTCTTTTGTTTTTATTATTTATTAATATGTAGCCAATGAGCGACGATAAAACCACTAAGAAATCGACCAGCATCCCTGATATTAGAACAGCAGGGATTCTTGTAACACTTGTCAAAATTATGAAATAAATCAGACATAACACTTTTAATATTCAATCACCATGAAATGCTAAACAGTTGTCGACGTGCCTAGATCTACGAGACACCGCAAAAACTACCAGGCATTGCACCCCCCTTATTCCCTCGTCATAAAGTTCATTTTGGGCCGTCACGGGTGGTTACCTCGTACAATCGACTGCACCTTGACATCATCTGCATGTAACGGAACTGATAGTGCGACGCTAATATAATTGGTCTTAAAAAAGACGTTTTTCTCAATTTAAATTTCTTGTTTAAAGTTTGAGTTGTAATATTCGATTTTCAGATAAAGTTATAATAGTTCACCATAAGATATTCGAACAAGTAAGCACACAACGATCGTCGGTACATTCATGAATACATCACTTTGACTGCGATTTTTTTTCGACGACAGCGATCTTTTTTTTAACCTAAGCCATTCGTGCTGCCGCTCTACACAGCTGTTGTGTTGCGCCGCAAAATATTACGGCTGTGCTGAGTCACACAGATCTGTATTTTCTCAGCCGCTGCGCTAGTGTGGATTTACGCATATTAGTCACTTGTAGAAAACACATACCGTGTGATTTCAGCAATCAAAGTGACAACATGCTGAAAATCAGCGTTGTGGGGTTACTCGCAACATTCAGCTGAGCATGAACCTGTTCTGATAGCGCAGGAACACGGCACCACACGTCACACACGGCTTGATCTACACTAAATTAATTTAGATATGTCTATTAATAATAAAATATATATATAAATCAATGCATATTATCAATTATACATTATTTACTATAGTTTGATCATTAAGTTTTTTGCTCTTACAGAATAAATATATTTTCATTTCATTTCATAAAATGCATTGAAATGTATCGCTATACTGTCGCTTTCCACACAAACTTAAAGCGATATGTATGTATGTACCTATATAACCTACGTTTTCAATGAATTCACGTATGTATTAAATTTTTTATAATACCAGAATAACTTTAAACCAGTGATGTTTTAATTAATTAATTATTTTATATTTATGAATAACAAACAAATTACATTAAAATGGCTGATAAAATATATGAATTGCTTGTAACATAAGAATTTAAGTATCGAAAACGTTTATAAATTCAAAATAACATAGGCCTATAAATTTTATTATGTGTAATTATAATGAATTCTATAACGCAAAAAGGCAAAATTTATGTTGTGCCCTAATTTGATTTCTTGAAGGAGATAGGTCAACGACCTGTAATGCCCAGCTCTCTGGTACCAAGTAAAACCATACCTTTATTTCAGAGAATTGTCTATCAGTAGTTATTAGGGTTCCGCACCCAAAAATAGCCCAGGGATTCCCTATTATATTAAGAAATCCCTGGTACCTGGTGCCTATATATGAAATGCCTGGTGTGTTACCAGGCATTTCTTAGTGATCAGAAAAAGTATCTGTTCGTCGATCACAAGCGGCTCATCTCTTAGAAGGCTGGTCTAACAAGCACTTGGTTTCTATTACCAGTCTATGTAATATACCGCTAGCCATAGACCTCTCCAGCTTTGTCCAGCAGTAGATGGTCATTAGGGTAGGAAAGAGATCAAATTGACTAGTAGTGCAAATTCTGACTCGAAATCGACAACAAGGAGATTTTTAACATTTGTCCCGAGGCGGGAATCGAATCCGCAACCTTCTGCGTCGTAGGCGGTCGTTCGCCCACCGCGCCACAGACGTCGCCATATTTTTTTTAATGAGTTAAGTAGTAGTTAACACTTTGACTGCGGTTTTTTTTCGACGACTGCGATCTTTTTTTTTACCTAAAAAATTCGTGCTGCCGCTCTACACAGCGGTTGTGTTGCGCCGCACATGCGTTTCGTTCGGAAAATATTACGGCTGTGCTGAGTCACACAGATCTGTATTTTCTCAGCCCCGCTAGTGTAGATTTACGCATATTAGTCACTTGTAGAAAACTCATACCGTGCGTTTTCAGCACTCAAAGGGTTAAGTATTATTCAGTTTGTCCAGAGTAGAGAAAGGAGTGATATTTAAAACTCATTTACCTCATAAAACATATAAGAAGACAGCGCGACCTGGAACGCGTTGTACCCGACTAGCGTACTCTGCAACTTGTACGGCTTTCTGCTCGCCATCCAGAGTGGGCCGGCCACCATCACGATGGCCAGGTACACCAGCACCATGGCTAGCGTGGGGAGGGGCGTGTCGAAGAGGAACCATCCTTGGACTCGGGGATCTGCAAGGAGATATATAGGTAATTATTTGATTGCACATTTAAAAATACAACAAAGAAGATAAATACAAAATATGTGACGATTTGGCGGTCTTATTGCTCAAGAGCGATCTCTACCAGACAACCGTGGATGGATAGGATCATTGGATTGAACATGGGGATCTGTGTGCATTATATTAGAGAGACCGTTATAAATATGTTATTGGCTGCGGTAACTAATAATGAAAAAATATGTTATATAATATGTTATTGGCTGCGGTACCTAATCATGAAAAAATATGATATAAATATGTTCTTGGCTGCGGTACCTAATAATTAAAAAAAAACCAAGGCTTAGGTAGTTAAAACGACCTACATATTGCGTATTTGTTTTGAAGTAGGTATCTACCTAGTAAATAAACTATCGAATCATATAATTATGTAGTCTAATATTAAAGTAGGTAAATAAGATATTACTGGGTCATTTTTATTATTATCGTATGTTTTATGGATTGTAAATCCGAAATAAATCAAAAGTAAAAGTAAAAAAAGTAAAAGATTTTTATTTTGTCAGAACAGAACAGAGACTCTTATAAACTAAACTTAGATTAACAGACGACAGAGACTGACAAAACTCGGTCTCCGGACTCTTGGAGCAGATCGTACCATAGCGCTGGTCTTCCGTGGTTCAGTTACTAGTCAGTTACTAATAAAAAATGTTTGCACAGATGCAGGTCGTTGTTGGATGCAAGAACCCAATCTAAACTCGCGCTAATTGATTTAAAAACAAATTAAGTTATAAGTAGGTAACACAAATAAATACTTCCAATAAAAAATTTAAGCTATGCTTTTTTGCCTACTATTTTCCAAATTAGTGTCTGTAACGTTGTTGTGTTTTTTTTTAAATAATGTTTCTATTAGTGACATCTTGATTGGTGTATAAGTACATACGAGTTAGATACATAGCTATATTATAAGAGTAGCTATATTATATATGGTTAACTTTAAGATTATTGTAAACTGTCTGTGCTATTATTACATAATAAACTAAAAAATAATAACAATAAACAAAAAATAATAATAATAAGCTAAAAGTACAAATAACTTATACTATAATGTTTGGGCCGGTTTTCTCAGGGCGGATGAAGTGGCAGTGCGTTCATAAGAAATTCATTCATAAAATTACGGAACAACATGAATTATGAATGGCAGTCCGAAGTGACAATCGTAAATTACAGACATTAGTAATGATTGTAAAAATTTATTAACAACCTCAGCTCTCACGACAATAACGTAGTTAGGTATGACACTTCACTTACTTATATTCAATGACGTTCCAGTAGGTAACCACCAGTAACCACCTTTACACTACACCCAGCTCAAAAAGTTGCTTATTCCTTTTCAAAACATAAGGTATTAAGTAGTTAGGTTGTTTTTTCTACTATAGTTTTTTCTTTTGTTTTTGTTTGTAAGTACATTATACCAGGATTATACTAATATAGGTGTAAGCACACTCGGCTAATATAATCTTAAGCACATACTTAAGTACGTATTTTATAAGTAGGTACTAAGTAGAAACTTTGTAAATACTTCTCATTAAGTGAACGTTATGTACTTTGTTCTTTGAGAAAAATAAAGATTCTTTAAACCGAGGTAGAAAATATTATTTATCTGAAATTTATCGCGGACCTTTTAATTGATCGCTATAACACGATAAATATGGCGAAAAAATAAAAGAAAAGGAATGAATAAATACCCGGTAAATAATAATCTTTTGCTATGGTATATTTCAAAATAGGTCAAGGACAAAAAGTTTTTACTCCGAATCCGTCATATGATATCGAACTCTTTCGTATTCGAAACAATAATTTAAAAAAAGAACCAGGAGAAAAGGGCATGTGTCTGTATTTATTGCATTTAAGTTTATAGTTTGATTACTCGAGTGTTTTTGAAGATTCTAAAATGATAATTTTCCTCGTAGGTGTTAGTATAAAGCACTATGTATCACTCGGGAGAAAGTGGGATGCCTGACAGTGTTTTGAGGCCTTCCGTTGCGTCTCGGGCCTCAAATAACACTCGATAGGAATTGGCCACTTTCTCGCCTAGGTTAGTGTACTGTGAGCCTGTAACTTTATTTTTATTTATTTATTTATACTTTTTGCACGAAAAACATAACACAAAACTTATTCTAGAAAATTTAAACAAAGGCGAACTTAACCCTAAAACGAGTTCTCTTCCAGCAAACCTTATTGGGAGAGAGAGACAAAGTGAAGAGAGAAGTGGGTACATGTGCATAAATGAAATGAAATAAGAAATAGACAAAAGATTAAATTTTAACTTACTTAACTTTTTACTTTAACTTTTTTTTATATCACTATTGTACTCACAATTTGTTGTCTGTTTTGTAAACTTTTTGTAGAGATCACTCTTGAGCGATAATACCGCCAAATTGTTACATTTTTTTATCTTTGTTGTGTTGTTAAGTGGCTAATAAATAATTTTTTATCGATCTATCTGTCTTTCAGTTTCATTATAATAATTATTCGCGTTTTTTTACTTATTTTTCCAGATGTTTTAACACCACAGAACAATAACACTGTAGTGGTCAAGGCATGATTGGCTCTGGCCAAGGAACATAAAAACTATGGAGCCGCGCCTCTACAAGTGAGGATATTTTTCGTTATTACCCATACTAGGCGTTCGGAACCAGGACGAATTTTTGAAATCGGTCCAGTAGTTTTTCAGTTTATTTATTAAAAGATACAAATCTTACCTCTTTATAATATTAATGTAAATGTAGCTAGGTCTGAATAATACTGATACTTCAATACATTTTCTCTTAGGCGGGTCAAGGCGTGCAAAATGCATACATTTCTTCCCCTTATTACTACAGTGAAATAACTATTGTTCCGAAAACGTCTCATTACAGATAGGTGTGTGACCTAATATGTCATCATCATCAGTGTGGCCAGAAGTGTAATTTAAAGACCGGATCGAGGAAAATACCGCCGCTTTGGGCAATAACTTCGCTGTAAACAAAATTGGTTACATGTAAGCTCAATCTCATTTCTTTTAGCTTTTGTGTAAAGGTTGTAGAAAGCTATTTCTGGTAACGAAATACGGATAAATGAAATAAAACTGATATTGTGAATCTTTTTGACATCATCATTATCAGCCTATATTCCTCCTCTCCTGGACATATGCCTCCCCTAATGAGCTCCTTGTCGTCAACTTGCCGCATCCAGCATCTGCCTCAGTATTTCGCAAGTCAACATCGCACCCAACCGGATGGCATCCTACACTACATTTGCCGAGTCGCGGTCACCACTCAACACATTTACCCCAGCGGTTGTCGGTTCTTCGTGAAAAATGGGCGGCCCACTGCCACTTCAGTTTGCTAATTCTTTGAGCTATGTCGATCGGATGTATTCGTTACGAATCCTATCCTTCAGAGAAACTCCGAGCATAGCTCTATCTTCAAATACCTGACAATTGATTAATTCTTCAATTTGTCAATTTTTTATTTATTGGTCGATTTTATTATTATACATATTAACATGTTAATTGATAGATATCTTATTCCATTACGTATAATGACGCCAAATTGCATTCTAGAATACAGCTCTATGTCTAAAAATTATAAAAAATTTAATTATGTAAAATTATTTCTAGTACGTGCGTATGCTTGAGACGAGAGAGAAAGTGGTATATCATTGTGCCTTTGCCGGCAACACAGTTGATGGTCTCTATGCCTTTCTATAATTTTACTCTTTGATTGTAATTGTTACATGCTATCTAAGAAATGAATGTTGCCAACATTCTGAATTCTTTGACATTTAGGTTTTATGTAACACAACTGTCCCAAAAAGGAGTGAAAGGTTTCAGGGTTTATGTTGCTCGCATTTCGGATACTTTTTAATACAGCATAAATTTGAATGCCTGAACCGACTTAGGTAGGTAAGTGGCAGTGGGCCGGCCATATATCGCGAAGAACCGACAACCGCTAGGGAACACGTTTTCTTGAGTGGAGGTCAAAATGCAATGAAGAATAATTTCTTGGACAGTTTTATTGCATTCTTTAAGGTGCCATAACATACACCATACATCCATCCATCTAAACATCCTAATATTATAATGAGGAAAGGTTTGATTTTTTGTTTGTTTGTTTGTATAGAATAGGCTCCGAAACTACTGGATCGATTTGAAAATCATTTCACCGTTGGAAAGCTACACTATCCGCGGCTATTATAATATTTTCAAAAAAATTAGGGATCCTTACTAAAACTCCAATACCCGTGCGTAGCCAGGACGGTCCGCTAGTGTATAATATTAGTGACAATTTTAACACTTTGACTGCTGAAATCACACGGTATGTATGTGTTTTCTACAAGTGACTAATATGCGTAAATCCACACTAGCGCAGCGGCTGAGAAAATACAGATCTGTGTGACTCAGCACAGCCGTAATATTTTTCGAACGAAACGCATGTGCGGCGCAACACAACCGCTGTGTATAGCGGCAGCACGAATTTTTTAGGTTAAATAAAAGATCGCAGTCGTCGAAAAAAAACCGCAGTCAAAGTGTTAAGTATTTTAAATTTAGAAATATGTGTTAAATTTAGTCAGTTGTGATGTGTGACTTAAGCTGCCATATGCCATAGCATACCAAGGTACCTACTGGTCTAAAGCACCATCCATTGCCATTTAAGTAGCCCCATTACTCAATGTGTTACTTTACTATTACAAGCTTAAGAAAGTTGTCTTCTCACTTGTAAAGGATGTTTGATGTTTACATTAGTAAAGACAAGCTTTAACAAAGAACTTTCTCAAGAACGAGATTCACTTCATAAATAAAATAAGTACCCCTCACGATGACTGGCTTTCATGAATGCCGCTATAATAAATTTTTATTCAATTATCGAGAAAAGAATTGAAAAAGATGCACAGGATGAAGTCTGGCAGAGATCGCTCATAGTGATAAGGCCGCCCATTGTACAACACATTCTGTATTTGTCTTTTTCCTGTCTTGAGTATCTGTTTTTATTTGGTGAGCAATATAGTGTGTTCTATAGTTTTATAAAGTATGTAGGTATCAAAATTCTATAAAACTGTGGTCTACAGTCCTGTCCACTACTTTGGGACTGTGCTTGAAAAACATCGCTTTCATTCCAATATAATTATTATTTGATTGAAAACATTATCCTACTGCAAACTGTCGCAATGTATAAAAAGCGTAGATAAAGTTTGTGATTGAAAATGTCTGTCTCATGCTGTCTCGCTTAGGTCATCATTTTGATATGATCTCAGCGGGACAGCATGAGAGGAGGTCAGGTCCAGTCCCAATCTTTATATACATACGTCCCTTATATCTATAATTCTTAAGTAACAGTTATTACGTTCTTAACGATTTGAGTAAAGTCAAATACTTTCTATCTATTTATCTAATCAGCTGGTAACACCCACTGTTGAGTATAGGCCTCTTCCTTATCTCGCCACCCCTGGCTTACTTGAATGAAATACTTAAAAATTATTAGTAAAAATTATTTAATTTTATCGCATTTCCCTGGCAAAACGACTGAATAATGTCTGAACTAGATATCGACTTCTTTTTATTATCGATTGATGAAACTAGACAAACCTTATCTGGTTTAAAGTGTCGTAGAAATAAGATTATAATAAGTTTTTATTTATAAAGAAATACAAAAAAAAAACATCAAATTAACTTTCGACTTACGATCGAGTGTGCGCATGATTGCATGACGAGATATCGATTCGACGATTCGAGATGGTGCTTATCATCAAACTTGAGTGTATCAATGCTACGATACGATCTTTGGCTACGATCATAAACAAAATTTTTTCATTGGTAACGAGTTAGTGAAACGTCAAATCTATCTATTCGTATGATATGTAGATAATTTTAACGCTACGTACGGAAAGGGTTTTTGCACGATTGTGGAGGACGGTTATAGCTTTTAGGGTGGTTTTAATGTGGGTGGGTTAACAGAGTTTCTTATGAACAAGAGACCACGAAAGAAACCTATGATAGGCTCTATCATGCAAAAAAAAAATCGTTATGGTGGATGCAAGGAACATAAGAAAAAAGAAAATCCTACTTACCTACAGATTAGGAAACAATACAAGAAAATTCAAGTTACAGAGAACAGAATGTATGAATTGTTCGCCAAAGAGCCTTGCACTTTTCGACAGCATTTTACGAGAAACCGCAACTGCGAAAACATGTCCTAGACCTTATTTGCAGCATTGCATGTGGCTTTAACATTGAGCGACTTGGGGTTTTTGGAATGCCTAATAGGTATTACATGTTTTCTTTATTATTGTATCGGCTGTCGTTTGTCTATGACTTCAAGTACCAACATTGCGAAACTTAAAATTCGTCAATAAGGTCCGCCATTTTCCACCCCTTTTGAAACTCCTAAGCCAATTGGTGAAGGCCTTTTCAAGCGTAGGCAACTTTTATTGAAAGAATACAATTAAGATAAAAACCAAAGATTTGACAGGCATATGTATTTGTTACGAAAATAATATACAATACACAATTTACCTACTATCTTGTTTTATAAACATTTAGTTATGAATGTGCACCGAACATAAATTACCTATGTGAAATGAAATGAAATGAAATGAAATGAAATGAAAAGTTATTTTTCTTTAAGCTTACAAATAAGCACTTAGACAGGTCATATTTTATAGTTCACTTCAATTTTTTGTCCACCAGTGGAAGAAGTGAGAAGAAACCACTAGTATATTCATAACTTATGTGTCTAGTACATTTGATTTGCTTATCTGTAAGTTGGTAGATTTTGAGTTGGAGCAAAACTCGTTCCAAGCTTTTTTATCTTCTAAGTAATCTGATATTTTGTAATAAGCTTTTTTACAAAGAATGTGTTTCACAATTTTTTTAAATTTATTTATTGATAATTTTTGCAACTCACTTGGAGTTTTGTTGTAGAAGCGTATACATTGCCCTTTAAAAGATACGTTTATCTTGTGTAGCCTAGTTGTGGGCACAGCGAGTTTATTCTTATTTCTAGTATTTACATTATGTATATCACTTTTTTTAGTGAACCGATTGATATTTTTATGAGTGTACAACAAGTTTTCATAAATATATTGACACGGTACTGTCATTATGTTTATTTCTTTGAATTTTTCACGCAGGGATTCTCTGGGACCCATATTATAGATCGCACGAACAGCCCTTTTCTGCAACACAAATACGGTGTTTATATCTGCAGCGTTCCCCCACAGTAGTATGCCATAAGACATAATACTATGGAAGTAGCTGAAATAGACTAGTCTAGAAGTATCAACGTCTGTAAGGTGACGGATTTTTTTAACTGCATATGCTGCAGAACTAAGTCTCTTCGATAGTTTATCTATGTGTGGGCCCCATTGAAGTTTACTATCTAAGGTTATTCCCAAAAATACGGTATTATTTACAATTTCTAGCGTTTCTCCTTTTACGTTTATATCGGCCTTAACTTGTTTTACATTAGGTAGAATAAATCTTAAACATTTTGTTTTGGTTTCATTAAGCAAAAGATTATTAATACTAAACCAATGGACTACCTTTGAGATTGCAGTATTTACATCGTCGAAATTTGTGTTTTGTCGTTGCATTTTAAAAATTAATGAAGTATCATCAGCAAACAATACAATCTCATGATCATTCTTTACAAGATGAGGCAGGTCATTAATATAAACTAAAAATAGGAAAGGACCCAAGATAGAACCCTGCGGTACACCCATTGTAACAACAGACCCTTTAGATCGTTTCCCATTAATGTCAACTCTTTGTATCCTATCACTCAAGTAAGATGTAAGAAGATCCAAAGAGCTCTCCCTAATTCCATAATGATGTAGTTTCCTGATTAATGTTTCGTGATGAACGCAATCGAATGCTTTTGACAAGTCGCAAAAAACGCCTAAAGCATCTTGCGACTTCTCCCAAGCATCAAAAATATGCGATACCAACTCTACACCGGCATCAGTAGTTGACCTGCCACGAGTAAACCCAAATTGCTTACAATGTAGCAGGTCATTGCCATTAAAATGTCTAAGCAATTGGTGTAAAATAAGTTTTTCAAAAACTTTACTGAATGTAGGCAGTACTGATATTGGTCTAAAGTTAGTGGGGTCAGACTTACTACCCGATTTAAACAATGGGATTATTTTACTATGTTTCATTAGATCAGGAAATACGCCACAATCAATGGATTCATTATGTATGTATGTAAATATGTCTTTTGCTGTAATAAATACTTTTTTTAAAACATTTACATAAATACACAACGGTCAAACTGTCATTTATGAAAACGATGCGAAGATAAATACCATAAATGAAATAAAACTAAGAACCACTGTGCATTATGAACATTACTTTATCATATGAACCCAATTCTACCGAATGGGGTTTATGTTTCCGGTTGAATTTTAATTCTGATTCTAATGAATAAGGGCAAACCTTTTTCATTACACGCTTTAGTTCCATCATTAGTATAATTAATTAGTTATCTGCTTATATTTCTCGGAAGTATGTTAATATAATGATAATATAAAAAAATGTAATATAACGGTAACATTAAAACTCAATTTTCATAAAAAAGTATTCAAAACTTTCTAACCTAAGTTTAGAGTTACATTGCCATTGAAATTGAATAGAGTTTTTATTACTTTGAAAGCTTTTGTATCATCAAATACCTAATTTGAACGCCATTGTGTGTTTAATAATTTTGTATAACAATTTAGTCCCGAGAGGTATGTCAATAGGCCAGATCGTATTGTTTTTTTTTTAATGCTAAAATTACGCACCAATTTATAATTTTAAGGTTTTGTTGCGTCTTATTGTATTTATTGGGTTTCACTTTGATCTCTTTATCGGAGGAGTAAATCTATTTAAATATAATGCTGCTTATTAAGCTTTAGATTTTTTGAACGCGATTAATTTTTTCAAGCCATGAAATAAAACTCATATACCTTCTTTACAGAGTTGAAAAAACATTTGGGCACAAATAAATGAAACATAATCGTGAACAAATTTAGCCTAGTCTAAAATAATAGTAATTATTTGAATTGGGAAATTCAAACTGTGAATCCATCTGGAAGAAAAAATATCGTAATGTGACATTACGATATTTTTTCAGATGGGCAACACCTAAGTGGTCCCATATCCCACCATCTTACCACCTTGGCCATCTGTCTGATCAGTCTACAACTTTTACTCAGAATTAACTTTTACGTTCTCAAATCTCACCTGAGACTCGCTCAGCCAGCATCCAGTACTTATTTATAATCGTCGTCCAGTTACTATCGGAATAGTAATCGTCGATCGCTATTTTCACAAAGCCCGACATTTTGAGTTCTATCACACGGGGCACTGAGTACACTATCACTTATCACGTGAACACTTCACAGAGTCTGAAGTTGCATTCGATAACGTTTCGTTACCGTATTGTCACCTGAAACAAATGAAAATCAGATTAACAAAAGGATAAAAAATTCACTAGTGAAAGGATTATTACTTTAATCAGAACCTACGAGATCATTTTTCAAGGAGGCTTTCCTGTATCTTTTTAAAGCGCATGACCACGTAAGTAGTACCTAATTAACAAATAGGGATTGTATAATACAAAATCTTTTTTTTAACTGCAAAATAATGTAATGGATAATGTTGTCGATACGGTTGGTACCAAAAATAGAGTATACACTGATTTTACAGCTATAAGTTCATAACTGCAGATTATGATTTTTATAATATTTTTATGCAGCATTATAAATATTTATTGTATAATCAAAATGCGCGATTTCTAAGCTTGGTAACTATTATCGAAAATAAAGAGAGATAGATAAAAAGGGATTGCATTTTGTTCGCACACAAATTAGTATCACGCATTTCAGTCTAGTCTAAAATTTGTTGAGTTTTCAGTTTTTGTTTTATAATATTAAAAAAATATTAAATTGCTTCTAATCAATGTTTTTCGTATTATATTTCACGAGCAATATATTTTTTATTGATTATTAAAATATTCTTAATAATAAGTAATATCCATACCAGCAAATAGTCACTCATCCTCCGCATTTTCCAATAAATAAAATATAAACAATAAAATACCACAAACTAATCACCGTCGCATTTCATCTCCGCAGATGAAAGCGAGAGCCTGACTGAGTGCTGAGCTTCGAAAGTGCGCCCGCGCAGTACCGCAGTCACAATTGAATAGCCCGCGCTGCCTTCGCCAATCAGAAACCTTGCTTCTCCCACGGCGGCACAAGGACGTAAGTAAACCGACTGACTTTGGACTTTGATACCTTGTTTTAAGATTGTAGTTAGAGTGAAAAGAGGTTTGATGGAGGAAACGCAGAACATTTTCAGCTGTCATTTTGCTTCCTTCGTAATAGGACGTAAGTTTAATCATTGCGGGTGGACTTTGGACTTAAATGTAATGGTTTTAAGCTTGAAGTTGGTTTTATGAAGGGAACGTAGTAAATCTTCAGCTGTTTTGTGTGTCTGATAGAAGTAATGTAATTATTGCGGGTCTTTCCCATAGTAATTAGGTATAGGACATTTTAGTTTCCATATGTTTTTCAAAGAAAACAGTAGAAACTTTATTGAAGTACGAATAATGATATTGTCACAATAGCCTGGTTTTATTTCTTTAATTTTTCTTTGCAATAGTCTCTACACCTGGCGGATACTATCTTTGGGTGTATCATATTGTGCACCTGAGGATGATACCCGCTATGTGTAGCCATCGCCTTTAGATTAACTATCTCAAAGGACCTCTGTGCTGTTGGCTTCGGCCCCACGCAAGTCTTCCAAACGACCGGGTCACTTTATGGTCCGAGATCATGGTAATAAGTCTCAATAAATAAGGAAAATTAAATAATGTGGCAGTGGGCCGGCCATATTTCGCGAAGAACCGACGGCCGCTGGGGCAAACGTGTTCTTGAGTGGAGACCACGACTCGGTAAACGTAGTGTAGGACGCCCTCCGACCAGGTGGGATGACGACCTGCGAAAGACTGCAGGTAGATGCTGGATGCGGCAAGCTGAAGACAGGGCGCTATGGCGCTCATTGGGGGAGGCCTATGTCCAGCAGTGGACTGCTATAGGCTGATGATGATGATGAAATAATGTATTATTGTTAAGTTTACGATGCACAAAGCCAGTAAGTATGTCATTAGTTTGCGATATCTTTAGTCCAAAATTTAAATAATCCATAGCATAACTGTATCAACTACTGCAGAGTTATTTCGTTTAAAATATTTCAAAGTGATAAGTCGTTTAGTAATTTACAGATAATAATCAAAGTTTAATTATTATAATATTAAGTCATGACGAACACATTCTGCGTCAAACTGGTTGGATACACAAGAGATTGCTATTCAGAAACATGTCTGCGGACTGAGCTAAAGATTGATAATGACATTTTAATCACAAAAACCCGACGTCGTCGTTGTTTATATGATGTAAATACAGCATAAAAACGTGGTTGTTTAAATAAATATTAATATTAGCCGTAAGGATAGAATTTTGAACTGAACTGAAGAAATAAAATTGAATTCACACGAAGTACGGAAGCAACAACTAGTGAACAAAATAATAAAAGTTTTCTATTCTATTCTATTCAAAACTATAGAATTTAGGTAATGCTACCTACAATAAAAATAATGTATTTATTGTTGTGTAGCTTCGTAGGACATCTACGATTTAAAAATATAGATGCGCTACGACGACGCTACACTAGACTGGCGTAGCATATAAAAGATTTAAACGCGCATTTTTTGTATCTGTGGCTTTTAAGAGTTCTGTATCCAAACACTACTAAGCCAACGCTGCGGGTGCCCTAATTACTAAAGTCCGCTGTCTGTAGGTATGTATGTTTGTCAAGGGCCAGTCTTTAAAACAATAAAGTTGAAATTTTCACAACTTATCTGTATACTACTATACTACTACTGTACTATAATCGCTCTTACAAGTAAAGAGCTAAAATAAATAAATTATTAGGGGGCTTACGAATTACTAGTTTTTTGTTTATCGTTGTACGGTGGTAAGGAACCCTCTTAAACTCCCACACGACTTCTTAATCAAAGTTCTTTGAAATTAAACGTCGTTTGTGTTATCGATTTTCGCTGCTTTTGATTTGAACTTCGTAAATTGAATAAATATTCGTAGGTTATTACAAGATATATTTTAACAAACTCAGACCGTGTACTCTATAAAATGTTAGTGCCTCAAAGCTCCCACAGGTGGCGCTAGTCTTACTTTCACTACTCGTTATGAACTTGGGCTACTTTTCACAGTCAATGTCTTTCGTCTGTACTCGACGGAGATATAAATCTTGTTAGGAAAGTATTTTATTAAATAATCGACAAGTTTAAGGTTGTAGGTTGTATGTTAAAATTATTTTGGCCTTTGAAGGTACCACATAGGCTACAATTTATAAAGATATATTGTATATTATCCAAAATATCTATCACCACGCGGGTGAAACCGCGGGGCGCAGCTAGTAAATTATAGCCTATGTGTTGTTCTGATATGTAAGCCATATTATTGTGAAGTTTCATCAAAATCCATTCAGTAGTTTTTGCGTGAAAGAGCAACGAACATCCTCACAAACTTTCGCGTTTATAATATTAGTTAATCTTCTTGAATTTTTAAATTAATTATTTAGCAATCTGTACCGAGGTTTCCTATTTGAGCTGTTTGTAATAATCGAATATTTTAAAATAAATTAGCAATCTATGCAAATTTTTGTTATTATTATAATTAAATATTTCAGATACTTTAAAAATAGATACCCTAAAACTTTCCGTCTTCCAACGTGTAAAACCAACTACAGGTAGAACACATTTTTGATAAGGTCATGCGGATGTCATTCTATCCAGAGAGCTTGATATGGATATTTTCATTGATCCTCCCACTAAGCTAAAAAGAATAGTCAGTGGCAGATTTTTTGGTACATCCTCTTCTTGATTATTTTCTTAAGTCGTAGAGGTATAATAAACCAAAATTGGTAGAAATTTATATTTATATTTATTTGTGTACAAATTATATATATATATATAAATTTTAGATTAAGTATAATAATTTTACCATCAGTAGTTGTCCTGTAACTTTGTTTAGCATTCATTTAAGTAGCTTTTTGTAGAAATTTTTAATTAGCCTTCAGTATTAAGTCAGATACCTACTCATTAAGTTAGCTGTTAATTTCCTGAATACTGTTAAAATAAAATAAAATAAAATAGGTTGTATAAAAATAGTCTAAATACACTTAAAAATATATATATAAAACTGTACGGAATACCGATTGAATCGTGAGTTTTAACCGCGTCAAGCAATGTTAGAATAAAATTCCGAATGAGTTCTTTTAATGTTGATGAAAGAACCTTCAATGAACTTTTAGACCTCTACTTCAAATTTTTACTATCCACATTATTCATGTCATTGCCA
The DNA here is from genome assembly GCA_943735965.1 of Eupithecia abbreviata. Classification (NCBI taxonomy): domain Eukaryota; kingdom Metazoa; phylum Arthropoda; class Insecta; order Lepidoptera; family Geometridae; genus Eupithecia; species Eupithecia abbreviata. The sequence continues at coordinate 2,430,588 of OX030979.1, read as the reverse complement.
CTATATAAAACAAATATTACGACACAGCACATCTCATACAGGTACAGTCAGCAGCACTAATAACCTAATGATACATTACACTAAATTTTTTTTGAAGCTAAGAGAAGGTATTATTGTTAAGTTTACAACAGGCTGATAAAAATAATCTAGAAATAATTGAACTGATCCAAATCAATATTAATTATTTCGTGTTGGAGCGAGATAATATTGTTTTGTGTTTTTTTTTATTTTTCCTGCGATCTACAAGCAATAAAACTAACGGAAAAGTAATTTAACGGAAAATAGCGAAATATTTTCTATTAACCCATGATAAAACCAACATCGATTTAATTATATTCTGGCAGCATTTAAGAAATTGATAATTTTTAGCCAAAAAACTCTTATTTTCCCAAATGTTCCAAAATGGCCATCACTCGAAGTTCGTTGTTCCATAAGTTAATAGGAAATGGTTTACGATTTGCGGCAAATTAATTTTCCGCTAACTTTAGTTCATATAGAACGCACATCAAAATTAAACCACACGATATTAAATCTCGCGTCAAGCCCATACTGATCAACCTTAACAACCAACCGTAATAGCTATTTGTATAATATATATCGGGCTTTTGTCATACAAAAAAGAGCTATTCGCACTATTGTGCGCATCCCCCCGTGGGAATCATATAAGGATTACTATAAAAAGCTAGAAATTCTCACTTTTCCCAGCTTATATACATATAGCTTATATATGTATATTAGTTGTCCTGATGGATATTGTACGATACCCTCTCAAATATGAGACTGCGGAGAAGAGAACAAAGAGACTTCTGACACGAAGAAAAGACCTAGAGCTCGGGGTTTAATGTAGCAAAGCATGGCAATAGATATCAAGCTATCAAATTTTTAATGTTCTTCCTACTGAATTGAAAGCAATTGACAAACCAAATATTTTTAAGAATAATTTAAGAAAACTTTTGCTGAAGGGGTGTTTTTATACAATTGACGAATTTATCAGACGAAAGTAGTTATTATTGTGTATGCTTTTGATTCACTAACCTATTTTTATTGATTTTATTTAGATTAAGTATTTGTAGCTATAAGTATTAATTCATACACAATATAAATTGTTTCTGAATAAATTAACTGAACTGAACTGAACATTAAGAGCTAGTCAATCAAAATCAAAATCAAAAAAAAAATTATTTCGTGATTACGAATATGACTTGTCTAAGTGATTATTTGTAAGCCTAATTACAAATAATCACTTAGACAAGTCATATTTTGACAACCGATGTGGCGCGGTGGGCGAAGGTCCGCCTGCGACGCAGGAGGTTGCGGGTTCGATTCCCGACTCGGAACAATTGTGTGTACGATCTGCAGATATTTGTTCCGGGTGTTCTGGTCGTTTTCTATGTATACTAAAAAATATCTATCTATGTAATATATTGTATTATGTATATCAGTTATCTAGTACCCATAACACAAGCTCTGCTTACCATGGTGCTAGATGATGCTGTGTGAATTGTCCAGCATTATTTATTTATTTATTTTATTTATTTATTTATATTATAGCATAGTGGCATACTATGCTTAAGTAATCACATGTCAACCTATTTCTCAAACACCGATAATTATCCAATGACAAGTCTTTTTGACAAGCACTTGGCTATAGAAAATGCGATTTTAAATTGCGATTTAGTGATTGATTAGAGATTGTGTTCAATTATTTGACATACTAGTCCGTAATCTATGTTCAGAATCAACCCAACATGCACTTGACAAGTTTAAACATTGGTTAGTCAGATCTGAGTTTCAAAAACGGGTGATAAGTGAACCAATAATGATAAAATAATAAATAATGCTGGACAATTCACACAGCATTATCCAGCCCCATGGTAAGCAGAGCTTGTGTTATGGGTACTAGATAACTGATATACATAATACAATATATTACATAGATAGATATTTTTATTATACATAAAAAACGATCAGAATACCCGGAATAAATTTTTGCAGACCGAATTATTTGTGAAATAATTTTCTTTTTAGTATACTTTTTATACAAAAGACAAGGATGTATAACATTTTATCGCTGCCAACTGTACACTCTTTATAACACGTCAAATGTATGAAAACTCGTCATATTTGTGACAATGACCTACTGTACTGGCATGTTGACCATTTCCTAAGAATGACCTTAATTATGAAGATTCTTTGACTTGTTTGGGGTTTAGCCAGAAAGGAACAAAAGATTTGTACAAAAGCGATTACTAGAGAACGTTCTAATGTTTTTATTAGAGGATTATACAAATAACAAATCACACTAATGCTATAGATGCGAAAGTCTGGATGTTTGTTACATCTTCAAGTCAAAATTACTGAACGGATTGGGCTGACATTTTGCATTCATGCAATATCCCGGTATAACAATAGTTTTTATTTTGTCAATAAAGCCTTAGGTTTTTGAGATGTTCAAACACAGGTGACAGTTGGTCCGCAGAAGGTTTCATCCTATCTGAGTTAATTATCAGACTCATAGGCTCACTTTCGTCCGCTGTCCAGTGCCTTCCTAAATAATAATAAATCAACATAATAATAACAATTATGGTGATTTATTATAAATATTGGTGATCGCAATCGAGGTGTTAAGAACACCCGCAAGGAAGCTACTGCCCCGTTTTTATCTAGCTAGATAAAATAATTTCACTGGGAGAAAATCATTACATTGTTACGATAATCTCTTTTTGTTTTCTGATCAATTAATGATTAGGGTTGCCTGGAAGAGATTGCGGGCACCCTGTTTGCGTACTCGATGCTCATATTGTACGTAGTCTTTGTGTGAAACAAGGAAGAGTTATCTCTGATCTATGATCTTGACCTCGTTACTATCTGTCTGTCTAGACTTCGGCTATTATAATTAGGTACAACAAATGTTAGGCACCTCGATTACTAAACCACGTCTGGATATCAAAACTGCAATTTAATAAGCAATAATGTCAGATGTTGAAAGTGATAGGTCACATCTGTCATGCTTTGTAACAAGAATTATTACAAACTCATTAAAAATCTTTATGAATAGGACGCCATCTTCACGCCCTATTTGATTTCTATGCTCGATATTTTATTTATCTGCAAAAAAGATGAATGATCCCGTAGTACTTACTTCAAAATCAAAAATCAAAATTCGTTTATTGCGTGAAATACATGTTATAAAGTTCTTATAATGGAATGGGTCACAATGTATTCTGCAATGATATAAAATTTAAAATAATTAGCTACTATAAATTCTTAAAAAATAATACAAAAATTCACAGACAAATAATAATAAAAAAAAACAAATAAAAGAAAAATACAGAAAAATAAATGTCATATCTACAATTTATCGGTCATAAATTAATTAAAAGAGTAATAGCATTTTTGTGTCAATAGTTTGGTCACTTTTCTCCGAAACAACTACTTAATTGGATTGTTAAAAAAAAAACAAAAATTAAACCTAAAAGTCGTTAAGTGTTTTTTTCTGGACATAACAATAACGCTCCCCTCCACCAAGAAGATGAATTCTGTTTAGTTTTTTTTTCAACGTACGAGTAAGAATAACGCTCATACAAAATCAAGCATCGGCGGAATTGCACCAAGTAGAATAATTCCGTTTGGTTTTTATTTCAGGAGATAACAACAACGCTCAAGGAAATCCTTCCATCGAAGGGATCGCATGAAACTAACTAGACCTTGGAACCATAGTCACTACATATTATCAAACAAAGTCGCTTCCCGCTGTCTGTCTGCCCCTATGTATGCTTAGATCTTTAGAACTACGCAAAGGGTATTGGTGCAGTTTTTTTATAGAGTGATTCAAGAGGAAGGCTTATAAACCATTTGACATATAGATTTCCAAGCGGGTGAAGCCGCGGGGCGCAGGTAGTAAACACTAAAGCATTATATTGGTTTTTGTATATCTTAAGTTTCGTAGTATTAAGTTTTCATCATCATCATCATCATCATCATCAGCCTATAGCAGTCCACTGCTGGACATAGGCCTCGCCCAATGAGCGCCATAGCGCCCTGTCTTCAGCTTGCCACATCCAGCATCTACCTGCAGTCTTTCGCAGGTCGTCATCCCACCTGGTCGGAGGGCGTCCTACACTACGTTTACCGAGTCGTGGTCTCCACTCAAGTTAAGTTTTATGTACTGTTTATTTCCCAAATAAAATAAAATAAATCATATTCTGAAAGATACTTTGACAACCGAATCAAGAGCACAAGAAAATGTATATTGCCACAGTTTTTCCTTTGCTTAAACCAATTCCTTTGCGTGCAAACAAATCTACCATCTGATTAATTTGCTAATATGCAAATTTAAATTGCACGAATACGTATGCATTTATGTTGCAATGATCCCTGTCTCTGAAATCTCAACTGGTTAACACGGTTTCAACATTTAATGTACCTATGCGAGTCTCGTTGAAACCTAATTAACTGAGACTAATACCCGAGGTTATTGGGAATTATATTAAGGAATATCTAACTGAAAAATTAAAAAAGAAAACTCCTAAATACCTAATACACTCGGAAAACGTGAAAAAATAAAATACCCAAAAGAAAATACTCGCGACTGTAGAAGGACTATAGGGAGACTTTTGTTCAACTATGGAACTTAACCTTCGAATTGCAAAACGTTCAGAAAGTTACAAATTCATGCCAAATTAATGAGATGTGTAATATTTTATAGTGATAATTATTTCTTACAATATAATAAGTATGCCCAAGCCATTATGGGCACCTTCACGATTCCGAACGTTATTGGTGAAATACACGAGTTTACTCATTACAACACATTTGAATGGAGACTGCCTTCATTTTGTGTGAATGCATCACATTTCGAAACAAATAGCAAAGTCTAGGAAGTATGACCTGTATTAAAATTTGCAAGGCATTAGTCAAAGTCCGACAAAAATAATTGCATGTCTTTTGTAAATTATGTACATAATAGATGACAAAAATACAGACTGTCAAATTTTTTTTATTGCAGCCGAAATAAAAATGCAGTTGCAATGAATTTCGCAATTTACATCTGTATTGAGAATGTTGCTGAAGGATAATATTACAAATCGATTGCATGTATTCATTTACAAGATTACTAATTAGATTACACATTATGTTTTCTTATTATTATTTTTTTTAATGCTGGACAATTCACACAGCATTATCTAGCCCCACGGTAAGCAAAGCTTGTGTTATGGGTACTAGATAACTGATATACATAATACAATACATTACATAGATAGATATTTTTTATTATACATAGAAAACGACCAGAACACCCGGAACAGATATCTGCAGATCGTACACACAATTGTTCCGTGGCGGGAATCGAACCCGCAACCTCTTGCGTCGCAGGCGGACCTTCGCCTACCGCGCCACAGAGGTCGTCAATATTATTTTAATATAGCAATTATTTGTATCGAAACTTTTATACAAATAATTGCTATATTCTGCAGATCTGTTTCATAGAGTCAGTTTTATAGAGAGTTAAGCCTACAAAAACTACATACAATACATCATTAATTTAAACGTGGAAGAGCGAAGCCACCTAACACAAGTATTTCCCTAATTATTAGGGAAATAGAATAGAATAAGAATAATATGTATTAGGGCCTAATACATACTGTGGTAGCTTCTAATATGATTTTTGACTGTGTATCCTTTATTATTTAATAACATTTTATTATTTATTATATATGTATATATTATGCATATCAGTTATCTAGTACACATAACACAAACTCTCTTATCTTTGGACTAGATGATGCTTTATGACTTGACCAGTATTCATATTTTAATAGATTTTCCTAATACCTACTTGACCTAGGGCATTAAGTTCCCAGACATTGCTAATTGATATTAAGACAACACTATTGCAATTTGACACCCTGTTAAGCATTGGGGTCACTTGCACTATGCATTGTCCCTTTCACTCATGTCTATGAGATAGAGACGGAAGATTATAAACAATAGGTAATTAAAGCTCTTTTACATTGTTGAGAAAAAATACTCCGTGTGGATAACCGTAAGCTAGGCAAATGGGAAAGTTGCTGAAAATATTTTTTTCGGACGATGATGATGTCATCGACAGCGCAGCGTTTTTGCGTCGTTTCCGTATTGGTATAGATATGGATCAGTTGAGCTACCTCTAGATTGTTAACAACAGTCTGCAGTTACCCAAACTGTTATAATAATTGTGAACTAGTTCTAATGTAATTCTTTTCTTAAATTATAATTTTTTTTTGTTACAATATCATTGATGACACACTTAACTATTGACAGGTTGTGCAACTCTGATTTCCCGACGTTTCAGCAAGCTACATGCTGATCACGACATCATTACCTACGTCAATCTCCTAAAATTCACTAACGACCGTGATGAACTCAACCTTCAAAATCCCATCAAATCACGTACTAAATACATTTACCCATCAACCGCATTGCAAGAATCGTACTCCGTTACGGTGTGATGCAAACCGGCCTTGCAGAATGTACGGTCACTGTCATTGAGCTCGAAGAATTAAGTGATTATACTTTTTAATAGGCATAGTAATTGCTAGGTTAGGACTTGTAGTAAGTACGCTGCTGTTTTTACGTTTGTTGTGGATTGAATCTTCGTTGCAGAGACGGAATTATTAAGGACTTTGAGACTTAGCAAACTGGTTCGCCAACTGCGCGGTAGTTGTCATTTGTTTGGGACGCAATTTCGAAGTGAAGCTTTTTGGTATTAAAATGACGTAGTTATTGTATTCTCTTTGTTCAAATGGGATGAGATGCCTTTTATGATTAGAACCAATTGTTTTTTTTTTATTTGCTTTGGGTGGCTTGGGTATCACAGCGGCCATGATAGGCCTATTGTGATCGCCACTTACGTTTCAGCCCCGAAGCCGTAGCGTTCATAGTTCGCCACTAACCCCCCCAGCTGCTAGGAACTGTAGGATTTTCTTCGGGGTGATGTCTCGCAGCTCGTCTGGGCTATGCAGATGCTTGCCCAGATAGATGCTTGAACCAGTTGTTACTTCTTACATTGTTAATTTTAAAATTTCTATGTTGCAGGGTACATGTGCGTATTTTGGGTCAAGCTAGATGATGCTGTTCGAAAATGTCTAAATTCCTAGTGCGAAATGGAGAAAATATCTAAGAAAAGCTGAACCTACCATCCGATATGAAAAATAAGTACTCGAAATAGAGAGAGAGAAATAGCTATCTTTGGGGCACTATGTCACTTTTTTGTGCTTTGCTAATCAGATGCTTGAAAAGAACATCGACGAGAGAGAAGGGGTTGGTCTCACTTGGATCCGTAAGATTATGAATACGCAGCCCGAAATAAAAGATTAAAATAAATCAATATTTCTAAGAGAAAAGGTTACATTAAAAAACAAATGAAACTCAACGCTCTAAGAGCAAAGGGTACATTAAGAAAACAAATGAAACTGTACGCTCTAAGAGCAAAGGGTGAATTAAAAAAATAATCGAAACTCTATTCTCAAGCCCCTTCCGTGCTCCAAGGTTCGAAGGTAGCATTTCTTCCTATCGCGTGGGCAGTGGGCATTGCTTACTTGCAACACACAGTCACGCAAGCCGCAGGATGTTGCGCGAAGGCCGGGCGAACATGTTCCGCACTGGGGAAGCCTACTCGATGGATCTCGAACTCTGAACAATTTATGAAATTATGAACTATAGATGACTCGAATAAAGTAGTGTATGATGCCCTCCGCCCAGGTGGGATGACGACCTGCGAAGGACTGCAGGCAGATGCTGGATGCGGCAAGCTGAAGACAGGGCGCTATGGCGCTCATTAGGGGAGGCCTATGTTCAGCAGTGGACTGTTATAGGCCGATGATGATGATGAGATTACTCGAATTACCCGAACTGTACTAGACCCCCAAATCAACTATTTGATATTATGTAATAAAAGACACAATATATGTAATATATATATATATATATTATAATATGTCACAAAACAATCAAACATTGTTATTGATTTATTATTTATAATGAAGGATAATTATGATTTACAATAGACGTTTGAAATTATAATTATGTATATTAATAAAATCTGTTATTTTAGATTCTGCCAACGACTTTACACGCATTTTTATGGGATAAAAAGTAGCCTAAGTGCCCGGGAATCTTTATCCGGGTAATTAAACACTATATAATATTACAGATAACCAAACCTAAAGCGTTATATATGGCACATAAAAAGAAAGGAGAACATAAACAAAGCAGTACCTAAATTACAAGTTTAACATAATAACATCATCGTCATCAGCCTATATTAGTCCACTGCTGGACATAGGCCTCCCCCAATGAGCGCCATAGCGCCCTGTCTTCAGCTTGCCGCATCCAGCATCTACCTGTAGTCTTTCGCAGGTCGTCATCCCACCTGGTCGGAGGGCGTCCTAAACTACGTTTACGACATAATAACAGCATAAATATAACAGCAAAGAATTCAGTAAAAACATATAACAGAAATAACGGGTTCATCTAAGTTATTGTACTGAAAGAACACCAAAGTTTCATCCCTTAACGAGGGACTTCTTCAGGGTGAGTGCGGTAGGAGTAAGGTTCGTAGTTAACCCGATAACGTCCGTAATGAATTCGTCAAACAACGATAGTTTTTATAGTAAAATTTTTGAACGAATTGGTAATAGCTTCAGATGGAGCGCATAAAGCAATACCTATATAATTTTACAATAGTCTGCTGAACTTTGTTGTATGTATGCGTTGTTTCTAATAGTAGAAATAAAGTAATATATTCAAAACGGTAATAAATTATTTTAATGAACACATCAATGTCAGGGAAGTTATGTAATTGTTATGTATCTTTTATGTAACGGTGAACTTGACTTTGGAATATATAATGGAATTGTTTGCGAATGTAAAAATTAATTTATGAAAAACGAAAAATTGCAGAACAAAATTACGTTTGACCTGGGTTTTTGTGGTATATTGTAAATAATGGTTTCCCACAAGTACAAGAATAAATATTAAAGAAGAATAAATACCTACAATTTTTTATAAACTCCAAAATTAATGTATAGAATTTTATTGTTATTTGTTTTTGTGTACTTTACTTGTCAATCCTAATTATTTGGTGTGCTAAAATTGTATTTTTCTTCATCTGTACCTATATATTAGTGTTTTATTATTATTTCTTGTTTTTTTTAGTGTTCCAATCCTCAAAAGGAAAAACCGTTACGCCTGGTATAGACCAGTCGTAACACTGGTCTATACCGGGCGTAATGTAACGTGTTACAGAGCGAGCGTTCGTGCAGTCAGTACGGGGAATGTAGGCGCTCGCAACGAGCAACGAGACGGATTTTATCAAACGGCTTAAGAGTGTACCTTATGTAATTTTATAGTTAGAAATCGTTATTTATCTCAGAATCTGTGAAAGCTACCACCTTCATATTTAGGTAAATGATAATTCGAACTTTTATCTTGGATTCCGTCTTTTCGAAAACACGATTGGTGAAAATTTTCTCGATACTTTTATTTTTTGAAAAATACATGTTTTGCACACATTTTGCTATTTATCTCAGGAACCACCTAATTTTTTTGTTGGATTTTTGTTTTGTCGAGAAACGTAGTAGAATTTCTTCGTTTTCGTCTTTTTAATTTTTAGATTAGTTGTGTAAATAACTTGTAATTAGGCATTAGGCAGTTTTGGCGCTTACGTCGATAAAAAATACGGAGCACGTCTATCGCTCTGTGCTTCTCACTCACAAGAAAATCATATCTTGTCATTCTGCTCTGAACTGAAGCGAAATTCGAATTTTGGCTGAGGTATGGCACGCTCTTAAGGTATCATGCTCGCTGCCAATGGTATATAACGCGCCGTAACAGCCTGTCAGTTCAGTACCCGGCTTAAAAGGATGATTTCGGTGTTCTTGTATGCCAACAACGTTAATCAACGTTCTTCCTAAGTTGACATTAATGTCAAATACTTCGCAATCTGTAATTCCTCAGCTTAAAATAATGCATATTTTGACATTTACAAGGGAATCAAACCTATACGCTTCGCTGTTCTATAATCACTAAATTTGGCAAGTTATTGTATAGCACACGGAATGGGGAAAAACCGAGTACCGTGGATTTTTTCATATTACAATAAAATGGCTACAAGCTTGTACGGAATTTTTGGTGCCCGAGTCCGAAAGCACATGAGCGGCGTTTTGTGAAAATTTTATTTAATTCTATATAGAAACACTCTCGGTAACGACTCGGTAAACGTATTGTAGGACGCCCTCCGACCAGGTGGGATGACGACCTGCGAAAGATGGATGCGTCAAGCTGAAGACAGGGCGCTATGGCGCTCATTGGGGGAGGCCTATGTCCAGCAGTGGATTAATATAGGCTGATGATGATGATGATGAGAAACAGGCTCTTATAAAATACATCTACTATAAACATCTATTTGTGTGAGGTGAAGACCCGATGATGGTTAAAACACGTGTTTTGATAAACACTACTTCATAATAACAGTGCGATGAATGAATCTAGGAAGTGCAGCTAAGGTTGCGATGTCATCATAAATCAGCCTTGGGTTTTTCATACAGTTTTTTTTCATTCAGTTTTTCTTATGAAATTGTTAGTATATTTAGGAGTATTGCTTTATATTAAAATTGTGAATATTTAATACTACATCAAGCTGAAGACAGGGCGCTATGGCGGTCATTGGAGGAGGCCTATGTACAGCAGTGGACTAACATAGGTTGATCATCATCATCATCATCATCATCAGCCTATATTAGTCCACTGCTGGACATAGGCCTCCCCCAATGAGCGCCATAGCGCCCTGTCTTCGGCTTGACGCATCCAGCATCTACCTGCAGTCTTTCGCAGGTCGTCATCCCACCTGGTCGGAGGGCGTCCTACACTACGTTTACAGAGTCGTGGTCTCCACTCAAGAACACGTTTGCCCCAGCGGCCGTCGGTTCTTCGCGAGATATGGCCGGCCCACTGCCACTTCAGCTTGCTAATTCTCAGCATAGGTTGATGATGATGATGAATACCACACTTTTCATTATGTGAGATTGTGGTCAAAGGGTGGTACGTTGATTATATTTTTTTTATATTATACTTAAAAAAAATGTATAAACTTTATTTTAAAATTTTGTTTACGTATTTTCTGTTTTTTTTTCTTGTTACTAAAACTGCGGTATCGCATTTTGTTTCCAAAGATTTTAGAGTAAACAACTAGAGGTAGATAATACGATTTTCATGATTTCGCACAGCTTATCTTCAAAATATAAAAAATACTCGTTTCTTCTAAGGTGAAGTCGAGTTGTCGTTTTAAAAAGATTTTAAGTTACATAAATATATACTCTGGCAGACCTTATATTTATTTATATTTATGACACAAGCTCTGCTTACCATGGGGCTAGATAATGCTGTGTGAATTGTCCAGCAATATTTATTCATTTATTAATTATATAACTATTGTGTTACTCGTATTGTGATTCCTGTCAAGTTGTGAAGTGTAAATTATCGTTTTAGTATCGGTTATTATATAGTTAGTATGTTATTATTTATCATTTTAATCTAATACGTACTGGAGTAGAATTTCAACATCGATTTTCTTAGTAGTAATTTTCTTTTCTTTGTTCAAAGAATAATGCGATAACTACGTTTATGTTCATGCTTTGTCGATTGTAGGGCATATTTGTTTACAAGCTTTTGCCTATGACTTCTCTCACTTGGTAATTTGATTTTTAATTACAATAGACGAAATTACACATTACGAATTACAATAGACAATAGATATTTGACGACCGATGTGGCGCGGTGGGCGAAGGTCCGCCTGCGACGCCGGAGGTTGCGGGTTCGATTCCCGCCTCGGAACAATTGTGTGTACGATCTGCAGATATTTGTTTCGGGTGTTCTGGTCGTTTTCTATGCATAATAAAAACTATCTATCTATGTAATATATTGTATTATGTATATCAGTTCTCTAGTACCCATAACACAAGCTCTGCTTACCATGGGGCTAGATAATGCTGTGTGAATTGTCCAGCATTATTATATATTATTATATAATAACCTTCTAAGTTATATAAAACTTAGAAGGTTGATGTAACATACAAACTTTTGATGATATTTTATGATAATGCTAATAATAACCGTGATTTATTTCTTAATAGAACAGTGGCAGCTTCCTTCCTGCATTTTTTTATATCCAAAATGGTTTTTACCAAATGACCTGATTCTTAACGAAGTTTTCCTAAGGTTAAAAGGCTAAAATAAGATAATATTAAAGACTAGCTGCGCCCCGCGGTTTCACCCGCATTGTGATAGATATTTTGGATAATATACAAGTTGTTATTCTGATGTATAAGCTATATTATTGTAAAGTTTCATTAAAATCCTTTCAGTAGTTTTTACGTGAAAGAATAACAAACATCCATCCTTACAACCTATACAATACTTACAAACTTTCGCGTTTATAATATTAGTAGGATTTAAATATAACTTACCACTTCAAATGAATAAAGATATTCCACTGAACAAAAAGCTCTCACTAACTTTATCACAAATCAGAAGAGTCACATTCACAAATATTAAGTCATTATTAATTAATTATTTCAAAATATTTAAATCAATAATTTAAATTTATCTTATTTATTCGATAAGTTAAACACAATTATTTTTTTAATTAAAAGGTACGAGTAGACATACGAATTCTAAATTCAAATCTAGATAATTTCAGTTCTACTCCGTACGGTTAAACATAGAGAACTGAAGTGCTAGATACAGCAAGTGGATAATTGAAAAAAAGGGGGGATGTACTAATAGGTCTTATAACCTTGTACTCATGACATCTTCAAATAATAGTTTCGACTTTATAACTGCTTGAGGATGATGCTTTACATACGAGTATATAAAATTTTACCGAGAGAGGCAAGAAAACAATTTTAGCGAAAGATTCACAAAAAAAGTAAAAAGTTTCTCGAAATTGTAAAGAAGTTTGTCAAATAGCAAAATCAAATTATATTAGCTCATACATTTGAAATAGTAAAAATGTAATAAAATCTACCTATGGAAAATAACAAATAATATGAAGTAAGAAGAGGATGAGAATACTTAAGTCATTAAAAACGGGATATTTATCATGATTAGATTTTTGGGAGATATGTAAAAACTACGGGTAGAAAAATAAATTTATCATAACGAAAACTACACAGGAAACACCTAGACCAACCCTGCATGTAAATAGTCTTTTTTTTTGGGTTTTATAGGAGGTTGCGTGTTCGTTTCCCGCCGCGGAACCAATGTTAGTATAATCTGCCGATATTTGTTTCTGGTCTGGGTATTTTCTATACAGTGTTCGGTATGATAACTACATATATATTTGATCTACCTGTAGAAAGAATTTCAGTTTTTTCATTCGGACCTAACTAATAACACACTTCTACTTCTGGGCTAGATGATGCTTTGTGACTTATATAGCTTTATTTACAGGTAATTTATTTTCATGATAGATCCTAAATAAATTAAAATAATTTTGTTTGGTTGAATCAAAAATGACGTTGAAGTAGCCATTGTCAACTTCTTTATCGACATTCCAATCTTTACAACAAAGTGTCTGAATGAAACTCTTCTCAAGTACTGCTGAGGCATTACTTAAAGAAAATGTACCTCAATTTAATTTCTACCATGTTAATAAAAATATTATTTAGAAAGCCTTTTAACTTTTTAACATAAAGGAAACTGTTGGTCTCTGGGGCATAAAAAGTAAAGAAAATTAAGCAAACTGTAATTTTAGAATAATAAATAAATAATAATGCTGGACAATTCACACAGCATTATCTAGCCCCATGGTAAGCAGAGCTTGTGTTATGGGTACTAGATAACTGATATACATAATACTATATATTACATAGATAGATATTTTTTATTATACATAGAAAACGACCAGAACACCCGGAACAAATATCTGCAGATCGTACACACAATTGTTCCGAGGCGGGAATCGAACCCGCAACCTCATGTGTCGCAGGCGGACCTTCGCCCACCACGCCACATCGGTCGTCTAGAATTTTTCCCTAGTAAGCCGTATGTAGATACATATCTGCAGATCGTAATTTTTTTTATCCCGAGGCGGGGATCGAACTCTGCTGAGTTCGATCCCCGCCTCGGGACAAATGTAGTAAGTGATGATTCGGGATGGTGATCCACGAACCACAACTTCCTGCATTGCAGGCGGACCTTCACCCGCTACGCCAATGAGTTTCATATATTGACCGACTTAGTATCACCCGATTCCTTACCTTGACATGCGTTCTGCTAAATTAACTGCATACTAAATTAACGATGTGTAATATAAACTTTATTTTCATACTCCTAAGAATTGGTAATCAAGACAAAAAAGAGTAAGTGCGTCTGATTTTATATTTTGCATATTGACAATTTGAACTCTTTCAGCATACACATAAGGGTTAGTGCATTATAATCTTGTACTAAATTGGCGGATACGCATTACAATGAATACTACAGTAATATCCGTTATTGCATAATAACAATTATTAGTAGTTCTAGCCTAAGTCTCAGGTTGGTTATCTTTTTATCAATTTATAAAATAAAATTTGTACAATTGAAGTGAACATTAAAATCAAAATAATGTTATATTATTTACGTAATCAGAACGGCCATAGACCAATTATACTAATTCATCATCATCATCATCATCATCAGCCTATATTAGTCCACTGCTGGACATAGGCCTCCCCCAATGAGCGCCATAGCGCCCTGTCTTCGGCTTGACGCATCCAGCATCTACCTGCAGTCTTATTATACTAATTACAGACTGTTAATCTAAAATATAGTCAGATTAAGGTTAAAACACAATATAGTTATACAATTAAATAATAATCAATCTGAAGTTATCATAGAAAATATTCTACTATAGTTTCAAGATAATAATGAATAGAATAAAATTTGACTTGTCAGTTGAAAGTCAGTGCTTATTTTGTAAGCCTTGACTTTTGATTTTTAAATAAATTTATCAAAACACTGTTAATAGGAAGAAAACTTGTGGCAGACAATTTCGTAAAAATTGGTAGCTCCAGAAAGCGTTCGAGCGCGTTTATGTCTTTCCTATGAAACATTTTAAATAACGTAAGTAAACATAATTTGGTGAGTGCTTTTGATTTATTTTAATTTATTAAGGATCTATCATGGAAATAAATTAACTGTAAATAAAGCTAGATAAGTCACAAAGCATCATCTAGCCCAGAAGTAGAAGTGTGTTATTAGTTAGGTCCGAATGAAAAAACTGAAATTCTTTCTACAGGTAGATCAAATATATATGTAGTTATCATACGAACACTGCATAGAAAATACCCAGACCAGAAACAAATATCTGCAGATTATAGAAACATTGGTTCCGCGGCGGGAGACGAACACGCAACCTCCTATAAAACCAAAAAAATAAACTATTTACTTGCAGGGTTGGTCTAGGTGTTTCCTGTGTAGTTTTCGGTATGATAAATATATTTTTCTACCCGTAGTTTTTACATATATCCCAAAAATCTGATCATGGTAAATATCCCGTTTTTAATTACTTAAGTATTCTCATCCTCTTTCATTTTGTTCTCAACATAAAAAAATTGACTTACCGTATTGAGTTACAGATCAGTACAAAACGGACTGCTGCTGGTAAAACTCATACTCCTCTTCTTCAGTGAGGGTACACTCCTCGAAGCACCAGAGACCAGCGATGGCCAGCAGGATGGTATACGCACTGTAGTAGAACAGGTATACTAGGATACTAAACCACATTGCGGTGTGTCTGTAACAAAGGAAATTAAAATTAGGGTTTAAAGTTTCCGTCTGGGAGGCTAGGAGATCGCGCGGGACGAAAAATATTCGTTTTCTTGCAGGATAAGGATGCTATACGGAAAGATTAAAAAAAAATTGAAGTATTTATCATATTGCAATAACTGTTGTAATTGCATGGGAGTTTGTAGCTGCCTTGTAGGATGTTTTTCAATGATAAATCTTCGTTGTATTCAGGAGTTTATTCAGTTTTTACGTTACAAGCATGGATAGACGCACGAGTTGGTGGCGTCGGTCAAGTCAAGAAGGAAAATTACAAGAAGTCTCAAAAAAGGGTCAAGTGTGAGCACTAATCTTGTTTAAATTTGACATTGATAATTATAAATTTCTAGACTTCTTGGAAGGCTGGAACAACTGTCATTTTAGTTTTTATAGTTATAGTACGTACAATTATAGTTTTAAGCTCAGTAAAGAGCATAAAAGATTTCATTGTTTTGTTATTACTATGACAATCTTGCCAAGCCTAATTGAGTACTGATGGTAGACCATTGGTAACTAATGGAAAATGTTACTTTGACTCACAAGTCTGGAAAATACCAATGAAGGTACGGGTATGTAAATAATTGTACGGAAAACTGTGAAGATCAACACAATGAAAATCTAGACCACAGTATACGTATATTCAGTAAAACAATTCCTTACAAGGTCT
This sequence comes from Eupithecia abbreviata, assembly GCA_943735965.1. Classification (NCBI taxonomy): domain Eukaryota; kingdom Metazoa; phylum Arthropoda; class Insecta; order Lepidoptera; family Geometridae; genus Eupithecia; species Eupithecia abbreviata. The sequence goes on along the minus strand of OX030979.1, from coordinate 2,414,072 downwards.
ACACTGGGATCTTTTTGAGCAAGCTTGGTCTTCTAGCAATGAAAGAACCACTTCCAATTATTATTACGAATCCATATTACAAAAAAAAAAAAAATTACGATGCCATTGTATTTATTGCCCTGCAGTGGGACACCCCGGGCAACATACATGGCATAGCTTATAGAAGAACACAGTGATAATTGTTGGGTATTCAAGTTAGTAAAGATAATCTACCTCCTCCAATCTGACAAAAAAAACGATTTTTTTAGCCTTTATTGGTCCACTGCTGGACGCATACCCCTGAGCGCCTTATTGGCTTTTATCTCATAGAGGGGTAATGCCCATAATCCTCAAACTGGACATGCGGGTTTGGGATCGCAGTTCGGTGGTATATTTTTCTGTAGGAGGTGCTGCCGCCCGCCCCCCTGTGGATATCCCTTAGTCACCTCTTACACCCGTGGCAAGAGTTGGTGGTGGTTTAAATTCTAAGCCAGCACCTCACGACAAATTGTTTCTGATCAAATTTGGAATGAATTTGATCAATAGATAAACTTTTCCGCATATTAATGATAATCTGATAACTTAAAACACTGCAGTCTGTCACAGAAGGTGTAAATCGTATAGGTAACTGACAAGCGTCCCTTTAATATTCTACCTCTGTTTCCACAAGGAAATATGCAAAAATATCCTCTTTAAGCGCCGATCTAACACAGGAAAACTGTTTTTTTTTTTTTTTTTTTTTTTTTATTTATTTATTTTAAAGATATTGTTACATAAAAAAGCTTAAAAATAACACGAAGGAAACCACAAAGGTTTGTATACATGTGTTCCAACAATGTTCCAATACTGTCTTCATCTTCACATAGTCGACCGTCTGGCTGGATAAATTGAGTTGATCCTCTAGCTACGCTTCTACACTGTGCCATCCTAATCGTATTAGAATGCAACATTACACAGCGTAATAATACGTCAGGAAGTCCACACGTGGTGTATCCTGTGTTATTGTTCTATTGCGTAAACAAGCAGCAAAAAAATCTAATCTAACGATGCTTCAGATGATGTGGATATGATTCACATCAGGATAGACGTCAAGGGGATTCCGCGATATCATCATTATGATCAGGTTTTAAAGCTATCATTAAGTTTACTAGTTACAACTACATATACCTGCATATGTGTTAGGTACTAGCGGCCAGTCCCGGCTTCACCCGGGTGGACATTTGTTTCATAAAAATTTGCGATTAACGTAGAGTAAATGTATCTTTAGGCAAGAAAAAGTCTTTTTATCTTTCGGGTTAATATAGCCTATGACACTCACAAATAACGTGGCTTTCTATTGGTAAAATAATTTTCAAAATCGGTTCAGTAGATCCAGAGATTACCACCTACATCCTCACAAACTATTATTTAAAAAAAGTAACTGTCGTTCTCAATACCCCAAGGGTTTGAAAAATACAGTTTTATAGCAGCATTTGTTTAGAGCAATAGCTATCCATTTATTTATTTTCTTAGATGTTTTACAAAAAACTTGAACATATTGTCAGAGTGACTGTGAAACAAACAAGTTTTTTGCTGTGTTTCATTTCTGTCATCATAATACGTCAGACCAGACGTTTGACGTAATTTTTCAGAGTTTCCACGTGTTGGATGGGCCTCGGAGGATGAACAACTGGACTCAAAGTTATCATGAAAATATGTATATTGTTTGTGGAAGCATGGTCTATTAGTAGGTACTTGTTTAATTTAGATAGAAAGAAAATAATTTATTGCTCACTTAGTATTATATATAAGAAACTGTACAAAAAAACTGTAAAATAAGTTTACAATCTAGGCACTTCAAATAGCTAGTCTCGATTGAGACTGACCGCTCGTGCCTCGCCCCGGTGCCGTGGTCAAAATACCGCTCGGAGGATGAATTATTAATACATAATATACTTCTCATTCCCATGGTCTCGAGCCATCTAGTGACACGGTCTTTATATATTATAACTAGTCGGCACATAAAAATACATTATTTTTGACTTTAAAATGTTCTTCATAACTTTTGCCATAGGTAAAGTGTAAAAATGTTACTCCAGTCATTCTAACTCATAGGAAACGATTTTTTTTCATTATTTCTATGATGTTGTATTGATGGATAAATTATCTTGTTTTCGAAGTGTCATTTTGAACACAATCTACGTCTTTGTAATTCATTTGTTTTCCATATTTCATACTTTAACGTCAACATTAAAATTAGCTGAACCGGATCACCTTTCAAGAGTTTTCGGTGTGAGTCGGCGGTCGGAGTTTTTGCTAATTTTAGCAATTTTAATTTACGGCATTGACTGTCCTTGTTGTACATGCAAGGACAAAAACCTATTTGACGATAAATCATGGATTTAATTTTGGTATTTTTTTTAACAAACGCAAAAGTTGTAAAATCTCTACGTGAATCTAACAAGGAAGCTTTTTATGTAATAAATTATGAAAGACGTAGCTTCTTAGTCTTTGTGTATGCATATTTATTTTTTAACATGCGTTATAATTAATAAGTGGCTTGGCATATTTAAATAAATAATGCTGGACAATCCACACAGCATCAACCCAAGCTAAGCATAGCTTATGTTATAGGTACTACATGGCTGATATTAAGTATATCAGCCATGTAGTACCTATAACATATACTGATATACTTAATAGAACACATTTACATGGATAGTTTTTTTATTATACATAGAAAATACCTAGAACACCCGGAACACATATTTGCAGATCGTTCAAATATTTGTCGCATGGCGGGAAACTAACCTCCTGCGTCGCTGACGGACCGCCGCCGCACCCAATATACTACGCGTATTTGTGGCGTAAGAATCGACAGCGATCTCTTCCAAGCAACCTTAGGGGTTTGCCATGGCAAGCCCTCCTTAAGGGAAGACATGCTGAGCAGAGGACATAGTTATCTGTGTGCTAAATTAGACTATAGCCATTGTTGTCATCATCATCATCAGCCTATAGCAGTCCACTGCTGGACATAGGCTGCAGAACTGAACCAAGGAAGACAAGAACTGAAGACAAGGCGCTTTAGCGCTAAATGGGGGAGCCCAATGAGCGCCATAGCGCCCTGTCTTCAGCTTGCCGCATCCAGCATCCACCTGCAGTCTTTCGCAGGTCGTCATCCCACCTGGCCGGAGGGTGTCCTACACTACGTTTACCGAGTCGTGATCTCCACTTAAGAACACGTTTGCCCCAGCGGCCGTCGGTTCTAATAACACGCCATTGTTGCCATGTAATCACACCTAATTTGTGACCAAATCCCTTTGTTATTCCAGTTCAAAAAAGCTTTGTTTCAGTACTATTTTGTGAATTCCACTTGCGTGCATCGCGTATCACACGTGCAAATCTAACTTAGTGGAAACAATATAATAACCATATTGTGTTCGTGTTGGCGTTATCTAAGTTAAATCGTAGCAAGTCCTTCTTTACAAGGTTGATACACTTGCCGCAGACTGTGGGCTTGAGATTTGACAGACATCAAATCTATCTAATCATACCTCGTTTGATGGAGCAAAGTCGAAAGAGAAGATGAGAAATAAACAAACGAATAAGAATATACCATAACTAGCGGACCTTCCCGGCTTCGCACGGTTTTAGTACGAATCCCTAACTTTTTTGAAAATATAACATAGCCTATGTTCACCGGGGATAGTGTAACTTCCCAAGGGTGAAAGAATTTTTCAAATCGGTCCAAAAGTTTCGGAGCGTATTCATTACAAACAAACAAACAAAAAATCAAAACCTTCCTCTTTATAATATTAGTATAGACATACATATTGTCTATTTTTGACGACCGATGTGGCGCGGTGGGCGAAGGTCCGTTTGCGACGCAGGAGGTTGCGGGTTCAATTCCCGCCTCGGAACAGTTGTGTGTACGATCTGCAGAAATTTGTTCCGGGTGTTCTGGTCGTTTTCTATACTTATATAATAAAAAAAAATATCTATCTATGTAATGTATTGTATTATGTATATCAGTTATCTAGTACCCATAACACAAGCTCTGCTTACCATGGGGCTACTTAATGCTGTGTGAATTGTCCAGCAATATTTATTTATTTATTTATTCTGATATTTTGTATAATTTTTGTGTCATCGCCCTTTACGAAAATAATAGTTTTTGTAAAAATCTTTTATTATAATTATTTGCTTAATAAATACAATATAAATATAATCTGGAAAGTTCTAATTCTTAAAATTCAAAGAGACATAGAATAGGTCAAATTTTAATTTCTGTCACTTCCAGTAAAGAAGCGACCAATAAATCTTTAGCCAGTTAGTTGTGATTTAATGAGTTGGAGTAAAACCCGTCCTTATTTTTTTAAGTGAGACTAGGTAAGCATGAAGATAAGTTAAAAATAAGGGTAAGGTACCTAGTATAGGCTGAACAAGTTTTGGGCTTGTTCGAGAAAAGTGAAGAACGTTGAGACATAAACCGGAAAGTTGGTACATGCCGGCATTCTAGGCGTTTTAAGTCTATGGCATGTCTCAGGACTTGAACATACATAGATAGGTAGCAATCTATTTTAGAAAACAAAGTTAGAATGTTATGTAATAGTCTTTAAAAATGGCTCGTATCACGTAGCTTTTATAGTCAAATAAAATAAATAAATAATAAATAATGCTGGACAATTCACACAGCATTATCTAGCCCCATGATAAGCAGAGCTTGTGTTATGGGTACTAGATAACTGATATGCATAATAGAATACATTACATAGATAGATATTTTTTATTATACATAGAAAACGACCAGAACACCCGGAACAAATATCTGCAGATCGTACACACAATTGTTTCGAGGCGGGAATCGAACCCGCAACCTCCTGCGTCGCAGGCGGACTTCGCCCACCGCGCCACATCGGTCGTCAAAAAATATATATCATATCATAGTCCAAGAGTTTTTGACATGAAAATTTTAAATATTTCATATGATATTGATTAATAATTCAAATATTAATTTTATGTATTAGTGTCTATAATCAGTATTTATTTCCATTAACGTTTATACAAGTATTTATGTATTTGTATGTTTTTTATTGTATATAATTTATATTTACATTAGTCTATAATACGCCACCTATACTATAGCTACGTGTCTACGAGAAATCGCTCTTAGCGATAAGGCCGCCCATTGTGCTTCTGTATCTTTGTTTGTCTGTTCTTAACTGTTTTTGATATTATATATATTGATATTTAATATAACTAAAACAATTTTTTTGGTAGTTCTATTACAAAAACCCACAAGTCGGTACGGAACTCTAGATGCATGAGTACGACTCGCAATTTGCTGGTTTTTATATTAAGGCAACTTAGGTAGGCATAAGTTTTTTGCCACTGTAGAGCAAAGGCCGCTTCTAATTCCTAACAGCCTTTAGAAGTTTTCCACCAATGGAAAACCCGTTAAAATTACGTAAAACAATGCTATTGGTTGTGAATTTAAACCAAATCTCCGCTCCGCTTTGTTATAGGTTCTTTATTAAATTCTATACGACCACGGAATTACCAACAAATAACTTGCATACAAGATTTCACGCGTCAGCTAAGATATAAAAGAAACATAAGTAGGTCTGTATATTATGTTCGTAAGAAAATTTGAAAAACAAAGAATTCTACTTACCGCGAATAGAAAACACACCCAACCAACCACACATTATAGACACACACACATTATAGACACAACACATTATACATGAAATAATAAAATATTTTATTACAAAACTTTGTCAACTGATAAGTATAAAAAAGAATATAACTCGTTTGTCCTGTTTTCATCCATTTCTTTGATGGACGTTTTTTAGATTGAATATTGCTAGGTGCGGCTGTGGTTTTTACATACGTGTTTATAGGTACCTAATTATTATGTTATCACAAATGTTACTATACATTAAATGATTTCATGACTGACAAACATTTTTTAGATTTAAACAAATGACATCCCTAGCTTTTCATTATTTATCAATTTTATTTAAATTTATTAATTATTATATTCGATTTATTTACTAAGTATGTACAAATTTAAATTAAGTGACAATTATTGTAACCAGATTTTGCACGCCACAAAGGTAGAAATACATTGTGTCTTATTTAAACATACACCACCTATGTACCCTATTTACATGTATTTGATGCAATAAATATTTACTTTACTTTACTTTACTTTCACAGAGGTAATTTAAACTGACTATCAACTTTAAGATCACGGTACGATGGATTCGATTGTATCATGGGATTCAACCTTAAAATGAAATAATCGAATACATCGTAAAACTGATCTAGTTAGTTTAACGATTCGATTATTCAGATACGCCAAACATATGGGCTGGGGCTAGATAATGCTGTGTATATTGTCCAGAAATATTATAAATTAGAGTAAACATCGAACCAGCATCACTCTATCATCTTTGGCGGGTAGCCCAATGGGCCACAGAGGTCAATGTCGTTAAAATGGCAACTTATTTACCTAACTCAAGTTCATTGAAAGTCGCGCATACCACAGAACGTCACAGTAGGTCAAGGTGGAGTAGACAAGAGTAGGCTGGCCGAAGAACCAACCATTGCAACACGAACATCAAAACACGACAAGTTGTCGTACTGTGTGTCGTTCTGACGATCTGTGACACACCTTAACAATACTGACTGCAATTATTTTGGCTGATTTCTGAGGAATTCAGAGTTATGTTGATCTCTACTAATGATCGATACTGGTTGGCAGTTATAATGGGTTCTATACAACGTATCCACCACAGCCCGGCGGGTTGGTGCGATATTTCAATGCATAATGTATATTTTAGGCAACCGACAGTATTAACTTGCCGGCGGGCCGCTGGCGACCTTGATAAGTAAATTTTCAGTGTAATTTTTTTGAGTGGTTTTCAAAATATCTAGCAAAAATATTAATAGTCTCCTAAGACTGTTTTCCTGGACCCTCGACGGTAAATAACCCCGCCATTACTTTCCCGTCTAAAAAAATCACCCTGTACACAATCAAGCAGTTTGTCATACTTAAAAGTAATCTTTATTAACAAAGAAATCAAATAAAGAAACTAGTATTTACAATTGAAACGATTGAGCTTACTGCAGACTGTTGCAAATAATCTACAGGCAGCTCAACTGATCCAGAATACTAGTCGGAAGTGTCCCCAAAACGCTGACTACACTGCCCCGCTGTAAGACAATGCTGATGCGCTTCACCGACTCTCGGGTCACGTGTCGCTTCGACTAGACGCTCTTTTTAAAAACCTATATGTATAATATAGCTTCAGTACCCCTCGGACCTAGAGTCTCGACTCCAAGGAGAGAATGGTTTAGTAAACTGAGTATCACTATATTTTATTTGTAAATCGTAAAAATGTTTAGTAACCTTATTAGTTAAATACTAAAAAGATTAACTAAAACTAGATTTTGCACGCGTTGCTTAAGATTATTACTCGAATGGGATAAAAAGTGGCCTATATTTTATTCCAGGCCTGGAGGTATGAAATTTCCCGATGCCTGAAATTGCAAACAGGTTCCAACGGATTGCCGTACAGTAGGTTTTGGCGTGAAGAGGTAACAAACATGCAAACATTTGGATTTATAATATAAGTGTGATGACAAGACATTATATCCACTGGATGCAAATGGACTGAATGACGATGTATTATGATGAAATGATTTGTATTGTAACAATGATTTTCTCAACGTTGGCAAATGTCACAGACCACTCCTTCTACGATACCAACATCATCAGCCAAAGATACAAAGCAGCATTGCAGATGGGTGTCAGTTTTGAGTTGACCTTGGATCTCTTTTCAAATAAACAGCAAGTAATCTGTTCTAAGGTATATGTAGCAATGGAATAAATCGTACTAATATTATAAACGCGAAAGTTTGTGAGGATGTATGTTGCTCTTTCACGCAAAAACTACTGAATGAGCATACATATCATCATATAGGCTACAATTCTAAAAGATATATAGTATATTATCCAAAATATCTATCAACACGCGGGTGAAACCGCGGGGCGCAGCTAATAAATAAATAATGCTGGACAATCCACACAGAATCAGAAAATAACAAAAGATAACAAACGTATTCTTCCTCTTCCTTGATAAGGAAAGTCAAGGAGAAGCTGAACGCGCAACTAGCACATTTTTTACGTTTCTTACGGGGTACCGCATGATATGAGTCAATGAACTAGGTCATGTATAGCTAAACCGATTTACCAACTCAAAGCCATGTTCTTGTACCAATTTGCATATCTATATAATTATATAAAAATGAATCCCTATTTCCCTTGGTCACGGCATCACGCGTGAACGGCTGGACCGATTTCGCTAATGCTTTTTTTTGTGTTTGTTATTGTCAGGAGAAGGCATATTGTCATGAAGAAATAAAAAAAATTGCGCGGAAAATTAGAAAATTTAAGAATATTTATATTTATACCACCATACCATATTAAATGATTTCTAATGTACCTAATCATAGCGCTTTTACAATTCAAACTTTTTTGATGTAACCTTATGGCGTTTCACATAACATTGTCAGAATGCTCAATATTCATTAAGACAGGACAATGTCTGTCGGGTTCGCTAGTCTAGTATAAAAATAAGCCTTTATTGCTGGCAATAGAGTTTAGAAAATTTCATAAAAACTTAACGTATAAACTTAAACGATTGATGCTCTCTGCGCTCAGTTTCCCTTCTTCTTTCCAGCTTGTCTTTTTTTTTTTTTTTTTTTATTAGCTTTGGGGTGGCTTTCGTAGCACGGCGGCCATGATAGGCCTATTGTGATCGCCACTTTTACATTTCAGTGCCGAAGCCGTGGCGTTCATAGTTCGCCACTAACCCTTGCAGCTGCTAGGAACTGTAGGATTTTCTTGTCTTTAGACAAAGGCCTCCTCTAAGGCCCTCCACTCGTCCTTCTAATTTTTCTTGTCTGGTATTATTGTACATTAATGAATATTAAATTAGTGTCAAACTGGTACTCGGGGGTTTGGTACGTACATTAAACATTCCTCTAAATATTTAACTTTTGCTCATTGACATTATGTATATTGGATTATTAGTTCTGTTAAATTCTATGCTAGTGATTAATTAGGTTGAATACACTATTGCATTAGGTAATACTTGTAAAAATAGTTGTAATGCTTTAAATAAATAAATAAAACTATTATCCTGAAGGTAATATATAGTAAATAATGACTGTCCAATACGACACCACTGGGTGAAATTACTTATACTCTAGATTTAGTTATTTTGGTTTATTTTCTTCGTGTTAATTGTATTTTCCTTTTTCTAATTTTGTGTATGTGTTTTTTATGGACCTTTGTTGTCTGACAATAAAGAATTTGATTGATTGATTGATTAACTTTATTTATAAGTGTAGGAATCCGTAAAACTTTATTTTCAGTATTTTGTCTCTCATTTACCATGATCTCGGGGCATAAAGTGACCAGGTCATTTGGAAGGCTTGCGTGGGGCTGAAGCCAACAGCACAGAGGCCCTTTGAGAAGTTAATCTAAAGGCGATGGCTACACATAGCGGGTATCATCCTCAGGTGCACAATATGATACACCCAAAGGTATTCGCCAGGTGTAGAGACTATTGCAAAGAAAAATGAAAGAAATAAAACCAGGTTATTGTGATGGATGGATGGACTGGGTAATCGGGCTATAGGGAAGATTGCGGATGTTTGCCATAAACAAGTCAATCATAATGTTAAGAATAGTGGCAGACGGTGGCTTGCCGAATGCTGGATGGGTTCCTTAAAAAGCCGGAGTAAATTACCGGAGAGGAACAACAGTATTTTTTTTGTTAACAAAGGCACATGTAGTAACCTAGAATAGAAACCCTGGATTCAGAAATATACAGCTTGGGCTATTTTAGGACCTAATATTAATACAATATTCAAAACATACCTCTTTATATTCTAACATTTTAATTGTGTCGAAATATAATGTTATGGCGTTTAAATAACACTAAAATACCCCTATTTTAGTATTCTTTTACAAAATTCCCCGAAGCATTCAGCTCAAGCCTACAAGATTTAATGTATCTCAAGAGCTAAGAGTCTAATTATAATACCAGAGAGTAAATGTTATGCATCATACGATCAAGTTCCAAGGCTGTTGTTATTGCCCCATCTTATATTCGCAATATTGCAGATATAACCTTGAAGAGTGGTCAATGAGCAAGTAATGCAATGTGAAAGCAAGATTTAGAACATACGGTGGATTTAGGACGGTTAAAATCTTTATACTTAGGTGTAATCTAGATGAGGAATCGAATTCTGATTAATTTTAGTACATACATTTTTAATTGCGAGCTAGTTCCTTCATAGCGCATGAAGGACCTAGCTCGCAATTAAAAATGTCTTTATTTTTTGGTGGCAAATAAAAGCTAATAGTTGTCTACGGATATTAGACAACTGTTTTAGACGAGTTGTTTCTAATGAAATCGTTCTTTAGACGAATTATTTTGAATTATTCATTGAATTATTATTCACAAATTTAGTCTTGCTGAATTACCTGCTGAGCGAATGACCAACTGGATCGAGATAAAACGATCCAATACTGCATCTGATAATTGCTGCGACTACGAATTTTGGCACCTAATCTTATATTTTTATTATTGTTCGTTATCATTGGGGAACCTCCGAAAGACTGCAGGTAGATGCTGGATACGGCAAGCTGAAGACATGGCGCTATGGCGCTCATGGGGGAGGCCATTGTCCAGCAGTGGACTGCTATAGGCTGATGATGATGATGATCATTGGGGTGCTAACAAATATTTAAGATTGTTCACAAGACGTTACTTTACTCCCAAGGTTCACGTCTACATTGATGAGTAGGTTAGTTCAGTTCTTGTTCAAACACACGCAACGCAGCATTGACCGCGCCCTTCTACCAAGGCCTCATGAGTTTGTCAGCAAATATTGCTAGAGGCGTTCTGCAATATAACTTGACCTTCATACTTGAACCAAAAACGCATCGCCGAAACCACAGCTCGGAACTGTGTGCTTCAAAAGTAGAGTTAGAAGGCATGCTTCTAGGTCGATGATTTAGCCCACTGGCCTTTGGCTGGTAGGTAAGTTTTGATATACCTATAGGGACTAATATATTTGTATATTAAACTACTAGCTAACTGCGAAGTTGTTATATCGAATTAGAACCATCATCTGCAAGGTTTTACGTTGTAGTCATGTCTAATTTTTGAATAAATATCTAGCCTTTGCAACCTAATGTTGTGCACAAAAGGAAAAATCTATAACATTTAAGGGAAATATATCAATTCTCAATCCTATACCAATTACGTACTAGTAAAGACTTATTTTAGGTAGGTACTTATTGATACAATCGTAAGCTAAATAAATAAATAATGTTGGACAATTCACACAGCATTATCTAGCCCCATGGTAAGCAGAGCTTGTGTTATGGGTACTAGATAACTGATATACATAATACAATATATTACATAGATAGTTATTAAATGATGTTATTTGATGTATAAGCTTTGCAAATATATCATTTAGAATTTCATATCGTACATATATAAATATATAAGTTCAATTTCTATATTTTGTGCTGGATTTCCGCAAAAAAAAAAAAAAACTAAATTCAATATATTTTATTTCTATAGGCTTACAAAATAAGCACTTAGACAAGTCATACTTTATTTATACTATAAATTATTAACAATTAAAGTAACGCCCTGAATCTATTTACTTTTGTTATTTCTATTAACATTTTGGTGTTGTTTCACGAAACGAACGTTTCAACAAGAGCAAAGATTCCTGCAAACTAATTTCAGCTTCTTTATTTATAAAGTCATTCCACATATCGTAAGTTTAAAAAAAAAAGTTATATAAGATAATAGCTTACGAAAACTATTTAACACAATATTTACGTCTCGTTCCCTACGAGTAGGTATATTTGGCACGTTGCGTTGAAGCGCCGCCCCTACAGGATAGTAAGAGGAACGAGTTTTGACGAACAAGCGGTAATAAACTAACAGATCAAAACCTCTTTCGTTTAGGAGGTGTAAGGGGGACTCCATCCCTTCTCCTAAGCCAACCTAACCTGCATGTGGTACACCTGCTAGTATAGTTATTCTGAGGCCCAGATTCAAGATTAAAAATATCATAAGAAAGAGTATACCCACACAGATGCCTGTGTTTGTAATTATTTTATTTTTATCTTGTTCCTACTAGCTGTGATGAAACTACTAATGTAAGTAACTTACTGCGGTTGCAAGAAGTAAAATTTTCACATTGAAACTGACTGTAAGCTTACATAATTTGGGTCTAGACAGTCTAGAACTTTTTTTACATTATGTACATGAAGGCTTGCGTTACATGCAATTTAAAATGTTGTCATCTTCAATGTCTGTGTTATTTTCGAGAAAATGTATGAAACCTCAACTGCATTCTAGGCCGTCTAAACATTATAATCATTCTTCTTGTTCGTATTTCGTTTTTCTGGTCACATCACAGTAGTATCCTGAAAATTGGTGTTTGCTCTTCGAACAAAACTATACGCTGATTTATTGATTCCATGTAATGTTTTCTATTAAGTGTTATCTATCAGTCATCTAGTACCCATAAGCTCTGCTTAGCTTGGGGCCAGATGACGCTGTGTGGATTGTCCAGCATTATTTATTTATTTAACCCTAGATCACTAAACATTAGTCACACAGGCGACACGGTTCCCGCGCATTCGCTGTTTAGGTATGTTCCCGACACTACCCCACCCCGCCACGCTCAGTACCTTCCTAATTTAGTGTTTTATCACCCTGTGCGTACGCATTACGTACGTCAAGTAAAATATTGGCGTTTTATTTTGTTAGTCAGAACGACTAATGTTTAGTGACTGAGTAACTCGAAAATATGTTTGGTGAGCTGAGCCCAACATACCCCTCTAGCCCTCCTCAGGCTAGAGGCAAAGCGCAACAGCATTTTCCCATCGTTAAAAAAAAAAAAAATGTTAAACTACCTATGTTCTAGCTAGTAACACACAGGTTGCAGAAGCAAATAAATGTGTATGTATCTATCTACTGTCCCAAGAAAATATTAACCAATGCGACATGTTATTCAGTATAATTATACATCCAGGTATTGGAGTCTGTGCCATTACTCCTACTCCTAAGGGACATCAAAGTAAAATAACAAACACCTACTCATTCTTGTGTCTCTACCTAGTAGGTAGTTATATTAGTATTCTGCGAATTAGGATCCGTGTATGACCGTCTTAATAACTTGATTTTGGTGATTTTTTATATGATTTAACTGGTTTTATATCATTTTATTTTATTGTCTGTAGTTTTGGGTTAACTTAAAGCATACATTATTTTAAAAATAGTAGCTACCTACCTTAGCTACTCATTAAAAGTTTCCACTAGAACAAAAGAAGTTTCATTCGCAAAAACCGGCTTTTTTGATTTCAGAAATCATTCTAGCCCATTAAACATTGGACGCTTGTACAGTGTAAGGAATATAGTAATAGTAATAGTAATGCTGGACAATCCACACAGCATTATCTAGCCAAGAATTATTATCCAAGAATTATTAATTGTACCCACATATTATTATTATTATTAATTTATTTTGTTCTGTAAATTCTGTAATCTAGCACTACCTACTATATTGTTGTCCAAAGGTTAGCAGGTAGAGAATGCTATCTAGAATTATGCTCGTCTACGTACCTATACAACTTTTGTGCAATAAAGCCTACGCCATTCATCATCATTATCAACAGCCAATAGCAGTCCACTGCTGGACATAGGCCTCCCCCAATGAGCGCTATAGCGCCCTGTCTTCAGCTTGCCGCATCCAGCATCTACCTGCAGTCATTCGCAGGTCGGAGGGCGTCCTACACTACGTTTACCGAGTGGTGGTCTCCACTCAAGAACACGTTTATATAACGGGATATTAACAATGAATTTGATTTTTGAGTAAAATTTTTGTATATTCTATCTATCTATCTACTGCATACGCTTAATCAAAACGTAATTAACCCTAGGATCAACAAATTCCATCCTAAGGCTCTCCAAAAGGCTACTAGGACAGGTTCTAACTATATACGATGTCCTTTTACATTATTACAAAATATAAAAGTAAATATCGCATTATAACCTTGCGTGTTTGCGACACCGCTTGCGACAGAACACCGGATACTCGACTCGGACCTTTCTTAGTGGCCGCAGAATGTGTGGGCTAGAACGTTCCTTGTTTTTATTCTGACGTGTTCACGCTCAGGCGTAGGTTGCGGGATCGATTCCCGGCGCGGGATGATTGTTCCAAATGTATTTATTTGAATATTAGTTTCTGCCCGCGGCTTCGCAGTTGTTTCTATAAAACGTTTGAACGTTATTTGTATCCCATGGGAACTGATTTATGGGAAAAAAATTATATTACCCTATGTTATGTAACCTATTTATATGAAAAGACCAGCCTTAAAAAAAATTAAGAAATCAAATTTATCACTTTATGAATGAATGAATGAATTAACACTTTGCACTTTAAACTATAAAATAACACCTTATATCAAAATATTACACATAAAAAGTACAATAGGCGGCCTTATCGCTGATAGCGATAAGGCCAATTTCTCCCAGGCAACCTAGGCATGGAGAAAAATATATAAGTTAACTAAGAAGTGGTAGATCACAAACAAACATATAGAGAAATATCAAAAACAAATAATTAAAAAAAAAGATACAATCAGATACAAGATAAGTTTCATGGAAATGGTAAATTATTAATTAGCTAGTAGGTTAGTCAGTTATTTGTTGTTTCGTCACGATACGATTGATTTTAGCGATTCTTGCATATTTGGCATAAGATCTGTTCCAGCCTTCTAAGAAGTCTCAAAATTTATAATTGTCAATGTCAAAATGGTTAGTGCTCACACTTAACCCTTTTTTTGACGTTTTTGTAATTATTTCTCTTGACTCGACTGACGCCACCAACTCGTGCGTCTATCCATGATTGAAATTATAAAACCGAGTAAACTCCTGAATTTAACGAAGATTTATCATTGAAAACATCCTGCAAGGCAGCTACAAACTCCCATGCAACTACAGGGTCCGTTGCAAGGAGTTTCTAATAGAAATAAACAAATGAATAATGGTGGACAATCCACACAGCATCATCTAGCCCCAAGCTAAGCAGAGCATGCGTTATAAGCATAAGATGACTAATATATATAGTATATTGCCTGGAAGAGATCGCTTCTAAGCGATAAGGCCGCCCATTGTACTTGTATCATGTGATGTGTTTTATAATGATCTGTAACTGGTGTACAATAAAGTATTTTTGTATTGTATTGTATTGTAATATATTTGATACAATATGTAACATAGATAGTTTTTTATATACATAGATAACGACCAAAACAGCCGGAACAAAGATCAGCAGATCGTACCCACAATTGTCACAACGACGCGGGAATCGATCCCGCAATCTACTGCGTCGCAGGCGGACAATCGCCCACCGCGCCACAGAGTTCGTCAAATTAATAGAAATGCCCATAGAGACTAAAACTGACAATTTGCTATTACATCTAGACACTTTGACTGCGGTTTTTTTTTCGACGACTGCGTTCTTTTTTTTTACCTAATAAATTCGTGCTGCCGCTCTACACAGCGGTTGTGTTGCGCCGTACATGCGTTTCGTTCGAAAAATATTACAGCTCTGCTGAGTCACAAAGATCTGTATTTTCTTAGCCGCTGCGCTAGTGTGGATTTTCGCAGATTAGTCACTTGTAGAAAACTCATACCGTGCGTTTTCAGCACTCAAAGTGTTAAAATAGATATAGGCCAGTTTTCGTAATATTCCTCGAGGTGCAAACCAGTCGAATTTAGCATATCGTCGTCACTAATATTAACAACAGTTACCAATAGCTTGTAGCATGGAGGACGCTTTTCTTTGAAACAAAAGTTTTTTTTTTATCAATGATGTCTATGTCTATGTCAACCATAGTGGTGCAGCGGGTAAAAGTCTGCCTGCGACACAGGAGGTTACGAGTTCGATTCCCGTATCGAGACAAATATATATACGATCTGAAGAAATTTGTTCAGGGTTTTATGGGTGTTTTCTATGTAAAATTAAAAAATATCAATTTATGTGGAAATAAGTAATATCAGTTAAGTAGTTACCCATAATATAAGCTCTGTATAGCTCAAAGCTAGATGATCTGTGTGGATTGTCCAGCATTATTTATTATAGGCAAAGCCGTTTTTTCAACATCAGCCTATAGCAGTCCACTGCTGGACATAGGTCTCCCCCAATGAGCGCCATAGCGCCCTGTCGTCAGCTTGCCGCATCCAGCATCTACCTACAGTCCTTCGCAGGTCGTCATCCTACCTGGTCGGAGGGCGTCCTACACTACGTTTATCGAGTCGTGGTCTCCACTCAAGAACACGTTTGCCCCAGCGGCCGTCGGTTCTTCGCGAGATATGGCCGGCCCACTGCCACTTCAGCTTGCTAATTCTTAGAGCTATGTCGATAACTTTGGTTCTCTGTCGGATGTATTCATTACGAATCCTATCGTTCAGAGAAACTCCGAGCAAAGTTCTTTCCATAGCTCGCTGAGCGACTTTGAAGTTGTGAACTGGTTGGATCAGCCCTATCGTGAGTGTCCACGTCTCAGCTCCGTAGGTCATAACGGGTAGGATGCACTGGTTGAAAACTTTCGTTTTCAAGCATTGCGGTATGGATGACGAGAAGACTTGACGTAGTTTCCCAAACGCTGCCCAACCTAGCTGGATCCTCCTTTTGGCCTCCTTCTCGAAATTGTTTTTACCCAACTGCAGAACCTGCCCAAGGTAAGTGGACTAGGAAACAGTTTCGAGAAGGTGACCATGTACGACCACCGGCCTTCAATGTGACCATTGATCATGACTTTGGTTTTATCCAAATTCATGCCAAGACCGATACATCAGGAGGCTGAAGCTAGGCCGTCCAGCATGTGGTTCAGTTTTCAGTTCAAGTGACTCCGCCATTAAGACTATGTCATCAGCGAATCGCAGGCTTTCCAGTCCAGCAACCTAAACATATCCTCCAATGCGCACGTGAACAGCTTCGGGGATATGACATCCCCCTGCCTCACTCCTCTACGCAATTGGATGGGTTTAGACTGCTGGCCCTGTACTTGGACACTCATGGTGACCGTTTTTATATAGTTGTTATATTTAACTCATCATCTCTGATAATAATGGATCCCAAAAATAGAGGCAATATCAAAATATAAATTACTTTATTTGGACACATTTTGGAAGCGACACAACATAATTTAGGCCAGTGACAGCAAAAACTTAACCTTCATAAAAATTGTCTTGACTTAATTGGAATAAGTATTCTATTGTTCGAATAAACTGAGACAGTTGTTAATAAGCCACTTGTTCTAATATAGCGATATGAAAACATTCCTATACTATAACAATAACAAAATTTATTAACTCATGCTTTGAATTTTGTTAATGAGTTTCGGTAATCGTAGATATTTTTTATATTTTAATTATGATTTATTTTATGTTTTTAATTGTGACTAGTATTTATACACTAGGTACCTAAGTAAATTTAATTTATATAATTAATCTCAAATATGGACACTTTTACTGTTTCTTTACCTACTATAAACTGATGTCGGATATAAACGTTCAGAATTGAATTGAATAAACAATTTAAGTAATAAAAAAATATAACAAAAACATAGAAATATTGGAGGAAAGTATTTTATGACACACTGGTATCATCGGAACAAATAGCAAAATTTCTTAACAATTTTTGGTTTAGAAAACCTTCTTCGATTATTTTATTTGTCTATTCGTTAATTGTTATTAATAATTTTTTTCTTTGTTTAGGTGCCTAAAAGATTTAGCGATAATCCCACCAATTACAGTCAATGTAATACTTACTTTTTGAGTAAAACTCATTGTACTTTTATTGACGTTATGTTGTATGGGTGAGATTGTGGTCAACGGAAGATCTATTGACTATAATAAATATAGTATTGTTGTACCCGACATATATAATATAAGTAACAGGATTTTTGATATTTAATATAATTATTTAAAACTAGCTGCGCCCCGCGGCTTCGCCCGTGGAAATTTCTGCGCAATTTTAACATATTTTCTCAAATATACCGTCCCTGGACTAAGATAAACATTTCGAAACCAAAATCAGCAAAATCGGCCAAGCCGTTCTCGAGTTTTAGCGAGACTATCGAACAGCAATTGATTTTTATATAATATACATATAAGATGAACTATCTGCTGTAAATGAGTCTACGCGCCGAACTCGCCGGCTCGCTGACAAGTTGACAAAACACTACGGCTGCCTACAATTTCGATACACTAAAATGTCGCAACAACCTGAATTTGTCGGCGGGTTCGGTATTTAGAGTCCATAATGATTAAAAAAAATATACAGAACAAGGCTATAGAACAATATCACTCTGTAATATAATTCATTGTCATACGCGACGTGACAAAAACTCATTAGGGGAGACTCGGAAATGTCTCATCACGTCAGAATAAGAATCATATCTTCATGATATAATTTTGGTTCGTTAAATATTTATGTTATAGAAATTATCAGATTATTTAGACCTATACTTTACTTCCTACTTATATTATAAACGCGAAAGTTTGTATGTATGGATGTTTGTTATCTTTCTCGCAAACCTACTTAACGCATCGGGCTTAAATTATGCAGACAGGTAGTTCCAGGCTGGGAATACAACTTAGTAACGTTATCCCATAAATCCCAGTTCCCATGGGATATAAATAACCTTACGTTTTATGGTTTCCATAGAAACAACGCGTGCTAAACCGCGGGCAGAAATTATATCATAAAACTAAAAATTGGGTGAATGTAGTGTTATTTTAACTTAAATTTATGGGATAAAAAGTATGAGTATGCACACTATAACATTATTATTACTCAAAAACTAGGTATAGCAACAACACTTAGTTTAAAAAATCATTTATAAACAGGGGTGTTAAATCGTAAGACAATCGGTAATATCCAGCTCTCCCCTACATGCGATAACAACAGTTATAACAATTAACTTTATTATTGACCCACAGTTACGCCTTGACCCTGTCTGTGTGACAGTTTGAAAATACAGTTAAAATGTTTCAGAATTTCCCTACTATACTAACAAAGAACCAAGTAGTTTTAAGGTTAAGTATGGGGCCATGTTTTCAAACATTGTACTATACGTGTCATTTCCATGATCTCGGGCCATATTAGTGATCCGTATGGTGATTATGTAACTCGCGACCGGTTTGCGACAGGCGTAAATTAAGCAATCAGTGCTGTCAAACGTCAATTTTGATAAATTTTGACGTTGTAGCTGGTGTCAAACTAATACAAAATTGACTTTTGACAGCACTGACTGCTTAATTTACGCCTATCGCAAACCGGTCGCGAGTTACATAATCACCCGGCCGGTCCTTTGGTAGCGATGCAGGGACCGAAACCACCAGCGTTCATAAGGTACGCGATAATTACCTGATAAATAACGGTAATAAGTAGTTATTTTTCGATTTTCCCCTATAATCATATTCTTATAGTGACAAAGAATATTATCCCTCTTTTAAAATCGGATTTAATATCAAAACTAGCTGCGCCCTGCGGCATGGCCCGCCGCCGGGTGGAAATCTACTTGTCAAATCCTACTAATATGATGGATGGATGTTTGTTATTCTTTCACGTAAAAACTACTAAATAGATTTTAATGAAACTTTACAATAATATAGCTTATACATCAGAATAACACATAGGCTACAATTTATAAAGATATGTAGGTATATTATCCAAAATATCTATCACCACGCGGGTGAAACCGCGGGGCGCAGCTAGTATTTGTATAAAACGTTCGTAACCCTCCGCGTAAAATCCGTAGCGTAGATTTATAAAGATCTAAGCATATAGGGACAGACAGACAGCGGGAAGCGACTTTGTTTTATACTACCTATATGTAGTGATAAATTTGTTTATACGTTAAGAGTTGATACTATCTGAAATCGGTTATTTTCAACGATCATATCTTCCACAATTCTGAAGCATTTACTTTGAGATTTTAATATGTTATAGTTCAGGATTGATGCTAGACCACCAGTGTTTCGAAAACACGATTACATGAAATTTTCTCGATAGAAAAAAAATCCAAAGTTCACTCTAAACTGTAATTTAAACCGTCGCTATTCAATATATACGTTAAAATAAGCCTTGATACTTTATACAGTAAACAATCAGAGTATAAAGCAGACGATGTGTGTTTTAGATTTTCAAAATTACTATTATTTTTACCGTAAAAAAATAATACCTAAACATTCACGCGCTATCTTCCGTCCGGGTCATAATTCAGTCTAGCTTCGGCCTTCGGACGGGGAGCCTGTGTCGCTGCTCCGCGCTTCGTGTCATCGGACTTTGTATATTTGTAAATATGGGAAATCTTTATAATAAGTGTAGAAAGCGACGACGGAATCATAAAAAAGATGGAAAACACATGAACGACGTTATAAAGTAAGTACCTACCTACCCTACACGTTGAGGTGAGGTGAGGTGAGGATGTGGATTGTGATTTGTGAGTACCTAAGTAAATATCGCAGCCAAACTAATTATTTTTTATTTTATTTTAGAAAACGTCGATTAGAAAGTACAGCTCCTATTGTAAGCGATGATGGCGACAATGATAAAGAAAATAATGTCCCGGTAAATCCGTGTGTACCAAACACCTACCTACCTACCAGTAGGGTAGTAGACCTTACTTGTTTATGGGACTGGATGGCGCTAAGTATGTGAAAATCGTATTTTTTATACTTATAGGTACCTATACCTAGGTCCTACCTAGGTGTAAATACAAGGTATACCCACCTCAATTTGTATCTCCATGTGATAGAAGTAGTATTTTCACATCATTATCTAGGTAGAAATATATATTAGGGTTCCGTTTGACTATCAATACTATAAAATATTTACACCTAGGTATACCCACCTAATTTGTATCTCCATAATATATGAATCGTTACTGATACATGATGGAAGTAACATCGAATGATCTGGACATTTTGGATATCAGAAAAGATCCGTACGAGATTTTTTTTTACCAATTACAAAACATTGAATTGTAAGTAGTAGGTTAGGTACCTACTATAGTTACTAACTATAGTACCTACTGTCTACACCTATAATGTATTATAACTTTCCTAACATTTTTACGAGTTTGTAAATTTTAGGGTTCTGCAATAATTAATTTAGTCATGGTTCCAACCTTACGAACACAAGCTTTTCTACTTTTAGTTCATGAAAGTGAAGATATATCACATGGTTCAAAATATAAATGGGTAATAATGGACTTATACGGTTTATACCTTGAACGAGAGTCCTTATTAATTATTCATTATAATTCATTCATATTACTAGAGTGGGCATATTATATTTACATGTTAGGTACCTATTTTCTTGACATGTATGACTGTTACAGGATGGAAGTAACGTCGTATGATTCGACAAATGGCATAAATCCGGACAAGACAAATCTTTATCAATTACAGAACATAGAATTGTAAGTAAATACTTATATATCTACTGAAATATAAATATACCTAGTGTATATTCTTTCCTAACGTTTTCACGAGTTTGTAAATTTTAGGGTTCTGCAATAATTTAACCTAGAACTATTCGTACCTAACGAACACAAGCTTTTCTACTTTTAGTTCATGAAAGTGAAAATATATCACATGGTTCAAATTTATAAATTGGGTAATAATGGACTTTTTACGGTTGATAGCTTGAACGAGAGTCCTTATTAATTCTTCATTACGATTCATTCATATTACTAGAGTGGGCACATATATTTACATGTTAGGTACCTTACCTACCTACTTTCTTGGCATGTGTAACTGTTACAGGATGGAAGTAACGTCGAATGATTTGACAAATGGCATAAATTCGGATAAGACAAATCTTTATCAATTACAGAACGTAGAATTGTAAGTAAATACTTGCATATCTACTGAAATATGATTTGGTATCTAGATTATAATAAGATTGTGTTTTATTTTTCCTTTTTCAGACAAACACACACCTCTCCAGAGTCAAAGTCACTACCCCACCCTACCCAAACCTACCAACCTACCTACCCTACGCTAACCTACCCTGCGGGATAAAAAGTATCCTATATCCATTTGCTGGTTCTAAGCTACCTCTCCACCAATTTTCAGCCAAATCGGTTCAGCCGTTCTTGAGTTATAAATAGTGTAACTAACACGACTTTCTTTTATATATATAATATACACAATAGATATAGATTAGTGTGATAAAATATCATTTCATTTCAGATGAAAGTTGAGATCATCGAAAGGGATGACGAATTTTGGGAACAACTAATGGAACCAAAATTTTTTTAACATTATATTTTGTCCGAGTTATGCGATCCCTGGCATGTTCGCAATATGAAAATACGAGATATAAGTGAATTGAAATAAATTTAATATAAAGTAATATATATTGTTAATAAAGTTAAACATATTATGTATGTGCAAATATAATCTAGACTATATTTTAATTTATTACAATATTTACCTGCACACTACTTGTCATACACATCCTATTTCCACACAATGTTTTTTTGGCAAAATTCAATTTTACTTAAAAAACTAATATGCGGAACCCTCACTCAATATACTTAGACATAAACTTGTATTCTATTTCATTGCTTATATAGGTTTTGTTGTGTTAGTTCTACCTTATATAGGTAGTAGTACCAATCTTCGTTTATATTAAATCTGTAAACAAGGTGTTATAATAAAAAATCCTATTTACTAGTACCAAAGAATAAATAATAGTACTACGTACCTATTTTTAGGTTGGTAGTAGGCATAAGTATAATTTACATTTCGCAGAACACTATCTTACTACAGAAAAGAATGTTCGGAACCCTTCAGCGCTATAGCGACTCGCACCTGTCTAGTGTTTGGGTAGAAAATAACGTCTCGGGCGCGGTGGTCTAGTAGCAGTAGTAGGTATGTTGGCAACTACATTGAAAAACAATAAAATAAAATAATGTTTTGTAATTGTAAGTAGGTAGGTAGGTACCTACCAATATCCAACTATCATAATATTAGGTAGGTATAGGTACATACTAAGGTATAAAGTTACTAAAAAGCATTACCTACGTATTTGATAATTTCATTTCTTAGTAGGTACCGTATATATAATTAATTACCTACCTTTTAGACAATAATATTGCACCTACCTAACTTCAATAACATTGTTTTGAACTAGCGTGAACCCAACCCAATATAATTTTGCGCGCGAAGTAATAGCGCGGCGAGTAAGTACGTTGCCACCGGCCGTCCGCCCCGTGGCGCCGCCCGTGCGCCGCGGCGCGGCGGCGTAACAAGCTGAGGCGAAATTTGATTTTCTGCTGAGGTAATGTAGGCCCTTAACAAGTGAGAAGAACCGGTGGCGTGAAAAATGTTGCCGGCGAGTGATAATCATTTATGCAAATATCTGTTTTGGCTTAGGTCAAGGTTATAATCTACCAATCTTTAGATTTTATACCATCGGCTAAATTGAAAAAAATACTTTATATTAACAAAAACTTAGAAACGCAAAGACTAAAACACTGAAATTGCCTTATTCTCATGAAAGTCGAGTACCTACCTAGTATTTTAAATATTTTAATTAACTTTTTCATTGCTATTCTCATGAAAGTACAATATATCATTCGCAGTCAAAATCTAAAAATGTATGCTCCGTTTCAGCCATATATTTTTTCAGTATTTCAGGAATTTGAGACTTTTTTTAATCAATCAAAATTTTTATTTACGTCCATTCCCACCCTCTACCAAAATCCAACTAAGCTCGATGACCTACCTTTTGATATTACTAGTTCAAGGACACTCACCTAAGGCTGCGCAGGAGTGGCACAAATCACGCCGCAGCTAGCTCACTACTGAGACATGCGCGCGCGCCGGCCGCGGTGTTGCACAACCCTACTGTGTCTTAACTTAGTGATTGCAAGGGTAAATGTGATTTTTTTGTCTGTTCAGCTGATTTCGATATTTTCAGATGATTATTGCGTTGATACAAGCATAAAACAAGAATGAGAAATATAAAAAAAAACAAGATCCGTCAAGTTAGAGTTTAACTCGCGCGCGGAGGGTTACGAACGTTATATAAATACTAGCTGCGCCCCGTGGTTTCACCCGCGTGGTAATACATATTTTGGATAATATACCTACAATATATCTTTATGAATTGTAGCCTATGTGTTATTCTGATATATAAGCTATATTATTGTGAAGTTTCATCAAAATCCATTCAGTAATTTTTGCGTGAAAGAGCAACAAAAATACAATACATCCTCACAAACTTTCGCGTTTATAATATTAGTTGGATGTACTTGTAGGTACCGTCAGAGACTTCGCTATTTATTGAATACCTATCATAGTAGGTACATTTTAGATGGACCGCTCGGATATTAGGCATTGATAGTCAACTTTTCGACTTTATTCAAAATATTTTAATAGTTTTTAACCGACAGAAATTTTAAAACTGTTTTGCGATATGCTTGCATTTGATAGGTACCCCACTTGTTGAGATACGTAAAGTTATCCCCCTCGGTTTTGACCGTCACAACTATAAATGCGAATGTTTGGATGTTTGTCACCTCTTCACGCCAATACCACATAACGTATTTGGCTGGTATTTTGCCTTTAGGTATTTCTGTATTTTGCATTTAGGAATAAAATATAGAGTACTTTTTATCCCATAAATCAGTTCCCATGGTATAGAAATAATCTGAAAACGTTTCCATAAAAACAACGAGTGCGAAGCCGCGCGCAGAAACTAGTTTTTCAACAAGCGTTCTTTATACAGACTTCACCTCACTACACGACACTTGACCTTGTAGGTTTCTTTAAAAATTTCAACACCACAACTTTTTTACTGAATATTTAAATTAAAATGTATATTTATTTAATTGTTTTTTTTCATAAAATCTTTAAAAGTACACAAATGTATACAAATTATTTTAATTTCATGTTAATAGGTACTTGCTGAGATATTGGAGATGAAAAAGGACAGACAGAGCAAGACCAAGGGTTTCTAAAACGATCACGTTACCCTAAAAACAAGTTTACCTATTATTATGTACTAAGTTAAGAGGGGTTGATTCAGAACAATATCCCTACCTAGGATACAAATATTAAATACTACGAGTATTTACTATAGTATAGTACTGAGTAGGGTAAAAATAAATATAATTATATAAATAAATAATTATTATACAACTTTTAAACATTTTAGGTTTCCGTTTCCAGCGCACTTCGCAGGGGTTAAAGTTTATTTATTTATACAGTAAATGATTTTCTAAATGACCGTATTGTTTGACATTTTTATACTTAATTGACTATGTATGTACCTATCTTGAATTGTTATTTAATGAAATTATCAATACCTTATTAATTTGCCATATTATGAAATTTACAGATTGTACTATTTTTTGACATTTCTTATAAATGATTACCTTAACTTTATATTGACATTTAATCTCCTGCTGTACATTAATCTATCATTTTAATAAAATTTCATAATTAGACATTCATTTAAAATGATAAGTAATTACATAAAATGATTATTTATTATTTCGATTTTTTTTTTTTACATTATTTCGATTCCCGCCTCGGAACAATTGTGTGTACGATCTGCAGATATTTGTTCCGGGTGTTCTGGTCGTTTTCTATGTATAATAAAAAATATCTATCTATGTAATATATTGTATTATGTATATCAGTTATCTAGTACCCATAACACAAGCTCTGCTTACCATGGGGCTAGATAATGGTGTGTGAATTGTCCAGCAATATTTATTTATTATTATTTTATTTATTTATATAACTGCATGCTTTTTTATAATATAATTATTATGGTATATTGTATAAGCTAAAATATTAATTGTTTATTAAAATGTTTGTACGCTTAAGCGGCAGAATCTAGCGATCTAAAATAAGTCTTATGTATCTGACTATCCATTACCCTGATTCACAAACAATAAATGAATTATGAATTATAATTATTATGAATTATTATAAGAACATATTTATGATTTTTTAGAACAGGAAAGAAAGAAAGGAAAGAAAGAAAGAAAGAAAGGATTTCAGATAAAAATATTCCTCTAAAACTTTGTTGGTAATAATTATAAATACTCGTAATAATAAGTTATAATTTAACATGTCTTATTTTTTGAAAATTTAGCACTCAGAGTTTTGGTTTCAAAACTTTTCATACAAAAAACTTCAACGCGCCATATTGTTGTTATGAGGTTAAAGAATAATTTTTTATTTGTTTTTCGAAAAAGTGAAATATTAATCAACTTGGTCTGATTTTATTTGAATATCAACTTAAATTTAAAATTGAAATAATAATAAATCATCGACATCGTCATCAGCCAGTTAAATTCACTGCGGAACATGAACATATCTCTCAATATATATTTTTTATATGTATCTAAACCGTCCCTGAAAAGTAGTCTAACCAGATTCCTAGCTAAGCTATGTCACGTTGAATGATAAAGTTTATTCTTCTAGAAGTATTTTGATCACCTATGTGAACTATATCATATATACTAAAGTCATTTAAAACGGGATATTTACCATGATTTGATTTTTGAGTTATCCAATATTTCGGCACAGTTGCATGCGCCATGATCACAATGATCAATATTGGATAACTCAAAAATCAAATCATGGTAAATATCCCGTTTTAAATGACTTTAGTATTAATAACCATGATAGTTTCAAAAGTTTTATTATATCATGCATACCGGCAGTATACACTGCCCGAGGCACCCCGAGTCAGTCTGAGCACGAGTATTAGGCTATACTATAATAATATTCCGACGGCCGCTGGGGCAAACGTGTTCTTGAGTGGAGACCGCGACTCGGCAAACGTAGTGTAGGACGCCCTCAGACCAGGTGGGATGACGACTTGCGAAAGACTGCAGGTAGATGCTGGATGCGGCAAGCTGAAGACAGGGCGCTATGGCGCTCATTGGGGGAGGCCTATGTCCAGCAGTGGACTGATATAGGCTGATGATGATGATGATGATAATAATATTATAAAGAGGAAAGGTTTGTTTGTTTGTATTGAATAGGCTCCGAAATTACTAAACCGATTTGAAAAATTCTTTCACCGTTGGAAAGGTACTATCCGCGGTGAACATAGGCTATATTATATTTTCAAAAAAATTAGGGATCCTTGCTGCCTTGCGCTCTTGACGCCCTCAATAGGTTAAATAATTAATAAATAATCTGCATCAGCATTATTTATCCAAATGGAAGATTGATATAGCCTTATCATATGTCTATATAAGTTTATTATAATGTTTGTAATGTAGGAACATATGTAGTGTAAGTATTTGTTGTCTTTTTTGTTACCAATAAGTGCCACCGTTTATTGAAGTCTATTCCTTCATGTCCGTCCAGTCCATTCCAAGGTTGCCAGGAAGAGATCGCTCTCAGCGATAAGGCCGCCCTCTATACCTTTATTCTAAGTTTTTATTTCTGTATTGTTTCCTGTTTTGTGTGGTATGTGTATAATAAAGTGTTTTCTATCTATTAATCTATGTAATAGTGCGAGTGCCAGCATATAAAAATAAATGACTAAATAAATGATGCTTCGGTGAGCGAATGAGCGGCCGAGTTACACACACACACAAGACATCACGGCGAGACGTTTCGGCGAGTGTACGTATACTGCCTTAGGCAGCTATCGATTTGGCATGAAATCAAAGGGCAAAGTGCTTTTAGCAAGTTGTGGCAACACCATTGTGTAAATACTGTAGGATGAAAATGCAACGGCCAAGGTGGTTTATGTAGCAATGTTTAGAAGTCCCTATTATACTAAGAAGGTGATATTGTGAGGAAACCATACTAGAACATGTCTTATAATGTAACTGCAAGGCCTGAATAGATAGTACCTATCTTACTCGGCGTTTTAAGTCACCACTCAAAACGTTAACACTTTGACTGCGATTTTGTTTCGACGACTGCGATCTTTTTTTTAACCTAAAAATTCATGCTGCCGCTCTACAGCGGTTGTGTTGCGCCGCACATGCGTTTCGTTCGAAAAATATTACGACTGTGCTGAGTCACAAAGATCTGTATTTTCTCAGCCGCTGCGCTAGTGTGGATTTACGCATATTAGTCACTTGTAGAAAACACATACTGTGTGATTTCAGCAGTCAAAGTGTTAACGTTAAAGTCATTAGATTTCAGATTTCAATGACTATATTTTATTATTCAAAATAAACACTGAGACAGACAGACAAAAAAGTTGAGATGATACTTATATTACTTACTAAAACTATGTGATTGAATTATATTTTTCTGCTCCCTCTCTCTCATCTAATAAATATAATTTTCTAGAAACCCGGCTCACTTCCACTCTCAGTACCTACCTATACGCCATACTAAGTACTTTTCGGAAAAGAGCAAATACAATGTTGATACCTGTACTTCATAATCGTGTCAATTTTACATTTTGGACGTTTTACTAGTAAGTCGTTTTGCCGTCAAGACATTGCCACCATAGACGTTTTAACACTTTGAGTGCTGAAAACGCACGGTATGAGTTTTCTACAAGTGACTAACATGCGTAAATCCACACTAGCGCAGCGGCTGAGTAAATACTGATCTTTGTGACTCAGCAGAGCTGTAATATTTTTCGAACGAAACGCATGTGCGGCGCAACGCAACCGCTGTGTAGAGCGGCAGCACGAATTTTTTAGGTAAAAAAAAAAGATCGCGGTCGTCGAAAAAAAACCGCAGTCAAAGTGTTAATATGCCAACGTTCTGCAAACTACGTCATTTTCCTTGATAGACCTTCTGATACGGAGCGTGCTTGGGTACCATTGTGTTTCTTATACATTGCCTAGATATATGATAGATACATTACATAGATACCTACAAATGTACACAATGATGCAATAAAAGAAATATGATCAAATGAGAAATACTAAGGGCAAACGCTAGATATAAAAATTTTACACAATTTTGATCACTAAGGTAGCGCTTGCCCGTAGACTCGCACTTACATATTTTGGAATAAAAGTAACTTACTTTTGTATGTACGTACAATATATATTATCGTATATAATATAGTATATATTATCCCAAAAAGGTGGTCGGTACACAGATTTAGATAGTACCTACGTAAAACTTTTGAAACTATCATGGTTATTAATACTAAAGTCATTTAAAACGGGATATTTACCATGATTTGATTTTTGAGTTATCCAATATTTCGGCACAGTTGCATGCGCCATGATCACGGAGTAACTGAAGACACTGCGAGAGAGTTTTAAATGACGTTAGTACCTACGTATTAAAACAAGATTTTCATGGTTAATTTTATTTATAAGTCACAAAGAAGTTTAGATAATATTTTTGTTGTAATGTGTATTTGGTAAGGTGGGTTGACTAGGTTGATGATGATGATAATGGGATAATAAGTATAATTATGACTAATAAACTTAACTCTAGGACTTTGCACCAATTTTTTTTTTTGTTTTATTTATTTTAACTCCTGTTCCTCTAACTTTATCAGAGACCTTTGCTAACCTTATTTATCTTTAATTTAAAAAAAATAATTTTTCTTTTAGAAAGAGAATATGCAAGGTAATTAAATGAGAAAGTTTATCAATCCCTGAACCATTTTCCATATCAGACAAGAACACGTCTTGCTATTAAATTTTAGAAGGAGTGTATGCTGTTGAATATGGATTATTTTGAGGATACATCAAACATCAACCCAATGAAAAAAATACTCTTATAAAAAACTCGTGGTAAATTTGTCAAACTAAGATATTTTACGAATTTACCACCCTGAATAAATCCCTCGTAAAGGGATGGCTTTGCATTGGCCAACCAACCAAACGGGCGCGCAGCGCCACGTTGTTGGCTCTATCCGGTACTCACAAATTTTCGTGGTTATTAATAGACACTAACAACCAGATACCTTATTTATAAATATATAAGATGAATAGACAATTATTTATTGCACACTTAAAAATACAACAAACAAAATAAAAAATGGAGATCTGTTAGCATTATAACGTAGGTAAGCCATCAGCATCTGCCTGCAGTCTTTCGCAGATCGTCATCTAACCTGGCGTCCAACATACTACGCTTGCCAAGTCATGGTCACCACTCAAGATCACGTTTACCTCAGCGGTTGTCGTTTCTTCGCGAGATATGGCCGGCCCACTGCCACTTCAGCTTGCTAATTCTTTGAGCTATGTCGATAACTTTGGTTCTCTGTCGGATGCATTCGTTACGAATGCTGTCCTTTAGAGAAACCTCCGAGCTCATAGCTGAGCGCCTTTGAACTGATAAATTATTTATTTATTTATATAGGTTCTGGAATAACCGCTAAAAATGGGTCACATATAAATGAATCAATCAAAGGTCGATATTTAAATGAAAAAAACTTCTGTATACTATATGTATTTTTGCCTTATCACTCATCAAATAGGTATTTGCATTTATATACAGAAATCAGGAACGGTGTTTGAATACAATAGGTAAAAGTCCATTCGCATATTCAAATAATCCAGAATTAATGAATAGCCCATTGTTTTAAATGGACTTAGAATTCATTTGAAGAAATGTTTTTGCCTGAGTAGTACCTTTTGTAATACACTACACTATAAACGCAGTTAAAAATGGATGTACAGTACGAGAACTTAGAGGAAAAATTCAATTTTGATAACAGTAAGTCGATCAATAGATTTCTTTCCGGCCCTGGTTAGGGCACAGAGAGGGGCCTCGAGGCTTGTCCTCATTACCCCGGCGTCAACTCGAGGGGTGACGACCCCTCGGTCCTTGGGTTAGTGGGATTTTTTTTTCTCCCTTCTCATTGTTTTTTTTTTGGATGCATTTGGTTTATGTTTTTTTAAGAGTAAGTAAAAGTAAAAGTAAAAGTAAAAAATCATTTACTTCTTTAGGCTTACAAAATAAGCACTTAGACAAGTCATATTTTATATATAAATTATTATCAAATAAAATTATTTTACTGTTCACTTCAATTTTTTGTCAAATTTTTTGAAGTTTCACGGTGAGTCTTAGTACATTTTAATATTATTCAGTGGTTTTCTGGAGGAAATCACTTTTAGTGATAGTGCCATATATTTGTATAAGTAAAGTACTTCATTCCCCTCTTGCTTCTTTATTCGGATTCGTGAGTGTATCACGCATACTATTTTTCTGCGCATTCATTGTATTTCACACTTGCACTTTCTACACGTTCTGTACAATGGCGACTTATGTGGCGCGGCAGGCGCATGCGACGCAAGAGGTTTCGGGTTCGATTCCCGCTTTGGGATAAATATTTGTACGATCTGCAACTATTTATTTTGATTGTACCTAATAGAGTTATAACTAATTATTCATCATCATCAGCCTATGTAAGTCCACTGGACATAGTGCTCCCCTAATGAGCACCATAGCATAATTATTATTATTTGAATATTCCAGGTCAAACAGACATCCAGACATGGACGGGTCCACAAACCCTAATGGGACTGGGATCTGTCATATTCCTCTACCTGACCCTGACTGTGAAGATCCTACCTGCTTTCATGAAGACAAGACCAGCGTATAAGTTGAACAATTTACTCCTCGCTTACAATGGGTTTCAAGTCGCCTTCTCGATTTATTTAGTTTTTATAGTAAGTATGCTCTTATTTTATGTCAGGCGTTACTAACCCCCATATCTTTAGTCGTTACCTCGACCAAGATTCAACCTCAACTGAAACTCCAAACACGTTTCTGTATGCTTAATCCTAAAAAATCCCTTCACTCAAACTAAACTTAGAAAAATTTCTCATACGAGTGAAGAAATGAACTGTCATCTCAAGGTATCTGGCGACCTACCTTGAATGCTCCTCAAACGAGCTTGTTGTTATTTATAATGGATTTTAGAAACTACCGACTAAGCATACCGAACTCGAGTATGTTTTAAACGATTGCTCAAGGCACTTCAGGCGATTTTGAGTGAAGGATTAGTTGAAGAATTATCTAAAGATATGGGGGTAAGAATCGGACTCTCCAACTTAGCCTAAGCCTAACTTAGATAAGAAATTAATTCTAGTCAACTTCCTTGAGAAGGAGTGTGTTCTCATTTTTTATGACATGTAGATGGCCTATTTCCAGCCGTGGACTAATATATGCTGATGATGATGATGATGATAAAGCAATTAAATTTCACAAAATGTTCGATTTCGACGGCACTTAAACCGCGATGTTCCGTTCAGTACAGGGACGCCTGCCAGTAAGGTTTGCTGGAAGAGAACTCTTTCAGGGTTAAGCTCGCCTTTGTTTATTTTCTAGTTTAATTTTTTCCATAAAAATCTATTTAAATAAAAAAATAAGACACGAATGCGTGGATCGTAGCGAGCATGAGATTTGGGTTGCCTTCGAAATTTCCATAGGAGCCATGAAACTATATCCAGCAGCTCAGTTGATTGACATGCTACTGCACTTTTAAATAAAAAAAACCATCTTTTTAAGGAAGTCATAATCAGCTAAATTCAGTATCAAATAATAACAGTGTGTACAGTATGATAACGAAAAAAAAATTTACTTTATTTTAAATAACTCGCTAACATGTACAAAATGAGAAAAATACAAAATTCCGTGAAAATGGCCTCTGTCAAAACCATTCGAGAACTTAAATCGTGGTATTTGCAGATCGTACAAACATTTGTCCCGATTATTCTCTAGTTGTTAAATCAGTGCTTTGGTTTAAAATTCTTTTTTCAGTACCTCAGATATATCTACAATTTCAACGTCATTTCCACAAGATGTCCCCAAGGATCTGATATGCAAGGGGTGAGTAATTTGTTTTGCGAAACGGAGTGTGAGAAGACCTCCCATTCGATGGACCGACGACATTGTAGCGTTCGCAGGGCGTCGATGGATGGAGGCGGGTCAGGACTGCTATTCGTGCTGTCGTTTGGGGGACGCCTATGTTCAGCAGTGGACGTGTACGGGCTGATGATAATGATGATGTACTTTGTGCCCTTAACCATTAGTCAAAATACCTCTAAAGCCTCTAAATATTAGAATTAAAAGTAATAATAGCTATCGGACTAAATATTTGAAGATCATACAAACTTAATTTGTTACGAGGCAGCAATCGAACTCGCATCCCTCTGCTTCTTAGGTGTACTTTTGCTTACTGTGCTACAGAGGTCGTCTTGCATTGTCAATCAAGTTTTTTTGTTTTGTCTGAACTCTTTTAAACCCCTGTTCTCACCAGGCCTAACATCCAAATAAATTGTTAAAAGCTATTCCACTAATCGAACCAGCATCTCTCTGTTCCTCAAGTGGACCTTTGCTTACTGCGCCGCAGAGTCTTGCATTGACGATCAACTCGTGTTAGTTTTGTCTGTACCCCTTTAAACTCGCGTTTTCACCAGGGCCTTTCATCCAAATATATTCCTAAAAGCAATATGAAAACAAATCTTTACGTTCCAGGTCATAAGCGAAATCTACCCATACTTCATAGCAAAGCACCTTGACATGCTTGACACAGTATTCTTCGTGCTCCGGAAGAAAGAAAACCAAGTGACCTTCCTCCACCTATACCATCACGCGGCCATGCTGACTTGGACATGGTTCCATCTGATGTACCATCCCACGGATAACTTCGTCGTTGTTGGAATGCTGAACAGCTTTGTTCATGTGCTGATGTACGCTTACTATGGACTGGCAGCGTTGGGGCCTGAGTATGCGAAATATACATGGTGGAAGAAACATTTGACTAAAGTTCAGTTGGTAAGTTAATCCACTTGTTTGTACCTCACAGCTCTACTGACAGGTTATTTAATTCAATTTTTCATTAAAATTTACTGGGGAGTTCCTACTCACTCACTCTATAGGTATATGGAAGCACCGATACTTACTTAACACGTCATCTCAATTAGTCAAGTTTTTTTGCAAAATAGTGAGCTCGCAATCTATGTTCTAGTTACTTTTATAGACCAAGAACACTATGTCGTGTTTTTAGTTATGTTTTATAATATGGGGGAATTGTAGCCTATATGTTATTCTGATTATATAAGCTATATATTATTGTGAAATTTAATCAAAACCCATTCAGTAGTTTTTGCGTGAAAGAGCAACAAACATCCTCACAAACTTTCGCGTTTATAATATAAGTAGGATTTTAGTATAATTAATTATGTATCTGGGTTAACGGCTTCAGGGTGAGTGCGGTTCGAGTCGTGCGAGTAGGGGTTATCTCAATAATACCAACACATGAAAGCTGCCAACCTTTTTAAATATTAATAAATAAAAACTTTAATAATTTAGATTACAAAAAAATAAAGACAAATTAAACTACATGTCACAATTTAGAGCAACCATTCAACAGAATCCTAATCTAAGGAGTTAAAACCTAAGAGTTTAAACATAATGTATACCATGGTATATATAAAAATGACCTAAGGTACAAACAAGTCTGAGATGGGCTGCAGACTGCAACCGCAGGCGACATTGCGGCTAGCGGCTGCGGTTGACCACAGTACTGCCTGCGATCGCGTATTTCCAAGCACGATTCGTAACACCACTGGCGGTGCGCCGCCGCGGCCGCTGGTCGCAGTCTTGCCGCGCTAACAAGTAGTGTCGCTTGCAGCCTGCAGCTGCAGTTGGAGCCTGCGGTCCATCTTGGAATTGCACCTTTAGCGGCCTAATGATACTTTTTCGGTCATCTCGGTTCTGAGATGTCTCTTGCCAGCAAAAAGGACACGTAAACATAACCCTCTATCATAAAGCAACCTTGACTGTATGAATTTCTCTACTTAATAGCTATTCCTATTCAAACTTAACTTATACGAGATTCCGGGTCACCAGCCTATATTATATAAATTCCATTTACATCAAGTTTAGTGATTTGGTCGATTGCTAAATAAGGTCATTTTTCCAATAAAAGTGATAATTTCTTATGTAATATGATCGTCGGTCTCAATTCTATCTTATGTTTGCTTAAAAATAACGATAGATGCTGATAGAAATCTAGTTAAGAATTTGTTTTGTTTGAAAGAAAGAAATTATTTCTAGTTACAAAGACAGGGGAGAGTAGGGTAGAAAGTATGATAATAACGATTAGGACTCTCAGGAGCGCGCGGAGGTGTCAAGTTGAAATAAGTTAGATAGAACATTTCCGTACTGTGGGAAAGTCGTAGGTTTAAATCCCGCCAAAATCAAAATATTTTGGGATATTATTTAATTTCTTAGTGTATTTTCATCATCATCAGCTTATGTTAGTCCACAGCTGGACATAGGCCTCCCCAAATGAGCGCCATAGCGCCCTGTTTTCAGCTTGCCACATCCAGCATCTACCTGCAGTCGTTCGCAGGTCGTCATCCCACCTGGGTCGGAGGTTAAACTAATGGCGAATGATTTTCATGTTAAATTATTTTAATTTTAACAATGATCTATTTCCTTTCAGATCCAGTTCATCCTCGTGGTGGTAGACCTCCATTACCAGCAGAAGCTATCCCCCTGCCCCCTCCCCTCAGCTTTCTATTACTTCTGTGTAACTCTGATCTCTTCCTTCTTCGTTCTCTTTTTGAAGTTCTACTTCAAGATCTATCAGCGGAAACTTGCGAAGAATTAGTGCTAGATTCATTTTAATGTAATTATTTAGACTGTAAAGATATATTATAGTTTTTCAAATTCTAACAAGCTATTTTTGCTTCATTTATATTTATAACTTTCACATTATGACAACAAAACCTAAACTGGTTTTGATACGGATCAGTTGAGCTACTTGTAGTTTATTTGCAAATAATAGTCTGCAGTTAGCTTAACTGTTTCAATTGTTAATAAACTACCTAGTTCTAATTTGTTTCTTTTCTTTGATTTTAATTAAAATAAATAAAATAAAATAAATAATTAATGCTGGACAATTCACACAGCATTATCTAGCCCCATGGTAAGCAGAGCTTGTGTTATGGGTACTAGATAACTGATATACATAATACAATATAATACATAGATAGATATTTTTTATTATACATAGAAAACGACCAGAACACCCGGAACAAATATCTGCAGATCGTACACACAATTGTTCCGAGGCGGGAATCGAACCCGCAACCTCCTGCGTCGCAGGCGGACCTTCGCCCACCGCGCCACATCGGTCGAATTTTGGGTTAATTTCAAAACCAAGTGGGTTCAGAATAAGAATTTTAATAAATTATTTCGTAATTGTATTTTAATGAACCGAAATATCCACCATCTGGTATAAAATGGTTCCAATTCTAATCAGTGAACTAATTCAGAAGAAAAACGCATAATTCTGCCGTTTCGTTGCGATCCGCACATTATTTAATATAAATAGCCTTGTAAAACTTAATGCCACTATTTGCAAACAAACCAGTAGATAAATATAAAACAATGACTATATAGATAGATACAATTGCTGTGGCGCTATGAGGAAAATTCACAAAACCTTGAAGTGATGATCTTGGTGGTATAATAACTATATTAGAAGGTAAGATAACGCTCAAGTATTTAAAATCTAGCAAGCCTCCTTCTCCTTCAAATTCAAAGGTCTCCCTTTTCACTCTAGATGTTCACAAATTGGGGAAATAATATCACCCAAAACAAGTGTAAAGCTTTGTCTACTTATATGCTAATTTAAACAATAATTTATTTAGAACTAATTTGCTATAAGCTTAACACTTTGACAGCGGATCACGTACTACGCACGTGACGCTTATTTTATCCTAGTTAGCCGCATACATAATTAGAGTACCATTCTGGGCACGCCGGCACTTTTTGACCATTTTGTTACTTTTATAGAAAAACGCAGTACGTGATCAGCGTCTCTAACAAAAAAAACTGTCACGGACAGGGGACGTGATCGGCTGTCAGAGATTGGAAATAAATAAAATGCTTGGCTGTCAAAGTGTTAAGACTTTTTTACTCCCAATAAATCATTTTTATTGCATAAAATATTCAATTATTATATTGTTATTATGATCTTAATTACCATTGCTTTAAATACAAAGAAGGTTTTGGACTGAAACTACCCCTATAAAATTCCAAAAGTTATAAAACTTAGTTACATTTCACACAGCAGCTAGCCTCAAATAAGGCCAGCCTATATTATGACATTTATACGCAACGTATCCGTAGTTTACAGTTTAACTCTCAGTTTTACTCTCACTCACTGCAATCCACCATACCGATGAGCAGATGACACACAATAAACCTGCAAACATAAAATTTATTACATGTGTAATGCCATACAGCCTACTGGAAGGCAGCGCTCGCGCAAGTGCAATATATTTTCTTCAGTTGTGTTTTAACCTCGGCGCCGAACGGACGCGCGAAAAGTTTAAAAACTTCCGGAAATATCGCGAGTGTTTTGTCATCAACATCGATTACCTAAGGTCAGTGTACTTTAAGTGACGGTTTTCTTTTTGAAAGAAGAACTAGGTGCGTACCAAAGTTTGACAAAAATGGAGAGATTCAATATAATTTGAATTTAATGTCCTATTGTACTTAGATGAGTAAAAGTGGCTGTTATTGGACGAACTTAACTTTTACTCATGGTTTTGATTAGGTACTATTGGAACTACTTGCTAGTAAATAGTGTCAGCCAAAATTACATCGCGTGTGGAAAAATTACGTTGTATGTATTATATGCAGCATAATTAAAGGTAAATAAGAATGTAGCCGTAGGCTCTATTTATTATTTTCGTTTGGATAAAATAACAAATTGCTGGAAATTATAATTTACGTTACAAAATTATGTGTGTTCCACAAAGAGATATTTAATTGCTGAGAAATTCGAAACTTCAGATTTTCAGTATTTTCAATAAAGTTCAGTTCAAAAACGCAGTTATTACGCAGATAACTTTGATCTTGGTCATATCGCTATTGCAAATGTTTATATGTTTAACGTATACGTGTTTTAAAATAGTATTTTTAAATAATAATGTACATACAAATATATACATACTTTATATTCTAAGGTTCATGCTCTTGACTAGTAGTATGGTTGAGTTCATGTCGTGCTAAACGACTCCAAGATGAGACCAGGAACTGATGTCTACAACCAACTCCAGCAGACCTCACGACCGTCTTCCAGCTAGTTATAACCAATTTCGGAAACGACACGAAATGTGAATCCTCACCGGAGGATCGTTGATCTCTATGTCAATAGTGTGAAGGCTCAAATTTATTTGTATCTTCCTCAATGTCAGGGCTCTCGATATCTACTTTCTCCAATTGCATACTTTGATGTATCAAATAACTAAGTACCTATCTTCTAACAGTAGTTTCAGCATTGTTGAAATTTGAACTGTAGTGTTGGTGATCTTATGGCTTTTACTTCATTCATCATACCTGTATAGTGTTGCT
This sequence comes from Eupithecia abbreviata, assembly GCA_943735965.1. Taxonomy (NCBI): domain Eukaryota; kingdom Metazoa; phylum Arthropoda; class Insecta; order Lepidoptera; family Geometridae; genus Eupithecia; species Eupithecia abbreviata. Next base: position 2,375,625 of record OX030979.1, on the reverse strand, counting down.
GTAAAAAAGAACTGAATCTAATGGCTATACTTTTAGTAGATTTAGGTACTGGTTAGTTTTTCCATCACCTTATTTCAAAGGAAATAAACGCCATTGAACCTGTGAATTTGAATCGCCATTGAATCGTCAACATGATTTTGATCATTATCAAATATATTTAAATAGAATTAATAAATAATTTGTCTCTACAATAAGTAAACCATGAAGCAATTCTCTTGAATGCAAGATGTGCCTTAACACTTTGACTGCGGTTTTTTTTCGACGACTGCGATCTTTTTTTTTTACCTAAAAAATTCGTGCTGCCGCTCTACACAGCGGTTGTGTTGCGCACATGCGTTTCGTTCGAAAAATATTACAGCTCTGCTGAGTCACAAAGATCTGTATTTTCTTAGCCGCTGCGCTAGTGTGGATTTTCGCAGATTAGTCACTTGTAGAAAACTCATACCGTGCGTTTTCAGCACTCAAAGTGTTAAAAACTAAAAACATGCAATTATATTGACTAGGCCACATTCTTAGTTCCATGACTTGCAGATATTATGAGGTCAAAAATCTGAAACGTGGTAAAATAAAGAGTCTGCAACTTTTTTGCAAAGTAGAGTAATCTCTCCTCTATATAGCTGATAAATGAATTGTTCTAATACCATTTTATCAGGTCTAGAATACATTTATGCAATTTCAGCTTGATCAATTCAGTATTTCATTGGCTTTAAGGAGTTACAATCACATTCAAACTTTAACGGATTTACGATGATGTAAATCTATTATGCATATTTCTTTGATATATTTAATGAACCCCTTCATTGCTTAAAGTACTAATTATTAGCAATTCGCGGAGTCTATGTCTACATACAGTACTAGCCTATAAGCGTAACTAAACGGAACATAGTCGTAGTCGTCATGACATAATGGAGTCCTCACAGAAAATCATCATTTTCTTCTTCCAATCACTTCTATGAACCGTTATCTCGACAAAACTCACTCCAAACTCATTTAAACTTTTACACAGTCCATTCTTTTTATTGTCTACCTCTACTCATTCATATATTTAGACTCTTAAAAGTCCCCACACAAAATAAGGTTGAGATAAAAATACGCAATAATATAATATATAATAATATTGCGTATTTTTTATCTTAAAAATCTTGATAAAAACATGTGACGATAAATAAGATATGTATTATCTTCTTAGCTTCACATATGTAGATATTTATTTATTTAAACCCATTTGAACATATACACTGATATACATAATAGAAGTTATTAGGTAAAAATATCTATCTATGTATGTAATGTATTGTATTATGTATATCAGATATCTAGTACCCATAACATAAGCTCTGCTCACCATGGGGCTAGATAATGCTGTGTGAATTGTCCAGCATTATTTATTTATTTATTAGCTTACACCAAAGTGCTTACTATCTTTATTTGAAAAAAACTTTAACATCAAAAATTATTTCTATCAATCCTACCTATTGTAGGTAAATCACTTAGAAAAGGTTATATTATAAAAATTAACTGATACAATCTACTATTATAATGTGTATAAATTGAAAGCCATAGAAAACTGGATCAGTAGAACATAAGAGAATGACCCGAACGAAGGCATTGTTTCAATTTCTTAAAGCAATTATTATAAGCAATCTATACATTAGGCAACTACAAATAAATAACAGCTAGCCCAATTGGTTTTATACATCAACCTAAAGTGTTCTTAGACCAACCGGTTTAATTATCAAGTGATGGTGGTAGACGTCAGCAGATTATGTCATGATGTACCCAGGTAGTAATTTGTACTACATTATCATTATCACGGGCAACATGGTAGAAATACATCAACATAGACACTCGAGGCACTCGATGCCAGTGGCTTAGATGAACATTGAAATTGCGTGATTAAATCAAGTGATAAAAATAATAGCATTATTTATAATACAATAAATGATTACTTACTAACATTTTACAAAGATCCATTAGCGATTTTCATCGACAAATGATCAAGTTTATCTGCCTGCATATTGTTAACAGAATAAAAAGAATATTTATTCTGTTAACAATATGCAGGCAGATAAACTTGATCATTTGTCGATGTCAACATCGTCTGTCAACTGTCGATGTCAACGTCGATGTCGACTATTGATGTCAACAGTGCAAAATAAATTTCATTCCGGCCCTGGTGGGGGCACAGAGAGGGGCCTCGAGGCTTGGCCTCATTACCCAACGACCCCTCGGTCCTTGGGTTTTGTGGGAATATTTTTTTTCCCCTTCTAAATGTTTTTTTTTTTTTTTTTGGCTTCACTTGGTTTGTATATTTTTTCTTTTTTTGTTTTTTTTTCTTCAGCTGTCAACAGTGCAGATTATTTTTTACATTATATTATATGATTAAATAATCATATAACAATAATCATATAATCAATGACAGATATGATATAATTATGATGCCAATAGCCAAGGCCGGTCAAATTTTGAGAGTCGATACTATAAACACTTCACATGTAAAAAAAAAATACTGAATTTATTCATATTCTTTTACATATTGTGTGATCATGATGCTAGTCTGTTAACGGTTCATCGTTAACAGATAGAAAAGAAAGAAAATACATTTATTTGACACCATACATAACACAAAACAAAACACGACACATTAAATAATAAGAAAGAAAACATACTAGAAAAAAAAATAAGGAGATAGATAAAAACATATAGGTACAAATACGTGTTACATAAGGGGCCAAAAAGGTCCCTGTCTCAGCAATATATAGATACTATCATCATAATAAAAAATGTATTATTATGTATATGAATAATGCATAATCAAACTTACGTCCAATTTTACCGTTTATCAACTTGCGCTATTCGCCGAACTCATTCAAAGCGCTAAACTGAGTTTATCTTTGTTGATCGCGTTCAATTCATCATCATCATCATCAACCTATGTAAGTCCACTGCTGGGCATAGGCCTCCCCAATGAGCGCCATAGCGCCCTGTCTTCAACTTGACGCATCCAGCATCTGCCAGCAGTCCTTCGCAGGTCGTCATTCCATTGTTTCTAATGTAACATGTACACTAGCTAATAAGTTCATGCTGCAATACCTGATGTTATTTATAATAAAGAAATTTTAAATTGAATTCAGGTCGTCATTCCAACTGGCCGGAGGGGGTCCTACACTACGTTTGCCGAGTCGCGGTCGCCAATCAAGAACACGTTTACCCCAACGATTGTAGGTTCTTCGCGTTCAATTACAATGGTGAAATAGAACCTAATGGGCAAGTAATATTCCTTTGCAAATTTCACCCGGTAAACCACATAATAGCATCACCGTACCATTCTTAATGAGATCTAATCTCACGTTATCCACGTAATCAACACATGTTCGTTCTTCGAGCGTGAAAATAATTGTTGTGGTTTACAATACTATCGGTTCTAATGGGGAAAATTGGGATTTTCCGTAGTCCAATGATGTTGTTGACGTTAAACAGTAAATTAGCCACTTATAGAAGAACTGATAGAAGATCGTCTCCCTCCGACCAGGTGGGATGACGACCTATGAAAGACTGCAGGTAGATGCTGGATGCGGCAAGCTGAAGACAGGGCGCTATGGCGCTCATTGGGGGAGGACTATGTACAGCAGTGGACTGCTATAGGCTGATGATGATGATAGAAGAATTGAAAACTTTTGGTAATGTATTGATTGAATAAAGACTTTCGATATCGTTGTACAAATTAGGAATTGTAAGAACTGCCCAGGAAGGTTATTGACGTGTAAGTTTGGATGGATGTTCAGATGTTTGTTAACTCTTCATGCCAAAACTACTAAACGGATCGGGCTGAAAATTTGCATACAGGTAGTTTTAGAATAAAACATAGTTTACTTTTTTATTAAATAAATCAGTTTCTATAGGTTATAAATAACCTGTGAACGTTTCCATAGGAACAAATTGTGAAACACCGCGGGCAAAAGCTAGTAAAATAATGTCTTGGGTACGAAAATACAGATTACACTAGAGACTGGGTACCATAATTAATAGTAATCTGTCTTTCTCGCTAGGCCAGACCTTACAAGTCGCACATGACTTGTATCGCCGAAACACTACCTGAACACCCAAACACTACTTGAACACTACCAGAGCAGACCAGCTGCTTGATGGCCAGACGACATTGACATTGAAGGTTTAGGAAGACAGTCGATCCAACTGGCAGAAGACTATAAATATTTCCTTGTAGGTATTCGGTAATTTCTGTCGACTATAATGCTGGACAATGCTGGACATTATCGAGTGTTGTAATGAGTTTAATAACATAGTTTTCGTTTTTGTTGATTAATTTTACATTTAAGTTTTGTTTCTTGTTTGTATGCGAGTATTTTACCACCTTACGCACCAAGGTCTCGGAAGACCAGCGCTATGGTATGATCGCTCTACCATAGCACATGCTGAGTGGAGACCGATTTTGTCAGTTTCTCTTTTAATTTAAGGTTAATTTATACGAGTATGTTATACTACATAATATTCGTCCCTGTTCTGACAAAATAAAAACCCTTTTACTTTTTTGATTAATTTCAAATAGGTAAACAAGAACAGAACTAAAGACCAAATCTAAATTGTTATTCCGCGATGTGGCGCGGTGGGCGATGGTCCGCCTGCGACGCAGGAGGTTCGATTCCCGCCTCGGGACAATTGTGTGTACGATCTGCAGATATTTGTTCCGGGTGTTCTGGTCGTTTTCTATGTATAATAAAAAAAATATCTATCTATATAATGTATTGTATTATGTATATCAGTTATCTAGTACCCATAACACAAGCTTTGCTTACCATGGGGCTAGATAATGCTGTGTGGATTGTCCAGCATTATTTATTTATTCCAGTAACAGAATCGTACATTCAAATATGGGTAGGTAGGTAAGTTTTATATACTATACTCTGCTATAGATATATAGCATAGTTTCTACATAATCAACTGTTATTAGGCTTACAAATTCAATCAAGCAATTATAGGTACATACAAAGTTGCTTGACGTAAAAATTTACATATGAAGAAGTTCATAATTCGATATGTAAATTATAGAAAACTAGCTGCACTCCGCGGCTTCACCCACGTGGAAATCTATGTGTCAAATGGTCTATAAACCTTTCTCTTGAATCACTCTCACATCTAAAAAATAAACCTCATCAAAATCCGCGTAGTTTTAAAGATCTAAGCATAAGGGACAGACAGCGGGAGGCGACATTGGTTTATACCTTGTTTCTGATATCTGTGGTTTATACTATGTAGTGATTTATGTATCATCAAACAAATGTTTATCTTCAATTCTGCACGCTTTGAACCTACGTCCTTAGATTTCAAACTCAGGATACTGGTATATCCTGAAGCAATTTCAAATAGAATAATTAGTTTTCATAACCATATTTGTTCATTTTGTTTCTACATATCCTTTTTGCGTGTATCCTTGTATTTTATTCGTGTGGTATAGTTTGCTCATATTGGTCTAGTCCATTCGATTCCGGGCCATGGGCTTGTGTAGGTTTATTCGATTCGTATTGCGTATCGTCATTATTGTCAAAGTCAGTTAGGACCAGCTGAAGTCTAAGCGTGAACATTTATAGTGCCAGTGCTGTCTCAAGACTATAGTGTGGAGAAGACACCGAGGATCAGTGAGTGAATATTCATCATCCACCTATAATAGTCCACTGTTGGTCATAGGACTCCCCTAATGAGCGTCACAGCACCCTGTCTTCAGCTAGCTGCATCTAGCATCTGCCAGTAGTCTTTCGCAAGTCGTCATGCAATTTGGCCGGAGGACGTCCTTACACTACGTTTGCCGAGTCAAGAACACGTTTACCCCAGCGGTTGTCGGTTCTTCGCCATATATATATGGCCGGCCCACTGCCACTTCTGCTTGCTAATTCTTTGAGCTATGGTTACAGACAAGTGAATATTAGCAGATGATGATAGAACTAATATAGGCTGATGATGATGATGATGCCAATATGAATTTTAAAAATGTGCCATTTTTTGACTCCTGAAAGCAAGCCTCATCGCGGTGAGGTTGTTTAAGGCGCATCCTCTTTAGTAAACCTTTATACGTTTTCTAACGTCGACGTTATTTGGTAAGTGTAAGTAGTGAAAGTTTTCAAAATTGGTCATCAACCAAATTACTACCGTGAAGGTTTCGACTCTGCCAAGATTCCGTAAACATGTAATATTTTGTAATCACTTTGTCTTTTCACGGCCGAGACGATTTCTAAAATTATATCACTTCTAACTTGCTTTGGGAGATCATATCTGTAACATTGTAGAGATTACAAAAGAGAACATGGTGTTATTTAAATTTAACATCTTTATCTAATCTGTAACGCGGTGCTTTTATGGCTTCATACTCAATCTACGTGTAGAGTGATTTTGAGTACGTGACTTGGTTACATACGGGAATAGAGATACTCTTCGCGATGGAACGAACAAAATTATAAATGGTCTTTCAATCACAATATCTACCAATATAAGCATAGGTTACATTTATATAAATATATGTAAATAAATAAATAAATAAATAATAATGCTGGACAATTGACATAGCATTATCTAGACCCATGGTAAGTAGTAGTAGTAGAGCTTGTGTTATTGGTACTAGATAACTGATATACATAATACTAGATAGAAAAACAACCAGAACACCCGGAACAAATATCTGCAGATCGTACACACAATTGTTCCGAGGCGGGAATCGAACCCACAACCTCCTGCGTCGCAGGCGGACCTTCGCCCACCGCGCCACATCGATCGTCATGATAATAGTGCTGGAAAATTCATACAGCATTTTCCTGGGATAAGCACAGTTTGGGTTATGGGTACAAGATAACGGTTAAAAGTATTTCTGACAATTTATAATTTGAAACTCGGGTGGAAGGAAATTATGATAATTATATGCTCTAAGCGTCATTTCGGTTAGGCAGTCAGTTTGAACGTTCATTAACTACGTTGTATTTATGTACAGAGCTAATGATTGCATCACAATCATCAAATGAAAACAGTTGCACCATTTACAATTATTTTTACAATTCGTGATCGCTTTAGGTATGGCATGTTTTGTATATACAATTTTTTATTATGTTGAGATTTGAAGTTTAAACCTTTTTTATTAACATATGTAAGTACATAAAAAAGGTTTTTATGTAATTTTTCAATTTTCTAGTTTGTAATTTCATTGTATCTTGTAGTTTTTAACATGGTAGAATGTACTAGGCATAACGATTTGGAGTTATCTGTAATGTCTTATGTAAATAAATAATTTGATTTGAATTTGATTTGATTAATTTGATTCTCTGCCCAAATATTGCCGCGTGACCGAAACATGTGCGTCATTACACGTGCAAATATTTTTGTTAGTAAGGAAGCTAATCAGATTCTTTCTCTTCATTCTATTATATAAAACCTTCATTGAAAGACCCAATCTAAGTAATTTTTTACATTAAAAATTACTTATTATGCAAATTCTGATCAATGGCTCTTGGCGTTTCCCCTGTATCGAAATGATATTAGGCGTATTGACCTGCATTTTCGAGTTACGTGTTCACCAAGAATTTTTCCATGCCCTTGAGTTATATAACTAAATTGCAACCTACAAATTGAGATTTAGTAAGAACTGCTTATCTGATTGAAGTTTCGGCTGCTATTATGAATGGCTTTATAAAGCACGTGTTGAAATTAAAATACAAAGGTAGATGTACTGATCTGTTTCAATCATAAATACTAAATTTTGAGTTCAGTATTCTTTGTATTTAATGAAAAAAAAATGTTATTTATAAGTAAGTATTCATTAATTATAAGAATATTAGGTTTCCATATGAAAACGGAAGTTTAGTTCTTCCGGTGGAAACTCATACAAGTACTAATTTCTAAAAATAATTGGGATTTAAGTTTGAGCGAATATTTTGCTTCTAATGCGTATAGTATTTTTAGTTTGATTTACTTTGACAGTAAATCAAACTAATAATAGTAGATGCTTGAAAACGAAAGTTTTCAACCAGTGCGTCCTACCCGTTATGACCTACGGAGCTGAGACACTCACGATAGGGCTGGTCCACCAGTTCAAAGTCGCTCAGCGAGCTATGGAAAGAGCTATGCTCGGAGTATCTCTGAAGGATAGGATTCGTAACGAATACATCCGACAGAGAACTAAAGTTATCGACATAGCTCTGAGAATTAGCAAGCTGAAGTGGCAGTGGGCCGGCCATATCTCGCGACGAACCGATGGCCGCTGGGGCAAACGTGTTCTTGAGTGGAGACCACGACTCGGTAAACGTAGTGTAGGACGCCCTCCGACCAGGTGGGATGAAGACCTGCGAAAGACTGCAGGTGATGCGTCAAGCCGAAGACAGGACGCTATGGCGCTCATTGGGGGAGGCCTATGTCCAGCAGGGGACTAATATAGGCTGATGATGATGATGATGATGATGACTTTGACAGTGAGTTTTTTCCGCATGTGAATTTTTCTGCGGGATAAATATTGACTTCTAATTACTATTTACTCAGAGCAAATATTTTCAAGGCTTACCAGCTGTCAAGAGGGCACAGGTTTTTTTTAAGATATATTGGTATGTGCCATTAATGAAATAGGGAAGATATGGGCTTCGTGAGATATGGCCGGCCCACTGCCACTTCAGCTTGCTAATTCTTAGCGATATATCGATAACTTTGGTTCTCTGTCGGATGTATTCGTTATGTATTTTTATGTGTTTTCCTTTTTTTGTAACTGTTTATTATTGTGTGTGGCTATAAATACATTATTTTATTATTCTTTTTTAATGAATCTTATCCTGCAGAAAGATAGATATATTTTTTTTGTGGCGCGGTGGGCGAAGGTCCGCCTGCGACGCAGGAGGTTGCGGGTTCGATTCCCGCCTCGGAACAATTGTGTGTATATTTGTTCCGGGTGTTCTGGTCGTTTTCTATGTATAATAAAAAATATCTATCTATTTAATATATTGTATTATGTATATCAGTTATCTAGTATCCATAACACAAGCTTTGCTTACCATGGGGCTAGATAATGCTGTGTGGATTGTCCAGCATTATATTATATCATATCATATCATTTATTGTTACAAATTTGTTACCTACAGTTTATTGATAGCATCTTAAATCCTAACATAGATAGGTACTAGAGTAACATAGACAAAACAGAGAAACTACGAGCATAGCTTTTACTTTGAATTGGTGACGCGATAAATACCCGATAGATAATTTTGAATACATAATGTCTAAAAAAGGTTTAGCTGGTTAGAAATACCCACAAGCACACAACTCATGCAAAATCGAATCCTTGACTAACATAAGAAGATGTGACCAGACATAGCGAACCGGTGTATCTTGTTAATATTCAAAGGTTTCATAACCAGGTCAAGTAGGACTTTTAAAGCCTAAATAAGTAAATTGTTTAACTTGCGCAATGGAAATGGCATATGTCTATCGTAGCATATCTTAGATGAGGATATCTTTAAAGCCGGATATAGACGACCTAACTAGACAGATAGTTATGCTTTAGTTCATAGCTTTATAAATAAGCCATATAAGCTATCAGTACATAAATCGACAACCGATGAGGCGCTGTGGGCGTGTGACGCAAGAGGTTGCATGTACGACGTGTTATTTGGTTTCGCTTTTGTATGGAGAAAGATCTCGATTTTGATAAAAATTCGGAGGGATGAGTATTTGTCCCAAAAAAACAATACAAACAGTGTATATCAAGTATAATATTTGAAATGCTTTTGATTTTGAAGTAGGTTTTTAGTTATTTAAAACTTCCACAAGTAACTCGACGAAATTTGAAAATAACCTAAGAAAGCATTTCTTGATCAGTTTAATATTTTTTTACTGAATCTGTCAATGATAGACTTATTCGCAATTCTATCAATACGATTTTCAGTACCTCCGTTAAGGTTAATCACCTTCTTTTTACCAAATATAAAAACGGCCTAACCGCTTCAGAAAAAAGAATAGATTAATCGGAGCATTATACCTAACGGACCAAACTAAATCACTTCAATATCATCATCAAACCTATTCACGGTCGGTAATTTTTTTATGATGGGCAGGTTATCATAGTTAGGTAGGTAGATATTTCTTTTTCTGACCCGTGACGTGGGCACTTAAAACAAATGAATTTGTAATTATATTTTAATGAAAACTATGCTTTATAACCAGGGCATAAAGTTGTAAACCAATTTTACTGCCTCGCTTTCATGATTGAGGTGCTCGCATGGCGTGATTTCACTTTCTTGTTATTTTTTCGGGCCTAAAATTTGAACGAAAGCAGGCAGAGCATAAAAAAATATCAACATCATCATCAACCTATAGCAGTCCACTGGACATAGGCCTCCCCCAATGAGCGCTATAGCGCCCTGCCTTCAGCTTGCCGTATCCAGCATCTACCTGCAGTCTTTCGCAGATCGTCATCCCACCTGGTCGGAGGGCGTCCTTTACCGAGTCGTGGTCTCCACTCAAGAACACCTTTGCCCAAGCGGCCGTCGAGTCGGTTCTTCGCGAGATAAACAAAATATGCTGCACTTCAATAATTGTAATGAAACTGGCTTGCTTATACAAAATGGTTTCATTAAGCAGACACGCAAAAAAAAAGGGAAAGCAAGAAAATACTACCCATAGTACTTGATCGACACACCGCAGTTCAACCAAAAATTCTGCTCTACTTTCATAAAAAACACGACCGGAGATCGGAATGAGCTTCCTGCTACTGTTTTGCCATTCAATTACGATGTCGCAGTCTTGAAATCAAGAGTGAAAAAGTTCCTTTTGAGACGTGATCTTAATTCTTAGGCCACATCCTCACATACATAATATGTAAGTGATGGTGCCCAAATGCTGGACCATCCTACTATGAAACTTCACAATAATATAGCTTACATATCAGCAGCTAGTTATCAATAAAAAAGGATGCTAAAACACGTGTAAAATATATGTAGTATATATAAAAATTATAATATAGCTGGATAACCCGCAGCTTGCAAAAGCAGAGCTTGTGTTATGGGTACTAGATAATATACTTAATACAATACATACGAGTATATAGATAATACGAGTATATGTGTTGTAGTATACATAGGTAACGTTAACGTGACGTGTTCGATCGTTACCTATGTATAATACACCCAGTATTATACATAGGTAACGAGCAGAACACTCGCAACTAATATCTGCAGATTGTACAAACATTTGTCCCGAGGCGTGGATCAAACGCACAACCTCCTGCGTCGAAGGCGGACCTTCGCCCACCGCGCCACAGAGGTCGTCAATTTACTTTTGGCTCCGGTATACAGTAAAAATACGATCTGGTGCCACTCAAAATTACGAACCCAACGTACCAATTATATAACAGCATATTTGACCACGCACCGGAACTTGTTAGACGTTTTGATGAAAGATTATTTTATTTCAACGACTTCTGTTGAGCTCAAAGTTATTTACACTTCATAACCAACAATAAACGACTTTGCCTCTAAGATGGTACCTATACTTTTTGTTCAATGGTCAGCTAGGCTATTTACACTTCATAACTAACAATAAACGGCATTGCCCCTATGATGGTACCTATACCATTTGTTCAATAACCAGCTATGTTATTTACACTTCATAACTAACAATAAACGATTTTGCCCCTAAGATGGTACCTATACTTTTTGTTTAATGGTCAGCTAGGTTATTTACACTTCATAACTAACAAAAAACGGCATTGCCCCTATGATGGTACCTATACTTTTTGTTCAATGGTCAGCTAGGCTATTTACACTTCATAACTAACAATAAACGGCATTGCCCCTATGATGTTACCTATACCATTTGTTCAATAACCAGCTATGTTATTTACATTTCATAACTAACAATAAACGGCTTTGCCCCTAAGATGGTACCTATACTTTTTGTTTAATGGTCAGCTAGGTTATTTACACTTCATAACTAACAATAAACGGCATTGCCCCTATGATGGTACCTATACCATTTGTTCAATAACCAGCTATGTTATTTACACTTCATAACTAACAATAAACGGCTTTGCCCCTAAGATGGTACCTATACTTTTTGTTTAATGGTCAGCTAGGTTATTTACACTTCATAACTAACAAAAAACGGCATTGCCCCTATGATGGTAACTATACTTTTTGTTCAATGAGCAGCTGTGTTATTTACACTTCATAACCAACAATAAACTACCTTTGCCCCTAAGATGGTATACATTTTGTTACAATCTAATAATAGAAACAAATTAGAGCTTGTATTCACAGTTGAGATAAATACAGACTGTTGCAAATAATCTACAGGTAACTCAACTGATCCATATCAATACCTATCGAAAGCACCCCCAAGACGGTGGCTGCATTGCTCCGCTGTATGGCAATGATGCGCTGCGTGCGCCAGATATACTTACCAGCTCTCGGGTCACTTGGTTATGTTAATAATGCTAGAGTTACAGAGATGAGAGAGTTAATTGCGGAATTATAATTTACTAGTAACTACCCACGCCTGCCCACGGTTTGTTTGTATGAAAGAGTTTAAAGATTATTTGACGAGTATTTATGTATATCCCATGGGAACTGATTTATGGTAGAAAAATAGTCTATTTTTCTGGCAGGCACTCTAGATAACTAAGAATTACAACGGCTGAATCTATTTGGTAAGGCATTTATCTCCTAATTTCGTTGAAAAAGTGAAAAATCCAGGCCTCGTTGGTTTTTTTATACATATTATCTCAATTAATTAATAATCAGAATATCCAATCCTCATCGCCACTGGTATTAATTTTGACACTTTCATGCTAATAAACCAATTACTTTTTATCTTCGTGTTTGTCTAATTAATTCGTTGACACAAATTTTGTTTTATGTTCTATGGTGGGGTTATGGTCATAAACACAGATATCTAAATGATCGGTTTAACATTAATGAGCTTCTGTATGAAAACAAAATTTATATTTTATAAAAATTGAAATAATGATAAGATATTCTAAGATTTTGGTTTTTAAAAAGACGTGTGTCTATCGATTTTCTGTTCAATTCAAATTTAAGCGCCACAGAGGTCGTTAAAAGTATAAAGTACCAATAAGTACCTATAATTTTTTAACAATAACACAGTTTCATGGTATAACTATAACCACGCAATGCAAACAAATAAAGAGGTTAGCTTTAATGAATAAATAATAATAACTAAAAAATCGACTATTCCATATCTCGACCTGTTGTTTTATATAGCTCTAAAAATTACAAATAATGCTATTATATTTGTTTGTCTGTTTCTTCAAGATATCTTATTTTCTCATTAGATAGCATTTTTACAACAGCTCAAGGTTCATCCGTCGAAATAGACAAAGCTGTAAACGTTTTTATAAATAAAAAATTTACCACAATAAGATTTTTATGACGTTTATAAACTTAATGGCGGCTTATAAATTCACCATTCATAGATAGTGTCACAACGGTAAGTTGTTGTAGGTCAGGTTTTTTACTTTTTAGGGTACAGCTTAGTTTTTGCTGTCACGGAACTGGCTGTCCCAATGCGATGGTTATAAGAAAAACAAGAGAGAAAAAACCAGCAGTGAGTGGCTTATAGATCTTATAGATAAAGCTTTGGACAGAGCAAATTGAATAGATATAATAAGGTAGGTGGAAACTATTAAAAGGAAAAAATTCAATGTTTTTACGTTTGATTGTAATAACATTAACGGCATTTTTGGATGGAATCCATAATAAAGGAGAGTCGACGAAATAAGCTTCGCAATTACAAACATTTTTCGTCCAAAATATAAATTTTGTTTCATAACTTATACCTAAAGCAATCACTTATTGATAGGTACTCACTTGAATAAAGGAAAGTGGTTTGGCTTGATCAAACTGTACAAATGTAGCTGTCAAGCTTCGGTATATGCATGACGATGATCGATGATGTCTATTTAAAACGGGCTTTAACATTCATCTACTGAACTAAAGCTTGGTCTGAACTTTTAGTTTAAGGCTTGGAGTAGACAAATATTATTTACTATGGCGATTGGCAATCACAGTTTTTGTTCAGAGGCCATTGATTTAGATTGCGTCCGATATGATTTTTTAGGGTAATAGATTATCTGTGTTCTAGAAGAAATAAAAGTAGCTAGAGTAGTAGATTAAATAATATGCCGCAGATCGTAAATAATATTCTATAAATCCTTGTCCTTTTCTACAAACTTGGATACAATAGATTGTACAATGTGTATGTGTATGTACTGCTTGCTTTTGTAGCATTTGAGAAGTAATTTTTTACCACAAAAATATCAAATAATTTTTGCTAAACGCTCCAAATGTACCATGAAATAAATGTTAGTTTTATCATCTATGATCCGACGACATTGAAATGACGACCAATTAAATGATGAAATGAAAATTATGGAATATTTGCGACAATTTTTTTCCGCTAGCTTTATTACTTGCTATAATCAGAAAAAACTAAAAACGGCAAAAAAAAATCTCACGCTCAATGTTATATTTTATTTATTTTATTTAATGTAAATCGTCATCCTCCTTGAACGCTTTGGTAGACTCCAGTCGCACAATGACATAATTACAATTACTATAGATATTAAGTTTGGTTTGAGACAATGCTATTGTTCCATCACTTCATGTCCACAAACAAAGCGACTTTAGTCCTATAATTTTAAGGTATATATTTGAACAAGACTTGCCTAATCTAGGGCGTTAGGTTGCAGAGAAATGCCTATACATGCCACTTGTTATTTACCAACCTATGCAATCCTGAGTGCAATGACCATGCAGGCTTACGTTGTAATTTGACCTTTTTACCAATACGTTTATGTGTTAAATTTGTTTGAGTATATTACAATACGTAGGTAGTAATATTTATTGTTAATATTGCGCCAATAATTTATGTTTGAGTAGGTATCATTTATGACGGTCGTCAAAAATATATCATTGAAAGTTATTTAATTAAATAAAACATTATTTAACTTTCTATATAAATAAATAATAAAATATTTATTTACCAAACACACATGCGAAATCATTTAAAATACAGTAGTGGAGGTAGGCAGTGGAATTCAAACTAAGCAAGAATGCTTGTATCTTGAGGTCCGTGAGTGCGTTTGACAGGAAGGATTTAAGAGGATGTGCTAAATTTACAAAACAATATGAAAACATCTCTAAGCCTTTTGGTTTCGTGATCAAATAACAACACAAATTACCTTGACTTATAGCTCTCGTCGTGTTGTGTATTGCCTATTGCAAATAATTACACTGATGTAGATGAAGGATGAAATGGTGACTATGGTAGTCATAGGGTCCCGCACCAAAAGGTGACAACGGGATTACAGGACTCTATTATAATAAGCTTCTACTGTCTGTCTGTCCGTCTGTTAGTGACTCAAGAACCATGATAGATTTTTTTTAAATAGGTTTCGTCATAGTTTTTATTTGTTTACATTTCAAATTTCATAGAGTATTCTATGTTTTTATCGCCATAACAACAACAAATATTAAAATAAAAGGGGGGCTCCTTTTAATTATATTTTTATAACCCAATAAATGATTTTTCGTGATTTTTTTATACGGAACCTTTGTTCTAGCCCGGCTCGCTCCTAGCCGATTTTATTTATCTCACACGTTTGCAAAAACCGGATTCAATAAAGAAGTTGTAGAGTTGATTTATAATGTTATAAAGTGCAATTAAATTAGTATTTCTTTGTAACATAGCACCGTTAGATTTTATTTAATGATAGAGCTTCCGATGAACAGCTTAAGGCGATGTTATTAAGGTCATACAAGAATCTTCCGACTCACTTCCACTCTCAGTACCTTTTGCCACGCCCTGCTTGGATACCATTGTGTCTCTTGTACATCACCATCAGCCTATGTTAGTCCACAGCTGGACATAAGCCTCCCCCAATAAGCGCCACAGCGCCCTGTCTTCAGCTTGCCGCATCCAGCATCTACCTGCAGTCTTTCGTAGGTCGTCCGACCAGGTGGGACCTGGTCGGAGGGCGTCCTACACTACGTTTACCGAGTCGTGTTCTCCTTTCAAGAACACGTTTGCCCCAGAGGCTATAGGTTCTTCGCGAGATATGGCCGGCCCACTGCCACTTCAGTTTGCTAATTCTTAGAGCTACGTCGAGCTCGTCTAGGTATTTTTGGAATATTCTTTATATTCTAGTTCAAAGGGTTTTCAACCAAGAAGTATTATCACACATATAATTACGAAATCCCATTTACAAAGGACAGCCAGATCATTAACATGAGTTTAAAATTATTTAAACCTCTAAAAGCATAGGATTCCTTAACCACAAGTCTTTAGTGGTAACCGACACTGGTTTTACTAAATCTGAGGTTAAGTAACCTAGATAATGGTAATGGTTTCTATGGTTTTTAGTAGGTTTATTTGAATAACCATTGGTACTCGGTGCCTGCGGTCTTTTCCGGCCATCAACGAGTACAGCCAGAGTATCTGAAGAGATAATCATCATCATCAGCCTATAGTAGTTCACATCTGGACATAGGCCTTCCCTAATGAGCGCCATAGCCCCCTGTCGCATCCAGCATCTGCCTGCAGTCCTTCGCAGATCGTCATCCTACATAGCCGGAGTTTATTTTCTTTAGTTTTTTATTCGTTGTAAATTTTGTTAAAAATACCAGACTGGCATGCAATCAATGAATCAAAATTCATATACTAATTAAGATTAAAATAATGCAGTTTATCTGAACTCACCAGCTGACATTGTGTGACAGTAACGGAAATACCTACTTAGTTTTAATCACTTCGGCTGTTTTGATATTTTACTTTATTATTATTATTATTTGTATTTATTATATTTAAAATTATATTTGATATTATTTTCATAAAAAATAATGCTGGACAATTCACACAGCATTATCTAGCCCCATGGTAAGCAGAGCTTTTGTTATGGGTACTAGATAACTAACTGATATACATAATACAATACATTACATAGATAGATATTTTTTATTATACATAGAAAACGACCAGAACACCCGGAACAAATATCTGCAAATCGTACACACAATTGTTCCGAGGCGGGAATCGAACCCGCAACCTCTTGCGTCGCAGGCGGACCTTCGCCCACCGCGCCACATCGGTCGTCAAAGTATAGGGTGTAGGTGTATTACTGCGTAATTTGATTATGAGTAATAGTTTTCTCATCAGGTAGGTATGTTGGAGAAACTATACCGCTATGGTAATCATAGGCCTAACAGAAACCTTGTGTTGAGTAGGTGCCGTCTCAGGTGATCAGAACATCTTTTTACAAGCTTTTATTCTACTATTTGCCCTGTTATTTTGTTTGGGACAAATCTATTAATCAAACATTTTTTTTTCCTGCCTCTATCGTTTTAAAAGAAATACGCACGGACATACGCATTCTTCCCATCCTTTTACATATGGCGCCGCGCCGATCGTCAAAAGTCCGCCATCGGGGTCTGCCAACGAGCCATGGAGCGTAGTATCTTAAGCCGCGTATCGACTACGCGCTCCTGGCGCGTGTGCCATGAATTACCGCACCGAGAGTGCGTTCCGCGGAACGCGTTCTAAATATTTGAACCATATCAACTAAGCGCGCCTGGCGCGCGTGGCTACTGTTGCAGTGTTTGATAGTTCAACATGCAGGCCAGTCGTGTACGAGCAGCAGCGTTTATAGCGGCAGCTTTGGTTATCGATTGCGCGGAACACAACAAACACACAAAATACTATTGGGTCCGTCTTAACACTTTGACTGCGATTTTTTTTCGACGACTGCGATCTTTTTTTTAACCTAAAAAATTCGTGCTGCCGCTCTACACAGCGGTTGTGTTGCGCCGCACATGCGTTTCGTTCGAAAAATATTACGGCTGTGCTGAGTCACACAGATCTGTATTTTCTCAGCCGCTGCGCTAGTGTGGATTTACGCATATAAGTCACTTGTAGAAAACACATACCGTGTGATTTCAGCACTCAAAGTGTCAACTGGCGCGCGCTACAACTGAGCTACCTTTGATACGCGGTTAAAACCCGACACCAGTTGAAACGGCCCGCTCCACGTTCGTGCGTTCCAACGAACACATTGGCGCGCGTTCCAAAATGGTATCCATTTCGCGCGGCCGGAACGCGCGCCAATGCTCGTCCTCTTGGAGCGCGAAGTCGATACGCGGCTTTAGGAGTCAAGCTGTCAGACCGCGTGCGGAACAGCATACTACGTTCCAAAACACGCATCGCTGACGTTGGTAAGACAGCCGGACGCCTGAAGTGGAACTGGGCCGGACACGTCTGCCGTATGTCCAGCGACTTGTGGGCAAAGACCACCACAGAGTGGAGCCCACCCAACACTAAGAGGCGACGGGGTTCATTTGTATTCCTACTCAACTAGACAATAAAAAAAGCGTGTTTTAAAAAAAATCTATCTCTTTTCTAATAACATAACTTAACCAATTGCTTAAAAAAATGCTTTTTTGCTCATGGTAAATTGAAACTGTCAAAGTCGTTTCGCAATAGATTTCATAGGTAAGCCATCATAAATCTACTACATAATATCAATGCTGTAAGTAACTCCCTAAGTCACAATTAGAAAACACATAATAAATCATCTCAGCATAACCTCTTAAATTTAAATCACAAGTGATTAAATAATTGCAAGTTGCGTTTTAAGTTATGTAACATTAATCATTAGACCATAAAGAAATATGAATAAATTTGAATAGATTAGAGTATAAATAATCATTTTGTAGAACTTTGACGACAGTTTGAAATAAAAAAAACTTCAGTTAACTGTGTAGACATCTACACAGTTAACTGAAGAATATTTTTTTTTTAGTTATAATAGTAATGTAATAAATAAATTACCTGCAATTTGGCAAATAGGTACCTACCTACATACCTATTTGTTTGACGACCTCTGTGGCGCGGTGGGCGAAGGTCCGCCTGCGACGCAGGAGGTTGCGGGTTCGATTCCCGCCTCGGAACAATTGTGTGTACGAAGTGCAGATATTAAGTAAAAGTAAAGTAAAGTAAAAAATCATTTATTTCTTTAGGCTTACAAAATAAGCACTTAGATTATATATTATTTGTTCCGGGTGTTCTAGTCGTTTTCTATGTATAATAAAAAATATCTATCTATGTAATGTATTGTATTATGTATATCAGTCATCTGGTAACCATAACAAAAGCTCTGCTTAGCTTGGGGCTAGATGATGCTGTGTGAATTGTCCAGCATTATGTATGAAATAAAAAAAAAATAAAAAAAATTGCACATGTCCTGCACGCCATGTCCAAGATATGATCACAATTCCGTGCTAAAGCTGGTGCAGACCAAAATATTTTCTTTACCGTATTCTTCAATAATAAATGCCGCCCCTTGCCGCGGAAATTCTTCGTCGAATAGTTGACCAGCTACTTCCTCGCCAATCTATCATCGGAGAGATCTACTAGGAGTCCCGTGATCTCCTTTACAATGTCCGACCAGCGGCAGGTAATCGTCCTTTTCCCATCCAGTTTGCCCACCACAACTAAGTTCTCCAGGGTTTTCCGGGTAGCGTAACTTTGACGTTGACTCGTAATAGAGTTAGGGGGGGGGGGGGGTCCTCCGTTTTTAATTGATTTTCAATCCAAAAATGGTGCAAAAGGCGCTAGGCGGCATAATGCTGAGACAGGGACCTTTTTGGCCCCTTATGTAACACTTATTTGTACCTATCTGTATGTTTTATCTATTTCCTTATATTTTTTTCTTGTTAATTCTAATATTATAAAGAGGAAAGGTTTGATTTTTTGTTTGTTTGTTTGTAACGAATAGGCTCCGAAACTACTGGACCGATTTGAAAAATTCTATCACCGTCAGGAAGCTACACTATCCCCGGTGAAGATAGGCTATATTATATTTTCAAAAAAATTAGGGATCCTTACTAAAACTCCAATAATGTAGCCAAAGGTTCTAATACGGTCCGCTAGTTTTTTCATAATAAGTAATGTGTCGTGTTATGTGTTATGTATGGTGTCAAATAAATGATTTTTCTTTCTTTTCTTTCTTTCTTTCTTTCTTTCTAAACTGTAGTACGTGACTTACATAAGCAGACTGGACTACTGACTACAAAGATTGACGCGTTTAGTCAGCAAAATTCATCAGCAAAAATTTTTTACTCCGGTAGTAGTTTACTTAGCTAATTTCAGTTCACCTTATATATATTTTTTGAGCTGAAGTGGCAGTGGGCCGGCCATATCTCGCGAAGAACCGACGGCCGCTGGAGCAAACGTGTTCTTGAGTGGAGACCACGACTCGGTAAACGTAGTGTAGGACGCCCTCCGACCAGGTGGGATGACAACCTGCGAAAGACTGCAGGTAGATGCTGGATGCGTCAAGCTGAAGACAGGGTTCTATGGCGCTCATTGGGGGAGGCCTATGTCCAGCAGTGGACTAATATTGGCTGATGATGATGATGTTTTTTTTTATTATTCGTAATATTCCTTACCATTCTATTTTATTGTATTATGTATATCAGTTATCTAGTACCCATAACACAAGCTCTGCTTACCATGGGGCTAGATAATGTTGTGTGAATTGTCTAGCATTATTTATTTATTTGTTCGTATTCGTAAGTCGTTATTATTAAGGACCGTTTTCACATGCTTTCTATGTCCTGTGTCCAGACCCATATTTGTCTTCAAAATATCGTTAATCGCACAGATGAGCTATAGATATGTACCTCCATAGCAAAAACCTAACGACTATGGAACTGCCCTTTCACTTGAGGTCATTATTGCACTACCGTTACCGCATCTACATGCTCGATATCTTGACACTTCCTACAACATCAGAGAAGCTCTTGTCCCCTACGTTCCGAGATAAAGCTCAGTAATAAATAAATATTAAATTTAAAGAATGAAGAACATATTAAATATAATATTTATAGTTGAACCAGTTGAGCTAACTACAGACTATAGCAAACGATTCAGAGATCAAATTATCGACACTGGTATCAATACGTAAGAAATTAAATTATTTCAAAAATAATGTTATTATATAATAATGAATAGTATAAAATATGACCTGTCTAAGTACTTATTTGTAAGCCTAAAAAAATAAAAAACTTTTTCATTTTCATTTCCCAAAAAAAAATCGATTTCGACTTGACGGTTACTTGATTTCGTAGCTCAGTTGAGAACTTTCCCGTACTGAGGGAAGGTTGCGGATTCAATTCCCGCGGAATACTATTTGTTTTGGGCTATTATTTTTTCTTAAAGTTCTTTAAGCCTATAATAACATAAACCAAATCAATGCCGATCGAAAGCGTTCCCTAGACGCTGGCTGCATTGCCGCATTGTTTGTAAATTGGCATAATCGATTGAATACACGATTTTTTATGTAGTTTACCCACAGAAACATATAAAATATACAAAGATACAAGCTAAATTAAGCGAATGAAAATTGACTTACAAATAGAACCAGCCAAATGCAAGTCGGACTTGCACATGAAGGGTTCCGTGCAAGATTTAACACTTCCGTCTATTAATACATCGAGCACAACACGTTAAAAAAATGTAACAACAAATCTTACTAAAATAAAATGAATATAGGTAAATATTAATTTTATTTTTGTTAGATTTGTTGTTAGAGATACTAAAATAATAGACACTCTGTGAAAAATTTACGGTCTACCTATGTATACTACGGTTCAAGATGCGATACAGCCGGCTGATAAACGGATAGACAGATAGCGGAGGTTTAAAAATAATTAGTGTCAGGTTACGGAACCCTGAAAACTATAATATATTTTGAGAAACTCGGCGACAACATCATTCTCCATCTATATCGGGACTAAAATATATTCGTTTTGTAGGTAGGTACAGTAAACCCTTTGGACTTTACCACCCACCGAGGGCGCAGAGGCCATACTAGTTCACCATAATAATTACTGTTCCTCGTACGAAAAATCAATCAGCTAAACAATTACACAGAAAGTGAGGAATTTCCAAAAGGCAAACATTGGGGCGCGGTATTTAGGACACCAACCAACCGTGGCCATTTCGCAAGACCTGGACAGAAATCTAGCACTCCATAACCAACATTACTCCTCCGCAAATACAGTACATTTCTCAGTGACGCTTTATTGCTTGTATAGTGTAAACCAGTCCGTATGATCTCTGTGTGTTTGCGAAGGAATACGCAATGCGACAGGAGTCAGAGTTCAAAGGAAGCTGGTTTTTTTACCTTCGAGGAGTTTACGATGGTTATGAATGGCTTGCATAATTAAGTGGACTTGGTCATCTGTTTATTTTTGCAAAATAGTGAAATTTTAATGACAAGATATATCGATATTGATTTTGTGAATGCTTCTAGTGAAATGACCCAACGCGTGGCAAATGAGGCCTACATAATGACAAAAACTATTTTGCAGAGAATTAAAGCGGGCTACCGCGCTCTGTGTGTGTGATGTGTCTTTATTTAATAATTAAACATAAATTAGTTACTTTCCCATCATGCAATTCCATTGTCCATTATCTTTAGAATCAATATATGTATACTAGAGGGAGGAGGATCTCGTTAGAATACATTTTTTCTTGTAAAAAGTTTCAAAATATTCAAAATTCTAAATCAAAAACGCAATTTCCTTGTGAACAATTATATGGACACTAAAAAGCAAATTTTTTTTTTTTTTTTTTTTTTATTGTCTAGTATACACATTGTAAATAAATGTTAATATACAGTATAATTACAATCTAGCCATAGAATTGGCTAATGGGTAATTTAGTTTTAACTTATTTTTATATCAACATATTACTAAGAACGTGTCCATTGGCACTTTTCTTAATGTCTCTATACTTAAGGTGAAGACACTTTGTTCATGTGTTCTTTAAAATAGCACTTCTGCACATACACTATTATCACTACACTAACTCAAAAGGTTTTGTCCTTTTAAGCCTTCTCACTAAGTCCGTGTTGTCGAGGAGCTGGATCGCCTCGACATTCACATGATGATGAAGCCTTTGTTCGTGAGCCTCCGCGTGTTTTTGTATGACTTTGTCGACGAATTCAATGTTTAGGTCCCGATGAATATCGTCATTTCTTACGTACCAGGGCGCATTAATAATTGACCTGAGTACTTTGTTCTGGAATCTTTGTATGATTGCTACGTTTGTCTTTTTGGTGCAGCCCCAAAGCTGTATACCATAAGTCCAAATTGGCATAAGGACTTGTTTATATAAAAGGAGTTTATTGTGTATTGCTAAAGTAGAATTTCTCCCAATCAGCCAATACATCTTTTTGTAGCGAATCTCTAGCTCCTCTTTTTTCTTCTTGACGTGAGCTTTCCAGCGCAGCTTGGCGTCTAAAGTCATGCCCAAATACTTCGCTGTATTTTCGCATGGTATGATGGCCCCGTTAATGAAAACTGGATGGTATTCGTATCTTTTATTTGTGAAGTTTATGTGACTCGACTTCGATTCATTTAGTTTTATTCGCCAGGTTTTGGTCCAGTTGTATATTTTATTAATCGCTACTTGAACCTTTTCGGCTGCCTCTACATGCGTTTTTCCTGTGGCTATTATAGCAGTGTCATCAGCAAAAGTTGCAATGGTGTTGCTTTCATGTTTAGGGATGTCATGAGTATATAAAAGGTATAGGACCGGACCCAATACACTTCCTTGTGGCACCCCCGCTTTAATCTCCTTTATATCGGAGTAAGAATCCTCTTGCCTTATTCTAAAGGCTCTATTATCTAAATATGATTTAATTATTTCTACGTATTCTATTGGTAATATGCTATTTAGTTTTATTATTAGGCCTTCGTGCCATACTTTGTCGAAGGCTTGTGCTACATCGAGGAAGATTGTGGAACAGACTTCTTTGTTTTCTAGTGCTTTCTCAATTACATTCGTTATTCTGTGAACTTGTTCTACTGTAGAATGTTGTTCTCTGAATCCAAATTGATGTTCTGGAATGAGTTTCTTTCTGTCTAGTATTGGTTTAAGCCTTTTTAAGAAGCTAAAAAGCAAATAGGTACTCAAAATTAAACACTGACATGGAATAAAGAGATATTTTATATTTCTTTCGCTTCTGTATATCAAAGTAAAGAAGCTACGAAGAAACCTTTAGCCTGTTAGTATCAAAAACCTGGCGCATATTACATAGACATTTTTTCGTTTTGAAAAGATTTCTATGTATAATTTTTTACGTCGGCTTAAAACACTAAGCCAGGTGTTTAAATCGAATTTTATAGTTTGTCTTTCTCGCACACAACCTTTAACCATATTAGTAAGTGCATTTCCACAACGTGTCTGTATGTGTGCAATTATAGACAAACGAAAGGATATGGCTCCATCGCGAAGCACTGTGTTGAAAGCGTGCATTTACGAGTTTTCGAGCAAATTTAACTAACCTAGCTTGTGTTTGGTTTCGTTTTAGCAAGATTTCAGTGCCCGGTTTTGTCATTGAGATGAGGTAACTACGGCGTGAAAACGATCTTACGAGAACGAGAATACGATCTGCAGATATTTGTTCCGGGTGTTCTGGTCGTTTTCTATGTATAATAAAAAAAATCTATCTATGTAATGTATTGTATGTATATCAGTTATCTGGTACCCATAACACAAGCTTCTGCTTAGCTTGGGGCTAGATAATGCTGTGTGAATTGTCCAGCATTATTTATTTATTTTATTTATTTACCTATTATTCCCGACGATAAATACCCGTTAAACAAATACTTGTAATAATTATGTGTTTTGATCGCGTAAATTTAAATGTATTTATTAATGTTAATTTAGGCTACGTTTGAAAAAAAAATGAAAAAAAACCATCCATCTTTTGGGCTAAAAGATGGCCTTTTTCAGCTTATAACGTTAGTGAATGCAGTCACCCGGTGCAGAAACCAGCCTCCCCTACCCCTTGATAGATACAGGCTGGTTCACATTTTACACCCGGTATTGTTATTTTTTATATCCTACTAGCGACCGTGAGTCCTGAAAACATCCCTGAAAAAGTGAGAAAGTGGGACTTTGTAAGTTAATAAAAGAACCGGTCAAGTGCGAGTCAGACTCGCGTACGAAGGGTTCCATAAAAAACGAGCAAAAAAAATCACGTTTGTGTGGAGCCCCTTAAATATTTACTTTATTCTGTTTTTCAGTTCTCTTGTTATAGTGGCAACAGAAATACATCATCATAAAAAAAATACTGTGAAGATGTGTTGTGTTTGAATCTGAAAAGTATATTAATAAATAATAAAATAACAATTTACTAGCATTCAGTATTTAGTATTCGGTGGGTTAGTGCGCAATAGCATATTCCCATCGTAAAAAAAAAAGGTTTGTGCCGTATAAAAATAAGAAAAAAATTAAAAGCCTAATTTGTAAAACAGTAAAAGATGCGTAGCGTAACTAATGCAGGTGAATAGTGTAATCAAATTAAATCATAACTCAAAATTAGCTATACTTAATGTACGCTTATGCTAGAAAAAGAAAAGGTATCAGCAGTAATATCATTTTTAATTGCCTAAATATTTAGTAGGATTTTTGATTAACCTTATGTATTAGATTACCTAACGTTTATTTCCATACACCATAGAATGCTCCTAAACGGTGTTTTTTTAAAGTACTAGTTTTTTACTAGTTTATAGACTTACTAGAATTAGACTTTATAGAATTTCTTGGACCAAATAAATCATTAACGCATTCACTGCTGCGCCGCCGCCTGCAGGACACGGCGGCGGCGATGGATAGGTGCCTCGTACGTGGGGTCATGAGAGTGTTAATATAATTTTGTACTGTTCTATTCAGGTCGTTTTCTATGTATAATAAGAATATCTATCTATGTAATTTATGTTTTAAGTATATTAATCATCTAGTACCCATAACACAAGCTCTACTTAGCTTGGTGCTAGATAATGCTGTGTGGATTGTCTAGCATTATTTATTTATTTATATTTAATATGAAATACTATTCTAATCTCCTCATTATTATTAACTAACGATGTCGAAGCTAATAATTTTAAATCTCTAGTACCTCCTATCTACTCCACTTTTCGACACTATGAGATATGCTGTGGTCGTCAACTATAGTTTTTATAAAAAAATCACAAAAATTCATGGTTTTTTTTCTAGAATAGCGAACATTACGTAATCTATCGACACGATAAATATACTGAACTTGAGCGACCTTATTCATCTGCAGCAATTACTTTCACTGCCATACCAGACTTGGCATTCTTCCCTGCGGATGTTACAAACAGCGCGTATTTGTGGGACACCCTATTTGCCAATAAACCTCATCTCACCCTCTTGAATATCGCAAGGGGTGGGGTGGGAGGTGGGGGAAAAGCTCAGTGGCACAACCGATTCGGTAACGATCGGTCGCATGGGACCCTGAAAATAGCAGTGAAATTTAACAGTGATAATGTTATAACGTTAAAACAACAGTGATCATGATTTTTTTGTTATGGAAATGGTTTTTAGGTAGGTATTTATAATATATACATATTGGTGATGAGTTCTCGTTTCTGTGATGTAAGCGGTTTATAGCTGCTACTAGTGAATGCAATATTTATGATTAATAGCGATTATAATTTGGTGATTTATATCTTTCATAATTTAATATTAGGTACCATGGTATTTATTCCATGGCAGTTGGTATTTTCACATCTGTGAGTTATGTATATATGATATTAGATAATATTTTGCAGCAATAAATTAGAAAATGCGTTATGATTTACGATTCATTTGGCCATAAATAATATTCGGTTGATTTTTATCACTTCTAACCAAATGTGACTTTATTGATAAAAAATGGTTTATCTAGCTAAGCAATCTTCTAAATTGGGTAATTTACCTTTAATACTTTGACAGCGATTTTTTTTCGACGACAGCGATCTTTTTTTTAACCTAAAAAATTCGTGCTGCCGCTCTACACAGCGCAGCGGTTGTGTTGCGCCGCACATGCGTTTCGTTCGAAAAATATTACGGCTGTGCTGAGTCACAAAGATCTGTATTTTCTCAGCGGCTACGCTAGTGTGGATTTACGCATATTAGTCACTTGTAGAAAACACATACCGCGTGATTTCAGCACTCAAAGTGTTAAAAGGTCAACCTTAACCAGAATAACTAAACAGGCTATTCGGTCATATACTTAGGTAAACTAGGTACCCTACTTTGTTTGTATCTACGCCAGTTTATGTAGGTCACCTGATGTACTGAAAGGTAAAAGGTCACTCAAATGAGACATGTAACGTAACTCAGGTTATATCTATATATATAAAAGAAAGTCGTGTTTGTTACAACACTTATAACTCGAGAACGGCTGGACCGATTTAGCTGAAAATTGGTGGAGAGGTAGCTTAGAACCAGGAGTCTAACATAGGATACTTTTTATCGTTTAAACAATTTGACACATAGATTTCCACGGGGGCGAAGCCGCGGGGAGCAGCTAGTTAGTAATAAAGATCTTCAATTTCATCGGTTTCAATAACTTTAACTTACTTTTATTTATTTTTTATTTGGAAGACAGGCAGTACATAGACAATATAAAGAGCTACGATAAAGATTTACATAGACTGTATTTTATGATAAAGAAGAAGTTTTGATTCGTAACAAATAATGTATTTTCGTTAGATTTCTTTTCACTAACGTCTCGACTAAATTGCTACTGCGTAGATACTGATAATGGAGCATGACAAAATAGCAAACAAAAAAAAGAGAAGAGCTAAAGTTCTTTTTATGCTAGGAATACCGTAAGAAGCCACAGTAACTTAACGTTAATGGTATTTTAACACTTTGACAGCGGTTTTTTTTCGACGACTGCGATCTTTTTTTTTTACCTAAAAAATTCGTGCTGCCGCTCTACACTGCGGTTGTGTTGCGACGCACATGCGTTTTGTTCGAAAAATATTACGGCTTTGCTGAGTCACTTAGATCTGTATTTTCTCAGCCGCTGCGCTAGTGTGGATTTACGCATATTAGTCACTTGTAGAAAACACATACCGTGTGATTTCAGCAGTCAAAGTGTTAACGTTAATGGTATCTTAATTAGTTTTTTACTTTTCAATGGACTATCTAGGTATAAAAGGTAAATAGTACCTACTAACTAAAAAAAAACTTTTTGTATCACAAAACAAAAAGTTTTTTTAAATTAGCTTGCTAAGTAAGGCTAGCTGTAGAGGTGAGCCTCTAATATTCGGAATATTTTTTTAGAATTTAGATTTTTTTTTAAAACTGCTGATTGAACCTATTTACTGGCACAGCTCAATTATTTACCTATATTTTTTTTTATTGTAATTAAATAAATAATGCTGGACAATACACACAGCATTATCTAGCCCCATGGTAAGCAGAGCTGGTGTTATGGGTACTATATAACTGATATACATAATACGATATATAAAATAGATAGATATTTTTTATTATACATAGAAAACGACCAGAATACCCGGAACAAATAACTGCAGATCGTACACACAATTGTTCCGAGGCGGGAATCGAACCCGCAACCTCCTGTGTCGCAGGCGGACCTTCGCCCACCGCGCCACATCAGTCGTCATTATGTATTCTAAAGTTGTTTTTTTTGTTTCAGAATTCAAATACCTAGTCACATGATGTGGAGGCCCTAAATTAGCAATAGAATAAAGAAGCCATCGACAAAATGGAGGCTGTGTCGAATAACAGTATAATAAGGGGATACAACCGGATATTTACCGAACTAGCAGGTAAGGGAAACATTATATAAATAGTTTCATATTATATCAACCATGAGTTTCTTATACCAAAGGTGAGAAAAGCGAGGAGGCCTATATTTCATAGTTCCATTAGTAGGAGACAATTTTACAAAGGTAGTAACTTGATCCATTCGGTAGCACGCACATTTCAGATAATCGATTAAAGTCGATGCACAACACTAAATCGGTTATGCCTTCCCGTCTCTACTTGGCTAGCTGAACGTCATTCTTTTAGAGTAACAGTAACAACCTAAAACTTGAGCTGGGATATGGTAGGCGTGTTCTTATATCTTCTACTAATGGAATCTATTCATATAATAGCGATTAAACTTCACTTGTTAAGTTCAAATCACCTATTTTAGTGCTTTTTCAAACGTCCCAGTCGCTGGGTCTCCGGTGCCGGATAGCTGGCGGCGAATCGTTTGCAAATTATGCCGTTACGTATGAAAGCTATGGTACATGCCCATACAATACAATACAATACAATACAATAATTCTTTATTGCACACCATAAAAACAGATACACTGGACAGGAAAAAGACAAATAAAGAATGTGTTGTACAATGGGCGGCCTTATCGCTTAAAGCGATCTCTGCCAGGCAACCTTTGGATGGACATGAAAAGTTAGAACAAGTATAGACGGTGGCGTGTTATATATAGAATAATATTTAATTGGGACAAATACATATTGATAGCTATAAGTATAAATACAAACATAAATATATAATATTAATATAAAATACACATATAAATATATAATATAGGTATGATGCATATAAATTAACAGTTTGATGCTGAGTTAAGGAAATGTTCATACATATTACCGCCGGGTACCAAGCACCGGCTACCCGTCACCGGCTATCCGTCACCGGCTACCCGTCACTGGCTACCCGTCACCGGCTAACCGGCATCGACTACCCGTCACTGACTAACCGGAAATCGGGACTTATGAAAAGGCACTAATTCTCTAATTGGAATGCCATTGCTTCATTTATTTCGGTGAATTATTGGTACTCTAATATACTTAGAGAAGAGACTAGAATAAGAATTGGCACAAGAAAACGAAACGAAACACGCAATGCGTATTTTGGAGGATTAAAATAGGCCTCCAGGTTAGAACTTCATGATGATAATGATGATGATAGTACTTATTTCTAAAATCCTTCTAATGTAATGATAGCACTCATAATTTCAACTATTCCGTCATCGGGGATGTAACTCAGTGGTAGAGTGTCCGCTTCGCATGCGGAAAGTCCTGGGTTCAAATCCCAGCTTCTCCATAATAACTTTTTTAGTTTTTGCATTCAGCTAGCTTTTATAATTTACTTATTTTTTATTGTTTCATAAGAGTGCGTCTGCTATTATTATTTATATTTAAAATTAAAACGAACATTTTTTTTAAAAATAAAAATATTTTTTATTTAATAGAATAAATAATTATATCTATGTACGAATATAATACTTACTGGTATTAATTTATTAAACGCCCCAAGCTAAGCAATGGAAATACACTTACAGATTGATAATTCATTTCCAACTGAATGTTTTTACTTTTAAGCATGAACATGTGCAGTGCATTATACATCTTTGTTTGAATCCGATATGTTTGTCTATATCTTATAGCTTCATAAGAAATGTTCTGACTGATCACCTTCTGTCCTGTAGCATTAATTTGAAACGCGTTGCTCATAATAATATTTAAGGCGTTAGTTTACCTTCTACAAGTCTTGATAAATAAACTCAAATATTCTAGAATTCTTTTATGTCCACTATTATTTATATAATAGGTAGGTTATTAATTATTTTTTGTGGTATTACAGTCTTATCTACGAGTATCGTATAAAGTAAAAAACTATTTTTTTTTTCATTTTCAGATCAAAGAACCAACCATTGGTTTCTGATCTCCAGTCCGATTCCTGGGATAACGATTCTGGTGCTGTATCTATACTTCTCACTAAAATGGGGTCCTCGGTACATGGCAGACAAGAAACCCTTCCAGCTGAAGAAAACACTGGTGGTCTACAACTTCATACAAGTGGTCGTTAGCGTCTGGTTATTCAATGAGGTAAGGCCATAAACAGGTTTCGTGTAGGACGGCCCTCCGGCCAGGTGGGATGACGACCTGCGAAAGACTGCAGGCAGATGCTGAAGATAGGGCGCTATGGCACTCATTAGGGGAGGCCTCCAATAGTTGACTACTATAGGCTCGTGATGATGATGAAGTTTCGTATAATAACACATTATTTTAGTAGTACCTACCCACTAATACACAGGACACATAAAATTTTAAAAAATAAACCTACAGAGAAAAAATAATAAATGGCTAGTGCTAGCGTGGTGGCCAAAAAGGGTCAAACTCAGCTTAGTGCTGAATGAACCACGCGTGGCGCGGAACAACGCTGGTTTTCATTTTGAACCTATTTATTTAGTTATACATTACGGATCTAGGAAGAGAGATGCTCAAAACAATCATAGAATCTATATATATAAAAGAAAGTCGTGTTTGTTACAACACTTATAACTCGAGAACGGCTGGACCGATTTAGCTGAAAATTGGTGGAGAGGCAGCTTAAAACCAGGAGTCTAACATAGGATACTTTTTATCATTTAAAAAAATTGTACACATAGATTTCCACGGGGGCGAAGCCGCGGGGAGCAGCTAGTAGTAAAATAAAACAATAACAGTAAGTAGAATGCATGCAACCTTTTGTAAAGGTAAATATTTTTAAACTTACGCGACCCACATAATAGACTTGACTTCTTTTATTCGGCAATATGTGTCTGGTTAGAATGATAATAAATATAGATAAATAAACGCGATATATTCCCGTTGTATAAATACTTACCTATTAGTCAGCGTCAATGCATGAGTTGTCATCTGTCAACTCAGTTTCTGTGACGTAGTTGGTAGAAAGGTTAGGGTAACGTGGTTTTATGGTAGAAATTGTTGGTAAAAAGGTAGATATATTTTTATTTCTCTTCCGAACGAAATAAACTTACCACTGATGTAGAATCGCTAGCCCATTTACAAAATGGCGCCATTCGTTTTTTTTCTAACACCATAGTACTATAGGTATTTTTCTTTTCTTGGACATTCAACATAATATGTAAAACTAGGAAATAATGGGATCATTTCGAAGAAACCTTAATCTGGTTAGGTCTTGGTAGTTTTCGAGTTGGAGCAAAACTCGTCCCAATCTTTTTTATCCTCTCGATAATCTGATATTTTGTAGTAAGCCTTTTTACAAAGGATATGTTTGAATTTGTATTTAGCTATTAATTAATTAACTCAAACAAATTGTCTTGCTGTTGCCTCCGCCAGGTAGTAGATAGTTAAATGTAATGTACTGTAACAAATGCATCATTTTTAGGAAATGTTTAAACATTATTATCTTGTCATGAAAGGAAAAATGCTTAAAAAATATTTTTCTCTGTTCTAGGGCCTCGAAGCGGGATGGCTGAGGACTTACAGTTGGAAATGCCAGCCAGTTGATCCATCGAATTCTGAAGGAGCTATGAGAGTAAGTTATTTTACCTCCATTACTTATCAATTTTATATGTTTGCTGATTTCCTTATAAGGGCTAAGCAGGCCAGATCATACTAAGTAACTAATATTATAAACGCGAAAGTTTGTGAGGATGTATGTAAGTATGTTTGTTGCTCTTTAATGCAAAAACTACTGAATGGATTTTGATGAAACTTCACAATAATATAGCTTACATACCAGAATAACACATAGGCTACAATTCATAAATATATTTGTATATTATGCAAAATATCTATCACCACGCGTTCAAAACATAATGCTTCTTGACTCACTTGCTTTATGATTATTAATCTTACTTTTTTCCGCGCATACATTTCAATTCTACGTAGTTATTGTATTCTCCTTGAATTCTACAAATGTGTTGCTTTTGTATTTCAGGACATTTTCATAAGGCGCAGGCAAAACCACTTTAGATGCGGGGCTTATCCCAATTCAGTAAATTTAATAACAAATACTCATAGGATAGGCATAAAAGTATAATATTAATGAATTACACAATTGTGTTAATATATTAAGTGTAGGTTAGCTGTAGGGGAGAAGTGGGTTTTAATAGTTAGTAATATTGTATTTTTAATTAAATTTGATGAAACTCTTATCTTTGCTATAATAATCTTTATTATGGCATGTACTTAGTACAACAGCCATTAAAAAAGTCGTATTTTCTAATTACTTTGCTGCGACCTTTCGTTTCAGTCACTTGGTGGTGAAACCCGAATCCGAAACGCTTTGATAGCTTATTCTAACTTTTCCTGTGGCGACATCTAGTTAAATTTTGTAGTACTACGTGCCCATCTAACGCCTAAGCAGGCCAAATAAAACATGATACCTTCTTGACTCACTAGAGGTTGCTTTATGACTATCTATGCTCTTTATCTATCGAGCTTTGATCTTAAATTTAGTGTGGACTGGCTTACACTAGAACTTAGTAGTAAGTATTAGTATTATAGTTACTTAGTATTTAAGCTCTAATGTAAAACTGGGTCTTCTACGAGCTCTTAATTAGGGACTGTGGGAACCATCGACAGTAAGATGTCGATGGTTTGAACAGAATTAACATCTGTAGGATAATATTCTGCACTCAATGGAAATTCATGTGTGAATATAATTCTTGCATTAATTACTATTCTTCAAGGGTTTACCACTTCCTAGCTTGACGGGTTTTAATAGATAAAACAATTGTGATAGGGCCATGTAAAGTTTTCTTTGTTTTAATGCTTATTAGCCTTGATGAATGCCATAAACGTTAATTTTATGATGATCAGGTGATACTTAATAGGGAAGTCGTTATGCCTAGTGCGAATACAAGAATGAATGAATGAATGAACACTTTATTGTACCCAAAATAACACCTTATATCTAAATCTTACATAATAACAGTACAATAGGCGGCCTTATCGCTTAAAGCGATTTCTTCCAGGCAATCAGGGATGGAGAAAAAAATATATTATACAAAGAGTTGGTAGAGCACAAACAAACAGTAATAGAGAAGTAAAAAAAAACCAAAGAATACAAACTTAATACATTGCATGCAATACAAAGCTACTTAAATTAAAACTAACCTAAAAGGAAAAATACAAATAAGAATAACTGAATACAATAATACAAGGGTTTATTTTTAAAATTGCTATAATCATAAGTAAGGTGGTGACACTATTTTGGGAATATAAGGGTTTATTAGTCAAACTGCTATAATAATATATATAGGAATTTGGTTAAACATAAATATACTGTGAGGATATTTGACGTTTGCGACCAGATTGGTCTTAGAAAACTTATTTTCTGTCCTTATCCGCCATTTAATTAACTTTTCACATGTTTAAACAAGAGTTTTTCTTCGTCACTACCATAACAGTAGCTTTCATTATCACTTTGTATTCAGTGATACAAACGTTAATCCTTGTGTCTTTTAATTCCAGGTAGCCAGAGGATGCTACATATACTTCCTAGCGAAGATATCAGAGCTCCTAGATACAGTATTCTTCGTAATCAGGAAGAAGGAACGGCAAATCACCTTCCTCCATCTATACCACCATACAGTAATGCCCATGATCTCTTGGGGCGCCACGAAGTACTACCCCGGGGGTCACGGAACCCTGATAGGGGTCATCAACTCCTTCGTGCATATTATTATGTATACGTACTATATGCTTGCCGCTTTCGGACCGAGATTCCAGAGATATCTATTCTGGAAGAAATATATCACTACTTTGCAAATGGTAAGATTTGAAAATTATATGTATAGGTAATAAAATACCACTTATGAATTTTTCTGGAATTATTGGTACTTAAGTAGATATATAAATCATAACAAGGATTGCCGAGAATAAAGCTACTACTACAATAAAAAATGCCTACTATTCTAACTATTCTTAGTGCTTACACTAGCATAACGATGAAAGCTAACGTACACATGACCGTACTTGAAAACGAGAGAGAGATTTTTTGGACCAAGCAGCACAGAGCAAATTAGGAGAAAATGATAAAAAAATAATAATCATTATTATAAGACTTACTAAATAGTTAAAAGTAGGAGGTATACCCCTAACCTGCCCACCCACCACAGGTGGGTGAGTAGGAGGTGCATTTTAACTACAAGTAGATACAGAGCAACAGTCTACAGGTACAACAAACACATCGTTCAGTAACTAAATACAGTTCAGTAGGCTACTAAGTGAAGGTAGGCTCTATGCTGCAATGGTGTTGACCAAAGGGTTCCACCTCAGCTTAATGCTACCTCACATTAATGCAAGGCAGCGCTGGTTTTCTGGAGAAAAACTTATTTTTTTATTAGTGAAAGTTAGACATATCTATATATTTATCGTGAATTTAAGAACACAATAGACCTTCATTATTAGCGTTTCGCACAATAACAGAGTTTTATCATATATCCACAGCTCCAGTTCTGCATTGCCTTCCTCCACTCTTCGCAGCTTCTCTTCTACGATTGCGGATACCCTCGCTGGTCTGTGGTCTTCACTCTTCCCAACTCCATCTTCTTCTATTATCTCTTCTATGACTTCTATTATAAAGCGTATGGAACACCCGAAGAACAAAAGAAGGCCAAAGCTCTGGCAAATGGGAACATAAAACATGATGCTAAAGAGCATGGTAAAGAAAATGGTAAAATAACGCAAAATGGTATCATTGATAATGGTGTTAAGAAAAATGAATAGGAAATTGTGATTATTGTAAATATGTTTGTTTTTGTTATAATCGATCAAAGTGTAGATAGTTTGAAGAACAATAATTTTATAGTCAAATTGTGTGAATCATAGTTAAATAAGTAAGACTGATTCACACAATTTTATGAATATATGAAATTATATGATCAACAATTTTAGCCTATTTGGAAATACAATATTTTTACAAAATTTCTAGATGGTATGTCGCAGGTTTTGTTATGGAGTTTAATATTTTAAACTAGCAACTAAAAAGCGGCCGTGGCAAATGGTAAGATGACAATCATTGGAATGCTTTTTTTGCATAGCTATGGCGTTTTCTTTTAATTTTTCTTATATATAATGAAGAATAATCTTGATCAAATTGTTTACACACTTCTTAAATAATAAAAACGAATCTCAACTTTTCTTTTGTATAGTATTCAAGTATTTTTTTGTAGAGGATAAAGTGCTCAAAGAAACGCTGTTTTATTGTTATTAAATGGGATGTTTAACTTTTTCTTTGTATAGATTTTTTTTATAGAAAAATAACTTGAGTGTTAGGAATTTAGGATGCAAATACAAAAATGTAAATGTTTATAATGAGAAATTATGTTATACTTAGTTACAATCATTTTAAAAATTTATTATTTCATTTATATAGATTTTTTTTAATGTTATTGATCTGTTTCAGTAATACGTTTAAATTTGTATAAGGTAGGTAATTATAAACCCTTGGTTACCATTATGAGAACTAGCTAGAATTATATGACTGTTAAATAAATATAAATATTAACAATATACTTAATTAACATATAAAGTAGGTATGGTATAATTATAATCTGTGCCTATACAAAATAGGTAGGAAACAATTATTATAAAATAACTTCTAAAGCGAGACTTGGGACTCTCTGCGATAACTTTGTTAATTAATTTAAGTACATAATTTAGGGAGGAAAAAGATTAATAAATAATAATAAGTGTATAGTACCCACAGAGTAGTGTTGCAAAACAAAATTCAAAAGTAGAATTTACTAAAATTTTAATGTGTTACAGTCAAACCCTAATGTAATTCATAATTAACATCATTTAAAAAAAATTGTAGAATTTTAACTTTTATGCCTCACGACGAACTAACTTTATATAAAATTCTGTACCGGAGTTTTAACCGATTTCGGAATTTGACTGTAATTTTCAATGCATTTGACTAAGTGCGTTTCCGATAATTATCTTAGTTGTGATTGTGTACTGATAATTAAAACCTTCGATCAATAAAATGAATTTACCTGTTGTCTTCCAGTCTATAACGACGCAGTCAGTATTAAAAACAAGAGTTACCAAATGTTGTTCGTAAATCTTTTGTTTCTATTGTTTATATTGCTTTATTTGAAACACTTTATAGATATGTTAATTCATATATTATTTAATACAGAATCTCCAATAGTAGACATAATGTTACTGTAAAACTCCATCAATTCGGAAAGTGAGATAAAAAACAAAAAAGCATGTGGATGCTGCTGTAGATAACAGTTGAATTCTGGCGCGTTTTTTTTCTAACAAATATTACGTTGACGTGACTTCACAAGTTCAGGCCTCCAGTACATGAAAAACAAAAGCCGATTGCGCTTGATATAAAAAAAAACCTTTTAGTGTGAGCTTTTATAATAATACCCGAGGGTGATACCCGCCATATGTAGCCATCGCCTTTAACTCTCGCAAAGGGCCTCTGTGCTGTTGGCTTCGGCCCCACGCAAGCTTTCCAAAGGACTCGGTCACATTATGGTCCGAGATGGTAAAGAGATACATAATAATAATACATAGTAATCTTTATTTCAGACTACATTATAATGTATTCAATAAATACACCTCCAAGCGATTATCATTACCATTGATCATTAATATTTTAACACTATTATTATTTATGACGTTATTTTACCATGCTCATTATACATATAACATGATTATTGACTATATATAATGTACTGTGGCAATAAATGAAGTATTAATTATATGAAATAAAAATGATTATCTTGAACTGTTTGCGTACCCTTATTGAAATAATTTAGCAATCCGCAATAACAAATGATGTAGATTCTGTAAGAACTATTATGACTATGTCCAATGAAGACAGCATTGACTCACATAACACAGGTGGGTTAATTTTGTTGTAAAATTGCCCTACCATACATTAGTGGGTTCATTTGTCTGTACGTTTGTTTTGGTTAACCTCTGAAATGGCTTTACTGATTTTGTCAAGACTTTGACTAGCAGATAATAGGTAAGTTAAGCTGGACCATCCACAAAGCATCTAGCCCCAAGCTAAGCAGAGCTTGTGTTATGGGTACTAGATGACTGATAACATAGATAGATTTTTTATTATACATAGAAAACGACCAATTATGTGCGTCAAGGTTAGTCTATTAATCAACAACTCGGTGAACACTGATCAGCAAAAAGCATTGAAACAAACGAATAGTCCTTATAATAAAAGTAAAATATTTTCGTCACAACCTAGAAACTATACTAGTTTCTGCCTGCGGCTTCGCACGCGTTCTTTCTATAGAAAAAAAGGATATTTCTATGCCATGGAAACTGATTTATGGGATAAATAAAAAAAAAAAATTTTATTAAAATGTGTTACATTCAAACCACAAAATCATTATTATCATTCGGCACAGCTAGTTTCGAATGAAAAATTTTAACTTTCATGGCTCACGATGAACTTACATATTAGGGCTCATGGGATAAAAAAAATCAGTGATGTCTACGGTCTCCGTCATTGAAATCGATGACGAGGCCTATACTCTTCTTTGTCGTAGTCTTCATTACTAAAGGTCGTGCCCGTCCTGGAAAGCTTTCACGGTGACGCTGATGAACCGCTTCCACACCACTCTTCGGCCTGTCTCAGGGCTGCAGGCAATGTGAGTTATTGCCCTAATTTGATCAGACCAGCGGGTTGGTGACCTCCCTCTTAGTCTTTTCCTCTCTATCTTGCCCATTACCACTAGTAAGGCAACCAGACAACCTCGAAAAACTAATGGTAATGGGCGAGTGGTAATAGGCCAATACTATACATGCATATTATAACCCAGCCCCGCTGCACCTGTGGCACGCCCCTCGCACTTCACACCTGTGCCAGTTGTTTGGTTTTTTGAATCTCCAGTAGTATAGGTTATCGTAAAACTCCATCAACTGGGAAGTAGTGGGAAGGTCAAATAAAAAACAAAAGAGGCTAGTCAATGATGATTTATATATAATGCTGGACAATTCACACAGCATTATCTAGCCCCATGGTAAGCAGAGCTTGTGTTATGGGTACTAGATAACTGATATAGGTACATAATACAATATATTACATAGATAGAATTTTTTTATTATACA
Source organism: Eupithecia abbreviata (assembly GCA_943735965.1). NCBI lineage: Eukaryota > Metazoa > Arthropoda > Insecta > Lepidoptera > Geometridae > Eupithecia > Eupithecia abbreviata. The sequence continues at coordinate 2,336,814 of OX030979.1, read as the reverse complement.
TAGAAAACGACCAGAACACCCGGAACAAATATCTGCAGGTCGTACACACAATTGTTCCGAGGCGAGAATCGAACCCGCAACCTTCTGCATCGCAGGCGGACGTTCGCCCACCGCGCCACACCAGTCGTCAAAATTTAGATGAATAAAAAAAAAGTTTTTTGTATTTTTTATACAACCATCCACGCTGACGTCACGAATCCAGCGTATACACGAAAAAACAAAAGGGGGTCGCAATAGGTTATAAAAAATACCTAAACTATGCTTATTAGCATAAGCATAACGATGTGTTTAAAAAAAAACCACATGCGATTACCATTACTATTGATAATAAATTTTAACATTATTATAATTATTTATTTATGACGTTATACAACCATGCTAATTATATATTTTATTTGCTGTTAAATACAGCATATAGCATAATTATTAACAAAGTTATGTAAAATGTACTGTGGTAATAAATGACGCAGAGATTACATTTATGAAATTGAAATAGGCAATATCTTCAACTTCTTGCGTAGATAGACAAAAAGATAGAAAATTCTATTGCCGACTTAAATTAGAATAGTTTCTAATATAAGTCGGCTATATAATTTTCTATCCGTTATTATTTAGTAGTCAGTATTCCGTTACCGCGTACCCTTATTAAAATAATTTAGCAATCCTCAATAACAAATGTGTAGATTCTGTGAGGACTTATTATTATGTCCAATGAAGACAAAACTAATCCACATTACATTGGTGGGTAAATATTGTTTACTTATATTAGAATCGTTTCTAATATAAGTCGGCAATAGAACTTTCTATCCGTTATTATTCAGTAAGTAAGTATTCAGTAGTCAGTATTCCGTTACTGCGTATCCTTATTAAAATAATTTAGCAATCCTCAATAACAAATAATGTAGATTCTGTGAGGACTTGTTATTATGTCCAATGTAGACAAAATTAATCCACATTACATTGGTGGGTAAATATTGTTGCTTGTAAAATTGACCAAACATTAGTGGTCAAATTCAAAGTTAATAGCATTTATTTCTTTAGGCCTACAAAATAAGCACTTAGACAATTCAAATTTTGTACTATTCATTATTATCAAATAACATTATTTTTATTTAATTGAGTGGGTTAATTCTAACCGTATTCGAGATATAAGATATAAATATAAGATCTCACAATAACTTGATTTTAGAAGGACATACGAACCTAATTAGATATTAGAGATATAAAACAAAAGACCATTAAAAATTATCGTTCTTTAAGTAAACAAATAACACAGAATTAGAAATATATATACTTAACAACAAAACATTTAGTAAAGGATTGACCCCTCATCGTCTTCATCATCATCAGCCTATAGCAGTCCACTGCTGGACATAGGCCTCCCCCAATGAGCGCCATAGCGCCCTGTCTTCAGCTTGCCGTATCCAGCATCTACCTGCAGTCTCTCGCAGGTCGTCATCCCACCTTGTCGGAGGGCGTCCTAGTCGTGGTCTTTACTCAAGAACACGTTTGCCCCATCGGCCGTCGGTTCTTCGCGAGATATGGCCGGCCCACTGCCACTTCAGCTTGCTAATTCCCCCTCTAGGGAAGGTAATTACCGAAGAAAGTATTGTTTTTAATAAAATAACGTTTTAATACCTAACGCTAAAGTTAAAAACAGGGCGCTGATTAGGGAGGCCTACGTCCAGCAGTGGACTTATATTATGCTGATGAAGATAATCAAAATAATTCAAATCACTAAAATCGGCCCGTATAAAGCTATCTCTGTTTAGCTGTAGCCGATCGACATTAGGTATGAATTTAATTGTGTTCCGGTAAATCAAAAATGATGAGTGAAAAGTTTTTGTATTTAAACATAATTTTGTTGTTCTGTAACTAAACAATATGCCATTTACTACACATGCATAATACTAGAAAATATTAATTGACGATACGCATTCCTTATCAAACAAAACGCAAGATATTGTTTTTTGAATACGAAATAAATAGGACGAAAAATTGTAATTACTGACGTAAAAATATGCAAATGCAATTAGCTTACATTACATTTTATTAGCAGGGGTTTAAGTAAGGTTTGAAAATTCCAAAGTACCTAAGTGAATTAAATAGGTCTGCGCGTGTAGGGCATCGTTGCAAGGGCCGGTGTTAGAAAAATTATAAAATATGTGACAACTTGGCGTCTTATCGCTCAAGAGCGATATCCACCAGACAGCCGAGGATAGATAGGATCGTTGTTTAAGAATAAAAATAATGAATAAAGAATGTTTATTTCAAAATTTACAAGATAGCCTTAGGTATCTACGAGTATGTACTATAATTAATAGCTTCTTATATCACCATTATAAGTAAATCTTATACTATGTTTGTTTGTAGTTTCAAAAACTGTTGTTATCCAAAATTCAAACTTCACTATGGTCAAAAACTATTAAAAATATACCGAAAGGTAGGTACGTTCAAAGAACCTACGTATGGGTAATGTACAAAAAATATTTTAACAAGCTTTTACTAATTGCCGATATCATATTCTCTTTTGATATATTTGACGGCAAGTAGGTAAATTTCACACCTGCGATTCGCTGATGACATAGTCTTAATGGTGTAGATTCTGCAGTTAAGTAAAAACAATTTCGAGAAGGAAGCCAAAAGGAGGATCCAGCAAGGCTGGGCAGCGTTTGGGAAACTACGTCGAGTCTTCTCGTCATCCATACCGCAATGCTTGAAAACGAAAGTTTTCAACCAGTGCGTCCTACCCGATAATGACCTACGGAGCTGAGACGTGGACACTCACGATAAGGCTGGTCCATCAGTTCAAAGTTGCTTAGCGAGCTATGGAGAGAGCTATGCTCGGAGTTTCTCTGAAAGATAGGATTCGTAACGAATACGTCCGACAGAGAACCAAAGTTATCGACATAGCTCTAAGAGTTAGCAAGCTGAAGTGGCATTGGGCCGGCCATATCTCGCGAAGAACCGACGGCCGCTGGGGCAAACGTGTTCTTGAGTGGAGACCATGACTCGGTAAATGTAGTGTAAGACGCCCTCCGACCAGGTGGAGGACGACCTGCGAAAAACTGGAAGTAGATGCTGGATGTGGCAAGCTGAAGACAGGGCGTTATGGCGCTCATTGGGGGAGGCCTATGTCCAGCAGTGGACTGCTATACGCTGATGATGATGATGATATTCTTTTGATACTTATGTAGGTGGACTAACCAGAACCAGTCCAAGGTAACAAAGTAGGAAAAATGGCCTGTGAGTACCTAAGCATCGAAAGAAAATGATATGGGCAACTGTTCCGCAGTTGGTTTATAGTTTATTACCTCATTTTATGTATTGAGTCTATAAAATTATAACAGTGAAAACTTTATCAAAACAATAAATAAATATAAATAAATAAATATTGCTGGACAATTCACACAGCATTATCTAGCCCCATGGTAAGCAGAGCTTGTGTTATGGGTGCTAGATAACTGATATACATAATACAATACATTACATAGCTAGATATTTTTTATTTTACATAGAAAACGACCAGAACACCCGGAACAAATATCTGCAGATCGTACACACAATTGTTCCGAGGCGGGAATCGAACCCGCAACCTACTGCGTCGCAAGCGGATCTTCGCCCACCGCGCCACATCGGTCGTCAAATAAAAAAAACAAAAACATGCGTCACTTTAAAAGCGTCGCTAACTTTTCATCAACGTCACTAAGCCGGTTTTCCCCGATCAAAATCAAATTAATCCAATTTCCACAGCTGAGGAGAAACCACAAAGATTCTTAGTAACATCTGAGTTGACTGGTTGTTTAGTAAGAATCAACTAACGTCATTACTTTGCAAGGGCAAGGCCTAATATGATTTGAATAATCTGCGGTAGGCGCTAAGCAACGGAATCGCGGATGAAAACCATTCTGAGTCATCAACATTTAAATAACAGGTATAGGTAACTGTTGTCTTGTGTGTTGTTGTTCTTAAGATTGTAAAAAGAGGTGATACGAATATATGTACATAGGTTCTATTCAATCAAATATTTTTGTGCCTATCTGTATGCTGTTGTACACAGCATCATCATCATCATCATCATCAGTCTATCATCATCAGCCTATAGCAGTACACTGCTGGACATAGGCCTCTCCCAATGAGCGCCATAGCGCCCTGTCTTCAGCTTGCCGCATTCAGCATCTACCTGGAGTCTTTCGCAGGTCATCATCCCACCTGGTCGGAGGGCGTCCTCCACTACGTTTACCGAGTCGTGGTCTCCACTCAAGAACACGTTTATCGCAGCGGCCGTCGGTTCTTCGTGAGATATGGCCGGCCTAATGCTACTTCAGCTTGCTAATTCTTAGAGCTATGTCGATAACTTTGGTTCTCTGTCGGATGTATTCGTTACGAATCCTCAGAGAAACTCCGAGCATCAGTTTATGTTAGGCCTAAAATTTACCTGGTGGTGATATTATGTAAAATTTTACGCATCTCTCAAAAAGTCAGATACAAAGGGATTATCGATTACTAACTCTAATAAAAAATATAGGGCAATGACACTTAAATTGCTTACCTATCCAATCCAATGTAAAGAGAACGTGATAATTAAAGCATTAGACACAATGTTTGACTATCATTTCGCACCGGAGATAGTCATAATGTTAACATTATAGACAACTAGCTGCATCCTGCGGCTTCGCTGGCGTGAAAATCTATGTGTCAAATGGTTTATAAACCGTTCTCTTGAATCACTCTTTTTCAAAAAACGCACCAAAATCCGTTGCATAGTTTTAAAGATCTAAGGATACATAGGGACAGACAGACAGCGGGAAGCGACTTTGTTTAATACTATGAAGTGAAAAGGTAGCTTGTGCAGATTCAGTTATTCGTTCAGTAGTTTTGGAGTGATAAAGTAAAAATATTATAAATCCATCCATCCAAACATCCATTCTGGTTAATATCTAGATTTATGTGATCTCAGCTTACCATTAATTGTTTTATTATTTGATTCAAAGATAACTATGCGCGCGAAGCCGCGGGACACAGCTAATATCTTATAACGGGGTAGAAATAACCTTTTCGATTCTCTTGATCATTATATATTTTTATTTTTGTCTGAAATCATCAGCCAGTACAAGTAATTCGTCCTCTTACATAAAGACTCGACTTTTTGGTATTCCATATACAAAGAACATATACTATACATTTTATTTGAATGTATTTTTGAAAATGGAACTGAAAGAGCCTTCTTGGTGATAATTTGGTTGTGTATAAGAAGGTTGATTCTTCCTACGTGGTAGAATGCGTGGGACTTTGCGTTGAGCGTTACGAATTCACAAAAAAAGTTTGAAGTAGAGCGAAATCACTGGATTTTTTTGTTTATTTATACCTAAATTGAAATAAAGGTTAAGGTGGCTTATTTAATTATTATTTACAAATGGAACAATAAGGCAAAGAAATAAATAATTAATCTGTTGCGGTCAATATCACGTGAAATATATTTATAGACTAACGACAAATTTGTGAAGTAGAGAAGTGAAAAATGCAATGTGAAGTTTAGTTTCGATTGTTTTATCCTCGCAATCGAAGTGTGAAGTATTGTTTTTTAACTTGGCCAAAACAACCTATTATAAATAAGTCTTGTGTGTGATCCTCTCTCGCTACGCTCGGGAGTTTATCAACCTTGTCTATAATGGAGTGTTTTGGTCCCTTTTGTAAAAATATACCTACAATTAAACGGTTCCATAGACACAATGCGTGCGAAGCAGCGGGCAGAAACTAGTTAGTCATATATGTAGCTTGAAGCATAGGTTTGTAAACACATAGGACGAGACGACCGCAAATATAATAATATGATAAATTACCTCCCATTATTTTTAAACCAACAACCGCAAGTTGGAATAAGGTATCTGTATATTTTCTTATTCTAGCTAGAAGATCTTGACTACCTTATTATTATAATAATAATAAATTATAATAATAGTTTTATTTCTCAAAAAATAGGCTTACAAAGTACTTTAATTTCTTAACACTTTGATTGCTGAAATCACACGGTATGTGTTTTCTACAAGTGACTAATATGCGTAAATCCACACTAGCGCAGCGGCTGAGAAAATACAGATCGGTGTGACTCAGCACAGCCGTAATATTTTTACTCTGGTCTACATATGTCGTGGGTTAACTAAAATGTCCCACTTATACAAAAGTCTTTTATAAGAGGTTATTTAAGATGATTATTTTCTTAAATTAATATTTTCTATAATTTAGAATCGCTTCTTCCAAAGCCCTCCTCAATTGCTCATTTTGGGTAGGTACTTACCTCAATGCAATTTGAAATTTGTGACGTGTCCAACACTTTGAAGTTTGAAGTTTGAATGCTCACTAGACTGGCCTCTTCCACACTGTACCTAATTAGGGTGGGGAATATTGATGTAGATGTACCTAATGTTATGTGTCGTGGTGGCGAAGACGTAACAGCCTGGTTGCATGGCGGAGTATTTGTATTATTAGGTACTTGTGTGCAATGATATTAATATACGTAGATACGTTGTACCGAGGTCTGCCTAACAAGACGAAAATCAGGTACGTGCCTGAATTGAACTCAGTCCGTCTTGCTCCTGGCCGCGACGCGGACGTACGTTGAAGCGGGATTTTGGGGTATGTTAAATATTAAAATGCCATGTTGCGCGTTTAGAAAGTGCAATACTTATTATGGGACGGTTGTGAAAAGCAAGAAGGATGTGTCTTTTTATATCTTCTATTTGTTTTGTACTGTTTAAAATGGAAAATCATAAAATAAATTTAATTTTACTCAAAAATCAATGCCGCGCGTTTGCCGCTTTGCCACCTACACGAACGAGACAAGTAATTCGTGCGTTGCGTTTATGAGTGACAGAGATAAGGCCATAATATGCCGTGCGGCGCGCGTCTCGTCTGTTCGAACTAAAATCACTGCCGCGCTGTTGCCGCTTTGCCACCAACACGAACGAGACAAGCAATGCGTTACGTTTACGATTGACAGAGATAATGCCATGCGGCGTTGTATGTTCGAACGTCGACGCTAGGTATGTAGCTATAGTAAAATATCGCAATGTTTTTATTTCTTTACAATGAGTATGACGTCTCTATATGTAAAATCTCTTTGCCTGTGTGGTATTTAAACTTACCTACCAATATATTCTGACGGATTGCCAATAAATACTTGTGCCTGATAAATGGTTTTACAATTTTATCCTGTTTATCATAGCGGTTGGCAGACATATTAAGTCTGTATCTGTGGTTGCCAGGAAATAGCATAAATTCGTAAGAAGTCTTTGTAAAAGTATCGGTTAACAAAATAAAAGACGGCCAAATGCGAGTTCGACTCGCGCACGAAGGGTTCCGTATCATAATCTATAAAAACTAGCAAACTTATATATTTAAGGGGGCTCACATACACACACGTTTGTTGTATGTGAGCCCCCTTAAATATAATTGTAAGTATTCTATTTTTTAGTATTCGTTGTTATGACAACAGAAATATACATATACATCATCTCGTCATCATCGTGAAAATTGCAACTGTCTATCACGGTTCATGAGATAAAGCCTGGTGACAGAGGGATGGACAGACACACGGACGGACAGCGGAGTATTAATAATAGGGTCCCGTTTTACCCTACGGGTACGGATCCCTAAAAACAATTAAAACAAAATTTGGGTTATTGGTTGCTGACGACTTCGATTTACAGAAGGTCACAAAACCGCATGAAAATTATTGAAGCCTCAAGCGTCATCCAATGTATCGTATTTGACTACTAGCTTATGTACACAGGTCTCCATGTACCTACAATCCAAGGTTGTCCGGTAGAGATTGCTCTTGAGCGATAATTGTTGTATTATTATATTTATTTCATCATCATCATCATCATCATCAGCCTATAGCAGTCCACTGCTGGACATAGGCCTCCCCCAATGAGCGCCATAGCGCCCTGTCTTCAGCTTGCCGCATCCAGCATCTACCTGCAGTCTTTCGCAGGTCGTCATCCCACCTGGTCGGAGGGCGTCCTACACTACGTTTACCGAGTCGTGGTCTCCACTCAAGAACACGTTTGCCCCATCGGCCGTCGGTTCTTCATATATATATATATTTATTTATTTCAGATAATAAAATCCATAGCGTATAATTAAAATAAAATAGAATAAAAATACGAAAAAATTAATAAATTAAAAAATAAAATAATTAAATTTCTTTAGCAAAAAATATAAGATAAGACCGCCAATTGTCACATATTTGTTTTTTAATTATTTCTAGTAAGTAATGTGTGTAATACAATATTTTCTATTATTACTTATCTATTCCATATCTGCGTCCGGCTTACTAGTTATGGGAATCAAATTCTGAAAGTTAAAATAAACATAATAGTAAAGTGATATTTTTTATATTTCTCGTAGATCGTACAAGCATTTGTCCTCCCGAGTATCGAACCAGCAACCTCCTGCATCGCAGAAAAACTTTCACCCGCTGTGCTACAGAGGTCGTTAAAATACCGTTAAACAGGGCCCTAATTCCATTAAATTAACAGCGATTAATACGATGCCAGCCAATGTTATGGTGAAGTGTCACCATAACATTGGCTCATTACACTTTTTAGCATTTTACCTTTAAAGAAAGAACCTACAGATGGGGGAAAGGGACGCGTTCATAGTCATCATCATCAGCCTATATTAGTCCACTGCTGGATAAAGGCCTCCCCAATGAGCGCCATAGCGCCCAGTCTTCAGCTTGACGCATCCAGCATCTACCTGCAGTCTTTCGCAGGTCGTCAACCCACTTGGTCGGGTCTCCACACGTTTGCCCGAACGGTTGTCGGTTCTTCGGCGTGTATCTGGAAACGATTTCGAGAAGGAGACCATGTACGACCACCGGCCTTGGATCAATGTGACCATTGATCATGACTTTGGTTTTATCCAAATTCATGCCAAGACCGATCGGGAGGCTGAAGCTAGGCCGTCCAACATCCGGTTCAGCTCCTTTAGCGACTCCGCCATTAAGACTCAGAGAGATGCCACACGGGCGCTGCCGCTGCGCTCTGCGACGTCGCATCGCAGTGACTTCAACGCAATGAGTGCCACACGAGCGCTGCAACGACGCACAACTGTCAGCTTCGATATTCTAAACAGCAGCGGCAGCGCCCGTGTGGCATCTCTTAGGCACGCGATTCAAAGTTGAACCGTCTATCAATCTATATATCTATAAATCTCCGTGCTCTATTTGTGCGATAATCTTTCATCTATGGGCGATTCCGAAACAATACCATTAGAATAGAATATAAAATAATTGGATTTTATTTAGCACCCCCAAAAAATTAAAGGAAGACGTAAAGTTCAACAAAAAACATATTTTTTTAAACACATTTAACTAACATAATAAAACTAAATGAAAAACAAGAGAAAAACTCTAAGTGGTCATAAATAATTGGATTTTATTTAGCACCCACAAAAAATTAAAAGAAGACGTAAAGTTCAACAAAAAACATATTTTTTAAACACATTAAACTAACATAATAAAAACTAAATGAAAAACAAGAGAAAAACTCTAAGTGGTCATTGTGATATAAATATGTAAATAATGCTGGACAACCCACACAGCATCATCCAGCCCCAAGTTAAGCAGAGCTTGTGTTATGGGTACTAGATGACTGATATACTTAATACAATACATTACATAGATTTCTTTATTATACATAGATAACGACCAGAACACCCTGAACAAATATCATCTGCAGATCGTAGAAACAAGTAATCGCTAAAACATATTTGATACCTATCTATATCTACCTGTATGTAACATTTTAATAACACCACATGTTTATGCAAACAAATGATCTTTATCTTTATAATTGTCCCGAGGCGGGAATCGAACCCAACCTCCTGTGTCGCAGGCGGACTTTCGCCCACCGCGCCACAGAGCTCGTCGATGTCATAGTCAACGATTAGTAGCAGATATCGTCCCTAGTTTTTGAAAACGTTTCCTTACATCCTGTTGCGATCTAGGTCAAGTCGGTCTCAGAAGCTACTCAGAAACTACGAAGCTAGCTAGAAAAACATGACATCGTTTACTAATATTGGTTTCTCGCAAATGTTGACCGCGGCTTTGTTGTGACTGGTCAATGTTTGACTAAAACGAGTTTAGTAGAGATTAATAGGAATATTATGACTTGAATGATGGAATAATATCTGGTTAATAACCCTTGACGTATGTATATGGGGATTGCTCAAAGTTATCAAGGTCTAGGAATTTTATAGCATACAACGCTATGTTGAGTTTCTAATAATTTACTAACGACTTGACGCGGGTGAAATGAAGGCCAACCTGCGACGCAGTGGATTGCGGGTTCAATTCCCGCCTTGGGACAAATGTTTCTATTATCTGCAAATACTTGTTCTGGGTGTAATGTGTCTAGTGACTATGTGATATATGGTTTTGAATATATCAGTCATCATCTGGGTCACCATAACACAAGCTCTGCTTAGCTTAGGGCTAGCCCTAAGCTAAGCAGAGCTTGTGTTATGCTTATATATATATATTGCTTATGCTTATACTTATATTATATATATATATAGCTTATATATATATATAATGCTGTATGAATTGTCTGGTATTATTTATTTATTTATACTCGTACTGACATTAACATTAACATTATGCTGAGACAGGACCAATTGTTTCGCTTTGTGGAGTCGCTTGTTGCTTGTATATAATACATACGTACTTAATTTTATTTATTTGTTTATGTTCTTGCTTACTTATAGATTATTTTATTATTTCGTAACAAGCTGTACCTACTTGTGAATCAATAAATGTATTTTCTTTCTTTTTTTTTCTTTTACTGCTTGTCGTTGACTATATTTAGAACTAATTGGGTTTTGTATTTACGTTACCAATTTTAGATTGAAGAATTTGATTATGAATTAAATCAATAAACTTAAAATGGGTTAATTACCTACTTCATTTCCATCAATGATTAACCTAAGTACCTGAATTCCAAGGATTGTTTGTTTTTTGACATGATATAATAGTTTTTTAGGGTATTCCATAGCGTGGTTATATTATAGAATAATAAATCAAATCGTAATCGTAAAGTCTCTTATGTCATCATCACAATGGTACATGCTGAAAATCAGCGTTGTGGGGTTACTCGCAACATTCAGCTGAGCATGAACATGTTCTGATAACGCAGGAACACGGCACCATACATCACACACGGCTTGATCTACACTAAATTAATTTAGATATGTCTATTAATAATATATATATATATATATATATCAATCAATGCATATTATCAATCATATACTTTAAGTCTTTTTAAGTCAGTAAATTCAATTTATTCACCATAACATTATCACTAATATTGGCATGTCAATTAAGACTACAGTACAATGAATACTCTTAAATTAAATTTATTCCTAAATTACAATAATATAAGTCATCATCATCATCATCATCAGCCTATATTAGTCCACTGCTGGACATAGGCCTCCCCCAATGAGCGCCATAGCGCCCTGTCTTCAGCTTGACGCATCCATCATCTACCTGCAGTCTTTCGCAGGTCGTCATCCATCGGCCGTCGTTTCTTCGCGAGATATGGCAGGCCCACTGCCACTTCAGCTTGCTAATTCTTTGAGCTATGTCGATAACCTTGGTTCTCTGTCGGATGTATTAATTTTGTACTTGTTATGATTAAGCCAATTGTATGTGTGTGTTTTATGTGACAAATAAATGATTTACTTACTATTACCTCACTCTGATAATCCGATGGGACGGCCGACAAACACGACCGGGGAGAGGTCAGGCGCAAGACCAACGGCTTAACACCACCAACTTCCTGACTCCGGGCTGTTAGTGTATTTTTATTGCAAGAAAATTTTACAGTAACATCTTTGGCCCGATCCAGGATTTGAACCTCATTATCAGCCGTTGAACCGACCACTACACCAACGAGGGAGTAATATGCATGTAAGTCCACTGCTGAACGTTTTAACGCCAGGGGTATTGCCATGAATTGTTTAATCAGTTTGAAATCATTACTTATACAAATAATTAATTTAATGATAATTATTTTTCAATTACTTCTCACACAGGAATCATAATATTACTTTCGTGTACAAAATCCATACTTCCATACTAAAATGTTATAATTCGAAAGTAACATTTTCACACTTAAATAGCAGAACGGATTTTAATAAAATTTAAAGAATAAAGAATAGAATAAAGAATTTATTTATAGCCACACAATAATAAACAGGTTACAAAAAAAAAGGAAAACACATTAAAAATACAAAACAACTTAAGTAGTAGGGATTTAAACTATACATAATGTAGCGTGGTAGTAGAGTCCCAAGTATAAGAATAACTGGTCTTTCCCGACGAGACGACGACATTATAACAGGAATGGACACAGGTTATTTTTTATCCCGGTATAGTATATAATAGTATATAGTATATATATATAATATTTTTGTATTTTTAATATTAGGTATATTAAAAATACAAAAATATTATATACTACCTACAGAGTATTTTTTTGTACTGGGACAGTACGAGGGCACCCATAACTAGAGGAGATACAGGTGCAGCTTCTTTTAAAACATTAGCTTCTTTTTGGAGAAAATAATTTTGGCATATTGTTTTTTATTTAAGCGTGTGTAGTGCCTCAAAATGAATCAAACTGGTAAAACCTTTTTTGATGACTCAATCCCTTGTAAGGATAATTTTTTTGAAAAAATCTAAGCAGCGGAAGTTATTTAAATTTAATAAAATGTTTTGAGGGCTTTATCACTTAGTGATAACATCGCCCACTTTGAATTTCTTACTACCGTGCTCTAAGGTTGTAGCAGCGTGATGCGTTCCTTTGACGTCAAGTTAGCCAGTTGTACTTATAAGCGGCCAATGTAAACGTTTCTTCGTGTTGCGAAAAATCATATAGCTTTAAGACGGAGTGAGGAGATGACGTGTTAAAAAATAATATAATTTTACATCGGTGAAAAATTTAATTTTTTTTGTGAAATATTTTAAAATGGCGGCCGCACAAAATGTCTGGCATCATTATCTATCGGATTTGGCTGGTGAGTTTTTATTTTTTTAAATATTTGTATACTTTTTTCATGTTTCAAACAATGTTTTAATTTTCATAATTTTTTACAAATTTCAAAACAATTAGTTACCTACCTATTTATTTATTTTTTATTTTTAGGCAGGAAGTTCAGTCACATATTAAATAGTATTAATATTATTCCATTATAGTTATATTTTGAGGCCGTTCCCAATAAAATTTAATTATTTGAGTTGCATAGCTTTTTTTGTTTTTTTTTCTGGGCAAAGGCCTCCCCCAAATCTTTCCACTCAGTGCGGTCACGTGCGATCTCCCACAAATCTCCGAGGAAGGCGTTAAGGTCGTCTCGCCAGCGCTTTCTTGGCCGACCTCGCCCGCGGCTTCCTTCCGGAAAAAAAAACTTAATATAGCATAGCTTAAAAAACTTTAAATAGTTATTTTTTAAGGAAGTGTCAATTATGTAAATAATTACCAGACGTCATTACATTTTTTACGTAAAACAGCGTTTACATTGTTGTCAATTAATGTATGCAAAACCACTAACTTAAATCTAATGGAACAAACCCTTGAATATTCAAAATTTTAAAATGACTAGTTCTTTTTGTAAGCTAGCTTTTAACCGACTTCTATATTCGGAGGTTCTATATTCGGATATTATGTATATATATTAATGCATGTTTGTTCGTCGATTTCTCTGTTTAATTTTTTTCGCTGTTGTATCCCGAATCGGTCTCGTAAAATAAATGTATTACCAGGGATACGTATTTATCCCATCAAGCTTAAAACACAACATCATTCATCAGAACAATTTATATTAAACTCTAATTTGAATTCGATTTCGCCAATTGAAAAATTAAATCGAACTATCCCGCGTTCCTTCCAAACCCATTTTCACTATTTAGGTATTTAAAGTTGGTTTATATATTTTTTTAATACGCCAACTACTATTTAGACGCTTTGCGAAATAATCTAACATCATCAGGCTAGGTATTAGGTACTAATCCACTACTTCCTATGGTCACAGACCTCCCCTGTTAAGTACTTTACTGGCTCTTATATATAGTGGGTAGATAATGCCATAATAATGTGGGTTGTGATTCATCATCATCATCATCATTAGCCTATGATAGTCCATTGCCGGACATAGGCCTCCCCCAATGAGCGCCATAGCGCCCTGTCTTCAGCTTTACGCATCCAGCATCTACCTGCAGTCTTTCGCAGGTCGTCATCCCACCTAATCGGAGGGCGTCGGAGGGTTGGGATTAAATGTGAATTTCTTTCCTTGCAGATCCAAGAACCAAAGACTGGTGGCTTGTATATAGTCCAGGACCAATACTTACAATTCTGGCAAGCTACCTCTTCTTCTGCGCGTACGCAGGTCCAAACTACATGAGAGATAGAAAACCATACAAGCTAAAGCATACGATAGCAACTTACAACCTCATTCAAGTTATATACAGCATTTTCCTCGTGTATAGGGTAAGTTTGTCTACAAGGCAAAGATCAGTTATATTGAAGCAATTTTGATGAAAACACTATATGTTATATTTCTAGTAGATTTGTCAAAATTCTTTTTCATAAATAAGTTTCTCCACAATAGCGACCCTTAAGACATAATAATCTTAAACGACCGATGAGGCGCGGTGGGCGAAGGTCCGCCTGCGACGCAGGAGGTTGCGGTTTCGATACCCGCCTCGGAACAATTGTGTGTACGATCTGCAGATATTTGTTCGGGGTGTTCTGGTCGTTTTCTATGTATAATAAAAATATCTATCTATGTAATGCATTGTATTATGTATATCAGTTATCTAGTACCCATAACACAAGCTCTGCTTACCATGGGGCTAGATAATACTGTGTGAATTTGTCCAGCATAATATGATAGTTATTGTATGGAATCTATTAGATTAGCTATAGAATACGATCCTACGTTTTTTTGAAATGGAATGAGAATCCTCATAACGACAGTGACCTTATTTCATTACTTTGTTTCGGTTTATTAAAGACGATTTCACGCAGTAAATTACGAAACTAGTTGTATGCTCAGATGTTAAATATTTTAATGAACTCATTAGACAATGGCATTAACAAATTAAAATTTCAAACATTTTAAATTGCATGGTATGTATTTGAGTTAATATAATGTTATAAATTTCTGTTGAGTGGGCAATATAGATCTATATGCATAAAATGAGATCAGTTTACCTGGTTTTTAGGATAAACGATAAGGATACAGTAACTCTTTGGTCTGATCGCAGAATAGACGACATTCAAACTCACATTTTATAGGTTGTCATGTCGAAACATAAATATAAGAATCAAACAAAAATTAATTATTAGTGATTTGTGTGAAGTCCTCTGACTCCCTCCTCCGATATACTTTCCTCACTCCTATAGACCTCTGATATTTTACACACTTGCGCATAATTATACTATGTACTCTGATTAAGTAAATAGCTATATCTAAGTGTGTGTATGTACATGTACTTAAGATATATTATAAGCTATTTATACATTTGGTCATCACATTCCTTCTTATGTTATCAGCGTACGTGAAGATATTAATGAAATCTTTGATAATAATGATGATATTTAACATTAATAAGCATTATATGTACGTGGCTACACGTGACCATGCTATCGTTGAGGGAGATGACGGTATAGGTATGAACGATTATCAAGAAATTTGTGTTTGGTCTGTAAAATAGTGCAAATATTTATACCGGTTAAAAACCGGAACAAATAAAAATATGTTGTGGGTATTATACACAATAAACTTATCTTTTCATATGGTAGACGTACCCATTTTTACACATATTATGGAAACCGAGACGAAAAAAAAACCATAACATGTGTAAAAATGACAATAAAACAAAAAAAACATACGGGCGATCTCTGGGGACTGTCGATAGAAGTGAAAACTAAGTTATTTTATATTTCTATACTAATATTATAAAGAGGAAAGGTTTGATTTTTGTTTGTTTGTAATGAATAGGCTTCGAAACTACTGGACCGATTTGAAAAATTCTTTCGCCGTTGGGAAGCTACACTATCCCCGGTGAACATAGGCTATATATATTTTTTTAAAATATTAGTGATCCGTACTAAAACCGTGCGAAGCTGGTAAGGTCCGCTAGTTATTTATAAGTACTCTGAAACGTGCGTTGACGATGACGCGAGTTCCATGAATTGTCCTCAACGCGCCTAAAGAAGTTTTCACTTCAAAAAATTATAATAATTGAATGTTTGTAATTTTAAAATATATATTTATTTCTTTTCAGGGTCTGGAATTCGTCTTTTCAACTGGTTATAGTTTCAAATGTCACAATATTGATTATTCTGAAAATGGCACGAGAGTAAGTATATTTATTTTGCTTTACAAAATTTAAAGCTCTATATTAACCTAAACCACTGATTCCTATCATCAAAAGTAGTGTAGTCACACTGGAAACTCCACAAGTTGGGTTTTAATTAATGTGAATGTTGCTCTCAAATGAATTAATCTAATCACACGTTCACATGTTGACTGAGTCATCACATCAGAAACGTCGCGGCGTTTGATTTAACAGCATGTACTGATCAAGTATAAGCAATTCAAGGTTAATCGTGGCTCATCATCATCATCAGCCTATACCAGTCTTCTGCTAGAAATAGGCCTCTCCGTGGGCCTCTCTCAATGACGGAGGTGGTAACAATCAACATATTGGTAAGGCTTCGACTATCAAGAGAGGAACATCAGCTGGTCGCAAGGTCGGTCTCATCGCCGCCCGCAGGACTGGAAGAATTCCTGGTGGTAAGACCGACACCAAGAAGGAGGCGTAAACATATTTTCATCCCAAATAAAACATATAATGAGCGCCATAGCGCCCTGTCTTCAGCTTGCCGCATCCAGCATCTACCTGCGGTCTTTCGTCGTCATCCCATCTGGTCGAAGGGCTGGCTGAAGTGTAAATGTGCTCGAATAAAACGGTTATATAACTTCTGTCATAAGCAGCATAGCTAATAATTTTTATTTACTTAGACCGATCAGTAGAGCAAGCACGGGGATTTTTGTCTGGGGTAGAATAAAGAAAAATCATTATAACGATAATGTTATATGATCGAACGAGTAAATTATTTTAAATGAATTCCTTTAACTTCAATAATGTACGCAATTTATAAAGATGCGATGTCATTATTGTCTATTGTCCCTGAGCTGTGAAAGATGATGGCGATTGTATTCCAAAATTATCATGTTTATCTGTATAATGTTATTGTATTAAGTATATCAGTTATCTAGAATCCATAACACAAGCTCTGCTTAGCTTGAAGCTAACTGTGTAAATTGTCTATGTCAATAATTATTTAACTATTTGTTCTCAGTGGGCAGCAGCTGTCTGGTGGTACTACATTGCAAAGATAACTGAGCTACTCGACACAGTCTTCTTCGTGTTACGCAAGAAGAATAACCAGGTGTCCTTCCTTCATCTGTATCACCACACGCTGATGCCGTTCCTGTCGTGGTTCGGGACGAAGTATACCCCAGGTAAAAAAATTGGGCATTCTTGGACATGTTCTTTGTTATTTATGGCTGTCTATCAAATAAATGAGGTTCTCTGGAAAAGATCACTCTCAGCGATAAGGCCGCCTTTTATACTTTCTTTATTCTATTGTTTATTTCTGTATTGTTTTCTGTTTTGTGTGGTCAAAGTGTTTTCTATCTGTCTATCTATCTATAAATTCTTATCTTTATTCTAAGCTCCGAGGCTTCCCGCGGGGAACAGCCTGATGACCCACGTGTATATCTACGTGTCAAATTTAGTTTATAAATCTTACTCTTAAATCACTCTATCTATTGATAAAAATTGCATTAAAATCCGTTGAGTAGTTTAAAAGATCTAAGCGAACAGACAGCGGAAGCGACTTCATTTTATACTATGTAAAGATTACAGGAAATATTAAAAAATATAATTAATTTAGGTACTTTAGAATACATTAAGTACTTAAATAATTTTTTATTTTTCAGTAGGTATTAATATCCGCTTTTTTGTAATTTTAGGTGGTCAGTCCATTCCGGAAGGTTCAATCAACTCTTTCATCCACATCTTGATGTACGGATACTACTTCGTGTCAGGGCTCGGGCCCCAGTACCAGAAGTATCTCTGGTGGAAGAAATACTTGACGTCTCTGCAACTGGTGAGTTTATTGAAAGATATTTGACTTTTACGTACCGCGCTGTCATATCTATCGCTGTGTTAATCTATATTTCTTCTTCTGACTATCTGTGTTACGTACTGTGCCTTCCTCTTCTTCTAAATGTTAACTGTAGTATAAATAAACTGCCTGTGAATTGAATTGTGTGTTGCCTACTTACTCGTACTTCAACAACCACAACGCAGGCCACCACTACATAATTTATCTTGATGGATATTTTTCATCATTTATTTATGGTGCGTCCCTCCAAGTCACAAATGCCGTTTATTTTGTTTTTTATTTATTTATTTAATTAAAGGAACTACAGCTTAAATACATGCAAAATAAGTTACATTACCTAGCAACAGAAAAGCTAATAAATTGCCTTCACGGCTAAATGACAATGTAAGTATTAAATGCTCTATGCATGCAATCAGATTTGAAGATTTTTTTGTTAACAATAGTTCTTCGGTTTTACTGTCTGTAAAACTTTAGCGAGTCAAAATTCGCCACTTACCTATTTACTTTATTTAAAAACTTCAAACTGTAAGTACTAACATGATGATATAATAGATAATCATTGATAGTCGGATAAAACATAAAAAATATAAATAACAAATGAATGTTAAACCTACAAAATGTCAGACCCAAGTCGTAGTCCACGAGTAAACATTAGCTTTTATGTGTGCAGGTGCGATAAAGCAATGTTGAGATCAATTTGTATTTAAAATACTAAGTAAAAGTACATTTTAAACACAATATACACTAATTTTAAAGTTAGAAAGTGCATGTGTAATAATATAATGCTAATTATTACACAACAACTATTATGACTATGTTATGTTATACATTCAATCATACAAATGAAGTTAAAGCACATAAAGTGCTATTTGAAAGAATCTTTATAACATCGCTTTTGAATTTGGCGATAGTTGTTGCAAAGAAATCTAAATACCTACCCAAAAAGTTTTGAATACAACTATATAGCACGACACAAGGGAACACATCTACCTGCATTGGTTTTACAATTATTTTTATAAAATACTCTGTGTACCGACTTGACGTACTTTATTAGATTTAGGTACGATGTAGCACAAATGGTTACAAAGAATTTGTTGTTACATATTATGAATATATATAGTTGTAAAAGAACATACTCGTAGTTATAAGTAGTATATGCCGAGATTCTAGACTCGACACATTATAAGACTTAAGGAGTTCTATGTAGCTACTTTTGGAATGTCATGACTCGACCAACGTAAATACCCAAAGTGAAATCAGCTATCCATATATTTGTAGTAAAAACCATCTAATATGTATTTCTTGGGTACATTTGAGACACCGGTAATAGCTGGCCAAACAAGAACGATAAATAGCATCAAACGCAACATAGCAAAATGTTAAAAAGCAGCCTTCGATTCCGCTGTCCACAAAATCTAAATCCATTTCATATCTTTTAGCCCCCACTGCTTGACACAAACAGTAGTCTCATAGGAAAAGTTTCTCTGTCATTCATGACACTACCCTCTACCAACTTTAATTCTCAACAAACTCAACATACATTTTTGCATGAGTTTTTGATTGAGAAGAAGGCATTGCCCAATAAATTACCTAGACCACAACGCTCATATAAGTGTAACAACATCATCTTGACTCAAGAGAAACCTTGAATGGTTTGCTCTATCAAGGGGCTCGTCAGAGCAACAGCTTGGTCGACCTTCGCAAGATTGCTCTTATTGCGTCCGTATCACGATTCTTTCGATGTTTAATTTAGGCTCAGCAGTGGACAGGTCATGGCGATCATCGTCTTTGTTTTCGGGTCCACAGAAACGCGTATTTTCGGCCACGGTCATTCGCCATTGCAAACCTGTTGGCCAACAATATTTTGCATTATACTTTATTTATTACTGTCAATGTCCTAATAGACGAGAGGAAAACATAATAAATATAGGAGTGCCGTGCTCTTATATTATTATATTATAGGAGGTTATCATATTACCTATAATTGGGATATGGGCAGAAAGAAGAAAACTGTCATGATTTTTACATTATTAAGGTCTTAAATATTTTTGTTTAATTTCAGGTTCAATTCTGCATCGTTCTATACCTCAACGTGAGTGGACTTTTCGCCCAAGACTGCAATTATCCGAAGTACTTGAATTTTATCGTTATTTTCAACTGTATGGCATTCTTATACATGTTTGGACAGTTCTATATCAAAAGTTATATGACCAAGAAATGCAATCAAATTAGTGAAAAGCTACCAGAAAAGAAAGAAAGTTAGAATGTTTTTTAAGGATTTTCCTACAGCTAGGATAATTTGAATAGAGTTAAATTATTTAATTAAATAATGGTGATTTTTGTTTAGTACAATTATAATATTTAATGTGTAATTAATAAAAATTGTAAATACTATTTAATTCTAAGTTAATAAAATGCTTTCCATTTTATAAAGCTAATAATAGAAGTATTTTTTTAAGTTTATTTTTATGAATTTAACGATTCCTTTTTATTGTTTAATGACAAAAACCAAAACTTGTGAATTATTATTTTAAGTTATCTAATTTTGTTCTTCTTTATAGAGTGCAATAAATAAATAGGTGAATATTATTATCAGTTTTATTTATTAAATAAATACATCTACTTACCCGAACCTATGTTTAATATATACATTTGCATTTCCAATTAATGCCGACCTAATATCAATTCTATAGATCGAGAAAACACATTACACTAATATTATAGTTAGGTATAAAAAGTCTGCATTCTCGTTTCATTTTATGAACATCATCATCAGCCTATAGCTGTCCTCTGCTGGACATAGGCCTCTCCAATGAGCGCCATAGCTCACTGTCTTCAGCTTGCCGCATCCAGCATCTACGCGCAGTCTTTCGTAGGTCGTCATCCCACCTGGTCGGAGGGCGTCCTACACTACATTTACCGAGTCGTGGTCTCCACTCAAGAACACGTTTGCCCCAGTGGCCGTCGGTTTTTCGCGAGATATAGCTGGCCCACTGCCACTTCAGCTTGCTAATTCTGGTGATGCAATTGTAATAAATTATAGGTGGTCTGTATGTGTCTGTGTTTCACACGTTATTAAAATGTGCTTGTTGAATATGGTCCCACCTCGAACAGATGTGTGAATTCTATAGAACAACACTAAATAAAATAAGACTTGAACAAACTGAAGAGTCGTTATGTTGATATAATGTATATGAACTGGAAACCGTCGATATAATAATGAGAAGGCCTTTGACTCTGTCGAGATCTGGGCTGTTCTAGAATCCTTACAGCGATGCCAAGTGGACTATTGTTATATCGAGGTGCTGAGATGTCTCTACGAAGCCGCCACTATGAGTGTTTAAGTACAGGGCCAGCAGTCTAAACCTATCCAATTGCGCAGAGGAGTGAGACGGGGATGTCATATCCCAGAAACTGTTCACAAGCGCGTTGGAAGATTTGTTTAAGACGCTGGACTGAAAAGGTAAGGGCATAAACATAAACGGCAACTACTACGGCTGAAGCTAGGCCATCCGACCCCCCGCCGGATGCGGGATCGAAGAATTCCCCGTTTCCGTCCTCAGGTGCACTCGTGCACCTAAGGCGTTACCTCCCTACCCTCTTATAGCACATGGCAACAGTCCAAGCCGAGCCTCGCACCTAAGTGGTGGCCCTTGTGCGTGTTCCCTAACCTAATTTTTACCGGCGAGGCGCCCTCTGCATCAGATTTTGATTTTAAGACTTTTGTGTTGTGCGGTATCAGAACATAGAATTAGGGTGGCCTGTAGGCCACCCTAATATTGACCAGCCTCTTGTCCGTCTCGCAAATATTCAAACTTAGTAACTTTGACTACCTAGTAACCTAATGGTAAATTAAACCCTTCCCGCATCAGTTGAAATAGGATTGTTTCATTTAATTTTTTTATTATTGCCAATATGTACTACATAGGTTGGTAATGTTTTTTAAATCACAGAACTAATGCGGAGAAATTATCAGTAGTTCTGTCAACAGAATAGGTGGGAATAGTAGAGATAAAAGTCAGGTGTAAAGCATAGTCTTTTAAGTCACCGAAGTAATGGGGAAAAGAATCCCAGTAGTACTGTTAACAGAACTACTAAACAGAATAGGTGGGAGTAAAAGCAAATTATTTTGAACCATTCCAGGAGGTCAATGCATCTCAAAAGGTGGGATCAACAGATTGATCCACGTCTTCATGTAAACCAATACTTCGTGTCAGGACTCGGTCCAGAATACCAGAAGTATCAATGGTGGAAGAGTTATATGACTTTGATGCAACTTGTCAGAAGATTGAAGCTGCTTTGCCCTTTGAACTTATTTTTGCAGACCGTAAAAATGGTTCTTGTTTCTTGATCTAATTATTATACTCTACCTCCGGGTCTGTGGATAATACTAGCTGTGGCCCGCGGTTTCCCGCTTCCAAAATATATTATAATATACAATATATCTTTATGTATTGTAACCTATGTGTTATTCTGATATGTAAGCTATTTATATTATTATGAAGTTTCATCAAAATCCATTCACTACTGAATGGATTTTGATGAACTTTTTGCGTGAAAGAGCAACACATGCAACAAACATCCTCACAAACTTTATAATATAAGTCTCTGGTTTGATGGGTAAGGCCGTAGTTATTGTATTCACTTTGGGTAAAGCCACCAAGATCCCTGGTGTGATTGGCTCCCGAAGGGTGCGTTTAGATAATGTCCTCTCTCCTACGCTATATCACTGTCGTTTGCTGATACCATCTCATTTCTACATAAGTTAATGTATATTATGATAATGATTCGTTGTTCTCATAAAGACAGAACTCAAAAAGACAAAAAGGGTGGCGATTAGTCTAACTTCCCTTTTCACAGTTTCTTCTGACTGGTGGGATTTTTATCACAAACAAATTATTGTTTTATACTAGGTATATTATTCTGATTTATTTCTAGGTACAATCGTGATCTACTTCAACGTATCAAGCTGATTACCCAAAACTGCAACTATCCAAAAATATTGAATGCAGCCGTGATTTTCAACTGTATGTTCTGTTTTTTTCATGTTCCCTAAGTTTTAAATCATAAGCAAGTTTATACAAGCAAAACTAACGCTACCCAGAAAAAAGTATGAGAAATTAACGTTTCTTATATATTATTAAAATCTTACGTGCACTAACACAAAAGTTCTGATGTTAATTGAATAAGAAAAGGTTTCGATTATTTATAAGATAAAAATTGCATATAATTGAATTAAAACACATAATATTTGTCATTGCTTATTTATTTTTGTACTATTGATCGCAATCAATTTACAACACAGGCACAGGGTGTAAGATGAAGTTATTTAACCTTTTCCCACAATTTCTGTGAGTTCCGAGTCTTGATACACCCTGTATAAATCGACTGTCTCGTTAAGACATCAAAATAATATTGGAAACTATTGTTTAACTTAAATATCTATGCATGAAGCTTACTCATCATTTACCTATAAAACTGAAATACACATTTATCTGGCAAATTGAACATAAACACCCTAATGTATAATTATTTTAAACTTATAATATAACTGAAATTCTACTGCCATAATATCTATGCATAATTCCAGAAGATTTCTTCACAAATATTATTTTGAAGAAATGTTCAATGTTCTACATGCGTTAAAATTGTATGCAACGGTGACCTTACCTGAATGACCTAGGTAAGGTTATGTGAAACAGTACCTTACCTACACTAAATTTAGTATCTACCTAAAAGCTTATAAATTATAATGCAACCAATACCATTGTAACATGCGAATATTATCACATAATCTTCTCAACAACACCATAGATGCATTGAAGCATAAGTGTATAAAATATTACATACATTCTCTAATTAATAAGATAAGTATTAAAATATTTGTATAGTTAAAGCTTTTCTTGCTCTTTTTTAAAAAATGCAAGAAGAACTTTATACTAAAGGCTTAGCGATTTAATTTATTTGTCTGGTTAAGAATACAATTTTACCTAAAGATGGACACAATGTCGGAACCAGTCACTGAGTAATTACACAAATGCATTAATGCGTTTCACGTTTTTAATTGAATCGAACTAATTAAGGTTCTGAAACATCTCAGAATTAAAAAGGAGCCGTGGCTAATATTAGAACGGTAACATACTTCTAGAGTTAAAAACAATTTCACAGAGGAACTACCTGTGTCCAACAGTTCTGTAGCTTGCAGACAAGACTAGAAACCAAGAGACAAAAATAACTAAGTGCTACAACTAAAAATGTGTCTACATGTTATAAAGTCTTTTTACTTAAATATCAAAATGGAAGATCAAAGAAGACAATTCTGACCCAATAATAAAACTCACGATTTATGCCCACCTTACAAATATCATACACACCGTAAAATTATAAAAGTGCCACCCACATACCACAACTTGGACGAAATTGATGTCAACATAATTGACTTACTTGAAATTAACAACCTTTTGTTTGCCGATGACAATGTAGATGATATCAATTTTATTGAACCGAATTTCATAAATGCATTTAGTATTAGCAGTTTATAAATTCACAGTTTAGGCAACGCACGAATCTTATATCACTATCTTAATACAATTGTGCGGTTGGCAATAAACTAATAGTTTTAATTGATAAAGCGTATCATTTCAATTAATTATTGTTTTAAATTTCATTTGCATCTTTACTAACAGCTACGATATGCGTTGATTTAGAATTTTGACTATTGTTCTTATTACAAAAATTTAGGGCTTATTCAAATTATAACAAATCCTAAGAACACACTATAAGCACCAAATGGTCCTCTTTGTTTCCTTTACAAATGTTTGAATCAGCCCTAAATGACTTATTCACTCTTAACACTAACATTCAGCCATCGCAAGCCATCATCATCACAAAATCAGTCTCAGTAGAACTTTAGAAGTCCCTGTCGAATCATTTCTTTATTATACTATCGAAGTCGTAATCTGGACCGTAAGCTGCTTTAGCGGTGCGTCTAGTTAAGTATACGTTTCCATCTTTTATGAAGTCACCACATGCTTTATTTACTTCATAAGGGACATCATCCTTACTATCTTTACTATCATTTCCTGTTAACCCATTTTCTTTGACGTCCTTTGTGACGCCGTTCGTGTGGACACCATTAATT
Organism: Eupithecia abbreviata; assembly: GCA_943735965.1. Lineage (NCBI taxonomy): Eukaryota > Metazoa > Arthropoda > Insecta > Lepidoptera > Geometridae > Eupithecia > Eupithecia abbreviata. The sequence goes on along the minus strand of OX030979.1, from coordinate 2,311,404 downwards.
TTGACGCCATTACTCTGACTCTTTGCGTATTCCTCTTTCAACTCTTTCTCCTTCTTTTGGTTCTTTTTGTAGCTCTTAGAGTAGAAGTTGAGGAAAAGTAACAGGAAGATGGTGATGTTTGCGCAGATGAAGTATGTGAATCCATTAGCATACTGGCAGCGCGGAGAGAAGTGAGTCCATGCGCAGTACACTAGCATTATCAGAAACTGCAACTGCAAGAGGTCATTGTTAAAATAACTGATACATATATCATTATATTAAACACATCGCTTAAGGATCACATAGAAAATTGTAGTCGGTATTGTGAACTACGGTAGTAAATGTGTTACGAGCCAATTACATTGGAAGCAATGGATATATAGGCCATAGATGCAATGATGATGGCTGTTATAAACAAACAAATGCTTTACCCAGAATTAAATAAGTAAAACTTTCAAGAGTTTTAGAAGAAGGACCTACCATCCTTTTCATCATAAATTTTACCCCCTAGATCATTTACGATCACATCACATGCCGTAGATAGAAACAATAACCATTATAGTCAAGGTACAAAAGAAAATACAAGAAGACTAACCAGTTGCATTTTCGTCACATATTTCTTCCACCACAAATACTTTTGGAAGCTTGGTCCCAGTCCAGACAGTAGATAGTAAGAGTACATGACCACGTGAACCATGGAGTTGAGAAGGGCTAGAACCACGCCCTCGCCGCCAGCTGCAAACTTGAGGTAGCTCCAGGAGTACAGAGCCATCACCACGTGATGGTAGACGTGGAGAAATGTGATCTGGAATAGAAGATCAACTGATGAAGACAAGAAAGCAATTGCCAGTAATGTTTTGTTGAAAAGTGTAAATCTCTTATTGTCCGTAAGCTAGATTACTAAGGTTTGAACTGTTCAAACAATAAATTCAAATAAAAAAGTGAATCGACCCACTCTTTATCGACTACTAGATTCCACCTGCGGCTTCGCACGTGTTTTTTAGAATAAAACCAACTTATAAATATATTATTTCAGCTCCAGACCATTTTGTGTGACTCACCTGCCAGCGGCTTTCAGGCGATGTTCCGGATAAAAAGTTGCATAGTGTTTAGGTTGGTTTATGTTTTACGTAATGTTCGTGTACGCCAAATATTTAGCTAGGTCTGTTCTGTAATTTTGGAGATCTTAGGTAACAAAAATGAATACGTCCTCTTATCTTCATTTACAAGTTTTTACCTATATCATGAAAGTAGAATAGATAAACTACACAAGCATCAACAAATTTGAACCTCCAAAACTCATTTCTTGCAATGGAACGAGCGAACTATTAAGAGCTGTTGATTTTGTTGAAACAATAAAAAAAAAGAAGAACTATGTCAGGTAAAAATATACTTCAGATCTGCATCAGATTTATCTATGCGCTACGTCATGTCACTGTATTTTTGATACAGTCAGTTTCAGTACGGAATTGACTATGTTAATACAAACCTGCTTATTTTTCTTCCTCAAAACGAAGAAGACAGTATCTAGAAGCTCAGTAAACTTTGCGAAAAAGTACCACCAGCCGATTTCCAATAACTGAAAGAAAAAGAAAAAAATATTCAAACAACATCTTACGAAAATAAAAATTATTATTTCAGAGATTATCACAAAACTGGGTACTACGGTGCAGAATAAGAATAAAATGAAAAAAATATACATCATCACTACATAATAATATACTAAAACAAAGCCGCTTCCCGCTGTCTGTCTGTCCCTATGTAGCTTAGATCTTTAAAACTACGCAACGGATTTTGATTCGGTTTTAATAGACAGAGGATTCAAGAGGAAGGTTTATAAACCATTTGTCACATAGATTTCAATGCGGGCGAAGCCGCGGGGCGCATTTAGTAATATATAATATTGTTAAATGCATGATTAGGTACGGTTAAGTACACTTAATAAAGAGTCTTCGCCAGGGTAGATTATAGGTATACTAACCACCTTTTAGAGCCATTAGCAACCACCCATAGCTACCCTTTTAACTGGCTAATAACATAATCGATAACAGATGTCAGGAAAGACCGGAAACATGAATAATAAAATCGTATTGCTATCGAGGATTCTATTACTAATAAATTGAAATTAGTTTTTGAAACATTGATATTTAATTCTATTTTTTATTTATTTATTCATATTTAAAAACTACTAATAATAAAGTACCTAACTACATAACGCTAAGAGGCGACGTGGAAGGCCCAGGATGAGATGGCGCGACGAGCTCGAGGTATATCTTCCATCATGGCCTGTTGCAGCGTTGGATCGCGAGGAGTGGAAGGAGAAAAGGGAGGCCTTTGCCCAGCAGTGGGACAGTAATGGCTTAAAATAAATAAATAAATAATAACTACATACAGGGTGTTTGGTATTGGGACCGACATATTTTTTTGGGGAGTCAGGGGTGTCATGGACTACATTTCTGCGGTAGACTGAATGTCGTCAGTGTCACAAATACAAATACAAAATATTTATTCAGAAACTTAAAATACATTATATAACAGTGTTTGAGATCCCCTTTTAAGTAAAGTATTTTACCTGTGTTAGGGGAATCTCGCTCTGCCGCAAACAATAGAATTTGGAAGTTCAGCTAGTAGTTATATAGTATACATATACGGCTACTTAAATTATAGAGCTTATTATTTACAAAAAATTAAGTTGATATTTATTTATTTTAGCTATTTGGAAAGTGAGCGCGCAAGTAATTCTATAGGTGTGCATTTATGAGTGTGTAGGGGTGTGTGTATGTGTGTGTATGTGTGGGGGTGTGTGCGTGTGATTAAAATTGGTGCTCTTGAGGACACCGGTCTCTTAAGAGTCCGGGCAACGGAAGGCAACCATTTGTGTGTGTGTATGCGTGTGTTTGGGGCGTTGTCACGATAGCTGAGATATGATTTTTGTATGTTTTCGTCGTCTTCAATTCATCATATATAATTTTTGTTTGAGGCTGTAATGCCAAAAAATAACGTGTGGTCTATTTTTCAATTAATCATTCTAAATAAATACATAGTTACTGATACAATTCACCTAAAAAAATTGTTACGAGAATTAAAAGTCAAAACCTGTGTAAAAGTTATAACTCGTGACAATTTCAAAATTCATTTTAAAATAAACTACAAGTCATACTTATTACTATTGAATTTAGATTTATTTTTAAAAAGTTCTTACCCTTTCTAACGATGTAGCACACTACATGGCGTTACAAATTATTTATTAGGTGGACAAACTAAAAAATACTTGTATCCCCAAATTAACATAAAATCATTATAAATAAATAAATAAATAAATAAATATTGCTGGACAATTCACACAGCATTATCTAGCCCCATGGTAAGCAGAGCTTGTGTTATGGGTACTAGATAACTGATATACATAATACAATACATTACATAGATAGATATTTTTGATTATACATAGAAAACGACCAGAACACCCGGAACAAATATCTGCAGATCGTACACACAATTGTTCCGAGGCGGGAATCGAACCCGCAACCTCCTGCGTCGCAGGCGGACCTTCGCCCACCGCGCCACATCGGTCGTCATTGTTTGTTGCATTTTATTTTCACACGCTTTTATTTATATGTTTTACATATTAATTTCCGTTTCCACTTACCAAGGGATTCTGCGTATTCGAAGGAAACCGGCAGCCAGCATAGATGATGCCATCTCGGAAGATATTCAGTTTGAATACCTGAAATAAATTGGTAAGTATAATATTATACAATCATCCAGGCCTATTCAAAACCGTGTAGGTTTGAAATTCAGTGTAGTGATCTCACTGAACTCCGATGACCTTTGTATAAAATTATTCACTGGCACAATGAGTTAGAAGTTCTTGCCTACTTACACGTATGAGTAGTGGTGTATTCGATACCTAGATAATCAAATAAAATGGAATTAACAGTTGTGAATCTAATTGATATAAAGGTGAAAGTTTCTGTGATGTGAGGGAAGACGCATGATAGTCATGAGATAATACCAAAAACGGAAGGTTCAAGCTGAAATTTTGCATGTGCTATCAGTTTTGGACATAATAGCTTAAGGGCTACATTTCAATCCCGAAATAAAAAGATTCCGCCTGATGCCGTGGCCGCGTGGGCAGAAACGATTACAAACACATATGAATGTGTAATTTTCGTTCTTCTCTTTAAGAACCTAATGTTAATTTTAATAAAGTTAAGGAGACGAAAATGATGGATTGTCGTTTGTTCTGAGTACGTTTACTGGGTAGCGTAAGCCTAAGCGATGTCGTGGTATACATGTCATTCCATAATCCGATTTACTAGATTGATTTCAGTTCTAAAGGTCGCCCACACGAACCCGACAGTTGGCCACCACGTTTGCATAAAATATTACTCACGCGAGCGGCACTCAACATATCTAATAATTCTAGTGGAAAAGTAGTTAAAGGAATATTGTGAGAAAATTATAATGGTTTTCTCTACGAATAACCTTTAGCGTGACATTGGCAATATGACGTAAATCGTCAGTGCACCCGAGGGTTCCCTTGTTATATGCTCATTATTTTCACACTAAAAGACCTTCACAAAAACACCACGGAGGATTCTACCTTTCGGTGGTTTCCCTTGCTCGTCAACTGGTGATGGGACCACCATCATTCTGTCCTGCGCTATTTTAGTGATGTTCACGATTTCATACAGTGCGAGAGGGTTAGAATCTGTAGAGGTCTCACTCTCTCTCTCTCTCCAGAGGTACAGAATTTGTCACTCATGGTACCTGCTGAACCCAATTCTTACCTGCTTGTGTTAGTACCTACATTTCATATTCACTTTTTTGTAAATTTCATATTCGCTTTTTGTCCGTACTACGTGTTATCTAGTACTAAGTAGTCTTATATTCGTGTAACTAAGTTTTTTATGTGTTGTATCTAATCAATAATTAGCTTTCTTTCTTTACAAATGATAGGTTTAGATATAATGCTCATAATTATGACACAAACACCCTTCATATTAAAAAAATTACAGTAGATCTTACCTTGACACAGATCATCGTTGCCAGCAGGACTTGGAAGGCGTTGTAATACGCTATAGGCTTGTTCATGGTAATCGGAGGCCGGTTCTTCATGATCCTCGGGCCTATGCGGATAAGGATCAGATACGCTACCACCACTGAAAGGATTGGTACTGGGCTGGACATCATAAACCAGGAGTCTACTACTGCACCTATTGATCAGAAAAACAATGATAAGTCATAATCCCTCAACTTACGTAGTCGATTGCTGAACATGTCTTCCTGAAGGCCTCAAATAAAGGGGTTATTGCCAAAATCGCCAAGATTGACAGGTGGATTGGTGGACATTTTAAAAATACACAGATAGAAATCCTCTGATAAGTTCCCTTAGTGGGCTATTACGATATTCATGGACTGAGTTCGAGCTGTCGATTCTTACGCTTCAACCTCTACGTCCAATGATTATAATTCTTGTGGTAGGTACCTAGCTAAAGTTATGAAGGAAATATGACCTAAAAATGTCGAAGCAAGCGCGTTTGCTTATAGAGGATCTAATCTGGACTCTACGCGACTTCAACTTACTCAGGATTATTCATCGCCAGCGTATTTTAGTCCACTGCTGGACATAGGCCTCCCGTAATGTGTGCCATAGCATCCTGTCTTCGGCTGTAAGTATGTAGGTACGGCCGGCATATTATAAACCTTCTTAAATATGTTATGCCCTCAAAGATCCTATAGATACCACCTTCTTTCTTTTTCAAACAACATAGTTTGTTTATTTTGACGTGACTTCAAGTCCCTATTTCAATTGAAAGGCAAACTAAAACTTACTTTTCCCAATTTTCAGGGAGTCCAAATAACGGTCCATTTTTTCTAGATAACTCATGGTGAGGCGATTAACCTGGAAAGATAAAATACAATTTGTTGAAAATTTATTCAATCAGTGAAAATAAAGACTTTAAAAACGCACTTTGACATTGACTTGACACACGAGTAGTGAGGTTATCAAAACTTTTTCGTTTTTTTGAACGCATCAAAGCGGTTCGTACATAAATAGCGCGCGTATAAGCAAAGAGGTTTTTATAAGCTTTGCTTTTGAACGTCTAACCTCTTTGCGGAATACTATTGAATTATATTGCAATAATTTTGCGCATGAATAATTAAATAAATAAGGTGTCGATTCTGTTGTTTTAGAATTAGCTAAAATTAGGATTTAGGAACGTCAAATAGACGAAAGCTATTCTATGTTTGAAAAATTAGACTGACAGGTTTAAAATTAGGATGACAGCTCTAAAATTAGGTTGACAGATCTGAAAGAACTCAACTTAGTTCAAATAGCTATAACCCTATTCTTTGCATTACATTTTTAGCTATGATTAGAAACAATTTTTTTATTTTGCCTACAGCAACACTCAACTTAGAGAATTTTGCGATTTTCAAACACATTCTAATTTAGGTATTTTTAGGATCTGTCTATAGAATACCATATTTTTTAGGTCAACCTAACTTAGTAAATTTAGAAAACGTAAAATTTAAGTTAGGAATCCTAAACAACAGAATCGACACCATTGCCGGACAATTCACACATGAATATTAATAGGGTGCAAATTTTAGACATATGACTGGGTATTATTATGTAATTCATCATCATCAGCCTATTATTAGTCCATTGCTAAGTTATGCCACTCCTAACGAGCGTCATAGCGTCCTTTGTCCAGCTTGCCGTGTCCAGTATCCGTCTGCAGTGCACAGGTCGTTTTATCACCTGGCCGTTGTGAGTCCTACACTACGTTTGACGAGTCGCGGTCTCCACTCAAGAACTCTTTTACCCCTGCAATGGTCGGTTTTTTGTGTGAGTTATGGCCGGTCCACTCCCACGTCAGCATACTAATTCTTTGATTTATTGTTTAGAACACAATTTAACTGCTAAGCGTGTTGATTATGGCAAAACTTCCAAAACTTCCATGTTTGAGGAAAGCATGTTTAACAGAAAACTTATTGTGTGCACATGAAGTAACACTTTATAAAAATAAAGGCTGCGCCCCGTGGCTTCGTCCGCCTGGAAATTTGATAAATATGAAACGGGATAAAAAGTATCCTATGTCCGTCTCCAGGTTCTAAGCTATGTAGGTACCTCCCCATCAATTTTCAGCCGTTCTTGATTTATAGATATACTTAAAAGGAGACTTCAAAAATTTGTAAGATAAACATGGACTTCGAAATAATTTATATATTGTTACTAAAGTGTTTTCTATCTATATATCTATCTATCTATCTATTCTCTACAATAGGTAGGTCAGTGTGACGATCCGATCGGTAATTTACTGAGGAATCCGTACAAATGCTAGACTACGCGCGACCTGACACCGTTGGAGGATTTGAAATACCTACTTATTGACCATTCTGCAAGGCTACCATGATATTTAACTCACGCGTTATCAGCGTTATTACGTTAATTTTAGCGCGAATAACACGTGTTAAGGCGCATTATAACGCGAATAACGCGTTAAAGGCGTTTTTTACGTTAAATCGCGGTAAAATTTGCATAATAACGCTGATAACGCGTGAGTTATATAACATGGTAGCCTTGCTGGTATGGCTTATCGAATATTTGATAAATATGAAAGAAGTCATAGGTGATTTTGTTCAGAATATGGAACAAAAAAATAGAAACATAAATTTGATTCTTTTACAACCGCCTTTGACTCACTGTGTTTTAATGATTATAATTTAGTATATTTTCTTGTGGCAACTTATTATTAGCCGTCAGTTACATACCATATTTGTATTATAGTTACCAGTAACCCCAGTATCAGCTATTAGTTGTCCTAAAATCACTACATACTCGTAATACAAAACAAAGTCGCGTCCCGCTGTCTTAATTTCCCTATGTATCCTTAGATTTTTAAAACTATGTTTTTTAATAGATAGAGTGATTCAAGAGGAAGGTGTATAAACTATTTGACACATTAGATTTCCACGCGGACAAAGCCGTGAGGCACAGCTGATATCTATATATATAAAAGAAAGTCGTGTTTGTTACAACACTTATAACTCGAGAACGGCTGGACCGATTTAGCTGAAAATTGGTGGAGAGGTAGCTTAGAACCAGGAGTCTAACATAGGATACTTTTTATCATTTAAACAATTTGACACATAGATTTCCACGGGGGCGAAGCCGCGGGGAGCAGCTAGTATAAAATAAAAATAACACGTGTGGCGTTACGAACGCATAAATTTCTTATAAGATATTCTTTGAGGAACCTCATTTTGTATTCTTGAGAGCAAAAAAATCGGCAAGAAGATCATCCCTTAACCCTGGTGTGATATTCAATATCAATATTACATAAACCTCCCTATCGATATAAATAAATAATTAAATCGAATTCTCAATCCGGTCCGATATCGAAATGAAGGTGAAAATGCCCAGACAGTGAAGCTACATAATAATAACACAAAAAAATCAGACCATTTTTTTCCTAGGTAGCAAATTCGCTGCCGCCGTTTTAATTAATCGGGGTAATATTAAAAGAGTTACAAATAACATGTATGGAAACGCATGAAAAACTCAACCCGCTTCGTGAGATATATATGTGAATATGAAATAGTAAATCTCAAAAAACGATGTAGTGAGTCACGTACAGTTTTTTTAAAAGCTTTTTATTATATATACAAAGTACTATTATTATCAGCCTAACCACTGCTGTATAATAAGCCCTAATGAGCGCCTTGTCTTCAGCTGGACGCATCCAGCTTCTGCCTACAGTCTTTCGCAGGTCGTCATCCCAAGCAGGAGTGCGTCCTACACTAGGTTTACCGAGTCGCCGTCTCCACTCAAGAACACGTTGACCCCAGCGGTTGTCGGTACTAAAGTGCGATAAGTTTATTGCAGCCGATTGTACTAAGTACAATCAAGAAGTCTTCTTGACCAGAACTTTCACAAATAGTTGGTTAACGAGCTTTACATTGGCCACAAGACCACCATAGCCCAGCAGATATAGTATATGTATATATAGCAGATGCAGTTATTTTACAATTTGCATGACCTGCCACGGCTTTTTGTTAGGATAGATTTCTAAAGGGCTTGAAGTAGGGCCTTGATTCGCACCACTAGAGTTGCTAGATGAACCCTTCCGACGCACAGTACCAGAAACGGAAAATATCTTATACGCGGATGACCAGATGCACATTTCGCGAATTACCAAACACGCAGAAGACCTGATACGCATATTACCAGATTTAGTTTTGCAAAGTACCAGATACGCATATTACCAGATTTAGTTTTGCAAAGTACCAGATACGCATATTACCAGATTTAGTTTCGCAAATTACCACATATTAGGTAGGTAAGTACATTACATACTGGAATTAGTACATTCTAGATAAGAAGAAGATGTGCGTCGAAACGAGATGAACTCAATGGAAATAAAATTGTAGATAAATACAAATTTATGTTTTACAAGCCGAACTAGGACGAACAATTAAAAAAAATCAGGCATTACCTACATCAGATGATAGCAAATCATTGGAAAAGGTAATACCTGTTCTTTTTTTTACCAAGCGTATTATTTAGGTTTGCTTTGGACCTCTGTAAATGGATTTCAAATATTACATTTGTATTAATTGGCCACCTTCCCATCTAACGCAAGAACAACAGGCGTTTGACCACCACCACTGACATTTGCACAATTACTTTACACTATAGTAACTAAAAACCATATGAAAAAAGCCGGAATAACTTCTAACACTACATGCCATCCGGTTATATCCCATCCCAACACTACACCACTCCACCTGCACAGCTGCAACGGTCAATGTCCGAGTAATACGTATTCAAGTGACATTATTGTTACAGTGATTGACGTATTTAGTGTGGACCCGGATTCAGGCCAAGATGTTAGTTGTTTGAACAACTCGCGACCTAAAACCTAGGTACCCTTTACGACCCGGTAAGTCTGCATAGACCGGCGATAAAGTCGCGCGACCGAGACGCGATCGAGTCGCTCTAACGTTGCGATGGGTAGAATGAGACAGAACGGAAAACTGGATGAGATTTATGGGAAGGGAAGAAGCCACAAAGAGGAAATAAATGAATAATTAAAATAAATAAACAATTATTATTTTTATAGCCACCATGATCACGCTTTTTAACATACACAATAAAATTTTGAAAACTGATAAAAAGTCAGCTGTTAATCGACTAGGAAAAATACTTACTCTTTGTGATCACAAAGTACTTTTCCTCGACGAAACATTAATTATTTTAAACGTGCTGCGTGTTTTAAATGCTTTAAAAAATGTAGCTATGAATCTAACATTATTTTCCTAATATTTCTTCAGATCGCATTCTTGTTATTCCACATCTCCCTTTGCATTTTCATTTCTTCTTTGAAAATGATTTTTCATACTCGCACGAACAAGTTGTCAGACTACTTGGTGTCCACTAATGATGTGCAGTTTATATACAAAGTCTATTGAATAGAAAATAAGGAGGTAAACGCTTCTGTTGTACCTTGATTTGAGTGAAAGCACTTGAATACATTCTCTATTTACAGTGTATTCGATAGGAAATGGAATGAAGACTGTCTGATAGCATTGTTATGGACACACCTTGGGTACATACTTTATGAGAGCTCTCGATAGATAGATAGATAGATAGATAATTCTTTATTGCACACTAAAATGACAATGTAAAATAAAAACTTAAAAAAACTAGATACAATTGGCGATATGGGAAAGAGAAAGGATGCAAAAGCCCAGCAACAAATTATCTACGATCTTTTATCTCAAACGTGGGCAAATAATGAAATCCGGTAGGACGGCCACAAATGAGACATCAAAATTAAAGCGGGCAGAAACTGAACAGGATAACAATCATAGCTGCATGAAGTAGAAAAAATAGAAATTGAAGTAACGTCCGACACGGCAGTCAATTGGTCTATAGAAGCTCTGGCGTCTATGGAAGTAGAAGAGAAAAAGAAGTAGTGGGCACAGGCCACAAAGGAAAGAGACCAAAATATCCTCACCGTGCGAATAATAACTTCCCTCTAATTAAAGCGTATTTTTAGGAATCATTACATATACGTTTAGAAATGCCTGAAATAAAACAAGACCTTGAAGATAATTCGATACACGAAACTATCAATTTCCTTAGCCCCAACCATAGGTTTGTAAAGTGTGAATTCGAGTCGACAAAAACAGTTGTTAACAAGCTAAAATATATTTGTAGATGCCTTAGTGGTTATTTTTGTTCACTGGATAGGAAATTCTTGAAAATAAAATCAAAACGTCTATTTTGCAGGGATTACTGTCGCAATTACTGTTAAATACAAAATAATATGACGACCGATGTGGCGCGGTGGGCGAAGGTCCGCCTGCGACGCAGGAGGTTGCGGGTTCGATTCCCGCCTCGGAACAAATGTGTGTACGATCTGCAGATATTTGTTTCGGGTGTTCTGGTCGTTTTCTATATATAATAAAAAATATCTATCTATGTAATGTATTGTATTATGTATATCAGTTATCTAGTACCCATAACACAAGCTCTGCTTACCATGGGGCTAGATAATGCTGTGTGAAATGTCCAGCATTATTTATTATTATAAATATTAAAAAAATTATTAAATATCAGCAGATCCTGTAGATTGTTTGCAAGAGTGTGCAGTTAGCGCAATTGTTTTGTTGCTAAGCAATGTTTAGTGAATTGGTTAATGGATATAGATATTTATTTATCCTATAGCAGTCTACTGCTGGACATAGGCTTCCCCAATGAGCACCATAGCGCCCTGTCTTCAGCAACGAATCTACGCGCCTATATAATCAAAAAAAGAAATAAAGTAATTTTATGAGGCTAAAACTGTTTTAGAATCCTATCGAGAACTGGTAGTAATCTTATACAATTAGCTTTATAGTAAAATTGGTTCTATATTAGTGTAGGCGTTCTAACAAGGAAACTATTTTATAAATAGATGAAATCCCAGTACAAAATTAACATGGTGACTGTTTAACCCCCGATGAGGTCATTTGGGACCTACCATTAGTGATATTAGTAGGTAGAAAGTATAGAATTTGATTCGATATTAGATAGTTCGATATCAGTGGCTTCGCATGCGTTGTTTCTATGGAAACGTTTATAGGTCCACCAGTTCAAAGTCGCTCAGCGAGCTATGGAAAGAGCTTTGCTTGGAGTTTCTCTGAAGGATAGGATTCATAACGAATACATCCGACAGAGAACCAAGGTTATCGACATAGCTCAAAGAATTAGCAAGCTGAAGTGGCAGTGGGCCGGCCATATCTCGCGAAGAGCCGACGGCCGCTCTGGGGCAAACGTGTTCTTGAGTGGAGACCACGACTCGGTAAACGTAGTGTAGGAAGCCCTCCGACCAGGTGGGACGATGACCTGCGAAAGACTGCAGGTAGATGCTGGATGCGGCAAGCTGAAGACAGGGCGCTATGGCGCTCATTGGGGGAGGCATATGTCCAGCAGTGGACTGCTAAAGGCTGATGATGATGATGTTTATAGGTTATTTTTATCTCAATGGGAACTGATTTAAGGGATTGTTTTTGTTTTTCAAAGTTCTTTTTTTACAATCGTAGATTAACTAAACACTGTTTAGAACCTAACTTAGTACAAAACCAATTAATTAATAACTCTACAGGCTGAACGCCCAAGTTTTTTGATAAAAATACTATTTATAATAAGTTACACTTATTAAAGCATTTCATTAAGGGATTAAAAGTATCCGTTGTGTTATTCTAAATCTAGACCTATATCTATTTTTGACGACCGATGTGGCGCGGTGGGCGAAGGTCCGCCTGAGACGCAGAAGGTTGCGGGTTCGATTCCCGCCTCGGAACAAGTGTGTGTACGATCTGCAGATGTTTGTTTCGGGTGTTCTGGTCGTTTTCTATGTATAATAAAAAAATATATATTTATGTATATCAGTTATCTAATCTACCCATAACACAAGCTCTGCTTACCATGGGGCTAGATAATGCTGTGTTAATTGTCCAGCATTATTATTATGTCTCTCATTTACCATGATCTTGGGCCATAAAGTGACCCGGTTATTTGGAAGGCTTGCGTGGGGCCGAAGCCAACAGCACAGAGGCCCTTTGAGAAGTTAATCTAAAGGCGATGGCGATGCTACATTATTATTATTATTTTATCGATCCAAAATTTCAGCCTGTTTTTTTCTGTAGTTTTACGGAAAATCGAATCTTTTTTTAAGAACTTTTATGGAGCTAGGTATTTTATTATTAGTATTTACTAATGTACAGTTCCACGCCTAAGAATCTGAGATATAAGGTATGCGGGAAAGGACGTTGGCATTTTTTATTTAGGCGTGCGAAGCCGCCGGCAGAAGCTAGTGTGGTATTGTATACTACAATGTTTTTACTATCGCAAAATATAACAAGGTAATAATCAGTGCAATTACTCTCGCAAAGATGATCTCTTGGTATTTCCGTGTTTACAATAGTTGTTAAAATATTGACCCCGTATTTAATTTTATGAGTTCAAATGACACTATTAAAAATAAACTAAGTATTTGTTTATTATGAAAATGAAGTCGTACGTAGGTAATCAATCACGTACGACTTTATTTTCATAATACATACAGTTTTCAGGATTTGATTGAAATTATGAATTGATTAACTAGAATAGATATCCATATCCTAATACATATTTATATCATCATCGGGATATAGCAGTCCACGGTTGGATATAGGCTCCCTCAATGAGCGCCATAGCGCCCTGTCTTCAGCTTGCCGCATCCAGCATTTACCTTCAGTCTTTCACAGGTCGTCATCCTGGTCGGAGTTATCCTACACTTCGTTTACAGAGTCGTGGGCACACTAATGCCCCAGTGGCCGTCGGTTCTTCACGAGATATGGCCGGCCGACTGCCACTTCAGATTGCTATTTCTCAGAGCTATGTCGATAACCTTGGTTCTCTGTCGGATGTATTCGTTACGAATCCTATCCTTCAGAGAAACTCCGAGCATAGCTTTTTCCATAGCTCGCTGAGCGACTTTGAATTTATACCTTGTTATTCGCCAATTGCTAGGATCTTTATTATCTTTGGCTGATCAGAAGCTCAACAGAAGATCTACCTTAGATCAATTACATTTTTAACACATCGCTCTAGATAACGCAAGATTTTTAAACATAGGACCTGTTTTTTTCACTCTGTTTATGTTATGTATGTAACATAAAGAAACCAAATGACTCATGAGCTAATGCTTATAATTATGACAAGTTTATACTTTGAAGGATAGAAGAAGAAAACTTTGAATTACTATCATTCTAGATAGTTATTACACAAACGAGATGCGGCCAAAAAAATATATAAAATAGTACATAAATAAGTGGAATGTAACGACCGAGATATCAGCCATTACGCTTTTATGGTAGTACATGTACCTACGCTGGTGATTTTTGCATGTAGATAATTGACTTTTGCTTTATGTATAATCACACTAATCCAAATAAAACGTTTCTGAGCAATATCCTAAAATTACAGCTAAAAATAATATTTTTTTGGGGAGGCCTATGTCCATATCCCTATGCATTGGACTGCTATAGGCTGATGATGATGATGATGACAGCTAAAAAAGCTTAATTATATCAATCTATGTATGTACCGGATTTGACTGAACCAGCAAAGACCTGGTCTACTCGTATATCATGTAAATAAATATTTTCATACATTTTTTCTCACTGTAAGCGACCTAAAATCTTTCTTTTGGATTTTAAAAACATCGTGTACTACGGCATCTAGAAAACCTAGTCGCTTGTAGCTTGACTCTAATGCTTGACTCATTTTCTTTAAAAATAATTTATCCCTGGTTTTGAAAGGATTTTGGAAGAAAGAAGGGTGGATTTATGTAAGGTAAAGCGTCCTTGAGCGTGGGCGGCTAAATTTGAGTTCGCAGCCGCATTGCGACGGTTTTGCTTAACTTTTAATTTATTACTAGACATGTCTCGACTGCCTTTGTAGTCTGGTTCAAAAGTTTGAGGGGAAGAGAATCTCATATTTCTAATAACCTAGGGAGTATAGAGTTGAACCACTCGAGCTGGGAGTGAATGTATGAAGGAGGCATGCTTGCGCCTATAAAACGAACAAATGTAAAACCTAGGAAAAGTGTAAGTATCAGTTGAAACATATATTTCACACAAACAGTAATGAGACAAATAATTTAGGTTAAATAGTATTTTTGTTTAGTATTTTATTATAGTATTTATTAGTATGTATAGAATTTAGCAGTATTTATAGTATTTCGTAGTATATTGAATAAGTAAGTTAAAATTTAATCTTCTGTCTATTTATAATTTTATTTATGCACATATACCCACTTCTCTCTTCACTTTATCTCTCTCTCCCAATAAGGTTTGCTGGAAGAGAACTCTTTTTAGGGTTAAGTTCACCTTTGTATTAATTTTCTAGAATAGGTTTTATATATAGTTTATCGTGCAAAAAGTATAAAATAAATAAATAAACAAATGGAATTTTAAAAATTAAATGTATTGTACTATACGAGACTGGCAAGCCAACCCTGCACTTTGGGTGTCAGTACGGTCAACCATCCCATAATTTGATTGTGAAGGAGGTTGTATTTATATTTTGTATTGTTGTAGTTGTATTGTATTTATATATTGTCTTTTAATTGTATTTTGTTTTGAGACATTTACACGTCCATGGCATAGCTATGATAATTGATATAATGTATGATATGTATGAAATAATTATATACTATAGAGTTTAGTGTATATAAAATAAAACGCAGAAGACTCACGATAACAAAAACATCATGACACATATAAACAAACAATGTTTATATTATTTGAAAAATCTGCATAGATTAGCAAGTACCATTTGCAGTGTGCATAATTACTTAAACTAAAGTGAACTTACGATATTTTGTAGCGAAGAATTCTAATGAATCTCTGTGCATTTATTTGGATTTGTATTATTTTGTTAGTGCTCAATGCACACATTTCACCCAATTGCTATAATTTGGATCGATTTCAGACAACCTTACCAAGTTAGCAAAATAACAAATCTTACTTTTTCTTTAATTAACTACATTTCAGTTTTCAAAACAAGCAAAAAACCTTTACCTATTTATAAAACGAACAGTCGGTCTGTTATTATTTCATGACAAAACGTCATACATTGTGATACATTTTATTCTAGATAGTTTTCTATTCAAAAAATACGTGTAGTAGCATGCAAAAGCTAGTGTTTGCTATAATATACATAATGTTCGACTATTTTAATCTTATAATATAATTATATAGGTAATAATAATAAATATTATTAATAAGACATTTATTTTTCACTCACAAAAGGCCTTACAAAAATTTGCGTACATTAATTATGATCACTCTGGCCTTTGTCCAGCAGTGGGATGAACCTATAGAAAAAAAGATCTATAGACATTATTGACCTGTTTTATTAGAGGCTGGTGCTTGAGGTAGGTTAATAAAACCTGTTTTTTTTCTATCAATGCATAATAAGCAATGCATTTGCAAAAAATATTTGCTAAATGAGAGACTAGAAAATCCTAGTGAAATATTTAGCTTTTTTAAATGAAACCACCGAATTTGTTATTTAAACTGTTTTGTCGAAACATCGGATAACTATTGTTCTTGATAATTAAAGCAATACAAGTACATTGGAAAACTGTCATGAAGGATAAATAGGTGCGTTTCGAAAGAAAAATTTACATAGAATTGAACAAAGTATGTACCTTTCCTACATAATGTACTGAAGAATTACAATAATGTACATAGTAATCTAATTTCATGAATAAGTAAGTATTTACAATTACAGGTTAATAGAACGTTGGTTTACTTTCTTTTAAATCAGAATTTTCTTTTGTTAGATCAACTTTTCAGCTGATGTGGGTCAATGAACTATTCCGCACTATAAGACACGCAAAAAATCGATTTTATTTAAAGAAAATTCGTTGTTTTCCCATCATTTTAATGTAAAAGTATCTGCAAAACTCAACTACACGAGTACTTAGTTGATATTTTTGCAGAAACTTTTCGCGATAATAGGTACGATCCTATTTTACATATTATTGCAGTTGAGTAAACGGCCTTTAAAAACTTATAAAATGCCTAATGATAGCCAGTATTTGAGAAAACAACATAGTTATCCAGTAAATTGTGATTATATTAATTTAATATTTAAATTTCTTAGAATGTTATTTAAAGTTGCCTGATTTATTCACTTAATTAAGCTAAAAATGCCATTGGTCCATGAAAAGCTCCTTAGTATAATTCATAATGATCAAAAACTCTGTACCCTACTGTAGTTTATCACTTCTTTTATGTTTATATCTATGTTATATCTAGGTAGTCTGATGTGTTATCGACGCGAACCTTCACCCGAATAGTTATTCATCTGATCAATTTAAATGTATGTGTATATATATATTATTTTCACTACTCAGAAAGTGGCTTATATAGTATGCGAGTAAACTCACGGATAATTTCAATTGATCAGCTGAGCAACGCTGTATCACAAAGGTTTCAAGAGGGCAGTTATAGACACAAGCTCCGGGAATAAAAGGTAAATTAAAGCACTGCATAGGGCAGAAGGGCCCATTGCCTGTTTTTGATATAGACCCCCTTAGAAACGCCATTGGTGCCGATGTAATCTGATGATTAGAAATCAATAAGGTTTACTTTATTAGGCTTTGAAAATAACCTTACAGCCAAGATAAATTGAAACGAAACTTAATCAAATATGGAACTAATTGTTAATTCTTAAATCAAATTTCTACGCACTTGTGGAAGAATTAAAAGTAACCTACTTACTTGAAGGTTTATGATGCTGTGTGAAAATGATATAGAATGATTTTTATTTCCCTTTTAGTATAAAGAAATGAGCACAGCACATAGTTGATTTTGAGATTATGAATGTGTTTGATCATATCAAAATTATAAAAACCTCTTTTATAAACTTTGTTTAGTTTAATGCTAGATATGAAATATGTATAACTTATTTTATATTGACACTTCAATTAAGTGTATGTAAATTCTTCAGGTGTATGTGAAGTTTTAATAACAAAACATAATAAACAAATCTAATTATTTCGTTTTCATTTTAAAAATCATATTCTTACGACTTCAACCCACTCTTTGTGTTTGTTTACTTACGTAAGTTTTCCGCCCTAGCTGGTTGGGCGGCGTTATATAGCGCACTTTAATTTTAGTGACTAAATCTCTTTTGTTATGAATTATGGTGCTATAGAGGTCTATAGAGTCTTTTAAACCTTACTACAAAAGGGTATAAGAGACTTAAATATTTTTTTACTGAGCCTTTTGTAGATTGTCTCATATTGATATTTTTCTACATTTTACAAACATAAAATAACAAAAGAGGAAATCATAGCAATATCCACAATTATGAGATGAAGAACCCTGTTTTTCTTATAAAAATAAATGGCCAGTAAAAACTAAAACTTACCAAAACTCGCTCGCAGTTTAAAAAAGATCGAAACCTTTTTAGAAAACCGCTTCGAAATTTAAACTTGCATCATCACTCCTCAAAAAATCATGGCCAGTAACAAATTGGACTTACCGTTTAGAAAAGAACGTTCGCAGTTTTAGAACCGTTCGTAAATTCGAACTTGTAATTCGAAATACGGAAGAAGGGCCGTGCGAAGCGCTAGCCGATTGGAACAGCACTGCGGCATATCGACCGACAGACACTACAAAACGGCACGCGACGTATAGAATTCCTAAGATGTCCTACTTCTGCCACAGGTAATTGCAACTTTTTACTAGAAACCCTTTCTACCCTTCTGCTAAGAAAATAACAGTTCTGTCTACGATAAAAGACTTATTGCTTTGAGGATAATGTTTCTTTCCTTTCTTTCCTCATAGAATTTTCCGACGGCATAAATCATATCAACGCATCTGCCCACAGGCAATAGCTCTTCGCTTCGGGCGATGAAAGATACAAGTGTGTCATTTTAGATGTTTGTTTTTAATTATTTTACTAAGTTTCATAAGAAAAATGTTACTTTATAAATAATTAATAATATAATGCTGGACAATTCACACAACATTATCTAGCCCCGAGCTAAGTAGAGCTTGTTTGCTGGTACTAAATAACTGATAATTAATACTGTCAACTACAGAGATATATTTTTTTTATTTTGCATATAAAATATCCACATCACCCAATCTGCAGATTGTACACACTTTTGTACCGAGGCGGGGATCGAACCCGCAACCTCCCGCCTCATCACAGAGGTCGTCAATGGATCTCATCGACATCGTCAATTGTCGCAAATATAGATGTTACATCTTCGCGCCAAAACTACTGAACAGATAGAGGAACCTGAAGATTGTTTGCAACTGTCTGCAGTAAGCTCAATTGTTTCAATAATAAAACTAGGTCTAAGTAATTTGTTTGTATTATTTAATTGTCATTTTCTTTGTTAATAAAGAGTTATACAACTATAATGAAGTAAAAAGGAAAAAAATTATGTTTTAAACTTACCACCAAACGCTCACAATTAAATTATTCCAAATATCTACAGGAACAGAAAAAGTCAATAACTTCAGTGTGAGTGGTTTCAGGTATTACCGTCGACTGCGGCGAAGATGGTGCCATCTTACATTTATGAAGCTATGTACTTAGAAGTGCAGTTATAATTCCATGTGTCACCTTCTCAGTTATTACCGACAGCGGGAGCAGTAACGTGTTTTTTGGTTAGGGGACATCTCGACCGCCCAAAATGTAACCCGTAGGCAAGGTTTTTTCTTTATTAACACTTTGACTGCGGTTTTTTTTCGACGACTGCGGTCTTTTTTTTTACCTAAAAAATTCGTGCTGCCACTCTACACAGCGGTTGTGTTGCGCCGCACATGCGTTTCGTTCGAAAAATATTACAGCTCTGCTGAGTCACAAAGATCTGTATTTTCTCAGCCGCTGCGCTAGTGTGGATTTACGCATGTTAGTCACTCGTAGAAAACTCATACCGTGCGTTTTCAGCACTCAAAGTGTTAGGGGACATCTCGACCGCCCAAAATGTAACCCGTGGGCAAGGGTTGAGTTTAACAGAAAAAACCAAATACGTATATAACTTCAGAAGCTAGAACAAAATCAACTTGATCAGATGTCATCAGGATCGAAGACATTCAGACCAGTTGTCCCTATACCCCTAAAGAAGTAAACTGGCCACCACTACCATTATCTATACAAACGCAAAAAAATCACATTTGTTGTATGGGAGCCCCTTTTAATATTTATTGTATTCTGTTTTTTAGTATATGTTATTATAGAGGCAACATAATCTTCTGTGGAAATATCACGGTCCATGAGATACAGCTTGGTGACGGACGGACTTAGTAATCGAGTCCCATTTTACCCTTTGGACACGAAACCCTAAAAAGGACTTTGGGAAGACCTAGAGCGAAATTGCGGGTAGCGATTTACTGTGTACGCCCTCTGCTCTATCTATTGGCTCTCTCTTGACTATAATGGGGGTTCCTGTTTTCATAAAATACATACATAAAATCGATTAATCAGTTTAGGAGAAATTGGCATACCAGGGTCTTTATTGTACACATAATAATCCCTTTATTTTCACTAGTCGTAGAATAAGAAAATGTGTCATAATAGTCATAATAGTGACTATTATGTACTATGTGTTATTCGTCTTCGGGTCTGGAGTCTGGACATTGGGAACACGGTCTAATATTAATGAAAATTTAATTATAAGCGCTTTATTACCAATTTATTGTTGTAAGTGTTAATGTCTAAAGGAGTCTACATGAAGAGTCGACACACTGAAAATTGAAACTGCTGCTGGTAGATTCACATGTAAACAAGTATAGGTACTTATACTAAAACTTTTGAAACTATCATGGTTATTAACACTAAAGTTATTGAAAACGGGATATTTACCATGATTTGATATTTGAGTTTTCTAATATTTCGGCACAGTTACATGCGCCATGATCACGGAGGAACTGCAATATGAGATGAAACTGTGCCTGACTGTAAATATTGGAAAACTCAAAAATCAAATCTTTGTCAATATCCCGTTTTAAATGACTTTAGTATACTTACACCCGTATTCAAGAACAATACTATGAGGCCTCACAGTGCAGTGAATACGGGTGTTATACTGTTTCACCGCTAATTTGCTGCATGTTGAGCGAATAACAAACAAAAGAATATAAACTAATGATGTGCCAATGAGTGGCAAAATTAATATAAGTATTTTCATCTGAGTTGACCTACTGAACTGCTCTGACATAGCCTAGCAGTATTTATTTAGCTTTATTCAGAAGACAAACAGTTTTACACACCTAACAGATAAACTTAAATAATAACAATTTATGTGTCCTCGCATGTAGAACTTTTTTGTTCAGGGTTTTACTGAAACATAAGCTAATCTTTACTAATTAATTTATAAAACAAACAGATATATAGGCATATTAGGCTCTTGAGTTAAATGATTCCTCAAAATCCACTCTAGTTTTCCAGGAATCATACTAACTCATACGACATTATGATCCCACCAACAGGGCTGCACCAGGTTTTGGTAGTGTATACTGCATAACTAAGTCTATTCTAAGGGTAGTTGGCACCCAGCAACAAGGATTTTTTAGGCTTGCGTGTGTAGCGGTGGTTCTTTCAAACGACTTCTACCCGATTGTCGAGTTCAGTGAATAACAATGAACTTAATGATTTTCCATGTACCTACTCTACTTTGCCGTGGTTTTGATTCTTGTCGATGGAACTTGTGCCTCTTGACCCAAATTGTGACGATTGGGAAGCATTTAGTTTGTTTCTTCTAATTTTCGTTGTGTTTGTTTCATTTTGTGATTGATTTGTTCCATGTTGTGAATTTGATACAATTAATGAACTGCGCATTTGGAAGGTTGTGTTTTGAATGTGCATTTCACTTGGTATAGATGTGCCTTTTTGTAGATGTTGGTTATCAGCGTCACTAACGTCATTTTTCAAAGAATTAAGTGCTTCGTTTAAAACTTTCAGTTCACTACTGGTGTTCTTAGAACCAATTTCACAGAAGCCATTCTTTTGAAGGTTACCATTGGTCACGGAATGTTTCTTTTTGAGTTCAGTTATTTTTTGCTCTTGTGGTTTCTTGATATAGGTTTTGATGTAGAAGTCGATGAAAAGGATGAGAATGAAGAGGTTTTGGGGGAGAAATACAGCGCTTGTCCATCTCGGATATTCGCAGTCTGGCTTGAAGACGATGGCTAGCATATGACAGACGCACCAGAAGAACTGCGCCTGGAAATAAGAAGAGTAAAAACTGTATAAAATAAGTTCATCAGCATTATTGTGTGGATTGTCCAGCGTTATTTTATTTAATTATTATTCTCAAAATCACGTTTGCCCCAGCAGCGGTTGTCAATTATTCGAGCTAATGTTACTTTAGTTTGCTACGTATAAATAATCACTGTGTCGAGGCTTTGCCATGTCCACTTCCTTTGATGTTGATTCTTAAAGAAGCATTTCATGAAGAACAGCCCCTTTTTTCGACGAGGTTGACAAGCATTTTCCCCTATGATTTCACTCCATACATCTATGCTATGTGGATACATTCAGGATTCGTTGTCAGTCTGGGTTTCCACCTTGCCGTTAATGTCCCCCGTTTGAACTTATGATTTGGGCAATGGGCATATAAATAACTAGCTGCGCTCCGCGGTTTCATCCGCGTGGTGATAGATATTTTGGATAATATACTATATATCTTTATGAATTGTAGCCTGTGTTATTCTGATATGTAAGCTATATTATTGTGAAGTTTCATTAAATCCATTCAATAGTTTTTACGTGAAAGAGTAATAAACATCCAGCAATCCATCCATCCATCACTTGTTTTATAATATTAAGAAGGATTAAGCGTCACGCTGTTTATTTCGAGCTAAGTGGCAGTTTATGTTTTGTTGATGACATACATTTTAAGTAAGGAAAGTCACTGCCTAGGTCGGAAATGGGCGGAGTCTTGTGGTGGTCATTGGTCTCAGTTAAAAACAGACTGCCTAGTTTGAGGTTATTGTTATTGCTTATATAAGATCTATGTGTACAGTGAACACTTTTATCCTTGATGACCTCTGTGGCGTGGTGGGCGAAAGACTGTCTGCGACGCAGGAGGTTGCGGGTTGGATTTCCGCCTCGGGACAAATATTTGTTTGCTGATATTTGTTTCGGTTGGTCTGGTCATTTTTCTATGTATAGTAAAAATATTTATCTATGTAATGTATTGTATTGTATTATGTATAACCTAAACTCCAGCTCTGCTTAGCTTGGGACAAGATGATGCTTTGTGGATTGTCCACTTGTCCAGCAATATTTATTTATTATTAACACTTTGATTGCTGTAATCACACGGTATGTGCTTTCTACAAGTGACTAATATGCGTAAATCCACACTAGCGCAGCGGCTGAGAAAATACAGATCTGTGTGACTCAGCACAGCCGTAATATTTTTCGAACGAAACGCATGTGCGGCGCAACACAACCGCTGTGTAGAGCGCAAGCACTAATTTTTTAGGTTAAAAAAAAGATCGCAGTCGTCGAAAAAAAATCGCAGTCAAAGTGTTAATAAATAAATATATAATTCTGTGCTTACGGTACTGAATGTTTAAAGTTGTAACCAAAACTTTCATCTGATATCTGTTGGAAAACTGAAATTTTCAGCTTGATAAGAGTAGGTCACTTACCAGTATATCGATAACGACTTGGTACGTAGATATACGTATACTTATATATATATTTATATTTATATACGTGTACGATACGTAGTATAAATATAAATAATAAATAAATAATGCTGGACAATTCACACATTATTATCTAGCCCCATGGTAAGCAGAGCTTGTGTTATGGGTACTAGATAACTGATTTACACACAATACATTACATAGATAGATATTTTTTTATTATACATAGTAAACGACCAGAACACCCGGAACAAATATCTGCAGATCGTACATACAATTGTTCCGAGGCGGGAATCGAACCCGCAACCTCCTGCGTCGCAGGCGGACCTTCGCCCACCGCGCCACATCGGTCGTCGACTGATATGTATTGTTAGGTACATAAAATTATCATTTTTTCAATTATTTAGGTTATGCAGTAAAATGAAATACAGCAACACAACTTTCATTTTCTAATTGAAAATATCACACTCATTAATTAAGTTTCGTTGTTAAGTGCAATGATTTATTATAGTATCTTCATAGATAGATAGATAAATAGAAAATACTTTATTATCCCACACAAAACAGAAAACAATACAGGTATAAATAATAGAATAAAGGAAGTATAAAGGGCGGCCTTATCGCTGAGAGCGATCTCTTCCAGGCAACATTAGGATGGACTGGACATGAAGGAACAAAATAGACGGTGGTACTTAATAAATATATAGATAATAAAAGAAAACAAATAGGTAGCTACACTACATACCATAATACCTAGTAGGTACTACTTACATAGGCATAAGATAGAGCTATCAATGTTTTCTTAAGGATAAATAATGCTGATGCAGCAGTTTTTTGAAGCATCTTAAGTACGAACAAGGTGTGAACGTGCATTAGTGTTAACATCTTAGTGTTAACACTTTGACTGCGAACTTTTTTTTAACCTAAGTCATTCGTGCTGCCGCTCTACACAGCGGTTGTGTTGCGCCGCACTTGCGTTTCGTTCGAAAAACATTACGGCTGTGTTGAGTCACATATATGTGAACAGTAAATTTTATTTGATAATAATTTATATATAAAATATGACTTGTCTAAGTGCTTATTTTGTAAGCCTAAAGAAATAAATGATTAATAATACAAAAATAAGATCTCTATTTTTTCAGCCGCTGCGCTAGAGTGGATTTAAGCAAATTTGTCACTTGGTGAAAACACATACGGTGTGATTTCAGCACTCGAAGTGTTAAGTTAACTAACCTATTTATTTTAACTTGAACTTGCTATGAATATTTGTATTTGGTAAATAACTTACGATTTGCAGTTGTGTAATGTACTTCTTCCACCAGAGAGATTGCTTTGCACTCGGATTGACTACCGTATACAAATAGTAGGAATACATTATAATGTGAACAAATGTATTAATTACTCCAATTAAGGTTCCATGGCCGCCTGGAATAAAAACAATATGTTATTAATTATTAAATAATCGCAATGAAAAGAAAACAATGACAGTTCGTTCACCGATTCTCCCAGAGGACTCATGTGGGAATAACATTCAAGTTTTCAATATAGAAAAAATACTTCGATTTTTCTTCAAGTAAGGTAGGTACAACTTGCAATTTTTTTAAGATTTTTTTTTAAGAATATTTATTTCAAAATTTACAAGTTAGCCTTATTATCTATGCACTTTTTACCCATTTATTTTTATTAGTAGTTACTTATACCACAAGTATAAAAAAATCTTCATAAAAAAAATCTTAATATTTTTGCTTTTTTCCATGTTGAAAGGGGATAATTCAGAACGGCTATTAAAAAAAATTACACCTAAGTTTGCTAAGACTTAGATGTCATTTTTATTGTGTTGTTCTATTATTATCCATCCGTGCCGTGAAAACTTTTATTAATTGACGACCGATGTGGCGCGGTTGGCGAAGGTCCGCCTGCGACGCAGGAGGTTGCGGGTTTAATTCCCGCCTCGGAACAATTGTGTGTACGATCTGCAGATATTTGTTCCGGGTGTTCTGGTCGTTTTCTATGTATTATAAAAAATATCTATCTATTTAATGTATTGTATTATGTATATCAGTTATCTAGTAACCATAACACAAGCTCTGCTTACCATGGGGCTAGATAACGCTGTGTGAATTGTCCAGCATAAAAAAAAATATAATAAAACTTCTGAAACTATCATGGTTAATAACACTAATGTCATATAAAACAGGATATATACCATGATTAGATTTTTGAGTTTTCCAATATTTCGGCACAGTTTCATGCGCCATGATCAAGGAATAACTTTAAATAAACTTTTTGGTATTAATCAATTTGTTAAAGTGCCTAACGATTATCTATGACAAAAGCATTACTCAAGCAAAAGCTAGTATTCGATTTTTATTTTTTATATTAGCCTGATTCGTCCCACTGCTGGGCAAAGGGCCCCAAATCTTTCCTCTCAGTGCAGTCTCCCACCAATCTCTGAGGTAAAGTATATTATACTAAAATTATGACAAGCTAATATCGAATCGAACCCGCAACCTCCTGCGTCGCAGGCAGACCTTCGCCCACCGCGCCACATCGGTCGTCAAATTGTATTATATTATATTGTGACATAGGCTATATTATATTCTCTTTATTCCCCTAGAAAAGTGAAATTCGAATTAAAAGCGGGTGAAACCAAATACATCGTACCTGGTAGATAAGTGACAGCTCCCCATATCAGCAGCACCATGCCAGTGTGGTGGTAAATATGGAGGAACGATATTTGCCTGTACTTTTTCCTCAGGACAAAGAATACCTGGAAATAAAGAAAGGTTTCCCTTGAATAAACAAAGATATATTTAAAATACGTGAACTAAATCCCAATATCCAGATATCCCTAATATCTGCAGATCTTGTATTCAAATTCAAATTCAAATAAATTTACTGTAGAAACTGTGTACAAAAAGATCATCAACAGTTTGTTTTTTTTTTTTGACGACCGGTGTGGCGCGGTGGGCGGAGGTCCGCTTGCGACGCAGGAGGTTGCGGGTTCGATTCCCGCCTCGGAACAATTGTGTGTACGATCTGCAGATATTTGTTCCGGGTGTTCTGGTCGTTTTCTATATATAATAAAAAAATATCTATCTATGTAATGTATTGTATTATGTATATCAGTTATCTAGTACTCATAACACAAGCTCTGCTTACCATGGGGCTAGATAATGCTGTGTGAATTGTCCAGCATTATTTATTTATTTATTCAGTTTATCCATTAATTATGGACGTACAATATTTAATCCTTAAATACTCGCGTGGGGTGTTTAACACCCCAGCGACTGTTTTATCGTCTCTAGTTATTGGAGTTTCGAATTTACAACGCTTTTTTGTAACCTTTATCATAAATAAAAGTCTGATTTTGTATGTATTTGGTAGTTTTTTCTACGCGAGTACTTATGTATGTTTTTATGCGCTAGTACCTAAGGGTTAACATATACTCGTAACAAAGTAATTTAATGATTATAATTTTAATATCATAAAAAACATTTCTCTATGAGCTACCTACGGAGTTTTGTCTTAAATTTACAAGAACGCAGACTGTACGACGACGTTCGATTCCCGCCTCGGGACAAATGTTGTTAATGGTATTACACTTCACTTACCTATTTAATAATACAATGATTTCTTATTTAAATTTATTTTCAGTAAGACCTATATCTATAAATTTCACGACCTCTGTGGCGCGGTGGTCGAAGGTCCGCCTGCCACGCAGGAGGTTGCGGGTTCGATTCCCGCCTCGGAATAATTGTGTGTATGATCTGCAGATATATGTTCCGGGTGTTCTGGTCGTTTTCTATGTATAATAAAAAATATCTATCTATGTAATGTATTGTATTATGTATATCAGTTATCTAGTACCCATAACACAAGCTCTGCTTACCATGGGGCTAGATAATGTTGTGTGTGAATTGTCCAGCATTATTTTTTATTTAAACAAAAATGTACATTTCCCTTGTAGAAGAATCTAAATCATGTAATACAGGCTTTAATTTCTTCTACAAAACTTTTGTAGAAGAAATTAAAGCCTGTAATACAGTTTGCAACTAGCAAATGAATATAAATAAATAATGCAGGACAATCCACACAACATCATCTATCTCCAAGCTAAGCTTAGCTGGTGTTATGGGTACTATAGATGGTTGATATACTAAATACAATATATAGTAGATTAATAGGGTCAGGCCTATGTCCGGTAGTGGACTATGATAGGCTGTGATTGTGATGATGATTTAATTTTTTTTAGTATTTAATATATTATACAGATTTCTAGATTTTTTTTAAATAAACGTAGCTGCTCTATGAACATAGGAAATATCCAGAACACCCGGGACAAATATTTGCAGATCATAACGTTTGTGCGATCTGCTATAATTTGCCTCAGGGAGAGAGACACGGACACGTGCACACCCGCAACCTCCTGCGTCGCAGGCGGACGTTTGCCCGCCACGCCACATCATCATTATCAGCCTATGTTAGTCCACTGCTGGACATAGGCTTCCCCCAATGAGCGACGCCATAACGCCCTTTCTTCAGCTGTCGCATCCAGCATCTACCTGCAGTCTTTCGCAGGTCGTCATCCCACCTTGTCGGAGGGCGTGCTACACTACGTTTACCGAGTCGTGGTCTCCACTCAAGAATACGTTTGCCCCAGTGGCCGTCGGTTCTTCGAGAGATATGGCCGGCCCACTGCCACTTCAGCTTGCTAATTCTTAGAGCTACATATAAATAAATAAATAAGGCAGGACAATCCACACAGCATTATCTAGCCCCATGGTAAGCAAAGCTTGTGTTGTGGGTACTAGATAACTGATATTCATAATACAATACATTACATAGATAGATATTTTTATTATACATAGAAAACGACCAGAACACCCGGAACAAATATCTGCAGATCGTACACACAATTGTTCCGAGGCGGGAATCGAACCCGCAACCTCCTGCGTCGCAGGCGGACCTTCGCCCACCACGCCACATCGGTCGTCAAAGTATACCTATAGTATTATGTCGATAACTTTGGTTCTCTACCATATGCCATCGTCGTCAAATAATAAAAATAATGCCTTTAATATAATGCCTTTATATAAATGCCTTTATATAAATGCCTTTAATATAATGCCTTTATATAAATGCCTTTAATATAAATTTATATAATGCTTTTAATATTGCCTTTGTATAATTTATGTGCATCAGGGCAAGGTACGTGCACCATGAAACGGCTTTTTATTATTTAATCCATTACACTGGTATACTTTAACACTTCATTTAAATAACAAGAGTCACTTTCATTACTTTGCATTTCAAATTATGTTTTACTTGTTGTACTTGTTTAAGTACCTAAATGATTAGATTAATAACGGGCTTCAACATTTTGACGAGCGATGTAGAGCCGTGGGTAAAGGTCTAGGTCAGGATGCGACAAGTGTTTGTACCATCTGAATATATGTTCTCGGTATTTTCTATGTAGGTATTATAAAAAATATTTTTCTATGTAATATATTGTATTAAGTATATCAGTCACCTAGTACCCATAACACAAGCTCTGCTTAGCTTGGGGATAGATGATGCTGTGTGGATTATCCACCATTATTTATTTATTTTTACACTAGCTGCGCCCCGCGGTTTCACCCGTTTGGTGATAGATATTTTGGATAATATACATTATATCTTTATGAATTGTAACCTATGTGTTATTCTGATATGTAAGCTATATTATCTGATATACATATACAGTATATGTCAGCATGAGACAAGTTATATTGTACATAATATATTCTATTATACTTTTGAAAGGTGGAAAAAATCTTTGGCAGGTTTCAACATACTTACAGTGTCAAGAAGATCAACTAGTTTCGAGATGAAGTAGAGGTAGATAGTCTCAGCGATGCCCATGGCTTGCTCGCTCCTGGAGTAATCTATCGGCTCGCAGATCCACTTGTAATCCCATCCCCATGCTAGGACTATTGACTGAAAGCAAACGTTTAGGAATTTTATTTGCAGGTCTAGTTATGGCTATTGTAAACCTTGTAACGTAATGAATACATCAGACAGAGAACCAAAGTTATCGACATAGCTCTAAGAATTAGCAAGTTGAAGTGGCAGTGGGCCGGTCATAGCTCGCGAAGAACCGACGGCCGCTGGAGCAAACGTGTTCTAGAGAGGAGGCCAGGACACGATAAGCGTAGTGTAGGGCGCCCTCTGACCAGGTGGGATGGACCTGCGAAAGACTGCAGGTGCTGGAAGCGGCAAGCTGAAGACAGGGCGCTATGGCGCTCTTTGGGGGAGGCCTATGTCCAGCCGTGGACTGCTATAGGCTGATGATGATAAACCTACTATGGTACCTACTTGCATTTAAGGCGCGTTGCCCGCATTGATGATGTCGCGGGTCATTGACCGCAGCTGTCAACGACCCGTTACGAAAGTGTTGTTTGTTTTAAAGGAGATGTATACAAGTCGGTGCTTAGGCCATTGTAATATAATGTTTAATTAAATTAACCACATAATTATGAACATCACTCATTGTCTTGACTAGTAATCGTTTCGGTTTGATTTATTTTTTCGTCGCCTGAACGCCTTAAAGTTTGGTCCCTACTTTTTGATACACCCTGTATATAACGAAGGGGCAATGAACCTGCTGAACTTAAGAAGTGTTTGGTTTTTACTTGTTACAAATAAAAGTTGTAGATAAATAAATAGACCCAAACCTATGGCAGAGACATAATGGACGTCGCCTTTACCTACTCCTGTCATTCGTTTGGAATGACGGAAATAATGAAAATTTGCAAATCACTTACGTAATAGAATATGTAAATACAAGCAACAACTTGCAAGAAATTATAGACAATCATTATTTTGTCCAGATTGTACGCGGGTCTTCCTTTCATAAACTGCGGTCCCCATTTCAGTACGAACATCAGGTAAATTCCGAGGACCGTCAGGCCTTGGTATGGCTTCGCTATGAGGAACCATGTTCTTGTTCTTTCGTCTGAAAAGAATAACATATAAAATAAAAGACAATCGTTTTTCTTTTGTTGTTTGGGGAGGGGATAATAGGATTATACACTACATACATACTCGATCTGAACACATAATTATAAGTACTATTTAACGCTTTGTTTATCCAGTTTATTTACCTATTGTTCCCGACGTTTGAACAGATGTTTTAACATTTATATTATAAATTATGCTTAAAAATTAAAGTTTCCAACCAGTGTGTCCTACCCGTTATGACCTACGGAGCTGAGACGTGGACACTCACGATAGGGCTGGTCCACCAGTTCAAAGACGCTCAGCGAGCTATGGAAAGAGCTATGCTCGGAGTTTGTCTGAAGGATAGGATTCGTAACGAATACATCCGACAGAAAACCAAAGTTATCGACATAGCTCAAAGAATTAGCAAGCTGAAGTGGCAGTGGGCCGGCCATATCTCGCGAAGAACCGACCGCCGCTGGGGCAAACGTGTTCTTGAGTGGAGACCACGACTCGGTAAACGTAGTGTAGGACGCCCTCCGACCAGGTGGGATGACGATCTGCGAAAGACTGCAGGTAGATGCTGGATGCGTCAAGCTAAAGGCAGGGCGCTAAGGCGCTCATTGGGGGAGGCCTATGTCCAGCTGTGGACTATAGTCTGATGATGACAATGATTATAAACTATAAAATGTAGGTGCTCAAGGCAAAAAATGATACCGAGA
The DNA here is from genome assembly GCA_943735965.1 of Eupithecia abbreviata. NCBI lineage: Eukaryota > Metazoa > Arthropoda > Insecta > Lepidoptera > Geometridae > Eupithecia > Eupithecia abbreviata. Next base: position 2,279,986 of record OX030979.1, on the reverse strand, counting down.
TTACTACAACAAAAGTTTATTAAATTAGCTTGTCATTGTATATTATTTCTAAATCATACCTGGAAGTTCATTAAATAAAATATTATATCCTCTCCACGCCATTCCTAAAATAGCAGCCATATTTGAAACTTTAACACTATTCAAAAAAACCTAAATGTAGTTACTTATACCTAATTACAATACGTTCATTATAATTAACTTGACTGCGTTAAAAGCTAGCCGTTATAACACTAAACTGTCCAATTAAAATTAACCATTATTGTCACATTTAACCTTTGGTTACTGCTTGCTTGTTACAACTGGGGTATGTTATACCCATCATGATTAAAAACTTAATTTCTGTTAAAATATTTTAAGTGTTATCATCATCATAGCTAACACTAAAATCATTAGTTAACCAGAATTTTGGAAATCTCAATACATTAATATTTTTAAACATACGCGATCTGAACATATAATTATAAGTTTTGATACAACGGGTATTTATCGCGTTTATTTACCTTTTTTCCCGACTTTTCAACAGGTTTACACTCTGTCGTGGTCACGGGATGACTGGAGTACTGGATTTACCGCCTCAGTGGTAACTCCAGTACTCCAGTCTCAATGTATGATCCAGCTATTTAAACAATAAAATTAAGAAATTTTGCTAAATATTTTGTATATAGTCAGCTTGCGATGTGCTTAATCTATTATTAAAACTGGCAATTTTCAAACTCCTTGTTAAAAATATTTATTTAATGACTGAAATATAAATAATACTGGACAATCCTCACAGCCACGCCACATCTTTCGACAGTTGTATAATATTATCCGTACTTATTATTTTTCTTATTGGGGTATACTATACCCCATGCTGTCAGTAATGGGTGATCTAAAAATAGACAAAGTAACGCCTTATAGGTTAAGTGAGTGCCTTTTACCGTATTTATTTTGTAGAATTAACATTTGAATTAATTATTGTGAATGCAATAAAACGTTCTCATAAATAAGACATAACAATAAATAATAATAAAATAACAGAAACAGATGATAGATGGCGGCTGTTTAGGTATAATCTTACCAAATATCGATGTTTTTTAGGATTAAGAGTGTTCAATTAACATAGCGCGGGTTATTAATTTAGGGCGCTTTTTGCGTTATGGTGGCACCTCACATGGCTATTTGTATTTGTGTATTTGGCATATTTGGCAAACAATTACCATGTGTGGACAGTTTATTTGACAAAGTGTTCGCCTTATTTGCCTATTTGACAAATAAGGCCAATACCAAATACGCGTTACCGTGCGCTTGTCTGTTTCTCGAGGCTTATCAAAGCAGTCAAATAGGCAAATACGCAATAAGCCGTCCACACAATGGCCGGCACCTTGCGCTCTGCTCAGTCTGCTGCCAAATGTTTGTGTGTTTGTTATTTGTGTGCCATGTGTGGATGGTCGTATTTGCCTCTTTTTGCATGTTCGTCTGAACGTCATATATTTTGCCAAATACAACAAACATCCAATAGCAAACACAAATAGCCATGTGAAGTGCCACCTTTAGGTGCATAGGCATAAACCTAGGGAAAAAGTAATTTGCCGCAAATCATCAATAAACATAATTTCAGTTAAGGCGGTTTCACTAGGCATACTAGCGACGCCACTCTTAATATCGTTCTATAGTTTTTCGGAAACCGGAATAATAAATAAGAAAGTAAGAAATAATACTGATCTAAGAAGAGCTTGGGTTATGGGTAGGTATTAGATGACTGATATACATACTATAAATACGTTATGTATTTATAGTATGTATATCATCATCTATCTACATGGATAGCTATTTTTCAATATACATAAAATACTTATAACAACCGGAACAGATAATAATAAATAAATAATGCTGGACAATTCACACAGCATTATCTAGCCCTATGGTAAGCAGAGCTTGTGTTATGGGTACTAGATAACTTATGTATAATGTACATACAATACATTACATAGATATATTTTTTACTATACATAGAAAACGACCAGAACACAAATATTACAGATATATGATATATATACAAATATTTGCAGATCGTACAAATATTTGTTCTAACCCGATACCTCCTGCGTCGCAGGCGGCCATCAACCACAACGCCACAGAGGTCGTCAATAATATAATGAATATACTTATTTTTAGATTCCGTGGTTAGAGATACTAATCTCAGAGTCACTGACAGATGCCAATATCTCAACTTCTTAGAAATAGTATGACGCGTTATAGACCACAGGTTTTCTTTGATAGAGTTTGATACAGTACCAATGCGTAAGTGGATTTACCCTATAGATTAGAATTAGAATGAATTCTATGACAAAGTTAAACCATAACGAGTGTGGTGAATGCGTCACGAATTCGCACTTAATCACGAGATTCGATGTATTAATCAGAATGTCGGGTTTAACACGTTGAACGCCATGGGGGTCACCATTTGGCCGACAGTACATTAGCCCTGAGGGCCGAACCGGAAAACATGATTTTCATCAATATACATAATTCAGAACATATTAGTCTACAGGGCCGCGGGGGTCCCATTGTATTGAAAAACCTAAGTTAGCATCTCCGTTTGGCCTGGCAGAAGGGTTTGAAGTCAACACTAAATCGCGGTCACATGGTGTTCCCCATGGCCTGAACGGGGCATTCTAGTGTCGCCCAAATGGTGCCCCCCATGGCCCAAACAGAAAATCGCAGAATTTCCGTCGGCGATCAACGTGTGGCAGAAGGGTTTGAAGTCAACACTAGATCGCGGTCACATGGTGTTCCCCATGGCCTGAACGGGGCATTCTAGTGTCACCCAAATGGTGCCCCCCATGGCCCAAACAGAAAATCGCAGAATTTCCGTCGGCGTTCAACGTGTTAAGGCCTTGTGTGCGTTTACGGAGAAGCGTAAGACATTTTTACTTTCAATAAAAATAATCTAGTGTACATCATCATAAGCCTATAGTAGACATATGCCTCCCCGAATGACATTAAGTTTGCCGAGTCGCGGTCTCCACTCAAGAACACGTTTACCCAATGGCTGTCAGTAGTGTACACATTTTAAATTAATTTTAAGTAATTATAATAGCTGGATGTGTCAAGCTGGAGACAGGGCGCTGGCGCTCATTAGGGGAGGCCTTTGTCCAGCAGTGGACTACTATAGGTTGATGATGATAACATCATAACTCAACCTAAATGTGTCCACTGCTCAACGAAGTCTTTTTAAATTGTAAATATACTAAATTAAAATTATAATCCAGCAATATGATAATGGGTTAATAAGTTTAAACTTATTTTATACAAGATATTACTAAAACGTGCTTTCAATAATAAATAAATAATGCTGGACAATCCACATGGCAACAAATCACAACCAATCAATTTTGTATCCATTCGTTAAATACTTCATAATTGACATAATAAACTTCATAATTGACTCAATAGAGAATCTATATGTAGAGTTTTTAGGGTTCCGTAACCGAAGAGTGAAAACGGGACCCTATTACTGAGCCCCCGCTATCTGTCCGTTCGTCAGCAGGCTGTATCTTTGGAACCGTAGACGGATGAAATTTTCAAAGAATGTGTATTTCTCTTGCCGCTTTAACACTTTGAGTGCTGAAATCACACGGTATGTGTTTTCTAAAAGTGACTAATATGCGTAAATCCACACTAGCGCAGCGGCTGAGAAAATACAGATCTTTGTGACTCAGCACAGCCGTAATATTTTTCGAACGAAACGCATGTGCGGCGCAACACAACCGCTGTGTAGAGCGGCAGCACGAATTTTTTAGGTTAAAATAAAGATCGCAGTCGTCGAAAAAAAAATCGCAGTCAAAGTGTTAAAAACAAATACTAAAAATAAAATAAATATTAAAATTAAAAGGAGCACAAAGACGAAAAGGTACAAAATACTTTGCCGACGACCGATGTGGCGCGGTGGGCGAAGGTCCGCCTGCGACGCAGGAGGTTGCGGGTTCGATTCCCGCCTCGGAACAATTGTGTGTACGATCTGCAGATAATTGTTCCGGGTGTTCTGGTCGTTTTCTATGTATAATAAAAATATATATCTATGTAATGTATTGTATTATGTATATCAGTTATCTAGTACCCATAACACAAGCTTTGCTTACCATGGGGCTAGATAATGATGTGTGGATTGTCCAGCATTATTTATTTATTTACTTTGCGAATGTTTTGTACGATGCCAAAGAGCCCTCCGGGAGCGAGGCGACTCGCACTTGCCTGTTTTATTTAATATTTTGATTGATTTTTGGTTATTACATGACCGAAAAATATATTGAATATAATATAGGTACTTAAAAGTAAAAACATTAATTGCCTTAATTGAAAGATAAACAAAAGAATGAGACGAATATACCTATAACCACAATAAAAAAAAAACGAATCAAAGCTACAATCGAATTCGGCCGGGTGATTATGTAACTCGCGACCGGTTTGCGACAGGCGTAAATTAAGCAATCAGTGCTGTCAAACGTCAATTTTGTATTAGTTTGACACCAGCTACATCGTCAGAATTGGTCAAAATTGGCGTTTGACAGCACTGATTGCTTAATTTACGCGTGTCGCAAACCGGTCGCGAGTTACATAATCACCATACGGCAGGCTGATTATGTAAAAGCAACAGCAACAGCGACGCGACCGCGACCGAAATTTTAGCAAGCAATTTTTAGTTCACCGATTGTCCGGCAGAGGGAAACCTAGTGTGGGTGACGTAGTACTTGGTGTCATCTAATACAAAATTGGCTTTTGACAGCACTGATTGCTTAATTTTCGCCTGTCGCAAACCGGTCGCAGTTACATAATCAGGGGGCCGGTCACCAAAACTTTGGTGCATTTGTCATCATCATCATCAGCCCATAGCAGTCCACTGCTGGACATAGGCCTTCCCCAATGAGCGCCATAGCGCCCTGTCTTCAGCTTGCCGCATCCAGTATCTCCCTGCGTTTGTCATACGTATTATTATTAATTGTGGTTTTGTAAGTTTTTGATGAGATTATTTATCATCCAGAATATTTCATTTTCTTTAATCATTTGACGACCGATGTGGCGCGGTGGGCGAAGGTCCGCCTGCGACGCAGGAGGTTGCGGGTTCGATTCCCGCCTCGGAACAAATGTGTGTACGATCTGCAGATATTTGTTCCGGGTGTTCTGGTCGTTTTCTATGTATACTAAAGAATTATTCATATTTTTTACTCATTTTTGATTTGAAATGTTAAAAACATTGACAAAAACAATGAGTTGTGTATTTTTTTTAAATACAACGATAACAGTACATGTTTTTTTTTTTTTTTTAAAGCTGGACAATTCACACAGCATTATCTAGCCCCATGTTAAGCAAAGCTTGTGTTATGGGTACTAGAAAACTGATATACATCATCATCATCATCATCATCAGCCTATACTAGTCCACTGCTGGACATAGGCCTCCCCCAATGAGCGCCATAGCGCCCTATCTTCGGCTTGACGCATCCAGCATCTACCTGCAGTCTTTCGCAGGTCGTCATCCCACCTGGTCGGAGGGCGTCCTACACTACGTTTACCGAGTCGTGGTCTCCACTCAAGAACACGTTTGCCCCAGCGGCCGTCGGTTCTTCGCGAGATATGGCCGGCCCACTGCCACTTCAGCTTGCTAATTCTCAGAGCTATGTCGATAACTTTAGTTCTCTGTCGGATGTATTCGTTGCGAATCCTATCCTTCAGAGATACTCCGAGCATAGCTCTTTCCATAGCTCGCTGAGCGACTTTGAACTGGTGGACCAGCCCTATCGTGAGTGTCCACGTCTCAGCTCCGTAGGTCATAACGGGTAGGACGCACTGGTTGAAAACTTTCGTTTTCAAGCATTGCGGTATGGATGAAGAGAAGACTCGACGTAGTTTCCCAAACGCTGCCCAGCCCAGCTGGATCCTCCTTTTGGCCTCCTTCTCGAAATTGTTTTTACCTTACTGCAGAATCTGCCCGAGGTATGTGTATTCGGAAACGATTTCGAGAAGGTGACCATGTACGACCACCGGCCTTGGATCAATGTGTCCATTGATCATGACTTTGGTTTTATCCAAATTCATGCCAAGACCGATGCATCGGGAGGCTGAAGCTATGCCGTCCAGCATCTGGTTCAGCTCCTCTAGCGACTCCGCCAATAGGACTATGTCATCAGCGAATCGTAGGTGTGAGATGTAGTTGCCGTTTATGTTTATGCCCTTACCTTTCCAGTCCAGCGTCTTAAACAAATCTTCCAACGCGCTTGTGAACAGTTTCGGGGATATGACATCCCCCTGTCTCACTCCTCTGCGCAATTGGATAGGTTTAGACTGCTGGCCCTGTACTTGGACACTCATAGTGGCGGCTTCGTAGAGAAATCTCAGAACCTCGATATAACGATAGTCCGACTTGGCCGATCCATGGGGGGGTTGATGCCCATAATCCCCACGCTGGGCATGCGGGTTGGGGATCGCAGTATAGGGAGTGTGCTGCAAGGGACGCTGCTGCCCGCCCCCCGGTGTATGTCCCTTAGTCGCCTCCTACGACACCCACGGGAAGAGTTGGGTTGGTGCTATTCTTTCTAGGCCGACACCACACAGCCGATATACATAATACAATATATTACATAGATAGTTTTTTTTTATTATACATAGAAAACGACCAGAACACCTGGAACAAATATCTGCGTATTGTACACATAATTGTTCCGAGGCGGGAATCGAACCCGCAACCTCCTGCGTCGCAGGCGGACCTTCGCCCACTGCGCCACATCGGTCGTCAAAATAAAGTATCGTATGTCCGTCTCCTGGTTCTAAGCTACCTGCGCACCAATTTTAATCCAAATCGGTTCAGCCGTTCTTGAGTCATAAATAGTTTATGTAACTGCCAAGAGCTCTTTTATACGTACATATAATATATAACATATTAATTATTCAAGTCATCAATTGATTTTAGGATCTAATATGCGATATTTCACATCCCTCAAGAGTAGTGTTAACACTTTGACTGCTGAAATCACACGGTATGTGTTTTCTACAAGTGACTAATATGCGTAAATCCACACTAGCGCAGCGGCTGAGAAAATACAGATCTTTGTGACTCAGTAGAGCTGTAATATTTTTCGAACGAAACGCATGTGCGGCGCAACACAACCGCTGTGTAGAGCGGCAGCACGAATTTTTTAGGTAAAAAAAAAGAACGCAGTCGTCGAAAAAAAACCGCAGTCAAAGTGTTAAGTGTAATTAGTATGCTAAAACCAGTTTTCTTTACCATATAAAATATACACTAATAATCCAGCCAAATTTGATGTGAAATGTTTGTAAACAAACCACAACAACTAAGCCCTTTATATTATGGCGTAGATTGTCAGATATTATTATTAGCATATTTTATTAGAGGATATATATCTCAAATCGACAGGGAATGTAAAAATGTACGGTTGGAAACACGGCAACATAGCGAACGTTAGGTTAAGTAGTAGTTGTTTCCAAAAATTCACTACCGAATTTGGCTGGAGTATATTATGGTTTGTAAGAAAATAGATACCCATAGTCGATACAGAAAAAAACTAATTAGAAGGTTGGAATTTTTCCACTGGAAATTCCGTAGGTCACTTCACTAGAGCTTTTACAGTAAACGGCATAATGAATGACGCATTCGGTTTACACATAAAGTTATAAAGTTTACATATACAGTAGGTTAGTACTAAAAAAACGACGGCCGCTAGGGCAAACGTGTTCTTGAGTGGAGACTACGACTCGGTAAACGTAGTGTAGGACGCCCTCCGACCAGGTGGGATGACAACCTGCGAAAGACTGCAGGTAGATGCTGGATGCGGCAAGCTGAAGACAGGGTGCTATGGCGCTCTTTGGGGCCTTTGTCCAGCAGTGGACTGCTATAGGCTGATGATGATGATGATCCTAATAATATATTAATAAGCGTGAGAGTCCATGTGCTATGAATATTTGTTACCACGTATCTCCGTAATTACTTAACTTATTTAGAATGAGGTTCTAGAATATGACATAGGCTAATTTAATAGTAAAAAATATCTAAGTATGTATTGTATTGTAATAAAAAAAATGCTGGACAATTCACACAGTATTATCTAGCCCCATGGTAAGCAGAGCTTGTGTTATGGGTACTAGATAACTGATATACATAAGACAATACATTACATAGATACTCGTAGATATTTTTTTTATTATACATAGAAAACGACCAGAACACTCGGAACAATTATCTGCAGATATACACACAATTGTTCCGAGGCGGGAATCGAACCCGCAACCTCCTGCGTCGTAGGCGGACCTTCGCCCACCGCGCCTCATCGGTCGTCTATATTAAGTATATAGTCATTTAGTACCCATAACACAGGCTCTGCCTAGATTGTGGCTAGATAATGCTGTGTTAATTGTCCAGCATTGATTATCACTTCTAGGTAAGTTTTTTGAGACCACAGTCGAACTGGGTGCAAAAACAGAATTTAATGCGTAATTGATATATCTATATGTAAAGAAGAAAGTCGTGTTTGTTACAACACTTATAACTCGAGAACGGCTGGACCGATTTAGCTGATAATTGGTGGAGAGGTAGCTTAGAACCAGGAGTCTAACATAGGATACCAACATATTTTTATCATTTAAACAATTTGACACATAGATTTCCACGGGGGCGAAGCCGCGGGGCGCAGCTAGTATCTATATGTAAAAAAGAAAGTCGTGTTAGTTACACTATTTATAACTCAAGAACGGCTGTATTGATTTAGCTGAAAATTGGTGGAGAGGTAGCTTAGAACCAGTAGTCTAACATAGGATACTTTTAATCATTTAATTAAACCATTTGACACATACATATATTTCCACGGGAGCGACGCCACGGGGCGCAGCTAGTAATTTATAAAAAGCAATAGTTTTGGGTTGTTACCTTGAGTACTGCAGAAGTGAAGGCTTGAAATCCCAATTTAGTTAAAATCATTCGAACCAAGATACAATAGAATACATTACTGTTTATCATATAACACAAAATTAAACAAAACATAAAGAAATTAACACTGCTCTCCTTATGAAAAGTGCAGTAACTAGCATTTTTGCTAAAATTGAGTTAGATACATATTCGGAATCGCCTAAAAAAATGCCATATTTTGTTTTCACTCACGTATCAAAATTTCATCAGGAACTCAGAAAATCAGGAAGCAAGAATGCAGCAACTCGTGTTACAGTAAATCAATTTCTTGCAAATAATTCAGTATGTCAAGATACTGCACTTTGTATAAGTGTATTTTAACATAAAACTAAATAAACCTAACTTAAGTGCAGTATCTGTTAGATACTGCACTCAGTCTAAGTCTAATTTGACATAAGACTAAATGAACGGTATCATAAATGCAGTATCAGTTAGACGCTGCGGTTATCAGATAAATAAATTTAGAACGAATACTTTGCAATTATGTATGTCTTGCTTACAAAGAGTGCAGTAACTAGCAATTAACTACAGTTGCATAATGCCTGGTGTGTGCGGGGAGGGATTATTTGAATCGAAATCAGTCGATACGAAGAAGATACGAAGCTACACGAAACGAATATAGTCACGACAAGGTCCGAATAAATCAAACTGACAATACATGTACGAGTATTTGCCCATTAGGACCTAGTAAAAATGAAAATGTACCATACGCCGTTCTTTGGAATGAAACTATGGCTGGAAGAAACCAAGAGGATATTATTTCGGCGTTCAGAGCTTTTCTGTTACACAAGCGAGATGTTAACGAGATCATTCTATGGGCTGATAACTGCGCGGCCTAAAATGAAAATTGGGCTTTGATGTGTTTCTTGGTGAATATAATAAATAGCGACTTAATTGTAGTTGAATGCATTACAGTAAAATAATTTTAGCCAGGTACCTACATGTCCGCAGACCACTTTCATCATCAAGTGGAAAAACAGTTGAAGAAGAAGAAGAAAGTATTTGACTTTGATGACTTTGTGGATGCTATTGCGGCGTCAAACGCAAAGAAGAATGTGGTCAAAGTCATGACCATAGCAGATTTTTTCAACTTTGAAGATTTTAGTTCCCAACACATAATTCGTAAACGCGAGCCGAGGGTTTATTTCAAATACATCATGGCGATAAAAGTTAATAGAGGTAATTAATTATTCGTAATGTAAAACTGAAATCATTTCAAAACTGTTGCCACTAATGCCAGAAACAAGAAGACGTTTTTGGGAAAATTTACCTGTTACTAACAATGCCTCGGATCTACTATAAAGATGTTTGGAACTGCAGACAGTTAATTACAACATTGATCTTTAATTATTTTTTAATCAGGATATTGATTAATATCATTATATTACTTTTTTATAAGTTAATGTATATTAACACTTTTTTTAATATAATATGCAATATTAAATAGTTAAGCCTAGTACTGAATGAGTAAGGCTGAGTTATTATGTTAACGATTAGGATAACTTATGTGATTTTAAAACGTTCCTATAACTAGTAAGGAGTTAGATAGATAGATAGATATATTTATTTATTGATACAAATTTGTTACATTTTGTTTATAGTATCTTAAATCCTAACATAGGTTTATCTAGACACTAGAGTTCTCTGAACAATAATAAGGTTAAAAATTAAAATTAAAGTAATTAGCGCGGTAGGCAGTCATGCAATAATATAATATAAGATGATGTATGTACCCGTGTTCCAAAATATGTACTTGAATTTAAAAAAAATATTAAGAACACTATAATAACTAGAAAAAGTTTGCACAGACACAGATGTCTAGTATAGTTACTTTACCTAAATTAAAAAATAAATATTTACTATTAGTGCCTTCAATGATCAAAAGACTGGCAAGGCTATTAATGCACAAATTCAATTAAAAATAAGGACAAGATAATGAACTGGTTTTAACATTATGGCTTTCAAAATTTTTAACTCTTGTGTTTTGTTTCTTAACAAAACTGTTTATTTAGTGTCTTTTACTGTGGTATTTCTCTTAATAGTGTTTTTAGTTTTGTAATAGTTATAATAATTACTTTTGCATTTTATTATTATTTTTATGATATGTGACCCCACTATAACAATAACCAGGTTTAGTGGTTCTACAGTATCTATCTGCAGACTCCAAGATTAGAATGAGTGAATTAGTAATAATTAGTGCAGTAACTCCACAGTTACTGCACCTATGATGAGAAAGAAATCAGTTATAATACTAAACGTCTGCACGTAAAATTGCTGTAAGTATTTTTTCTTCGTAAAACTGCAGTAACTATGGTATTTACTGCAGTTATTGCTAGGATACATAACTGCGACAGTTAATTTATTCTAAGCATATGTATATTTTTTTTAACAGCGTTTTTCTCCAAAACATGTTTTATAGAGTTACTGCATTCTTTGTATGGAGGGCAGAACATGAAACATGAATCTTTATTGTACACCAGGAATTTCAACAAAAAATATAGACATTAACATGAAACCTGTGATGGTTTTTACGTGTTTATTTTGCCGAATTTGATTTCTGCGTATGGCGTATGCCGAGGTCTCGAGCTGATTCTGTGAGAGATTTCGCCACCTAGGTATAAGAAGGTGGTGGGAACTAAAAGTACCAGAGCGTCTAAAGCTAGCAGAGCAGACGGACTGCCCCTGTTATTTTTATCATAATTAGTTTATCATTATATCACCGGCTCTCTTCCGGTGAAGTTAATTACATCTGTGATATTTTTCGGAAATCCGATTTGTTTGATTCGTGATATTTTTCGGAAATCCGATTCCTTGATAATACCTATATTTTCGATTCGTGATATTTTTCGGAAGTCCGATTTAATATTTTTTTGTTTAAATCCGGGAACAATGAATAACAGTTTTCTTTTCGGAAGGAAGTATCAATGTAAGTGAATGTTTTTTTTTATGAAATTGTTTCGGCTGTGTGATTCGAATTTGCCTCAAAGGGGCTCTTGTAAATATTTTTTTTGTAAATCAGAGCTTTTGTTTTTTTTTGTTATGAGCATTGGAACATCTTTCGGGAGTTCAGATAAAGTAAAGTTACACATCCCCCTCCATACGAGTTGAGCTACAACTAGATTGTTTGCAACAATCTGCAGTTAGCTCAATTGTTTCAATTTAAAATACAAGTTCTAATTTGATTCTATTATTTGATTATCTTTGTTACCAAAGATATCGACACCAACGATAACATTGGAAGAAAGCTGAAAGATAAAAATTGCCTAGTTATTCTAAGAAAATAATATTCATTTTAAAAAGATCTCACTTAGCAACTAATATTAATTTTCACTTTACTTATGTTTAACCAATACAGCCAATGCCTTGGTTAAACATAAGTAAAGTGTATTATAATAGGTAAGATAAAACATGTTAACTCAAACATTTCCTTTGAATAAACCATTTTGGAACAGATATGTACATATTTGAACTCCAATATGATTATAATAAAGTGTGTACCTTGGAAATTCCAATTTTGTACCTTCTTATGGCTTCGGCATATGGATTTGCTTTTCGGAAATGCCATGATTTGGTTTCCTTTACATTCTTCGTTGTATCTATTTGGTAGCAAAATAAACAAAAGACAGCAGTTACTTAGTGTAATTAGGTCTTGAAGTTTATTTATACTTATTGCTATTTTTAAAAGATCCTAGTCTCTAGGTAAACTGACCTCTCCTCCGTAGACCGAGACACGTTCTTGGTCTACGGAGGAGAGTGGGTCAACGGGTTCGCCGTTGACCCACTCACTGACGCTAACCCGGAAGTGACGGCAACAACCCAGCTTCCGCACCCGACCAATAACCGACCCCGCCGGATGCGGGGTCGAAGAATTCCCCGTTTCCGCCCTCAGGTGCACTCGTGCACCTAAGGCGTTACCTCCCTACCCTCTTGTAGCATCTGGCAACAGCCCAAGCCGAGGCTCGCACCTAAGTGGTGGCCCTTGTGCGTGTTGCCCCAACCTAATATTTACCGGCGAGGCGCTCTCTGCGCCCGCTAAAAGTCCGGTAACGCTGTCATGGCGCGGGGTCGAAGAATTCCCCGTTTCCGCCCTCAGGTGCACTCGTGCACCTTAGGCGTTACCTCCCTACGCTCTTGTAGCATCTGGCAACAGCCCAAGCCGAGGCTCGCACCTAAGTGGTGGCCCTTGTGCGTGTTGCCCCAACCTAATTTTTACCGGCGAGGCGCCCTCTGCGCCCGCCAAAAGTCCGGTAACGCTGTCATGGCCATCTGAGGTCAACAGCAGAATAGTCAATTCGAAAAAAAAAAAAATAGGTAAACTGACAATGCAAATTTATTATTTAAGCCACTGTTTACCAAAAACCATGTGATTTATATTTTTGACAATAAACGATATCTAAGACAAAAGTGCCTGGCAAATCTTAAAAACATAGTAAAAAATATACCTTATGAGATTTACTTCATTGCTAATATTATTTGAATTGGTAGTACCTGGCTTAATGCGTCAATTAGATATACCGGTAACAATTAGAACATAATTAGGTTAAGTACAGTTAGCATGTAAATCCTGCTTTTATTGTTTACTAGCTGCGCCCCGCGGCTTCGCCCCCGTGGAAATCTATGTGTTAAATGGTTTAAATTATAAAAAAAGTATCCTATGTTAGTTAGACTCCTGATTCTAAGCTACCTCTCCGCCAATTTTCAGCTAAATCGGTTCAGCCGTTCTCGAGTTATAAGTGTTGTAACAAACACGACTTTCTTTTATATATATAGATTTGTAACTTTTATTATTAAACAATTTTGATCCGCCTATTGACTATATAAGTAAATTTGACCTTTAACATCTATTTTGACAAGTATATCAATCATCTTAAACCCATAGCACAAGCTCCGCTTAGCTTTACGATGCTGTCTGGATTATTCAGCGTTATTTATTAACTAGATAACTGATCAATGTACCTTAAACTAGCTAATACCAAAGATATTGTGACACATAGTTCGATATTTGTTTTCAATTGGAAGTATTCAAGAGCTATTATATCAGTAGGTATAGTTAAATAAAGATACAAGTCAAATAGAGACATTACAAATTTACTTTACCAGCGTTCAATGGCGCAAGGTCAGTAAAGTACATAGAAGCACATCAGAAGCATAAGTCTCTGACTGTACCTGTTAAAAGTGTCATTATTTTAGAATTTTTGGCAAATTAGTTAATTTAGTAGTGGTGTACTGCTCGAGGGGTTAACACGTGGCTTGCTTTTTATTACAGTACCTGCCGAGATGAACGCGATAGGGTTCAAAGCACCCGACTGGGATCTGAATAAGAGCAAATGTAAGTACCTTCTAGTAAGTAAGATTTCATAGTTAGAATGTCGAAATAAGAAACATTTTTTTGAAAATCCACAACAATAATAAAAAAAAAGTATTTATTTCAAGCATTTACACTCATATTAGAAAATAAACAAGAGAATCTTAACACTTTGACTGCGGTTTTTTTCAACGACTGCGATCTTTTTTTTAACCTAAAAAATTCGTGCTGCCGCTCTACACAGCGGTTGTGTTGCGCCGCACATGCGTTTCGTTCGAAAAATATTACGGCTGTGCTGAGTCACACAGAATTGATCTGTGATTTTACCAGAAAAATAATTGGGTCACAAAAGAGTTTTGGGTTTTTTATCAGCGTAAGAATTTAATAGTGTTCGAATCGCCAACAATATGTTATACCTATTCCATGGAACAGCGTTTAATTTGTGACGCGATGACTACGTCATACGTTAAAGCCCGTTTTATGAGTCAACATTGCCCATGTTGAGTTTTTTAATAGTATCTTGTTCATTGATTTATTTATTTTTCTTTTTTATACCACTATTATTAGCTCGGCTGCGGTGATAAAAAGCCTATGATCCCCATACCTATATATCTTGAAAAATAAGTTGATCATTTGGGGAGAGCTAAGTCCAGCAGTGGACGAGTTCATATGATTTTACGTATTTGGTGAAACATGTCGTAAATTCAGAAATATAGGTTTCTTCTTCTTAAAATGTATCCCAGTCAACCCCGTTATGGAATAATTTGAACCCTGTAAAGGTAAAAAATATGTGATATGTTTTTCGTTCTTAAATTATTTAAAATATACAAATATTATATATAGAAATATTATTTTAATTAAATAAGTTCATACTCATGTAGACAAACAAATAATAATTTATCCTGTGAACTAGGAAGAACAACATTTTAAAAGTGTTTTTAGTATTTTTCCCAAAACAAAATATTTTTTAATAATTACCGTCTTCCTCATAAATAGGTAATTAAGCAACCTGTAATACATATTTCATTCATATTGTTGTATATTTACTCAGGTGAACAATATAGAGTTTACGTCATGCTTACTGTATTATACATACATACATATATTCGTTACCATGCCATACAGTGTATAGTAATTTAATAATAATATAATAATAATAAAAAATAATAAAACGTATGCTAAGCAGCAGGCAGCGGCATGTCTCAGTTAATAAAAACATTTCTCCCACTACACGTGCAAGGCGATGTAAAAACACGTGCCACACGTGAGAGGTCCGTAAACACGACCTTCATTTTCAAAGTCACGGCTACCAAGATCGACGGCTCATCGCCCCATTACTTCCTTATAATCACACTTTCGCTTATTTCCTGTCGCTACGCCCAATATTTCCATTATTGGGGGCCGGTTCATTCCATATAGTTTCTGCCCGCGGCTTCGCACGCATTATTTATAATATATAAATCTATGTTTATCTATGAAAAAAAGTAACTTTTGAACGTTTCCATAGATTTTTTTGATAGTACTTCTATGTTTATCTATGAAAAAAAGTAAGTAGCTAAAAGTGATTCCAGATTTAGAGGCTACACTTAGCAAAATTTTCATCTCGATTTGTTTAGTAATTTTGCGTGAAGAACAAACATGATTATGAACGAGGCTTATATATAGTTAGCGACCACGTCTCGGATCCGTAGGTCATCTGTTAATTGGGCAGCTTTATTCCATAATTGAGTGGGTGCATCCCAATTGCACACGATTTAAGGGCAGGTTATGTCAAGGTGGATTGTCAGAATATTGTTGTTATTTAATGATGATAGCCAACAGCAACATGACAAGACTGCATTTTATTTTGGGATTCCATACTTCAAGTAATTACCTACTCGCGTGCTGTGTAGGTAAATAAATAAAATCTTATTGCGAGAAGGGTTTTTTATGGTTACAGAATTATAATTATTTTAAGCTGGAACTGTCCCATTTCTGGAAAACGGCCTCTACTTTCAATAACGATTCAATGCAGTAAATGTAGTAATTGTGACGGAGGTGGCGATCATTATAACTGACAGTTAAGTGCTTTAACACTTTGACTGCTGAAATCACACGGTATGTGTTTTCTACAAGTGACTAATATGCGTAAATCCACACTAGCGCAGCGGCTGAGAAAATACAGATCTGTGTGACTCAGCACAGCCGTAATATTTTTCGAACGAAACGCATGTGCGGCGCAACACAACCGCTGTGTAGAGCGGCAGCACGAATTTTTTAGGTTAAAAAAAAGAACGCAGTCGTCGAAAAAAAACCGCAGTCAAAGTGTTAACGTCAAATTTCACCATTTGCTGCCAAAACTAAGATCAATAAAACCAATTACAGCATTATCGAGTTCAAATCTCGGTTTCCTATTGTGTGATTGACAGCTGCTCGCCTATGCGCTTAAACCAGATCAACTTGTGTCACTAAAATGCGATGAACTCGTTTAAAGGGCTTAAACTAAACTTACAGTCGCATGCTACGGTATGCAAACGGGGCGAGTGCATAAATCAATCAAAAATACTGCCCGCTAAAAAACAAAATGCTTTTTAGAAAAAAAGTTTGGTTTTATCTCGTCTCTCTCTCTCTCTCTCTCGTTACTATTACGCATGATACATGCGTAAAAGACACACTTGTGTACTTTAATAAATACCCAGCGCACTTGGACAAGGCTCCGTGGAGACTGGCCGCCAAGTGGCCGAAATTCGGCTTAGAAAGCCGAAGGACATAATCTGCTTGATGAGGAGATAAATAATTGAAATGTAGATAGAGTCCATTATCTTTTCTGTGTCTTTTTCATTTAATTGTGTTTCATCTTGGGTAAAGCCCCGTGCTTTCACAGTATGTTCTCAATGACGTCATAGATATTTACAATAGCTGCCCGTAAAACCAGTTTTACTTCTCTATTTTAAAAATTCAATTCACACATTCATATTCATTTAATTTCATATATGTATCAAAATACGATAATACTAGTTTCTGCCCGCGGCAAAGCATGTGATAGATTTTGATGGTTTTACTAATTAAAAGAAGCTCTTAGATACCGTAATGACAAACGAATTTGAACTACCTTGGTATCTATTTTCATTAAAACGTTACTAGAAGTCCTAAAAGGGTTCTATTGTGGGTATTAAAGAAAAGAAGCATAACTTACAACATGAATACTGTTTTATTCAATAATACAATCTGGTTGGAACATAAATTATGACGAGAAAGCAATATAGTTACTAGATGTCCTAATAGGGTTCTATTGTGGTTATTAAAGAAAAGAAGCAGTACTTAGAACATCAATACTCTTATATTCAATAATACAATCTGGTTGGAACATAAATTATGACGAGAAAGCAATATAGTTACTAGATGTCCTAATAGGGTTCTATTGTGGTTATTAAAGAAAAGAAGCATTACTTAGAACATCAATACTCTTATATTCAATAATACAATCTGGTTGGAACATAAATTATGACGAGAAAGCAATATATAGTTACTAGATATCCTAATAGGGTTCTATTGTGGTTATTAAAGAAAAGAAGCATTACTTAGAACATCAATACTCTTATATTTAATAATACAATCTGGTTGGAACATAAATTATGACGAGAAAGCAATATATAGTTACTAGATGTCCTAATAGGGTTCTATTGTGGTTATTAAAGAAAAGAAGCAGTACTTAGAACATCAATACTCTTATATTCAATAATACAATCTGGTTGGACATAAATTATTAGATTACAGACAATGAATAACATTTTAAGGTTATGTTACACAAATTGCTTGTCACAATACTTAGCTTCTGTCTGGTTAGGCTGCTGATCCAAAAGTGGGTATTTTCCCCCTTTTGGGTCGTATATATAGGCTCTGACATCGTAAAAAAAATGCAGCCTGAGCGATGGCTCACACTGTCTTTGGCGCGAACAGTCGATACAACAATTTATTATGTTTCTTAATACTGAATAATACTTTCAGACCAAATCAATGATATCAAAAATTTTACAATTAATATTCCACTTAATTTAAATATAATACATTTTAATAATTAATAAATTAAGAAATTATCGGCGCCGCGCCACTTATGAAAGTTATATGCTAATGATTTTATTACATTAAAATACCAATGAAATAGGTAATGTAAAACATGCGTTGTTTCTATGGAAACGCTTTAAGGTTATTTCTATCCAATGGGAACTGAATTATGGGATAATAAATAGCCTATGTTTTATTCCAAGCCTAGAACTACCTGTCTACCTAATTTCAGCCCGATCAGTTTAGTAGTTTTGGCGTGAACAAGTAACAAACATACATACATTCATACATCTAAAAATCTATATTTTCACATTTATGGTATTAGTGTGATAATAACACAAGATAAGGCTTATGCTACATGCCTTAATTACGTACTTAGCAAATAAAATGTGTTCTTACATATTTTAATGATTTCTTAATGATTTAATGAGTGTCTGGTATTCATTGCCAAATGCTTGCATTGTTAATGTAATGCGAATTATATGTATTGTTTCCATATCTAGGAATGCCCATTTAGAAATAATATATATAATGCTCTTGTTTTAAATCCAATGACAAACTTCGACCTATTTTCTGCACAATTCCAAAAACCTGTTGAAAAGTATGGCACCGTATGCACTTGTTTCTTGAGTCATACATAATATTAAGAGAATTATCTCTTGTTTATTTATTTATATATTATTTTTGGTGTACCATAAATTAGGTTTAAGGACTTATTGCTATATACTACAAATGCAGTGCTCTAGCAATAAGTATTTTTCCAAATTGTACAGTTTCAAAACTACGAGTATCACTACATGGTCCATTAAAAATGTTCTCTATATCTAATAGATAATTATAATTGAACATCATTATAAAATATATAGCTACCGTGCTAGCCTGCTAGCCAAAAAGGGTCAAACTCAGCTTAGCTAACCACGCGTGCCGCGGAATAACGCTGGTTTTCAGTTTGAACCTATTTATCTAGTTACATCACGGACAAAGATGAGAGGTGCTCAAAACAAACAAAAAAGAAAGAATAGTAAAAATACAGTAGGTAGAATGCAACCTTATTTGTCAGTAAATATTTTTAAATTACGCGATCTGAACACATATATAATTAATGCGATAAATACCAGTCAATACTTCTATCAATACCTATTTGTCAGTGTCATGAGTTGTCATCTGTCAACTCAGCTCCTATGAAGTGTAAGAAAGGTTTGAGTAACGTAGTTTTATGGTAGTTGTCCACTATTTCGGCAGTTTCATTCGCCATGATCACGGAATAACTCAGGTACCTACTGTAAGTAAGTTTTTATTGGCAGACATACCGATCTACCCTAATTTTTTGTCTTTTGCTACGAACGTTATCAATACCACTGCACTACTACATGAAACTGGCAAAATATTGGAAAACTCAAAAATCTAATCATGGTAAAAATCCCTTTATACTAAATGACTTTTTATATTTGTATTTGTTTAGAAATTATATCTACTACTAATAAGTCAAATTATCTAAAGAGAATTCTAGACCAACTAAATTTTTTTTGGATAGACCTTCGTTTTACTACAAATTTACCTGATGTGGTGTGTGTCGACGATTAACCACGAAGGTCCTATGTATTCCCTTTCCTCTTGAAGAGACCCAGTTTGTAGTTTACCGAATAATCAAAAGCAAGCGAGTAATTCCAAACTTTACCGGTCTCAAGAATTACTCGCACAAAAACTGATTTAATAACTATTTATTTTCACAGATGCTGAAATAGACGACCTCCCCCTCATGTCCTCCATCGGTCCAGTTCTAACAGTCGTGGCGGTGTACCTGGTCTTTGTCCTGAAGGTGGGACCTTCCTTCATGAAGAAGCGAGAAGCATATAAGCTTGGCAACACCATGCTTCTATACAATGCGGTGCAAGTTGCAATCGCAGCGTATCTAGTTATACGGGTAAGTGTCAAATTTTTCTACAACAGCGGACCTTCTTTTAAACTATTTATTTGGCATACTTTTCTCTGGATATTGATAGCAGTTTTATTGTAAGCCATTTGCTATGATAGGTTCATAGCCTTTCTTCACCAGCAGGTTCATTTGACGACCGATGTGGCGCGGTGGGCGAAGGTCCGCCTGCGACGCTGAAGGTTGCGGGTTCGATTCCCGCCTCGGAACAATTGTGTGTACGATCTGCAGATATTTGTTCCGGGTGCTCTGGTCGTTTTCTATGTATAATAAAAAAAAAAATATCTATGTAATGTATTGTATTATGTATATCATATTCAGTTATCTAGTACCCATAACATAAGCTCTGCTTACCATGGGGCTAGATGATGCTGTGTGAATTGTCCAGCATTATTTATTTATTTATTTATTTATAGCAAAAGTCGCTAAAAAAACTACGAATATATTGTCACTTTAGAGTCTATTGACATTAAGTGATAAGTAATAACTAAAATTAATATCATGTCGATTGTCGCCCTAAACTACAATTGATTTACAAGCTCTGCTTACCATGGGGCTAGATAATGTTGTGTGAATTGTCCAGTATTATTTATTTATTTAAAGTTTGGTAACCAAAGATTTATAGCACATGGCGCAAAACTACTTGCTGCTAGATTACAAAGAAAAAAAAGTTTAATTAACCACCCTATGAAAAAAAATACTAAATCAAACTTTTCGAAGTCTTTCGGCTATTTTTTATTCTAAACTTACTGTGTATTAAAATCTGTGTAGGTACCTCCATATTTTCACACGAAAACAAGGGGTCATGGTTTTGACCTGTTTTTCTAATTAATTCGCTCAACTTACGCAAAAGATTTTTTATTACATCATAATTATGTTACTTAGAGGAAGTTTGAAAGAAGGGTTAAGTTTTATAAATTTGTTGTTTTTCTCTAATGATATTAATCTTTTGTTTCAGTTCGCTTCAGATTTAATGATGATGGGACTGATACCAAGGAAGTGTCATATGCACGATGATAAATCGAGATATCGGGTAAGTTTAAGGTTTCTTACGTAAATATTAACAATGTTATTGCTTAAGCTTATCTTAAGGAGTATTTACCTAACAGTAAATAGGACTCCTGCGAAGGACTGCAGTCAGATGCTGGATGCGGCAAGTTGAAGACAGGGCGCTATGGCGCTCATTGGGGGAGGCCTATGTCCAGCTGTGGACTGCTATAGGCTGATGATGATGATGATTTTGATAAAGATGAAATAGGACTCCTAGATAGAAGGATATTTTAAACAACTGATAATAATATTATGCATTCAAGGGAGCATTACTTACCTGACGTTGAATCCCAAAAAGAAGATAAAATTTTGTAATATAGAATAGTACTTATTAAATATTATAATACAATACAATACAAAAAAAACTTTATTGAACACCAGATACAGATAATTATAAAAACATTACATGCGACAAGTACAATGGGGTTATAGTAAATACAAGAAATATAGACTATTATCTGAAGGATAGGATTCGTAACGAATACATCCGACAGATAACCAAAGTTATCGACATAGCTCTAAGAATTGGCAAGCTGAAGTGGCAGTGGGCCGGCCATATCTCGCGAAGAACCGACGGCCGTGCGCTGGGGCAAACGAGTCCTTGAGTGGAGACCACGACTCGGTAAACGTAGTGTAGGACGCCCTCCGACCAGATGGGATGACGACCTGCGAATGACTGCAGGTAGATGCTGGATGCGGCAAGCTGAAGCTATGGCGCTCACTAGGAGTGGCCTATGTCCAACAGTAGACTG
Organism: Eupithecia abbreviata; assembly: GCA_943735965.1. Lineage (NCBI taxonomy): Eukaryota > Metazoa > Arthropoda > Insecta > Lepidoptera > Geometridae > Eupithecia > Eupithecia abbreviata. The sequence continues at coordinate 2,257,943 of OX030979.1, read as the reverse complement.
CTATAGGCTGATGATGAATAGAGTATGAACAAATTCATATGACGAATGCTATCATACTGAACCACGGTAGTCTATCTGTTCTGATCTAGTTATTCTAGTTGTCATTATCCGTCTACATACAATGTCTATAAACTTGAGTATAATTATCTATTCCAATTCCCAGATTCTCCTTGGCACGTATCTATACTTCGCCGCAAAACTCACCGAGCTCCTCGACACAGTATTCTTCGTCATCAGAAAGAAATCTAACCAGATCACCTTCCTTCACCTCTACCACCATACAATCATGGTCGTCGCTACCTGGGCCTTGTTGAAGTACGCCCCTACCCACACTCTGATCTTCATCGGATTTCTAAACTCCCTGGTGCATGTTTTTATGTATACTTACTATGGACTGGCGGCGCTGGGGCCTAACGTGGCCAAGTATCTAACGTGGAAGAAGTACATGACTATGTTTCAATTGGTAAGTGTACAGATGTTTTTGGTTACGTCCTTGGTTATTAAGTGAATTATATTTGGATAATATAGTTATAACTGAATGGTCTCTTTAGTTATTTTCTGACAAGCTTACGCCTGCGGTTTCAAATTATTTTTTATCATTGGATCCGTGGTTCTTTAGATTACTCATTTTAAAAATATTTTATCTATAGAGAAATAGCCAGATTTTTTAGGAAAGCTGTTTTTGAATTATTTAAGTTCATAAGACATATAGATAATATGGTATATTACTTACTAAACTTATATCAAACAAATCGAACTTAAATTTATGTGGTGTACAATATGTAATTATTAATATTTCTAGAGTGAGACTTAAGTTTATTTGCTTTTTCATTGTTTCAGATCCAGTTTGTCTCCATCATCATTCAGTTCATTGCCACCACCAGAGTGTCGGAATGTCCACCGTCCCCGGGCATATCTATTTTTATTGCTAGCAACACTTCCTTAATCTTATTGTTGTTCCTAAACTTTTATAGACAAAGTTATATAAATAAGAAGTCCAAAGCATTAAGTTCAAAGAAAAATGTAATTAGTCCCATTTTAGAACAGGGAAAGAATTTATTAGAAGAGAGCAGTATAAAACTAGAAAAGATAGAATAGGTTATGTGATTTTGAAAAGACTATTTTGTTTGTAGTTGGCTAAAGTTTTACTTCCTACGAATTTATTAACCTATAACGAGGATATGTTTGATAGGTATATCAATTTCGAAAATATTTTTCATACATGAGTAGACAATGTTTAAAAATCTAACTATTGAATACAATTTATCAAAATATTGCGCAAATGTGAAACGCAAAACGACCATTTGCCAAATTTTACATGCAGTAGACTTAGTTCAATGTCATACATAAGATCGTCTGAAATTTACCTACTCCTAAGACCTGCGTATAGGGCCTTACCCAGCAGTTGGTGACATTCCTTCAGATGTATAATGATACTCGTAATGATGAAGCTAAGTACGCCCAAATACTCAAAAGCACCTCAGATTGATAGCATTGAGACGTGTAGCCATTTTTGACAGTTTTCAATGAAAATCTGTCAGAAAATAGTAACTTGAGACGAGCTCTGAGTTAATTTTGAGTATTTGGTGGTTAAAGATTTACCAAATTTTATTTAAAGTAAAGACTTGGTGATATGTAAATAAATAATTAGGTTTAGTTAAATTATTAATGTTTTTTATGTGTTCAATTTGTAAATAGTATAATATCATGGTATACATATTTCTCAATTGAAATAATTTTAAATGAAAATAAAAAATATACCTAATACTCTTGTGAATTTTTCTAATATAATTGGGTGTTCATTATGGCTGTAAGCGGTCGGCTTACTTCGGGGCTAGATGATGCTGTGTGGATTTTCCAGCATTATTTATTAGGGACCACAGTAGTGGCCCTGCCAAGAAATCTAGACGGCCGCCGCCCGCCTGGAATCCTTTCCTCGAACCATTTTGAGACACTTTTGAATTATCGATACCTTTGTTACAAATACAACCTAGGGCCTGAATTTTACGTACTCTTCCTAACGTAGTTAACACTTTGACTGCTGAAATCACACGGTATGTGTTTTCTACAAGTGACTAATATGCGTAAATCCACACTAGCGCAGCGGCTGAGAAAATACAGATATTTGTGACTCAGCACAGCCGTAATATTTTTCGAACGAAACACATATGCGGCGCAACACAACCGCTGTGTAGAGCGGCAGCACGAATTTTTTAGGTTAAAAAAAAGATCGCAGTCGTCGAAAAAAAATCGCAGTCAAAGTGTTAAATGACTAGTTTCTAATCGAATTACTAAAGGTTCTATCTACCCCCAAAGTATCAGTATTTCGTCATCGCTCACTCACTGACCGATCATAATAAATGTCAAGATAAATCTAGCATGCCTACAAATGTGAAATTTGAAATATAGGTAGAATTCAGTGCCAAAATAAATAAGAAATTCTGTAATCAAGGAATTTAGGGTTCGACGATTTTTTGTTTTTTTCTCTGAAAGTTTTTTCTATTTACCTACAAAAAGTGACGAGATTTGATCAAAGACCTGTTTGTAAAAATAATGCCAAGTCTCGTCTCGAACTCCTTTTACTAAAAGGGGTTGAGATCACGGGCAGTAGCCCTGCCCGCCCGTGCATTCAGGTATTTATTATCCTTGACTATTTTTTTTGTTAACGACAGATGTCCTAGATAGTTTAACTTAACTAGTAGTTAACTTAGGTAGGGTAATTTTCGGTAATAATATATATTCAACGATTTTTTTATAATAAAATATACTACAAAATGTCGAAAATAAGAACAATATACGCAATTTCATTTGTTTATTATAATTATATTTCAAGTGTTTCTTTCAATTTAAAAAAAAGCAACGAAATTAACTCTTATATTCTTAACCTTAATTTCTATTTAACATCAAGTAAATAATTACAATGATAAATCTATGTATAGATATTATATTTAAAAATGAACCCCTGTTTCTCCTGGTCATGCTATAACTTGAGAACAACTTTACCGATTTCATTCATCTTTCTTTCAATGTTTTCTTATAACTCGTAGAAAATTCTAACATAAAAAAAATTGTGAAGTCGCGGGGTGGAGCTAGTACTTATTTGTATAATTATTAAATATATCACGACATAACCATTAGCCAAGTCTAAACCCGCTCCTTGAATAAATTTGGATATGAACGCTACATCAGGGGTGAACTGATCCACTGTACAAACAATCTGGTGCGACCCTGGGGCACGTTATAGGAGCAGGAGATCATAGTCATTACTTGGACTCTACCTTTCAGAACAGTTATATATACATATCCTGTTTACTACAGTCTAGATTATTAGTAATTCTTTTTGTAATCCGGCCTCCCGCGATACAGGTTCTGAACCTAGTGCGGGGACCACCAGTAAAATATAAGCATTTTTGTTGTGTTGGTAAATAAGTGTTTTTTGTATATGTAAACAAGTTTTTTAGCAAGTTACTAACTGCTTTAGCAAGTAACTTTGATTTTCTGACAGAGAACCAAAGTTATTGGCATAGCTCTAAAAATTTGCAAACTGAAGTGGCAGTGAGCTGGCCATATCTCGTGATGAACCGACTTCCGCTGGGGTAGACGTGTTCTTGATTGGAGACTTCGGCAAACGTAGTGTAGCCAGGTGGGATGACGACCTGCAAAGTACTGCAGCCAGATGCTAGATGCGGCAAGTTGAAGACAGGGCGCTATGGCGCTCATTAGGGGAGGCCTATTTCCAGTAGTGGACTGCTAATTAGGCTGATGATGATGAAACAAGTATTAAAGCAGCAACTATAATGTCTTACGATCAACTTTACTAGGTTTTTTGATATAGTTTACATAGTAAAAGTTTCCAAACATATAAATAAAGTGAAGAGAACATATGCACAGAAGCACGTTGATCCATTTCGGATAGCTGCAGTCAGTGAGCAACGGGTACACGTTGTGAAGGAAGATTATCAGGAATTGGATCTGAAAAAAAAAAATCATAACAGGAATTTAATAAATATAATTAATAATGCTGGATAATTCACACAACTGCTAGTAACGATTTCATTCATTTGCGACCTGGCTGGCTCAGCGGGCGAAGGTTCACCTGTGACGCAGGAGGTTGCGTGTTCGATTCCCGCCTAAGGACAAATGGTTGTACGATCTGCAGATATTTGTTCAGGGTATTCTGGTCTTTTCTATGTATAATAAAAAATATCTATCTATGTAATGTATTATGTATATCAGTTATCTAGTACCCATAACACAAGCATTGCTTAGCTTGGGGCTAGATGATGCTGTATGGATTGTCCAGCATTATTTATTTATATATAGTCAAATAGAGATGTAGAATAGAATACAACTTTGTTGCACCATCAATACAGAAAATACTAACTACAATATCTAGTGTCACAATCGGCGGCCTTATCGTTAACAGCGATTTCTTTCAAGCAACCTTTGGATGGATAAGGATCAATCAGTACGTATATTTGATTCTATGTAGGTTTATTTTGTTTAATTTGATGTGTATTGTGTATATAATGTGTTATTGTATAAAACCTGTTTTGGGCCAATTTTTTTATCTTTATCTTTATCTATTGTGTAGACAAAGATGAAAAGAATCATACCAGTTGCAGAGAAGTGACATGCTTCTTCCACCATAAGTACTTCTGGTACTGCGGGCCGAGACCAGCGATCAGGTAATATGTGTACATGACGGTGTGGACGAAGCAATTGATGGAACCAAGGAGAGTGGAGTGGCCATCTGGAGGAAAATATTCATTAATAGCACAAACCATAATACCTAAGAGACAGGTCAGAACCAATATCTGATGGTATTACGTCTTACAAAAGGGATTTAATATAACTGAAATGAAATTTGATACAATCGACTGGCAGATAATATCTTAGAAAATGAAATGTATTAAAAAAAAGAAAGTGTGCTCGAATTATTCTTCTTACTCTTTTAAGATGAATTTACCCATTAAAAAGTATTGTAAAATATTCTTTGTAATTACCTAATCTTTATCTAACTGTAACTTTTCCTAAGATTTTAGGAAAACTAAGAGCATCTATACTAATATCATAAAGAGGAAAGGTTTGATTTATTGTTTGTTTATTTGTATTGAATAGGCTCCGAAACTACTGGACCGATTTGAAAAATTCTTTCACCGTTAGGAAAAAGTTAGGGATCCGTACTAAAACCGTGCGAAGCCGGGAAGGTCCGCTAGTTATTTATATATTTGGGAGCCAAATTAGCTGTAAGAATTTCATTTTATAGATTTTTTATAAGTAGTAAGTAATGACACAGTTCGCGCCGTTTTTTTGTTTTAAGGCAATTCCTTTGGCTTGCTCTATCAGCGCGTTTGGATTGGATCGATGTGTTTTAAGCCTTATTGTAGATGTCACAAGGGTCAACAATCAATTATTTACATAATATAAAACAAAGTCGCTTCCCGCTACCTGTCTGTCCCTATGTATACTAAGATCTTTAAAACTACGCAACGGATTTGATGCGGTTTTTTAATAGATTGAGTGATTCAACAGGAAGGTTTATATGTATATAATATATGCATTTGCACCCGTGCGAAGCCAGGGCGGGTCGCTAGTTTCATATAATTTAGCGCCGCGCGACTCGAGAGCTGACGATCACCTGGAGCAGCAATGCCATACAGCAGCGAGGCAATACAGCCATGCGTCTTGGGGACGCTTCCGACTGGTAATTAACATGGATCAGTTTTATATTGGTTGCTGTCTGCAGTTAGCTTAATGGTTCAAATTGCAAATACAATCTTAGATACAAGTAATTATCCTTCATAGTAAGGATATACTGTTATTTTTATTTTATTTTATTTTTCTTTTTCTTTCTTAGGGATAACAAACAGTATCTTAACTACCTAACTTATAAATTAACTATAAACTATTAAACTTAAATAAACGTAATTCTAGAAGTGAACCAGCCCCGTTATCCACTTATTACTTGTACAAGGGGTGGTGTTAGTGAGCATTTGCAACAATGTAATTCACATGAAGAGTTAAGTACAATCGAGGATAGTATCAATCTGTTAAATTGACTTACTTGAAAAGAACCTCAGTCAGTAAGCTACATTTAAATTGGTTGCTGTCTATAGTTAGCACAAGTGTTCGAATTGTAAATACAATCTTAAATATTAGTAATTATCCTTTATAGTAAGGATTTACTACCTTACTTGAAAAGAACTTCAGTCAGAAGGCTACCTTTAAATTGGTTGCTGTCTACAGTTAGCTCAATATTTTTTTTATTCTCAATATTATAAAGGGTTTGGTCGCACTCGCGATTATGTCGCCCTAAAGTGTTCAAATTGTAAATACAATCTTAAATATTAGTAATTATCCTTTATAGTAAGGATTTACTACCTTACTTGAAAAGAACTTCAGTCAGTAAGCTACCTTTAAATTGGTTGCTGTCTACAGTTAGCACAAGTGTTCGAATTGTAAATACAATCTTAAATATTAGTAATTATCCTTTATAGTAAGGGTTTACTGCTAAATTTACTTACTTGGAAAGAACTTCAGTCCTATCCATGCAGCTAGTGGCATCATGAAATGATGGTATAGATGCAGAGCGGAAATCTGCCGGTCTTTCTTCCTCAAGACAAAGAATACTGTGTCCAAGAGATCCACCAGTTTTAGCACCATGTAAAGCCATATTAGGTTGTGAGCCTAACAAAAATAAAACTATAATGAGGGCCTTACATTATTTTATACTAAAAATAATTTTGATTGGGTATTGCTATGACAATATTGTAAGTAAGGAAGCATTTCAAGTCACTTGTTTGATATTGACAAAGTGTCTGGTAAACTTGGCTTCCGTTGGGACCGGAAGATTTGTTAAAATGAGTGATTGCTTAAACAAAAATAATGTTGAAGTAGCCCAAGCATAAGAAAACTTTTTTAACTGACATTCCAATCACTTTAACAAAATGTCTAAAGTCTTCTCATGTAATCGCTGAGTAGGCACTTATAGAACAGGTACCTAAATTAACAAGGTACCAAAAAAAAAATTATAAACTGAATGCTGCCAAAAAAAAACATTGAGAAGAAGGGAAAAAAAATATATTTCCACAAAACCCAAGGACCGAGGGGTCGTCACCCCTCGAGTTGACGCCGGGGTAATGAGGCTAAGCCTCGAGGCCCCTCTCTGTGCCCCCACCAGGGCCGGAAAGAAATCTATTGATTGTACCTAAACTCGGTAATAAACCAATATTTTTATACACAAAAAGTATTTTTAAACAAATACTACGGGTTGTCAATAATAGAAGCCTGTATTGGTCTGGTCTTACATGAGTTTAAATTTGTCTGATGACTAACTTTTTAGATTTGGATCGATGCAGATATACCTTTTTAATCATAGGACTGTCCGAATAATCCACCGGCTGACACGTCCAATTATACTCCTTCACCCATACGTTGAAGAAACTCTGAAAAATTATGACTTATTATCACTACATATTATAAAACAAAGTCGCTTCCCACTGTCTGTCTGTCCCTATGTATGCTCAGATCTTTAAAACAACGCAATTTATTTTGATGCGGTTTTTTAAATAGAGTGATTCAAGAGGAAGGTTTATATGTAGGTATATAATACATACATTTGCACACGTGCGAAGCCAGGGAGCATCGCTAGTAAACTAATAAATGCATGACGAATTTTCAACATATAGGTACGGCGTTGTACGGCATAAATATGTACATAATAAAGTTTCCGGTCAAATGACCCACGAAAGACTGCAGGCATTAATTGTTTGATACAGCAAGCTTAAGACACTAATCATGGTACTCTTCTACTACCTACTACTACTACGGTAGGTCTATGTCCAGCAGTGGACTAGTTTAGGCTGATAACGAAGAGACAATTAAATATTATACCACATCTAGATGACTGGACCGTGGTTTGTAAAAAAATCCTTGAAAAAGAACTTAAATATTTGTTTTCGAGTTTCCAAAAGGCGTGGTAGTCAATTGGTTTTACCAATGCCTATGAAAATATAAATAGAAGGTGACTCATATAGATAGCGTAGATAAATAATATATAGCAAATATACCTATCAGTCATCCTCTTAATAAGCTTACAGGTATTTCCACTTACGTCATAAAACAAAGCAGCGCTAGCAATAATCTGGAGGGCATTATAGACAAGAATGGTGTTTTTCATTTCATACGGCTTTCGATCTTTCATCCATTCTGGACCGACCCTTTTGATAAAGTAAAGATATGTCAGCAGTATGGTTATTATTGTTGTGAAGTTTGGCCATATGTCTTTACTTCGATCATCTGCAAAAATATGTTTAATAAACAAACAATTATTAATTTTATACTCGTTCCTACTCTCAGAGCAAAGAAAATTGTGCCAAGTATCTAACACTACGTATTGGTCAATATCTATATCTATCCTTTCTATATGTATATCTACATCCTTATCTATATCCGTTCTATATCTATCTAGCTTTGCCTTGTTTCTTGGCCCATATCAAAAGCTTAATACACTATTGTATTAAGCATCATCGTTTATATTTTGTGGTTTTTTTCCTCTAGTTGGTTGCTCTTATCAAATAAAGAAGTAAATAAAAACCTATTTTCATAACCATCTCTAATTCCTGCTAATTTTATAAATTACTGAGATCTCAGTATACTGGATAGTTTAAGAGATTAATGATAGGAGTAATATTTTGAGTTTGTTCGTTTTAATTTATTTTTAGTTTTAAAATGCATAATGTTGTTATAGAATTTTGTTTGCCAGAATTTTTTATAAATGATCAATTATTATTAGTTTTTCTTATTGTGTAATTTTATGTATAATTTTTTATGTTTCATTTATTCTAATATATAGGTATTGTAATTAACTAGTTTAATTGGTTGTAATATAGGTAATTGTGCTAGTTAATAATTAAATAAATAAATTATATATACGGGATTATAAGAAAAGTTGCCTACCTTTTTGGTGTTCATAAGTATGTAGTTAAGTATTTGTATTAGTTATTGTAGGTAAGTATGTAGTCAGTATGTAGTTGTAGAAAGTTGATTTACTTTCCACAACTACATTGTGAACTAACTAAATCTAAATAAAATATTTAAAAGTAACTCACCATTAAGCTCATAAAACACGAAATTATAGTTTTCCCAAAGTGAATTCAATATTCTACTCATCTCACTGTTTATTTTACTCGATGTATATTAGTATTTTGTAATGTTGTATTTGTTTTGCCTTTAATCAAAAATAATTATTATGTATCTGAGACAACGGTGAAAACGGACACCGAAAAATATAAATATATAATATAAATTCACACCTGTTTTACAGAGTCTTGATATTTTATATTTATAGGATATATATAACAAATTACCGATGTTCGTTCAATAATAATAAACCTTAATAAGCTCTTTTACCCCAAGTAAAAGAGCTTATTAAGATGCTGCGCCTAAAAATCTGTAGTTACAATATTATTATTACCAAGAATTTTCTGATCAAATACAAAAACACCTGAACTCAAGCAGTGGCAAAGAGGTACAACCAGTCATTATGAAATACTGCTACGAAAGTTAATTATTGTAAAGCAGTTTGCGTGGGCAATGAATCTCATGCATCATAAAGTGCTGCTTTTATTTAGTCCTGATTTAGTCATTTCATTATAATATTTATTTCATTATTACATATAAAGTTAACGAGTTTTTTTATTTACTAAAATCAAGTATTTTTGAGGTAGGTAAGTACTACCTTACTAAAAAGTATTATTTGTTTAATAAAAATAACACAGAATACGTATATTACTAATAAGTTTAAATATCCGTAAAAAGAATTTGTTAGATCCAGACTAATATTTATACAAATGACAATCAAAGAAGAATTCAGTTATGCTATTTTGAACATAAAAAAAAATATATTAATAGATTACACCATCGAGATTTGACGCAAGTTCAATCAGACCTTTTTCTGTAGCCCCATCGTGTAGCTGAACCATTATGTACCTACCATTTTTGGTACACCTACCCACATCACACTGAATCAATAAATTTGTCCAACGAGCAATCAAAGGTCACCCTACGTTGAATTTATTTGCATGATTATCAGTGTATTGTCAACTTCCTATTCAGACCTGTGTTACACAATATGCCGCATCATGATGACCTCTGTGGCGCAGCGATGCACGAGGATGCAGTTTCGATTCCTACCTCTGTACACAGGTTGGTACGTCTTGCTAAATTTTATGATTTTAAGCCATCGGGAAGTATCCTATAGATTTTGTGTGCATGTGGTTCTAAGAGATTTAAAAAAATGGGCATGACACAGCTAGTGTTTGATTTATATCATGGCTCCGATAGGTTACGGACCTGGGTATTTGATGTTCATTTCTCAATTATCAACTCAATAGGTACCTCAAAAGGTAAAAAGGTGTTATTACCTACAGGTATCACCTTTTTACCTTTTCATTTAACAAGTTGATATTTGTAATGTAAGTATTAAGGTATGTTGTGTATTTGTTTTCTTTTCTGTTATCTATATACATATTTACTAAAGTACCACCGTCTATTTTGTTCCTTCATGTCCAGGCCATCCAAAGGTTGCCTGGAAGAGATCGCTCTCAGCGATAAGGCCGCCCTTTATACTTCATTTATTCCATTGTTTTCTGTTTTGTGTGGTATATTAAAGTGTTTTCTATCTATCTATCTATCTAAGCTGAATGTCACATCACGAATAAAATAATTTATTAAGTAAACATCTTTTTATTTTTTATTATAAACTATCACAATTATATTTGTTGAAAAGAATCAGATATAATAAAATAAAAAAACATTATAAAAACAATAATATTTTTTTAACGGGCAATGGAATATTTTCTACTCAGTTTATTACATCATTTAACACTTGCGATTTGCATGATATACGTAATTACGTGATTAGTTATTATCTTATTGTGTGAAGAATACTAATAAACTTGCTAACGACGTCTTTAATGATTACTAACCTCTTATGAAATTCTTTTTTTATTTAACAATAACGAGGATTTAACAAACAAATGTGTGTTCTAAGGACATATTAAACTCGAAGTGGTGACAACCATAAAAACGCAAGAAATATTTATAATTTTCGGATTGGTTGTTTTAACAAACAAAAAAAATAAAAAATACCAATGATAGAGAATCCGAAGTTATTAATAATATTAACGCTATTAAGCTTAGGAACCTCAGCTAAGTGTTAAATGATGAGTGACACTGTAGTAAATATTTTTTGAATAATTGCCATTACAAAAAAAGCCTATTAATTGTGTTGAGATACAACTCTTAACACAATTAATAGGTTTTTTTTATCTGATATATATATAAACTGATTTATTGTCATGATCAAACCAGTTCTATAAAATTATATAATAAATTAAATAAATATTTCAACTGACAAGGCGATAGAAGACAATATAATAAAAAAAACGAATACTATCAAGTCCTTCATCTTAATTGATCACCACCTAAATACTTATTTAACTATTTGTACAAGTATTTTTATTTTATATTTTACCTATTTTGCATACTCTCAAAGATCATATTTATTTATAACACGCTTATGACACGTGTTATTCAATCTTGCTTAGTCAAATACATATCTGTCTGAGTGACTTTTATGCATAGCATAAATATCATTCAAACTTTACTCTGTAATCCGTTATTCAAGTATTGATCCATTACTAAGTAAGCCTTCGTAATAAAGTTACAGAAACGTATCATTTGCCTATTGTTATGTATATCTTTATAAACTCATGGAGATGTATTTTCATCATATCACATGTGTTACAATTGTACTTAACTTCTAACTAATGCAATGACTAAAATAATAATTTCTAAATGAGGATTTCTATCACATTATAATATCTCGTTCATGAATTCAAAGTGTTTTACCAAATACTAAACCGTATTCAGACTTTTTATTGAAATGAGTTTGTTTTCACTGATAAAGTGCTTTTTTGATTCAGACTTAGTTATACAGAACTCGCTTAGATATAAATTGGGACTTTACTCAAGCTGTTTCGCTCATACTTATAATATAACTATTACAGGCCCAATTACATCTTTATTATCAAGGCATTTAAAGATAAAAATTAGAGTGTGCTGAGTTATCGATACTGAAGCCAAAACTGTATTTTTTCTTTCATTCGTCTATCGATCTGTTTTGACACTGACATTATTATTATATAAGCGGGACAGTATAAGAGAGATTTTCAACCCCAATTTTTATCTACGCTAATTATACCAGCATTTTCTGATTGATAATGATTTGTTTGAAAGCGAGAAAAATAAGAAATTCTCTGAGTTACTCCTTCATTATTTTGACTCCACGAATTAATTAACACCTTTTGTAAAATAACAGCTAAAGTCTTTTGATTAGCACTCCTTGTCTTTTACTTTGCCATTTGCTGTGATAGCTTGTCCTTCGCTCTCCAATCGCGCTGCTCTTTCCTGTTTAGATCTTCTGCTCTTGATGTAGTTCTGATAATAAAAGTTACCAAACATATAGAGGAATAGACTGGCGTTTAGTGACAGTAAGAAGTTGATGAATTTAGGATAGTTGCAGTCCCTGAACATAACACTAAAGTTGTGGTAGAAGATAATGCAGAACTGGATCTGAAAATAAATAAAACACATAGTTTAACTATACTGCAAGTTTAACACTGTGCAATTTGCCCAGTGAGAGACGAAATAGATAGTACCTACAAATTAAGTACATGGAGCGAGTAGTGGGTATCAGATCTTTTAAGTTTATCAGACTTATGAACTTAAATCGGATCTAATATAAAATAGTGTAAAAATCCCAAAACAATATGAGTCAGGTAGGACTCGATCAGGATTAAATAGCACTTAATTGATTCTGGCATTTATAAAATTTGGCAAGAACAGATTGGATCATCGGAATCATATGTGTGGTTCTATTTAGTAAACAATTCTCGTATCATAAGAAATGAGAAAGTCAGGAAATTTGTAGACAAAGATTTGTGAAAGAACCAAATTCCCCTGAGATTGTGAAATAGTCTACAAATTTCTAACCACCAAAATAAGTCTATGCTGGACAATATAGTAATACCTACCATACATATACACACAACGTAGTATATACAATATGCAGTATCTAACAAATAAGTTGTTTTTGCATCCATTTTTGGTATCTTAAAGGTAAATCAAATAAATAATAGAAATTACCAATTGCAGGCTGGTGACATGCTTCTTCCACCATAGCAGCTTCTGGTACTGAGGTCCGAGGCCAGAAATGAGATAGTAAGAGTACATGATGATGTGAATGAACGAGTTAATGACTCCGAGAAGAGTGCCGTGACCACCTGTGGAAAATTCAGAAAAAACTGTTACTACTAAAAGGATAAAGGAATCTGAAGAATAATTGAATATTATAGAGACTTTATACAGGTAAAACCGTACAGATAACTAGAAACAAACATATAAACTCTATTTAAAAATCTGTATTTTTAAAAGATGATATTATTTTACTATTGAATAAGTTGTAGTTATGTAGAGTTTAACGAAGAACAACAATCATTAATAGCAGCCAAACACTGAAATTTCTTTACGACTTAAATGACTACAAACTCCGTTCTAAATACAGCCCTACAGTTTTAGAAAATTAGACTTATACACAAAATAATTTTACAGAAATTCTAAGTTGCTGAAATTTTATGTCTGATGCCATGTCTGGTAGAATTGTATCTGGGAGACCTACTGACCTGGCAAGAACTTGACTCCGATCCAGGCACAGATGGGCATCATGAAGTGATGGTACAAGTGTAAGAAGGAAATCTGCCTATTCTTCTTCCTGAGTACAAAGAAGATTGTATCCAGTAGCTCAATGATCTTCGCTGCGAAGTACCACCATACAGCTGCTGCCATCTGTAAAACAATATTATAATCATTAAATTTTTTTACAAACTAGGTGTTCGTCACAAGTACGGAAATAGAGATTTTTTATTGATCTGCTTATTTTTTAATATAATAATAAGAAAAGTTTATGGCCGAAACAGGCTGGAGATGAAAAGTACCTTTATCATTATGCTAAAAAACCAGTTATTTTAGAGCTTTTAATAAATAGCTTTGACAAAATAGCTTCCTGAAAATAATGAGTAACCTTGAATAGCAACGAATATCTTTTATAATCAAAATAATGGTCTATAATTGGAAATCGAACATAAATTAAAACCATATACGAGAAACTTACCTACCTCAATAAGATTTGTATCTCTCCTACACCATATTCAAACATTATGTTCTATGAACACTTTTCTTGCATCTATTTAAAATAATATAGTATGTTAGTCTAAATACCAAGCCCCTGCACTATAATTACGTGTCCGTTTTGCCTGGAAAAGATAGCTATTAGTGATACAGCCGCCAATTTCTATATTTGTGGTTTCTAATAAAACTTTTGAAACTATCACACTGGAGCTAGATGATGCTGTGTGAATTGTCCAGCATTATTTATTTATTTATAAAAGTAATCATTACCCTGTGTGCTTTGGGGTTGTCCGAGTAGTCCACTGGCTGGCAAGAGAAGTTGTAGTCATTCAACCATCCTGCGACTAAGCCCTGGATAGCAAAATTATAAAACTATTAATGATAATAAAAATGATAGAAAGAGAATAAAAGGGATATATGGGGTTCCAAACAACATGGAATGAAATCCAAATATATTGCAATTATTTCGATTTACAAGGAACAGATTTTGTTCGCCGTTTTTGAAAATTTTAAAGAAAACATCATTCCTTGTTAATCGACTTCGCAATTGTTTTTAATATTATCATGATCTCGGCAACTCTTCACACTTTTGGAAAGTTACTATGTTTTATTCTTCCACCTTTTGTGAGAAAACATAATGATTTAAAAATAGTAGGTATACCTACATAAAGATTATTATAAATATAATAAATCTACATTTTGCGGAGCACGTAAATGTAGGTATATAATTATGATATGGTAAAAATATAGGATTATATATAAGGATTGAATAAGGATGTAAAAAATGCTTTATGAAAAAATCGCATCTTTGTCAAAGAAAACCTGTTGTTTCTAATAGTTAATAAAAAAAAAGTTCAAGGTGTTATCTAGGTGTTAAATCATCACTTTTTGTGTGCATGCTAATTTATTATCCTATAGAGGCGAATGTGCCTTTATTGAGGTTTTGTGGCCAAAGACAAAGCCAAAACTGCCATATAGATTGAGCTTAAACTTTTTCGCACTAAAAATAACATGGAATAACATATAATCTACTTTTTATTCCGAAAAAAAGCGTACGACGACGCGGGCAATATTTCAGTAACGAGAGTCATGTATAAAATGACGAGCTTCGGCTTGTAGTTGCCGAATACTTCAAAAAATGTGGTTTCAATGGTCAACAAACACTATGTTGACCGTTGAAACATATTTATACATAGTCTGAAATCTGTAAGTAGATATGTATACCAGTTTTAAATAGCTGTATAAATATAATCATATTCACCAAAACGAATATTGATTGAAAAGGTTTAACAAAATTAGCACAAATCAAGGCCATATTTTCGGCAAACATTCCCTAGTTGGTCATTGACACTTACCTCATAAACTAAATACATGCTCATAAGAATTTGCGATATATTGTAGACTATGATGGTGTTCTTCAGATCGTAAGGTTTCCTATCTCGCATGTACCGGGGTCCAGCTGAATTGCAGAAGTAGACGTAAGTCACTAAGATGGTCAGAAGTGGTCCTGGTCCTGACATCAGCCACCAGTTTTCTGTTCGGGGATCTGTGAATGAAGGAAATAAATGTTTGAGCATCATTTCAAATTGGAAATATTTATTTTTAATAATAAATTTATAGAAATAGGAAATATTTATTTGCGTTTCATATAAAATATTACAAATTAGGAACTAATAAAAATAATTTAAATACGAGAACACAAATAGGCTACCGGCTCAGCATTAAATGCTTCATTGACACGGATGCCAATGCAGCGCTGGTTTTCAGCGGCGCCAGATTTCTAGGATAGCAGTAGGGTTGCATCCTAGAATGGAATTTCCGTCCATCGTTGATCGAGTTTTGTACAATCATTTTAATTATTGTAATTGAAATATAAGAATTACAATAATAATAACACATAACCACAATCATAATAATAAATATAACAATCAAAATAAAATAAAAATGTATAAAATTTCTAAAAAAACAGAATCGATCCATTGTAATCCAAACTTAAATTAAGTAAATCTTTCGAAAAAGTAAAAACAAAAAATCAAAGATGCTGCAAATTAAACCTTATGTGGTTTAATTGTTTTAAAGTTTTAAATGCAAACTTTGAAACAGGTAATTTAGTTTAATGTAAGTTACAATTTCGTCAATTACTTAAAAGTAAAACAAATTCATTAATGCGAAAAAAAAACAAGAATTGACTAGATGCTTACGAAACCAGCCTAGGTCAAGCAGGCAGTATTAAAATCTAAATTATGTATACTCGTGGTCGTAAAAATTACGAAACTTCAGCCATTTAATATATTCCAAGCAAGTTTAAGAAATGACGGTTTTTCGGCATTGAAACAAGAAAATAGCGATGTTGTAATATTTGCAAGAATCAATGAACTCTCAACACAGAGTCATAAAATTTAATTTTTTTAATTTATGACATAAATTTACGACAAATAGTTTTTTTTTGTCTTCTACAACCGCCCACGGAAATTACTATGAGCCCGATCCATTCAATCGTTTTGGCGTGAAGAAAAGAAACCAATGTCTAAAACTTTCACATGCAAAGCTGAAATAAGTTAGTTGATTTATTTGTACCTATGTTTATTATAACTATTACTAGCTGCACCTGCGACTTTGTTCACGATTGCTATATCTGCAGACAATTTTTTTTCATTATTTGACCACAGCTGTTTCTCTCATATTAAAAAAAGATGTGCAAAAAAAAAACTTCAATGTACAGAATTGGACCTATTACACTTTGAATATATTTAAGTAACTATAGGTAAGGTAGGCACAATATTTTTTTAGTTAAATAGTATAGTAATAGTGTAATTGTGTTGATAAAGGATGTATTGAATTTCAAATCAAATACAATCTACGCAGGGATACATAAAACAGATCAAAATCAAAATGGAAGAAGATAAGCGGTATACGAGTACCGGGAAACGGTAATATCTAAAGGTAAAAATCCAAAACATGTATCCCTAAAATATTTAATGGAGATTGCGAATATTTAAGATGCACCTTAAATTTTCGTAGTTAGATAGATAAATAGATAGAAAACACTTTATTATCCCACACAAAACAGAAAACAATACAGAAATAAAAACTTAGATTAAGGAACTTATTAAACAAAAACTTTAACTCACGCATTAATTTCTAGGTATGAAAAAATAGATAACTTATCAAGGGATACATTTTCGCAAGTTTAGGGATACTATCCGGTGGCGGGTTCGATTCCAGCCTTGGGATAAATAGTACGATTTGCAAATATTTGTTTCGGGTGTTCTGGGTATTTTCTATGTACCTATCGGACCTTCGCTCGCCCCGCCGCCATATCGTGCCATATCGTGCAACGGTCGTCGGCTAATTATTGTGTTATAGCAATTGTTAGATATCCGCCAGTGAAAGTCCAGTCAAAATCGTTCAATAGCTTAAATTATCAGACAAATATTTGTAGACAGGAAAATATTTGAAAATACAACAAAACACCATTTTGTTTATACAACCGTGGATATTTCCATATGCGTTTAGTAAAAATCTGTTATTTTATTTATTGGAATAGTTTTTTTGTAGTTGTTGTTTTTTATAATGAACAAAACAATATATATATTTTAAGTAATATCCTAACCATCGTATTTATCATTAATTAGTCATCATCTTGTGACTTAATCGATTTATGGTTGATATAAGTGATATAGAATAGTTTCACTCATCCATTATGTGATTCACATGACACCTGCACAACATATTTACGGTCTGCCACAAGGACCACGCTTTAAGCGTATACTATCAACGACTCTTGCGCATATAGACGATCCACTTAATGACGTTACATAAATACCGTTTGTCAGTGTCAATCAACATGTATGAATACAAAAACAATAACATATTTCAGAAAAACAAATGAAACACGTTTTGCTTTGACACAATTGTATAAAGGGCAAAGGAGGAACACGACATTGATGCTCTTCAAATAAAACAAAATATTACTTTGATGAAAGTTACCTAAATAGAAAAATAATTATATTTAAATATTAAAGTAGGTACCTATTTTGTTTTGATAGATCTAATAGCGCAATCTCATTTGGCTGAGTTATTATGACAAATCTTAATTCGCGAAGGTTTGAACAAGCTACGAAGTCAAACAAAAAACTAAAAAGAATTTTGACGTTTCGGCCTACATACATAATAATGTATACAAAACATGGTTATCGATGTCAAAGTAAATTGATAAACCAAATAAATGGGCAGTTGTTTGTTATGGTTGTGAATGTGTTTCGTACTAAAATCAAAGAGGTCTATAAAACATGCTAATTGCATTCAACTTACGTCATAAGAAAAATTAAATATTTGTATGATGACGGCTTAAACATAATAATGAGTTGGGTATGCATAGCAAATAACTAATATTTATACTCCTAGTAGGTATTGCTCTGCCTAGTCTATTTGATTAGTTATATCAGTCCAGTTTATTTATTTAATAAACTTTTTATGAATTTATAATTTTAAGTACCTTTTCTATATGTTTGTCTAACATTTACTGGCTTTGTTTAATCAAGGTTTTTTATTATTTCATATAAATACCTCGCACTAAGTTTTCTACGTGTTTAAAAAACATTAACTAGCTTATTCCAGGTAATATTCTGAGTAATTTTAATGTTTTATTCTGGTAACTGTCAAAGTAATTATTGAATTCATCCTCCATCCGGTGTCAAGCCTCCTCAAGTTATTAAAACCCATCGATATTCAAGGCTCCATTCCACTTAAGTTGGCCCATGTGCTCAGAGGTAAATCTCAATGTATCTTTACGCATAAATCTATAGCTATTTGCATATTTATGTTGTCTGGACAAATTGTTTACCAATGCACATGACGGTTGATTGCCAACACTTGATTGTTTAACTCGTCATGTGTAAAAGTTGAAATGCGGTAAATAAATAATCTACCGGAAAAAGTAGCACTAGGAAAAAGTTTTAGTACTAGTGCTACTAAAAGTAGCGCTAGGCAGCTTCCTGGCGCTACTTTTTGTTAGTTTTTTTTCATTATTAAATGACCTTGCACTTTGTTTTGTCTCAATATATGTTATATTAATTGAATATAGGTATATTAAATGCAGATGCAAAATTATTAAGCTATATTCTTAAATTATTATAAACTAGCGGCGCCCCGCGGAGTCGCCCGCGTGGAAATCTTTGTGCCAATTGATTTATAAACCTTCATCTTGAATCTTTAAAAAAACCGCATCAAAATCCGTTGCGTAGTTTTAAAGATCTAAGCATGACAGACAGTGGAAAGCGACTTTGTTTTAGAATATAACTCTTTTCGGTGTAATGATGCACTTTTCTACTCTTTTCTATATCCATTGCAATGTTTTTCTTCTATAAACGACATAACAGTGACTTTCTCTTTGATCTGATTCATATGGATAATTCTTGGTCTTCCCCTTCCTTGTCTTTCTTCTACTTTTCCTTCTACGATGTCAATAAAGTTTTCAACTGCCTATAAACAACAAACAAACCAAAAAAAAATCTAATAACTTTGTTTAGTAAGTTTCTTTTAGATTAAGGCTATCTAAACAATAATAAATATAATCACCATAAATTAAACCTTTCGAAACCGCGAGTTAAATACCGTCGTGAATCCTTGGATTACTTAAAAACCAAGTTTTTAGTCGTGACTAAGAACTATCCACAATTAATTCACTTGAGGGGCAAGTTGCTTCATTTATCCGTGCTGTGCGTATTGTTTGGTTCTGAAGTGCGTAGGCATGAGATTTTTATCAGGTATTTAACCTTTACTTTAAATAAGTGTCCAAATGATATAGTGTTCTAATTGGCTTTTGGGGTTCCGTTCCAAATGGTGCCAATATGTTACAAACGGGATCAATATCCATTAATATTTTAAAATATCTTCTCTGCTAGTGTTAAGATTACACCGTCTATTTGTCATATTTCTACTTATGTTTTATGTTTTACAACAAACAAAAAATTGTATTAAATCTCATGAATTGAGTCACTACCATATTCTAGAATAACCACATAAAAAGCCTCATCATCATCATCACCAGCCTATAGCAGTCCACTGCTGGACATAGGCCTCAATGGGCACCATAGCGCCTGCAGTCTTTCGCAGGTCGACATCCCACCTGGTCAGAGGGCGTCCTACACTACGTTTACCGAGTATAAAAGCCTACTTTCAATCTATTCCCATTACAACTTAGCTGGGTCAAATGATACGGTTTGCTTTACACGATAAAAAGTTATGGCGAAGAACCTCCATACGTTTTCAACATTACAAACTTGACCGTGAAAACCCCATTATACATCGAATTAAAAAGTGTTATAAATCTATCTATATTAATAATTACTATCACCTTGACATTCCCAGCTATGTTACGTTGCGCACACGCACCCAAATAATTTAAATAAGCCTACTTAGTAGGCCTACCCTTGGGCCACTAAACTTGACCATAAAATCAATTTCGAAATTTGATAATGAACTACGCCTTTATCCAAAACGGCCAGCTTCGAAAAAGTTGTCAGATAACACAGAAAACAAGTTTGTAAAACCTTCGGTCAACGTTGATATTTGATTTATGTAGGTACATATTGAATTCCATTATTTTTATTTATATTTATCTTTATAATAAAAATTATATCTCTTTTCGGATTTCTGAACTGTTTATAATCAAATTCTTGCAAATAGTTATCACTTTCACATTAACAATAGGGTGCAAGTCTAAATAAACATCGAAATGCCTGCACGTGTATCGTTGTACATATATCAAAACGATAAAAAACAACCTATACAATACAACGCATTCCCATCCCATGAGGCGGACGAAAAAATATCTACCCAAATTTACTTATGGAGGAAACAAAATCGAGTAAATTTTTTTTTTCATTTTACCACTTTGTCGGCTTGATATGTTAATCCATTACCAATCTGGTCTTTGATCTAAGTTGCGGACAGACAGACCAACGGATTGCGAAACTATAAATAAGGTTACTTGTTGACTACGGAACCTTAAAAATGAGGTCTAAACTATTTTCCTTTAAAACCTTTTCATTATATTCTTCTTTATAAAATCTCTGTTAACTAATTGTTGAATAACTGTTTTTTTAAGTCTTGTACAATAACAAAACTTAATAATTGTAAGAGGAAGCACTCACTAGCAGACCACAAGTTATTCTCAGAATAACTTATATTGGTAATGAGAGCCCTAAATAAATGTCATGTACTTTTAATGCAATAATATATTTTTTTTTTAATTTAATTTTTTTCCCGAGACCAGATAATAATAATACAATAAACTATGACTTATCTATCATTTAATTTAAACAAAAGAAACGATAGGTTTATAAATCAGAAGATTAAAACTAGTGAAAAAATGTTATGGCATTAAGGCTACCAGTGAAAAAACAAAACGATCTTAAATACCTATTAAGTTACGAAATGATTAAAACCTTATTATAAATACTCGTTAGTGAATCAAAAATAACAAATTAAATTCAATAAAAGAAATGTTTGAATAAGTCCCTCAAGATACCAGTATAATTGTAAAGAAGTATCTGTAATAAAGTAAATTCGATATGGATCTGCGTGAAATGAAATGAAAGTTTATTTATTTCTTTAGGCTTGCAAATAAGCACTTAGACAAGTCATATTTTATACTATTAATTATTATATTGATGTTCACTTCAATGTTTTGTCCACCAGTGGAAGAAGTGAGAAGAAACCACTAGTATGTTCATAACTTATGTGTCTAGTACTTATGATTTGCTTATCTGTAAGTTATTAGATTTTGAGTTGGAGCAAAACTCGTTCCAAGCTTTTTTATCTTCTAGATCATTGAGCGTTAAAAGCAACATAAAATTAAAACAATACATATAAAAAAAAAACTCACCCGCATTTCTCTCCATGAACCGCTTGTATGAATCAACGATCGACATATCGAACGACGTGTTAGCACCTGAAAAAATAAAACTTTATCACCACAAAAATAAAAACAATCTTTAACACAACTCGTAAGTATATCAAACGCTCACAAAAAAAAAAATGCGTATTTGTTTTTACAATGTCAATGTCAAACACACCTAAAATCACAAAACGCCACTCTCCGTCAAGACTCGATCGGAAACTGGCATAATAAAATCCTTTTGCGTAAAAGTAAATTTTTGTGCATTGCGAAACCCATAAGCTAATGAGTGCGGATGCTAATGGATGGCACTGGCCCACTTTTACGATTACTTTATAGAATGGGACAGAACTTGAATATCAGTACTTTTGTACGATGAGGGATTTGATTTCCGTAAACAGAAAATCTAAATATTAATTTGAAATGGCTGGAAAATCTATTGGTCTGATCATCTGGTCTATTAAGTTCACTTTTAGATGATTTTTAAACATTTTGGTAAATTAACGACTGATGGTAATCGGCAAATCAGCTCTATTGGTAAATTGTCAAGGATAAGGAATTACTCTCAATATCAAAAGGGAAAGGGAATTTTGAATGTCATACAATTTTGAAAAATGTCTTGGTAGATATTATAATAAAAAAAATAAGAACCTAGGCAGGTCAATGGTTTCAAAGCTCAGTCACAATTCGATAGCCTTCGTTAATTTCTCACGATACACAAATCTCATGAAAACAATCAAACCAGATAATGATAACGATACTGCTGATAAATCTTCCAAACAGAACCTTGAACACTACGGAATAAAGATCATGTTTATTGTACGAAATGAACAATGAGTTTAGATGTAGAAAGATTAATTCAATGGAATTGTCAGTTTTTTTGTCAATTCTAATTATTCTTGATGAAATTGATTGATTATTTCAAATCAATTCTTAGTTTGAAGGAATTAAATTGTTCATTGTGTTGCCATTGATTCATTTCAAAATACCAACAAAATCTATTATTTTTATTTTTTGCGGTCAAATAAACATTTCACAATGTCCTTAAAACAAATAACCTCCATAGTTGCTAACTAAGCCTGTGATCCACTGAAGCTTAACGAAAGCATTGATGGATTATAGTGTACCTACTTTTTTTTCTCAAACTCTCACTCTCTCTCTTTGCGTTCCTCTCAAACCCTCATCTTAAAAGTCCCTGCTCACACCACCTCATTCTATGACAAATCTTTAACTGTACAAGCTACCCGTCTATGGAATGCTCTCCCTCTGGACATCATATGTGCAAAATCATTCGCTATCTTCAAAAAACTGCTGCATCAGCATTATTTATCCTTATGAAAACATTGATAGCTCTATCTTATGTCTATGTAAGTTTATTATAATTGTTTGTAATGTAGGTATTATAGTATGTAGTGTAAGTATTTGTTTTCTATTCTGTTATCTATATATTTACTAAAGTACCTTCGTCTATTTTGTTCCTTCATGTCCAGTTCATCTAAAAGTTGCCTGGAAGAGATCGCTCTCAGCGATAAGGCCGCCCTTTATTCATCATTTATTCTATTGTTTATTCCTGTATTGTTTTCTGTTTTGTGTGGTATAATAAAGTATTTTCTATCTATCTATCTACTTTAATTCATCAATGGACTGAATTTCACACTTTGTTCCACTCTAATCCATCAC
Source organism: Eupithecia abbreviata (assembly GCA_943735965.1). NCBI lineage: Eukaryota > Metazoa > Arthropoda > Insecta > Lepidoptera > Geometridae > Eupithecia > Eupithecia abbreviata. Next base: position 2,234,107 of record OX030979.1, on the reverse strand, counting down.
GATTAGAGTATAGCAGAACCTACTCTGCATGAAAATAGTAAATTATCATCATTATCGGTCTGTTTACATCTCAACAAACGCTAACTTTATTTGAAATGGCATGAAAATTAGAAATTATTCGGGTTTTGAGCATTTTTTAGACATTTAATATTTCCAATTTGATTTATAAGTTCAGTCCCTTTCATAGGTAGATGCATGTATTTAGTATTTCATAAATTACGAGGCGTATCCTCTTTTCTCACCTTACCGGGGACGATGGCACTTGATTTGTGTCATTTGGCCCGGTAAACACATCACCGGGCCAGTTAAAACTTTTTTTTCCCATGTGGCCCGGCGCCGGGCCAAGTCACCGGGCCAGATTTGTGCCAGCAATGGTATTTCAATAATTTAAATTTGTCTGAATAGTAAGAACATTACAATACCTTACTCATTTAATTGGTTAATGTTTAAAAAGTCTTATAACATCATTGCAATTAAGCTGTTGATGCTTGTGTTTAAAACAAAAAACTAGCATTTATCTCTTACAAAATTTTAAATGTCAGAAAAAAATATTTTTACATGTGAAACTTCTTAGCACATTATCATTTTATGTAGCAGCACTTTCGATAGAATTTGTTAAAGCAATTTTTCTTTCTTTCTTAGGTATCACTTAAAAAATAACAAACAGTATTACTTAAAAAATAACTATAAACTATTAAACATAAATAAACGTAATTCTAGAAGTGAACCAGCCCCGTTTAAGTTGCTTATTCGTATTTTCATGTTCAAGCTTCACTTCGGGCACAAATAATTGTGCTCTTTCCTCACAAAAATGATATGAAATGAAATGAAAAGTTTTTATTTCTTTAAGCTTACAAATAAGCACTTAGACAGTATAGGTATTTATCTTATACCTACATGCTTTTCAACGTTTAATATTCCTAAATGATACCTCTTTAAAAAAATACCAAGGACACCCTATAAAGAGAGTCCTGCACGAAGCTCCAACATATTCTTCCCCTAAATATAATCAGTAGTAAAAGTTAATTTCATTCTCCCTTATGTACTATATTTTATAATATATTTTCTTCTATTGTTTATATTTATCTCGTCCTTCACTTGACCACAACACATCTGATAAAAAGTATATAATTAAAAAGCTATTTAATGTATGTATGTATGTGTACTAGATAACAGACATAATATCTAAATATCTGTTATCTAGTACCCATAACACAAGCTATGAATTGACCAGTATTTATGAGCTCTTGAAGTCCAAAAAAACTTATGTTTTCATACGGACGGATACTGGTACAGGCTGTTCCACATTGTTTTGCTTCTCCATTATTCGTCCCATATTTCTTTTTTTATTATTTTTTTCTCTTATAATATAAGAGACACTCTTATCGCTGATACGAACTCTTCAACTGTTCAACGTTGATTTTAGATGTGTTGCTCCAATTTATTTATTTTTCTCACAGAACCTATTCGCGGGGCCGTAAATATAATTGCTAAATTACCAAATACAGATTTTTGCAATCATCCAGACTACCATTTCAAAAATTTTAACTATTAGGTGATTTATTTAAAGACTCCATTTTATAGCAAATGAATTTGCTAATTGCTAACGGTTTCCTAATCATAGCGTCAAAAGAAACAATGAATACGTAGTCCATTGTAAAAATCAGCTAGGTAAGTGCAGTTATTACAAATTGAAAAAAACAATGATTTTTAAAAATAATAATGAAAATTTAAACTTTTTATGCATATTTTTAATTACCTACATTTTGATTAAATTATTTATCCTACGTTTTAATTAAATTATTAGGTACATTCTGATTACATTTGGATTAAAATTAGGTTACCGATTGGTGTCACACCATTCAAGAACACACCATTATACTTTTATTAGTGGGATCAAAATTTTTAACAGTACAGATGTGCAGATTAGTTTTATTGAATTATTGTTTAAAAAAAAAAATGTTTTCTATTTTATTATTAGATAAATATCTCTTCAGTACTTTGAATCTTATTTTGAATAAGTATGCAAAGAAAGAACCAAATAATCGAAGAATTCTTCATAAAGCAAGTTTTGCGCGATCAAACATGATTGATTTGACCTAAAACATACTACGATAACTTGAATACGTTTTTGTGAACCAGCGTTTCCGTTTTAGCTGTATTGCTAATTGATATGTCGGCATTGTTATTTGTAGACAGGTGGTTAGCCTGCATTGTTATTTAGATGCCACTAAGACACGTTAATGCTACACGTAATAGGTAGCTTTAGACTACTGAATCTCCTGCAGGTCGATTCAGACGTATTCGTAAGTTCTTATACCTATTATGTCATGTTACATGGGATTATGACAGTACGAGTGCATACACAGGTGATCGGTTTTAATATAAAAGTCATCAAAAAGTGATAGTATTTTGTATTTCGATCGATTGCATTGTAAGAATTGTAAAAGCACCACTTTTACAACTTATGATCGAAATAAGCTTTATTACAATTTAATGTTAGTGAATAATAATAGTAGTAAAAATAATAGTTAAAAAATAATAATAAAATAAAAATAAATAATAATAGTAAAATAATAAATAATAATAAGGGCCTCTGTGCTGTTGGCTTCGGCCCCACGCAAGCCTTCCAAAGGACCGGTTCACTTTATGGCCCGAGATGGTAAATGAGAATAATAATAATAGTAAAATAATAGTTAAAGTTAAATAATCATTTAATTTTTGTATAATAGTTTTTATTCATGTCATGATTGGGCTTTAAACTGAGAGTGTATTACAAATGCCAATTTGCAGCTTATTGGATATTTATTAAAATAAGTTGTTATTTCAGAAAAGGCTACAAAGTAAGACATTCTTCAGTATTTTATCTAGTAGCTGGGACTCGATATATTTTTGTTAAAGTATTTTCTTCCCTCTCTAAATCCTGTGACTCTTTATGCTCTGCTCTTTACTCTACTCTCTCTCCTCATACTTACTCAAGTATATTGAACTCATCTTGTTTCTCAACTTCGATGTCTAAATGTTTTAAGCTCACTAACAATGAAGGTGTAAAGGCACAAATAATGACATTTCGTCGAACCTTCATAAAAGTTATAGGTATCTCGTCGACATAAGTCTCGGTTGATATTATATTTAAGTACTTAAAATTGCTAAATCGAGCTTGGTCCATTGTAAGTAAAATTAATTGGTATTGATACCTACAATGTACAAAGCTTGATTTTGCAATTTTAATGGCAAAATCATTAAACATAAATTCACTTTATAAGTTTGAAAACAGTTTGAAAATAACAAAAACGTTACATGTTCAACTGCACTCCGATTACAAATTTATATTTTGAATGCAGTTAGTATGCAGTCGTGCAGTTTCAACGACTCCACGCTAGAACTGCACGCGAAATGCAGTCTAACAGCAGCAATAAATCAATAATGCAGTCTGTCTAGAGCCATAACATAAAAAATAAATTGCTTTATTTATATCTAACAGGACCCTTGGTTACGTAACAAGCCGCTGTCCCATCGCCACGCACGCTGTGCCCAGGCCACGCGGCACATTTTAGCTGCATAGCGTTGGCAGCGTTCAGCTGTGGGGTGCTATAATTAAGCAAATCACGCGTTTAGCTATGACTACAATTCATTAATCTCGTATTAGTGCGTAGCGTTTTCGTGGGTTGCAATTACTTTCTCTAAGGTTGGAGTGGACATTATTATATAATATATTTTATTGAAAAACGAAGCTGTCTAGCTTCGCTGTGACGTGTTCACACGTGCGTAGCATCTCCGTCCGTAGCGGTGGGACAGAGCCTTTAGACCTTCTAATTCTAACCCACTGATAGTTCAGCATAATTTTTTTATTTAATTTTTATTATGTGTTAGTATTGGGAACAGTGGACAGTGTTTTGACAACATATCAACGAGCCGGTGACTTTGTTGTGTTGAGTATATATATAATTATACCTAATAGTACGTACGTAATGCTCTCTTTTTCTCTTCACTGGTTTGTTCCATCACCCTTGAACAAAACGTAAACAATCACCGAAGTGGTACTTGCTACCTTAAGTTAAGGGTAATTCGAGTAATTATACGTTCAAAGGTCGTCTTATTGTCTTGGCTTATTCTTTGAAGTGTTGAGGTTGGTTTTTATCAACAATAAGATGGTATGCTGATAAGAACTTTGTCTCATCATATTTTGACGATAAAAGTAATTGAATCACCACATTTGACCATGACCTAAGGCGTTTAACGAGGAAACAGAATTTAATATTTTTCAACTTACAAACAACTCTTAGAGAAAGTTGGACTTTACTCACTGTTGTTCAAGGTGGGACATTAGCTTAAAACAATACTCAAAGGAGTGCCGAGACACATTTTAGTCTGATTTCCAAATATTTGATATGACCGAAGGAGTTGGTCTGAGGTCAATCAGTTCTTGTGAAATATACTCACACCGATGTAAATAAAATTGTCTAACAGATAAGTCATTATTTATGTTCTGTCACCATTAGGTGACTAAATAATCTATCATTACTATTCATAAGTATCAAAACAATGTACCCATAATAGATTATACGACATACCAATGAAAAACACTTTTTAATTAAAATTATAATTTTAGGACTGGTATAGTTTTTTCTGTTTTTTCACTCTGGTATTACCTATGTTCTATAGATGACAATGCAGAGATTTCCACTGGACTTACCACTTATAAAATGCTGAAGGAGCCATTCACTTGCAAACCTCTTTACTAACATTATAGTGTAGGTAGCCTAGGTAGGTATCATAAGTCATTAGACCTACTAGCTAGACGTAGATGCTACGAGTAAATCACTACCTGCTCGTGCTAACATAGTAAAGGTGTGTTTGTATACGTAGACGAGTCTTTTCTGAAGCTAAAATTACAACAACATAATTCTTCGAAATTAATTCTAAAGCGGGACGAGACAAGACCTGGACACAGCAAGAGCAGGGCTTTAACTGAAAAGGCTTCAAAAAAAACGAAAAGCTAGTGCTGTCAAACCCCTTTTTTTTTTTTTTTTATTCGCTTTGGGGTGGCTTTCATATCACGGCGGCCATGATAGGCCTATTGTGATCGCCACTTTTACATTTTTAGCCCCGAAGCCGTGGCGTTCATTGTTCGCCACTAACCCTTGCAGCTGCCAGGAACTGTAGGATTTTCTTCGGGGTGATGTCTTTCAGCTCGTCCGGGCTATGCAAATGCTTGCCCAGATGGATGCTGCGTTTGTGCATCAGTGCTCCACACTCACTTAGCAGATGGAGGGGCGTTTCATCCGCCTCCTCACAAAATCTGCAGGATTGTGTGTCGCTTAGCCCTAGTTTGAACATGTGCTTGTTAAGGCGACAGTGTCCGGTTAGGGCTCTTGTCATGATGCGAAGGTTACCTCTGCTTAGCGCTAGGATTCGGTTGGTATACCGACTATCGAAGGCTTTTATCAGAGATTTTGAATGATCCATGCCCGAGGAGCTTCTCCAGAGCTTATGCGATTCCTCGAGACAGGATCCCAGGAGTGTTCTGTGTGCCAAGCTTTTAGGTATGCCACAGAACGGCTCGGATTTGCCCTTGCGATAGGCATGTTGGCTATGGTGGATGGGAGACGCAACAAGCGCCACGTCTCTAATGTGTCTGTCTACCACTTTCTCCATTGTTTTAAGAAGAAAGGAAGAAAGGCATATTGGTCTGAAGGACTTCGGCTGGCTGTAGTCCTTCTTTCCTGCCTTGGGTATAAAGACAACTTTGACATTAGTCCATGGTTCTGGCACAGTTCCCCAGGCGAGGCTCGCTCTGAAGATTTTTACCAGATATGGAGTGAGGACGTCGATTCCCCGCTGTAAGAAAACAGGGAGAATTCCATCCTCACCACATGCTTTATTAGTTTTAAGAGAGTTAACGGCCCACCTTACCTGATTCGGTCTTATAATCCGGGCCGCCCTGTTCCAGTCCTCGTTCCGCGGCTTATAGGGGTTGGCAGGAGCCGAAAAACCCAACCAAACCCCTTGCTTGATAGATTGATGACATTCAGATCGATGAAACCTAAATCTATATGAGTGGCAGTAATTGGACGAAGCCTACACTCAGCGGTGGTGATAAAGAAGGTGATTTTAAATCTAGAGCACATGAACATCGTGATTGTAGTTAAAGTAGTTGAGTAGAGTCGGACTGGCTATGCAAGGCTTGGTAAAAGTCGATGGACCAGGCGAGTCCTTGAATGTCGAGCATGAGAGAATAAAAAGACCCAGGAAATGAAGAAAAATCGCCGTCAACGCAGTTTGCGACTAAATGGGAAAACCGACTGCCTTAATGTGGGGAAATTTTATTAAGTCTGCGAGCCGAACCTAGTCTCAATTGATAGTAATATTGAATGTAGGTACTAGAAATACGCAGGTAGGTATTTTAAAATTCTATCTTGTGAAAAATTTTTCATTGGTCATGTTGAAAGAATGGGTTGAACCATATCATGTGTCATCCATCGCTAGCAAGGTTTGATTGTAGCCTTGACCAAGATTTATTAATAATTTATAAACACGTTCAGAAAATTATAATTACTAATAAAAAGGAAATAGAAGAACAATAAGGAGATTTGTAAACAAAGATGAATGCAATCTAGGCGGGTATTTTTCATAGAGTTATGGTTCAATACAATTTCCTAAAAAAATTTGCTATATTGAACTTTTATATACAATAATAAAGAGCACCCCTATTTGTAAGATCATGGATTCCATATCCGTGTGTGTTGTGTTGGGCTGAGGACTTTATTTTATAAATAAATATCCGACAGTGGTATCAAAATTGAGTTAAATTTTAACCAAGTTTGCTATAGCGTTTTATTTTCCATCCCTACACGATAGTATTACACGGTAATACACCAATAGGCGTTGTACAAACTTTGTGAGCTTGTAACACCTACTTATCATTTACTATTTGGGTTTATTGAAACTATGAAGCAATAAATGCAAAAAACTACGTTTGACATGGTTCAGTGGCGATTAGCGATTCGAGCCTCACACTCACCTCAAGTCTAAACGCATTTTAAAGGACTAATTTGCCAACCACGTTCTTTAAATGTAAACCCTTCGTGGAAAATATGTATTTAAAATTTTAAAAGAATATAATCGTGGATTTAAAATCTGCTGTAATTTTAAAGTGCCACTAGATATCCTGTAGGTACAAAATTATTTTTTATTTTATTTGAATAAAGTTAAAAAAACAACAATCACCACAATAACCTTGCAAGGTCGAAACGAAACGCATAAAAGCCCAATGCCTTTTACTTTACGCAATTCATTACGTTTTATTCGTGCTCTTGACCTAGCCGGATATATTAATTTTACCATAACTTCTCCACTTTTCTGTAGTCTTATTTCACTCTTTTCTTTGTATTGGGTACCTACGAGACATATTTTTTTTGTTTAAAGGTGGTTTAAACAAAAAAAAATCTAAAAAATATGTAAAAATGTCTTTGTTTTAAAACACCTTTAAACAAGAAAAAATACTCTTTACCAGTTACCTTCTCTACTTTAAAATCCTAAATAGAATCTTAAAGATTAAGATTCAATAAATTAATAACATTTTAGTTGTTTTTTAGTTACATAGTATATTTTTTTATAACTTTACCCTAGTGCTAGTAGCTATTCCTCCACAAGATTATATTCCTTTTAATCCTGCCTCTGAAGCATAGACTTTGAAAGACGGAAAAGGCCAAACCTATAAATTACGGCAGGTTGTTTTATTTTACAAAATCACTACATTTGATACTTAATCCTATCACTTAATTGTCTGAGTCACAAACTATCTGTTTGTACAGTGAAATTTTGTAATCTAGTTGATATAACTGTCGCATAACAACAATTACGAAACCAAGACATTGACCTTTGCCGATGGTTTATTGTGTTTTATAATGGGCATCATTTAATTTAAGTACTATTACAAAGCTATATTTGGGCGTTGCTGTCACGGTCAGTACCAGTTGGGAAAGTGGTAATTAAAGATGAGCCGATGCAAGGATCCTACTCTGATCATCATTATCAATATTTTCACAGTGGAGACAATGACTCTTTTGAAACTATCATAGTTATCACTAAAGTCATTTAAAACGGGATATTTACAATGATGATTTGATTTTTGAGTTATCCAATATTTCGGTACAGTTTCATTCGCCTAATATAATAGAAATGATCACGGAATAACTGAAGGCACTAGTATAAAATTATGATTTAATAAATGAAAATCATAGCATAAAATAATTAATTAAAATGTTATTACATTTTTCGCACACGACGAGCCATGATTTAAGTCTCCGCGTTCCATTCATCTTATCCAGTTTAACAAATCTGGTTAACATATAACAGATACGTTCGCTCCTGTACGTTTCCTGTTCTCGTAAACTGACTTTTAGATCTCTTGATCTGATATACTCTTGTGAACTAATTTTTTTTTTACTTTTGCAAACTGAAAAATTTATGTAAAAGCAATGTGAAAATTTGTTTGTTTATTTGCCAAATTGATAGACTAAATGGATAAACGTCATACAAAGATTTATAAAATAGCGAAAAAATCATCGCATAACTATTTGTATAGAAATATATGACTCATCTTGTTTATAATTGTTATTGCTGCGCTTGTATAGGTATCATAAATTTTATATTTTATCTAATCACGACGTTAATAGCCAATAAACCAGCGGAAAGAATACCAGTAAAAATAAATATTTTATCATTGATTTTTGTATTGTTAAATTACTTAAGTACTACCTAGATACTCAAAATATTTCAGTAAATATCAACAAATAACATACGGAAGTACCTACTTCCTTTTATAAATTGTGTATAAATTAACTCTGTACTGAAAAGAAAGATATCTTCTGTACTTATATGTACTTCCTATAGTTAATATCTCAAAGTCAGAGTCAAAGTCAGTCAGTGCATTTATTCTTTAGGCTTACATACAAGCACTTAGACAAGTCATATTTTATACTATAAATTATTATCAAATAAAATAATTTTACTGTTCACCTCAATTTTTTTTCCACTAGTGGAAGAAGTGACAAAGAAACCACTAGTATGTTTATTTAGAAGTATTAATACAACGGGTATTTATCGCGTTTATTACCTATTTTTCCCGACGTTTCAACAGGTTTACACAATGTATTAATACTTATAAATATGTGTTCAGGTCGCACTAGTATGTTCATCTCTTATAAGTCTAATTCATGGTTATTTGCCTATTTAAGTCTAAATATAATATGATTCGATACATGTAAAGCTATGCACAACAACAGAAAACGTCAGTTTCTATAGTCCGATTAGTAATTCGAACCAACCGGAAAAAAAAGTTCATGTGGTCCGATCGGTAGGACAAAGGCAGTAGGACCACGTAGCCACAGAGCAAATTACTTACATACTATTCGTCGGTGCGAAACTGAGCGACATTTTTTTTTTTTTTTCGAATCGACTATTATGCTGTTGACCTCAGATGGCCATGACAGCGTTACCGGACTTTTGGCGGGCGCAGAGGGCGCCTCGCCGGTAAAAATTAGGTTGAGGCAACACGCACAAGGGCCACCACTTAGGTGCGAACCTCGGCTTGGGCTGTTGCCAGATGCTACACGAGGGTAGGGAGGTAACGCCTAGGTGCACGAGTGCACCTGAGGGCGGAAACGGGGAATTCTTCGACCCCGCGTCCGGCGGGGTCGGTTATTGGTCGGGTGTGTAGTGTGCGGAAGCTGAGTTGTTGCCGTCACTTCCGGGTTAGCGTCAGTGAGTGGGTCAACGGGGTCACCAAGAACGTGTCTCGGTCTACGGAGGAGAGAAACTGAGCGACATCTGGACAAGCATTAACATTTGTATAGGTAACTTTCCTACAACTAAGTCTATAGAAGTAGGTGAACGGACACTTCATAAAGTTGTTGTTTACACGTTACATAACATTGTCATTATCATTTGACGTAAACAATTGCAATGTTTTGCTTCTTCCATATCTTGATGCGATTATTTTTATTACGATTATCGCCTCATATCATAATTCCTGTTTTGATCATAATTCCATTGACCGCCCTTGACAGCAAGTGTAGAATTTGAAAGAGCAAGCTGTGCCTTGCGGCTTCGCCCGCGTGGAAATCTATGTGTCTAAATGGTTTATAAACCTTCCTCTTGAATCACTATATCTATTAAAAAACCGCATCAAAGCCGTTGCGTAGTTTTAAAGATCTAAGCGTATAAGGACAGACAGACAGCGGGAAGGGACTTTGTTTTATGCTATTACTGTATTTATAGTTTTGTCTAAGAGATCAATACAAATCGCTGTCCAGAGAGTGAAAAAATTGAAATAAAATAAAAATATTTAATTTCGAATAACATTGATCTAAGCCTGTTGGTTTTTATTTTCTATCTTTTATCGTAAGCAAAGTCTGCGTATTTATAATAAACTAGCGGACCCTCCCAGCTTCGCACGGTTTTAGTACGGATCCCTAACTATTTTGAAAATATAATATAGCCTGTGTTCACTGGGATAGTGTAGCTTCCCAACGGTGAAATAATTTTTCAAATCGGCCCAGTAGTTTCCGAGCCTATTCATAACAAACAAACAAACAACACATCAAACCTTTCCTCTTTATAATATGAGTATAGATATACATCTTTCAGTTTTGTAGTCTGATAGTGCTATGATGGGCCATAATTCAGTTTTAGAAGAAAAACCATTTTGGAAGAAAGTTACTCTATTATCGGTTAACAAGTCTACACTACGTAGTATTACGTAATACTTAGCTAGCTAGCTAGACACTACGTAATACTTAGCTAGCTAGCGAGACACTACGTAATACTTAGCTAGTTAGCTAGACACTACGTAATACTTAGCTAGTTAGCTAGACACTACGTACAGATTATGCAATTTTTAATGCAGAAGTAATAAATGCGACCAACAATTATTTAACATGAAATAACATGATTTATTGAGGTGTGTATTGAGTTTTAACTTGAATAAGCAGGAATATCAACTTTGACGTCATTGTTTCTAAATATATGGTGTGATATAAATCAACAATGAAGAACATATCGGTAGTAAAGTAACTAATTTAACAATATTGTCAGAAAAATAATAGTTAAAAATAAACTTTTATAGTTAAACCAGTTTTATAAAAAATATAATTCCAGTAAACAAGAAACTGGTTTCCAGATCTGATTAAACGAAAGACAAAGACAATTTTTCACACAGTTTAAAATTTTATCTATTCATTTATTTTTATTTATTCAATAGTTAAGGGGCCTCCGGAGGGACGAATGCTTCATACAAACGTAATACCAAAATTATTTCTAATTCAAGCATATTTCCACTATAATATTGCATTATTTGTATTAAAAAAGTATTTATCTAGGTTCCCAAATAGTTGTTTTTTTTCAAAATACTTACCTAAAATGAAATGAAAGCCAATCTTATTTTGCACATTTTTATGCGAAAATGGACATGTTTTCTTGCTATTTGTTTCGTATTAAAGTATAGCTTATATTGTCTAGTTACAGAATAACAATACTTTGTGAAGAATACAAAAAGATTTCAGTCATAATTTTTAAAAACGGCTAATATTGCTATCGCGCACGCATGTGGCGCGGCGCAAGGGTTAAACAGGGACAGCGATATTCGGAGCGATTTTTGCAAACGAGGGTCGCCGGACCCTTAAATCGTAACATTACCTAATCTGTGGTTATGCTACCATAGTGAATTGTGAAATATACAAATCATAAATATTTTAGGAAAAACCAACTCTAATTAAGAAGAATTTCTTATAAATTACTGTTATCTCATAATTGATGTGTGGGCTTCGCACTAGATATATAATAACAAGAACATGTAACGCAGCGCTTTACACAAATAGATTACTTCAAATAAATAAAAAATTATGCACCCATAACTTTTATTGAGTACTAGCTACGCCCCGTGGTTTCGCCCGCTTTAAAATGTATGTGTGAAATTGATTATAAACCTTCCTCTTGAATAAAAAAATCCATCATCTATTAAAAATACCGCATCAAAATCCGTTGCGTAGATTTAAATATCTAAGCATACATAGTGACAGACAGACAGCGGGAAGCCACTTTTTTATACTGTGTAGTGATTATTGCTGGCATTAAGGACTAGGTATCCGCATGGTCAAACTTCTCGATTTGAATCGGAAGTGAAATACGTACTTATACGGCCTCTTACATTTTAAACTTTAGAACGAACGAAACACAAATCCTTGAAATAACTGTATCACAACTCAGAATAATAAAACTCCTGTATTGCCTTACTGAACGGATAACTAAAAAGAATCCAAAAAATCAAAAGAAGTAGAATCCACAAACAAGATTAAAAAACCTATACTAAGTATAACAAGTCTTGTTCGGAACTTAAGAAACTTTATACTTGTTGAATTATAGGGTAACTTTATAAACGATGTACCTACTAGTTATAAAAAACTCATATTTGTGAACTTTGTAAAACCTTCTGATAAAGAAAACCAAAATGAAATGGTTTCCGCGAGGAATTCCCTTTTAGAAGCCAAGAAAGCCACACACACAGAGGGTATTTTAATTCTCCAATATACGAAATGGATTATTTCGTTTAGTTTTTTGTCCTAAGTAGTAAATACTCTAATTCAGTGTACCCTACCTATTAGAATACATCAATTAACCTAAACGAAACACGAAATTTCGTATTCGAAAATTGAAATGATCCCCAAGGACCGGAATAACGCAGAAGCCACGTTACAAAGTAAAAGATTAAAGGACGTCAAACTATTCTGTCAAAAAAGCTTAAAACATTAATTCATTCGGTTCTTTGAAAAACTAAGATCCTTGTCAAACATTTGAAGTGCAAACATACTTCTCATCAAACATAGATAATAATTTGTTAATCAAACAAGCTTGCATATTAGAATAGGATGGCACAAACATTACTGATGAGATCAATGGCCCTTCTGTGGGTGATAGGTATGGGATGTTTGCAAATACATCATCATCAGCGTATAGCAGTCCACTGCTGGACATAGACGTCCCTAATAAGCAAATGACATCCCTAGCTTTTCATTATTTTTCATTATTTATCAATTTTATTTAAATTTATTAATTATTATATTCGATTTATTTACTAAGTATGTACCAATTTAAATTAAGTGACAATTATTGTAACCAGATTTTGCACGCCACAAAGGTAGAAATACATTGTGTCTTATTTAAACATACACCACCTATGTACCCTATTTACATGTATTTGATGCAATAAATATTTACTTTACTTTACTTTACTTTACTTTTACTTTACTTTAATGAGCGCCATACCCTCTCTTCAGCTTGCGGCATCCAGCATCTGCCTGCAGTCCTTTGCAGGTCGTCATCCCACCTGGCCGGAGGGCGTCCTACACTACGGGTGCCGAGTCGCGGTCTCCACTCAAGAACACGTTTACCCTAGCAGTGGTCGGCAAACAATTACTTTGACAGTAAATTATAGTTCTATTTTTTACATTGACTCTTCTATTAGACCATCAAACCAGCTCTGCTATAAGATTTTTGCGCAGTAGATACCTTGACATGGCAACTTCTGTAATAAAGTTTTCTTACCTAAAAATTGTGCCTAATTAATAAATAAATAATGCTGGACAATCAACACAGTATCAGCTAGTCCGAAGCTAAGCAGAGCTGTTATGGGTACTAGATGACGGCTAAACATAATACAATACATTACATAGGCGGTCAGCGTTAGCGTCAGGTCAGTTTAGTAATCGTTCACTATAACAATGATATCGTCACAGAATGACACTTTTTGGTATTTTAATTTAGATAAACTAAACTATAGATGCAGGAACACGTATCCATGCTAATATTTCCGCATGCATCTAGTCTCTTTTATTTAAGAGTAATACCAAAATTATTCTAATTCAAGCAATTTCCAGTATAATATTGTTTGTATTTGAATAGTATTTATCTAGGTTCGTAAATAGTTTTTTTTTTCAAAATACATACTTACCTAAAATAAATGAAAGCCAATCGCACTTTGCATATTTTTATGCGAAAATGGACCAGTTTTCTTCCTATTTGTTTCGTATTAAAAACAACAATATCTTACGTGTTATTTATTGAGGAACATAATTTATATTGTCTAGTTACAGAATAACAATACGTGTGTGTTTGTGAAGGATACAAAAAGTTTTCAGTCATATTTTTTTGTATTACGGAACACAACCAAATTCATACCAAATTTTGAACGGCTAATATTGCTATCGTGCACGCATGGGGCGGGGCGCAAGGGCTAAACAGGGACAGCGAGATTCGGAGCGATTTTTGCGCCTCGAATTGAAGTTGGTAGCCGGACCCTTAAGGATTCGAAACGATTATGCAACGATACCATTGTCACAGTTAATTGATTGGTAAGCAGACTTAAGACTGTGTACGATTTAACTCACTCATGGTCGGATGGCCTGCAGTCCTTGATGCGTCAAGCTGAAGACAGGGCGCTATGGCGCTCATTGGGGGAGGCCTATGTCCAGCAGTGGACTAATATAGGTTGATGATGATGAGGTAGATGTTGGATGCGTCAAGCTGAAGACAGGGCGCTGTAGCGCTTATAGGGGGAGGCCTATATCCAACAGTGAATTAGCATAAGCTGATGATGATTTGTAAATTTATACTGGCCGCCATCACAGTCCGCGTTTGTCTGTAGGAGGCTTGAAATACTAATGTGGCTGACTGCCTATCATCTCCAGTCTGGAAGTGTTTTGTGCGGAGGGTGATCAATAAAGGACGCTATTTCCTAGATGTGTGTGTAACATGCCTATTTATATAATATTTTGTATTTTATCTTTATTTTTATAGTGTGTTGTTTTGTTAGTCATTAAAACTCGTAGCATATGGACTCAACATAATGAGTCCATATGCTACGAGTTTTAATGACTAACAAAACAACACACTATAAAAATAAAGATAAAATACAAAATCTGAAATAAAACATTTTTGTTAAATATTTATTTATTTTTTAAAGCCACTGTCCTACCGCTACGCGTAGAAAACCTACGCACCTTTTTCCTAGCTTAGATTTGCATGAAAATGTATGTAATAACGTCTACTGATCCCTTTTTGCAACTGGCTAGCACGGTAGCTATTTATTGTTTTTCTGTAGGTCTATTTTATTTATTTTTAAATGTACTGTGTAGTGATGATCTCCTATTATTATTTGTTATTGTACGTAACCTGCTTCTGGCCAAATAAATTAATCTTTATGTTTATCTATGTCATTGCTACACGCGTGGGTTGCTCGAATCTGGCACCCACGCAGCTCAACTCTGACAAAGCTATACACGGGTTGCACGCTATGCACGTGGTACACTCTATGCACGTGATGCACGTAATCTGGTAACGTGAAAGGTAGACCCACGTTTTCAAACGCAAGCACCCACGCAGCTAAGATACATAAATAGTTAGTCATGGTAGTAGTAAGTAGTATCAATATTCTGAAAGAAAAATCTCCTTGACGTGAACTTTAAAAACTTATAAGGACACTATCCTTACCAGGTTTCAAAGCTCACGCTAACGCTTTTCAATTTTTTTTTTGACATTTTGAAATTTAAATTTCTGAAAGCTGTTGTGAAATTTCAGTAAGTAACCATATAGATAGACCGTACGAGTCAAACTCTAACATTACTAACGCTGATGAATTGCAGATGATAACGGCCATAATGACATTAGAAACCACATTATCGATGACAAAATAGGATAATAATATCATTTTATTTCTACATAACAGGTTCTCGCTGATGCAATGGGGTTTCAAATATTCCACGAGTTAATTAATTAATTACCTATATACCTATATTGCAGCGTGAATTCTTTTCATTAATTAAAATCCACTTACCGTTCATTCTGGAATGCCAATCACTTTCCACTGTCATAAAATGATAACACAAACGTTCAAATGCAGCGTCAAATGGCTACAAAATCTCGGGACGTTCTCAATCCCGAATTTTCCGAATTTAAAATTATAACTTTCGTTTGAGATTCAGAAACAAACATTCGAAATTCAAACGCTAAAATCTCATCTCAAATCACCACCAAGAAGGTAGTAACAAAAGAGGTCGATGCACCAAAAAGTATCCCAAAATAAGGTTTTCGCGAAGGATGCTGCGCGCAACCTCGCACGCAGCTTGTCCAGTACAAAATGCGAAGGCTTGCGTCTACACATGTATAATAAACAATCGGTTGGTGATACATATGATACTTACGTATCAAGGCTCGATAATGATTGTTTCCACTGTGAGAATCTTGTGACGTCTTGAATAGGAGTAAAGTAGAATAAACAACATCAAGTGTCCTACAGTGGAATAAATGAAATGAATTATTTATTTGCCGCACAATATCTGACGACCGATGTGGCGCGGTGGGCGAAGGTCCGCCTGCGACGAAGGAGGTTGCGGGTTCGATTCCCGCCTCGGAACAAATGTGTGTACGATCTGCAGATATTTGTTCCGGGTGTTCTGGTTGTTTTCTATGTATAATAAAAAAATATCTATCTATGTAGGTAATGTATTGTATTATGTATATCAGTTATCTATGGTTATCTAGTACCCATAACACAAGCTCTGCTTACCATGGCCAGATAATGCTGTGTGAATTGTCCAGCATTATTTATTTATTTAATATAATTAACAATTTAACTTTCATACACAACCGATGTGGCGCGGCGGTCGAAGGTCTGCCTGCGACGTAGGAGGTTCCGGTTTCGATTCCCGCCTCGGAACAAGATTCTTTGTTAATGGCACTTGTGTCTGGTTGGACACATTTCTGCCAGTGTCAAGTAATGGAAAATAAATGAGTTATCTAACTATGAAGATTGTTTGATATTTTCATCGGAGCCTAGTTCGTTATCTAGCAGGGTGTACAGGGTGTACGTGCAGGTTAGGTTGGCTTGGGAGACAAGATAAATAAAATAAATATTGCTCGACAATCCACACAGCGTGTAGCTCCATATTAAGCATAGCTTGTGTTATGGGTACCTTACCTACTAGATAACTGTAATACAGTAGCAAGATAGCGACCAGAACACCACCGGACCAAATATCTATAGAACATTTGTCCCAAGACGGGAATCGAACCCGCAACCTTCTGCGTCACGGGTGGACAATCGCTCGCCGCGCCACAGAGGTCGTCGTACCTAGATGTTGGAGTATTCCTTACATCCCACTTACAGACTTACCACTTAGTCTAAATAAGACGGAGCAACAAGAAAAAAATATCAATTCATATTTTCAGAGAAAATTGTTAAAAAAGGCCCTCTTCAAATAAACACTATCACAGTCAGTTTTATTTTCTTATTGTATTTTTTTGTTTGCCCTGTATCAGTATCAGTTTCTTTAAATCTGTATCGTTAAAGTTACCTTTGTAAACAGGCTTCCCGCGACACAGGCTTGCCTCGTGCGGGGGCCGCCAGAAATGTGTACATATACATAAGTGAAATGGCATATAAATAATTTTGTATTTTTGTATTTTTTGACACTTTTAGACCAACCAACCAATCAGTCTAAGTAATAGTATTTTATTCGCACTGCTCACTATGGATGACTGGCTTTATCAAGTACGTGCTTATAATATGAATGGGCTGAATCAATGATATCTGCTCTGCATCTGTGACAAGGTAGACTCTGAAATTTGATCATATTGATCATTTAGGTAAGGAAATTTTACGTAGGTGCTTGGGTAGTTCAAAAAGTATACCTAACATTGTTGAGTAAGTGGAGCCGTAGGCAGAAGCAGGTCTTCGTGTATGAAAAATTCCAATTAATATATAGTTCTATGTATAGCGCAAGGTTTCCTACCAATAACGCTCCGGATACAAAAAGCTTGCATATATATTTACCTAAAGCCAAAAATTATACATTTAAGGCGAAGAGAGCTCGGTTTTTCGAGACAAGGACGAGCGAACGCCGCACGTGGAAGGCGAGAAAGGATGGCAAGAGTCTCAAGTCACTTCCCGCTATGTGTCTGTCCCTATGTATGCTTAGATCTTTAAAACTACGTAACGGATTTTAGTGCGATTTGATTTAAATACATAGATAAAGTGAATCAAGGGGAAGGTTTATAAACCATTTGACACATAGATTTCCGAAAAATAGGAAAAAAATAGGAGGGTCCCGTGGACCCACGACTATAAAAAGTTAATACTTTTCACCACTACTGGTAAGGGTTCCGTAGAAATAAGTATGTTGGTAACAATGAAGATTAAGAATAAACTTTACGATTTTTTTTTATCGAGTCAAGGTCGTGTTTTAACTCCCTTATCTTACTAACTAGAATCCTAAATTTGATGAACTTGAACTACGATGCTCACGAAAACCTATAAAAACAATGTTTTTTTTATTAAAATGGACTTTCTGTACGTTTAAAAGGGGGGTTTTGGGACTCACTTCGCCTTAAAGCTTAAAAAACATCGCCACGGTACAATATGGTTATAATAACTAGGTAGAACACTTTTAACTGCCATTTTTGCTTGCTAACTTCGTCTATTAGCTATGTTTTTAGTATCTTCTGTGTAATCTTTGTTATCAGAGTAATTATCGCTGGCATCTAATATCATGTGTTTTCCCTTTTTTTAGCAAGATTTTGAAACGCTACAATTGTTTGATCATCATCCGTAACATGTGTGAAGTTTAAGTTTTCGATGCCTTAGCGCTGGCTAACGCTAAGGCTTAGCTAGATGGATATTTGTTCCGGGTGTTCTGGTCGTTTTCTATGTATAATAAAAGAATATCTATCTATGTAACATATTGTATTATGTATATCAGTTATCTAGTACCCATAACACAAGCTCTGCTTACCATGGGGCTAGATAATGCTGTGTGAATTGTCGAGCATTATTTATTATTTTTATTTATTTAATAATAACACTTGTCTGATTGAGAAATGAGATGAGAGAGAGACACAATAATCATAATAGTGCTGGACTATTCACACACTTCATCTTGCTTCAGGTTTTCATACGCGTTCGTAATTGTAAACAATGAATAAAACCAACTTCGATTAAATTGTATTTTAGGGGTATTTGGGAGTTATATTGTTTTTTTCAGAAGTGAAAAGAATAAAAGAATTAATTTATAGCTACACACATTAATAAACAATTAAAAAAAAAGGAAAACACATAAAAAATACAAAACAACATTTAAACTTTACATAATGTAGCGTGGTAGTCTACGAAGAAATAAAATACCTAAGTCATTTCTTCGTAGGTGGTAGTAGTGTTCCGCACTCGCTTCGGCCCAAAGTAGTCCGAATACGGAAAATCGATAAGCCCAAAATTTCTTAAATTTAAATGCTTCAAAAATACCGTCTCGAAGTTAGTTTTTTTAAAGAAAATAAAATCAAAATAAATACAATCTCGCACTGACACGAAAACGACTGGTCAAGTCTTCCGCATTCCTGAAGACATGAAGGCCATTCTAGTCCTCCAGGCCATCCAGTAGAAGTAGAACAACAACATGAGGCTCGGTGGCAGACCGAAGATGGTGCCTATTAATTTTCATTTTCAAACCTTTTTATTTAGATTAAAGGACAATGTGCAATTTTGTACGTTTTAAGGGTAAATCCGAAATATTAACACCATTGATGATATATTAACACAATGATATTATGATTAACTTTGGTTTTGTTGATCTTTCGAGGTAACGATCCATCGACGAAACGTACCGTCTAGGTAGAAACATCAAGGTAATGAACATCGAGCTAACGTCATTCAAACTAGAGCACGAGACTCCAAAAATTGTACTTTGGCTTATAATAATCATATACATAAAAAATAATCATGTATATATATATATAATCATCGATTATGGCAAATCCCCTTGTTGGGAAGGCAGCTTATCTGGGACCGAATTCTGCTGCACATCTCTTTGATATATGACAAAATGGTATCGGCGCAGAATCGTTCATAGATGAAATAAACTCTAGATAGCGCGGTGCGTGCTGTGTTATTTGCACGGAGATTTATAGATTAGTTTCAACCTTGAATCTTTTCACCGTGCCACGTTTCTTTCATCAAAGGTAAAATGCCAACGCGTGTTAATTTGAGATGATACCAATGTTATGGTGAAGCGATAAATTTAGTGGAAAAAGGGCCCGGGTCAGTGACCGACAATCAACGTAATATGTATCGGTATCGCTTTCATAATCGTTATTCTATGGTAAAATCAAAACCGGACTTGTTAAAGCCATGAAAAGAGTTTTGGAACATTCCATTCTGAGCTCTGAGTTTCGTTACTCGATAATAACGAGATTCAAGATGTCACCTTGAACATCTTGAATCTCGTTATTATCGAGAATGGAATGTTCCAAAACTCTTTGACCCTAGAATCGTTCTGTGATAAGATTTGCATTGTTTCGTATCCCCCTAGAGATGCTATACCAAATTCCTTACAAAATGAACCATCTCAATGGCACAAATATCGATGATATCAAGAAACCAATCTACCTTACTTGGGGCAGATTCTGCAGTTGGGTAAAATCAATTTTTAGGAGGCCAAAAGGAGGATCCAGCTAGGCTGGGCAGCATTTGGGAAACTACGTCAAGTCTTCTCGTCATCCATACCGCAATGCTTGAAAAACGAAAGTTTTCAACCAGTGCGTCCTACCCGTTATGACGTACGGAGCTGAAACGTGGACACTCACGGTAGGGCTGATCCACCAGTTAATAGTCGCTCAGCGAGCTACGGAAAGAGTTTGTAAGAAATACATTACCTATATTGTATGTAGTAACAAGTTGTACCTACGTCAGTGAATCAATAAATATTTTTTCTTTCTTCTTCTTTCTCTCTTTCTTCTATAGTATAGAAATTGCTTAGTATACATAGAAAACACCCAGAATAACTGAAACAAATATCTGCTGTTCCTACAAACAATTATTCCAAGGGGAACCGAACCCGCAATCTGAGTTTCAACCTACGCGTCACAGCGGTCGTCTTCTTTAGCATAATTTAGAGACAAACTAAATTTTTAAACCAAACAAACACCCATATCTTAAAAACAATCCTAATGATGGCTTGCGGAAGACCATTTACATACCTAAATGTCAAATGAATAAGGTATACGAAACTAATACGCAGTGTGAATTTATATTTTTGATGCATCTGTGGAATTACACAAACCATCCTATAATTCGTATTCTATTTTAATTGTATTTATTTATTTAAAAATATGTAGCTATATTTTTACACAATTTACATTTTAAAGCCATTTCTATAGCCTTGAAAGCTCTTAAGTGTCTTCGCCAAACAATTATAAATTACGAAGGCCATTCAAATGTAGTTATGATTTTGTACTTTGATTCATCTCTAATGCTAAAATATTTACATTCTGTAAGAGTGGGGAACTCTTACAGAATGTAAATATTTTTCAGTTGAGAAGGTATAACCTCTTTTGATAAATATTTTGTATATCCGTTTTTGTTACTCAAGAAAGCAATGAATAATGAATTTATCTTCTTCATCATAGAGCCTAAAGTCGCATTGACGTCCTCAGAGTCTGCCCGGGCAAGGCTCAAACCCACAGAAATCTGAATAATAGTGCCTTATTTAGATTTATGTGCTCAGACAAAATGGACTCGTAGGAGTAGCTTCATACGAGTGTATTGTGTATTAGAATAGTGTTGAAATTAACATAGTTCACTCGGATAATTTTTAAGCCAATATCGAAAATGTCAGGCGACGCTTGGTTGTTGACGCTTGGTTGTCCATAAATGATTATCTCAATGATGTTAATGCTTGGCCAGATGTCGCTCAGTTTCGCACCGACAATAGTATGTAAGTAATTTGTGACAACATGTAACATGTATCGAATCATATTATATTTAAACTTAAATAGGCAAATAACCATGTATAGACATACATATAAGAGATGAACATACTAGTGGTTAACCACTAGTAAAAATTGAAGTGAACAGTAAAATAATTTTATTTGATAGTAATTTAATCTATAAAATATGACTTGTCTAAGTGCTTAATAAATGATTTTTGACTTTTGAATTGCATCTGAGTCCACTCAGTCTGAGTATGAGTATACATACGTATAGTGAAAACGTGGCCTTCTATACGCTTAGCGTAACGTACAGCAATTCACTTTTCACAAACTTGACTTTTATCTCAATTATTATAAAGGCCAAAAACACATCTTACGCAAATGCTCCAATTCAATCAAGGAAAAAGAAAGAGCTGATTACCTCAGTTCCGATTAAGAACGAAACCTTGACGTTCACTGTTCAAACATAAATTCGAGCAAAATCCTGTTCCGTAGCTTCTAGGCTCAGAATAACTATAATAGTGGTTTGGACTATATATAACATCAGTTTCTGCCCGCGGCTTCGCACGCATTGATTTCATGGATTCGTTTATAGGTAATTCGTATATCAGAGTTAAGTGGCATTGCACTCTGCATTGCCACTTCACTGCAAGTGGCAATGCACTCTCATTGCCAACGCAACGAGGTACGTAGATCCTCCTTATTTATCTTGAAATGCGATATAGTCTATACGGAACGCCATCGTTTACGCTTTGAAGATGGATCAATTCTACAGTATGACAGAAGGAAATAGAGGAACAGCGGTGAAGTTCTTGTTCAATCCCAGTAAAAGAAAGTTCTAGAAAGTGATAAAAACCATGTACATAGAATGGTCTTGCGATTCGTGTAGCCAAAGGCCGCAGGACTGGGGAGTCCTGCGGCCTTTGGCCTAACCAAATGACATTACCCTTTTTTGGCCAGAAGAGTGCATAATTGTGTTAGTATTATTATTCACTATAGATATTTATTATTTTATAGATAGATAGAAATTGTTAGAAAATTGAAATAAAATAAAAAATCATTGCACACTTAAAAATACAACAAACAAGAGTAAAAAAATTACAAAATATGTGACAATTCGGCGGTATATTGAATTTATTTATACCTACTATTATATCATTAAATAAAAAAAAAACTGAATAATCTAAAAAAACTACATCTCTCACACTGTCCATTGCTCTATAGGGATTTTTTCAGGAGTTTCAAGATTTCATTTTCATATCATAGTCTTTCCAGTAGATACTATTCTTAGGCATATATCTGGTTTGGCCAAGTCCTTCAATAAATGCTGGTTGTACGACTGGATATTACAGAAGGCGTATCACAATAAGTATAAAATTAAATAAAAATGCAGATATATGTACATTTTGTTACAGTTGGCAGTGCGCTTTATGTAGACCTTAACCTGTTTTGGGTAAATAACGCGTTTGGCAAGGTTATTCCCGGAGTAGGTACTTGCACACATTCTTTAAAATAATAATAACGTTGATACAATACAATACAAATACGCTTTATTGCACATCAAACACAGAAAAAAAACAGTAAAGAACAAACAAACAAAGATCCAGATGCACAATGGGCGGCATTATCGCTAAGAGCGATATCTTCCAGGCAACCTTTTGATGGACACGTAGCTATAGTATAGACGGTGGCGTATTATAGAAATTAAAATTGTAAATAAATTATAATACAATCCATGTACAAATACATTACTACAAATACATAAAGACTTATTTATACGTTAATGGAAATAAATACTGATTATAGATACATAAAATATGAACTATTGAAGAAACTATGAAGTCGAAGAAAGAAATTGTTCATAGACCTTATGTTTAAATATAGAGAGAGATTTAGCTTGTCATATGTTGATGTTGACATTTTGACAACAAATAACTACTGAATGGAATACTAATTATACAGGTAACAAAACTTGTTACTCTTTTTGTTATTAATTTATCTTTTTTTTTGTCTTCAGCCTGTCTCAGGGCTGCAGGCCAACTGACCCCCGAATATTCAAACGCATGTCTCAAGTGACAATTTTCTGACATATTTTCATTGAAAACTGTCAAAAAATGGCCACTTAAGATGTTGTTAAATCTGTGATACGTTTGAGAATTCGGCGTGAGTCCCGTTATTGCCTTAATTTAGTGACCGTCCTCTTGGTCTTTTCCCCTATATCTTGCCTAGTTCCATAAGATTTTCGTGTTTTCTGGTTGCCTTCGGTCGATATGGCCAAAATAGCTGAGAGCTCGTTGATAGCAGTCAATGATCTTAATTATTATGAATTATATTAATTAATTTGACGACCTCTGTGGCGCGGTGGGTGAAGGTCCGCCTGCGAAACGAGAGTTTGCGGGTTCGATTCCCGCCTCGTAACAATTGTTTGTACGATCTGCAGATATTTGTTTCGGGTGTTCTGGTCGCTATATGTAGATACAATAAAAAACATATATATCTATGTAATCTATTGTATTAATTATATCAGTCATCTAGTACCCATAACACAAGCTCTGCTTACCGTGGGGCTAGATGCAGCTGTGTGAATTCTCCACTATTATTTATTTATTTATTAAATTACAGCTTACATCCAATCAGGCATCCCACAGACTGGTGCAACACATCTTGCAAAATGTGTCCACATGGAAGACAACAATGCTCCTCCACTGTTTTTAGGATGCTGGCCTACGTACTTCTCATCTATTTAATGTGAATAGACATTCTCTATAGCATTTAATAACATGTTCCGAGAAAACCAACGAATCATAAAATCAACGAAGACAATCACGTAAATTATTATTATGTTGCAAATTGCCGTGCGGTTTAGCTAAGAATTGTTATTCGAAGATAAAAGTTGTTTTTCCATCTTTAATAATAGTTACTTCTAGTAATCTATCATCTATCTATAAATATTATATTTAAAAGTCGAGTCTAAACTGTTCAACAACTCTGTTTCTCGGTAAACGTAGTGTAGGACGCCCTCCGACCAGGTGGGATGACGACCTGCGAAAGACTGCAGGTAGATGCTGGATGCGGCAAGCTGAAGACAGGGCGTTATGGCGCTTATTGGGGGAGGCCTATGTCTAGCAGTGGACTGCTATAGGCTGATGATGATGAAACTGTTGAACGGATTTGGCTGAAATTTTGCATGGATTGTCTAGATACGAGTATTTCTGCTTTTCAGGGTAAAAGAAGCCGCCAAGCTGTCTTTGATTCAACCTACCCCCAGTTTCTATATGAAAAACGTTGTGCCAAACACCCTGTATAAAAATGTTGCTATATATATGAATTATAATAGCATAATTATCTTTACATAGTATAAAATGAAGTCTATTCCGCTGTCTGTTCGCTTAGATCTTATAAACTACTCATCATCATCATCAAAATCAGCCTATATCAGTCCACTGCTGGACATAGGCCTCCCCTATAAAAATAAATGATTTACTTACTTACTATTCAAGAGGAAGGTTTATAAACTATTTGACATATAGATTTCCACGCGGGTGAAGCCGCGGGGCGCAGCTAGTATTATATAAACCTTAAAAACGGCTTGACCGATTTGATTATGTTTTGTTTTGTAGTTTGCTCTATTGCAGGGAAATGAAAATGAGAAAAAGGTAGGGAATTTTGTTCATTCAATAAATTGGTTGAGAAGCGAAGCAAACGAAGTAGCGGGTCACAGCTAGTCTATACTAATATTATAAAGAGGAAAAGTTTGATTTTTTGTTTGTTTGTATTGAATAGTAGGGAGGAACAAATTTTTTTTTTTTTTTTTGAATAGTTGTATTATGTTGCCAGTTGCTATCAATAACCTCCATTAAAAATATCAGGGCACGCGGCAGCGTGACCAAGCCAAGTTCAAGCAAAGGAACGCGCCGAGTGTATTATATATACACGAGCCACTTGGTGCCACTTTTGACCCTTCTATAACTCAAAACCTCTTTAACGTAAAAACATAAAACTACGTGTGTTGAATTATATCCATAAGGACATGTAGAAGCCCAAATTTCATGAAGCTAGCTCAAACGGTTACAAAGATATGAAGGTCGAAAAGTCGTAAAAATTCACATTGACTGACTGACATACATATAGTACCTAATTCTAACCTACTTCCAGGTGACCTAGAAGGATGAAATTTGGAATCCAGCTCGGTAATTGTGTGTAAGCGTAGGAAAAAATCAAAAAATAAAAAAAAGTCAAAAAATA
The DNA here is from genome assembly GCA_943735965.1 of Eupithecia abbreviata. Taxonomy (NCBI): domain Eukaryota; kingdom Metazoa; phylum Arthropoda; class Insecta; order Lepidoptera; family Geometridae; genus Eupithecia; species Eupithecia abbreviata. Next base: position 2,208,046 of record OX030979.1, on the reverse strand, counting down.
AGTGATGTTAGCAACGACGACCTTATGTCAATGAAATAAGGTTTAAATTCGAATAGAATCCGCATTGCATAGAATAAGCAATAGTACTAACGTCTCCGATTGCGCAATAGAATACAGTGTAGTTGTTAGGGACCGGCAAATAATAGATTCTGTTTTCGAAGTAACTACACATTTTTACTACCTCACACTAGATGTCACTAGTGTAGGGGACGTACTAAGACTTATTTTATTCACAAAATTAATTTTCCAGCAAAAATAACTGTTTTGGTTAATTGTTGTCGGTTGGTTGCCCTATCATTTTCTATGGTTGCAAAATGCTAAAAACGAATACCTATATATTTTTCAGCTATTAATTTAATCAGAAGAATAATATGATTATCAGTATTATCAGCAAGAACAAATATTCGTATATTTCGTCGGAGTCCAGTCTTGTCTATTAATTTTTGTGATCCATTGCTGTCTTACATTATCTTGAGATGGAAATCTAGAACATACACAATTTAAAATTGCAATAATAGGTGGGCTTCAATTTCATTAAATTTACTAAACAACTACTATTATAGTAGTTGTCTCACGGAGGGAAAGTACTTTCAATATAGAATATTTATTATAAAACATTCCATAGGTGCATTCCAGACATGCTATGTTTCAACATAGCCGTGGGACATTCAGTAAAATAATTGGATTCTAAATACGGCCCTGGCCCTGTTTTTCTTTATAAGTTAATGGTTGACGATAGATGGCGGCTTGTTTAAAAATGACTATAAAAACTAAAAAATTAAAATTTTGGCGACTAAAAAGTCTTTAGGAACTTAAGTTGAAGTAATTTCAGTACATATGATTATTAAAATATATGAACACTGAGCCCTACGTACCTATAAATGTTTATTTCCCATGATACAAAGTATCGCCATCTATTGTCAAGTAGAATTATATTTGGAAACGCCGAGTCTCAATGGAAATGTTCGAGAACTTTTAAAATATGATGCGGTATTCAGAAAAATCCAAAAAGAATTATATTGGTCTGTTGTGTAGTTGAACAAATTTCAGTACATTTGATTATTCTACTATAGTATAAAGCTAGATTACCACTCACTGACTGACTGACTGACTTATTGACATAATTGTTCGCCTTGATGGTGGATGGGAAGGTATGTTTTTTTTTACGGAATCTTATAGGGGAGGTAAAAGTCTCCTAGGGAAAATTCCGACTTTTTGACATTTGCCCCCTCAAGACCCCCCCCTGTGGGGGGGCTCCTACGTGGAGCCATATTGCAGAGTTTTTTTATAGGGGTTGTATAGAGGGGGACAAGTGATTTTGATTGCATCTAAAATTTTGCCCCCCCCCTGCCCCCAAGGACCCCCCCTTTTGAGTGTGCTACCAGATGCCGTCGCGATAGAGGGGTTCTGATTGCGGGGTCGTATAGAGGGTTTCTCTTCGTTTTGGAAGAAAAAAAAATTGAACCCCCCCCTTTAACCCCCTTTTTTGCCCCCCCTTTCCATCTCCAAAATGGATAGACTTGGAAGAAATTTTTTTTCACAGTCTTGTAGAAGAGAACAAATGGTTTTGAATGACAAAAAAAATTGCCCCCTTTTGCACCCCAGACTCCCTTTTTTTAGGAAAAACCTAAAATTGGCCTATTTTTGACCTTTTTTTTCGGGTGGAGCATCGTGGCGAGCGAAGCGAGCCGCTATGCGACCGCGGGGAACAGCACGGCGAGCGAAGCGAGCCGTGCTGTGACCCCCTCCAATGACCCCCCGAGACCCCCTCAACTATAACACGGGGGAGCATTGCGGCGAGCGAAGCGAGCCGCAATGCGACCAAGGGGAACGGCACGGTGAGCGAAGCGAGCCGTGCCGTGACCCCCCACGCCCCCAGACCCCCTGTACCCCCTCCCCCAACCAAAAAATCTGATATGGGTATCGTTTTTGACTAACTTGGGGGTGAGGATTTCGAATTCGATACGACCAAGGGGAACTGCTGCGACCCCCCAATGACCCCCTTAACTATAACCAGGGGGAGCATTGCGGCGAGCGAAGCGAGCCGCAATGCGACGAAGGGGAACGGCACGGCGAGCGAAGCGAGCCGTGCCGTGACCCCCCTACGCCCCCAGCCCCCCTGTACCCCCTCTACCAAAAAATTGGATATGGGTTTCTTTTTTGACTAATTTCAAGATGTGACCCCCCCAAGACCCCCACACCTATAACCAGTGGGAGCATTGCGGCGAGCGAAGCGAGCCGCAATGCGACCAAGGGGAACGTCATGGCGAGCGAAGCGAGCCGTGCCGTGACCCCCCTACGCCCCCAATACGTAATGCGACACCTGTCGAAGTGAGCCGCGCTGTGTGCACACCCACTAATATAGATATCGTTTTCGATCAACTCTCATACGTCGACTACGAAAAAAATGTCCATTTCCAAATTCAAGATGGCTGACATTTTTTCATCGCAAAATTTTCTCATGTCTATCGATTTCAAACAAAATAATCAAAGGTACGAAAAGGGGGTCTTAATAAAAAATAATAACTGTTATACATAACCCTCGCGAGCTGCTTGCAGCTCGCGCACATCCAACAACTAGTTAAAATATATTATTACTGAGCCCTACGTAGGTTTATTTCCCATGATACAAAGTGTCGCCATCTATTGTCAAATAGAATTATATTTGGAAACGCCGAGTCAATACCTGCCTAGTTTTCTTTACAAAAAGTAATGATATCCCACCAAAAACATAAATGTAAAATAGGAGAGCCAAGTTCAATGCAAAAATTATGATTGGCTGTGGGCTTCGCGGCAAAAAGAATTGATATCTGAATGAGTGCCAAGTCAAATCTATGTAGGTTAGATTTGACTTGGCCAGTTTTTATCAGAATTAAAACGTTGAATAACTTTATAAAATGACTGATGTAATGAAAACTGGCCAAGTCAAATCTAACCTACATAGATTTGACTTGGCACTCATTCAGATATCAATTCTTTTTGCCGCGAAGCCCACAGCCAATCATAATTTTTGCATTGAACTTGGCTCTCCTATTTTACATTTATGTTTTTGGTGGGATAAATATTATTAGACAACTGTAAGAGCCCCCGCCAAAACATCGAAAATTTACAAAAACGACAATTTTAGTGCTATTTGCGCGGGCTACAAAATAGTACGGAATTTATTCAAATAGGTTTTTTTTTTCAAATACAGTTAACTAGCTGTTGCAATCAAATATTTCATTATTTTAATATATTTTGGCGCTACTACAGAGGAGCAAAGTGCGGCATTTGTTTACGTATTTGGATGGTCCTACTGCAGGACCTAAATCATTTGCAGGTCAAATTGGTAAAGCATTAGAGACTTGCGATAAGCTGCCATTGACCCAATTTGAGAAGATAGATGAACTACCTCCACAAATATGAAAAGATCTCGGTACAGACCAGAAATATTACAAGAAATTACTACTGCTGTCATTAATGGATTCTGCCCTCCTGATTTATTACAGAAGCCCTGGTAAGCTATCCCATGCCCGCTGGTTGACAAGAGCTAATCGCAAGTAACATAGTTTAGAAGTTATGATGATTTGAATATGACCCTTGAAAGCTTAAATATTCCGCTGATAAACAACTAGACTCACGGTTTCGAGGAATTCTATGGGCGTGTCTTTAGACCACGCTGTGCTTTGTTGTAGATTAGGGCGCGGCTTAGAAACACTTACCATGTTTAAATCGTCATAACTTCTAAACTATCTTACTTATAGCTAAGATGCAAGACTTATTTTGAAGCACACAGTATTTACTATCGTTCAAAAACAAAAAACTTGTAGCTTGACAGTTTCGATTCTATGAAAAAGCTAGTAATTAAAAAAAAAAATGTTCAAAAAAACTTTTTTTTTGTTTTATAAATTATTTTTTCCTCTATTGTAAAATGGAAATTGAAACAACGTTATCATTGCTTTATTGTCCACATTATTGGCTATCAAATGAGTCCTCTGTCGTCTTCCTAGGACCTCATCATGGGTAGCTATAGCTTAATCAGTACAAGCACCTGTGCTTCGAGGCAAAAGAAAACAAAATGGCTACCATTTTGTCATGGAGGTAGAAAAAAAAATAGGGATAGTGATTTGTCGATAAAATTTATCGTATTTCACCCCCCCAAAGTCTCCGACACCGGTGACCAGACACATTGTATATCTACGGAAAATCCACAACAAAACCTAGTGACGCTAGCAACGGTTATCGTAAAATCATACGATATATCCGGGTTGCCATTAAAACACATTCATCCTGCAAAGATGGTTCAAAACATTTATGGAAGCTCATTAACACCACTACATTATTTATCCGACGATTCGTTAGCGATAGTGGACCCTATTTTGATTCGAAACAGTTATTTTGCTCATTCAGAAAACTTGTTGTTGAGTATGATAACCGTTTCACAAAAGCATAGGTATATGAGAACTCGCTGCAAGACGCATTTTAAAAGCTCGTCAAGTGAAGAATAATTATGTTTTGCACATGTTTGAGGTGCATTTAAATGCATGTTTTTACATAGACTTGATTGATTGGCAACAAAATATATACGAACCCCCAATACTGATGAATATTTCCGATGAGCAGTTACTAGATCTAATTGAAAATGGAGGAGATGCAGTTTTGGAATTTATGAGATTGCCCTGCCACACCCAGGCTGTGGAGAGATCAGTAAAAGTTGTAACAGAAGCATCTCTAAGTGTATGCGACAAGACAAAAAGAGAGGGATTCATAAAGTCTAAATTAGCATCTCGAAAGCTCATGCCAAAATTTGAGACGAAAAAGGACTTTTGCCATAAAAAATTACGTTTTTCATACCAATGTAACTTTCTGAACCTGTGTTTACTTTTAAAATAAATAATTATATTAATTAAAACATACTTTTATTTCAACATTTACATTCATAACATATTACATATAATTATTATTAATTAGTTTATAAGATGTACTATACAAAACGTCTAAAAAACGTATTAAATGAAATTTCAAGTCTATGGCGGGAGCACAAAGTGTCGAGCTAGAACTTTCAAATTAAGAGGTGTTATTTATATTATTTATATTATATAAGGCAATTTTTCCCTGGTATTTCAAATCCAAATTAAAAAAAAAAAAAAACATTCTATAGTATAGATTCATTCTATAGATAGCACCCTATTGAATAGGCACCGACTACTGGACCAAATTTGAAAATTAACGCTGTTGAAACCGCGGGAAACCTCTAGTGTTTTATAAAATAGACAGCGCAGGCGAGTTGAGGAGATTAATATAGCATTTATACTGGGTAAACATTCACTTTACAAATTAAACGTTAAAATCATATACTGAAACATACTACGTATGTATAACTCGTATGTAATCTGGTGATGATTTTGACAACCTTCTTTGAGCAAAGTCGTCTTTTCGGGCTTATCCGAAAACCAGCAATTTCCTTACTGACGTGTTTTGCGGCGGAGGGAATTGCCGGCCGCAAGATATCGAGTTTTAAATATATAAAATATGATAGCCTATGTTTTTAATCTTCTTCTTCCAATAGTGGACAAAAAAATGAAGTGAACAGTAAAATAATCTTATTTGATAATAATCTTTAGTATAGATAAAGTAGGACTTGTCTAAGTGCTTATTTTGTAAGCCTATAGAAATAAAATATATTGAATTTAGATTTTTTTTTAGTCAGGTCACCTTCATTACTCTATATTTCAGCCTGATCTGTTCAGTAGTTTTGGCGTGAAGGGGTAACAAACATCCAAACATCTAAGCATCCAGACTTTCGCATTTATAATAATATTAAAGTGTACTTACTGTTATTTTCGTGGGTTTAGCTGGATGCGACAAGCTGAAGACAGCGCGCTATGGCGCTCACTGGGGAGATCTATGTCCAGCAGTGGACTAATGTAGGCTGATGATGATGACTGTTATTTTAGTACCCATAAGCTCTGCTTTGCTTGGGGCTAGATGACAAAGTGTAGATTCTCGAGTACCTACTTATTATTTACTATCGCATACAGTTAATTCTAAGCCTGGAATAAAACATACATAGGTTACTTTTTATCCCATAAATCAGTTATCATGGGATAAAAATAACCTTAAACAACGCGCGCGAAGCCGCGGCCAGAAAATAGTCAAATAACAAACATTACTATCTTTTTGTGTCTGTATGTTTCTAAAGTGATAAAACAACTCACTAGCTCACAGTGTAGATGATGGTCACAGGTGATTGATGTGGTAAAAAGGTGGTAAATATTTTTGTAGGTAAAGGCTAAAACTACCCTGGGATTTTACCTTTTTATAGATCTGACGTATCTAACGGCAGCCATTATGTCAGTGTCTCTATTATCTGCGTAAGTTTCAATTTGAGGTTGAAAATTCCTATTAAACCGTATGAAAACCGCGAGACAGATTAGTCTAATAAGAAGATTAATATGACAGTTCTAAGTACTGTTCTCTGTTCGTAGTCTTTAAAAACAAAATCATCATCATCAGCCTGTATTAGTCCATTGCTGGGTAAAGGCCTCCCCATGAGCAACATAGCGCCCTGTCCTCAGCTTGTCGAAGATAGATCGATAATTCTTTATTGAACACTTAGATTATAAGAACAATGTAAAATAAAAACTTTAAAAAATAGATACAATTGACGTTCTTATCGCTCAAGAGCGATCTCTACCTGACAACAATACAATACAAAAATACTTTATTGTACACCAGTTACAGTTCATTTAAAAGGCATCACATGATACAAGTACAATGGGCGGCCTTATCGCTTAGAAGTGATCTCTTCCAGGCAACCTTTGGGTGGAAAGAATTATGTGAATTTCAGAAAGGCAGGAAGGCCATGGATGGATAGGATTGTGAACAGTACCAGAAGCCTGGATACGACAAGCTGAAGCCTGCTGACTTTTGCAGATGGTCATCTCACCTGGCCTGAGGACGACATACACTAAGTTTGCTCAGTCGCAGTCTACACTGAAGAACACGTTTATACCCCAGCGGATGGATGTCGGTTCTTCGCAAGATAATGCCGGTCCACTGCAACTTCAGCTTGCTAATTCATATACATATATAAATAATTTGTTATCCGTCTGTCGGTCAATAACTTTTTTCACAGGAACTCGTAGAGGCTTCAAGTTGAAATTAATATCAAACACTAATTGGTCTGCAATAACTTGAAGTTGTGAAAAAAATTGCGCGACCGCAAATCGAGTCAAAACGCGTACGTTTGGATTTGCTCGCATTACCTTGCGAGTGTAGGAAATGAAAAACGACAGGGTACTTCCCGTTGACCTGTAATCATGAACTTTGGTAAGAAGAAATGTATTTTATACTAGTTGCGCCCCGCGGCTTTGCTGGCGTGGAAATTTGTGTGTATATACAAATTTTCGGGTTTTTACATTTTAGAGCCGGCGCGGACGCGCGCTCTGATATCTATCTGGGAGTGGTTATTTGTTTGTTCAATCAATTTATATAATACATGCGCTCATTATTTACTTCTTTCTCTTCTTTGTCGTTGTCTTCATTGCTGAAGGTCGTGCCCGTCCAGGAAAGCTTTCACGGTGATGCTGATGAACCGCTTCCACACCACTCTGTCTTCGGCCTGTCTCAGGGCTGCAGGCAAAGTGAGTTCCGTTATTACCCTAATTTGAATTGACTTGTCTAAGTGCTTATTTTGTAAGCCTAAAGAAATAAATGATTTTTGACTTTGACTTTGATCAGACCAGCGGGTTGGTGACCGTCCTCTTGGTCTTTTCCTACGCATTACCACTAGTTTTTCGAGGTTGTCTGGTTGCCTTCTGGCAGTATGGCCAAAATAGCTGAGAACTCGTTGATAGCAGGTTGACAATCTGGTTCTGATATTCAGTTGGTTTATTATTTACTTAAAGGTTTATTATTAAGTACAAAAATAATCCCTGGTTCGAACAGTCACTCAAAACATTTTGCATATTTTTTTCATACAAATTTCATCGCATTTGCGTTCTTATGATATTTTTGTAAAATAAAAATATGTGATGAATTATTTACTTTGTAGTTTATTTATACCAAGATTTGAGTGAATGCATGTACTATTTTAACGGGTATTTATCGCATTTATTTACCTATTAAATATATTTAAGTTTTGAGTGAATTGGACCAAGGAATAACTATTTTCCGTATAAACTTTTAACACATTTGTTAACACCATCAGGGAATATTTTTCAAAATTAAATTAGCGTATGTGTTATTCTAGAACCTAAATATCTACACACTACTTGTTACTTGTTCATCTACACACTATATTTCATCTAAAAAGTTAAGTAGTTAAGGAGATACGTGGAGACAAACATTCTCACAGACTTTCACATTTATTATATTATATAGATTAGGATTAGGATCGATGAGGTTTCGTGAAATAAGTTTTATAAAAATTGCGAGTTGCCACATTTCGTGACGTAAAATTGTTTCGTATCAGACTAAAGGTCAATGTTTTCGAGCTTTGCCATTAAATTTATGCGCATAAAATGCGATTCATTACCATTTGAATTGATTGTAAGTAACTCAGAGTTCAGAGTACTACCTATTATTATAAAAGGTACCCACTACCCAACCCAGGTTAATAAAGTAGGTACATTACATAAACTGTGCAGTGTAACATTGAATAAAAAAAATCGATCTAATGATCCTATCCATCCATAGTTGTCTGGTAGAGATCGCTCTTGAGCGATAAGACCGCCAAATTGACAAATATCTTATATCGTATTATTAATTTTTATAATGTTTGTTTTATTTTTAAGTGTGCTTTGTCCGACGGCCGCTGAAACGTGTTCTTGAGTGGAGTCTTATTTGTTATTGTTATTAGTTTTTTTTATTTATTTGTAAAGTATTTTAAATACACATGACAAAGCACATGAAATGTAACATTATGTGCACTTAACATATAACAGAATAACATTAAAAAAGAAAGATGTAACTTATACAATCTGACGACCGATGTGGCGCGGTGGGCGAAGGTCCGCCTGCGACGCAGGAGGTTGCGGGTACCATTCCCGCCTCGGAACAATTGTGTGTACGATCTGCATATATTTGTTCCGGGTGTTCTGGTCGTTTTCTATGTATAATAAAAAATCATGAGGGATGTAAAATATCGCATATTAGACATGCGATATTTCACATCCTTCATGAGTAGTGTTAAGTATAATTAGTATGCTAAAACCAGTTTTCTTTGTAACATATAAAATATACACAAAAATAAATAAATACTCCAGCCAAATTTGATGAGAAATGTTTGTAAACAAACCACAACAACTAAGCCCTTTATATTATGGCTTAGATTGTCAGATATTATTAGTAGCATATTTTATTAGAGGATATATATCTCAAATCGACAGGGAATGTCTCCTGCGTCGCAGGCGGACCTTCGCCCACCGCGCCACATCGGTCGTCATACATACTAGTGATGTAACGAATATTCGCATTCGCATTCGCATTCGCGGATATTCGCAATCGCATTCGCATTCGCAAAATTTCTGCGAATGTTTTGCGAATATGAATATAAAAAAAAATACAATTTTTACGCGAGCGGAATGACACTTCAGTCGGATGCGTTCGTATCAACTCGGCAATTCTCGTAACAAAATACAAATGGAACGCATCACCAAGCCATAGGGCGCGTTCCGAATCAGACTTTCAGCGATGTCAGCGATCAGAAAAGCAAAAAAATGTATGGCTGACAGTGATTCGGAACGCGATTACGGGTACTTTTATCGATTTTAGCGCGTTTCGGAACACGGGGATAAAATATTGACGCCAATTTGAACAAAAACTAAACATTCGCATTCGCATTCGCGAATGTTGAAAGCAGATATTTTGCATTCGCATTCGCATCCGCGAATGTTCAAAAAATTACATTCGTTACATCACTAATACATACATCCTCATAAACTTTCGCTTTTATAATGTTAGTAGGATTTATACATGTGATAGAAATTCAGGAGAAGTTTGTTATTAGTGATGGAGTGTATAATTTTGCGCATCCTGCTTAATACAATAAACGTAAAACATACGTAATCGCTTTTAGAATCGTTATTCTATGGTAAAATCAAAACGTCCGGTTTTAGTTTTACCATAGAACAACGTTTATAAATAAATTATTTATTTATTTTAAGCCATTACTGTCCCACTGCTGGGCAAAGGCCTCCCTTTTCTTCTTCCACTCCTCGCGATCCAACGCTGCAACAGGCCATGATGGAAGTTGTACCTCGAGCTCGTCGCGCCATCTCATCCTGGGCCTTCCACGTCGCCTCTTAGCGTTGGCTGGGCTCCACTCTGTGATGGTCTTATTATAAATAAATAAATAAATAAAATCTCTTTATTTCGGATATATGGATCCATATTTGATTAGTAAACACACAAAAATATAATTATAGAGGGTTAGTAGAATTTTAAATTAAATGATAATATAATTCGAAAAACGACGACCGATGTGGCGCGGTGGGCGAAGGTCCGCCTGCGACGCAGGAGGTTGCGGGTTCGATTCCCGCCTCGGAACAATTGTGTGTACGATCTGCAGATATTTGTTCCGGGTGTTCTGGTCGTTTTCTATGTATAATAAAAAATATCTATCTATGTAATATATTGTATTATGTATATCAGTTATCTAGTACCCATAACACAAGCTCTGCTTACCATGGGGCTAGATAATGCTGTGTGAATTGTCAGCATTATTTATTATATTTATTATTTAATTAATTAAGTTATAATATAACATAAGCATGTCCCTTTCCCAGAGTGATCCCTATAAGAAAGATATCATCATCATCATCAGCCTATATTAGTCCACTGCTGGACATAGGCCTCCCCCAATGAGCGCCATAGCGCCCTGTCTTCAGCTTGACGCATCTACCATCTACCTGTAGTCTTTCGCAGGTCGTCATCCCACCTGGTCGGAGGGCCAAGAAAGATATACTTGCCGGGATCACTCTGCGAACGAGACATGCCCACAGCGGGCATGAGTATCTATCCGCTATGGTTTTAAGGATGCTGTTGTGGATTATAAAGGTTGTATTGTTAGAGGCATGAAAATACTTTTGGGAAATTCCATTTTGAGCCTTGAGTTTCGTTACCTACTCGAAAGTATCAAGATTTCAAAATGTCATCGTGACGTTTCGTATTTAAATACTATTCTACTATCGGACACAATTTATTTTATTTGTTTACTAAACACAACAGACACCAAGACAGAGAACCAAGGTTATCGACATAGCTCAAAGAATTAGCAAGCTGAAGTGGCAGTGGGCCGGCCATATCTCGCGAAGAACCGACGGCCGCTGGGGCAAACGTGTTCTTGAGCGGAGACCACGACTCGGTAAACGTAGTGTAGGACGCCCTGCGACCAGGTGAGATGACGACCTACAAAAGACTGCAGGTAGATGCTGGATGCGGCAAGCTGAAGACAGGGCGCTATGGCGCGCATTGGGGGAGGCCTATGTCCAGCGGACTGCTATAGGCTGATGATGATGATGATGATGACTAAACACAAAAACACATTACAATGCCATCTACAATAATTCTACCTATAACTAATAAAATATTATTATTGTTTATTCACTAAATACACAAAACATATTACAATGCCATCTAAAATAATGCTACACAGAAAGTGGCGCAGGCGAGTCTGCGGGGCGCAGCTAGTGTAAACTAAATCAAAGTACATAATAATTTGTTCCGGTTTTTTTAAGTCATAAATATCTTAGTTGCCATAAATTATATTTTGGCTTCTAATCTTGGTAACTTTTTGTGTGTCTGTGATAATTATTTCCACAATTTTTTTTGATGTCCTTCAAATTATAATTTTTTCAGTTTATACCTTACGTCATATAGGTATATTATTTATTATACAGGTAGTTTTAAGCATGAATAAAATATTTTTTTATGGTCAGCTGTAGTGATGGATTACCGTGATCCTAGACTATTAAGAAAAAAAAAATACGGTCTGATATTAATAAAAACAAATTATAACTAGTAGTAGCAGGACAGTGCAGAATGGTGCAAACAATCTACACGTAGCTTAAGGGTCTGGCGACCCTCGCTTGCAAAAATCGCTCCGAATATCGCTGTCCCTGTTTAACCCTTGCGCCGCGCCACATGCGTGCGCGATAGCAATATTAGCCGTTCAAAATTTGGTTTGTTCCGTAATACCAAAAATTATGACTGAAAACTTTTTGTATTCTTCACAAAGTATTGTTATTTTGTAGCTAGACAATATGAGCTATGTTTCTTAATAAATAAAACAAGATATTGATGTTTTAAATACGAAACAAATAGAAAGAAAACATGTCCATTTTCGCATAAAAATGAGATTGGCTTTCATTTCATTTTAGGTAAGTATTTTGAAAAAAAAAAAACTATTTGAGAACCTAGATAAATACTATTTAATACAAATAATATAATATTATAGTGGAAATATGCTTGAATTAGAAATAATTTTGGTATTACGTTTGTATGAAGAATTCGTCCCTCCGGAGGCCTCTTGTCTATCTTGTCTGTCTCACTAGGCAACACACGGAAATATTGTCGATGTGACCAGGCTATACGGGGTAGTTTATTTGGACGGGGCAAGGGAAGGGAAGGACCTTAACTTAACAGGTTTATAAGAAAAAAAGTCCATTTTCAAGTTTAAGTTCAACAAAAGACGATTTTCCTGTAGGTACACCGGTTAAGATACCTCTTATTGTCCCATTCTATATATAGATTTCGATACGCTCTTTCCGAATTTAGAGTCTACCGCCTTAGTCTGCCGCTAATCTTTTCCGTTCGCACCGCAGCTAGAGGTCTGTCGGTTTTTTTCGCCTTTTTTAAATGCAAATGAAGATTTATCGGTCCCTCCTAAATTCCTAATGACACGATGACAAAAAATCAAAAGAATACTCATTCGCTTTAATAAATAAACAGAAAGGTGTTAATTTTTTTTCCCACCGAATAAAGGAAGGTACCACATATCTTATCTAAAACTATTACTTACACTATAAGACAAGTCAGCCATCGCTGTGGACCTATAAAATCAGATGATGATAGGAGTTAGTGGCGATTCGCCATCGGACCCTTTTTTCTGCTACTTTTTAGTTCCATTAGATGACAACGGAGAGTAAATGAATAATTTTCGAAATTATAAAAAAAAAAATTTAAATAACCAGCTATTTATCATCTAGGTTCAACGTTCTTGCATTCAACGAACTCAAATTTAACGGGTTTTTAACACTTTCATGGCCCATGACGTACATGTATTAGGTGCCTGAATATGGGCCTAGATGGGAACGCCTAGGCTGGGCAGTGAATGCTTTAAGTTGCTTTAAGTCGTTTCGCAAAAGAGTTCCTATAGCCATCATTCATTCTCCGTCATAAACCTAGTTCGGTACCATAACATTGCATTGACACTGAACTTACATAAGTATGACAAATCTTAGCTCTCGGCTGGATAATTACTGGTCCAAAATTCTAACTTGCCCTTCAAAAAAAGGTAACCAAACAAAAAGCAAAAATTAAACAAAAAGCTTGTAAAAACATACGTGAAGGGCAAGAAGTTTATGACAATTGAAACCTTTTATTGCAGACCTAACCTAGGGTCAAGCCTTAAATTGCCCATCATTTGGACACTGACCAATGGTTAACCACATTTAACTGCCGCTAAAAGCAGCTTGCCATTAAGCCGTACTTTGTAAGTGAGTGTTTTGTCCTTGTTCTATCTCCTCTAAAGGTACCTTCTGCCTTTCATTACCATTGTTTGCAGCTAAACATCCATTGTTTTACTGTGTGTTTTCTCATTTAAAATAATTTATTATTATTATATTAGCCCGAAGTGTCCCACTGCAGAGCAAAGGCCTCTCTCCCCTTTTTTTACTCATCTCGGTCCTCAGGAAGGAGAACCCACTCTTTGTTGTATAGGTTAAAATAACTTAATTTAACAATAATATAAAATAGTTTCCGTTCATATTTCCGCTAGTTTTATTAATTAGCTTGCTGAGCCTACTGCAGAATCTTACAAACAATCAGATATACAAAAATGTCTCAGAAACAAACTGGTTCTTATGACGTTTGTCTGTCACAATCACAACTCAACACAACACAAGGATGTAGTAGACAGAAGGCACATAATAACTAGATATAGTAGCACTACCAAAAGGCAAGGTGGGCATGTCACTTGCCGCCATGTGCTCGCTGCTTGCCGCGTTTAGTTTGTTTAAGTTGCAAATTTCAATACAGCGTTACATGGGATCACCATTGACTTTTCACATAGGCACAAGCTTAGAATAACTAGGTAACTAACTAAGAGTACAAACATAGAGGAAAAACACTACTGCAGGCAAGAAGGATAGTGTCATTCAACGATTTTCTTGATTTTGTAGCTAAAAATTAATGCGTGAGTTGCCAATTACCTACCTACCTACTGGCCCTTATTATAGTTATAGGTGACTTCAGTGCTTTTTCGCACACAAACGCACGTAATTAATATTAAATGAAGACGATATTATGTCGCATTTTTTGATTACTTACCTACATCTAGTTTGTGTCTACCAAGGCATAGATATCGTGAGAAGAATAAGGCTTAGATTGATAGTAGACACCAATGATGTTTTATATTATATAACATCATTGGTGTCTACTATCGATCTAAGCCTTCTGCTTATTCCAGCAATTTACAAAAACCACCATCGATCGTTTTAACCCGGGAACGGTGACCTATATGTCTGTGGGACCGGGTGATTTGAAAAATTCGAATAACTTTTTCTCCGTTACCGATTTTCATCGTGATTTCGAGTAGCTGCCTTTTCCCCTCCCCCACGGTCAGTTCACCCCGCGACTTCGGAGTAGTCCAGGTTCCTGAGTTTTGGTGAAAACCCGGTGCGGTACACCGTGGTCACCGAATATGTCAGTGAAATAGACCTAGTTGAATTATTTATAATTCGTTTTTTGTCTGGTTTATGTACATTTTTTACTTACTTTTGTTATTCTTTTATTGCATTATCCTATAACCAGTAAGTTTACGGCATGGTTTTATCAATTTTATCGAAATATTACAAAATTACTCTATCTTGTTCCAAATATGAGCTTTGTTACAGCATATCGTACGAAAGAAAACAGCATCGTCTAGAATCGCTTTTCTATGAACTGCTTGATGACGACAGACCATCAATGTCTTCGGACATTGAAGCTGGAAGTGATCTCGAACCAGCGAATCATTCACCAGATGATAATACAGAACTCAGACAGTGAAAAGGAGCTAAGTGACCGAGAAGCGAAGAATAGTGGTTTTCAAAGTTTTTTTTAAATTATTTTTTGTTGGTAGGATGTCATTTTTTGTTTATTATAAGTAATTTCCTCGAGTTTAGAAACTGGAAAGTCTGAACTAATTTCATAAATAATGTTGGTTGATGTGTTTAAATTTTTGTAAAAGCTATGTCTAAAAGGTTGCTAAATTTATAGGTTCTATGAGAAGTTGCATAAGAAAAATTAAATAAACGAGGTTATAATTCATGAAATATAGTTGTTTTAATGTCAGGTAATTTATAATTACCAAAAAAAATATCAATTAATTAAAGGTTTTGAAAAATCTTCCATTGAAAACCCCGGTGCGTGGGACCGGGGTCACCAAAGTTGTAAGTCAAATCGACGTCACCGTTGGCGGGTTAAGAAACTTTATTTTCTGATAACGATGCGTTTACCTCACGCTTCTGCTGTTCTGCTAAACCTTTTTTACGTATACGTCCTGTTTCAACTAGTCGCCTTTGTACCCAAAATTAAGCTGGGAAGACAATCATCATCATTTTTTATATTTATCTATCTGACTGAGACAGAACCAAGTTTTTACTCTATGCTATTTGATTTATATGCATAGCAGTTGACTTTCATTTGACATGACATCCTGGCCTTCCGGACACATCCCAGGCAAAATTTTTACATTTAATGAAAAAATCAACAACACCAAATTGCCTACTATGTAATTCTACAGACGATGTTTATCACATATTGATGGAGTGTGTTCGGAACGAATCGTTTAGAAATAGTAATTTGGTTATAGGGATATAGGTCACTGTATGTTAAACTCACCAGGGCGACATAATCGCGTGTGCGACAAAGCCCTTTATAATATTGAGAATAAAAATTAAAAAAAAAAAAGACATCCTGGCCTCTATAGGAATACAACGTCGCGCAGTCTTTTGAATTCTAAGGGAAATTTGTGTTTATCACATTTTGAAAAACAGCTCATTTTGTCATTAATTCTTAAAAAAAGTATGTAAGCGCCATCTCTACATTTATGGTGGAACTTATTAAACAAGTGAGTGGTTCTTGGAACTCGAAGCCGTTTAGTTGCAAATATTTATTTTTCATCTACGTCGCTCGTGTCGTTGGTAGTTCGAGTGTCTGCGTTGAGATGGCGCTTTTGAATCTTAATTTAATACATAAGAAACGAACACTAACTTCTCCAGATTATATTATTGGTGTCCTAATAATTGTTGAGTAATATCAATCTGAGCGATGATAAATAAAATTATGTGATGCACTGCACTGAAGGAACTGCTCATACAACATAAATACCTACAGTTAGGCAAAATATGATTATGTAAATTGAAAAACTGAGAGCTATACTTACTAATCCACAAAAGAATTTTACCATTAGGTAAGCAGGTACTCAAATGTAAGCTTCATTAGTACTAGATAGAACGGATTATTCGAAGTTTACTCCTATAATACCTAGTAGAAGTGAAATATAGTCCTAATTCAACTTTGAAAGGGATCAAAGTTTGCGAAATTTATGAAAATTCGTGAAATATTTCTGAGCCATATTTCAAAGCCCGCTATTGTTATGGCTAAGCTAACTGAAACCCTAGGTAGTATTATTCATTATATATTATATCGGTAGGTACCTAGTACCTATACATACACTTATTTTTATAGTTGAGTGTGTGGAAGGTTTACCTACCTATGTAAGTTTGGTTTTCGTTATTAGTTACAAACCGATACAATCAAAAAAAATCGATACAATCAAATTAGTCCTTCTAAACCATTATCTTGCTAAAATATAATAGCATTTTTCCATACTTTAAATTTAAGATTAGGTACCTACCATGCAATTACGAGACAAGGAACTGACTGCCATGGGGGTTACCTATCGAGACAGCATACAGCATACTACCTATACATCAAAGCTTCTAAAACGTAGCAGCATTCCTACGGAACTGCTATGTTGCTGTAGTATGCTGATATAATACAGGGTTATCTAGGCATTCCATTTTCCTAGAATCCATACCATCAGAAAGTAATATGAGCCACACTCTCAGAGCCATCAAACAAACCTACTTCATAATTGAACCCGGTCACAACTTATACAATGGCTCTCTGAAATTGCTTTCTAAGCGCTTAAAGTTACAGGCACTGTTTATAACTAAGTTTGACTCAAAACAGGCGACGGGGGAGCCCGTGGTATTATGCCATGGACTTTATTACCTACCTGTCATGGATCCCAGGATAACGGGTTAGGATAGGTGAATAAACTTCAGAATATATCTTAGAACACATACAACTGTATGTATAATTACGTCTAGTTTCTTCCCGTGGTTTTGCACGCGATTAGTAAGTTAAAAGTAGCTTTTACGTTATTTCAGGAACAGTACTGAATGCTTGCAAAATATCAGCCCGATCCGTTCAGTAGTTTTGCCGTTGTTTTCGCCGAAATATCTTACAAAGGCACCATTTTCGCCTTAAAATATTAAAAGGAAGTAGATTAGGATGGATGAACTAGGTAACAAAGAAACGCGCTACAGAAATCGTCAATATTTTGATAGATTCG
Source organism: Eupithecia abbreviata (assembly GCA_943735965.1). Classification (NCBI taxonomy): domain Eukaryota; kingdom Metazoa; phylum Arthropoda; class Insecta; order Lepidoptera; family Geometridae; genus Eupithecia; species Eupithecia abbreviata. The sequence continues at coordinate 2,190,219 of OX030979.1, read as the reverse complement.
CATGTGCCATAACCACAGAATATCTAAATTCTGGGTTACGGGTTTTAGCTAATATTTTTAATCTTTGTTAAACTAAATGGTAACATTTTAGTGAAATGAAAATGCAACATGGCGAGAATCAAATCCTCGCTTTTAGACGTTTTGGTTGAATTTCAGCTTATTTCAGTTTGTTCAGTTAGAAGTAGTTCTTGCAATATTAGAATCAGAGAGTGGTTTTGGACGACAACATTGCTTCAGTTTGTATTATGTTTTCCCAAACATCAGTCTTGCTTCTGAACTTACTCTATGGGTTAACTAACTAGAAGCTAGCGTATAACTTACCCGACTTACTATCAGATGGATACTCGTGATAGTTCAGACGTAGTAGTTTTAGTTCATAATGGGACCAACTACCATATACTTTTGTTTCTTCTGAAAAGGATTTTAAGATGAAATCTATAATGGTTGAAACTCACGCGAAAGAACGTGGACCAGCTTTTGCTGGTCAAATATTATTGATGAAATTTGATGGAGTTATGAATTAAAGTTATCGACATAGCTCAAATATTTAGCAAGCTGAAGTGGCAGTGGGCCGGCCGGGCCATATCACGCGAAGAACCGACAACCGTAAGGGTAAACGTGTTTCGGTGGAGACTGCGAGTCAGCAAACGTAGTGAAGGACGCCCTCCGGCCAGGTGGGATGACGATCTGTGAAAGGTTGCAGGTAGATACGGTGAGCTGAAAACAGGGCGCTACGGCGCTCATTAGGGGAGGCCTACGTCCAACAGTGGACTGATGCAGGATGATAATAATGATGGTGATTAAATATTATCTGAACACATAGTAAAGTATCTACTAATTTAAAGGCTTTTTTTATCGGGATGACTACATCATCCTATGACCACAATAGTCTGTATACCTGTTGAAACGTCGAGAAAGATGGGTCAATAAACGCGATAAAAACACGTTCTTAGTACTTCATCATCATCATCATCCTATCTTAGTACTTAATTATGATGAATAAAAACTTAACGATAACCTTTTGTAGGTTATCATATCACAGGTTGCAAGACTACAAAAATGTTCCCGACGCCATGCCATAGCAAACCAATGGCGGACAATCACTTTAGACCTGTCAATGGACCTCCATTCTATAACAGATTAATTGATCCGCTGGCACCTCTGAACTCTCCGCTCATTTTGTAAAGCTGCCTCTTGTTCTGAACTCATTTATTAAGGTTCTACATTATTCACTGAATCCTGTTGCGGTACCGAAATCTGTAGATCTAAATTGAAGGTTTGAGTGATATTCGTTTTGAGGGATTTTGCGTCGAAAAGGTTTGATGGGGTAAGATAATATATCACTTTCAGTTTGTCAACCTCTCCGACTAAAATCCGATGAAGAAATTTTTTTTTTTTTTGCTATTTATATTGAATAGGTAACTAAGAGGTCGCTGAATAATTATTCGCCGGGGGGCGCAACGATACACTAATATTTTGACTTTCAAATTACAAACTTAACGTCAGATAACTATGCACATATTATGTATAGATGTATGTAGTTCTGAAATTGAAGCAAGAGAATTCAAGCTAATTTAAATTCAGAAATCTATATTATATTATTATTAGGATTAGATTTCACAATCTGTTACATAGTAATAACGAGTTAATTAGGTAATCCTCAGTGAAAATGGGAGTCTAGCATAAGAAACGATGATTTTCAATTCACAGATCTCTTGTTGGAAGTCTAGTCTATACTAATATTATAAAGAGGAAAGGTTTGATTTTTGGATTGTTTGTTTGTAATTAATAGGCTCCGAAACTACTGAACCGATTTGAAAAATTCTTTCACCGTTCGGAAGCTACATTATCCCCGGTGAACATAGGCTATGTTATATTTTCAAAAAGTTAGGGATCCGTACTGAAACCTTGCGAAGCCGGGAAGTTCCGCTAATAAAATTTAAAATGATTGTCCACCATGTCAGTTTAATGGTAAATGATGAATAATAAATAAATAATGCTGGACAATTCACATACTACAGCATTATCTAGCCCCATGGTAAACAGAGCTTGTGTTATGGGTACTAGATAACTGATATACATAATACTATATATTACATAGATAGATATTTTTTATTATACATAGAAAACGACCAGAACACCCGGAACAAATATCTGCAGATCGTACACACAATTGTTCCGAGGCGGGAATCGAACCCGCAACCTCATGCGTCGCAGGCGGACCTTCGCCCACCGCGCCACATCGGTCGTCTTGAATGATCGTAACATGACCCGTGCTCGTCATTATGACGAGGGTTTCTCCATGATGCTTCAAGATTACGTTACGATCGGGAATTCCACCTTGTGACCCTTTTATCAAAAGACCTATGAAAATAAAATTACTGCATAATATTGCACTAATTTTAGTTTCATGGGACTTTTGGAACAGAATTACAATTTATGATTGATTGCAGCAGTCAGCTCAAATTGTAAATACTAGTTCCTTCTAATTTGTTTCAATTGTTTGATTGTAACTTATTGTACATCTATATATATAAAAGAAAGTCGTGTTTGTTACAACACTTATAACTCGAGAACGACTGGACCGATTTAGCTGAAAATTGGTGGAGAGGTAGCTTAGAACCAGGAGTCTAACATAGGATACTTTTTATCATTTAAACAATTTGACACATAGATTTCCACGGGGGCGAAGCCGCGGGGAGCAGCTAGTTGTTAATAAAGTTACCGACTTATTGAAAACCCAATTTTCATAGAGACTTATCTTTTTATTACAAAGAAAATTACAATTAAAGCATAGAAACTAATTAGAACGTTTACGATTTTTTATACGACCGAGATGTGGCACGACGAAGGTCGACTTGCGATTCCCGAATTTCGCAGGCCGACCCATTGATAACATGTTTGGATGTTTCTTAGCTCTTAACGCCAAAACGACGTATTGGATAAACCTGAAAGTTTGATTAAAGTTTAACCTGTTCACGGCTTATATCCCGGAAAACGCATGGCAAGCCGCCGGCCATAGCTACTACTCATATAATTTTAATCCTCTCCATCCGCACTGCTAACAAACATACAGGATGTTTAAATTTACTTAAATCAATATTATTCAAAATGATTTGCAAGCCAAATTTATGTAATATGCTAACTAAATCAAATATTTACTGGAGTGATTAGATCCGAATCGCTTACGTAAAGCGTTATTTGCGATAAGTTAGATAATTCAAGTTGATTTTGCACTGATTTGGTTTAATGTTTTGGCAATCTCAGGCGTTTGATCATGCCAACAAAAGCCTTAATATAGTAAGTATGGGTTAAACTTAGTTTACGTATACCTACTGTAAAAATGTTCGTTTCCTACATACGTCTTAGGTACTTACATTAGGCGATTTGCAGCGCCCCTACCGGATACTGAGAAGAACTACTTCTGGAATATGACGGTGATCCAATAGTTTTTCAGAACGGAACAATCCATGAAACCTATGATAGATGATGGTCATTCATGATGTCTATTCCTAGCCAAATTTCGGCCACATCGACCTTTTCCAACGAATATCTCTCTACTCCACTCTAATATTACATTTTTTTTTTTTTTAAATTTAGCCTGTTTCGTCCCACTGCTGGGCAAAGGCCTCCCCCAAATCTTTCCACTCAATGCGGTCACATTATTATTTTATTTTATTTTATTTTTCATTTATTAAGGCACAAACAGTTTACAATATTCTTAAAATTAACAGTAATATAGTTTTGTATAAACCAATCAAGAAATAAAATATTATATCAAATTATACTACAGTACTCTTATATGTCCTATTATTAAATTAATAAGTACATTATTTATAGTGCACAAGTTTGCGCGGTGCACTTTCTATGATAGATAGGTAAGGTAGCTATCTCCAAAACTTGTTTGTTAACCCCCACTCGCAGCGTTCTACTGAATGCGGACCTAGGTGTATGTAAGTATACATTTTTGATTTCCTAGATGTGTTGCGTGGGTTTTGTTAACCGCTTTTGTAAGTTTTTACATTAAAAAAGGTTTATTATATATTTAGGACACCGGTTCAAATAAACATAACCTAAGGTTTCTACCTACTTCTTATTCGTTATTATAAAGAATTGAATAAAAAACTTAGAATATTAATAGAGATTGAAACCTTATTGGTACTAATCTGAAAAACTTTTAGGGCGCATAATGCACGCGTCCCACCGCTACGGCGGCGGCGGCGCGCGGGGCAGTGAATGGGTTAAAACATCTTCACAATTAAATGCGCTTTTTGAATGAGAGAATGAGAATATTTTATTAGCAATTCAATCAACAAAAACAAAACAAACATGATTTAAAAATAAAAGACAAAACAGATTTTTTTCCATTTGAGTCACAAAACGGTCTCAGCTTGAGTGAGTTGTAAGCAGTTTACAACCAACGCTGGTCTTCCGATACAGCCGTTTGGTGACGTCACGGAACATAAAACAAGACGCAAAACAATCATGACTTACGCATTACGCCCGAATACTCAAACGCTTCTCAGATTTAAGCACGTCTCAAATTATATAATTTTGATAGTTTTCAATGATAAATAATAAATAATAATAATAATAATAAGGCGGTACTCTTGGACTCGGCACGTATCGTCAGGAAGTTCCTTTCTCTGCAGCCCTAGTCACCGGCCGCTTGAGCCTAGCTTCGCGGTCGGTGATCTACCGTTTTGATATATTTTTTACTGTAGAATAGTTTTATAATATTTTATTGTATTTTCTATAGTAAAAAATGTATTTTATACGAGAATTTAAATAAATGAGTGTATAATAATAAATATTGCTGGACAATTCACACAGCATTATCTAGCCCCATGGTAAGCAGAGCTTGTGTTATGGGTACTAGATAACTGATATACATAATACGATACATTACATAGATAGATATTTTTTATTATACATAGAAAACGACTAGAACACCCGAAACAAATACCTGCAGATCGTACACAAATTTGTTCCGAGGCGGGAATCGAACCCGCAACCTCCTGCGTCGCAGGCGGACCTTCGCCCACCGCGCCATATCGGTCGTCAAATAAATAAGGTTCGACAATCCACACAGCGTCCTCTAGCCCCAAGGTAAGCAGAGCTTGTGTTATGGGTCCTAGGATGACTGAAAATCTCAATATTGAAAATCGTCACTTGAGACGGGCTTAAATCTAAGTTACGTTTTAGTATTCGCAAAATGAAAATCTAAATCAATCAGATCAACCGATTTCTACTTACTTTCCAGACTGGAAAGTAAGATTTGGTGGCTGATGGGAGCATTCCAACCGCAATACCGAATATGATTGATATGCTCCCATTTCAAATAAATTACACAGAAGGAAAAAAAACATGTTTCCGACGAAGCAAGATTCAATTTAAAACTTGGGCGTCAATCTAGCACTGAGTACGATTGATCTGAGATCGGATGACGATTTACGATGCATTTTTAAACTCACTTCTGCAGGTTCTATCAATCATCTGGAGATTTGTGCTAACGATTAGTTGAAGCAGCTTGAAGTTATTGAAAACGTACTTATCTTGTTCTTCTAGAATAAAGAGGTAGTTTATTAGGTATTTATTTTTGACGACCGATGTCGCGCGGTGGGCGAAGGTCCGCCTGCGACGCAGGAGGTTGCGGGTTCGATTCCCGCCTCGGAACAATTGTGTGTACGATTTGCAGATATTTGTTCCGGGTATTCTGGTCGTTTTCTATGTATAATAAAAATATCTATCTATGTAATGTATTGTATTATGTATATCAGTTATCTAGTACTCATAACACAAGCTCTGCTTACCATGGGGCTAGATAATGCTGTATGAATTGTCCAGCATTATTTATTTATTATTTATTTATTTATTTATTTATTTATTAGCTAGTTTCTGTCCGCGGCCACGCTCTGATCCTGGTACAAAAAGCTACTTTTATAATGGTCATATTTATACCTACTCTAGATTAACTTATATACAATACAATTATATAATCATTATTGCACAACAAATAAAGAAACAGATACACAAGACAGGTAAAAGACAAATACAGAATGTGTTGTACAATGGGCGGCCTTATCGCTATGAGCGATCTCTGCCAGGCAACCTTTGGATGGACATGAATTGGTAGAACAAGTATAGACGGTCGCGTTTTATACAGAACTAGCGGACCGTCCCGGCTTCGCACGGGTATTAGAACCTTTGGCTACATTATTGGAGTTTGAGTAAGGATCCCGAATTTTTTTGAAAATATAATATAGCCTATGTTCACCACGGATATTTAGGCTTCCTAACGGTGATAGAATTTTTCAAATCGGTCCAGTAGTTTTGGAGCCTATTCGTTACAAACAAACAAATATACAAACAAACAAAAAATCAAACCTTTCCTCTTTATAATATTAGTATAGACTAGACATCCAACAAGAGATCTGTGAATTGAAAATCATCGTTTCTTATGCTAGACTCCCATTTTCAATGAGGATTACCTAATTAACTCGTTAAAACTACATATGTAACAGATTGTGAAATCTAATCCTAATAATAATATAATATAGATTTCTGAATTTAAATTAGCTTGAATTATCTTGCTTCAACTTCAGAACTACATACATATCATCTATATACATTCATATGTGCATAGTTATATATTATAGATAATATTTAATTGGTGTATTATTCTAGAACCTAAACTATATATATACATACCATATTTCGTCTAAATCAGTTTAGTTATTATATTACAAAGTAAAAGTAAAGTAAAAAATCATTTATTTCTTTAGGCTTACAAAATAAGCACTTAGACAAGTCATATTTTAAATATAAATTATTAATAAATAAAATTATTTTACTGTTCACTTAAATTTTTTGTCCACTAGTGGAAGAAAGATACTTATGTTCGTCACGCTCGATTTTTTTTTTCACTGGGCAACGAACGCCTTCATTTCGGATCAAGTGATATTTTTCATACACTTTCAGTATCACATGACTTCTATCCGCCTCCCACCCTGCATTTTTTGTTCAATCATCTAAAACATGTCTCAGATTATGAACCACTTGTGTTCCAACGACAGATATAAATCCCGATGCAATTAGGCGTGCTTGACACGTGTTAAAAGTGGCGTAAAAAGTCCACCGCATGTGGTTTCGTGCAAATGTGTCTTTAGTTTACGGAGGAGAGTGATAGAGTAAGCTATAGTTAAGCTCTATTTATTTATATTCTAGCGACATTAAGCTGAGGCTGGACCTGCGCGGAAGTAGCGCGCACTAAGGACAGGCTACGTTCTTTAAACTTATCTTCTGTTGTTTATCTTTTAGTTTTAGTGTGACAGTCTATCTTATTTAGCTTAATGTGTTTTTAATGTATGTTTGTCTTTTTTGTGTGTGCTAATAAAAGCGTTCTATACTATTCTCTAAGTTATCATAAAGCCCGGCATAATCCTTTATTTACCCATAATTCGTTTGTTTTATTTTTAAGTGTGAAATAAAAGTATTGTCTATCTATCTATCTTATTCGATGATCCATAATGTGTGTGTGACTTCAGATTTCTTAAGACGTTGAAAGCAGGGGAAGGATCTAGATCTAACTTCATAATAGCTTGGTTTTAGTAATTATATTTTCCACAGTAGTTTCCATTCTATTTCCAGGTTTCGACGCACCTATAAAATGCGCAGGACGCCCAACAGTGGACAGGGTTTTATAGCGCGCTCTTTTCAATCGGGTTAAAATATTTTAACCAACCGGGGCGGCGGCCCGGCGGCGGCGGCGAGCGCTGACAAATAATTAAAAAAAAAACACCCCATTGCACTGTCTGTACTGAGATCTTCTATACAAAAAATTGAGCTGCGTTATTGTCTGCCACCGCATGCCGTGTGTGACTGAAAAAGCCCTAATTCGAGGTCAAGTGTTACTGTCGGGGACAACCCAAATGAGTCCAAGATGGACTATGAACCTCTATGTATGAACCTTTATTATTTTTGCTTACCAACGTCCTGTGCCCTGTGCCTCTGCACTTACTCTTCTCTTCACTCTAATATTAAAGCTATGTTCAGACGGTTCAATGTAAGATTCAATGTTTTTGTTGCAACGTAGCGAGAACTCAATATTTATTCACAGTCGATACAAAAGTTGTTTTAGTTCGTATGTTTGTTTGTACAGACACTGAGGGGTGCGTATGAATACTAAACGAATGAATTTGAGTCTTATTAGTATGGTGATAGGGATCAGCTATGGTCAGGGATCAATATCAGTGGTAACTGTGTTACTGCAGTCAATGCACGTTATATCTCTCTGTTATTACAAGTTATTGGTGTTGCTTTAGAACTAAATGTGGGGAGAAACTGTAGCTACCTACCATTTTATACGGGGTTACTGATAATTCGTTCGTTAAAGACAAAAAATTGAAGTGAATAGTAAAATAATTTTATTTGATAATAATTTAATGTATAAAATATGACTTGTCTAAGTGCTTATTTTGTAAGCCTAAAGAAATAAATGATTTTTTACTTTACTTTACTTACTTTACTTTATTCAAAGAAACTTTGTGAAATGCAGATTCTGCTCATCATTACGAAACGAATACGTTCGTGAAGACGCCAGGTCATTAAGACCTGGCGTCTTCACGAACATTTACATTTTAGCTTTATTAGCTTTACATTTTTTTAAATAAATAAAATAAATAATGCTGGACAATACACACAGCATTATCTAGCCCCATGGTAATCAGAGCTTGTGTTATGGGTACTAGATAACTGATATACATAATACAATACATTACATAGATAGATATTTTTTATTATACATAGAAAACGACCAGAACACCCGAAACAAATATCTGCAGATCGTACACACATTTGTTCCGAGGCGGGAATCAAACCCGCAACCTCCTGCGTCGCAGGTGGACATTCGCCCACCGCGCCACATCGGTCGTCAAGTCACCTCTGATATTAAATTAAAGAATACCTTTATCCGGAACCCGTTCAATTAGGTACTAATTACCGATATTATCACTACCACTATTTATTAATTCGGGGCGGAACCGTTTTTTAATTTATTTAAAAAAAACGATTTTTGAATTTGTATTTCTCATAAACTATTCTTATTTTTTATATCTATTAATATTATTAAAATTTGAACCTGGTATCCTCTCAAAAGTGTGCAGAACCTGTAGTTCGCGCAGTCAGTGATTTACCAATAACCCTGTATACCTACTTATGCAGTTTTAAATTAAAAGGCTAAGATTGTCTCTATGTTTATCTATAGGTAATTCACAAATCTAGATCAAAACAATTCTTTGCTATAAAGTTAATCTGTTAAATTTCGTACACGGCGGCGAATCTCAATGGAGACTAGCCTTGTGTGCAGGTCATTTATAGTGCACAAGTGTATGTTTGAACCTGTGTTTACGATACAATATAGAGTGCACCTTTGTATGGTGGTGGCCATCCTATGGGCTCACAACCGTCAGACGTCAGGCCCAGGAACAACGGTGGGTTAAAGCAGTCCGGTATGGTGATTATGTAACTCGCAACCGGTTTGCGACAGGCGTAAATTAAGCAATCAGTGCTGTCAAACGCCAATTTTGACCAATACAAAATTGTGTCAAACAAAATAGGCGAGTTACATAATCACCCGGCCGGACTTGAATCTCGAGTCGGGACAAAAATTATGACACTAGAGATTTTTCTAGGTTTAAGATTATTTTATTGCTGAACGTACATACGTAGGTATGTGTTTTATTGAAAAATGTTATTCCAATCCATATCTTTCTATAGATAGATACTTTCGTCTATGGAGGCAGTCCCTAATCATTGCAGTTTTATGTAGGATAACTATCATTCCTTCAATTTTCATTCTCAAGACTTCTCATTCCAAAATATTGTTTATTACCTTACAAATAAAGCTTTGTTTCCCAAATCGACACGCAACATTATACTGAAACTCATATCCGGACGATAAACCTGCAAATATATTTGTTTAAACGCACCATTTAATATTATGAACTCTAGTTCCTTGCATTACAGCGGTATATTTATCGCGTTTACCACTGCACCCATTTTGCACCAAGAGTTTAACTACCCTACCTAAAAAACCAGGCAAACCCAGCCTTATCCTCTCGAGAATACGATTCAACATCTTCATGAAAAGCTCATTACAGATAGGGGTTAAAAGTAGGCTTTATAACCAATGGATTAAAGTTGTGATTTTGAGCAACGAGTTTACTAAGATGCAGTTGGAAGTTGGCAGTAGAATCACAAGAAATCATAGCTAAGTTGGAATCCCAGGAGGTACCGCAATGCTTATTTTGGCACAAAAACAAATAGAGCAAACAAAACGTAAGTATCTACGGGAGTTTTTCCCACAGCAAAGTTTTAAAGCTGGGTAATTCACAGAAATATTGATGTTGAGAATTTTACGAGTTAAACATTATGGTTGCAGGTAAGTGATGAAAGGTAATTAGTGTGGTCATGCATGCCCAGCGTGAGGATTATGGGCATTACTATGAGATAAAAGCCAAAAAGGCGATTTTCAGGGCGAAAGCCTGAGTCCAGCAGTGGACCCGTGGCTGTTGAGGTGAGGTGAGTGTAAAAATATGTTCACTAAAGCGTCACTTACAAAGAACGAACTACTTTCAATACCTTTCCAAATTGAATTTTTTATCAGCTTTATAAAATCGTCGACTATCACATTGAATAATTCATAGCTCACTTAATTGAAGAGCTTATGGGTTCAGTGTTGCCAGACACAAAAAGAGATTTCCAGAAAAATATGGTAAGGACAGTGGACCGAAAAAAAACTATCCGCGAGCCGTGATAAGGTGACAGTTTTGACGACCTCTGCAGCAGCGGCGCGGTGAGCAAAGGTCCGCCTGCGACGCAGGAGGTTAGGGGTTCGATTCCCGCCTGGGGACATTTATTTATGTGTCTGCAGATACTTTTTCCGGTGTTCTTGTCGTCGTTATTATGTCGATTTTGATGTTAAAATTCGGTAAAACTAAATTTTACATCTGGCAATAATAGACTTAATCAAGTCGCCACTCGACAGCATCATGACTCTTATTGGAACTTTTTACCACCTTCGCTCAAAGGTAGTGCTTTCAAAAGAACCAAAATTAAATAACCTTTGCTGAAAATTGCATTCCATCGGTGGATTTTCAAAGTTTTTAGACAAAGGTTTTGGGATAATGAATTCTGAAGTTCCTTTGAACCTAGAATTTTAAAAAGGTGAACTGATTAACCTCGGTATTGTTCAGGTGAGTAACTTGCAACATAGAAAGTTAGTTATATATTTGGTTTTACTCAACAGATGTTTCTACTAAATTTTATTGTGGGACATTATTAAGGTGCCAAAGGTTCTGCAGACGGGTGGAAGGGCTTTGAACTATTGCAGGACTTGATAGGGGTTTTCCCCAACTTTTCACGTAATAATGACTCTTCCCAACGTCTCACGCGTGTTTGCTTATTACCTACGTCTCACGTGAGATACGAGAGGGTTTCAGAACTGTGAAAGAGAATAGCATAGGCAGGACCGATTGAGCTGTTGATGTGCAACCAGAGGTGGCCTCTACCCAGCTGGATGCCAATGGGCTGAGATGATATGTAATTATGGCTGCACCTGACAAAATAGCGTATGACAGTCCATAGTACATACAATATGTTCATACCCATGGAGCAATATAAAACTCCTTGTACCTACCTATATTTAGAAAGGTAAAACAAAAAAAACTATAAAGTAATAATAATAATTAAATTCATTTATTCAGATAATGTCCATAAAAATCCATGGTGTTAGTTTGCTTATAACTAGATGTTAGTACTTATAATTAACTACAAAAAATGCGAGTACATTACTTTATAGTTTCCCTAATGTGAATTTGTAAATTCCTAACAAAAAAATTAAAGATGAATAAATCCATTTAGCAAAGGTGAATTCATAGCCTTTCCTTTTTTTTGTCTTGAATCTGAATAATAATGACGTGTAGAAGTTTGGGATAACTTTCGAAAATAACATTACTACGAACTTTCTGATTTCAACAAAACTTCTCAGTCTTAAATTGAGACACAATCAACTCAAGACATACCTACCATGAAAACTCAAATCAGAAAGTTACACATTTACATACATATCACGAAGTAAATACCCCATGCTCGTAGATACGATGGAAAGATATCTGTTTCAAGTAAGTACAAGTTTGGAACTTTCCCCACCAGGAAACTTCGACTTGGTATTGCTTGGCCTACATTTTGTCTTTGCTCTTATTGTTGGGGCCATGAAAACAGAGTTGGGTCAGCACACACTGAGATGCGACGCGACGATGCGCGCACTTTTTAGGATAGTGATTTTGAATACTAGTTTATTTACTACACAAAAAGATGTGATTTTAAAGATATAATTTATAATTTTGAAGATATAATTTTATTGGCATAACACGAAATCTCGCCGCGGCGCCATTTCAAGTCACTCCATTCTGACTGAGACGAGCTCTATGGCACAGCGGGCGAAGGTCCGTTTGCGACACAGGTAGTTGCTGGTTCGATTCCCGCCTCGGAGCAAAATGTTCGTACAATCTGCAGATATTTGTTTCAAGTGTTCTGAGTGTGTTCTAGGTATGTATAATAAAAATGTCTATACCTACATTTAATTCTTGTATTGCAGTACATCGTTATCTAGTAGTATCTACCCTTAAACACAAGTCTAGCAAATGTATTTATATTCTTTGGTTACTTTGATAATGCGAGTACGTTGGGAAAACAAAAACGATGCCGAAAACTATCCTAATCTCAGAATTAATAGCCCCAACTGAAATATGGGGAGCCTACAAAATTTTCGTATTCAGAGTAGGAGAATATTTTACATCGCTAAGTGCATTCGCAAGTTTAACTTTGGCTGTTCTTAAAGATTTGAAGTCTTTTATTTAGGATATTACTTTTGGTTTTCAGTATAATTCGGTAGTAACGACAAATAAAACCGCCAGGTTAGATGTTATGTGTAAAAAAACCGGCCAAGTGTGAGACCCGTACCATTATTATCTGTAAAAACGGCAAAAAATTACGAATAAAAGAAATTTTTAACACCAGATATATATACATCATCTTTGACGACCGATGTGGCGCGGTGGGCGAAGGTCCGCCTGCGACGCAGGAGGTTGCGGGTTCGATTCCCGCCTCCGAACAATTGTTTGTACGATCTGCAGATATTTGTTCCGGGTGTTCTGGTCGTTTTCTATGTATAATAAAAAATATCTATCTATGTTAATGTATTGTATTATGTATATCAGTTATCTAGTACCCATAACACAAGCTCTGCTTACCATGGGGCTAGATAATGCTGTGTGAATTGTCCAGCATTATTTATTTATTTATTTTTATATTTATCTGTGAAAATTTCAACTATCTAACTATCACGGTTTATGAGATAGCCTGGACAGACAGACGGACGGACAGCGGAGTTTTAGTAATAGGGTCCCGTTTTTACCCTTTGGATACGGAACCCTAAAAAGTTATGTAAAAAACGCTGTTGTTCAGTAATACCCTAGAAGTTACGCGGTGATTAAGAGACACAAAGCTCTGGTCTGTATTTAACTCGCACTTTTAGGGCGTAAAGGTTCTCGAGTAGCGAACAAGATGCAATCCGAAACGGAGGGTTGGGTGCATCCACTCGATAGATCGACGACATTGTAGCTGTCGTACGGAGTCGATGAACGAATTCGGCTTAGCGGGTCTACTCATAAAAACAGACACTGAAGTTTCAAGATTCAATTTTTGTGTAAACGCTGTCTTTATGTAAGTGACAAAAGAGTAGTTTTTCAAGAATTGCAAGAATATTTTCTTTTCGAGTAGGAACTTTGGGCGTGGCGGGCAAAGGAGCACCTGCGATGCAGAAGGATCGATGCCTCACGAGGAATAGTACATACTATATTTGTACGATCTGCAGATATTTGTTCCGGGTGTTCTGGCATCTATGTCGTATATTGTATTAATTATAATCAGTTACCCATAAAATATGCTTTGCTTAGCTTGGGGCTAGATAATGCTGTGTGAATGGTCCAGCATTATCTATTTATTTATTTTAGGACTGCTATTTGTGGCGTCGTCGTCGTATTAGGGAGGCTTGATGTGGCGCGGTGGGCGAAGGTCCGCCTGCGACGCAGGAGGTTGCGGGTTCGATTCCCGCCTCGGAACATATGTGTACGATCTACAAATATTTGTTTCGGGTGTTCTGGTCGTTTTCTATGTATAATAAAAAATATCTATCTATGTAATGTATTGTATTATGTATATTAGTTATCTAGTAGCCACAACACAAGCTCTGCTTACCATGGGGCTAGATAATGCTGTGTGAATTGTCCAGCATTATTTATTTTATTTATGAACTTTTTTTGCTGTATTTCAAGGTACCATCTGGCTTAGGAAAATATAACATTAGAAAAAAATAAATGAAATGTCCAACAGCTAATAACTAGCAGGGTTTTTAATTTTCTCGAATTTTGAATAAGAACCCCTTAACACTTTGACTGCGGTTTTTTTTCGACGAATGCGATCTTTTTTTTTACCTAAATAATTCGTGCTGCCGCTCTACACAGCGGTTTTGTTGCGCCGCACATGCGTTTCGTTCGAAAAATATTACAGCTCTGCTGAGTCACAAAGATCTGTATTTTCTTTTTTTTTTTTTTTTTTTTTATTTATTTACCAACTTAAAGATAGTTACATGAAAAAGCTTAAAAATAACACGAAGGAAACCACAAAGGTTTGTATATGTGTTATTAGCTGAGAGTCAGCTGAATAGAATTTAATAAGTTTGACAATAAAGTTATTCAATTTCAGGCAATAGGATTATAAATTGGAATTAGGTAAGTAAATAGATCAGTAACTGAATCAAACCCCCTGATAATGATGTAGGTTCGATAAGAAGTGCGATCTGAGTTTATATTTAATGTTATTAGGTGTTATATTGTCGAGTAGTTCCATTGGAAGTTTATTTATTAACCGGGGAACCAGATAACTGGCGGTCCTCTCGCCGTACGCATTGTTTGCGCGCGAAGTGACTAACCGGTTTTGAGTAATAGCTCGAGTATGTATAGGGTGAATAACAACATGTCGAATGGTTTCATCAAAGAAATAATTTCGTATCATCATGTATTTAAATTGAGTATGGACGGGCAATACTTTACAATGCTTAAAGAGTCCCAATTCATCATCGTAAAATTTCTGTTTGACGTTATTTGAGACCATTTTTTTTAGTATTCTTAATTGAAGATTATATATTTGGTTAAGGTAAGTAGTGTAAGTACGACCATAGCTTGTTAATCCATATTGAATGTAGGATTCCGCTAGCGAGTTATAAAGCATGAGCTTGACTTTGAAGGGTATACGGTCCTTAAGTATTGCCATATTCGCTAGAAAGTGTCGTAGTTTATTACAGACACGCTCAATATGATTCGACCAAGTAAATTTGCTATCTATAAGTAAGCCAAGGTACATTTCACTACTGACGATGTCTATAGCGGGACATATACAATTCTTGTTGGTCGGGGCGTGCAGGCAATTGTGATCATGGGCAATTATATTTTTGAGTGGGTGTTTTTTTAAGTAAGGAGACTTGACTACTAACATTTTAGTTTTAATGGCGTTCAATACCAGACCTGCATCGTGACACCATTTAGTTATGTTGTTAAAATCAATTTGTAGGAGATCACGTGCTTTATTAGGGTCATCATCAACTGCTACGAGGCACGTATCATCGGCGAACTGATAGCATGTGGTATACCTAATGCATTTGCTCATTTCGTTCACATACGACAAAAAATGAAGCGGTCCAATTACGGATCCTTGTGCGGTACCCTCCGTTACTGTGACATAGTCGCTGTACGTATTATCTATTTTGACGGTATATTTTCGGTTGTTGAGGTAATTTTCACACCATCCCAATAAGGGGCCTCTGATTCCGCAGTCATCTAGCTTCTTTATTAACTGTGCGTGTTCTAGGGTGTCAAACGCACGAGAAAAGTCAATTAACAAGACCAACACATGTTTTTTATCATTTAAGTTACCGTTGACTTGATCTGTAAAAGTAGTTAAAAGATCACTTGTACCCTTTCCAGGTTGAAACCCAAACTGATTCCGGTACAGGACTTCATGTTTCTTGTAAAACCCATGAATCTGTCCACATACATATTTTTCAACAATTTTATCAATAGAAGAGAGCAGCGTTATTGGGCGGTAGTTTCTGTAGTCGTCATGCTTCCCCTTTTTGTAGACTGGTCTGACGCAGCCTACTTTTAATTCATCTGGGTATATCCCTGTTTTCACACTACAGTTAATTAAATTAGCTATGGCAGTAGACACATCTTTTCCTGTTAATTTTATGTCCGATACACTAACGTTATCATATCCAGGAGCCTTCCTTACATTTAACTTATTTATTATTTTGGTAACATCATCGCTTGTAGCTTTTTTTAATAGAATGCTACAATTATTTGGATTGCAGTAGGGACGGTTTACTAATTTTACACCACAGTTTGGTATAATGTCTTTGACTGCCTCGTGGAAACCATGGGCAAAATTCTCAGCAATTGTTTTTGCGGCGAAACCTTGAGAATCAAACGCTTTAAGAATTGCATCATCAATAGACAACGATACGCGACCCATCATTTGGTTTAATATTTTGTAAATTTTCTTTGTGTTATTAAAATTATTATTTATTTCTGTGATATAGTGTTTATTTCTTTTAGTTTCTAGTACTTTATGTATTTTATTGCGAGTTTTGTTATAATCTAGTCTCAGTTTTGGATCATTTGGGCTATTTTTACAGTCCCTGTATAGTTTATTACGTTTTTCGAATAATCGAGTAACGTTTTTATCGATCCAAGGCACTCTTGTTTGATACACATTTCTATTTGGGTATTTTTTTGTGGTAGATGCTGATTTGTTTGCGTTATTAAACGAGTTTCGAATAAACTTATAAATATCGTTAGGATTAGTCATGTCCATAGTATCTAGCCAGTTAATATTTTTTAGTTCCTTATACAGAATTTCATAATTGATAATATGTTTCTTTACACCCTTCTTTCTTAGCCGCTGCGCTAGTGTGGATTTTCGCAGATTAGTCACTTGTAGAAAACTCATACCGTGCGTTTTCAGCACTCAAAGTGTTAACCTTTCGCCTCACATTCTAGCGAGCATGTGAGATCCAGGAACCTCGTGGTAATCTAATAAGCAGTCCTCGAACAATTCTCGTTCCGATGCGAGCAGTTAATTTACATTCCGCCACTTGTATGCACGGAGATAACGCGAAGCATGAATGACGCTCCACTAAATTTACTTTAACGATTACACTTGAATTACTTTTGGAACTCGATCGGTTTAAAGTAATAAAGTAGGTATCGTGTAAGGTCCGGCCGTGTCGTATAAATCAACACCTGGAACTCAGCCAGTTAGTAGTTGTCGTAAGTGTCTACCTACATGAGGAAGCAGCCAGAAGCAAGGCAGCTTCTTTCTAATACTTCGACAGCGATCAATAATCCGCTTGCCTCCTCTACAGCCTATATTGTTACTTAGATGAATGATATTGGGTTTTATCCACATGGTGGGGTAATGCCCATAAACCCTACGCTGGGCATGCGGGTTTGGGATCGCAGTTCGGTGGTAAATTGTTCCACAGGAGGCACTGCTGCCCGCCCCCCGGTAGAGCTGGGTAGCCATGTGGTGCCGCCTGCCAAGTGTGGTGATTATAGAAAACTCTTTATTTGTGGGAGGCATGTTGAGTGACGCACTATAATTATGTTTGTGTGCTTACTAACCAAATATGGATCCATAGTTATCCGAAAAAAGTTTTTTTTATGTCGGTAGTTGACTTTTGTATGCTAAGGAAGAGTTTTTATTTATCTCTCATATTCTAACTCCATCGGATATAATTCTGAAAGTCATGCATATAAAATGCATGTTTTCAGGTGGACAGCAACAGTTTGAAGCGTATTTTTATCATTATTCAAAAAGTCTTGGAAATGGAGTGCCAATAAAGATTTTATGTAAAAGATCAGCTTCCTTTCACGCTGTTGTTTACAGCAGGAGTAGATTTAAGATCGTTTTCCACAAATACATTTTTAATTAACGAAAGTTAATCTGATAGGTTTTTCACTGGGCGAGATATTTCCTTTGACAAGTGCAAAAAATCTGCACCCTTCTCTGTCTGTTTGTTTTTATTGGACAATTCAACCGTTAAGCCTTTTTGCAGAAGAGTGTACAACAACTTTGCTGCTTTATTTGTATTATACAGCGTGTTTATTATTGGGACTGATATAATTTTTTGAGGAAATGGAGGGGTGTCTCCTGTTTCTTAAATGTCATAAGTGATAAGTGGAGAAATATAGCCCATGACCACATTTCCTGAAAAAATGATGCCGGTCCTAATACAGAACACACTGTGACTAACGCAATCATCACATTATAGTACATGATTATGATGAGTTAGTTTCGATTTCTAGATTATTGTATGGATTTTTCATTCCTACCTGCATAATAATCTTGGAGTTTTCTCTCGAGTTCCGTTAGTAATCCACGAGCAGTATATCAACCAGCATACACGCTAGTCTGTGCTGAATGCCCGAAGACAGTCTCACGATATGCAGATTCTATTACACGCTGCATATGTGTGTGTACTTAAATTATTATAATGTGTGTGTGCCGTTTTGTGAGAGTTTCTATTTTGCTAAAACTAATCTAGGAAATCTCTGCCGCCTCTGCCGCCCCTGTTCTCATTATGCGTTAGCCGGCATTTCGGTAAGTTTGCTTTAAATTAATTTTATCTTTATCTTTCTAGAGCATTGCTGTTTCCCACCCGCTTTCCTAGTGTGGAGTATAAAGGCCAATAAGGCGTTTATGAGCGGGAGGCCTGTTTCCATTGGCCCAGTATAGTTTGTAAATGTAGAGTATTGCATGGTTCTGTTCATTTCACGCTTTATTATTTTATACAAAAGTATTATTTATACATTTAGTCAGACATTTCTTTGTCAGGTAAAAGTGATCACATTCTGAAATATTATTTGGTGGTAACGAACAAACATTCTACATTTGCCCTATTAAATTACCATATATTTATTGCGTCAAATATGGTTTAAAAGTGGTAATTAGTCGTGTCTACTATACTCCACCAGTGCGTCCTAGTGGAGCTGAGACGTGGACACTCACGATAGGGCTGGTCCACCAGTTCAAAGTCGCTCAGCGAGCTATGGAAAGGGCTATGCTCGGAGTTTCTCTGAAGGATAGGATTCGCAACGAATACATCCGACAGAGAACCAAAGTTATCGACATACCTCTGAGAATTAACAAGCTGAAGTGGCAGTGGGCCGGCCATATCTCGCGAAGAACCGACGGCCGCTGGGGCAAACGTGTTCTTGAGTGGAGACCACGACTCGGTAAACGTAGTGTAGGACGCCCTCCGACCAGGTGGGATGATGACCTGCGAAAGACTGCAGGTAGATGCTGGATGCGTCAAGCTGAAGACAGGGCGTTATGGCGCTCATTGGGGGAGGCCTATGTCCAGCAGTGGACTAATATAGGCTGATGATGATGATGAACTATACATGCAAAGATTCCCGCATTTATTATGTCAACGTGAGTATAAACCGAGGTCCTCCACAGATATTTAATTAATTCTAATAATAAAACATAAAACAAAACACAGCTATTTGAGGACAATACCGCATTCTCCACGAATCCAATCAAAAATGAGATTTTGCATTCCTAATTATGGATGTAATTTTGACTTCCTTGACTAAACTACCCCTTTTAGTCCGACACAGCCCAACAACGGGTTTTATGTCGGTGTTTACGCCGAACTGTTTCCGAACGCGTCAACCTTCCTGTCAGTTTTTGAACGCCAAAGAGAGGGCCAATCATCACACCACACGCCGCACTAGAACCGGCCTATGGAGAGCCGATGCCATGGCGCGGCTATTCAAAAAAGCACCAATCCCAAGATCGCAGGCCACGCAAGAAGACGCGCGCCCGCCGCTTTTTGACATAAGGACAAGACAAGAACGAAAAAGCGTGTCGACTAACTCTATCTACCAAAAACCTATTGTAATTTAATTCTAAAGCCTAATACACCCAATTCAAGCAAAATCTAGTTTTATTTATAAAGTTTGTTCCCTACACCGAACAGTCGGCGACATATTGGACGCTTCCAAGTTGACAAAACACTGCCAGCTTTGCAATGATAATGTTGCCACATAGTAAAATATCTATGTTATCTATTGTATCAAGTATATCAGTCACCTACAATGTACCATAACGTATGCTCTGCTTAGCTTGGAGCTAGATGATGCTGTGTGGATTGTCCAGCATTATTTATTTCTTTTATTATTTATTTACCGACGCAACGAAACTAACTATACGAAACTCATTCGAGAGGCCACAAAACTAAACTAGAGAAAGAAAGAAAATGATTTATTATATATCAGGTTAATTACACATATTAGACTACAAAGTATCTACTCAGGTACCTATTATAAAACACGTAACATCGACAAAATATACAAAAAAAAAGTGAAAAGTTACAAATAGAGAAGTTTGGTTATAATTGTTCTTCTTATGAAAAGCAGAGAGAGTTTGAGTGGAGACCACGACTCGGCAAACGTAGTGTAGGACGCCCTCCGACCAGGTGGGATGACGACCTGCGAAAGACTGCAGGTAGACGCTGGATGCGGCAAGCTGAAGACAGGGCGCTATGGCGCTCATTGGGGGAGGCCTATGTCCAGCAGTGGACTGCTATAGGCTGATGATGATGATGATGATGATGAAAAGCTGAGGGCACTTTAGGACACTGCCTTGTCAGCATCGCTTAGCAGCCAAAGACTGATCCAATACGTTGATATAGTGTGTGGCCGTTTGTTTTGGACACATAGAATTAAATCACTGGAAGGGATTTTGACATAATATATATATATTTATTTATCTTTAAATATTCGTGTTATGATCATATTTATTCTAGCTTATCTTTGGTACACCCCCTGCCTTTCTTAAATTCACATAATTCTTTCCATCCAAAGGTTGCCTGGAAGAGATCGCTTCTAAGCGATAAGGCCGCCCATTGTACTTGTATCATGTGATGTGTAACTGGTGTACAATAAAGTATTTTTGTATTGTATTGTATAATATTGTGGTCTACAATTTTTTTTTGTATATGATACCATAAACTAAAATAAATTAAGCTGTCTGATTGTCCCTATCTATGCTTAGATCTTTCAAAACTGCGCATCGGCTTTTGATAAACCTTCATCTTGAATCACTCTATCTATTAAAAATACCGCATCAAAATCCGTTGCGATAATTTGAATTTAGATCTTTTATCTAAATTCAAATTATTTATTTACAGACAATTAACATAACAGATATCTCCAAATCGTTGTGCCTAGTATATAAAAAAATTACCACTTTAAAAGCTACAAGAAATAAAACAGTTGAAAAAGAAAAAATAAATAAGAATACATAGTTACAGACAACGGGAAGCGACATTGTTTTATACTATGTAGTGATAACAATATCATCATCATCATCATCATCAGCCTATAGCAGTCCACAGCTGGACATAGGCCTCCCCCAATGAGCGCCATAGCGCCCTGTCTTCAGCTTGCCGCATCCAGCATCTATCTGCAGTCTTTCGCAGGTCGTCATCCCACCTGGTCGGAGAGCGTCCTACACTACGTTTAACGAGTCGTGGTCTCCACTCAAGAACACGTTTGCCCCATCGGCCGTCGGTTCTTCGCGAGATATGGCCGGCCCACTGCCACTTCAGCTTGCTAATTCTTTGAGCTATGTTGATAACCTTGGTTCTCTGTCGGATGTAACAATATCCAGTTGGTCAAGTCCACAAAAAGTTATGGGGTGATAGATACCCTTTCCAGCAGTTTCTTGGCACTCCCCAGATTCAGTATGCATTGCCTCGCCTGCCCCATTTGTAGCCGCCCGCCCATAACTTACAGCGACATGTGATTCATCAAATATCCGGTTATTTATTATGTTTGACCGCTAACTTGGAAACAATATCTTGTATGGTTTATTGGCAATCTTGTAATTGTAAGTGGTTCTAGTTTTTAGGGTACGAAGAAACATTAATAAATAAAATAAAAAAGCAATTTATTCCATAACCTTAATAGTAACAGTAAAAGAAAAAACATACTCTCAGTTAAATCGATGTATTAAAAACTCGTCAGAGCCACATTCGTCAGAAATCTGTACCTAACTCATATTATAATATCGACCTCTGTGGTGCGCAGTTTTGTTCGTTTAGCCGATATTGCCCTTTTGCTGTTTAGTTATGATGTTTTATATAAGTATAGTAAAGCTTTTGTCCCAGCCGTTCTTAAAAAATTAAAAAGTACCAATTCCTCTTATCCCTTTTGTTATTCCAGATGGAAGATGCATCTTTACAAAATTTCAACCCGATAATCCGGTTGGTTTTTCGCGTTTTCTGATCGCAAACACACTTCTGCAGGTTTGACACCACTTGCACAATGATTTTTAGATGTCATGATTAAATTTGACGTATTGCCCTTATTAACACGCACAACGATAATTAACTAGTTAATTGTGATCAGTGAATTGTCAAACCATACAAATACGTCAAAGTTAATCAAAATTAGTCATTTCTAAATTGTTCTGCAACTGGGGCAACTAACCTAAATTATGTGAACATTTAGCAATGATATTTTTTAAATGTATTTTAATTTGAATTATCTTGAGCTATTTATAATATAAGTTGGAGTAAACCCCATTAACTAGCGGGCCAGCATTAGCCTGTAAAGGATTAGACTGTGTAGGTGAATCAGTATTAGCCTGTGTAGATATATTTGTATTTGAATTATATTTGAGCTATTTACAATATAAGTACAATTGTGGGTACGATCTGCAGATAATTGTTCAGGGTGTTCTGGTCGTTTTCTATGTATAATAAAAAATATCTATCTATGTAATATATTGTATTATGTATATCAGTTATCTAGTACCCATAACACAAGCTCTGCTTACCATGGAACTAGATAATGCTGTGTGTTGAATTGTCCAGCATTATTATATATATTAATTATAAAATAAATTTTATACAAATAAAAAAAAAAAAATAACGTTAACAAACCTAAAAAAAGTAGCACCAAAACCCACTACTAGCGGGCTAGTATTAGGGAAAACTCGAGAGCTTGTTGTAAAACTACTACTACTACATACCTAAATACTACCACTCTAGGAAAGGAGCACAATACGGTAACAAGATAACCAGTTCCAACTTGCACTATCTATTCCGAAGCAAACAAACAACATTCAGCTGAATTCTCGTAAATTACAAAACCGTTAACAGTTAATGTAATAGGTAAGTATTTATTGCAGTTCCCAAGAATACCAACTTTGGATGCACTTACACTGCACACCGATCTACGGAATATACAGAGTGATTTAATTTTAAAACGATTTTTTCATCTATACATTCAGATACTATATACTATAGATATATAAACATCCCTCAAGGATGGATTATGTGCTGTGCGTGCAATAAAGTATGTTCTGTCTATCTATTAAAGGTTAGCAGGTAGAGAATGCTATCTAGCATTATGCTCGCCTATGTACAACTTTTTGTGCAATAAAGTATATTCTATCTATCTATCTATCTATCTATCTGTCTATTGTCTATTTATATATAGAAAATATCCAGAACAACCATATCAATTATATTATAATTGTTATGGTTGTTCTGGATATTTTAGACAGATAGTGATTATGAAAAAATATCTTATTTACAATTAAAAAAATAAAATATTTATTGTCATGACAGCCCATGTACCAACTAGAAGAACGATCAATATAAACAACGTCGACAGTTGTCGGCCTCCTCTGACCTAATCCAAGAAACATTGGAGTGTGCCTTGAAACTTTGACAATTTCGACAACCCCACACCCTTGCCACTTGTTTAACCTAGATTCGCACAAGACGTGCCGATCCCAAAAAACAAGGAATTAACTTTAAATCATCCATGTCTCTTGACATACATTACGTGACGTGTAAAAACCAAATAACTGTTAGTTAGTAACATTATAACAAAGTGTTTTCTATCTATCTATAATAAACAAGCAGACCTTCCCGGCTTCGCACGGTTTTATTACGGATCCCTAACATTTTAATATAATATAGCCTATGTTCACCGGGGATAGTGTAGCTTCCCAACGGTGAATTTTTCAAATCGGTCCAGTAGTTTCGGAGCCTATTCATTACAAACAAACAAAAAATCAAACCTTTCTTCTTTATAATATTAGTATAGATAAATAAATAATGCTTGAAATTCACACGGCATCATCTAGCCCCAAGCACAGCCCCAAGCAAGCAGAGCGTCACTATATTCCGGCTACTAGATAACTAATTATTTAGAACTCTTATGTACATTATCCAAGCCCATAAAGCGCTTATCAAGGGAGGCCTGCGTCCAGCAGTGGACCAATATGCCTAGCTAGGTTGAGGTTTAGGATTGAGGCTACAAACATAGATAGTTTCTTATATAAACAAAAGAACCAGAGCACCCGGAACAAATATATATCTGCAGAGAGTTAGTGGCGATTCGCCATCGTAGTGATTCGTCATCACAAAAAAAGTAGTAGTGATTTGCCATCGCTCAAATTGTACAAACATTTTGTGCTGAGGCAGGAATCGAGCCTGCAACCTCCTGCGCTGTGCTACAGTGGTCATCTTATAATATTTTAAATGTGGAAACTAGAAAATAATACGAACATCCTGTAGGTGCGTACATACTATGCTCATTTTTATCGGCAAACGATAAACTTGTCTTCAGAAATTGTTAGCGTTTTCTAGACTTTATTGTAATAGGAACAGCGTGCAGTATTGTTGCAACCTTTTATCTTGAGACAGTGGCTAGTAAACTGGTTTGTACAGTTTTATAGAATTTAAAATACTTTTAACAAGTGCTCAGATTAAACTTTGAGAAATTTAAATATACAGTTGCATGCGCCATGATCACGGAGTAAAGTTACTCCGTGATCATGGCGCATGCAACTGTATGTATCCCGTTTTGACTTTAGTATTTGTATTTTATTTAAATTTCTCAAAGTTTAATCTGAGCACTTGTTAAAAGTATTTTAAATTCTATAAAACTGTACAAACCAGTTTACTAGCCACTGTCGGCACAGTTGCATGCGCCATGATCACGGAGTAAAGTTACTCCGTGATCATGGCGCATGCAACTGTGCCGAAATATTGGATAACTCAAAAATCAAATCATGGTAAATATCCCGTTTTAAATGACTTTAGTATTAATAACCATGATAGTTTCAAAAGTTTTAAAATACAAATACAAAGATGTGCTTATTAAAAAATATACAGAACTAGCTGTTCCGCGGTTTCACCCGCGTTAAACTCGAATTTCACTTTATGAGGTGATTTTTTTATACCTTGGGTTACAATATTGGAGTTTTATTAAGGATCCCTAACTTTTTGAAAATATAATATAGCCTATGTTTACCGGGGATAGTGTAGCTTACCAACGGTGAAAGAATTTTTCAAATCGGTCCAGTAGTTTCAGAGCCTATTCAATACAAACAAACAAACAAAAAATCAAACATTTCCTCTTTATAATATATATACAAAAATATACATAAAAAAAACCAGAACACCCGGAACATATATCTGCAGATCGTACACACAATTGTTCCGAGGCGGGAATTGTACCCGCAACCTCCTGCGTCGCAGGCGGACCTTCGCCCCCCGCGCCACATCGGTAGTCAAAAAATAGCTAATATTGTGATACATTTACAATATTAATGCCAACATAACTATGCATTAATATATTGAATGTATCATAAATTCATAATACACAAGCTCTGCTTACCTTGGGCTTAGATAATGTTATGTGAATTGTCCAGAATTATTTATATATTTGGCCAAAGTGTACATAAACCTGGTTTGTAAACAAACTTGTTATGCTCATGCTTTATTGCCATAAACAACATATTGTGTAATGACAAAGATACAACTAGGTAAGCGCTAAGCTAGAAAGAAATAAGAACAACATATTGTGTTACGACAAAGATACAAGTAGGTAAGCGCTAAGCTAGAAAGAAATAAGAACAACATATTGTGTTACGACAAAGATACAACTAGGTAAGCGCTAAGCTAGAAAGAAATAAGAACAACATATTGTGTTACGACAAAGATACAACTAGGTAAGCGCTAAGCTAGAAAAAAATAAGAACAACATATTGTGTTACGACAAAGATACAACTAGGTAAACGCTAAGCTAGAAAGAAATAAGAACAACATATTGTGTTACGACAAAGATACAACTAGGTAAGCGCTAAGCTAGAAAGAAATAAGAACAACATATTGTGTTACGACAAAGATACAACTAGGTAAGCGCTAAGCTAGAAAGAAATAAGAACAACATATTCCACTGTGCAGTTGTACCTTATAGAGTACAATTTGGGTACATTGACCAATATTTTATTTGAGTCAAGACTCTAGGTTCGTGAGGTTATCCGTGTTTACAAAAAAATATCCACCCAGCATCCGGCATCCGGGCGAAGCGAAGCGTGACCCAGGAGCTGGTGAGTAACTGGTGCAGTGCATTAGCAATGCCATACAGCGGAGCAATGCAGCCAGCTTGGTCGTCGGCTCGTCTTTCCAATCGGTATTGATATAGTAAATACCGGTTGTATTTGTTGCTTATTATGTGTTCAGATCGCGTACGTTTAAAAATATTTATTGATATAGATCAGTTGAGCTGCCGCTAGATTATTTGCTACTTTCTCTAATAAGCTCAACTGTTTCAATTTTAAATTTTATTTCTTATTTTTTTCATTTATTAATCGTAATTTTTTTGACTACAAATATCAATTTTCTGCCTTTTTTCCGTCAGTTTTTCAGCCCCTAAAATAATGATCAATAGAAGAAGGCATAGTATAAGGTTAGCCAACAGAAAGTAACGATTAATTCATAATCCGCAAACCGCAAAAGATGGAGCATTGTCTACGAATTCTGTTATCTAATGACAGTCGAACATTCGACCTTGGCACGACGTGTTGTAATTGTAATCAGTAGGAAAGTTCGCTCCTGCTGTTTTCCCGGTCTATTACAACCTGGGTCTCTTCAAGATAAGAGTGAATAGGTACCTTCTAGTCAAGACGTACGTGAAACATCATCAGCCACATCGTCAATCCGTCAGGTGAGATTGTGATCAATCGAAGGTCTAGACTATCCTCTCCTACTAATATTATAAATGCGAATGTTTGTATGTATGGATGTTTGTTGGATGTTTGTTACTCTTTCACGCAAAAACTACTGAACGGATCGGGCTGAATTTCATATTTTTTTCTTTATTTTCAGGTATTTATCCCATAAATCAGGGTAGAAATACACTTTTAACACCTTCATTTTCAATAATCTCCGCCAAAGGCTAAAAAGGGGGTTGTGCATTACTTTACGAAAACCTTGGTAAAACATTTTTGTGTATTAATAATAATACGTCTGAATGATTAGTATGGGTTTACACAATACCAAAATGGATTTTATTTTTATTTTTCGTAGGCTATGCAAAATTAGGGCTACAGTTTCTGTTTAAGGATATACCGTGCCCAATGTCCACATCGACTGGGCAAGATTGTCCGTGGTCACAAGACAAATGCTCTGTCAGATTGGCTGGTCCCCGCGGAAGCTTAGCAGATAAGGATAACATAAATCTTCGTCAGATAGATCAGTTAGAAAGTTGTCGAAGTGTCTTATTGAGTTAATAAACTGTTGGTTCTGTGAGTCGTCGAGCAGGCGAGCTGTTTTCTGGTCGAGAGTCTGTTATATATTTTCGATAGATATTGTCGATGTGGGAGTTAAGACTGCCACACTGAATTGGAAGTGGGCGGGGCACATTAGCCGAATGCACCCCGAGACCTCTCGGGGTGCATTCGGCGGGCTAATGCTGCATCACCCTGCGTCCCGGAAGGAAGCCGCGGGCAAGGTCGGCCAAGAAAGCGCTGGCGAGACGACCTTAACGCCTTCCTCGGAGATTGGTGGGAGATAGCACGTGACCGCACTGAGTGGAAAGATTTGGGGGAGGCCTTTGCCCAGCAGTGGGACGAAACAGGCTAAATTAAAAATTAAAAATTTACTAACAGAAAACACCTAAACCACCCGAAACAAATATTTGCAGATTGTACAAACCTTTGTCCCGGGAGGGAATCGAACCCGTAACATTACGCACCGACTTGCCATTTCAGTCCGACACAAGACAGACTGGACTAAAATGGCAAGGAGACTTAGCTACGCTAAGGTCCGATCTATGAAAGCTTGCTTTAGTCATCGAGCTATGCTTAAAGTGATTAGCCGCGTACTGATTGAGCGAGCAGCTTCGCGAGGCTGCCTAGCGTGGCAAATCCTCGGTCGGTCAAGACGTGCCTCGCCCGAGGCAAACGCACGCGCTGCCTCGCCCGAGCGTGCCGCGGCCCGAGCCGAACGTTGTCGGTTTTTGTCGATGCTCAAAGGCGCCTCAGTACGTTTGCCGCAGTACGTTTGCAAGACGGTTGTGTTACGCCTCGCTTGTTCGTCGTAGGTTAGCGTCATGGATAAAGTGCAGTCTCTTAAATCAATACGGTGAATACATACTAATAGAGGACTAAGAGAAGATTTTCAATTTCAATTTTACTCATTCTAGTAAAAATAAAATCTGCTTTATTGAACACAACTCTTCAAACAATCTGTTCCCAGCTTGTAATCTGTTTTGGTATAAAAGTTTCTTCCAAAAACGTTTAGGTTTCCGTTTCCTTTTCTTGACGAGCCTTAGAATTATTAGAAAGGCAGTGGTGGTGATAGCTTTCCGAACGTGCGGCCTCATGGTGATCTTGAGCAAAACTGGCTCGGCCTTGCCGCGCAAGGCTGCCTCTATCCAAAAAATTTACACATCGAGGCTGCCTCGCGAGGCAAACGTCCCGCAGCAAACGTCTGAGGCTGCCGCGCGAGGCCGCTCGCTTAGTCAGTACGTGGCTATTGAGTAACAAAAAGCGTTACTCAAGCATAAATCGATGACTGGGCTTTCATGATAAGGCTTTAAGAGTCACAACGTCACGCCAGCGAAGTGTTTAGCTAGTAAGCAAGCCACAGGTGCATTTTGAACTTTAATACCAATATCGAAGAGCACGTGCAATCTAGCCGACACGCAGATGTGCCTATCGATCACTGCGACGCTCATCAATCAACCGCCTTAATCAGGACTGTTCATTTGGGGATGACGATCTCGTGGCGAAGTAGCTGGGATGCTGGGAGGTCATGTATCTTTATTACGAAAATGTTGAGTTAAAATATAATGTAACGTTGCGTGTTTAAGTACCGTCAAAGTAGAAATTTCTTTAGAATATTAAATTTTTTAGAAATTACCCCCAGTGCGAGGCTTACGCGCTGTAATACAAAAAACCTAATCAGTAGATAAGAGGCATTCCAATATCATCGAAGTCATTTTATTAGGTTTTTGTTGTTTAAATAGAAATAACATTGTTTTTTGTTTAAACATCAAAAACCTACTTACTAAAAATAATAAGACTTCATCAACAGACGAAAGGTTCTTTAGAGACAATCGCAATGCGGCGTGTGGGAAACGTTTAAATCTAATATGGTTATTTTGACATTGTAGATGATATTGTAGCGATCTCAGGGAGTTCATGGATGGAGGCGGTTCAGGACCGCTATTCGTTGGTAAGGCCTACGTTCAGCAATGCCAAAACCTTACCTTACTGAACTGATGTGTATCAGTGCATCGAGTGGGAACCTAAGGGCAGGTAGCAGGTTCCTTTCCTGTCATGCGGATTTCCGCCGGTGCGCGAATTTGGACAACCGAAACCTATATTATTAATTAATAAAATAATATATTCATTATTATGTTTTTACTACCACGCGAGTCACACTCACGAGCTTGCCTGGCGCGTACTATCAGGATGATTCTTTGTTAATGGCATTGTGTCTGGTTGGACACTTTTCTGTCAGTATCAAGAAATGGAAAATAATTGTAAAATTTATGCGTTATCAAATTATTAGAAGATGGATTGATATCTTAGTTGGGAGACGAGATGTTGGAGTCCCCCTTACACGTCTGGAGCGTACTTATACTATGCGGGCAGAAATCCGTATGGCAGGAGAAGTAAAATTAAAAAAGTAAAAACTGAAAGTGGTTTAAACTCCGGATAAAAGCACAAATAAACAAACAACAAACCTTACACTATAGCTGGGATAATCCAAACAAATTTACGGTTCTAGCAATTACTAATTTAAATTGTGTGATTTGCACCCTTCGCCGCCGTCAATGGAATCCATTTTGGTGTCATTAATTATGTGCGCCCGCAATTCGGTGGAGATATTGATGACAAGCCTGTTTAGTAATGTACCGACGGCTGTATGGCACTAAACTCTGTCAAATGCCAACAGTTACATATTGTGTAGTCATCGTCATCCTATGTTAGTCCACTGCCGGACATAGGCCTCCCCCAATGAGCGCCACAGCGCCCTGTCTTCAGCATGATGCATCCAGCATCTACCTGCAGTCTTTTGCAGGTCGTCATCCCACCTGGTCGGAGGGCCTCCTACACTACGTTTACCGAGTCGTGGTCTCCACTTAAGAACACGTTTGCCCCAGTGGCCGTCGGTTCTTCGCGAGATATGATCTTCTTACAATCTGTTAAAATTAATCTGCTCGAACCAGAAAATGTTGAAAAACTCCGCCATGCCACAGATAAAAAAACGTATATCTAACTACATTACACTAGTATAGCAACAATAAATAAGTTGCACAAACACGTCAGCATTTCGATATGGCCGGCCCACTGCCACTTCAGCTTGCTAACTCTCAGAGCTATGTCGATAACTTTGGTTCTCTGTCGGATGTATTCGTTGCGAATCCTATCCTTCAGAGAAACTCCGAGCATAGCTCTTTCCATAGCTCGCTGAGCGACTTTGAACTGGTGGACCAGCCCTATCGTGAGTGGTCACACTGCAGGATATAAACCACATTGGGATTGTAGGCGGTTTAACTAAGTACAACTTAACCTAGTTTGTGTTGGAAGAACACCAATGTTCGCAACTAGAGCCGCCTTACTCTCATGAACACGTCATGAACATGTCACTCGTTACGGTAGAACACCAACATAACATCCCTTCAACTTCATCTAGGAAAAAGTTGGAGTTGAAGGTTACGTTGGTGTTCCTCCAACACAAACTACATAGGTTCATAGTCAACCCGCTTATATTCATAATGAATTTATCAAACAAAGAAAATTATCATAAGTAATCAATCATATAATAATTAGAGAAGGTTCAAAGATCACGGGTTCAAGTCCCGCCGAAATCGGTTTTTATACTAGGTAGGTATTTAATTTCTTAGTATAATATTAGTAATACGTATTATATAAAATATATTACATTTTGTATATTAAATTTAATAAATAATCATAGACTTTTATTTACTATCAAGAATATTAGGTTGGCGACTGTACTAATCCCACTCGTTTGTTCAAAAACTCAACTTGAGCGGGCGGGCCGAAGTTATAGTACTAGAAATATTGATTTATTTTGAATTTTCACTTGGGCCCACGAGATTCAACTATTTGCAGTCCTAATTGAGACTTGTGGTAGAAATTTAATGAACTGGCTGACAACCATGACAACAAGCCTTCTTAATCAACCTATCATGGGTGTTCTACAGACTGTGTTGTATTCCCCCAATTCATCGAACTGCCTAAGTATTTAATGATGATTAAGTAGTTACATACCTACATAATTATCTGATATGTACTCGCAGGTACCTTATAGACCTTAAAACAGAAAGTGCACCAGGTATAGATAACATTATCTTCAAAATTCTTAAAATTATCTAAACATATATTAATACCCATACTATGTCACCTCACTAACTTGTGTTTTAAAAACGGAATTTTCCCTAATCCCTTAAAGAAGGCAAGTATAACGCCAGTATATAAGAATGGACGAAAAGAAGATATAAATAACTATAGGCCGATTTCCGTATTACCGTCTATCTCAAAAATTATTGAAAAAATAATAAACAAACGACTGCTGAACTACCTTACTAAATTTAACATTCTTTCCGACTCACAATATGGCTTTAGGCAAGGATTATCTACTGAGGATGCTGTGGCAGCAATTAGTAACCATATTGTAGAGCAAATTGACTCGGGAAAGAAGTGTCTCGCGGCGTTTCTTGACCTCAAGAAAGCGTTTGATACTGTTTCAATCAAAATCCTAATAAACAAGCTTGAAAATATAGGAATTCGAGGAACGCCGCTGGCACTCCTCTCTGACTACCTATGTGACCGGACGCAGCGAGTTAAAATTGAAGAATATACTAGCAAAGAAGAAACAATAGACTTTGGTGTACCGCAGGGGAGTGTGCTCGGTCCAACATTGTTCCTAGTCTATATTAATGATATCTGCAACCTTAACATAAACAATGCAGCCATATTCTGTTACGCAGATGATACTGCTATAGTTTTTTCTGAGAAATCCTGGAATCTTTTGAAATCTAAATCAGAAAGCGGATTGAGTAATATTTCCAAATGGCTTGATTACAATCTACTTACCTTAAATGTAGCTAAAACAAACTTCATGACTTTTACCAAATACAACCGGACTCAACCTAGTCAAGATTTTACCTTAAAATTACACAGGTGTGTAAAACTTGGCTCTGATTGTGATTGCTCTATCAAAGAAAAAGTTTCTAAAACAAAGTATTTAGGTGTTATGATAGATCAACGTATGTCTTGGTATGTTCATATAGAACTGGTAATGAGTAGAATTCGTAAGTTAAACTGGATTTTCAAAATATTACGACATAGTGCTACAAAAGAAATTATCAACCAAGTTTATATAAGCCTTGCACAGTCAATATTAAAATACTGTATACCAATATGGGGAGGAGCTGCTAAAACAAAATTCCTTGAACTAGAGAGAGCTCAAAGATCTTTGATAAAAGTCATGTACTGTAAGCAGTTTCAACATCCCACCGACTTGCTCTATCAAGAGACGGGAATATTGTCAGTGAGGAAACTCTACATTTTTGATACTGTTCTAAAATACCACAAAATATTAGGATTTGACGTTAGTAAGACAAAAAAGCGACGAAAAGATAAGGTTGCAGACAAAATAACAACTTGGTCCACATTTGCATCTCGGCAGAACACCAGTCGTTCCGCACACCTTTATGACGTCATTAACAAAATTCTTAATATATATTCGTTAAACAATCACTCCTGCAAAAAAGCACTAAGTTTATGGCTGCCGACAATAAGCTACGATGATGGAGAAAAGCTTCTAGAAACCTTAGCATAATGTATATACATATATATATAATATATTAAACCACCGCACTTAGCACGTACACTAACTCATACATACACTTTCTCAAAAGCGTAGTTAACTTACTTTAAATTTACCTTTACCTTACTTTATATTACTTTTAATTTCATTTTATTAAATCACTCAACGTTCGATTATTTATTATACATTGTTTTTTGTCAGATTAGCACAAATTACAAATTATATTATTATTATTGTAAACCTTTTAAAGAACAATAATTTATCTGGCATTTTAATTTTAATTTAACTGTATCTTGTAGGAAAAACTTTGTGTACTTTAACTGTCATTATTATGTAAATGTTACATATTTAAGTATACAAATTAAATATTAAACTTAATTTAATTATTTTTAAGATAGCCGCGCAGCAGAGCGAGACCCTCTAGCACAGGTATTACATTACTTAAAAGAGGGTCCCACACCACTGTAATATATTAATTAATTTAAGTTAAAGCAATAAACTATTTTGATTTTTTTTTGATTTTGAGGTACATCAACGTATTTCATAATATAGAATTCAATAATATATATTTTAATTTGCAAATATTAAGTTATTGATAAAGAAGATGAACGATGCAGTTACTAAGCTATTATGTGGCTAGTTTTGGGAATTATTTTCTGCCCGCGGCTTCGCACGCGTACCTTCAAACGTTTCTATGGTAACGTTTTAAGGTTATTTTTCCCATGGGAACTGATTTATGGGATAAAAAGTTATGTATATACCTATGTTTTATTCCAACTACCTGTGTGTAAAATTTCAGGCCGATCCGTTAAGTAGTTTTTACGTGAAAGAGTAACAAACTTCCATACCATATATATTATGTGAATAGTAATCAGTAATCTAGTACCCATAATACAAGCTCTGCTTACCTTGGGGCTAGATAATGCTGTGTGGATAGATAGATAGAAAACACTTTATTATACCACACAAAACAGAAAACAATACAGAAATAAACAATAGAATAAAGGAAGTATAAAGGGCGATCTTATCGCTGAGAGCGATCTCTTCCATGAAGTATTAATTCAATTTCAATTCATTTATTTATCTTTTGACACAATATATATGTTCTTAGATAAGTCATACATTTAAACTTATAGCTAATTAACAGCAACCTTAGCTTCAGTACCTATCACATCACAAAATATATTTTTATGAGCCAAAGCTTCGTCAATTGTATAATAACTCTTATTCAATAGAATTCTTTTAATAAATACAAATAATTCAATGTCAGGTTTGTTTCTAAATTATAATGGTATTTTATTATAAAATTTTACAGATAGGCTTTTTTTACTTATTTCTAGTGTTGTGACTATGGATTTCTTTATTTTTTGAAGTATTATTGAGATTGTCTCTTATATATATAATGGTTTGATAGATTTGCTCACAGGTCATTGTCATTATTTTTAGCTTCTTAGCTTTTATCAAGCATTATGAAAATATATACCAATCTTAATAAAATTTGTCCAGGTACCTTAACCTGGACAAAATTGAAACGATCCATCAGCAAAAGCTTTTATTGCAAAAGCTGTATGCAATCGTAGACATTCGAGATGAGCATAATGCGCTTTTTGTCTGCGTGTAATGAAACGGATTACGGAAACAAAAGCCAAAGTTACATAAACTCGAATAACTTAGTTTTAAATGGTGCTGAGGTCGTTTCTTTGTTCTCATTTAGACAGTTGAAGTTATTATTAAATGTACAAAGGTCTTATAAATTAATTGAAAAGATAGAAACGTAGCAACTTTGTCCTTAACACTTTGACTGCTGAAATCACACGGTATGTGTTTTCTACAAGTGACTAATACGTAAATCCACACTAGCGCAGCGGCTGAGAAAATACAGATCTCAGCACAGCTCAGCACAGCTGTAATATTTTTTGAACGAAACGCACGTGCGGCGCAACACAACCGCTGTGTAGAGCGGCAGCACGAATTTTTTAGGTTAAAAAAAAGGTCGCAGTCGTCGAAAAAAAATCGCAGTCAAAGTGTTAAAAGCAACACCTCGCTAGTTAGGTCCAGGCCAAAAATATCTTGTAAAAACAAAACGTTTAGGTTGATGATTAGGTTGTCTGGGGCCAAATTCTGCAAAACAATCGCTTTACTATGACAATGGTGTCGCCGCAAAATCATTCACAGATAGAAGGATAAACGAGGTATAGTTTATACAACGTTTTTTTTAATAGTGCGTGTGATGCTATCGGCGCGAAGATATCGATGGAATGGTTTCTATCTTGACACTTGTATTTGAAGTTTCTTTCATCAAAGGTAATTCTCCAAAATATGGAGAGATAAGAGGAGATATTCTGAGAGGACATCATTGTCATTGCCGACGATTGCTGACGACCGATGTGGCGCGGTGGGCGATGGTCCGCCTGCGACGCAGGAAGTTGCGGGTTCGATTCCCGCCTCGGAACAATTGTGTGTACGATCTGCAGATATTTGTTCCGGGTGTTCTGGTCGTTTTCTATGTATAATAAAAAATATCTATCTATGTAATGTATTGTATTATGTATATCAGTTAACTAGTACACATAACACAAGCTTTGCTTACCATGGGGCTAGATAATGCTGCGTGGATTGTCCAGCATTATTTATTTATTTATTTATTGTTATATTGAACCGATTAGTTCAATTTAGTTCAAGCCATAACGATCTAACGAGTAAAGTATTAAAGCTGAGAATTGTTTGCGTCAAAAAGTCTATATTTATTTATTATTATTTATTATATTTAGGAAAACCTTACCAAAAACTTAACTTAACAAAAACAAAAATTATAAAATAAATATAATGAACGGCCAAACAAAAATTATCAAAAATAGTTTATAATTATAGAGTACTAGCTGCGCCCCGCGGTTTCACCAGCGAGAGAATCAGAATTACACATAATTGTAGGTTATGTGTAATTCTGATTTGTAAGCTATACCTATTATTGTGAAGTTTCATCAAAATCCATTTAGTAGTTTTTGCGTGAAAGAGCAACAAACATACTTACATACATCATCATAAACTTTCGCGATTATAATATTAGTAGGATTGAAGAGAAATACTGGTGGACAAACAATGTAGGTTCATCTGAAGTTATGAAATAAAGAAGTAATTACCACAGATACACTTCAAGTTACTGGGAGAATTGTAAACAAATCAATTTATTTTAAAAGGCATTGAAAAATTTGCTTGCACCATGAGACTCACCAGACACTGTCCACTGAACAAACACTTATTCACTATCGGAACGACGGACAGTCCTCTCTGCAGAGGATGCCTCAGCAACGACGAATCAGCTGCCCACGTAATCCTGGAATGCGAGGGAGTAATAGCGCAACGAACAGAAATCCTCAACTTGCCGAGGACGCCTGCGAAGCCTGCAAAGACCCCAGGAAGATTCTGCGCTTCTGGACGGATCTTGGCTGGTTATGCTAGCAAACGACACGCATAAAGGACCGACTGGAGTCCAAATGCGGCAACATGAGTACCTCCACCTTAATATAATGAGTCTGTCTATATCGCGTTTTAGATCATTCTGCAATTTGAAAGAGCTATTGCTCGTGTATTTATTGAAGCTGAGAATAAAATAAAATAAAATAAATAAATAATGCTGGACAATTCACACAGCATTATCTAGCCCCATGGTAAGCAGAGCTTGTGTTATGGGTACTAGATAACTGATATACATAATACTATAGGTATATTACATAGATAGATATTTTTATTATACATAGAAAACGACCAGAACACCCGGAACAAATATCTGCAGATCGTAAACACAATTGTTCCGAGACGGGAATCGAACCCGCAACCTCCTGCGTCGTAGGCGGACCTTCGCCCACCGCGCCACATCGGTCGTAAAAATTCTATATTGTACATGAATTTTAGTATTAGAAAGCTTGATTATTTTAATATTTTTATTTATTTATTATATTATGTATCCTATATGTGTCCTTGTTATGTCCGTTAGGTTATTTATTTATATTTCCGGGTACTGACGACAGGCATATTATTATTTCTTTGTATTAAGTAATTAATTATTCTTTCATTTCAGTTCATGTTCAAATTGGTACGTTATTTGTTTATTTTCTTCTTTACTTACCATATTGTAATCAGTTATCATTCTTTGCTTACTACAAGCGGAAACTGTGTTCGCTTAATTTACTCGTATTTTAAAATTTAAATTACGAAAAGCTTATGCTACAATTAATAAATTAATAAACAATTAATAAAATTAATAAACAAAAAGCTTATGCTACAATTAATAGTACATTAAATGTACTATTAATTGTATTAATAGTACACTAAATGTACAATTAATAGTACATTAAATGTACTATTAATTGTAGCATAAGCTTTTTGTTTCCCAGATATATAAAAATAAAATAAAATAAAATATTTACCTACCTCCCTACATAATATCTAAGACGACCGCATAAATCGTGAATATTTATAGTTATCTTTATGCTCACTATACTCATGTTAACTGTAATTTTTATATCTGCTGTAAAAGCATATTATACGGTCGTCGTTACTATTTTTATTATTGTTTGGGCGAGGGACACGTAGTAATAGTGAGTCTTACTCTCATCATCATCATCATCATCAGCTTATACCAGTCCACTGCTGGACATAGGCCTCCCTCAATGAGCGCCATAGCGCCCTGTCTTCAGCTTGCCGCATCCAGCATCTAGCTGCAGTCTTTCGCTGGTCGGAGGGCGTCCTACACTAAGTTTACCGAGTCGTGGTCTCCACTCAAGAACACGTTTGCCCCAGCGGCCGTCGGTTCTTCGCGTGATATGGCCGGCCCACTGCCACTTCAGCTTGCTAATTCTTTGAGCTATGTCGATAACCTTGGTTCTCTGTCGGATGTATTCGTTACGAATTCTATCCTTCAGAGAAACTCCAAGTCCCAACTTCAAGTCTTACTCTAAGTAAAGAGAATTAAAATTACTGGTGTCAATCGTAAAAATAAATAAATTTGATTGAGGGAGACATTTATATTTGATTATGTATATTTTATTTATATTATATTAGAAACTATTTTACACAGCCTTTAACTTCGCTCTAACGCTTTAAAATTAAATACACAGGGATTGTGTTATGATTTGGGTGGATAGTGGTTAAACGTCTTACCAATAACAAAAAAAAAACTGATTTACTTAATAAAATACATACACAGATTGTTACTTTGAAGACGGGAAGCGAACTCGTCCCCTCGCGGACGGACCTTCGCCTCCTGCGCCACAGAGGTCGTCTTAATTGGATTAGATAGATAGATAGATAGAAAGATTTCTTTATTGCACTTTAACTATAAACTATGTACAGTAAAAACTTAAAAATTAAGTACAATTGGCGGTCTTATCGCTCAAGAGCGATCTCTACCAGACAACCATGGATGGATAGATTAAATGGGCAGTGACTTCAAAGCGCTTGAAATAAAAAAAAAAATTAGGTATTGTAATAATATGCTTGCAGACCGGTATTTTTTTTTATATATGGACTTTACAAAGTGTGTATTGGTGCAAACAAATGCAATATAATTGTCATAATAGGTCAATAAACGACAGAGAAATCGATGAACATACATAAAAAATAAAGCTACATGCAGCCAAACATAGAACCACCTCCTTATTTCGAAGTCGGTTAACAAAAAAAAAAAAGAAACATTTATTTCTTTAGGCTTACAAAATAAGCACTTAGACAAGTCATATTTTATTATGACTTGTCTAAGTGCTTAATAAAAAATGCTAATAAAAAAAAGAAATATTGCTGGACAATTCACACAGCATTATCTAGCCCCATGGTAAGCAGAGCTTGTGTTATGGGTACTAGATAACTGATATACATAATACAATACATTACATAGATAGATATTTTTTATTATATATAGAAAACGACCAGAACACCTGGAACAAATATCTGCAGATCGTACACACAATTGTTCCGAGGCGGGAATCGAACCCGCAACCTCCTGCGTCGCAGGCGGACCTTCGCCCACCGCGCCACTTCGGTCGTCGGTATTGATATGAATCAGTTGAGCTACCTGTAGATTGTTTACAACATTCTGCAGTTATTCCAATACTTTCAACTTCATCTGCGCCCCGTGGTTTCACCCGTGTGGTGATAGATATTTCAGATAATTATACAATATATGTTTATAAATTGTAGTTTATGTGTTATTCTGATATGTAAGCTATATTATTGTGAAGTTTCATCAAAATCCATTCAGTAGTTTTTGCGTGAATGAGTAACAAACATCCTCACAAACTTTCGCGTTTATAATACATAATTAGTAGGATTATTTGATTGTAACATTCTTTGTTAACACTTTGACTGTGATTTTTTTTCGACGACTGCTATCTTTTTTTTAACCTAAAAAATTCGTGCTGCCGCTCTACACAGCGGTTGTGTTGCGCCGCACATGCGTTTCGTTCGAAAAATATTACGGCTGTGCTGAGTCACACAGATCTGTATTTTCTCAGCCGCTGCGCTAGTGTGGATTTACGCATATTAGTCACTTGTAGAAAACACATACCGTGTGATTTCAGCAGTCAAAGTGTTAATAAACATGATTGAAAAAAAAAATTGGGTCAAAATAATAAACGGATATTTTCTTTTCTTCAACAATTTATGTGGAATATTTTGAACAACAACAAAAATACGAAAATTACAAGCAAAGAGAAAATTACGATTCATTTACTTTATTCACCCCACACAAGCGAGGGCAGCGACACCCTCTTTACTTACAAATGCCATAATTTTGATATCAATCTTTGCAACATGACGCATTTTGTAAAAATATAATTAGACATGCTTCGATGACTTTGAATAGCGAGGGATTACTTTGTAACGTGGCTTGGAACATGGAAAAACAGCCAAGCGCAAGTCGGACTCGCCCACGAAGGGTTCCGTACCATTAATCTATAAAAACGAGCAAATAATCACGTTTGTTGTATGAAATAATCACGTTTGTTGTATGAAATAATCACGTTTGTTGTATGAAATAATCACGTTTGTTGTATGAAATAATCACGTTTGTTGTATGAAATAATCACGTTTGTTGTATGAAATAATCACGTTTGTTGTATGAAATAATCACGTTTGTTGTATGAAATAATCACGTTTGTTGTATGAAATAATCACGTTTGTTGTATGAAATAATCACGTTTGTTGTATGGGAACTCTAAATATTTCATTCAGATTTTTTGTATTTGTTGTTATAGCGGCAACAGAAATACATTGTTTGTGAAAAATTCAACTGTCTAATTATCAACGTTCATGAGATACAGCATGGTGACAGACGGACATACGGACGGACAGCGGAGTCTTAGTAATAGGGTCCCGTTTTACCCATTGGATGGACCCCTAAAAATAGACTTCTTTCCATCACCACTCACATTTAACTAAAATACAATACAATACAAAAATGCTTTATTGTACACCATACTTAATCAAATTATTTATTTATTTTAAGCCATTACTGTCCCATTGCTGGGCAAAGGCCTCCCTTTTCTTCTTCCACTCCTCGCGATCCAACGCTGCAACAGGCCATGATGGAAGATGTACCTCGAGCTCGTCGCGCCATCTCATCCTGGGCCTTCCACGTCGCCTCTTAGCGTTAATCAAATTATACATTACAAAAATACATTATATGCGACAGGTACAATGGGCGGCCTTATCGCTTAGAAGCGATCTCTTCCAGGCAACCTTTGGATGGAAATAATTATATGAATTTAAGAAAAGGCAGAAAATCATCTGTTTCAAATCCACATATTTATACGGCTATACCAAATATATGTATTATATTTGCTATAGCCGTATCGTATAGCAAAACAGATTATCTTGAGGTTAATATAATTGGCGCGGTAAGTTCATCGAAGAACTCGTTTCAGATTTGATCACGTGTTAATAACACGGCGGGTATAATATTCGATAATTGGCGTAATATTCGAGTCGGCGGCCACTCGTCGCTGCCCGGTATCGACAGATATCGATTAAAGAACTGCTCTCGATTATTTTCAGGTGGCTAGATATAGTATTTTTATATCATTGCATTTTTTCCAGAAATACTTTATCAGCAAATAAAATTTTAATGAATAAATATACGAATTAGAAAATATCATTTATTATTATATACACCGGGTTAACTACCGAACCTGGGTTTGGTTGGAAGAACACCAACTTTTTATCTCTTATTGTTAAACGAGTCGTCTAAAACGACAGCGTAACAAATATGAAAAGACTTTTAGCACAAGGGTCCTAAATTTTGCATTATAATTTCTACTTACTGTTTATTATTTTTATTTTACTACCTATTAATTTTTCTTGTTTGTTTAGAGCATCTCTCTTCCTTGTCCGTCATCATCATCATGATCAGCCTATATCAGTCCACAGCTGGACATAGGCCTCCCCCAATGAGCGCCATAGCGCCCTGTCTTCAGCTTGCCGCATCCAGCATCTACCTGCAGTCTTTCGCAAGTCGTCATCCCACCTGGTCGGAGGGCGTCCTACACTACGTTTGCCGAGTCGCGGTCTCCACTCAAGAACACGTTTGCCCCAGCGGCCGTCGGTTCTTCGCGAAATATGGCCGGCCCACTGCCACTTCAGCTTGCTAATTCTTTGAGCTATGTCGA
The DNA here is from genome assembly GCA_943735965.1 of Eupithecia abbreviata. Classification (NCBI taxonomy): domain Eukaryota; kingdom Metazoa; phylum Arthropoda; class Insecta; order Lepidoptera; family Geometridae; genus Eupithecia; species Eupithecia abbreviata. Next base: position 2,148,201 of record OX030979.1, on the reverse strand, counting down.
TAACCTTGGTTCTCTGTCGGATGTATTCGTTACGAATCCTATCCTTCAGAGAAACTCCGAGCATAGCTCTTTCCATAGCTCGCTGAGCGACTTTGAACTGGTGGACCAGCCCTATCGTGAGTGTCCACGTCTCAGCTCCGTAGGTCAAAACGGGTAGGACGCACTGGTTGAAAACTTTCGTTTTCAAGCATTGCGGTATGGATGACGAGAAGACTCGACGTAGTTTCCCAAATGCTGCCCAGCCTAGCTGGATCCTCCTTATCCGTGATGTGACTAAATAAAAAGGTTCAAACTGAAAACCAGCGTTGTTCCGCGCCACGCGTGGTTCAGCACATAGCTGAGTTTGACCCTTTTTGGCCAGCAGGCTAGCACGGTAGCCATTTATTATTATTATTGTTTCTCTGTAGGTTTATTTATTTTCATTTTATTTGTGCTGTGTTTTAGTGTGTTTTAATATTGTACCTATAGAAACCTGTTTTTTAGCCAAATAAAACTTTTCTTATTCTTAATTATATAATCTTTATATATAAAAATTTATTGCTTTTCGTTAGTCTCGCTAAAACTCGAGAACAGCTGGGCCGATTTAGCTGATTTTGGTTTTGAAATGTTTGTCGTAGTCCTGGGAAGGTTTAAACGGAGAAAACATGGTAAAATTGCGCAGAAATTTCCACGCGGGTGAAGCCGCGGGGCGCAGCTAGTATATAATAGAAAAAAAATATTGAGTGAGAAAAAAAATTGAACCATTCCACGTTTATATGGAAAGATGAGCGACTCGAATTTTAATTGTAAAATACACTGCACCACACTATATTTATTATTTAATTTATTTTTCGTTATGCCTATGTAAACAACATCAATACATAGTATAAAACAAAGTCGCTTCCCGCTGTCTGTCCCTATGTATGCTTAGATCTTAAAAACTACGCAACGGATTTTGATGCGTTTTTAATAGATAGAGTGATTCAAGAGAAAAATCTATCTATGTATTATTATAAAACATTTGACACAAAAATTTCCACGCGGACGAAACCGCGGGGCGCAAATAGTTATTTATAAAATACACAACATCGTTACAGACGCTAATTTGGAAATCTGTCTATACCATATACTTCTAATTTTACTTACAGTGAAATTAAATGAGAGTTGATGAAATTTTCGAAGAAAACTAGGATCTATTGCGAGGTAACTAGGTAGCTATTGGAATAAAATACCTCTCAATAGAATCGAACCAATACCCGGTCATTAGTACGTAAACTATTAAATCCCTTTCAACTATTAATCTATCTGATATCGAGGGTTGCATCGGAAGATTAATGCATTCGCTTTTTGCATTGCAAGAAACAAGAGCACTTAGCGTTTCCGATATTGTGTTTATTGTAAAGTATGTTTTATTTTTATGTAATACAGCTGGATCTCCTTTGTTGCGATAATTAGGTAAATGTTTGGATCGGGAAGCTTCAATTGCTATTTGTTTTGTTGGTAAATATTGGCTACTTATTGGTTTTAATTTCTGTACTCATTTATAGTGGGATATTTACCATGATTACATTTTTTAGTTTTCCAATATTTCGGCAGTTCTACACGCCATGAACGCCAGTATTGCGTTAATATAACAAGATAGAATAACCTAGTTTCAAAAGGATTGGTTCCTAAAGCTAAGCGAAAGCTTTACACATGAAAAGTTTCATGAAAAATACTTGTATATGACAGTCATCATTGTTTAAAGATCATAATAGCTGAACAGTTCATGTTATAAACTTACTTTCATTTCGTTTCATTTCGTTTCATTTCGTTTCATTTCGTTTCATTTCGTTTCATTTCGTTTCATTTCGTTTCATTTCGTTTCATTTCGTTTCATTTCGTTTCATTTCGTTTCATTTCGTTTCATTTCGTTTCATTTCGTTTCATTTCGTTTCATTTCGTTTCATTTCGTTTCATTTCGTTTCATTTCGTTTCATTTCGTTTCATTTCGTTTCATTTCGTTTCATTTCGTTTCATTTCGTTTCATTTCGTTTCATTTCGTTTCATTTCGTTTCATTTCGTTTCATTTCGTTTCATTTCGTTTCATTTCGTTTCATTTCGTTTCATTTCGTTTCATTTCGTTTCATTTCGTTTCATTTCGTTTCATTTCGTTTCATTTCGTTTCATTTCGTTTCATTTCGTTTCATTTCGTTTCATTTCGTTTCATTTCGTTTCATTTCGTTTCATTTCGTTTCATTTCGTTTCATTTCGTTTCATTTCGTTTCATTTCGTTTCATTTCGTTTCATTTCGTTTCATTTCGTTTCATTTCGTTTCATTTCGTTTCATTTCGTTTCATTTCGTTTCATTTCGTTTCATTTCGTTTCATTTCGTTTCATTTCGTTTCATTTCGTTTCATTTCGTTTCATTTCGTTTCATTTCGTTTCATTTCGTTTCATTTCGTTTCATTTCATTTCAGTATAAATAAGTAAAAGCTAAACCAAATTCAATTTAAAACCAATTAATCCTACTAATAATATAAACGCGAAAGTTTGTATGTACTTATATGGCTGTTTGTTACTCTTCCATTAGAAAACTACTGAATTTTGCATACAGATAGTTCCAGACCAGGAATAAAACATAGACTACCTTTTTATCCCATAAACCAGTTCCCATGGGATAGAAAAAACCTTAAAATGTTTCCATAGACACAACGCGTGCGAAGCCGCGGGCAGAAACTAGTCAATAATAACCTAAATACCGTTAATGTTAAAAAGAAAAAAGTAAAGAAATAAAGTTTTAAAGAGTCTTAGTCTTCAAAACAAATTTTCTTCATCCAAGAAAATAATATAGAAAATGAAATATGCAATACGTACTTCTACTACAATTTGAAGAATTTAATAATATCTAACAATAAAACATGAATCGTCGTTATTTTTAATATGACTGCTAGTAACATCCCCTATATTTATAAAAGTTTATTCCCAGTCTGAGTGGGTAGTATCATTTGCAATAAACCCTTGTTTTTATGTGGACCGAGGAGAGTGTTAACGTGAACATGGTAACTGTGTACATTAGGCCCGAAATAACACATACTAGTCTCGTAGAAATCGCTTTTCAGCGAGAAGATCGCCAATTGACGATATTGAGAATTTGACGACCGATGTGGCGCGGTGGGCGAAGGTCCGCCTGCGACGCGGAAGGTTGCGGGTTCGATTCCTCGGAACATTTGTGTGTACGATCTGCAGATATTTGTTCCGGGTGCTCTGGTCGTTTTCTATGTATAAAAAAAAATATCTATCTATGTAATGTATTGTATTATGTATATCAGTTATCTAGTACCCATAACACAAGCTCTGCTTACCATGGGGATAGATAATGCTGTGTAAATTGTCCAGCATTATTTATTTTATTTTATTTAAAATTGCATGCATTCCTATTAGTTGTAGATTATAATTTTCGGACAAAACGGGTAAAATTGTTTTGTTAAAATAAATGGTTTTTGCTACCTCCTCATTCTGGCCCCACGGAGAATTTTATGTGATTGTGATCAGCCAGTTCATAATCCAGCCTCATGCTACCCGGACCTTGTGTTGGGTACTAGATATCTGATATACCTAATACAATACGTTACATCATCATCATCATCAGCCTATATCAGTCCACTGCTGGACATAGGCCTCCCCCAATGAGCGCCATAGCGCCCTGTCTTCCTGGTCGGAGGGCGTCCTACACTACGTTTACCGAGTCGCGGTCTCCACTCAAGAACACATTTGCCCCAGCGGCCGTCGTCGGTTCTTCGTGAAATATGGCCGGCCCACTGCCACTTCAGCTTGCTAATTCTTTGAGCTATGTCGATAACCTTGGTTCTCTGTCGGATGTATTCGTTACGCATCCTAACCTTCAGAGAAACTCCGATCTTTCCATAGCTCGCTGAGCGACTTTGAACTGGTGGACCAGCCCTATCGTGAGTACGTCTCAGCTCCGTAGGTATATCCGTATAACGTTACATAGCTAGATACTTTTTATTATATACATATTAAATACGAAGAACACCATATTTTAATCGTTTTTCACTACTTCAAACTATTTTTATTACTTTACTTTTTTAAATAGAAACTTAAGGGGCCTCCGGGGGGACGAATTCTTCATACAAACGTAATACCAAAATTATTTCGAATTCAAGCATATTTCCACTATAATATTGCATTATTTGTATTAAAATAGTATTTATCTAGGTTCCCAAATAGTATTTTTTTTTTAAATACTTACCTAAAATGAAATGAAAGCCAATCTCATTTTGCACATTTTTATGCGAAAATGGACAAGTTTTCTTGCTATTTGTTTCGTATTAACAACATCAATATCTTACGTTTTATTTATTAAGGAACATAGCTTATATTGTCTAGTTACAGAATAACAATACTTTGTGAAGAATACAAAAAGTTTTCAGTCATAATTTTTGGTATTACGGAACAAACCAAATTTTGAACGGCTAATATTGCTATCGCGTACGCATGTGGCGCGGCGCAAGGGTTAAACAGGGACAGCGATATTCGGAGCGATTTATGCAAGCGAGGGTCGCCGGACCCTTAACCAGATAACCCTGAGCTCTGAACATAGCTAGATTTCTATTTAATAGTTAATACTTATTGATAATCGAAGGCAACTGTGCCTCGAAACTTCAACTACAACTCCAGAAGAAACCTTTCAAGCCGAAAAAAAACAAAGAAAACTTTGGGAATACAACAAATATTTTCGACAGAGATAAGAGTTGTGCCAAAATAGAAGAGTTAACAGTTTCGTCCAAGGCAAGGAGCCTTGGTTAGATTTTGGCCAAACGACGGCCTGAGGTGCTACTATAAAATACCAATAACGTTGTAGAGCTGTCACTTACTCGTATCTTGAAGTAGAGAGTAGGTTAACATAACTAAAGAAAACCGATATTTTGTGTGTATAGAAAGTCATATAACATAGACTAGGAAATTCTCAATAGGCAATTCATTATTGATTTAATTACTAGGGATAAAATTTGTTGTACTCATACAATAGGGAAACCCTATTGCCCAAATATTCGTAATTGAGCAGCCGCAGTTGAATACCTTAAACCTGTATTTACCCGGTTTAAGGTATTCACGGGCCACTAAACTCTTTTTAAGGAGTGCAGAGAATACGTACTCGTAGCTACGATAGAAAGACCTACGATTTAAGGAGTGCAGAGAATACGTACTCGTAGCTACGATAGAAAGACCTACGATTTAAGGAGTGCAGAGAATACGTACTCGTAGCTACGATAGAAAGACCTACGATTTAAGGAGTGCAGAGAATACGTACTCGTAGCTACGATAGAAAGACCTACGATTTAAGGAGTGCAGAGAATACGTACTCGTAGCTACGATAGAAAGACCTACGATTTAAGGAGTGCAGAGAATACGTATTCGTAGCTACGATAGAAAGACCTATGATTTAAGGAGTGCAGAGAATACGTACTCGTAGCTACGATAGAAAGACCTACGATTTAAGGAGTGCAGAGAATACGTACTCGTAGCTACGATAGAAAGACCTATGATTTAAGGAGTGCAGAGAATACGTATTCGTAGCTACGATAGAAAGACCTATGATTTAAGGAGTGCAGAGAATACGTACTCGTAGCTACGATAGAAAGACCTATGATTTAAGGAGTGCAGAGAATACGTATTCGTAGCTACGATAGAAAGACTTACGATTTAAGAACAATCTTAAGGCATACAAGGTAAACCGAAAAGCAAGCGTTTGTTTTTCGAATACATAAGTGATTATTCGAAACAACAGCCGCTTGCTGTACTGTCGCAGTAGCCCACCTATGGTTGCTCCTGGCCGGTTGCCAATGGCTATGAATCATAGCACCCAACCCAACACAAACCGTCGACATTTGTCACTAGCCACGTTTTGGTGTGTACCAACCGACTGCACCGACCGTAAGAATGGTAATGATATTGTTTTTCGGATATTGTGGTTTCTGTTTTGGTTAACTGTCGGGATCATTATCATCATCGCCATCATCAGCCTGTGATAGTCCACTGCTGGACATAGGTCTCCCCCAATGAGCGCCATAGCGCCCTGTCTTCAGCTTGCCGCTTGGGTCGTTATCCCACCGGCGTCTACGCCGCTACTACGTTTGCCGAGTCGCGGTCTCCACTCAAGAACACGTTTACCCCAGCGGTTGACGGTTCTTCGCGAGATATGGCCGGCCCACTGCCACTTCAGCTTGCTAATTCTTAAAGCTTTGTCAATAACTTTGGTTCTCTGTCGGATGTATTCATTACGAATCCTTTCCTTCAGAGAAACTCCGAGCGTAGCTCTTTCCACTCATACAAGCCTTGATTCAATTTAACTTTATCACAATTTCAGTCAAATATCTGGCTCCTTATTAAAGAAGTTCAAAGCATAAAATCTGAGAACGGAAACCCTTATAAAGTTTAAAAATAAAAATCTATTTCTGAACTTCGGCCGTTTATATCGTAAAGTCGTTGAGTGAAACCGAATTTTATGAAGACTCTTACCACGCTGTTTCGAAAACTTTGGCATGTTATAATCTTGAATGTCCTTTTTGGTTTTGTTCTCATTACTTTAGTATTTAAAAAATAAAAAATAAAAACAGCTTTATTCCATATCCCAATAGTTATTAGTATGTACAATTTTAAAACAATAATAATAGTAAAATAAAGAATTAATAGTCGTGTAACATTATAATTTTAGAATTTAATTGAATTTAGAATTAATTATGTCAGATTTTTTTGTGTCATGTCCTGATATGGACCGCCTTCGGCGGTGTATGCCTCCTCCGAGGATCTCCAGAGGTTTCTGTCTCTGGCTTTTTGTGGCCACATTTTTCCAGCTACTTGTGTGATGTCATCATTCCATCGTTTGAATGGTCTTTAGCTTGTATTTTGTATTTACGTATAGTTAAAAATAACAGAATTTTTGGTTCTTCAGTGATCTGAAAATACATAATTATATTGCGCATAACTTCACTTTGCTTCTGAAGACAAATATTCACAAATATAATATTTCACAATATTTCAACATATAAATATTTTTAAACTTACGCGATCTGAACACATAATTATAAGTATTAATACAACGAGTTGTATTAATACTTATAATGTTGTTGAGTCATCCCGTAACCACGACAGTGTGTAAACCTGTTGAAACGTCGGGAAAAAAGGTAAATAAACGCGATAAATATTAATACTTATTTCAACATATTTTGGTCAGTAAAAAGTATATTTACAATTATCAGACATATTGCCTTTTCGGTTGGCTGCAGAGGATAAAGTAATTTTTTTACTAAAACTCATTTACTGCATACGCACTTTTTATATACCTAACCTTACTTTTAAATTATGTTATACTAGCTGCGCCCCGCAGTTTCACCCGCGTGGTGATAGAATTAGCAAGCTGAAGTGGCAGTGGGCCGGCCATATCTCGCGAAGAACCGACGGCCGCTGGGGCAAACGTGTTCTTGAGTGGAGACCACGACTCGGTAAACGTAGTGTAGGACGCCCTCCGACCAGGTGGGATGACGACCTGCGAAAGACTGCAGGTAGATGCTGGATGCGTCAAGCCGAAGACAGGGCGCTATGGCGCTCATTGGGGGAGGCCTATGTCCAGCAGTGGACTAATATAGGCTGATGATGATGATGATGATGTGATAGATATTTTGGATAATATACAATATATCTTTATGAATTGTATCCTATGTGTTATTCTGATGTATAAGCTACATTTGTATATTATTGTAAAGTTTCATTAAAATCCATTCAGTAGTTTTTACGTGAAAGAGGAACAAACATCCATCCATACTTATATAAGTAGGATGATTCCATACTATCTTTATTCGCCATTAAAACATAAAATAAATAAATAAATAATGCTGGACAATCCACACACCATAACGTAGGCTCAAGCTAAGACGAGCATGTGTTATCTATTACTGATATCTACATAATACGATACATTGCATGGATATATATTTTATAATACATAGTAACTTTCCAAGGTCCATCCCAAGGTTGCCTGGAAGAGATCGCTCTCAGCGATAAGGCCGCCCTTTATACCTTTATTCTAAGTTTTTATCTCTGTATCATTTTCTATTTTGTGTGGTGTAATAAAGTGTTATCTATCTATCTAACTTTATTAATATTATATGGTATATTATCTATAACATCTCTCACAACATCCGTGGGTTTTGTTGAAGGGGTCGATTCTTACGCCACGAGCGCCATCTTTAATGATTTATCTATTTATCTTATTATTCTGTGAAATTAAACGACACGAAAAACTGTTTGAGTAAGCTAATTATAAAGTTGATATTTTGAAGAAAAAAAAATAGCAATTGTGTATCAAATATAAATAAATAAATAATGCTGGACAATTCACACAGCATTATCTAGCCCCATGATAAGCAAAGCTTGTGTTATGGGTACTAGATAACTGATATACATAATACAATACATTACATAGATACATAGATATTTTTTATTATACATAGAAAACGACCAGAACACCCGGAACAAATATCTGCAGATCGTACACACAATTGTTCCGAGGCGGGAATCGAACCCGCAACTTCCTGCGTCGCAGGCGGAACTTCGCCCACCACACCGCCACATCGGTCGTCATTATGTCAATATGACCTGCAATTAGTGATCAAACGGATAGTATCTCCTTTATCAATTTCATAATATTAAAAGTTTTGTAACAGAATGGCTGTAAAACTATTACTTAGGTACCAACTTGAAAACTCGTTAACTTTGGGACTCTGTTTTTATTTAGTTAATAGAATTAAACGTAAGTACAAAAATGTCTATAAATAACAGTAATATTATAAATGCGAATGTTGGAAGACAATAAACATCCATTTTCCTTACCCTTGGGTTGTTTGGATGGATGGATGTGATGATGGATGTTTGTTACTTCTTACCGCAAAATTTCTTAATTACGCCAAAATTACCGATCGGATCAAGGTGAAATTTATAGGCATGGAATCAAACATACTATATGGCTTACTTTTTAGCCCATAAAACATTTCCCGTAGGATAGAAATAACCTTTGAAAGTTTCCATATAAACAATGCGTGCGAAGCAGCAGGCAGAAACTAGTTTCCAATAAATAGCCGACTTGGAAATATTAATTTACATTCTTTTGAAGCATAACAATATTGAAGTTATACTTCTGCGAGATTTTTTATTATTCTGTTCTACAACTCTGGTTTGCGGAAGTTAAACAAAGAGAACCCGACCAGGCAATACAGAGCGATGTCAGTTTTATAATCCTAAGGAATTGTAAAGAAATCAAGGCCTTTACAGGTCTAAATAGCCTGGTGTTTATTCTAATAAAATCAGTGAAAGGCCTTTGGGGAAGTTAAAAGCTCGACGGAATCTGTCCAAACTCTTGGTTGTAAGCTAATCGCAGGGATTTTAGCCAAACCCTCCTGAGTTCAGTTAGTCAAGTTTCAAATATGCCGGATATTATAAGCTAGTTAACGCATTCACTGCCCAGCTGTACGCTGGTGCACATGTATGTATGTCGCCGGTCATAATAAAAAATTCCACGAAGGGTTGAAATAAAATTATTAATTAACGACAAAGATAAATAGAGTTAGTATGATTTCAAAGTCAAATACCTTTACTAATCAAGATTCATAACACCGATGTTATTATCATACATCAAAATTGTATATTACCTGTTTTGACGAGTCGTATCCTTAGCATAATTAAGGTATATATATATATTATATTGTACACTTTTATGTAAGAATTATGACAATAAAGAAATCTGAATCTGAATCTGAATCTCTGAATCTAAAAAGAAAATAAAATATCTTGCTACGCCGCCGCCGCTACGCCCTGTAGACGTTCGTAGCCAAGTTCAAAACACCATACGTCGCTCTTGAAAGTTATAAGATCAAAGATCTATCACACTATGACCCTTAGATTTATAGCATTATTCTGAACCGCCCCGATAAGTTCCCTGCTTGACTGAACACGTCCCGAAAGATCCTAGCCATGTTTGAAAATGGAACGAGAAAGCTCAGTCGCGACCGAACCGCCACCCGAGGTGGACGTGGTTCTCCCCAAAGCTCGTTCTCTAAGTTTCGTTACGAAAATAGCTCGTGCAGTGGTAAACAGTGCAGTGACAAATTTGTATGTGACTCAATGTGATTGAATACGTACTGAAAGGATTTACGACAGTAAGTTTGAGTAATTATTTCTGTTTTTGTCTAGGTTTTGGAAGCTCATTATGGGGGGTTATTGAAAATTTATTATTGCTGTATTTGTGAGAGGAGATTATTTTTGGATGATTAATGAAGAAAGCGGTTGTTATAAAAAATAAATGAGGCAAAACGCTAGGAAAATATGAAAATTAGAAAACGTTCGTAAAATTATGTTAAATCATACCCGGAGGATATTTCTGTAGATGATTATTTAGGACAAACATAACAATCGTACAACATAATTATTCGGGATAAGAACTGATATCTTTCTAAAATTATTTATCGTTACTATTTAGGACTAATCAGAGTTAATGTCTAAAATAATCATAATCGTAAGAAAAATTGATGTTTGTTTTTTTCGAACTACTAAACAGATTGGGCTAAAATTGCGTACTGCGTTCGTAGCGTACTGTGTTCGTAAAAAAGTTCAAAAAGTAGCCTATGTTAAATTATATGGGAACTCCCATGGGAATGAAATAATATTAAAATATTTCCATAGAAATAATGCGAAGCCGCGGGCAGAACCTAATAACTTCATAACTACGATTAAAATGTCCAAATTCATAGATGATTCGAAAGAGACATAATATTTATCTTGTTTCGCTATTTTACAGAATTGGAAAAAACTTGGGTAGATACATACACTACATAATATGTTAATTTATTATTTCTAGTTTTTATGTAACTGAAAGGGCTTGCTTTCAATAATATAGAAACTAGAAATGATTCACAAAAAATATGCAGAAAAAGAAAATATACATCTGTGAAAGGAACTTTGAGAATAATCTCATGAGGATAATGGATTTCGAGAATTAACCCTGGTAGGGTATTTTATTCAGGAGCATGTGAAATCTTGTTTTTTTTTTATTTGGTTGGATAAACAAGGTATCAGACATTATTATAAAAACTTGTTTCTGGCCGCGACTTCACACGCGGGTTTGCGAGATGTAAAGTTACCTTTGGGATACTAACGTTATTACGAGTTACGAAGTTACAAGTAAACAAAGATTTTATATACGTATATTTATTGTTACACTATGGAAGTGTTTTTTAGATTTCATTATATATTTTTATACCACGAAAACTGATTATTTGCGATAAAAAGTGTCGTTATAGTATTAGTCCAGACTTAGATTTACACCTTAGAAAAATTCACCACGACGACGATCCGTTCTTTGGTTGGTTGGAAGCAACAAACATTCATTCAATGTTTTGCAATTTTAATACATAATAAATAAATAAAATAAATAATGCTGGACAATTCACACAGCATTTTCTAGCCCCATTGTAAGCAGAGCTTGTGTTATGGGTACAAGATAACTGATATACATAATACAATACATTACATAGATAGATTTTTTTTATTATATATAGAAAACGACCAGAACACCCGGAACAAATATCTGCAGATCGTACACATAATTGTTCCGAGGCGGGAATCGAACCCGCAACCTCCTGCGTCGCAAGCGGACCTTCGCCCACCGCGCCACATCGGTCGTCAAAATAAAGGTAGTAAGTTATTATGTTTTTTTTATAATTTATTGTGTCTACTTACTCCTGTGGCACCACAACCTACAGTGGATCACGGCCTCTGACAAAGACTTCTACGGGTCTTTATGGATAGTATGATGCGTACTAAAAATAATTTTAATAATCTTTATACATAGTATAAAATTAATTAGCTTACGCTGTCTGTTCGCTTAGATCGTTCTAAACTACTCAACGGATTTTAATGCAGTTTTTAGCAATAGATATAATATGTACAGTGATTAAAGAGGAAGCTTTATACAAAAAACTCGTGCAAAGCACCGGGCAGAAGCTAGTACTATATAAATAAGAAATAGATAAACCCAGACCGGCGTAAAATAGAGGAGAAAATTAAACTTCTCCGGGGTTTTACGTAAAAATCGTGTTACCGAAAAAATAGGCCTAAATCATCTCCATAATAATCCAAGCGGTAACTCGTAGGTAACTCTGGTAACGTAGGCCTGAAAGTAAATACCCTCATTGTACATGCAAACCGTTATAAAAATATTCATGAAAATTCGTCTATCAAAGGCGGCTCCATAAGTCCCAAGGTCAGGGTTCCGATCTTGGGATAGACAATGTCGCACGTGACAGAGTTGTAGTAGTAGAGATGGTTTTTTGATTCGATATTTTATTTAAGCCAACAACCACCGAATAATTATCGACATAGATCATAGTCAACTACATACTAACTAACTGACAATGCATGAGATGACTTCTGATTTTTTTTTTATAAATATTTATAGCGCGGCTTCGATTTCGTTGGCTGCCACGGCGGCGGCACGGGTGCGGCCAGTGGTGTGCGCTCCATGGCTATTTCATACTAATGTGTATCTTACTGGCCCTAGTGACCTTTATGACAGGCAAAAGGGTCAGTGTTAATGATGAACTGGTAAATATATTATATTTGATCCGGCTTTGTGGTATGTGTAGTAATAGTAAAATGACCGTTTATCTTTGTAGCTGGTTTATTACTGGGAAAGGTACCCACGCATAATTATTATGACAAACGTTCTTACATTAGTTACATACAGTACAAAAAATATTGTAAATAGTAGGCGCAAGTAAAAGTAGTAGTCGATAGTGGTAGCAGAATAATAAATATTTGAAGGTGTCGTTTGTTCCTCTTGCCAATTTTTTATGACATCAATGGTTTGTAAAATCTCCTTATCTATCTCTTTTAAATTATGTTTCGGACTTTTCTTTTTAAAAGTAAGGACAAGTTTTAAATGTCTGGTACTCCATTCGACATTATCTCGCATGTGACTAAGTTTCCGGAATTGCGCCCCGACCTACAACACCTACGATCATACGTCTTTGCTTTTGGGTTATCGACGGCGTGGTTTAGGGCCTCCGAAGAAAAATAAACAGGTTTATGTATACGTAATTCTTTTCGAATGAAAATCTGTTGGGGTTTACGTAGAATAAATAATTTGATTGATCTAGAAAAACTAAAACTGACTTCGAATCCCTTAGTTTTGAACTTTTAAAAACAGTTTATCGGGATAAATACTACCCTTACGAATAAATTATTACTTATTCCTAAGATTATTTATGTGGGTATGGTAAGGTATATACCGGTGTCTGTGAGGCAGAGTAGCCCTCGCTTCTAAACACAAGTTTTACTTAGTTAGAGCGAGGAGTCGATGCATTTTCAGCAGTAAGGTTTTAGGGTAGAGTACTTTACCTAAAGGTAAACATAAATGTTATAGACGTAATTAGTTTTAGATAAGTACTCTGTTAACCTTTAGAATCCATTTTTTGAAAATAAATACTTTTTGTTATTATATTATTATTATTATATAGGTATATGATGGGTTTGGGTCAAAATAAATCCGAACACTGGACTGGACCTAGACTGGAGAAAATAAGACAGACAAATCGCTGTCTTAAAGACAAACTAAAACATACAGCCGAACCTAGAAACTCTTCTTTTTTCGAAGTCGGTTAAAAATTAAGTTTTATTCGAACATCCTCCTTTTTTTAGGTATTGGAATTCATAAAAAAATGTACCTACAACTTCTTCATAAAAACAATCGATTTCCTTAAAAAATCGAAAATTATGCCATGTCTAATCGACATTACTATTTGGTAGTCAGTCGAACTACCAAACCTCAAATAAGCGTGTGGAATAACTATACCTACTTTTTCATGTAACACAAACAAGAAATCATCAAAACTCACCCAATAACATTCGTTTGTTCTTATCTAACCACAACACTTACCTGGTCACATAACTACGCCAAAAAGCTGTTTACGAGCGACGGTTCATCATTAAAATGGGATATAAAAGGATATCCCAAAAGACTGCGGCCTAAAAACCACCTAAAAGGATGTAGTAACGCCAAATCGGCCACCTGGTAGAACCCAAAACATCCCTTGAGTAACGTTAGTGATAAGTTGGAAAGACACTGTATTTTTGTCCATTTTTGTTGCTAAAATATGTATCTGCCTTTGCGTATATTTTGATATTATCAGACTTACAAAAATAGGAGGAGGTTCTTTGCTGTATGCATGTTCAAAGATTTATGTTCTGACAATTATGGGCCAATTTTGATGAGTGTTTTGCTTTTATTTAGAAAATAATTCCAAGGTGGTGCCGAAGAAATCTTATTCACAAATAATTTTCTAACATAATCAAAACAAATCGCTCCTTTGCGACTAAACCGTGACATCTCAAAACAGCCGACTGTTCAGGAGATGGTTTTAAAAACTTTGAATTCATTCCATTTTATTACTATAGGATATTTTGTCAAATTATTATGTTTTGTGGGTTTCGTAAGTATTTGTCTCTTTAAATAAGTAATTGACCAACCTCTGACATTCTTAGTTTAATAATTATTGTCATTTATTTAGGAAACGGCACAACTTATCACGTTTTTGCCGAAAAAAATTTTTTTTTTCGTGTAACATACTGACAAGTAACGTTACAGTATGTAAAAATTTTTCCTATCATCAAAAATGAATGTAACATCATGAATAAAATGCATTATTGTATTAAAAATCTGTTAGTTTATTAAAAGAAAATTACACGAAAAAAGTACACAGTAGCAAAAATTAAAAAATGTTTCTTCTTTTTTAAACACAGTCCTTATTGTTTGTTCTAAATTGCACTTGGCTAAAAATTAAGAAAGAATACTTACTTAAAACATAAACATTATGAAATAATTAACAGTCTTAAAATCATTACTAGTTTAGACAATTATAACAACCACCTAGTCCCGAATTTGAAAAACCTTTACAACATTAAAATAAAATAGGAAAATTACAAAGAGATCACAATTAACTTGAGCGTAATTATAAAATATCAATGGCACATTGTTTAAAATTTTAAATCATTACATTACAGAGACTCGTAAAACGATCTATAGTATCTTGGTATTAGGTTTTTATTAACCAATTCCATAAGGTCATCCTTCTTCTTTTGGGCAATACCAGGTTTTCCAATGTATGCTTTTTTCACATCTACATTTATTTCCTTCCTCTTCTTTATGACAATAGCTCTCTTAAACTCATCATCAGCATACGAGTTTTTGAAATAAATAGAGCGGACGTCATCTTCTTTCACTTTTATAACTTTCAAGTCACTAAATTTAACAACTTGATTCGCGTCATCTTTCTGGACTTGAAAGCTCATTTGACTGCAAACATTTTTCCAGTCATAGAAATCCTCGTAGGACATTTCGATTACTTGAAATGGCCGACTTTTTTTTCTAGCGTTTTTAATAGCATTTATGAATGCATCCGGATTATACATAGGTCCTTTTTTGAGGTCCTTTTTTATCTGTCGCTCTATTTGGGAATGAGCTGAATCACCCTCGTTCTGTGTATGTCCTTTTGTTAAAAACTTGTGTGTTATGGATTTAATGTTATTAAATTTTTGGACTGCGAATAGGTACATGGCAATCATAAATTTATTTTTCTGTTGTCCAGCACAGTTGTCAGTATAAAATACCAAATTAGCGTCTTTGCCAATGTCATTAATTTTTTCAATGTATTTGAAAACACAGGTACCAATTTCGTTGACTCCACGGTTGGCATGCGATTCGTCCCATACGAAGCAATCAGCAGTATTTGTTTGAATGTCATAAATTGTTAAATTTAGTACATTCAGTTTGGATTTATAATAAAATACGGATATTTCACCTTTAGGACACTGAAACACCGCTTGTAAATCATACACGCAAACTGTCAATTCGTTGTTCTCTTTATCTCTTTGTTTTTCTAAGCGTGACAAGCCTTTTTCTCTCAGATGGTTCTCATAAACTTCTTTTTTCATTTCTTTTTCTTCTAGTGATAGATTTTTATATGATTCGCAGATGTCACACAAATCTTTTTTGGGTGTAAAAAATGAAATGTTAAAATCCTTAGTGAAAATTCGATAGAACATCACATAATTTACGTAGTCAAGGTTTTTTTCTATACAATCTTTAATATAATCATTGTGAAGATCAGATATTGTTTTGCTTGCATCTATGTAATGTCGCTGCGACTTAGCTCGAATGTAGTGAGATTCAATTTTAGGAATCGCATCAATAAATTCCACTACACCCTTTACGAGACTTTCTTCAGTTTTTGGCTGATGGCCATGATTCCCGCGAAGATCTTTCATTGATGAAACGTTTGTTTCTTTGTTTTTCTTACTCAGTGCCGTTGCTATTGGGCGATTATTAACTGCCAGGGTATTTTTGAAAAAAAGCTTACACACTCTGGTATTTTCACCTTTATCAGAGCACAAATAAAATGCATTGTTGTTGGTTCGCTTTGGTTCGATTACTTTACCTTCAGAATCTAATTTGACGTAACGATCTTTTCGTTGTATTTCACCAACAGAATTAGCTATGAAACTCCATTGTTTTTCTATATTTTGTAAATTCCAGTAATTTTCAAATATTTTGCGTCTTTGTTCGTCAGAAAAGTTTTCTCGGCACTTAAAAACGCACGTTTCCTTACAAAATTCTCCCATTTTACGTTCAGGAACCGTTTTTTTGTTGGATTTGTATGACTTACCAGAGTTTCTCAGTTTTTTAGTAATATTTTTTTGCCATTTATCAACATGTAGAGCTCTCTTTTTTCCTTTTTTAATGGGTGTGGAGTCTTCGTTGGTGTTTGCAACAGAGGTTGTTGTTGCTAGGTTTTCTATTTGTTGAGTTGGAGTTAACCTCTCTGTAAGTATGCTTGGTGAACGTACACAACCATTTTCAGTTTGCTGACCTAAATCTATTTCAGTCTCTACATCCATATCACTTAATGCTACATTTACAGTATTTAATACCGGTTCTCTAGACATTATTTCATCAGACTCAGTTATATTCTGATCAGTCTTGTGAGTAGGTGCATTTTCTTCACCAAAAAGATTCCCGATTCTTCTAATAAATTTTGTGTTTATATTCGTGTAATCTGGGTCTTTTACAGAATCATCAGAATCTACAACAAAGAAATAATAATCATCATAATCTTTTATCAGGACTGTATGAAATGAAAGTACGTTAAAAAATTGTCATGACGTATGTATGTAGGATAGAATTGTAGGAAAGATAGGATAGGAAGTACGATAGATACAGTAACAAAATACCTTCAAAATAAGATGGTCCTGAGCTGCTGCTGCTACTGCTGCTACTGTTGCTACTAATGGAACTGCGACGAGTGTTTTTACTTTGTCCTTCGTTTGAATTATTTGGTGCTTCTTCCGGCTCTTGGTCTGAAAATTAAATAAACTGTGGTTAACAATCATGGCTGTTATTTAACTACTTCTTTGCCTGGATCCCAATCTGGTAATCATTTTAGTTTTCTCGAAATAACTCCATGTAAAAACTCCAATATTCTACTTTTATACAAAAATCGTATAAGTTAATACTACCTATTACAAAGAATCTTTCTTCAAAATTGAGTAATTATCTAACATAAATACTTAAGAGTACCTGGCTGAACATTGCTGGTAAGAAGTTTCATTATTCTCCTAGACCTTGACTCCATTCTGTAAGAATAATTTTTAATATTAGTTGAATGTCTTAACTGATACAACGTGTCATCTTTACATAACCATACCAAAGTGAAGTATATTTTCAGAAATAACGTAACAAATCAAATAAATCCATACAAAACACTACAAACAACAAAAAAATATTTCTTCTATACCGGTACTTGTGACTATGTTACGTACAAAGTTATAATATGTTTAATGCAAGAACGTGACAACACATCCCTTATTCCAACACAATTTAAACAATATTTACAAGAAAACCGGTACAGGTGCACGATGTCACACTTTAGAAGTAAAAATAAATCCACAAAAGTACTTACTTTTTCAACAAAACCGTGATATGTTCGTTTTGTTACACTTTTGCCGCGAACCGGCAGCACCTTCCCCTCCGCGCACCTTGGGTTAACTGACTTGACACATTTTTGCATCGAAAATTTCGCGCGAGCGAGATGGAGATATCCCAGCATGCTCTCACTCTTTCGTTCATAGCTCAGTCAATTTCGACCCTAGAGACATCCCGTTTTTGTAGCAAGTAGAGTTTGAAATGGCGGTTCTTTCTAGCTATTAATTCTAAAACGTGATATGTCGATGATGTCACGGTTTAGTCGCAAAGGAGCGAAATGTATATATTAAAAAAGTTTAATTGTATAGAAGTTTGAAGACTGCAGTGGACTAGTATCTGAGTGCTGATGATGATGATAATGATGACGTAGGTCGTAACTACGTTTTTTTTTCGAACAAAGGTGTAAATTCAACTATATGACGCCATTCGCTACGACTTTGTTTACTTACCTTAATTTAAGTAACCCTACGGCTTCGGAACAAATCAAAACTGTCAAAATTCTAAAGTCAAAACTGTCGGCTTCGAAAAAGCTTTGAAACAGCCGAAGTTCTGACGTTCGCAAAGTATGAATAGTCTGCACAAAGCAAATAACCTGAAGCGACAAGGAGCGAAGCTTTGACGTTCCCAGATCCCACATGCGTAAGCTGCTGTGACGTGCCGGCACTCAAGTGGCTGAGTGGTTGAAATTGTAGCTGTTAGGTATAACTCAACCACAAGAATATTTAAGCCACTGTCCCACATCTACGTACGGGGAAGCTACGCACGTGTGTCTAGCTTAGCTTTGAAAGAAAATATGTTTGTGATAATGATAGCGTTCATTGCAACCCACGCTACGCACGAATATGCGGGGCTAGAAGAAAACTCTTTGTCAGGTTTAAACTCGCCTATATACTGTACATTATCCTGTTCTTGAGTGGAGACCACGACTCGGTATACGTAGTGTAGGACGCCCTCCGACCAATTGGGATGACGGCCTGCGAAAGACTGCAGGTAGATGCTGGATGCGGCAAGCTGAAGACAGGGCGCTATGGCGCTCATTGGGTGAAGCCTATGTCCAGCAGTGGACTGCTATAGGCTGATGATAATGATTATTGTGTGTACAATAAATAATTAAAGAATAAGAGATTAATGATGTAGCTACACGCGTGGCTCGCTGGAACATGGCACCGACGCAGAACAGATGAATGCCGTCTACGCTATGCACGCAGTACATGCTATGCATGTGGTACACGCATGGTACACGTAAACCAGTAACGACCCACGTTGTCAAACAAACGTACTCACGCGGGAAAAATGCGCAGCGTGGCCGTTCACAGCGTGTGCAGCTTTACCAACTAAATAGTGATAAGCTACCAAAAAAGCTCTATATAGGTTTTTACGATGTATGTAACTACATAGTAGGTAATCATTCGATTGAGCTTTATGTAGCCATTTTAAAATTTTGATAATTGATGACTTCTTTGGCGGAGTAATGAAAGGTTTTACGGACCTTTACTGAACATATAAGGTAAATGAATCTAAATACATTCATGGTGACGTGAATCTTTTAGAGCCAGAGGGTACGAATTGAATTTCTTCATTCACTGTATGAGAAAAACTTCCACACCAAATAATTTATAAAACTTTTCATTAGCATTATTTATACATTTAGATATAATTAATCATAAATCTTATAGAATGCCTTCCTAGATGGCTATGCATCTAGATTGAATTCTGCCATCTTATATTTAAAAGAAAAAAAAAAAAAAAAAACAACAGTTCAAATATTTTCATTTCAATTCCAAAAAAATATTTGACACGACACAAAAACTAGATACGAGTTTATCAATAAGACAGGTGCAAAACGGCCAAACATATATCATCATCATCATCATCAGCCTATATCAGTCCACTGCTGGACATAGGCCTCCCCCAATGAGCGCCATAGCGCCCTGTCTTCAGCTTGCCGCATCCAGCATCTACCTGCAGTCTTTCGTAAGTCGTCATCCCACCTGGTCGGAGGGCGTCCTACACTACGTTTGCCGAATCGCGGTCTCCACTCAAGAACACGTTTGCCCCAGCGGCCGTCGGTTCTTCGCGAAATATGGCCGGCCCACTGCCACTTCAGCTTGCTAATTCTTTGAGCTATGTCGATAACCTTGGTTCTCTGTCGGATGTATTCGTTACGAATCCTATCCTTCAGAGAAACTCGGAGCATAGCTCTTTCCATAGCTCGCTGAGCGACTTTGAACTGGTGGACCAGCCCTATCGTGAGTGTCCACGTCTCAGCTCCATAGGTCATAACGGGTAGGACGCACTGGTTGAAAACTTTCGTTTTCAAGCATATATAGCAAGGTGTAAACTTATAAAAATAAGTATAAATTAGTATTGATATCCAAAGCAAATAAGAACACTTTAAGAGAAAACTTTTGTTCCTTGTTGTATCAGGCCACTGTACTCCCCACGGTCTCTACGGAAGACCAGCGCTCTGGTGTGTTCTGCTCTACCGTAGCACATGCTGAGTGGAGACCGCGTTTGTCAGTTCTCTATTAATTTAAGTTTAATCTATTAGAGTATGTACCTACACTATCTGTTCTGACAAAATAAAAATCTTTTTACTTTAATTTTACTTTTAGAAACAGAGAATTTATGAGCGATCCCCGCATGCCAAACGTGTGGATTATGGCATTATCCGTAAATAAGGCCACTAATGCACTTATCTCTGGAGGTCTTAGACCAGCAGTGGACTAATAAAGGTTGATGAGTTTAATGAGAACCAAAAGTTACCAACATAGCTCAAAGAATTAGCAAGCTGAAGTGGCAGTGGGCCGGACATACATATATCGCGAACAACCGACAACCGCTGGGGTAAACGTGTTCTTGAGTGGAGACCGCGAGTCGGTAAATGTAGTACAGGACGCCCTCCGGCAAGGTGGGGTAACGATCTGCGAAAGACTGCAGGCAGATGCTGGATACGGCAAGCTGAAGACGAAGACAAGGTGCTATGGCGCTCATTAGGGGAGGCTTATGTCCAACAGTGGAAAACTTAATGTAGGACGCCTTCCGGCCGGCGATGACGACTTGCAAAAGACTGCAGGCAGATGCTGGATGCGACAAGCTGAGCAGGGCTATGGCGCTCATTAGGCCTATGTCGAGCAGTGGACTATTAAAGGCCGATGATGATGATGATGATGGTTTAATAGAAAAGCTAAACTCTTTTCCTTATCAAAACGTGTACTTTCAGAGTGAATAAGTACATATGTCTGCCTCTCTTTTACTTCTAAGCATTGAGATCACACACATTCTCTTTGATAGTCAGTCAATTGCAAGAACTACTGTGAGAACATAACAGTTTATATCGTGATACCAAGCACTTATACCAAAAGTCTCACGGCTTCGCAATAGTCTTTTATTAGTACCTACACTCCACGACTTCGCCCGCGTGGAAACCTATGTGTCAAATGATTTATATGTACCTTCCTCTTGAATAACTTTTTTTTTTATTTAGCCTGTTTCGTCCCACTGCTGGGCAAAGGCCTCCCCCAAATCTTTCCACTCAGTGCGGTCACGTGCGATCTCCCACCAATCTCCGAGGAAGGCGTTAAGGTCGTCTTGCCAGCGCTTTCTTGGCCGACCTCGCCCGCGGCTTCCTTCCGCTACACTGAATAACTTTATCTATTAAAAAACCGCATCAAATCCGTTGCGTAGTTTTAAAGATCTAAGCATACATATGGACAGACAGACAGCGGCAAGCTACTTTGTTTTATACTATGTAGTGACTAGCTTTTGACTGTGGATTCACGCACATAGTACGCATACAAGACAAAAGAGGGTAATGCAGCTACATTTGTAATAGTGGAAATTAATTTCTGAATCGGATCTGTAGAGTAGGTATTTCAAACTAACTAACGCATGTAAGTATGTATAAATATTACTTTAATGTTCTTGTAAAGGCGGCACCCGGAGGTGCAATTTTTAAGTTTCTGTGGGTTCCTTTAATCAATTGACGGTTCTGAGATGATACCATAGTCATAGTAAAGCGATTCGTTAGCAAAATTCCGCCCTTCGTCACCTCTCAACACTTGATAAATCAAGAAGTACAAAACATTTACTTTTACATATCATAAAATTAATCTTATATCCGAACGGTCACTGAACTTATCCTAGAATAAGTAATAATGCGAAATAACGAAACAATAGCGAATGTTTTCCACCTAAAAAACCAATGAGCAATATTAAAACAAAGAGCGCCGTCGATCAACCGTGAATGGAGCCACAAACAAAGGAAATGCCCGTGGAGATAATAAGAGTGTATGTAAGTACATAATATTATTATTAGGTATGAACTATAAGCAAAACTTTTGCATATAGTTCATACTACTTATGGCAATAATTACGCACTAGCGGTAGATCCACCGCAGGGTTGGCATGATTAAAACAAGTTGTTTTAAAACACGTGTTTAAAACAGTTTGAAATAAAAACTATATAAAAAGATTTAATTAATATACGCTTTTTAATGATTACGGCATCAGCGTGTAGATGACGTTATCAGGGTAATGCCCGATTTTTATTTTTGCAGCTCGTTTACACAATAAAATATAAAACATAATTTTAATGCCTCGAATTTAATATATTAATCCATATTTTTTTTGTAAGGATGGTTTTTAAAATGGATCTCAAAACATAACGTAAACAAAATAAGGCTTGGTAATTACCGATGTCAATAAAGTCGGTTATAGAATTTGGGTCGTACGTAATTATTCAAATCAATAAAAAAAAATGTGGCTTTCAAGTTTCAAATGCCCCACTCGATTAGATGCAAGATGCAATGAAACGATATTGGTGATGGTGGGGTCTTGCTTAAATTTCTAGTCAGTAAACTGCTATGTCACACAGGCATCTCATTCTATATGTGTACTGTGTCACAGTGGTATGTTTTTAAATGTGCATTAGTGCCACCCTAGCTTTGCCGTCGTCCTATAGCTGACTTGACTTACTCTGCGGACAATAATCTTTTTTGTTCGGTAGACTTAGCTCATGCTACAGTCCATGTTTTTATTTCCGTTTAACATGACCGGGAATCGACGGTGTTCCGTTACGCGTATATTTTCGCTTGCAAATCGGTCAGATGCTTTTTCCCGTCATATATCAAAGAAAAAAGCATTTTCTGAACTATGGAAATGTCACTTTATTGACTACTTGCAAGCCTTCATAGAAAAGACGCTACTGCCACTTGCGACTGGCTATTTTTTATAATACTAAAATGGAAAGGCAGAACCGTTTTTTCAACTTATTAAACGTTACATTATTATGACATAATTATGTACTTTAACAGTAAGTTTTTAAAGTTCTGGTTGTTTTAGTCAAAATAAAAAATACTGGTAGATGCTTCTTTTTTTACTGATTCCGATGATGTTATAACTCAATATTGAAAAAAAATTCAGATACGTCTTTTTTCCTTATGACGGGAGTATGACTGACCAATCTTCCTATTTTTCGTCCAGACCTCATTTTGTTTAATTTAATCTTCTTGGCTTTTTTTCATATTGCTCTCGACATCCATACATTACGACTCGACACGATACTTGGCAATTTGGAAGCCATATTTTGTTCACTATCTTATCGATGCTGAACACATTTTGTCTTTTACACATCTCCATATAGTGGTACTATTCATATTTGTTCTGGTATTTTTATTTTTTATTATAAAGGTAACCTTTCCATAGTTAAGACGGAAATCCTTTTTAATTTGTTGAAAATTGCATGCAATGCAATTCATTTCCAATTATAATTACATATTTGACGACAAACTTACTATTGTTAAATGATTGAAGACTTTTTCAGATCTGAAAAGTTGAGTTCAATATCGTCCGCTTCCACCCATGATAGACCTTCGCAAAGTTTCTCTTTATCAGCCTGCCCGAGCTCTCGCTGTGAGAAGCTCAGTATTTCTCGCCAGTCTGTCTCAACCATTATGATAGAAGATGGATAACTTATGTATTAGGTATTGTAGTCAGTTTTCGCAAATAATCTGAAAGAATAACACTGAACAACAAAACCACAACAAATTATCATCGTGTCTACAGATACAAAATCAAAGATAATGTAAACGCTTTACTACAAAATAATCAAAAAAGGCGTACAACCTAACAAAAGAGTTTCCATACAATAAATTGTTATTAGACCTTTGTTGTCAAGGCGTGCGTTGCTAGGCAATCACATTTATTTAGAAAAAATGGCGCATTGAAATGTAAGGAATTATATAGGTACATTTTTCACACCTTGGGTTACATTATTGGAGTTTTAGTAAGGATCCTTTAATTTTTTGAAAATATAATATAGCCTATGTCCACCGGGCATAGTGCAGCTTCCCAACGATGAAAGAACTTTTCAAATCGGTCCAGTAGTTTCGGTGCCTATTCAGTACAAACAAAAAAATCAAACCATTCCTCTTTATAATTTTAGTATAGAAGTATAGAGAACTGCGTATCTATAACAAGAATTGCCAGACGTGCAATGACATAACAGAAAAGAAAGAATCCGTTATAGGTCACGTCGTGAAAGGTATAGGAGCCTACGTGGTCTTCGCGTGCGTGACTTTACGTTGGTTCGTAATCTGTTTTCCTTTCTGATTTCACAGTGAAAGCCCCCACGAAACCAAATAAACAAAAGAAACTAGCTATTTCACCTCAAACACAAAATCCTGCTTAGGTAGAACATACGTCCAAAATCTGCCAGAAAGTATGTTTCATTTCAAAGCTCAAAGACATGAAAGCAAAGGGTTTGCGCACAATATCCAATGCCCGCGGCGCGAAAACAGCGCAATGCTTTGATCAAATAAAAATAACTATACGAAGCAATATCAGGGAGGAAACAATATTATTCACAGAAGACAGTGTGTGATTATACGTGAACTAGCTGCGCCCCGCGGTTTCACCCGTGTGGTGATAGATATTTTGGATAATATACCTACGATATATCTTTATAAATTGTAGCCTATGTGTTACTCTGATGTATAAGCTATAATAATTGTAAAGTTTCATTAAAATCCATTCAGTAGTTTTTACGTGAAAGAGTAACAAACATCCATCTTTCCATCCATCCATCCATCCGTACAAACTTGTTTTAAGATCGTTCTACAAGATCTTACCTACAAAGGTATATTATTAAGCCACAAAACTGACTCGTAACGTAACAGAAAACGGGTCTCTTGCGTCCATTTAAAAGTCGTGACCTCATAAACAAGGCTCAGACAAAACCACCCTCATAGAAATACAAAAGTTTAGGTAGGGACAGTATCCATACGAATAATAAATGTGAAAGACATTGCCTGTCGGTTTATCTGTCTGATTGTTACCATAAATGCATAAACATCTAGTCAGATGGTAAGGATTAGCCGACAACGGACACCACGAGCACCTCCACAACATCGCGCCGCCCCAGCCCCGGCCCCAGGAAGACGACCGCCCATGGCGACCCCTTCCGCGGGACCTGATCCCTGTGGAACCACCTTAGAGTCCTTGAGTTTATTAAAAAAAAAACACAAAAATCAAAAAATCCCACTAACCCAAGGACCGAGGGATCGTCCGTCACCCCTCGAGTTGACGACAGGGTAATGAGGCCAAGTCTCACCAGGGCCGGAAAGAAATCTATTGAAAGGATTAGTGAAATTTGCTCAGACTACATTATATTGATGAAAGTATAATTATTATTCCCATTGATGTTGTCAATATCAATATATCAAATGATGTCAATATAAATAATATCAATAGATGTTACCTGTTGTCTCAAAAATTAAAATGGACAATTCACACAGCATCACCTATCTAGTCCCTTTTCCTTCTGAGTCTAGCCTCAAGCTAAGCAGAGCTTGTGTTATGGGTGCTAGATAACATTTATAAAAAACATTACTAATAAACTTCATTTTTTTACAATATATAGAAAACACCCAGACCTCCTGGAATAAATATGCGCATATCGTTCAGACATTTGTGCTCCAGCGGGAATCAAACCAGCAATCTCCTTCATCGCAGGTGGATCTTCACCCTCTGCGCCACAAAGGTCGTATGGAACTTTATATAGGAACATCACGTGCCAAGCCGAGGGCAGAAGCTAGTATCGACGATATATTTAGGATGAAATAACATCGTTAAATGAGACAGAGGACCATTTTGAAGGACACTTTAGTAAATTTAGTATTCCTTTGAAAAACCCTTTTCGAAAGTTGATATTAATGAAAAACTAAAAGATCTGACTAGAGGTAATGTTTCAAAAGAAATACATATTTTTAGAAATACTTTGCCGAGGATTTTTGGATTAAAACTGTAAAGGTACTTGATTGGGTTGAAATACATACTCTTATTTCAAACCCGATCAAGTACCTTTACAGTTTTAATCCAAACCATATCCTGAAGAGCTAATAAAGCCCTTTTCAGGGGAGGCCTACGTCCAGCTGAAATCGTAAAGGCTATTGTGGTGGCTGGAGGGCGTCCTACACTACGTTTACCAAGTCGTGTTCTGAGTATCTTACCAATATCTCAATAGTGCGTGCCGAGTTAGTCGACGCTGAGCTTAACCTCGCTTAACTAGGCAATTAAAGGTGAAGCGACTGATAAGTTTCATTGTTACTAGGCCGAATTTTGCTAGCCAATCGCTTTAGTATGACAATCGCAGAAACGTCGCAGAAGCAAAAGTTTCTTTTATCAATCCTCAAAGGATGAAAGAAACGAATTTAAATAATGCGTGAGCTGTTATTTGCTCGGAGATATTCAAAGAATGGTTTAAGTCAAGTCAAAAGTTTTTATTACTTTAGGCTTACAAATAAACACTTAGACAAGTCACATTTTATACAAAATACTTCAATTTTTTGTCCACCAGTGGAAGAAGTGAAAAAAAACCACTAGGTATGTTCATATAACTTATGTATCTAGTACATTTGATTTGCTTAACTGTTGCATAAGTTAAACTAAAAAATAAAGTGAGCACTTTGATCCTTTACCTTGTTAGATTCTTAGATTTTGGTTTAATTTTCAACATTTGTACTTTTTATGCGCGTTCCTCGATCTGGGCCCTAGTTCCACTAAATTAATTGATTCACCATAATAATGATATCGTCTCAGATTGACACATTGGCATTTCACCTTTGATGAAATAATCTACAGATGGAGGGACGCGTCGTTTGTCCAGGTTGAAACCATCCTATCAAGAGTTCTAGCAAAAGTTTTGTTCATCTACGGACGATTCTGTGACGAAACCATTGTCATAGAAAAGCTATTGGTTAGCTGAATTCGGCTACAGCTTACTTTCTCGCATCTAAATTAAAATGCAAAAAGTCCCATTTCGTATAATATGTTCTTATAAAATTAAGTTAAGACTAGCTTACACATTAGCCAATTTTATGTCTATATTCTAATTATATTCTATTGTATTTAACATTTTTTATATATAATAAAATGTGTATACTAGATTTTTTTAATCTCATTCCGTTACGAAACCATAGTCATAGTAAAGCGATTAGTATAACAGATTAAGGCCCCGTTCGGATGACCGATTGGGAATTTAATAACTGTTTACAGGTTTGCTAGAAATATTCAAATATCTCTCTCATTGTATATTTTACTAAAGTTACTTAGAATTCTCGAGATCTTGGTATTTCAGGGAACTTAAAATTAGGTAGTTAACTATTTTAACATTCTAGGAAGGATTCGAAATGTTCTGTAATTCGCATGACTGAATCCTTAATAATATTTGAGATATAGATAGAAAACACTTTATTACACAATACAGAAATACTTATAGAACTGTAATCTGAAAACAGAACTGGACCAAAATGGGACCACACGGGAAGCTCCTTTTGATGATTCTTTGTTATTTGAAAGTTGGATTCAAACAAAAAAAAATCACCAAAAATGGTTCCGTAAGTTCGTAAAAAATAACAGTCGAATTAAGAAACTTCTCCTTTTTTAAAGTCGGTTAAAAATAGAGGAAATACATAACAAAGATTAAAGAGCATGCATTTTAGTCCGAAGCTTTCCTAAACCGTTCCAGATAACTTTGGAAACCACCATGTTAGATAGTTCATCTCAAAAGGCTAGTTTAATTTTACCTAGATAATCAGGTTTCTAAGAGGAAGCGTTTGGCTTTGTAAACAAATTACTTTGTTATTTGGTTGGAAGCTGCCCACATAGTGCAATCTAGTTCCTGAAAGCTTTTATAATACCACCTAGCTTCCATAAAAATAAGTTTTATTTTGAACTTTTATTAATATCATGTATGTATGTATGTCATTAACTTTTTAATATTCTACTACATACAGAAGTAACCATATTCACTATCATCAGCCCATAATTAGTCCTCTGCTGATCATAATAAGTCTCCTAATGAGCGCATCATAGGGCACTGTCTTCAGCTTCTAGCAGTCATTTTCAGGTCACAGTTATTTTCCAGTCATTTGCAGCTCACCACCCACGGATGGCGGAAAATAACTGTGTAATTTTTCTCCGATAATTTAAAATTAAATTAAATTAAATTAAATTAACGTGACCGCACTGAGTGGAAAGATTTGGGGGAGGCCTTTGCCCAGCAGTGGGACGAAACAGGCTAAATAAAAAATTAAAAAAAATAAAAATTATATTGGTCTCCAAAACCACTTTGTACTAGGATAACCAGGTTCATGGAAGAACCATACCTAGGATATTTTTCTTCCATAGACAGGATCAAGCCACAGCTATGTGCAATGCATTCTTCCAAGGTTTTTCTTGGAAGAATGGTTTGCTAGGCACCATTATTCCAAGGATTTTTATTGGAAGAATTGCTTTGAACAAAGCTGGGTTCTGGGTTTTCCAGAATTGGGACTTAAATAAAACCAATTAGGTTAATGTTACGGCTTGGTCGGTGATAAGGAGTCAGCACACCAAAGCCACTGGTTTCTGTCGCCGGGTTGGTACTACACATTGTCGGCGTCACGGAATCACGTAAGTAACTTTTAGGTAGTCGCGGACCATCGCTAACATTGTTGTGGACATGTCGCTAACATTGTTGCAGTGCTGCTGAAATTTGTTGTGGACATGTCGCTAACATTGTAGCAGTGCTGCTGACATTTGTTGTGGACATGTCGCTAACATTGTTGCAGTGCTGCTGACATTTGTTGTGGACATGTCGCTAACATTGTAGCAGTGCTGCTGACATTTGTTGTGGACATGTCGCTAACATTGTTGCAGTGCTGCTGACATTTGTTGTGGACATGTCGCTAACATTGTAGCAGTGCTGCTGACATTTGTCGCGGAACCGAATTCCGAATCGAATTCTTGCGACATGTCGCAAGAATGTGACTAATGTAAAAATGGAAAAATGGCGGACAATGTCACTGACATAATTATATAAAAATATTGCTGATCTTAGATGTGTGGACTCCATCCCCTAGTTTTTATAATTTTGGGGTGAAGAGGTAACAAACATCCACACATCCATACCTTCGAAATTATAATATTTGTGTGACAATGAAAAAACAAGAAATATTATTACAATACAATAAAAAAATACGTTATTGTACACCAGATACAGATCATTATAAAAAGACATTACATGCGACAAGTACAATGGGCGGCGTTATCGCATAGAAGCGATCTCTTCCAGGCAACCTTATTACTATTAATAATATTATTTATTGTGTAAAAAATATATAAATAAAATTCAAAATCTCAAAGTGAAACAGCTAAATTGTAACTAGATTAATCGAATCGATTCGACTTTTAAACTGCTGATTTATCTAGAAACTGTTACAAAATATTTTGAAATAAGAATGCTGACTGCCGACATCCGTTTTAATATCGCTCAGAAAAGCCAAGAACGAAAACGCGCGCGTGGCATAATAGAAAAGCGAAGTGCCAGAGTAATATGGCGGAATTATTGTTTACCCTGGATTAGTTTTTCCGTCAGTAATATCTGTTGTTTCGCAGAGAAATATATTATACAGCAACGGCTTCATTTATATTAGTTATTGTTTAGTTATCTTTTATGTTGGCTTGAATAATGAACAAGAGAAATCTTTTCGTTTGAAATGTTTTATATAATTACATATCTTCAATAATTACGCCACATTCAGCTTTTATACGTACCTACCGATCCTATCCATCCAAAAGTTGCATGGAATAAATCGCTGTTAGCGATAAGGCCGCCGATTGTGCCACTAGACTTAGTATTAATATGACTTAGTAGTATCAAAGATCCTTTATTATTATATATTTTTTGTATTGATGGTGCAATAAAGATAATATATTGTATTGTATTGTATTGTTACGCAATAATAATAACATTTGAAACTAAAACGGGCAACCAACCATAAGAAATTGATTTTCCTAGTTCCCAAAATCTTCATGATAATTACAAAGTTTGAAACTTAAATTATACGTATATTGTCATGATTTAATTTGGCTACCGGTGTTAAGTGATCTATTCCTGTTTCCGTAGAATATCGAATTAATAGGGTCTTATTCTTAGAATATCTAAAAGGGAAGGAAATCTGTTAACAACTTCAGTACCTACGTACCTACCGATGAAGATATTAATATACCTATTAATAACTTACGAACAATCACTTCTGCCCGCGCGCTCTTTAGAATAAAAGTAGACATTATTTATTAATTTGCCTATTATACAAATTTCTTGGTGTTTAAATAACCTTTATAAATAACCTGAAACCTTTTATACCAATTCTTTGGTGTTTAGCTGAACAACAGCGCTTCATTAAAAAGTTCAGCACATGCTGACTGAGCCAACCTCTATTTCGGCGCAGGGTCATGAAGGCCGCCTTTTTTTTACTACGAGTATCAACCTTTTGCGTCACTTACCTCCATGTTAAACTATCTTCGTTTTCCCCCAAGTAGCACAGGAAGCATTTTAACAAACGAATAATCAACTCTTGTAGAACTTAAGGTCCGCATAAACTGTTATAAAAGTTCACCGAGCATCTTGAAGCATTATATTGGCATTTTACAACCATGATGGTGTATAACGGTTGGATAATGGCATATTAAAATGCTTTTCTAAAGCCTTTAGTTTCAGTGCAGCAAACCACGACACAGCTGTACACCTTTCAGCTATTATTAGTGCATTTGGACTTACAATTGAATTTATAAGTAGTAAATAAATGCTTAATGATATTTAATAGCATAAACATGAACCATTATAATGCCACGTAAATCCGCTATACAGGTTTCAGTTATTTTTAGTGCCTTAGTGTTTACAATAGCATTTTTAAGTAGTGAGATATTGCCTAATGCTGCTAAACAGCATAAACAGGAATCAATGTAATGCTTGCCTTTTTAAAGATCAACTGAGTTCTGCTGTATGGCTAACAGCTCTTTAATCAAATACACGTGAATTGAAATTGAATTACATTGTAATGCATAAAGATAGATAGATAGAAAACAATTTCTTCTACCACACAAAACAGAAAATAATACAGAAATAAACCATAAAATATCAAAGAAACATGCAAGAATTATGATATCTCCGAATCCGATCAATGCACAACAAAACGATTCGTGCGAAGGGAGTAGTAGCGATATTAAAGAAGGTTCTGTAGGTCACCAAAATCAAGTAGGATCTGTCAACATTCGAAATACACACAATACGAAATTGTGTTATGAAAAATCTTTTATTGGGCTTAATGAGAATATTCAACAAAATCGTGTTTATTTCCGTCCGCTTGATGGTGAAAATTGGTCCGGGGTGCATCCAAGCCTGTGTCATTTACGCCTGTGTCTGAATTTCCCTCCATAATTGATAATTCAGCTTCGGCAAGCTGATATGTTCTTATATTGTTCCTTTTTAGAATGCAGCCCATTAATTTCCATTCTTTTTGATCTGGCTTGGATTGCTCATCTTTTAAGTATTTGTGTGTTTTCTGTGTTTTTTAGGCGGCCCCCACCCAAGCTACCATTTTCCTCCCACACAGTACAATAACAGTTGGATTTTCATCTCTCTATCGTCTGTACAATTTTGTACGGCATTGCTTACAGTTGGTATAAAAAATAAGAAACAATTTTATAAAAAAGCATCACACATAAAAAAGATACCTAATTAATCATATGATTTATGCAATCATAAGTCACATGGGCCAATACTTGGCAAACGGATTCAAGTTGTACAGAAATTCTGTAATGGGACCAACTGACCATTGGTTTTATTGTTTTGATCATGGATCCCCAAAATTATAATGACACAATTTCAGTCTACATCAAGTACACCTACTGATATTGGTATACCGGTGAACCCATATAGAACTACTTTATAAAGAATGGCACTACAGTGGTTACTGAAAAGTGTTCTCTGTGGCCTCTGGCTTAATCATTGTTCACGTGTGAGTATTTATACTGCTGGCGGCATTAATAAGCCTTTTTAAAGGCTCACTAGGCTGCCATAGACCGACACCATTTTGGAAATATTTTATAACCAAAAAGTATTATCATTCGGACCTATTTATATAAGCAATAGCCTATATAGTAATGATATAACTTAATTTAGTAATCCCCAACCCATACTATTATGTTAATTAAGCAATATAAATTATTTACTAGGAATACACAATTATTTTCGTAATTTCACACATAACTTTATTTAACATTTTATATTAAAACCACAAAATATTGAAAGCGCGTGAAAATTTTCAATAAAACTTATATAGACATTTACAGTAAACTGCATTGCGCAGTAATATTTGAAGGCATGAAATAACAACAGAGTTAATTATAAATTTTGTTTTGATGAAAACAAGTATGGTGTCACTCATTAAGTTTGACCAAATATTGCGAGACAAAGTAGTTAAATTACCACGTTAATGTATTTTATATCATGTACGGCGGGTAATAATGATGTTTTTTTTTGTTTAAGTTCGAACTGTGCACACTTAAATAGCTTCTATCATTCTTTTGGTACATTCTAATGCTAGCCTAATGCTTTTAAAATGCAATTAAAATTTTCATTATCAATAATAGTGCTAGTTTAATGCTGCTTGAATGCGATTGGCAATTTCATTGGCCGTTATAATGCTTCTTTAATGAGATTGGCAATTTCATTGGCCGTAATAATGCTTCTTTAATCCGACTGACAATTTAATTAATCACAATAATACTAATATAATGCAACTGTAATGCAATAAAGCAACTATTGTGAACCTATTTAGGATCAAAAGCCGTATAATTTGTGCCCAAATAAGCACTACAGTAGCCGTATAAACTTTTGTAATCCAACTATACAACTATCTCAAAATGCGAAAAAGATACAGAAATGCTGTAAATTGGCCGCTATACTGCTTTGCTGTGTTACTTGGGCCGTTTATTTATTCTATACTTGTATTTTTACCTGTGTCCAAATAAATGTTTTTTCTATTGTATAAATTAACTGTAGAGCTTTTTATGTGTGTAAAATCTCAGTCATTGTCTTCAGCTTAACCAAACGGCACAAAGACAAAAAATATAACTTTCATAATATTTAAAGAATATAATGATAATCAGGGCGTTATGGCGCTCATTTGAGAGGCCTATGTCCAGCAGTTGACTGCGATAGGCTGATGATGATATGATATTAGTGTATTAAACCCATGCTCAAACGCCTTAGGCTGAATAGAATATCTATGCTCTCAAAAATCAGGTCTCTTCAAAAATGTATAACGCATTCAGTAGCTCTAAATCCCTGCTGCTGTCATCCCTCGGTTTTCGGCAGTTGTGTTGAATAATACGAACCACGCCACTGAAAAGAGCATAGCTCTTGAAGTATACTATTGTGTAAAGATTCACTTTTGTTTGAAGTTGTAAAGTTGTGATAGCTGCTTTTTCATAGCATTTCATAGCACCATGAATCAACAACTTCGAGTTAGTTACCGATAAAAATTTAGAACTCAAATTTGGAATTTAGAAACGCTCATAAATTGGTTTTACCCAATCAACAATTGGTAGTACTGAGTAGTGGAACTTCACAAAGGCGTCAGTATTGTTTTGAATTTGAATTTGGAGTTTGTAGAATCATTCAAATATTAGAACTGCCACAGTACGATCATGAGCTAACTGAAGATATACATATTTACCTATAGAACATTGTTTGTTTATCAGTGTTTATGACAAACCTACCTAAGCATATCCTAAGTAATAGAAAAATGACTTCAGCGGTGCAGTGGACTAAGGTCTGCCTGCGACACAGGAGATCACGTATTCGATTCTCCCCGCGATAAAATGTTTTGTACGACATGCAGTTAATAAAATATTATGAATTTTTACGGTGTGTATGTTTTGCAATGTTATAAATATATCCATTTCCTAGTACCATAAGCTCTGCTTACTTATTTTCGGGCTAGTTGACATTGTCCGGCATACAGCATTATTTTATACGACCGATGTGGCGCGGTGGGCGAAGGCCCGCCTGCGACGCAAGAGGTTGCGGGTTCGATTCCCGCCTCGGAACAAATGTGTGTACGATCTGCAGATATTTGTTTCTGGTGTTCTGGTCATTTTCTATGTATAATAAAAAATATCTATCTATGTAATGTATTGTATATTATGTATATCAGTTATCTAGTACCCATAACACAAGCTCTGCTTACCATGGGGCTAGATAATGCTGTGTGAATTGTCCAGCATTATTTAATTTAATTTAATTTAATATAAAAAGCCTTTTGAGCACTTACACAAAGAATACACTTTAGTAGTACAATAGGTTCACTTATATAGCCGTCGACCAAGTCAAAGTCAAACAGAACTTGCACCGGCTTCTTATTTTACCAGCCATTGAAGAAGTGAAGACAGCCAGCACTGCCGTTCCGTTAGAGAACATTTCCATGGTTGTGAAAAGTAAAAAAAATAAAAAAGCATGATGCAAAAAGATACGGTAGACTTGAGTTGTTGTTGGAAAGGTTTCCTGGAAGAAATCGCTCATAGCGTTAAGGCCACCCATTGTGCATATGTATCTAAAACTAAGTAATTTTATATTTTATTTGTACTGGGAAGCGTGCGGTAACAATGACGCGAATTTCACGTTTTTTGGTGACTAAAATGTACAGATACACACTAAAGTCATTTAAAACGGGATATTTACCATGAAACTGTGCCGAAATATTGGGAAACTCAAAAATCAAATCATGGTAAATATCCCTGATAATTTCAAAAGATATATGTACACAGTTAGAAAAGCGTTCGGTGATATGACGCGAGTTCCATTATTTTTGTTCACCCAAAAAATACTCAATGTGCCTAAAGAAGTTTTCACTTCAAAAATATAGCTTTCAAACAAAATACTAAATAAATTATCATACCTTTTTACAAGAAGCTTCATGCGATAAACTAATGTTACAAAAAATCAAACAATACACATATTAAATAAATTCATCTTTTGGGGAGTCATAGATAAACACAATTTTTTTTGTTCAAGATTAAAAATCATAGCTGGAAGTGACAGAGGCTGTATTGTTATTTATGTTATTTACTGTGAACACTGTGACGTTTCTTTTATTGAGATTGTGTGTCAGCGAGGGTATTAGGTTTGTGTCTGTTCTGTCGGTACGAGTGGGGCGAGTATGAAAGTGTTGTTCTATTTGTGTGGAGGGAATTATGATGAAACTTTCTCGGTCGAGCCATTTTCAGTTGTTCCTCAAAAGTATTCGGGTAGGAGTAAAATTTGTGGCTTGGAGATTTGGGCTTGTTGCTAATAACGTTTCAGAAAAAAAAATAACCCAGTAAAAGTTGGTTTTCGGGTTATTGCTGAATTTCACTTTTTTTTTTGTTAAACCGTTCTCTGTAAAAACTAATCGATGGCACACAAAATTAGTTGTTACCATTTGATAATACAATCATCCAAAAATGCTATAAAACACAATGATGTTATATGTACGAAATGATGTTATATATTTATAAAATCTCATTGATAAAACATACAAAATTGAGAAAATTATAATCTTCATTGAATTTCTTCTTTATGAACTCTGTACTCATAATTAAAGGGAATTTATGTAACATTTAAAATTAAAGTTAAATCATAATAAAAATAAAAAAGATTTATTTTTTTCTGAACAGAGACGAGTCGAAATAAAACAAGGACATAAATAAACCTTAAAAGAAAATTAACCAAATTACTACATTGTTGGCGTAAGTCTACTCGTATTTATTATCTATTATGTTGTTTAAAGTACAATACTCTTTATTGTACACCACAACATTAAACAAAAAATAAAAACATTAACATGAAACATAAAAGTACAATGGGGTCTTTGTCGCTTAGAAGCGCGTGTGTTTTGTCACGAAAAAAATAATCTAAAATAATATTTAGAACGTTGAATAAAACTAACTTGTGGTTGCAAAATAATCTCAAAAACCCTGACCTTAGTCTAACTAGTCTGGAATAAATATGGGCCAGAGTAATGAGGGCGAAAAGTTAGCGGAATTAGTTTAGAACTTCGAAAGCTTTGATTTAAAGTGGTTGGAATTTAAATCAGTCTAGTCTCGAGCCTGTTGGGTAATTTAA
Organism: Eupithecia abbreviata; assembly: GCA_943735965.1. Taxonomy (NCBI): domain Eukaryota; kingdom Metazoa; phylum Arthropoda; class Insecta; order Lepidoptera; family Geometridae; genus Eupithecia; species Eupithecia abbreviata. Next base: position 2,111,641 of record OX030979.1, on the reverse strand, counting down.
TTCGTTGGATTGTGATAAATTTATCGTGAAATTTTTAGCTATTTTTTTATTTAAAGTCAGAACAAGAAACAAGAAGTTTTGAATACTTCTCACAGAATAAAGACATTACGTTGTTCCGTTTTTGAGGAAAACAGGTAAGTCCAACAAGGTTTGTTTGACAAGTTGGCACTGCAGTGGAGAGTGAATTTCTTGCATGAGTTTCCCTAGAGTTATTGCTTTGAAGCAAAGTTACTTCTATGAAGTGACCAATTTGTTGGTTTAATAATTGGTGAACCAACCAATTTATAGGTTAGCTCTACAGGTAACTGTATTGCCGGGGATAAATTCTATACCTACTTTCATTCAGAAACGTGGATATATCTGTATAAAACAGCGTTATAAAACCCAAGGAAAAAATATTTGACGACATTGGTATCATAGAAGCAAAGCACAGCGTTTATTAGCACTATATAGAAGTTAATTATAATCGTTTTCAAAAATGGGTGTAATAACAAGGAATACAAGGACAAGGAACCCTATTATGTTAATAACAAGGAAACATCTCATCTCAAACGCATAATACCTCCGTTCAATCGCGGGTAAAAATGCACAGAAAAAAGCTTCTGCTGAAATAAGTATATATCTGGGGCCTAATTCTGCTAAACAATCGCTTCACTATGACAATGGTATCGACGCAGAATCGCCACGAAGAATCATTAGATTAATGAAACTCCAAAAGAAGCTCATTACCCACTCAGAGAACTGAAAATTAATTAAAGTAATATAATAATGATAATTGTCTATTATGACGATTTGCATAAAATCTAACGAGTAGTTTTGAGTAATATTAAATTTATTTTATGATTTTCCATTTTAAACAGTACAAAACAAATAGAAGACATAAAAAGACACATCCTTCTTGCTTTTCACAACCGTCCCATAGTAAGTATTGCACTTTCTAAACGCGCAACATGGCATTTTAATATTTTTCATACTCCAAAATCCCGCTTCAACGTACGTCCGCGTCGCGGCCAGGAGCAAGACGGACTGAGTTCAATTCAGGCACGTACCTGATTTTCGTCTTGTTAGGCAGACCTTGGTACAACGTATCTACGTATATATAACATCATTGCTTACTGTTGTGAGAAATGGCTTGCACAAAAGCAACATGAGAAATCTTACTGAGTAAACACACGTAATAAACATCGAAGCTTGTTTATCTTATGAATATCTAACTGGTATTTACTAGTTGGAATTTACTAAATAAATAAAATGTTCTACTTTGCTTGAATATTTGCCTCACAGAACATGCCAAAGCATGTTCTGTGAGGCAAATTCACAAACATTTAATTTCAAGAACCTTTCCTATGAATCAATCAAGTCAAAGTCGCGTCAAGGTGAAAACAGTAGTTATAATTTTTTACTGTAGGTACTTACTTATTGAGCTTATCGCGTTTAGACAGACAAAGAAACGACATTGCTCAAAAAATTAGAAAGCTGAAGAGGCAATGGGCAGGCGATATCTCGCGAAGAACCGACAACCGATGGGGTAAACATATTTTCAATGGAGACTGCAATGGATGCCTCCCAGCCAAGTGAGATGATATTTCGCGAAAGACTTGAATCAGATGCTGAATGCGACAAGCTGAAGACGACGCTAAATCGCTCACTATGAGGCCTATGTCCTGCCAGCAGTGGAATAATAAAGGCTGATAATGATGGTAATAATGAGACAGACTGACTATGTAGTGATAAAAAGTAGAACGACGAATATAATAATCTTGAAATCACTTCCAAGCCAATAGCTTCAGTAGACCATCTGAAAGTCTCCCATAAACCGCTCCAAAAATAACTATACAATCCTACAATAAATTAACTCCATAAACAGTCTTCACGCATTATTAGCCGAATACAAATGACTTGCAGAATGCCTGCAGTTGGCTATGGCGTTTGCTGACTCATCGAGGAAAACATCTTCACGGAAAATGTGAAAACAATTTCTGTAGGGAGTGAGGTCTGAAGGAGCTTTGAGGATTGTCTAGTTTTGGCTGTGCTTTGAGCCGCCTGGGTTTTACGTGTATGCTGCTGTTTTGGTGACATTTTTAGTCGTACCTAACCTACATTTTAAGCCTTATTCGGTATACTGCATTTTTTCTAAGAAGGTGAGATTAACTTCTGCTAGGCTGTGGCTTTGCATTGTGTCTGGATTGCATTTAAGAGTAAGAACTATTCTACCCGAAACAAATGCGTCTTGGAAAACGACAGCGACAATCTACGACTCAATGAGGTCGGGACATGGGAGATTGCATAGGATTCCTTACATCATCGTCATTGGCCTGTAACATCCTTGAATGTCGTAAATGTGACTAAGGCAGCCTGCCAGCATAAGAACCAACATAGCGCTTTCAGGGGAGGCCTATGTCCAGCAGTGGCCTGGTGTAGGCAGATCTTGTGATGTGATACGTGGGATGTTTCTTATATGCATTCTTGGTGGATTCAGTTCAGATATGTAGACGTATACTCTCCTTCTTAAAGTTCTATTAAGCTTTGGCTAGGGTTAGCTAGGGTTCCGAGCTGCAGGTAAGCAAAAACCAAAGCAAATAATTCAACCCAAGAGCCAACATCTTAAACAATTCGGAAAGCAATCACTCAAAGTCGTTTGTGTACAAATTGCAAGCACTAATGGCGTTGCAAGCCACGGTCACGGGTCGGCGATCACGTCGATCATTCCAGAACAATGGCCGGGAAGTTTTTAGAACATGAATCGATGGGTTTTGTTTATCATAAATCAGTGATTATTGGTATCGCTACCTAGAGTAATCTGATTTGATGAACATGAATATTAGATATTAAAGGTATTCGGTTCTCAATTTCTTTTACGGGCTGCAACTTCTCTGCTCGGGATATCTATCTCATCTTTGTCAATTTCATTATCATCAGTTCAGCAATTTTACAAGTAAATAGTTAACAAAACCAAGGTGTGTTACTTTCACATTAAGAACTAAAAATAATGGATTTTCTCGGATTCCATAGATTCATTTAAGTTTTTTTTAGGTACGTTTAATTATTGTTTCTATTGTTAATCGCTAAACGAGAGTTTTTGTCCAATATACATTTTTAGTAAGGATTCTCATTTATGAAGACGCCAAGAACATAATCCAAGCTTAACGTTTCTATTAACTAAAATAAAGTCCTCTTAAACAAAGCATTTATACAAAATTCATAATATTTCGGCTATAATGAAACGCAGATTACGTCAAACAATGAAACCAAAATGAATAATGAGAAAATCATGTAAAATTCCATTTCTCATTACCACAAAAATACAAATGGTCGGTTTTTTAACGGAAAATGTTCATTTTATTAACAGGAATTCAGGTAAAACTTATAATTACTTGGAGAGACAAATTCGAAAAGTTTTCATGAGTTTTGTGCGCGTCTGTTCATACTTTTTATTTGGAATTGTACATTTTTGTGTCCTATCAACGCTTGCTTCTGGATCTGTAGCTTTAAATTTATCTTCTTTAAATATTATGGACTTGGATTTTTTTCTACTATAGATTTCTACTGTAGAATTTATACTATACAATCGACACATGTATATATTCGACACAACAGCAGGATCTGTTCGTAAATGTAGGTAGAGTTATACTCCTTTTTAACCATCGCGCGGTTTCATGGCATTTATGCACTTGGCATTTTAACACAATGACATGAAACTAGAATGTGCAATTCAATGTTGGAAAGTCTTTTACGTCAACAACCAATAGGTTCCTTTTGTATTTTATTGGTTTCTTTTTCGAAAATCGAATACATTGAAAGTTAAGCTTAAAATACTCAACAAGGTAAATAAATTCCCTCTAAACATTTCCATCGTAGAACAATTGATCTTTGTTGGCTAGAATTAACTAATCTAAAGGTCGTTTTTATCACAGGAACTACTCGTGCAAAGCTGCAGGCGGATACTAGTCCGTCACAAAAGTGATTGCGCGATAGTTTTGATCTCTACACAGCTATCTACAAAGTCATTTAAGCTACAAAGTCATTGAATGTACAATATGCCAAAACCAAAATATTTCATCAAAAGTTTGTCAAGCGTAAAATTTGTCACGCGTAAATACGTCAAGCGTAAATTCAGGCTCAGAGGAAGTGTTTAGGGAAATTATTGGCCGTAAAATAGTTGAGGTCTGTGAATGTTTGATAAGATAATCCGAGTGGATTTCCACCATAGCAGGCAGTAGTTTTGCAATAATGGGAGGACAAAGGTATCGAAATTGGGGGTAGAAGTACTTACTCTCTATTTCGATACCGGACATACACAGAAATCGTCAATATACTTATATTGACGATGTCTGTGGCGCATCCGGACAAATGTGTACCTTTTCGTAGATATTATTGTTTGTTTCGGTTCAATAGGTATCTAGCTATTTTCGGAAGCTATATTGAGTCAAAGTTAGTTCTTTTTTCGATTATTTTCCTAGGCTAGGTGGGGTGGGTTGTGTCTCAGTTAGTTATGAAATTATAATAATGCATGTTGCATGCACTTTGACTGCTGAAAACGCACGGTATGAGTTTTCTACAAGTGACTAATATGCGTAAATCCACACTAGCGCAGCGGCTGAGAAAATACAGATCTTTGTGACTCAGCAGAGCTGTAATATTTTTCGAACGAAACGCATGTGCGGCGCAACGCAACCGCTGTGTAGAGCGGCAGCACGAATTTTTTAGGTAAAAAAAAGATCGCAGTCGTCGAAAAAAAACCGCAGTCAAAGTTTAAAAAAAAAGCACTAATATCGGATTTAGACGCCGCCGCACCTCCGTGAATTCGAGAATTAAAAAAATATTTTAGCGATATGAGTTTTTAATAGAAGATATTTTTTAAAACTTTGTTCACAAGTCTGCATGGGTATCTCATATTTTATTTTACAGAGACGTATAGAACCATTTTAGTTTTTCAAGCGCGAAAGATAAAGCAGCCTTAGTGGTAGACGTGCTGTTATTCTAAATGGCACTTAAACCCAAGTTATGAAGGTTTATTTCGCAATGAACATTACACTACATCATAACATTAAGTTGTTGCAAATCTTAAGATCCAACTTAGTGATTCATGCGTTGGACTAGAGCCAGATTAAATGCGTTTCAGAATTATCTGCAACTTGTTAACGTTTTGAAATTAATTAGTTTTCTGCTGCTGAAGTTTACAAATTACTAAAGGACTTTAATTGCAGTTTCTACAGACACCGAAAATGAACTAGGTACGGCGTTTTCGGTGGACAGAAAAAAAATTAGCTCACCGCGCGGTATTGAAAAATATTTTTTGACCGGTTTCAAAGGAAAAAAAAACCTTTGAAAACGGAAAAAATATTTTCCGGGTCCGCTGCATTCCAAAAATGACCTTGTTTTAAATATTCGAATACTGCCGCTCAGTTGATACAATTCTAGATCTAAGATTCTCTATTAAAAACAACGATAATAAAAAGTATATTCTTTCAAAACTCCCGTTTTACGAAAGATTTTTCATTCCTTTATATTTTTTTTTATGTTTTTTTCATTTGTTGTCTAGGAATTGCCTCACGAGGAGTCAATACTAGCTTCAGCATTGTGGAAACATGATGCTATTGAAAATGGATAGGAACTAGGAATGGTAGAGCATCTGCTGAATCGATACCTTAGCAGTTGAAAGAGCTAAACGTTGAACTCTTTAGACAGAAATTGAAAATGTTTTAAATTTATAAGGGTTATTATAATATTTATGATTTTTTCAATGATAAACTTTACTTTAGTACCTAAATTAAGTTTAGTACCTAAGTTAAGTTAAGTTCTTGCGCGTCATTCTCTCTCATGCCGGCAACGGTCAAGCATGTTGATTCATAAAATGTATTTGCTTACCTTACATACATTAAGACATGTTTTGGCAAATAAAAAATTCTTATTTTATCTATAAAGCATTTGGACATCTAATGGGATTTTCAGTCGAGCTACAAAGAATAAAATACTTTTCTGGAATAGCTGTTTATAATGCAAACTGAGAAAAGAGAATTTCAAGCCTGATTCTCAGTCTACAGTTTTATATGGCTTTATCTATGAACTTTAGCTATATACAGCTAAAGTTCATAGATAAAGCCATATAAAATAATTTCACACACGATCCCAGTTGCCAAAAAATAAACACAGATTGCACTCTCAATAAAAATAGCTCGTTTAAAACAGCATCTCTTATACCTACACGTAACGAGTCACTTGGTGTGAGAAGATTAGGTTTCATTGACAGTACACGATGACTAACAGACCTGGCTAGAAGCCAAAGTAGATAGCTTAAACAGTATTATGGTATAGCCCTATAAAGTCTTCTAAACATAACTGAAACTGTGGGTATTATAGATCTCTATTTACTTTTAAAATAGGTTTATCAAAGAATACGGACTAATCTTTTTGTTGTTGTTTTTGTCTGGGTTTAAAGTAAATATGTCTGTCAGTGTTTGCTGTTTAGACTTAAGTGATCATAATGAAAGGTCATCATAACAACATTGTTTAAGAAAGTAGGTGACTTCTTCTTCCTCTGTAAGGCTTGCGTTCAAATGCACTGGACTGGATTAATTGAAAGATTTTAAGGAGAACCTTAGAGCGGGCAAAGGTTTCATTTGAAAATCGCGAACGAAAGAAACGATCTTTCAAAAATAACGTGATAACTAATACAATGAATGACCGAAAATAATAACTCCAGTTAGCGGTTTTGGTGTCTTTGGTTTTCATATAAGAATATAAGATTATCTTGACAAATTGTAAGCTAACTGGTTAACTACGAAACTTGTAAGAATAAGAATAGAGAATAAGAATAGTTTTATTTGGCCAAAAAAACAGGCTACACAATTAAAGCAATAAACACACATAAAAAAAACACAGTACACAGTATAAAAAAACATAAATAAAAAAACCAAGTAAGAGTGAACAAACGTTGGTGCACCCTACTCAAATAATTCACGCTTACACCGGAGTTGTGATCATATATAATTGGATCCACAAACAATTAGAATGGTAATATTGCTGACTTTTCATGGTTGGGGATAATACTTTAAAATTATACGCATGAAATGTAAAATATCGATGTGGCTTAGGCAAAGCGTACTTATTAGGCTCAGGTAGTACAAATATACCTGGCATAAGCCGCATCCAATGTTGTTGGGCTTTTTGCCAAAAGGCGCACGATATAGTTTCTCGTTCACTGTTATTATATTAAAACACTAGCGGACCTTCCCAGCTTCGCACAGATTTAGTACGGATCCCTAACTTTTTTGAAAATATAATATTGCTTATGTTCACCGGGGATAGTGTAGCTTCCCAACGGTGAAAGAATTTTTCAAATCGGTCCAGTAGTTTCGGAGCCTATTCATTACAAACAAACAAACAAAAAATCAAACTTTCCTTATATATTAGTATTAGTATATAATAATATAGTATAGATAACCAATTTGCTATAAGTTATCTTTATTTGCATTAGTAGAACGAATGAGGATTAAAAGTGGTTCAAACTTAAAAGAAGGATAACGGTACTTACCTACTCGCTGAAAAGATTTTTAATTTTTGTGACCATTTGTATTATATCCCTAGAACCTTCTCTAGTACTCGTAGATTACCAAACCTACGAACTATACAGATTTGGTTTTAAAGGATATCTACCAGTCTATTGTATTTTAAAGTCATAATAAACACATCTCTAACCTAATTGAAATAAAGACAAATGCTGGGTAACCGGACACCCTATGTTTTGTTTAGTCTTGTTAATCCAAGTTTTCTAATGAGATTACGGATCGGCATTCGAGTCATTTGTTTTCATTAATTTTGTTGATCGAATTTCTCGGGACGGCTTCATTGAACGGGACAGACCAGAACCCGTCGAGGGATTAATAAAGTTTATTATTTGCCTGTAAAATTTTCATCTTTCAGTCTATATTTTGTTATAGGGTTAAGTAATATAAGTAAGTCCCGATTGTCACATGGAACGATAAAATACCCCACCTGAAAATTATTTTCAAATTTCGTTGGGATAATACGTACTGTGCCTGAATATTATAATACTCGTATTATACATTATATTACCAAATCAATAATATACTTGATTTCAAGATTTAGGTTTTTTGGTTTTGGCACGTATCACCACTGAAACAACTATTCCTTCTTTAGCCTACAAACAAAACTTTCATAGAGTTCTTTGTATATCGGTTTTAGCCATGACATGGTTCGGGTTTTAAACATTTTATGTTTCTTCTCTAAAAGATAATATCTAATTGCTTAAGTGAAATCAGGCTTTGAAGATTTGGATGTGACGCAGATGAACTATTCCGATTCACTGAGCTTTGAACCGTTCCACGTACGAGTTAGTGCTATCATTGCGAGGGATTTGTCAGTCATATTGTCTTGAGTATCGAAATCGTAGCTCGAAGTCGGGCTTCTTGATATAACGAGGGATTTCTTCGTTTTGTGTTTGCTTATGTGATGTAATATGTTAGTGGATTTTCAAGCGATTTTCGATATGCTTTCACGTTCTGAAAGCTGCGTTATCTTAGTAAGTAGTTAGGTAGCTCGCTTACAAAATACCGACACTATACATATATTAAAAATGTATATATTGCATCATAAAATCTTATTAGTTACAATTTAAAAAAAAATATTTGGTGACACAATGCATATAGAGTCATGTGGGGTAAACGTACGCGGCGAATAAGTGTCCGCAGAGAATATTGTGCGTATACCAGGGATGACAGCAGTTCGAGACCTGTCGTGTTTCGTTCGCGTTTGACCACCGTGCTAGAGGACTGCGTCACAGGTTTGCCACACAATGCCATGGAAACTTACGCGACATTATTGCTTTTGCACGGATTTGTTATTTATTTATTTGAAATTGATTTGCATGACAAAGTCATATTATTAGTTTGATTGAATAACAAAGTGACTAGGAACAGAAAAAAATAATCAATATTTAGTGAGAATTTACGTGTTTTGTCTAAGGTTAGTCATATTTAGAAATTTTATTATTTTTATTTGCTTTGATGTGATGGGATAAGGGTCCGGGGGTAAGTGTCCACAGTAATTAAATGCATATACTTACCCCGTTATATTTTTTTGCCTTCTAGACTGAAAATCCCTTACAAATACTATACATATAAGTCCTGACCGGAAAGTCTTTTAGAAATTATATTATTGAAGTTGTAATTTGATAAATTTATAAGAAGATCTTTTTCTTTAAATTTTATCCCAGTATATATTTGAACCTCAAACAAAAAACAAAACACCATTTTATTATTTCGTTATGCTTCTCTCATTGTGTAGGCATAAAAGCCATAATATAGATAATCCGTCTTAGGGATTAATAAAAAAACCTGATGTTGTTAATATCTCAATAAATAAATAACACCCGGAACCAATACCTGCAGATCATACAAACATCTGACCTGAAGCGGAAATCGAATCCGCAACCTCCTGCACATAGGTCGTCAATAAGTCATTAATAAGTCACAGTTGACAGTTAACCCTTCACAACCCTTATCTCTCACCATCTCATCGAGTCACCCCATTTTAATCATCAGATCGTCTGCGTCTGTCATGTGAACGCCCGTGTCGCGTGACGTATATTTAATGAGAATAATTCTACAGAGGAAATTAAAAAAAAAACGAGATATTATCTTAGACTTTTATATAAATTGACTTGTGTTTGGTTTTTCCCTGTCTAAAAAACTGTATGTACCTATTGTGAATTCTAATCTGTGTTGGAAGAACACAAACACAAACTAAGTTTATAGTTTACCAGCTTACTTTATACGAATATTGAATACGAAAGTTTGTATGCATATTATTTGAAATTATCTTTAATAATTACCTATGCATCCACGGTTGTCTTGTAAAGATCGCTCTTGAGCGATAATACCGCCAAATTGTCACATTTTCTGTAATTTTTTATACAAAAAAAAAATGTTTAAAATAATTATTTATCTTAATTTAAAAATATTTGAACTTAATCAGTATTTTTATTGATATTATAGTGTTTTGGCTATAAAAGTTGTTTTTATCAGAATGGCAGACCTTCGGTGCACCTACGCACCAATCAGGGGCTAATTCTGCTAGCTAATCGCTTTACTATGACATGTATCGTCGCAGAATCACCCATAAATGAATGAAACTCTAGATAGTGTGTGCGGTGCTATTTGTATGGAAAGATTGATGGATTCGATTTAAATTTGACATGCGTTACGACGCGTTTCTTTTATCAAAGGTAAAAGACAAAATGTGTCATTCTGAGATGACGTCATTGTTAAGTAAAGCGAATCATCATCATCATCATCAGCCTATGATAGTCCACTGCAGATCTCCCCAATGAGCGCCATAGCGCCCTGTCTTCAGCTTGACGCATTCAGCATCTACCCGCAGTCTTTTGTAGGTCGTCATCCCACCCGGAGGGCGTCCTAAACTACGTTTACCAAATCGTTTCCTTCGTTGTAACGTAAGGCGATTAATTTAGGGGAATTCAGCCCCAGGTTCGATGGTCTATATACGACAAATAATTACGCTCAAACGAACATAAATTTCCTTTAAAAATAGATAATATGAAAGTAGAATGTTATTATTTAAATTTATCGCTGGTAATAATTTGCTTGATAAAATGCTCGAATATTTTAATGAAATTTTTGCTGTTTATGTTGTTTCACGGTTCATGAGATGAAATGAGATAAGAAAATTATCTCATAAACTTGTGCTACTCATAAGATATAAATCAGCCAGTAATAATGTTTTATCAAGAAATATTTTAAATCTAAACAGCGCTAAGCGGTAAATACTTAAATAGCTAGATTTTATAAAAGATAATGCTCTTACCTTGTGGCAGTGGGCCGGCCATATTTCGCGAAGAACCGACGGCCGCTGGGGCAAACGTGTTCTTGAGTGGAGACTGCGACTCTGTAAAAGTAGTGTAGGACGCCCTCCGACCAGGTGGGATGACGACTTGCGAAAGACTGCAGGTAGATGCTGGATGCGGCAAGCTGAAGACAGGGCGCTATGGCGCTCATTGGGGGAGGCCTATGTCCAGCAGTGGACTGATATAGGCTGATGATGAATGCTCTTACCAAAGTTATCGACATAGCTCTAAGAATTAGCAAGCTGAAGTGACAGTGGGCCGGCCATATCTCGCAAAGAACCGACAACCGTTGGGACAAACGTGTTCTTGAGTGGAGACCACGACTCGATAAACGTAGTGTAGGACGACCAGGTGTGAGGACCTGCGAAAGACTGAAAGTAGATGCTGGATGCGTCAAGCTGAAGACGCTATGGCGCTATGGCGCTCATTTGGTAAGGCCTATGTCCAGCTTGTCCAGATGATGATGATATTTGAAAATATAATAAAAGGCAATGAAACCCAAGATACCGCGCTAAATAAAGGCATAATCCAAGCAAAGTTGGAGCCAACAGATGGCTAGGACGCAGCTAAACTCCCATTACAGATTACAGCAAATGATGCCCAATTAGACAACAGCGGGTAACAAGTAACAGCAAAATGTGATATTTTGTACCGTAAACTATTTTAAATGGCGGCCAAAGTGGTCTTTGAAAGGGTGAGAAATTACGGCAATATAAATTTAAATTTTGCGAATGCTAATTTGTGAAATGGCTCTCGTAACGAGCAATGAATTAAGTTTGGAAATTTATAGTGAAAAAGTTTTTTGTCATTGCTTGTGGTGATTTATGTATGTGTTGTTTTTTTTACGATTTGTTTAGAGTACATAGGACCTAATCCTTTTAATCTGAATCTGGCTAAGCGGGAATTTAAATATTCTGTACAAATCGTCATCGACTTTGCACAGAATATTTAAATTCCCGCTTAGCCGGATTATAGATAGATAATACTTTATCGTACACTTAGTTTATAAGAACTATGTATAATAACATTTACAAAAACAAGATACTAACAATTGCTATAGAATTGTATAATTTAATTGAAATGTATAATTTCACATATTCTAATCGAATAATTACCTAATTGCATGATACCATTATAATATACTTAAGTATATGTTAAGGTATGTACTATTTGACGTGTAATATTTTTGTTAACCAATGAATTGAACTATGAACTAGAACGTTGAATATTTATATAGTTAAATCCCCTTATATAAGAAATATAATATTTAATGAAAAATAGGTTGAATTATATCATCTCTTACGCAGAACCGACAACCGCTGAGGTAAACGTGTTCTTGAGTGGAGACCGCTCGGCAAACGTAGTGTAGGACGCCCTCCGGCCTGGTGGGATAACAACCTGCGAAGATGATGATGATAAGGTTGAATTATAAAGAGAAATCACTCAAAATATTTAATTATCAAAAAACGTTTAAGTTCTTAATTATTTAGGTAGGTAATTAACCCCTGAACCATTACCGTTATCAAAGTGATCCGTGTCAATATTGGCATACATCCCAATTACCTGATACACAAGCATTATCCCAATAATTAAAGATTTAACCGATAATGTTAAACACCCAGTCCCACACTCATAAAGGCGTAATTACACTACAACAAAAGCGATAACCGAAATCTCGTCATAGCAATAATCAAAACGATAGCCTGTCTCAACCCTAATAACGGGTAATGAATGAGGGCCCCTTAGCACCAGATAATAATCACCAAACCACAGAAGGAGTAATGTTACTCTGGTAAAGTTTTACTTGATCTGATAATGAAGGAAGCCGCGATAATTTGCAATTGAACACGTGTTTTTTCACGGTAAATTTTTTACTTTCGCGATTTGTTAAAAAAAATTATAGGGTAAGTTTAACAGATTATTTATCGGATATTTATCGCAATTGCACCATCGCAGTGACGCGGTGAAAACATAGAGAAAAAACAAAAGGTGCGCAACAAATACCTTACGGGGTATTTGTCGTGTACCTTTTGTTTCTTCTCAATGTTTCGTATCTTTAATATTCATGGAAACACAGAGAAAAAACAACGCGATAAATACCTTACGGGGTATTTGTCGCGTACCTTTTGTTTCTTCTCAATGTTTCCTATCTTTAATATTCATAGGAAACACAGAGAAAAAACAACGCGTTAAATACCTTACGGGGTATTTGTCGCGTACCTTTTGTTTCTTCTCAATGTTTCCTATCTTTAATATTCATAGGAAACACAGAGAAAAAACAACGCGATAAATACCTTACGGGGTATTTGTCGCGTACCTTTTGTTTCTTCTCAATGTTTCCTATCTTTAATATTCATAGGAAACACAGAGAAAAAACAACGCGATAAATACCTTACGGGGTATTTGTCGCGTACCTTTTGTTTCTTCTCAATGTTTCCTATCTTTAATATTCATAGGAAACACAGAAAAAACAACGCGATAAATACCTTACGGGGTATTTGTCGCGTACCTTTTGTTTCTTCTCAATGTTTCCTATCTTTAATATTCATAGGAAACACAGAAAAAACAACGCGATAAATACCTTACGGGGTATTTGTCGCGTACCTTTTGTTTCTTCTCAATGTTTCCTATCTTTAATATTCACAGGAAACATAGAGGAAACAAAAGATACGTGAAAAATTCCCCCTAAGGTAATGTTATTAAAGTTAATACTCATAGGAATATTCAATCTTTAACATGAATTGAATATTCGTATGAGTATGAACTTAAAATGATACCGGAATCACTAGACAAGGTAGGAATTTGATGTATCTAAAGACAATATCGATTCAGTTTCTGTTCTAGAAAATGACATACCCCTTAATCATACGTATTTTTTTAAAGTAAATATAATAATACTTGCAATCAACATTTTGTACCCCATAAATAAATATACATAGTATTAATTTTAATCTTAATGACTTCAACTTAACGAGTAAGTAGGTCAAACATCAATCTATTCCTGAAAATAGTGACCGAATGTAATTAAATTCATAATGAAGATAAATCCACTGAAATAACATTAATTTATATTATACATATAAGTTACTTCCTGTAATAATTTATCTACCCTCCTAACACACATTGAATTCTATAGTAGCGAAATAAAGCTTATTTTATCTTCTCACTCGCCTCAGAGTGATGAGCCACTCGTGATTATATAGTTTATTTCCTTCGTGTATAAGATTAACTTGGTCCATATGGATGAGGAATTAACTTTATTGTTTCTTCGCAGATTTTGCTTCTCACAGCTAGATTTGATGTCGACGTGACGTGATTGTCCCCGTTTTTACGTGTTTGTTTCACTTATTTACTACTATCTCAAAACACTTTTGTTATGTCAGAGATAGGAAGCTCTACTTTTGTTTTTAGAGGTTCTTTTGATAAAATAGTGCGGTTGTAGAAATTATAATATTCTCTCTCTGTTATACGCGCGATAGTCTGTCCGCTCTTGTGCCTTGACGATGTTTTATTTGATATATATTATTTATAATATTATACGGGATAAAATTCAAGGCCATCATCATTATCAGCTCGTATAAATCCATTGCTGAATATAGGCCTCCCCCAAAGGACTCTAAAATAGACTATTCCACGAATAGCGGTCCTTAGTCACCTCCATCTATCTATACCATTGATAACAATTCAAATGCAAATTTTTTAAATGATTTGAACTTTTATTGTATAAAGCTTTTATAGTAAACAGGTATCATAAGTAATTATATAACATAAAATGATGCCGATGTGGCGCGGTGGGCGAAGGTCCGCCTGCGACGCAGGAGGTTGCGGGTTCGATTCCCGCCTCGGAACAATTGTGTGTACGATCTGCAGATAATTGTTCCGGGTGTTCTGGTCGTTTTCTATGTATAATAAAAAAAAAGATCTATGTAATGTATGTATTATGTATATCAGTTATATATTACCTATTACACAAGCTCTGCTTACCATGGGGTTAGAAAATGCTGTGTGAATTGTCAAGCATTATTTTATTTATTTAAATATAACAAAAAAGATCGAAGTGAAAAAAAAACAAAGTGATCACTTTATATCCTAGTTTTTACATATGCAATTTGAAATTTGTGACGTACCTATTCTAGAGTCTTGCAAGGTCTTAGGTAAATTAAGCGCTTTGATGTTTGATTATTTCCGTAATCTTGATAACCAGCTGAAGACGACATTCCACCTACTCGGATCAAACGTACCTACTAGGTTATCTCGCTAATTGCCCGTTACCAAATGAGCCATCAAAGAGATCTGTACCCTACAACCAACAGCAGCAATTGCCTCAATGGATAGGGGTCAATTGTCTGGATCCACCACATTTTGATACCAATCAATAATAACTTTAGGCTTTACCAACAACAGCATAAGATTTAAAGTTCTTTGAATCATTCGGCGTTGTCAATTGGTTCACCTTACTTGTTTATCCATTAGGGGTAATCATATTTTTATGAAGTTATCAAGGGTTGTCTATGGTGTAAATAATGGGTAGGAGGGTGCTTTGTGATCGATTAATCCCGCATGAAATTGGGATGAAATCAATTTGGACGAGGTCGAAAATGAAAACGATATCATGAGTTCCCTGTAACTCAACTGACAAAAGTCTCTTGTATTATCTACTATCTTGTATTGTATTGTATAAAGTTAGTAATAACTCTTATTATTATTATTTATAAAAAAAACCTGTGCAACTAACTTTGTATTTTCTTACTTATTGCTAATTAATACTTTCTATATAGTAAGCATTTCTTTGGATTTTGATTGATAATTAAGTTCTTGTTTTTGGGTCTAACATTTTTGTAAAAAAAATCTGCGAAAAAACCTCTATTTAAAAGGACACGTAGCGAGTAATTTTGGTGGACATGAGATCTCTAGTGTTCGTTTATAAAAACCTCAGCAAGCGAAAATTTAATTAATCACAACGATGGGTTCCGTATTCTTAGTAATACAGATAAGGTCACGAAAATAAAAGCTGAAAAAAAAAACCTGTTGAAACGTCGGGAAAAAAGGTAAAAAAACGCGTTTATCGATGCTTAAAATAAATGCTGAAAAAAAAAAACTGTTGAAACGTCGGGAAAAAAGGTAAAAAAAACGCGTTTATCGATGCTTAAAATAAATGATCCTGCACATCAAAACAATCAAATAAGGTCTGTTTCAACAAACATTGAACTAAATTTAGTCAAAGAAAGTCCAGAGTGAGCTTGACAAGTACCAATTTTATTCGCCATTACATTTCAAACGCAGTTGTTAGTTCAACTTAGTTCCAGATGTTCCAAGGCCTTAGGCTTAACTCACACCAAAAGAGCGTCGAAGCGCAGCGAAGCGGAGCGCAGTTTCAGTGTCATATGAATTTTAACTTTATTTTCATTATAATAAAACTTATTATCGCATGAGAAACTCGAACGAGTCGAATTCGCCGGAATTCCCGCGGCGCCGCGGGTATCCGCGCGACTCGTTCGAGCTTCTCATGCGATAATAAGTTTTATTATAATGAAAATAAAGTTAAAATTCATATGACACTGAAACTGCGCTCCGCTTCGCTGCGCTTCGACGCTCTTTTGGTGTGAGTTGAGCCTTAGAATTCGACAGTTGAAATTAGCATAGTAACATTTCTGAAGGTCTAGTAAGTTCTGAATACCTAGGTACCAGCTAACTTAGCGTTCAACCAACGTTTGAGTATAGTTTAGTGCCATTGTAAGCCCGTTCGGTGCAACAGGCTTGCTGCTCATTTCATGGTCTGTTTACATTGGGCTAGTATTTCAGTCCAGTATCGGATCACTGGCTGGATAAATCTTTGACAAAGAACTGCAAAAGAACGAAGTGGAAAAACGTCGAGGTGGTTTTTACCGCCCCCGGCGGTACACCGTACACAGATGTAGATAGTATAAATTAAAACATGATACTCAAGGTTAACTTTATGTACTAAAGTCATTTAAAACGGGATATTTACCATGATTTGATTTTTGAGTTACTCCGTGATCATGGCGCATGCAACTGTGCCGAAATATTGGATAACTCAAAAATCAAATCATGGTAAATATCCCGTTTTAAATGACTTTAGTATTAATAACCATGATAGTTTCAAAAGTTTTAACTTTATGTAGTTATAAATCGCTAAGAAGTTTATATAGGATTATAGGAATTTTATTTTCTTTGTTATGATGTATTAGGTTAATCAAAGCGGTTTTAATTTATTTATGTTATTATTGGGTCACTGGTTTGCAGCTAGAGCAGACTTATGCTCTGAGGACAAACAATTGACAATCAGCACATGCCACGGAGTCATCGCTGGAACGAGATTCAAAGAGAGTGTTGAAATCCCTATGTATATAGTGATAGGACAAATTAAATACTGTGACTATATTTCGTCACCAGGTTTTCAAACTAATATCGGTAGTACCTAGGTACCTATTTTATTTCAGTATGGATTTTGTATCCAGTTTAAATTTGAGCATTCAGTAGCTGCAAACTGACAAAACCACCAAATCCCCCCTTGGACCATCATGGAATCGTTCTATAAAAATAACAAACAAAAATCGGTCCACAATTAACAGAGTAATCGAGGATATAAAAATAAGTAAAAGTAAAAAAAAAACATACATACTTACTGAACATAGAACGTTCTCTTTTTATGAAGTCAGTTAATAGGACTGCCGGCAGATGCTGGATGCGGCAAACTGAAGACAGGGTGCTATGGCGTTCATTAGAGGAGGCCTATGTCCTGCTGTGGACTGCTATAGGTTAATGATGATGATGAGTTAAAAGGGGTAAGATTAACACTTTGACAGCGGATCACGTACTACGCACGTGACGCTTTTTTATCCTAGTTAGCCGCATACATAATTAGCGTACCATTCTGGGCGCGCCGGCACTTTTTGACCATAGTAATCAGTATTGAAATTCACACACGTACGCAGTACGTGATCAGCGTCTCTAACAAAAAAACTGTCACGGACAGGGTACGTGATCGACTGTCAGAGATTGGAAATAAATAAAATGCTTGGCTGTCAAAGTGTGAAAAGCTTACGAATGAGAAGTCGCCTTCCAGTCCAGTGTAGGTGAGATAGTGGAACACTCGACAGGAATAATGTAAACCAGTCTTAATCATAGCCTTGTGTTCTAGAGATCTTAGCTCTGAATAGAGTTGATTTCTATTGAATTGACACTTCACAGGCCAGGTGAGGTTCTGAAACCAAACAGGTAGTATTCGAGCAGGTTTTAACTATGCGGTGTTCCGGTAAAGGGTTTGATGATACTAGTTCCTTTTTTTAAGAAATAATGTAAATAATTCGGGAAAAAAAGGAAAATAATTCGTGTTGTTTCTAGATTGGTACAATTAAAGCTTGTGGTATCCAGATAATCATACAAGTCCTCAAGGGTGGGGGGTGTGCTGAGGGAGTAAGGGGGGGTTTAAGGTACCTTTTTTCAGATGTGTGTTCATATCTCGAATACCTGAGCTAAATCTGGTTGTACCTACTTATAGTTAGTTCAGGACATGAACAATTATTAGACGAATGACCGACAAGCAATAAAAGCAAAATGGAGGTCTTCCTTCCAGATTTCTCAGAAATCTGTTCAAAGTTAATGAGTGTCCTGTTAATCTATAAAAATAGACAGGACGTCATGTCAACAGACGAGTCTCATTAGGAGTTCGTCTCTTTCGCACCCGTTGTAAGATTATAACCGCGCTCTTTCCTTTCAGCGGATGACGTTTTTGAGCAGAAGTTTTTTTTACATGAAGCGAAGGAGAGGGTTACAATTATAAGTTTAGCAGTCCTGCACATTTGTGCGCTATCAGAAAGGGACGGAATCTTGTTCAAGTTAATATTTAACGCCATATTTCTGATACAGCAGCGATGTGGCGCGGTGGGCGAAGGTCCGCCTGCGACGCAGGAGGTTGTGGGTTCGATTCCCGCCTCGGAACAAATGTGTGTACGATCTGCAGATATTTGTTCCGGGTGTTCTGGTCGTTTTCTATGTATAATAAAAATATCTATCTATGTAATGTATTGTATTATGTAGGTATATCAGTTATCTAGTACCCATAACACAAGCTCTGCTTACCATGGGGCTAGATAATGCTGTGTGCATTGTCCAGCACTAAAAATAAATAAATTTATAAAATGTGATTAAATATTGTCAAAGTACATTTTTGACTGCACTTGTGTTAGACATCAGTATTCCATTGTTTTATATAATCACTAGCGGACCTTCCCGGCTTCGCACGGTTTTTATATTATATTATATATTATCCCTAACTTTTTTAAATATTAGCCTATGTTCACCGGGTTGTAGCTTCCCAATGGTGAAATAATTATTCAAATTGGTCTAGTAGTTTCCGAGCCTATTCATTACAAACAAACAAAAAATCAAAACTTTCCACTTTATAATACATGTGTATTAGTATAGATAACGATTATGTTACAGGTAGGTAATAAATTATGTATAATTAAATCGGTAAATACATAAAAATACTGGGAATATAATCTGGATCGGTCGATTCACACATTTCGAACCTCGTACCACCTGAATCTACTTGTTACTTGTTTCTGGACTGGTTTCCGCAACTTGGCCGCCGGTGGGCCTTTTTTGCGTGTCGGGTGGGGGGGGGGGGGGGGGGGTTGCTAGTCTAACCACCCGATGTCCTCCAGGAAGGCCAGCAGCTCGCTGATGCCGGTGCATGCCTCTCTAGGCGTCCTCGGTGTCCCAAGGGGATGCAGTCTTTGAGAAGCCACGCTGTCGCAATCCACCTGAATCTATCGACAGTCCGAAATATTTCCAATGAAAATTTCCATGCGAATTTATATGGAATTTATACTAGCTTTTGCCAACTGTATAAACATCTGGGCTTAGAACAATTTAATGCAAATATTTTCCTCAAAAACGTCGATGTGTAGGGCGTTTCCGTACACCTTTTAAAAATGATTTTAACCCAGCGAATTGACGTTGACAGGTCTGATGGGGAAAGCTTGTCGATCGCGCCCTTGTTTTTAATCGATTCTGTGACCTTTAGCAAATATGAAACATTTTTATTTGGGCAAGGTGGAAATACACCACAAAAAAAAAAATACGATATATTTAGCCTGTAAAATTTTGTCTTTGATCTAAGTAATTTGACGTTTTAAAAAACGATAAAATGTACTTCAAATTCCTATATGTGTAATGCTATGTGGATTGTCCCGCATTATTGTGGATTCATAGTGGTTTCTTCTCACTTCTTCCACTGGTGGACAAAAAATTGAAGTGAACTATAAAATATGACCTGTCTAAGTGCTTATTTGTAAGCTTAAAGAAATAAAAACTTTTCATTTTCTGTTTCATTATTTATTTAATGACTAACTTGAACGGGGAGGGGTCAGGCACAGGACCAACGGCTTAAAATTCTCTTCGGGGCACGACAACGGAGACTTAAAACAACCAACTTTTGTTCTCCGGGCAGCAGCTACTGTGCTTTTTTCTTGCTAGAAAAATCTCAATAATCTAAATATCTTTGATCATCATCATCATCATCAGCCTATATCAGTCCACTGCTGGACATAGGCCTCCCCCAATAAGCGCCATAGCGCCCTGTCTTCAGCTTGCCGCATCCAGCATCTACCTGCAGTCTTTCGCAAGTCGTCATCCTGGTCGGAGGGCGTCCTACACTACGTTTACCGAGTCGCGGTCTCCACTCAAGAACACGTTTCCCCAGCGGCCGTCGGCTCTTCGCGAGATATGGCCGGCCCACTGCCACTTCAGCTTGCTAATTCTTTGAGCTATGTCGATAACATTGGTTCTCTGTCGGATGTATTCGTTACGAATCCTATCCTTCAGAGAAACTCCAAGCATAGCTCTTTTTAATATCTTTGATAAAGATGATAAAAACACGAATACTTTTAAATTTTTGCCTCTCAAATCACTCCCAATTTTCCCAATACATTAGCAATTTGCTTATTAATAACCGATAGTAAAGCCCAAGCTGTTAATTTATTTAATGATTTAATCAGAAGTCTAGACATTTGTGGTTAAATCTTCAAAGGTCTTTAATCAATGTGCCTCCGCTTGGAAATGTGACCTTGAGAAGAATTTGTGTTATTTGAGATGGTTACATCAAGTTCAGACTACTTTAAAGAAGAGCTTGTGGCTCTACTCGATTGTTAATTATGTTAATTGTTTCTCTACTATCACTTTAGTTAGAAGGGACCTAAAAAAATTTATGAATTAACACTTTATTGCACAACAAAAAACACCTTTATATCTAAACTAGCTGCGCCCCGCGGTTTCACCCGCGTGGTGATAGATATTTTGGATAAATATACAATATATCTTTATAAATTGTATCCTATGTGTTATTCTGATGTATAAGCTATATTATTGTAAAGTTTCATTAAAATCCATTCAGTAGTTTTTACGTGAAAGAGTAACAAACACCCATCCATCCATCCATGCATACTTACAAACAGTACAATAAATGGCCTTATCGCTGACAGCGATTTCTCCCAGGCAACCTAGAGTGATGATAGAGAAACCAGTACTTGAGCTTTACCTTTATCGCTGCAAATGTCAACAAACACTGAAATTCACGTGCAGGAAGTCCAATTTAAGATGTAATTGATACCAATACCTAGATATATATATTCTCAAGGACTGTTTAATTAATGCTTATTATAAAACAGGCTCAGTGCGAGTCGAATAGCACACGAAGGGTTCCGTGTCCGGGTCATCGTGCAATACCTACTTTATTTTATTTTCTATCTTTAAAGAATTTAGAGGAACCAAAATTACTTTTTTATGCGATTTTTATCGATAATGTTTTGTCGAATATCCGCAAATTTCTAATGAAATAGTTGTTATAGTAGCCATATATAAATAAATAAATAATGCTGGACAATTCACACAGCATTATCTAGCCCCATGGTAAGCAGAGCTTGTGTTATGGGTACTAGATAACTGATATACATAATACAATATATTACATACATAGATAGATATTTTTTATTATACATAGAAAAACAACCAGAACACCCGGAACAAATATCTGCAGAACGTACACACAATTGTTCCGAGGCGGGAATCGAACCCGCAACCTCCTGCGTCGCAGGCGGACCTTCGCCCACCGCGCTACATCGGTCGTCAAAATATATAAATCAAAATGTACAATTTCAGTTTTCCTATTACGGCTCAAGAGATACAACAGCCCTAAATATTTTCATGGTAGTATGGAGATTACCTTCAACATACAAGCACAAAATATTGCCTTGCCAGACATCTACATTGGTTGACATTCTAAATTTTGGACGCTTGCCCGGAGAGAGGAACTTTTCTAGTACCCAATTTTACTTTCTTCCAATACATCATCACAATCCATCCCAATCACCCCCTTTCGAGTACACCCTTTCCGTGGCACCCTGTATAATACTGCTACTTATAAATCGTGGTTATGTTCAAAGCCGCGGTTTGAAGCTAGTCATTTAAGATAATATCTCTAAAATAATAATTTCAACTGAAGCAAAACCACCAGCGAAACGAATGGGCAGCGTTGGTCAAATAAATTAATACTTGAAAGAAAATTAATAAATCTACATCTGTTGGCAAGCTTTGAAGTCGACCACTAACTGTGTGCGACCACGGACTGTGAACTGCATGTGAGAGGGTAGACTTAGGGATAGAGATCGTACTAAAATTGAAACGCGAAAACTTGTGCAGATGAAAAGATGAATCATTGCAACCAGAGCTCTGAAGACAGTTTTGCACAAAATACTTATAGTAGCTTCGGACTTTCATCATCATCATCATCATCAGCCTATAGCAGTCCACTGCTGGACATAGGCCTCCCCCAATGAGCGCCATAGCGCCCTGTCTTCAGCTTGCCGCATCCAGCATCTACCTGCAGTCTTTCGCAGGTCGTCATCCCACCTGGTCGGAGGGCGTCCTTCACTATGTTTACCGAGTCGTGGTCTCCACTCAAGAACACGTTTGCCCCAGCGGCCGTCGGTTCTTCGCGAGATATGGCCGGCCCACTGCCACTTCAGCTTCGGACTTTGGCTATGTATAATAGATTAAATAATTATTGTGTTTTCAACACGAAAAGTAAATGACCTTGGTATTTATTCTGATCTATATTTTTCAGTTAGTATTCTGCGTACGGATAAAGCTGGATTTGAAAGAAAACATCCATTTTTCGTAACATAAAAAGAAAACAATGTTACTAATGCCAAGCTACAGGAAACGCTGGGATTGATGTAACGATCGTCAAGTCTAAGCTCGTTTTTTAGTAAGGACATTCATATAACTATGTCCCACAAACAGCTTTCAAGTCTGTGATTCATGGTTATTTTAATTTATTCTGGTTATCTAGTGCATTTGTTTTTTTTTTGCGTTAAAACAAGCTTTAATTTCCTTGTTTTAGTGTACAGAGGTTCTATATGAAAATAGTAGAAAACCGACTTTACAAATTCACACAAAAAACCAGTTCTAACCAGATAACGATGGAACGAAATACTTTTTCAGCTGACTTTTTATGAGCTTTTCAAAACAGCCAACATCCCTCAAAGCTAATGAGCTGAAAACCGGGATTGTCCAGTATCGGGTAAAGCTGTGCCGGACCGATTTTTCCGGATTAACGATTTACGATGTATCGGACCTGGGGCCCAATTCACGACTATCGAAAAATTAGTCGGGCGCCGAATTTCAACATTGAATCGCTTCGACATTTATCGAACAAACAAAATTAAATGAGCCCGAGATCATGTGAAACGAGTGGTTTATCGAATACTTTTTGATAAAACTATTCTATATGACGACCGATGTGGCGCGGTGGGCGAAGGTCCGCCTGCGACGCAGGAGGTTGCGGATTCGATTCCCGCCTCGGAACAATTGTGTGTACGATCTGCAGATATTTGTTCCGGGTGTTCTGGCTGTTTTCTATGTATAATAATAAATATCTATCTATGTAATGTATTGTATTATGTATATCAGTTATATAGTACCCATAACACAAGCACTGCTTACCATGGGGCTAGATAATGCTGTGTGAATTGTCCAGCATTATTTATTTATTTATTTATTCACGAGTAGGCCATCGCCTTAATTTATCCACCTATATATTTCACGACGTTTTTGCAGGATTGACGCTGCAGTGGTCACTGGATAACTGAGGTCGTGTCTTAAACAGGAAAGTCTATCGTCTATCTGCATATTATGTACAGGCAGACAAATGGCTCGGTAATAAACGACTCGGTAATCGTAGTGTAGGACGCCCTCTGACCAGGTGGGATGGCGACCTGCGAAAGACTGCAAGTAGATGCTGGATGCGGCAAGCTGAAGACAGGGTGCTATGGCGCTCATTGGGGGCCTATGTCTAGCAGTGGATTGCTATAGGCTGATGATGATGATGGTGAGACAAATAAGTTTTCCCGTCTTTCGAATAAAGTACGAGTATGTGTAATCAAATCACTCGATGTTTTGATGTAAATGTCGAATAGATAAATTGCGAGAATTGCCGCCCTGGCCGGATGGGGCATGCGACATAAATCCAAGTGATTCTAAGACCCAGTGAAGAAAGGTCACTCGGTACGATGCCTATAAATTACGTTTACTATAGGTTTGAAGCACAACCAATCTTGGACCCTGGAATAGTAGGTACCTTTATATATGTACATATATAGGAGCTATACATACATGGCTTGTAACTTTGTATGCAACGTATTCTTGGTAGACCCTGGTGTTTGTACGAAGCTTGTTCTTTGGTTGCTTAAGCGTCGTTTTTTGTTTCTTTGGGGAAATTAAAAATCACGTTTCAGTATTCATTATGTATGTTTTCGCTTAGGGCCAGTGCTAATTCCACGAAAACGGGGCGGAACAAAATGCCTTAACGTCTACAAAAAATATCTTGATTCTTTTTTTGAGTATTAAACTTACAGATTGGTAAAAAATACCCTATTTTATAGGCTGCGCAGATACCTGATCAAACTTGATTGTAATTTTAGGAATTTGGATTATTTGGGTTTTTTGCAATCAAATCAAATCAAAGCGTTTATTTGTAGTTAAACATACATGTACAATCGTAAAAGCCGTTAACTACATACTGAAAATACGACATACAACGAAAATACATATCTATTTATTTATTTATTTAAACTTTATTGCACTATTAAAGGTACAAAGGGTGGGCTTAATGCCGAGGCATTTTCTACCTGCCAACCAGGAAACACATGTTTTAAATAAAGGGTTGGCGTGCTAACATTACATAGAAATATAAGTAACTATGTTTATGACATTTTATAATTTATATATATATAGCTAAAACAATAAATATACAGTTCCAAATATAGCATAAGTATCAAATCAAATCAAAAGAAGAAAAAAAAAATATATATAGAAACGTTTTATGAAGAGCTATGCTTGTATAACCTCTCATCTCAACATATAATATTATTAAACTTAGTTTTAACTACAAAATGGTCCCAACTCAGCTTATGCAGGTGTTAGTAAAAACTTCTGCGCTGGTTTTCTGCTGAAATTTCAGCTTAAAACAAATGAAAATTTATAAAAGCGAAGTGTTACAGATACATACAAAAGAAAAAAATAAAAATAAAATTGTAAAGAAGAATTTAACCACCTTAGCTATATAAAAAAACATCATCTACATCAACATCATCTTTATGGTAGCAGGACACAAAATAAATCCAAGAAAAAGTCCGAAAATATTGATTTGACTCAATTTTTTTTATTTTTTATTTTTGTTTATTTGGAAGACAGACAGTACATAGACATTATAAAGAGTTACAATAAGGATTTACACAGACCAGTGAAGTCTCCACTATTAACAAATTTAAAAATAAAACTAGTGAACAGATATACAGTTAACAATAGAGTTTGAACATAATTTAAACTAAACTAAGTCAGTTATTGGCGGCAGCACTGGCTGCAATGCTTCTACGAAATGAGACAAGGGTTGAGTTGAAAATATCAATTTCATTGAAATATTTATTATAATTATTGCAAGCTCTGTTCAGAAATATGTTCTGCCTATAATTAGTTCTAGAGGTTGGAGTCCAAAAAGTTTTCTTTTTCCTAGATGAAGCCCGTGGGCAATACAAATAAATATTTTCAAGTAACAACTGGGAGTCAATTTGATTATTTAGTAATTTATATAAGAACACCTGATCTCGTATAGTGCGACGAATGTACAGGTCAACTATAGAGTCCGTGGGGGCTGTCGGTATCCACATTTGCCGAGAGTCTCAAACTCTGAGTCACATGAATCGATACTTCCAAGTCTTGCAGCCTGTTTCTTGTTGTCACTTCGAAGTCGGGGCTTGGACACAAACGGGTCACGGTATTCATGCTAACTTGGAGCTGAGCCTATTTAATATTGGTGTTAGTTTCTTGCGCGATTTTATGTTTTAGCCGCTTGTATTTTTACCAGTTAAAGCTTTACTTAGTTGTATTAGATCGCTTTTTTAAAACAATCCCTAATTCTTAAGATCAGAAACTGAATAATTTTACTTCAGACAGTTCAGGTTAAGAAACACTGGAAGTAGCTTCTGCACACAGCTTTGAGCGTTTTTTCGGAATAAAAAATAGCCCATGTATTGTTCCAGGCCCTGAATTGTATGTGCCCATAATTTCAGCTTGATCTGTAGTTTTGGCATTGTCTACGGTCAAATATTGCACAACAGCACAATATTTCGCCTATTAGTAGTTGGATTATAATTTGTTTATCCACGATTAACGACCCCTTTCAATCAGTCATATTAGGTATATTATACAATATACCAACATTCCTAAGTAGGTATGTCATCGCCCATCCTAGTATGGGATATCAAGCCTCACTTGTTAATCGGAGCGCATCGAGGATGCCTGGCCGATATGTCTTTGTTCATGGTGATTACGTCACTTGTTCGAGAACAGCCGACTATCGCTGTCTTTCAAATTCGAACGATGTTCATTTCTTTATGAGTTCTTGAAAAGAGTTCCTATTTCAATCATACGAAATGCTGAGGTTGGTGGTTCGAAATTTGAACGAAATCGAGCAAATATTTGAATGAATTTAGTATCACAAATCCGAACAAATCCCAGCCTCGCGCGTTCATGAGTTATTCTAGATAGAGATAATCTACTACACTATCAAGTTGAAGATTGAAATTGATTTTGGCAGCACTATTTTCAAGAGAAAACACTGCTATACAAATATTTACCAACCTCTCTAATACACATTTTTTTGTTGGCGAACAGTACAAAAATGACTAAGTATTCAAGATAATTATTATGGGTCTCTCGTAAATTTTAGAAATATTTTACACTGGCAGCATAAAATAAGATACGAGCTTACTGAAACCTAACCCCTCGTCTTACAGCTTCCTTACTGCGAGTTCAGGCCTCAAGCGCCACTCGCTTGAGGACCTGTGTATTGTAAACCTTTATAGACCGTTCGCTCGAGGCAAGTTGTATGGCGTTACGGCTCTTTGCTGACTGTGTGTGGACAGCGAGCTTGCTTGAGCTAACTGTTGCCGTGGGGATAGCGAGCGGTCACCACAAGGCAAGAGGCGTGCAGGAGGTGTGGGGTATTATACTTCCAAGTGAGCTTTGTTTATAAAGCTACCAACACAATAAAATAAAATAAATAAATAATAGATATTATTGTTGTTGATAATGTTGGCCAATCCACACAGCATTATTGTTTTATGGGTACTGGATAACTGATTATACTTAATACAATAGATTATATAGATAGATATTTTTTTATTATACGTAGATAACGATCAGAACACCCGGAACAAAATATCTGCAGATCGTACACACAATTGTCCTGGGGCGGGAATTGAATCCTCAACCTCCTGCGTCACAGGCGGACCTACCGCACCACAGAGGTCTTTAATAAAGCTAGCTAGTTAACAACGTGTAGATAACCAAAAGAAAACTCAGAACACAAAAGACTTACCGAAGCATTGAGTTGGTAAGTTTCAGTAGCTCCAGTATTATATTCTTTCCCACACAATCCCGCTACTTTCCTCCACAATCAGACACAAATCCTTGGCAATGTTAATAAAGTTATCTGCACAAAAGCGGACTCATGTCGGGATAAGTCCAGTCGAAGTTGCGCGTCGTGCATAAAACATGGATTCAAATCTTGAATCTGTCTCCTTGCGCGGGTTTGTTCGAGATTCGTTTAAAACAGTTTGGTCTTACGGCACAGGCTTTGAATGTGTACCTATCTAGAACACCATGTGTTTTAGTTTTATTGTTTGATGCAGTTTCTTTCTGACCGGTTTGTGTGTGTTTTTAAGAGCCTGTACTGTCCTTGCAGACCTTGCTCTTCATCCCCACTTTTAACCACCGCTTAGCCTTTAGCCCTTCTAGTCTGGTTTTATATTGTTTAGCATATTTTATGGTCCAAAGAATCAAAACGTAACACAGACATAAATAAACTAATACCTATAATTATATTATATCAATTTCCAAAAATTAAAGAAGTCATCAAAAGGCCCTAATTCCCCTAAATTAATCACTCTGCCATAATAATGGTATCGTTTCAAAATGACACATTTTACTAAATACAAAAAATAAAAAATGTTTATTCAATAATAAAGGTGTACACCCGCTGCCTTTTCATAAATTCATATAATTCTTTCCATCCAAAGGTTGCCTGGAAGAGATCGCTTCTAAGCGATAAGGCCGTCCATTGTACTTGTCGCATATAATGTATTTTTGTAATGATTGATTTGATTATGGTGTACAATAAATAATTTTTGTATTGTATTGTATTGTAAGGATACATAGTCATAATCATATTAGAAGCCACCTTTTAAGTATTATGAAAATATTTGTGATAGTATTTTCATCAAAGGTAAAATACATTTTGGTATTTTACCTTTGATTAAAGAAACTACAGATATGGACGCGTGTCAAAAGTGTCAAGGTTGAAACCTCCATGCACATAACACTCCAGCTAGAAAAGCTCGCATCATCTAACTAGTTTTTTTTTCATATATGGACGATTCTGTGGCGATACTATTGTCATAGTAAAGTGATTAGTTAGCAGAATTCGGCCCCAAAATGCTGACAACATTTCCACGTTGAATATAATAATAATCGTCATAATCACTACATAGTATAAAACAAGTCGCTTCCCGCTGTCTGTCTGTCCCTATGTATGCTTAGATCTTTAAAACTACGCAACAGATTTTGTTGCGGTTTTTTCAATAGGTTGAGTGATTCAAGAGAAAGGCTTCTAAACCATTTGACACAGATTTCCACGCGAGCGCAGCAAGTAGTATAATAAATAAATAAAATATTTATTTACCGAAAAACACATGCAAAATCATTTAAAATTCAGTGGCAGTGGAACTCAACTCAAACTAAGCAAGAATGCTTGTATCTTAAGGTCCGTGAGTGCGTTTGATAGGCAGGATTTATGTAAGAGGATGTGCAGATACAGTATGTGCCAAATTTACCAAAAAGAATACAACTAACATGCAATAATTTCTTTAACAAATACATAATAATATTTCTTTAACAAAATATGAATATATAATAATGAGAATAATTTCTAGCTAGTTCGGAATGTGATATTGTGTGCTGAGTGTCTAGTGTGTTGTGTGCCTAGAATAGTTGCTTGTGTACTGAATATGTGTGTGTGTGTGCGAGAGATAGGGTGTGTGTGTGTGTGTATGTGAGGTAGGTCTGTGAGTACAAATAAAGTCAGATGAGGTTTTCTGTTTCAGAATAGGTTAGTTCTAAGAGCTTGTTTTTAATTAGTGATTTACACGAGATTAAGGATGTATCTTTTAAGTCGCAAAGTTTGCATAGTTTGTTATAAGTGTTAATCAGGGAGAAAGCCGGGCTACGTCTTGCCATGAGTGAGTACATCTGTGGTATAGGTATTCTGTAAACTCGTTTCGAAATAATTTCGACAATAATAATATAATATTGTTGGACAATTCACATAGCAAAATTATGCCCCAAGCTAAGGTTTTCTCCGTATTTCTTTAATTTATTACGTGAACGAAGCACACATCATAAGGGAAAGATGTTATGAAATATTTAATAAGTTCGATATTATGATCCCCATTACCTAATCCGCTCAATGACCAACATTATTTTATTATTCTGTTACTAAAAGCTTTTAGTCTGTAACTTTATATGCAAAAAGTCTAACTTACGTGTAGTATTTATTCTGTTTGCTCTCAACCCTCAGAAATAATTTAAAACAGAATAAATTGCCTAATCTCAGGGCTTATTATTTATAAGTAAAATAACATATTAGTTCTTTGATCCTGAAAGGTCATGAGGCTAACATTAAAGTTATTAGTTTTTTTTGCTTAAAACTGAAACATGTGCTTTTCATGTGTTCTAAAAACATGAAAAGCACATGTTTTGGTCCTTGTTTTTTAATTTTCTGCTCTATCTCTTTCAGGTGTCTGATTAATAGATATCTGGTTAATTCAGAAGTATTTGTGATTAACAATTACTATGTACTTTCTATCATCATCATCAGCCTTTAGCAGTCCACAGCTGGACATACATATGCCTCCCCTAATGAGCGCCATAGCGCAGCTTGTCGCATCCAGCATCTACCTGCAGTCTTCCGCAGGTCGTCATCCCACCTGGTCGGAGGGCGTTCTATGCTACGTTTACCGAGTCGTGGTCTCCACTCAAGAACACGTTTGCCCCAGCGGCCGTCGGTTATGTACTTTCTATACTAGCCGTGAATTGGTTTATTTTCATTTATTTTAATTCGTCATGAAAATGCAGCCAATGGCTAAAATAGTACTAGGGATATACAGTCACGAATTTATCTGAATCGACATACACATATACAATCATAAATAAAAAAATACCATACCTACAGCTTTTTTTATTGGGGTCGCTTCCGACTGGTATTGATATGGATCAGTTGAGCTACCTGTAGATTGTTTGTGTTTACAGTGAACTCAATTATTTCAATTGTAAATACTTACTCGTATCAACGAGTACTCTCTCTCTAATCCAAAAAATATTATGAACGTAGCTACCTAAGCGAGTCTTGTAATATTGGTATTCTTACTCTAGTGTCTTTGGACCTCGACTCTTACAAAAAACAGCCCGATTAATACAAAGAGTTCAAAACTCGTGTGCCAGATTTTGTTTTAATATTCCGTATAGAGGTCACCTTTTGAGCTTCTTGAATGATAGATCACTTCTCAAAATGAGACATAGGCGAAATGCTGGAACAACATCCCGCCACCCCTAAGGAACCTGAAATGTCTGTTTATTTTTAAATTAAAGTTAAAGAAATTTTTGCTTATCTGGCAAAAGGAGCAGGAACCTCTCAGACACGATACGAGTGCTATTTAACAATTTATATACAGAATCAGTTATTTTATTTTATAACTTCTCTTATATTTTTAGTTCATAGATGATGTTTTTTTATATAGCTTTTAGTTTGTTAAATTCCTTTTTACTTACTTTTTTTTATATATTATATTAATTAATTTTTGTATGTAGCTGTAACACTTCGCTTTTATAAATTTTAATTTGTTTTTCCTCGGTCCCACAGGCCCCAGCAGAAACCAGCGCAGGTTTTTTTACTAACACCTGCATAAGCTGAGTTGGGACCATTTTGTACTTAAAACTAAGTTTAATAATGTTATATTTTCGTTGTATGTCGTATTTTCTGTAAGTGGTAACGATTTTTTTTTCTGTTTGTACATTTTATTTATGTTTAACTACAAATAAACGCTTTGATTTGATTTAGTGGATAACCGCAAATTATCTTAATTCATCTGAATGATTTCCCTTATTATTTCCTTACTATTCGTGTGTTTAATACAAAATAGATAAGTATAAGTAGGTAGTGGGATGGGATTCGTAACGAATACATCCGACAGAGAAACAAAGTTATCGACATAGCTCTAAGAATTAGCAAGCTGAAGTGGCAGTGGGCCGGCCACATCTCGCGAAGAAACGACGGCCACTGGGCCGTCGTTTCTTCGCGAGATGTGGTCAAGAAAACGTTTGCCCCAGCGGACAAACGTGTTCTTGAGTGGAGACCACGACTCGCTAAACGTAGTTTAGGACGCCCTCCGACCAGGTGGGATGACGACCTGCGAAAGACTGCAGGTAGATGCTGGATGCGTCAAGCTGAAGACAGAGCGCTATGGCGCTCATTGGGAGAGGCCTATGTCTAGCAGTGGACTAACATAGGTTGATGATGATGATGAGATAAGTACCTATTTTATGAGTGTGTGCTGATATCGCTTACTGAAACTCTAATTTGTGTTCAGTTAGAGTTTCAGTTCATCGGAATGTCACTGAGTTAATTTCACATTCTACCTATGTACCTCTTTGACCTCTTTGGTTACAAATTGTGTAATTTTGCAGGAGACTGCCTCCAACAAATAAACAAAAGGACCCGAAAACAATTACATTTAGAAACAATCAACTCTGCAGAATGTTCTCGATACCGAAAATATTCCAATTATTCCGACATAATTACAAGTTTAGCACTTTGAAGGGAAAGGATTCAAAGTGGAGTTATGTACATAATTGAAATAAATAATTAAAGCAATTAAATCCGGCTCGAAGGACCATAAAGATGTAAGGTTTCCGGCTCTACACCTTTAGATCATCTTAAGGTGTAGGGCCGAAAACCTTACATCAGACCTAACATGCCCTAATCAAATTTATTGTTTAAAAATTAATAAAAAAGAAATTAAATATTGTAATTAAAAAATAATGCATGCTTACATTTTTTTTAAATTATTATTTAATTTTAAATTCATTTTGTATTTACTTCACATAAACTGCTCTTTGATTATGCTGTGTACACATATTTAGGGATACAGTCTAGTTTTAATTATTGTGTGTAATATTTGATTGTATTCTGTTCTGTTTTGTGTGCCAAATAAATAAATAACAGTGATAAGAGATGGATATGATAATTGATAGAGAGATGTTTAATTGATACTTGATTTATTGATGTGGCGCGGTGAGCGAAGGTCCGCCTGCGACGCAGGAGGTTGCGGGTTCGAGTCCCGCCTCGGAACAATTGTGTGTACGATCTGCAGATATTTGTTCCGGGTGTTCTGGTTGTTTTCTATGTATAATAAAAAATATCTATCTATGTAATGTATTGTATTATGTATATCAGTTCTCTAGTACCCATAACACAAGCTCTGCTTACCATGGGGCTAGATAATGCTGTGTGAATTGTCCAGCATTATTTATTTATTTATTTATGAATATGCAGGACAGCGGTCGAACGCGTACTGAGCTGTCAAGCTTAGGTACCTAGGTAAAAATGCACCGCTTGTAGAAGTGCAAATGTGCGGTTTATATATAATTCGTACAGATATAATGTGGAACTTGATTTTAATTTTATGTCCAGTTCGTTGTGGTGACTTTTATGAAGACAATTACATTATTATCATCGATTTGAATTCAGAAAAACATATGCGAAAAAATCTAGCTTATCACACTAATATTATAAATGATAAAGTTTGAATGTTTAGATGTTTGTTACTTCTTCACGCCAAAACTACTGAACGGATCGTGCTGAAATTGTTCATATAGGTAGTTCTTATCTAGGCCTTGAATAAAACAACGCGCGCAAAGACGCGGGCAGAAACTAATTTTACTATAAAAACTAGTTTTATAGTAAAACTAGTTTCTGCCCGTGTCAAAATCAAGATGAATTCATCAAACTATGACAGCTGTCATAGTTCGATGAATTCATCTTGATTTTGACTAACAACATAAACAAAATTCCTATTAATCCATTACATACATACTATATACATAATATTTTATACTTTCGTAACAAAACCTACCTAACCTCTAAAGTAAGTCGAAAAGGCTTGTCAAGTATCATGGTATCAGTCAAATTCTACAAATGTAATCAAATCGTTTATTAGTCTCCACAATTTTAATAAAGGAGGCGGTATTAACTCGACCTCCTTTACTAAGGACCTCTGTGGCGCGGTGGGCGAAGGTCCGCCTGCGACGCAGCAGATTGCGGTTTCGATTCCCGCCTCGAGACAATTGTGTGTACGATCTGCAGATATGTGCTCCGGGTATTCTGGTCGTTATCTATGTATAATGTATTAAGTAGGATAGAATAGAAAAGAAAAACATTTAATTGGACACGTACAAAATACAGGCATAGAATAACAAACGGCAAATAAAGTATAGTAAGTAGGTATATCAATGATCTAGTACCCATAACAAAAGCTCTGCTTCGCGTGGGGCTAGATTATGTGTGGATTGTCCAGCAATACCTGGAGCACCTTAAAAACCTATAGTTTCACCGATTCCTACCCGAATACCAACGCTGTAATAAAGCTAAGTCTCTAAAAACCGTAAAACCTAACAATCCCTCTCGGATAAAACACCTTTACTCCCCCTGATCAACTTTATCGAACAATACGTAATCTTTAAGCTTGGAAGTAAACACACTGATCGTCGGCTCTCCGCTGGGCGAACAGTAATAAACTCCTTCCTTCAATATGAACCGGGTTTATTCCGTAGCGCTCCAAAATAAACCTACTTTTCCGCACGAGTTGTCATAATGTATAAATAAATAATGCTGGACAATCCACAAAGCATCCTAGCCCTAGCCTAGAGCTTGTGTTATGGGTACTGGATGACTGATATACTTAATACAATACATTACATAGATAGATATTTTTTATTATAAAAGATAACAACCAGAACACCCGGAACAAAATGTCTGTAGATCGTACACACAATTATTCCGATGCGGGAAACGAACCTGCAACAACCTGTGTCGCAGGCGGTCCATCGCCCACCGCGCCACAGAGGCTGTCAATGTAATGAATTGACGGATCTATCCGTGTTTTGTTTAGAACTCCGTTTTAAAATGCGACCGTCGAAGTTTTCAAGTTCATAAGAGATTAAAGTTATTCTGGAATAATTGAATTTAATTACGAGTCATGGTCATCTGTAAATAAAACGCTTGTACGAACAAAAACAAATAAGTAGTAGCCAGTTTTATGCAGTATATTAGGTACTTTAAACTTGTTTTCATTACAGGATAGAATAAAATAGAAAAAACATTTATTTAGACACAGGTACAAAATACAGGCATAGAATAACAAACTATATTGTATTGGAATTCAGTAATGTAACGCCTGCATTTATTATTTATCTTAATTAGATATTTTAACGTAATTTTACCAAAAATCGCATCACGTTATTGGGATTTTAATAAAAAAAATAAAAAAAATAAAAAAAAATAATGCTGGACACAATTCACACAGCATTATCTAGCCCCATGGTAAGCAGAGCTTGTGTTATGGGTACTAGATAACTGATATACATAATACAATACATTACATAGATAGATATTTTTTATTATACATAGAAAACGACCAGAACACCCGAAACAAATATCTGCAGATCGTACACACATTTGTTCCGAGGCGGGAATCGAACCCGCAACCTCATGCGTCGCAGGCGGACCTTCGCCCACCGCGCCACATCGGTCGTCAATGATGAATCCAGCATATTTTTCTACAATGTCTATACTCGTATGCTTGATTCTAAGTTTTTATCATGACGTACATGTCTTTATCAGCTTAAAAACTATGGTCGCTTCACGTTGTCTCATCGAAAAAAGCAACAAAATTGAAGGTGTCTTTAGAAACTCAAATAGCAATTTCCCTGAAATCAACCCTTCATTTCAAGGCAACACTCACACAGGCTCCTGCCTTATCAAAGCTTTCTGTAGCAGAGCTCTTGGGAATAAGCCTACGAGGAAACGGGAAATAAAACTAGGGGTTTAAGTCGAAAATCACATCGGCTAGGATTGAACAAGTCTCTGGAGCTTAGAAATGAGGGCACATTGTTAGGAGGAAATAAATGGGCTTTATGTACTCGTGCTAAGGCTCTGATTGGGTTAATTTGTACGATTTAGAGGAACCATTGTATCGAAGAGGAGCTCAAATGGGTCCAAACTCCAAACCCAAATGTCAGCTAATTACGTAAGATAAAACACGAAATTTGGAATATTCCGGTCAAGTTTTTCTTAAGACAACTTGCCTCGTCTTCCGAAATGTTCAAATTCCAAATATTTGAGATCATTAATGAAGTGAAAACTGGAGGAGGTCTAATTAATTGACTTGTGCTCGATGAAGTTAAGGGCCGCTGTAAGCTTAATGGTTTTAAATTGACCATCTTTCAGTTTTATTGGGTGCTTGCTTTGATGGCATTCATTTACTTTCAGGAATTTGTACCGTTGCGTGTTGAGAACTAAATTTTGTCATTTAATTCTACTGTGTCATTTTAAATCAAGAGGTTTATTATTATTACTAACAAAATTTGTAAGTATTATAAAACACAAACTAACAAATCGTTAGTATATGACTATAGAAGTAGCTAAGTACAATTTCCAACCTTTTCGGGTGAAAACACAAGTAACTATTAATCATTACATTATTTTGATTAAGTCAAGGTTTACGCTACGAAAGCATTTTGTTCCACCAAACGGCCTGAAGATAGGTGAGAAAAATTTAAGCAATGAGATTTATGTAAATTCTAGTAAGACTTATTTTCCTAGCTTTTCCGATCCATTTCACAGGACGAATCACAATAAGTTACACAATAACATATAATAACACAATATTTTGGTACCCATTGTCGTCCGTGACTTCAATTAGTATTTAAGGTCTTTGGCTGAAAAACAGCGCTGAATATAATAATGTTCAGCACACGCTGAGCCAACCCCTATTTCGGCGCAGGGTCATGAAGGCAGTCTTATTTTCTTAATATCACCTATTTGTGTCACTTACCCTTTGATAAACTAATTTATTTGCTGTTCATTTTGTACCTGTGTCCAAATAAATGTCTTTCTATTCTATTCCATTCTATTCCATTCTATTCCATTCTATTCCATTCTATTCCATTCTATTCCATTCTATTCCATTCTATTCCATTCTATTCCATTCTATTCCATTCTATTCCATTCTATTCCATTCTATTCCATTCTATTCCATTCTATCCCATTCTATCCCATTCTATTCCATTCTATCCCATTCTATCCCATTCTATCCCATTCTATCCCATTCTATCCCATTCTATCCCATTCTATCCCATTCTATCCCATTCTATCCCATTCTATCCCATTCTATCCCATTCTATCCCATTCTATCCCATTCTATCCCATTCTATCCCATTCTATCCCATTCTATCCCATTCTATCCCATTCTATCCCATTCTATCCCATTCTATCCCATTCTATCCCATTCTATCCCATTCTATCCCATTCTATCCCATTCTATCCCATTCTATCCCATTCTATCCCATTCTATCCCATTCTATCCCATTCTATCCCATTCTATTCCATTCTATTCCATTCTATTCCATTCTATTCCATTCTATTCTATTGCTTATAGTAGCTTAAAGTCGTTTCCCCGACGCTACGACAAATTTTTCTTTTAAAAATATTTGGCCACCGCTCCCGCACCCGCATTCCATCATAGAGGATGTAGAAAAATAATGCTATAATAAAACTCAGGTGTTATGTAATAAGTGCAAAGCTGAAATTCCGAAATTTTTATCTCAAGAGGATCAGAATAACCCCTTTTTGGCTTAACACATTTAAGAGCACATAGGACTTATAATATAGCAGCAATATCATAGATTAGGACCATACCAAGGTCCAAAATACAAACGAACAGAGACCAGAAATTGAAATGAAAACCCACCCCCAAAGACCGGCCATTGGTTATTAATTTCCCATACGTACTGTAAATAAAATAAAAGCTGAAATCCCCTATCAATGTATCAACGTGCCGCGATCCAATTTGTATAGATTACGTACGCTGCACCGGGAATTACGTGAGTAATGGCTTTCATTTATCTTTCAAAATCGAAGTCCGAGTTTCGTTTTTTTAACGATTGCCTCAGGAAAATTACAGCGATTATTGGTAGCTGCTGATTCAGGGAATAAGAGTTCATAGGCACTGGTTCAATTGCGCGGTTGTTTTTTGTTTTTTTACTGGGCGATGAACGGAATACTAGTCATTTAAAACAGGATATTTACCATGATTAG
Organism: Eupithecia abbreviata; assembly: GCA_943735965.1. Taxonomy (NCBI): domain Eukaryota; kingdom Metazoa; phylum Arthropoda; class Insecta; order Lepidoptera; family Geometridae; genus Eupithecia; species Eupithecia abbreviata. The sequence continues at coordinate 2,073,683 of OX030979.1, read as the reverse complement.
AAATTTGATTTCCATTATTTCGGCACAGTTTGAATAACTGAACGGCACTGCGAGTAAGCAGTGCCGTTTTAAATGACTTTAGTGTTAATAACCATGATAGTTTCAAAAGTTTTATTGATGAACGAAACGACAACCTTTGAACGTCGGAGAAATTATTTTCTTTATTGTGTGCTTTCGGTTAGGCTATGGGAGGAGCAAGAGCGAATTTTTATATCTTATAGTCGCGAGGTAATATGTTTTAGAGTGTATCTGGTTGGAAAATATTCATTAGATCACTTTTGACACTCCACTCTCGCTTTAAGACATTTTTTTATTTATCCTGATTTGTAACACTGCTGGTCAAAGGCCTCCTCCAAATCTTTCCACTTAGACATATTATTTGATAAAATATAACTGACAGTTTATTCAAAAAAATAATCTTGGTGCCATAGACACTGGTATAAAAAAAGTATTTGTGCCACAAGGCCAAAAATTCTCAACCTTGGCTGTGTATTCAATACCTTAACTACCCAAGCCTTTTCTAAATAGGCACCTTAAATTGGTTTTCGAATCTATTTGACCCAAATCATTGAATCACTAACAGACTTTCAAGCAAGTACCAAACTCGGACACTTCTATTACATTTCTACAGGGATCAATAACAATCGTCCCCAGGGCGACATTGGAACTTGAATCAAATGTTCGAATACACGGCGATCGGTCGACCGGCTAATTCACGGACCTAATTGCTTGTCGTGAGTCAATTTTCGACAAGAGAGTAGACGTAAGTGACAGCAATTACAGTTTCGACAGCAATCGATTGCGAATTGGCTTATACGTCGCAAGTTACCCGATGATAATCGATCCTTAGCTATACTGTATTTTTTTAATCGATTTTGCTGTACCTACAGTCAGTCTTTTTATAGCCAAGAAAGCGCTCACTTAAAAAGCAAAAATCCTAGCCCTTTCCCAATCTCGCTAAAGCCTAGCAACTGAACTTGTTTGTTTTAGACATTATTATTTTATTAATACATATTTTTTCAAGTAACCAACCTATCTCTCCGCTTAATCCATTGATAAAAAAATTTGGGTAGTCCAGAACTACCGGGACTTTCTTTAAAAAAATGGTATTAGATATAAATTAACACGAGAGTGCTAATCTAATAACAGGCAACCTCTCGCCTCCTTTATCACAGGCAGGATTAAGTCCTATCTAAATCCAGAGTAGGATCGAAATTATCAGCCATGTATGAGACCTTTGTACAAGAAGCCGGACAAACCCCCGGAGATTGATCGTTGAGTCTGACAGAGAGCCTTGATGACCCGTTTTCAAACCCGTTGTCAAATCAAACACGATCTAGAATGATCGCTCAAGCTGGTATATCGCCATCCAGTTATTGTTAGCCGAGTCAAAAGCAAAGCGAATGTCCTTTGTGTTGACCAATTGACAGCCTGTATTGATAGATCGATACCAAGATAGATAATATTTTTTTTATAACAACGCGAAACGTAGTGTCAAAGGACCCCCTACTCGTTGAAATGACGACATTATAGCGATCGCAAGGAATCGATGTTGAATGGCGGCTTAGTACGATTTGTGGCGTCATTTTGGGGAGGTCTATGTTCAGCAGTACTGCTGATGATGATGATAAGCCTCAAAATGCTAACAGGGCCATAGATCATGGTTGGAGTTGTTCAGGGCACTTGGTCAGAGGAGGTGTTGGCCGCTGGAGTAAAACCTAACCGCGTGGTGGCCATGAATCGAAGGTAGAAAACAGTCTGGTCCTTTCGCAAGATGAGTTGATGATATCGTCAGGGTCGCAGGGTATGCTTGGATACGGGAAGCATAGGACAGACGAGGCTGGCAAAAGCTAAAGGAGGTCTACACCCAGAAGTGGGTGTTACCAGGCTAGAATAATAATGATGACGATGGTAAGCCTATGTTTGTCATAGCTAGGACAACTGTCACAATTTTTCTGAAGAAAGTGTAAGAAATTGTTGAAGTTTTCTGAGAAAATACTCTAAACCCTTTTGAATTCAGAAAGCACAAACGGTAGTTTTCTGTAAAAGGAACAAAAGCTTTATTTGAAGATAAAAGTCACCCTTATTTGAATTAGAAAATTGAGACAGAATAGCGGAGGCAATTTATTTGCAAATAATACTGAGGAAAATTTAATTTGGTAGAGGATTTAACCGCAGTCGGCTTAGTGGCAACCAATTATTTGTGTTAGATGCCTTTTGAATAAAATAGGACTTAAGTTCAGCTTTCGCAGATTTGAATACGAAATCGTTTGTAGTGTGTACTTTTCAGTAAAATGTAAAGTGGATATATTGTTTGGAAAACCAAACAAAATCTAATATGAACTAATCCTAGTAGCTAGTATATATAATGTATTTATGGATTAAAGTAAAGTTACGAGTAAATACAGAAGGGTAATCTGCTTTAAGAATTAAGAAAAAATATCATTTTTTATAATCCTTAGTCCCAACCTATTGGAAAATTACCTCGTTTTTTGTTTTCACGATTCACTTCTCAGTAAATTAGCTTTTTGCATCAATTAATTTTAATAATTTGATTATCATCTATAGATCGAGAATTAGATCAAGTGATTCACCCTATCTCATCCTGGGCCTTCCATCTGATCTCTTAGAGTATGATGGGATTAGTCGTTTCTAAAATACATTCGAATAACTTATAAAAATTACAATACATTTAATTGCCAGATGTTATTAATTTTATTCTAACATGTAGCTGTTGTTTAACGTCCATTTTCGCCATCAGATTGATGACAAACAGTTGCACAATCATAATTTAAAATAATTACGACCAATGTCAAATTATAATATTATTTATTTATTTAAACAATATTATAATTTATACTCTCTAATTAAGTACATGTACAAAAGTAGCCATTTGTTCGCATAAACCATTTTCGTTAGTACTGCGTAATGCCATCAGACAATAGACAATGATGAGACCATTCCCACTTTATTCGCGAAATCTTTTTATCGCGTCCAAAATGGTAATGACGGCAATCTAACAGCCATGCCCGAACAAATGTATTGCGATAAAAAATAAGAACTTTCATTAACCTTTGTGAGGAAATCAGTTTCAGGACGTGTCGCAATCAAACGATGTTGTTCCGATATTTAATTGTTAATTTATATTAGTCCTTTAGTACGAATTATTATAATATCATTTACTAAGTACAGCTGTACACACATCTTTATGGTACAATGTAGATTAAAACTACTTTTTTATGATTATTTAAGATAGCAATGTAATGTGTTTTGTGTGTTTAATGAATAAAATAAAATAAAAATATTATGCTTAAAATAAAAGGAGAGAGAAGAGGAACTCGAGACGTCTTCTAGCAAAGTAAAGGTTTATTGTTCGCTTCTTCACTCGTACTTTACCACAAAAACATTGAAGTGAACAAAAAAAATCAAAGTGATCACTTTATTACCTAGTTTTAGGTAGTTTGAATTTGTGACGTGTCCGGCCCAGGGTAAGAAAATAAAGCAATTTGATTTTTGATGTTTGACACAAATCCAACTTTATTTTGTGCGATACAAAAAAATATTTGGGCCGTTTTCGGACCGCGTAAACCTATAAGCTAGCAAACAATGAATGAATGAATGAATGCATGAACTCTTTATTGTACTTAAGATATAAAATAACACCTTATATCTAAACATTACATATTGACAGTACAATAGGCGGCCTAGTACAACAGCGATTTCTCCCAGGCAACCGATTGGAAAAAAAAAATACAATACAATTAATTGCCAGATGTTTTTAATTTGTATTCCAACATGCAGTTAGGTACATTGCCATCAGATTGATGACAAACTTTGCACAACTATACGATGACTAATTTAAATATGATATATAAATTTTGATTTATTTAAACGATATTATAAACAATTAGTGTACTTGGCCGTTCTATAATATCATTAATAAAAAATTTAATAAATAATAATAATTCTACCTTTTTTGAATAATCGTATCTAGATAGAACCTTCAACAAACGTAGTGTCGGACGCCCCACGGCCAAGTGGGATGACGACCTGCGAAGGACTGCAGATAGATGTTGGATGCGGTAAGCTGAAGACAGGGCGCTATGGCGCTCATTGGGGGAGGCCTATGTCCAGCAGTGGACTGCTATAGGCTGATGATGATGATGATGAAGGATTGATGATGGTTTTTAGTATATAGATGATTTAATTATTCATCATTCGTACCGTTGGGGATTAGAACACGCTCCCAGCTACGCTCCCAGCTATTATGATGAGATAGAACCGAACCTTCAGTGTCAAAAGCATCATCCAGTTCAAAGAACTAATTGCCACACCCGACTTGGATATTTAGTTACTTTAGTCTAAGTACCTACTCGCTAGGTTCCTACTTGAGCGCTTAGTGGTCGCTGTGCTAAGTAACATCCACAGGATTGTAAGAAATAGCTGGTTCGTGACCGAAGTCAATCTTTTTAAAATGCAGGCCCAATTATTTCTTTGAGATCGCATAAAAGACGACGACGTTTGCGGTGCGGTGGGCGAACGTCAGCCTGCGACGCAGGAGGTTGCGTGTTCGATTCCCGCCTCGGAACAAATGTTTGTACGTTCGCAGATATTTATTCCGGGTGTTCTGTAATAGTATTGTATTAAATATAGTTATCAGTCATCTAGTACCCATAACACAAGCTCTGCTTAGCTTGGGGGTAGATAATGCTGTGTGGCATTATTTATTTACGGATCTATTGCCACCCACCGTTGCCTACATTTTTACACTTTGATTCCCAAACATCTTGTACCTAGAGAAACCCGTGGAGGAAGTGAAATGCAAAAGCCGTTCGTCTAGTGCTTGCAGTGAGAACACTAACCATAGTGTTCCCACTAATGAGAGCACTGAACCGGCTACCCTGAAGTACTGTGCGTTACACCAATACGCTGAACTTCAAGACTTCAAAGTTACCCATATTGAGCGGTCCATGAATGTTTAACTTAAGCCTGACCAAAATGAATGAACTTTGACAGAGAAGAAAATTTTGTAATGGGTCCGAAAATACCATAGCGATACGTAAAAAGAGAAAAAAAAAACAAAACTGAACGAGAACGAATCGCACTCTATTTCATCATAATATCATATTTTTGATTGGGTGCATTTACTGCTTTCGGAATTAGCTTCGGCAATAATTGAATTTTCTCAAAGCTATAAGGTTTGCCAATGACGTCATCCGCGACAATACTCGCGTATTAGAAAAGATATTGTTGCGGATGACGTCATGGGCAGAAATGCCGATCTCTGTCATTGGTATCGGCCGAAATACCAATCCAGTGCATGCTATCTATACAAATATTATAAAGAGAAAAGGTTTGATTTTTTGTTTGTTTGTATTGAATTAGCTCCGAAACTGCTGGACCGATTTGAAAAACTCTTTCACCATTGGGAAGCTACTCTATCCGCGGTGAACATAGGCTATATTATATTTTAGAAATGTGAAATTCGAGTTTAATGCGGGTGAAACCACGGGAAACAGCTAGTACCTTATAACACAATACAAAGCAACAATCCTTTCGCTCCGTAAGCTCTTTTAATGCACGCCGCCGATTGTACCACTAGACTTAGTATTAAGATCCATTATTGTATTTTTTTGTATTGATGGTGCATTAAATAAATATTGTATTGTATTGTATCTTTTCACTTCTTCCACTAGTGGACAAAAAATTGAAGTGAACAGTAAAATAATTTTATTTGATAATCATTTATATTTAAAATATGACTTGTCTAAGTGCTTATTTTGTAAGCCTAAAGAAATAAATGATTTTTTACTTTACTTTACTTTTACTTATCAATTTTAGCTGTCTTCCCAAAGGATCTTCTAAATAATACTCTCAAATTAATAAATTCAATAAGCGTATATTTCCATAACAAACGTGAAATTTATAATAGAGCAGTTTATTATCGAGACAATGTAAAGAAACAACAATGCGGTTTTTGCCCAGGCTTTTGTTCTTGTTCTAAATACCAATACAACTTTAATTACGAAAACTGTTCCTACGCAACTTCGATAACAGTTGCCACAACTTTTCTAGAATAGTTTCTTCTCTCTATTACACTTTGACTGCGATTTTTTTTCGACGACTGCGATCTTTTTTTTAACCTAAAAAATTCGTGCTGCCGCTCTACATAGCGGTTGTGTTGCGCCGCACATGCGTTTCGTTCGAAAAATATTACGGCTGTGCTGAGTCACAAAGATCTGTATTTTCTCAGCCGCTGCGCTAGTGTGGTTTTACGCATATTAGTCACTTGTAGAAAACACATACCGTGTGATTTCAGCAATCAAAGTGTTAAAACTATAAATATTAATAAATATGGACAATCCTCACAGCATCATCTAGCCTCAAGCTAAACATAACTTGTTTTATTGGTACTTACACATAATCCATTAAATTGATAGTTTTTTTATTCAACAATGAAAATACACAGAACCCCGGAACAAATATTTGCAAATCGTACATACATTTTTCCAAAGTGGGAATCGAACCCACCTCCTGCGTTACTGGTGGACCGTCGCCCACCATTCCACACGGTCGTCATATCGGTCAATATTCATACAATGTTATGTATTACTAGAAAAAAGTCGTTTGTCTGTCTGTCCCTATGAATGCTTAGATCTTTAAAACTAAAACGGATTTTGATGCAGTTTTTTAAATAGATAGAGTGATCCAACAGGAAGGTTTGTAAACCATTTGACACATAGATTTCCACGCAGGTGAAGCCTCGGGGCGGAGCTAGTTCTATATAAATGTTTTATTGTGTTTTTTTGGTGACAGACAGACAGCGGGAAGCGACTTTGTAAAAAACTATGTAGTGAAGATCGTGTTAATATTAATTAATATTATTGTGTCCTTGCAGGCACTTTTGGTTCAAATCTTACATCAAATACTTGATTCGGATCATGAATGTACTCGTAAGCCTGATCTGAAACAGCTTTAGTAGTTCATTGATCTATTTAAAGCGCACAGGGGAGTAATTAAACAGCGTCTGGTATTCCCTTTAATTTGTTTATTGATCTAAGATTTGAAGTTCAAGGAAGGGGTGCTCGTTAACGTTGCTTGTATAGCGGTTTATGGTTTTTTTTGTTGCTTAGCTGCAGTTAATGTACCTACATATTTTATGTAATGTATACGTTTTCTGATCTCTGTTGCGTGTGTTCATTGAAATAAATGGATAAATACAAAGATGTTTATTTAAATGTATTTTTTGTTAATTGTTGTAATTTTTATTTTGTGTTTTCTATGGACTATTGTTCATCATCATCATCATCAGCCTATAGCAGTCCACTGCTGGACATAGGCCTCCCCCAATGAGCGCCATAGCGCCCTGTCTTCAGCTTGCCGCATCCAGCATCTACCTGCAGTCTTTCGCAGGTCGTCATCCCACCTGGTCGGAGGGCGTCCTACACAACGTTTACTGAGTCGTGGTCTCCACTCAAGAACACGTTTGCCCCAGCGGCCGTCGGTTCTTCGCAGATATGGCCGGCCCACTGCCTATAGTTGTCTAGAAATAAATAAATAAATAATGCTGGACAATTCACACAGCATTATCTAGCCCCATGGTAAGCAGAGCTTGTGTTATGGGTACTAGATAACTGATATACATTACATAGATAGTTTTTTTTTTTTCAAATAAAGAATTCGAATTGAATTTATTGATTACGTGACTCGTAAATTAGCAATGACAGATGATTAATACTTGTAAAGTAAAAGTAAAAGTAAAAAAAAAAATATTTTGTCAGAACAGAACTGAGTCTCTTATAAACTAAACTTAGATTAACAGACGACAGAGACTGACAAAAATCGGTCTCCACTCAGCATGTGCTATGGTAGAGCAGATCGTACCATAGCGCTGGTCTTCCGTGGAGACCGTGGTGCGCAAGGTGGCCTAATATAGTGAGGAACCAAACAAAAATATAACTTGTTGCAGCTTTAGTATTGAAATCGCAAACGAAGATAAACACAGTAAAATGTTATTAAAGTACATCACTGGAGCAATAGCAACATAGTAGCGAATTCCTTTCTACGATTTCAACCGTTTACTCCGTTCCTTGCAATATACGTCATTGAATGCATCATCTACATTGCCAATTCCGTAGCCTTTATCTTTGGCTAGTTAAGGTTCCATTTCTCTTAGATTGTTATCGTTTGGGTTGGAACATGTCACGCTTGGTTAGAGCGTCATGCTTCACCTATTTTAGTAGCCGCAATAGTAATGCTGCCTCCGAGGACACTTAGTTTTGGTGCTTTGTTTTATTGTTGGACAATCAAAGTTTATAGCTGTTTGTCTTGTGTGCTATTGCCAATGTTTGTCACGGGTCAGTTGATTATGAACTCTGTTGTCTTGAGATGTTAGCTCGTTGTTGTCTGCGCGTGTGTTTTGTGTTCCTACAATGTCCCTGAATAGAAGGACGTTTTAGTGTGAGTGATTGGATCGTGTATGCCTAATGTAGAAAAAAATTGCTGAAGTTACTTTTTCGTTTACGTTTAATTTGCCAATACATTTGGAATAATTTATTTACAAGCACTGTAACAGCAAACTTTATCTGAAAATTCGTAAAAAGTACATAAAAATAATATTATGATAAATATAAGCATATCATTAGATTTCAAATTAGAATCTGTACTAAAAAGCTGGTATTCTTCTGATGAGCAAAAGCTTCCCTTGCCTTTCTTACATTTAAGGCTTTTTGACAACAACGTTGTTCACAAGCCCTCAGGAAAAGCTTTCTCAAAAATAACCGTAAAATATTTGGCAGAAAAATATTTTTCGTTTCGTTTACTTTTACTATCCATTTGCTACTTTTCAACTTCAGCATGTTCACTTTGATCGGAGAGTTGGGATTCTGAATCTTTGCTGAAAGTTACCGTTCGATTCCAGGTTTCCGGACAAACGTTTTATTTTCTTCGTGTCTGCACTCGGAGCGGAAATATTGAAAAATTCCGCTACGTATAAATTTTCTACACGTCAAAAAGATTTTTAGCTCTGAAACTATTGAAACTATTTGAAAAATTCATTCACTGTTGGAAAGCTACATTATCCCCGGTGAACATAGGCTATAAATTATATTTTAGAAATGTGAAATTTGAATATAACGCGGGTGAAACCGTCGGAAACAGCTAGTTTGATATAATTTTGTGCGGAAGTTAACAACAAAATCACACATTTTAATGGTCAGGTCAATAGATATTTCCCGCAGCATCATACATATCCAAAAGTAAGCAGAACATGGGTTATCGATGCTCTGACGTCATAAATACATCTAAATATGAAGCATGAAATAATGCACCAAATATCACTGCCATATAATTGAAACTTTGCCCAAATGTATTTATTTTATATAACATTGTGGCTTTGGCTTTTTGTGTACATATTTTTAAGATAATTTAATTTTCAGTCAAATATTAATTGACGTAAGTAACCAAGTATGCTTGGCTCCTATGGCGAAAATCTATGAGTATCCGTAAATTATCAGTATTTTGGTCGTCCGCTATGAAAGCATACCACCATTAGCAAACTCCGTTCGTAGGTCGCGCTCCCAGAACTTATATTTATTTGCAGTCTCCTCGTACATCGATCTCTTTCGCTCTAAGTAAAATTTCTTGAAGTTGTTTTTGTAGACTTGATTCTTGGTTTGAACATATAAATTACTTTTAACTATGATTTATTTTATGATTCATTTTCTGAAGACAGGGCGCTATGGCGCTCATTGGAGGAGGCCTATGTCCAGCAATGGACTGCTATAGGCTGATGATGATGATTTATTTGAATCATGAAGCAAGAGTTAGGAAGGTACGTTTTTATGAGATAATATTGATAATTAAGGATCAAAAGGGCCTAATAACCTATATAATAGAGTTTTTATAGAATTAACTCTCGCTCGAGAGTTTATTAATGAAAAGGATTGTAATGTTTCTATATAAATGCATTTTTTATACATGATGTAACAAAAGGTAAGGACCAAACTTTCAGGGGTGGTTCAGCCTCGGTCATGGAATCAAGGAAAAATATTTGTAAAAATTCTTGACAGTTAGATTTTTAAATTATCATTAAAATAAAATGACCACTGTACGTGACAAAGCAATGACTGATGCATGATGATCATTTCTTTTTTTTTCTTTCGAATCTTTAAGTCGATGTTTTTCAATACTTATGATGTTTCGTGATGGAAGCTGAACCCCCCGAAAGTTTGGTCCTTACTTTTTATTACACCTTATATTTGTCTCATCCAACTCACCAACACATCAATACACATAACTTTATGTTCAGGAACTGACATTGTCAACGGCGAAAGAGATTTGCAACTTTTTACACTTCCCCTAAAATGGAGTCCCCATTAAAAAGTTTAACCATCATTTATTTAACTCGTCATAAAACACTAGAAGATAAACAAAGCGACGATAAAAGTGAAATAAGGCGATAAAAGGGATTTATAATTCACATTCTTTTGAAATACTGGTGCGGGGTAAGCGGTAACATAGTAGGGCAAGTAAGAACCGCACAAAACAGATTCGCCCTTTATCTGAAGGAAATGAAAATTGCTTTCATCCATTATTTACTGATTGAAAATCAAGCTTCCACACTAATATTATAAATGTGAATGTTTGGATGTTTAGATGGATGGATGTTTGTTTTTTCATGAATCGGGCGGAAATTTGAAATGTTTTGATTTATTTTTCGCATACTGGTAGTTCTAGGCCTGGAATAAAATATAGACTATTTTAATTCCATAAATCTGTTTTTATGGGACAGAAATAACCTTAAAACGATTTCATAAAAAAAAAACGCAGAAGACGCGGGCAGAAACTAACTTTATAGAATGCCCGATTTCTATAACAGCAATGAGAAGATTTACAAAAAACAACCAAATAGGTACTCGAATCGGTCGTGATGGTTGACACATCGGTCGTAAATTCAGCCAGTTTGTAGAATATCGAGGCTGATTGTAACTGATTTGTTTGGAATATCTTATTAATTTCATTCAACTAGATGGCTAAGTGATGCTAAGCTAAGTATTGAACGTCGAATTTTAAACAATCGGCCTAGGCAGGCAATTAACTTAATTTCCCCTATCCATTACACAAAGGGCCAGTTTCTACGATCTGGCGGTGATATTGACACTGTACTCTTAGTTTTTTTTTGGTATTTGGATGAAGAGACAAAAAGCAAGTGAAACGCGAGTATAAGTACTATTCTTTCATCTACACTTTGCTTGAAAAGTCTAGCAGTAGGTACTAAATATACTTCTCTCCTACTAATTCCTTATTCTACGCTTTCCTTGTTAAGTGGACCGCCACAAAACTAAAGACACCTTTCAACTTGAACGACTTTACCAATAACTGTTCCATAAAAATAACATAACCGTTACACTGTTACTTTATAACGTTATTCTGTTATTTTATAGCCCGCAGATATTGTTTTCGGGGTGTAAACTAGGGTAGGACGTTTAATTTAGTAGGGTCCCGTACAAAAACATTAGGGTCTCGTAAGGGTAGTGTCAATTCGTCTGATTTAGGCGCGGGATCGGTTAATCGGTTTACAAACTTTAGTGAGTTATTGATAAAGTTTAATTTTCTTTGTAGGTTTAGCGTGCCTTGGAGTTATTGTTAACTGAGATAATTTTACTCGTATTTACTGCTCTTGCTTTTGTTTCCTTTAGGAGTAGTCTTGGGGTGTGGACGCTTATTTGGCTATCAGTTGCACGTTTTGGATGTTGCGCTTTAACTTCCAAGTTATGACAATATAAAGTTATGTCAGTTATGTCAGAGGTCGTCAACCTCTGTGGCGCGGTGGGCGAAGGTCTGCCTGCGACGCAGGAGGTTGTGGGTTCGATTCCCGCCTCGGGACAAATGTTTGTGTGATCTGCAGATATTTGTTTCTGGACGTTTTCTATGTGTACTAAAAATATCTATTAATGTAATGTATTAAGTAGGTACATCAGTCCGCTGTACCCATAACATGCTTTGCTTAGCTCGCGGATTATACAGCATTATTTATTTATTTTACATGAGGAAATAGAAATATTAAATATAATTAAGGGACCTTCATTTATTTTGTCTATCTTAAATCTAGTGTTAACATAACATAAAATCCGACAGGTATTGATATAGATCAGTTAAGCTACCTATTTGAGTCGGATTGTTTGCAAAATTCTGCAGTTAGCTCAATTGTTTCAATAATTGTAAATACGTTCTCATTTGTTTCTATTATTTGATTGTCACTTTCTTTGTTAATAAAATGATAACACATCAAATTTCCCTCATCAATTATTGCCGTCAGATAAATTAACGAAACAATTTGATACACCCGACCATAAAATTTACCCCAAGGAAAAGGCAGCAATGTTATAATTAAGAGAAAGAGAACTACACAATAAAAACTATAAATATCATGAGGATATAAACAGATAACCGGACAGACAACGATACTAAAAATCTTTAACAGATATCTAAAATAACAAACACACGGGGTTCCGTTGAAAAAAAAAATCATCTGAGAGAAAAGACTAAATGGAATTCCAAACTTTGAAAACAGCTGAAGACAGGACGCTATGGCGCTCAATAGGGGGCCTATTTCATTTCATAAAAAAATCTCAAACAATTAATATCCAGTTGTGGACAAAATAAGATGGATGATGATATTGTTGATGGTGAAACATAGTAAGCAATAATAATTGTTATTAAGATCTTTTATGACATGCTATGATGACGCCACGGCTATGTCACCTTTGTGACGTAGTTAAAAATATGTTTCTATTTTTAGTCCGTCAGTTAGATTATCATAAGATATTGGACACGTATTTTTTCTTTTGTCAATCAAACGAATACTTACAAAAATAAAGCGCGTCAAAGCTCGTGACGTCACAATTTGCTAAAAAGTGTAGCAAGACATTTTTTTTGTTTAATTGACAAAAGAAAAAACACGGGTCCTATATCTTCTAATAATCTAACTGAAGTAAATTTTTAGGACACTAGCCTAATAAATAAATAAATAATGCTGGACAATTCACACAGCATTAACTAGCCCCATGGTAAGCAGAGCTTGTGTTATGGGTACTAGATAACTGATATAAATAATACAATAGATTACATAGATAGATATTTTTTATTATACATAGAAAACGACCAGAACACCCGGAACAAATATCTGCAGATCGTACACACAATTGTTCCGAGACGGGAAGCGAACCCGCAACCTCCTGCGTCGCAGGCGGACTTTCGCCCACCGCGCCACATCGGTCGTCAATGATCTGTGGTGAACAATAAAGTAATTTTGTACTTATTGTTTTGTTTAAAATACGAGTATATATTTTAATAAAATATGTCTTATTCCATCATTGTATCTATAAATACAATACAGAGTAGTTTGCCATAGTTCTGAAACTAAACCTGGCCATCCGTGTGAGAATGGGCCAAGGAAGACAACTTATGGAATTTTTCGGAGCTCGAAAGACATTCCCGACAATAAAATTTTATAGCATCGCAGGAATGTGAAATATTATCGGTTCGAAAAATAATTGTTTATACAGTGTTCAGTTTACTGAAAACAGATTTAAAATTTCTTGAACTGAACGTTTATACGATTTTCATCAACAATATCGCAATTAAAAACACTTTCCCTGAACTATCTACTTAGCTTATTGGTTCTAATCAGTAAAGATATCATAGTATGAAGTTACGACAAATTAAACATTAATCGTAAGGTAGTGTAGGACGTCCTCCAACCAGTTGGGATGAGGACCTGCGAAAAATTGCAGGTAGATGCTGGAAGCGTCAAGCCGAAGACTGGGCGCTATAGCGCTCATTGGGGGGAGGCCTATGTTCAGCAGTGGACTGCTATAGACTGATGATGAAATTAATGAATCAAAATCTTAATAATATGAATATTTTCATTAATTGATGCCTGTATTCCAGCCAATATTGATGTAAATATGTACAATGTTTGTAAACAAACCACCCATACTTAACCTAAAATTCACTCTGTTGCCGCGTCTTTTTGTACGCAATTTACTTAACTTGTCGTTTTGAGATCCTTCCTTCAATAAATATTGCTTATATTATATCTGAAACTTGACGAACGGCGCTTGTCGAGTTTGAGCTATAATTGTGTAAAAGAAATTACTTTTAGTGTTTTGTGTTTGTGATGATCACGATGACAAACATTCACATCGAGAAAACTTTAGAAACTATCATGGTTATTAACACTAAAGTCATTTAAAACGGGATATTTACAATATTTACCTGTGCCGAAATATTGGATTACTCAAAAATCTAATCATGTTAAATATCCCGTTTTAAATGACTTTAGTATTCACATCGAGTTTGGCTAGTGTTTGATTTCTGTAAAACAAATAACACATCAAACAAATTCTCTCATAAATTTTCTGTATCGAATCTATTTGGAAATGGTTTTATATCGCAAATAGCTATCTCAGGATCCCCTGGGGATAATAAAAGAGATACTTTACGCCCTAAAATGATAAAAATAGACTCCCTTTGTCGGGGTCGTAACAATTTGTAGCGTTTTATTGTTTGTGTGTGGTTTTAAGATTCAATTTTGTCGCTCAGCCTCGTAATAGTGTCTGAATAAAGATACGAACTTAAATAGGGTTTTTTCCAATTGACGGCAGAAAATAACAGTGAACTGAACAGTATAGTAACACGAAAACTCGGCAATTGCGGGGCAGTTATCGTATATTTTGTCGCCTAGAGTCTAGAGTTTTATTCAGATTGTATTTTCAAGCTTTTTCAGAGGTGGATAAAAACTTTCTAAAGATATCAATTCTCCGATACTTTTTTTGTATAGCTAGCCGATGGTGTGTCATCATCATCATCAACCTATGTTAGACCACAGCTGGCTATAGGCCTCGCCCAATGAGCGCTATAGCGCCCTGTCTTCAGCTTGACGCATCCAGCATCTACCTGCAGTCTTTCACAGGTCGTCAGATGATAACACGTTATAAAGTACGTTTTACGAACACCATCTTACTTTCATAGCTTGTTTCCTAAGAAGTTTGCGCTCTAAAACATAGACGAAGTAGTTTTGAAACTAAAATATCTAAGTAATTAATAGGACGCAGAGTAATCTATTATATGTTTATAGAGGTATATGTACCGGGTGTTTTAATCTTAGTAGATCTAAAGGGGTGTTTGGGAACTTCAATTTCTATTATTTGGACCTCCATATCTTTGGACTCCTAATGGACTTACCCACAATGTAAGTCCATTAGGAGTCTAGGTACTATTAAGGCTCCTAGATTTTATTCTAGAATCTTCCAATAAAACCAAGAAGATCTAAAAAGTTAAAAAAACCATTGAAGATGGTCAGCCATTAATTTTATCAAAAAAGGTTTCAAAAGAGGTCGAGATTTACTCAATGAAGTGAGACGAGAAGTTTTAAATTACTTAATTTTTTAAAATTCGCGAAAACAGCAGAGCTCGTACAACTGGTACCACTTTATAGAACTTTCGAACTTATAGATTGGGAGAAGCTTATTTTATTACATCATACGTCATTCCATCAGTGCGTCCTACCCGTTATGACCTACGGAGCTGAGACGTGGACTCACGATAGGGCTGGTCCACCAGTTCACAGTTGCTCATCGAGCTATAGAAAGAGCTATGCTCGGGGTTTCTCTGAAGGATAGGATTCGTAACGAATACATCCGACAGAGAACCAAAGTTATCGACATAGCTCTAAGAATTAGCAAGCTGAAGTGGCAGTAGGCCAGCCATATCTCGCGAAGAACCAACGGCCGCTGGGGCAAAAGTGTTCTTGAGTGGAGACCACAACTCGGTAAACGGAGTAACGCCCTCCGACCAAGTGGGATGACGACCTGCGAAGGACTGCAGGTAGATGTTAGAAGCCGAAGACAGGGGCGCTATGGCGCTCATTGGAGGAGACCTATGTCAGTAGCCTAATATAGGCTGATGGTGATGATGATACCTCACTCAGACTTAATATATTAAGTAATATGCGTGTTTTTTCAACGTAACATTTGCCTCTCGGCGGGTTAACCCAAACCTAGATTTCGAATGTATGACGTAAGAATATCAGTACCGAAAGAACTCGTCTAAAGAACTTCGAGACTTGCATCCTTCGCTTGAATTATCACATTATATACGCGCAGTAAAACTATCGGATTCACTGCAACGTTTTATAGACGCTTGTAGAATCGTTCAAAGTTAGGCGTCGCAGTTTTCCCTTCTAAGGCGCCAGTGGTAGGTGCACGAAATATATGCGATCTAGATTGTAGTTGGTACCGGAAATACACCTTGACTACATAGTTTTAACCAAAGTCGCTTCCCGCTGTCTGTCTGTCCCTATGTATTCTTAGATCTTTAAAACTACGCAACGGACTTTTAATACAGTTTTTTAATAGATAGAATTATTCAAGAGGAAGGTTTATAAACCATTTGACATATAGATTTCCACGCGGGCGAAGCCGCGGGGCGCAGCTAGAAATAACTAAATAATTTATGTAAGGATTCATGGTTTTTAGTATTTATAATTATTTCATTATGATGTGGCGCGGTGGGCGAAGGTCCGCCTGCGACGCACGAGGTTGCGGGTTCGATTCCCGCCTCGGAACAAATGTGTGTACGATCTGCAGATATGTTGCTGTTATCTGCAGATATGTATTGTTTCGGGTGTTCTGGTCGTTTTCTGTGTATAATAAAAAATATCTATCTATGTAATGTATTGTATTATGTATATCAGTTATCTAGTACCCATAACACAAGCTCTGCTTACCATGGGGCTAGATAATGCTGTGTGAATTGTCCAGCATGATTTATTTATTTATTTATTATTCGTACCCCTAGGGATTGGAATTCGCTCCTACCCCTGTGTCCCAGTCAATTGCAACCTGGCTTCTAGACCTTCGTATGCATTATCGGCCATAATCTTCACTTTCCTTCATGTGAGATTGTTATCAAACGAAGGTGTATCACTATATAGTATAAAACAAAGTCCCGTCCCGCTGTTTCTCTGTCAATATGTACGTACACATGCTTTGATCTTTAAAACTACGCAACGGATTTTGATGCGATAGAGTGATTAAAGAGGAAGGTTTATAAACTATTTGAAACATAGATTTCCACGCAAGCGAAGCCGCGGGGCGCAGCTAGTCGACTTTAAAAAAGAAAATTATAATACCTACGCAATGGCATGTAATTTTGAAAACTTAGACATACCTAAAGGCATTCAAAATGATGACTTGCGAAAGACTGCAGTTCGATGCTGGATGCGGCAACCTGAAGACAGGGCGCTATGGCGCTCATTGGGGAGGCCTGTGTCCACCAGTGGACTAATATAGGCTGATGATGATGATGATTCAAAATGTAGCGAAATATACTCAATAAACTCCCACCCAATTGGTAAAATAACATATTAACTTCACTAGGAATCTATTTTGATGCGGTTTTTTTTTTAGTAGATCGCGTGATTCAAAAGAAAGGATTATAAACTGTTTAACACATCAATTTTCACGCGGGCGAAGCTGCGGGGCGGAGCTACTAAAATATATAAAGGTACAACCAAAACAATCTTAGTAGGTATTTTCGACAATTCGACGAGCAACCATTAGCATGTACATTGAATATCAGTTTTGACATAAAGGCAAGAACCTCCTAACCTCGACAAACAGTGTGAGCCCACTACTTATGAAGATTATTATCTCAAACAGAATACAAAATGAGAGTCTTGGGAGATTCATATGTGAAGGTTGTTTCAAGATATGTATAGGTATATACATAACTATCGGTATCATGTTCCACATTATTAATAGGTTAAATCCTTAACAATTATGTGAGTAAATATGAATTGGAATTAAATATGAACTGGAACTCTATTTAAATAAGGACACAAAAGACTTGAGAAGACAAGCACAGAACTCGTGGAGCTTTATTTATTTATTTATACTTCTTGCACGAAAACCATAACTCAAAACTTATTATAGAAAATTTATACAAAGGCGAACTTAACTCTGAAAAGAGTTCTCTTCCAGCAAACCTTATTGGGAGAGAGAGACCAAGTTAAGAGAGGAGTGGGTACTTGTGCATAAATAAAATTAGAAATATACAAAAGATTAAATTTTAACTTACTCATTATACTAATATATACTTTATCACAATACCCAATATAAATTACTATATAGCTTATTACATATATATAGCCTTATATACCTTTTTTGTAGTTAACTATAACTTTATTATGTTTTTCATAACTCGCAACTTATTTACCTACATCTTTGTTCTTCAGAACTCAATTATGTAAAACTTGAGTAATCCGATCTCAAGCCCAGACTAATAACAATAAAGAAAATTTCTATCCACTTACATTCATACCCCATTTTACTGAAAACACCAAAGTTTTAAGCGCTGTGTGATTTTCAGCAATATAAACTTTATAATCAGTTGAAATTCGCCAAGGAGTTTTGGTTACTATCCCAACTGCTTAAAGTTTAAAACAGAAATGTGGTAGATGAAAATCTCGAGCATTAAGACGTGTCCCGTTGATAATTCTAAGAGGGGATTTTTTAAATAACCAAAACGTGACAAGCTATGTCCATTTGCAAATTAAATGTTTGAAGATTGTGATGAGAAATGGCGGAGGCGTTGAAAGCTTGGAAAAGAGAGAGGATAAACCAGAATTATGTATTTGTAGTAAACTAGATTATGTCCTATTGGCGGAGTCGCTAGAGGAGCTGAACCAGATGCTGGACGGCCTAGCTTCAGCCTCCCGATGTATCGGTCTTGGCATGAATTTGGATAAAACCAAAGTCATGATCAATGGTCACATTGATCCAAGGCCGGTGGTCGTACATGGTCACCTTCTCGAAACTGTTTCCGAGTACACTTACCTTGGGCAGATTCTGCAGTTGGGTAAAAACAGTTTCGAGAAGGAGGCCAAAAGGAGGATCCAGCTGGGCTGGGCAGCATTTGGGAAACTACGTCAAGTCTTCACGTCATCCATACCGCAATGCTTGAAAACGAAAGTTTTCAATCAGTGCGTCCTACCCGTTATGACCTACGGAGCTGAGACGTGGACACTCACGATAGGGCTGGTCCACCAGTTCAAAGTCGCTCAGCGAGCTATGGAAAGAGCTATGCTCGGAGTTTCTCTGAAGGATAGGATTCGTAACGAATACATCCGACAGAGAACCAAGGTTATCGACATAGCTCAAAGAATTAGCAAGCTGAAGTGGCAGTAGGCCGGCCATATCTCGCGAAGAACCGACGGCCGATGGGGCAAACGTGTTCTTGAGTGGAGACCACGACTCGGTAAACGTAGTGTAGGACGCCCTCCGACCAGGTGGGATGACGACCTGCGAAAGACTGCAGGTAGATGCTGGATGCGTCAAGCTGAAGACAGGGCGCTATGGCGCTCATTGGGGGAGGCCTATGTCCAGCAGTGGACTAATATAGGCTGATGATGATGATGATGATGATGAGATTATGGCCACGGCTTCGCACGCTATAGTTTCTGGAATATAGTCAAACTTGAGATGGCAATAACTTAACTTACTTAAATTCACTATATAGTATAAAACAAAGTCGCTTCCCGCTGTTTGTCTGTCCCTATGTATGCTTAGATCCAACGGATTTTAATGTGTTTTTTTTAATAGATAGAGTAATTCAAGAGAAAGTTTTAATCTATTTGCACCCGTGCGAAGACGGGACGGCTAATTTAGTTTTTTAAAATATTTAAAATATTTGTTAGTCGCTAGTTTAATTAAAATATTTATTATACTTAATATAAAATACATATTAAGTACCTAATGATTTACACTCAACGGCAACATAGTTTACCTACAGTATTTTAGCTGCGAACAATAATCTGGTTTTTAAACTGCAGAATAAATGTATTTTGGGGGTGTGTTTCATGAATTTATTACTTTTGTAGTTGCCATAAAGTTTTTTGAATTTGAATGCCGTCGATGTATCGTTTTCAATTGATACAGATGGTAAAACTCCGCTGGCAAAGCACAATAATTTACTGTACAGCTTATTTTTTTTAATACGGCTATTTTGTTTCAGATAAAATTGTTTTTTAATGTTTTCTTTGCTCCGATTTTGTTAGTAGAGTAACCAATAAAAATAAATAAATATATAATACTGGACAATCTACACAGCATCTACCGACGACCTCTGTGGCGCAGTGGACGAAGGTCCGCCTGTGCAAGCTTAATTTCTTTTAATACGGCTATTTTGTTTTAGATAAAATTGATTTTATTAAAGTTTTCCTTTGCTCACTATAGTACAGTAGCTAATAAAAATAAATGAATAATGCTGGACAATCTACACAGTATCATCTAGCCCAAAGCTAAGCAGAGCTTGTGTTATGGGTTGCGAGAGGTTGCGGGTTCGATTCCCGCCTCGAGACGTATTTTTGTACGATCTGCAGATTCATTTCGGGTGTTCTGGTCGTTTACTATGGATATCTATGTATTCTAGCTATGTATATTAGTTATCTGGTACCCAAAACATAAGCTCTGCTTATGTAGCTCGAGGCGAGATAATGCTGTGTGAATTATTCAGCATTATTTATTTATTGGATGAGATGGCGCGACGAGCTCGAGGTACATCTTCCATCATGGCCTGTTGCAGCGTTGAATCGCGAGGAGTGGAAGGAGAAAAGGGAGGCCTTTGCCCAGCAGTGGCTTAAAATAAGTAATGGCTTAAAATAAATAAATAAATTTATTTATTGATAAGACAAGAGTAAACCAAGTTAGATACTTACTTCCATGAAGGTTTTACCAATTGTATATTTCTTGTTTTAATACTAGCAATGCATCAAACAAGGAAGATATCTGGCCTCGAATTGTGAATTTATTTTTATCTTCTAAATAGATTTGAGAAACTTATTGCATTGAACATTTCTGTACGAAAATAAGCCAGTAAACAATATCTCCAATAACTTTGTGTTCTTGACAACTCAAACTATTTAGACCTGTTTGTTCAAAGTACAATTTGAAGTGTCCTACGCAGAGTCCAAGTTTAAAGTTTCAGTTAATTGATGGTTGATTGCTACCGTAGATTTTACGAGGTAATTGGAAAAGGAAATAGTAGGTTTTAAAGTTCGTTGTTAAAGTTCTATTGTAGGCATCCGAGTGGAGTGGAGACCGCGACTCGGTAAAAGCTATAATAATAATAAATAAATCATTTATTTCAGACCATAGAAAAGTAACAGATCTTAATTAACTTATTCTACGTCCATAGTTATATATACCTTAAAACTAGCATACATAAAATATAAAAGGACTAAATTAATAACACGCTTTATGTAGAACGCCCTACCCTACGGCCAGTTGGGATGACGACCTGCGAGAGACTGCAGGCAGATGCTGGATGCGTCCAGCTGAAGACAGGACGCTATGGTGCTCATTAGGGGAAGCCTATGTCCAGCAGTGGACTAATATAGGCTGATGATGATGTGATGGCTGATGTAGATATCCTATATATACAAATGTACTCGTTTCATAACCTTAACCTACCTTTTTTACTAAAGTAAATTGTATTAACCAACTAATATTCAATACCTACTTTACCTATACTGCACAATATAAAGACTACTAGAATTATATATACTGTTAGATTTTTTTCCAGGACCAAGACATACTCGTACAATATGTATTTTTGTATTATATTATTATTCTAGCTGCGCCTCGCGGTTTCACCCGCGTGGTGATAGATATTTTGGATAATATACAATTTATAAATTGTAGCCTATGTGTTATTCTGATGTATAAGCTATATTTTTTTTCATAAGTTTCATTAAAATTCATTCAGTAGTTTTTACGTGAAAGAGTAACAAACATCAATCCATCCATCCATCCATACATACAAACTTTCGCGTTTATAATATTAGTAGGATAGGATAATTCAATACAAAAATACTTTATTGTTCACCAGATACAGATAATCACAAAATACATTACATGCTCGTATTTCTTCGAGAAAACAAAAGTTTCAACTTTCTCTTTGGTACTTCTACAAAGTTATTTTCAAAACGCTCGAGAGTGCCACTTTCAAGAAAAAATACAGAGTTGTTAGAGATAAACCCACCCTTCCTACTCGATACGTCGTAAAAGTAAACACCGCAAGTGTTTATATGCTTCACTTTCCTTAGTGAATTGCAACTTTATCATTTCTTACTCTCCCGGAAAAAGATTTTCTTGAAACTTCTGAGACGCTTTTACTAACTCGTAGTTTCAGCTTGTTTTTATCATTTCTTTGAATAAAATGTTTATTTTTAGATATTATTTCTATTCGAAAATATTATTTAAATCAAACGTCAAAGGTCTTCAAGTTTTACTCTTCCTGAAAAAAAAAATTCTTGAAACTTTTACTTTTACTAACTCGTAGGGTAAGTTACTGTTTAAGCTTAGTTGCTTTATTTTTCATTTACTAGCTGCTCCCCGCGGCTTCGCCTCCGTGGAAATCTATGTGTCAAATGATAAAAAGTATCCTATGTTACTCTTGGCTCCTGGTTCTAAGCTACCTCTCCACCAATTTTCAGCTAAATCGGTCCAGCCGTTCTCGAGTTATAAGTGTTGTAACAAACACGACTTTCTTTTATATATATAGATTTGAATAAAATGTAAATACTATTTAATGCTTTTTATTTTTTGTTTGTTTCTAAATATTATTTCTATTCGAGATAATATTTTAATCAAACGTCAAAAGTCAAATAGAAACAAATTATAACTAGCATTTACAATTTAAACAATTGAACTAACCGCAGATATTTACAGTTGATATAGAGGAAAAGATGTTTATATTTTGTTTGACTTATAATATAATTAATATTAACTAGCGGCTCGTCCCGGCTTCGCCCGAGTGGTCATATGTTTCAGGCAATTTTTTTTTTCTCTTTTTTCTCTCCGTAAGAGCCATCCTCGTGGAATAAACTAAAAAAAGAATTAGCGAAATCGGTTCAGCTGCTCTTGAGATTTGCGCTTAGACACATTCAGCGATTCATTTTTATATTATCAACTGAACCGAACTGAACTGTAATTTTAAAATTAACCTAATTAAGCTTACATTAGTAGGTACCTATAATTGATATGGCGTAATCTAAAAGATAAGGATATCTGTTGAAAGTCACTCTCATAGTAAAACCCTTGCTGGGTTGGTTGAAAGGTGCACACCTATGGTAGAGGTTTCACGTGAACCAAACCAAATCAATCTAACACAAGACGGCTTGATTGGAGCCAAATTATCTATTCCAATGGTCATTGATCAAACTACTCTGATGATTGAAATTACGCCATTTACGCAAGTGATTCATTAGTTCGGTCCACGAGATACGATCTAAAAGGTTACCGGCTACAATTTCTCAAAGTAGGTCTTTGTGTCATCTTTCAAGTCGTCAAAATTAAATGTTTTAACAAAAACAAACTTCGAATTCCTATATTTCCCTTGTTTTTTAAGTTTTAAGGTCCCCCTTAAAACTTAAAAAACACCCCTTACGAATGAATTTATATGGGACCCGGGGATCATTTTCTATACAAAACCATACGAATCATCAAAATTGGTCACAATTGACCAATAAATCAGCGTGAACATACCTATATAGGCGAATTAACCTCCTATTTTTCAAAGTTGTTTAAAAAGCGCATCCAAAAATCCAAAGCAATCACGTGAATGCACTAAAATGAGCAAAAATTTTCATGCTTCGTTGTTCGGCGAAAATATCGTTCAGATTCCCTGCTCCCCAGAGAACAACAACTTGCCAAACTTGGACCGATTCGATCGACTTTCTCGTTTTAGCTTTTTTGGATTCCGCTCAAAAATACCTAAACTATCCTATGAAGTATCACTGTTCGCAGAGTTTTTGATTTTTTGGGAGAATCGTTTTAGGTTGAGTTATACAGCGTATTTTTGACGTAGATTTCGCTACGTTTTCGAATGTGATTGGTGGAATTCAAAGAGGTTACTTAAATTTGTTTGTTATTTTTTTGGCAGTCACAGTAGCCCACAATTGTTACCTGTACATTAAGTTTTATATTTCAAATAAAGATTTTTAATTTTGTATTTTGTTATTTTCATATATTTTCATTTGCTTCGTTGTAGTGCCAAATTTTTGGAATATAGGTCTTTAGGCAACATGCTAACAGAGATAAATAAATAAATAATAAATAAATAATGCTGGACAAATCACACAGCATTATCTAGCCCCATGGTAATCAGAGCTTGTGTTATGGGTACTAGATAACTGATATACATAATACAATATAGATGCGTATTGAACTCGATAATTTCACCTAAATTTACCTTGTTTATGGTGAGCGTAATAAAAGTAACTTTCTAAAAGCCATTACGAGTTTTCTAACTTAAATTGAATAAGTAAATCAAGTTTTTGTGAAGAAAATGACATTACTTTTGTTATTATAAATAGGTAGCGAACTTTTTGAGTGCGCGAGCGGTGCGAAGAAAGTTTCGCGTTGTGTTAATTTACGGAATGTTTATCTGGAGGCTGGCCTTTTTATTAAATACTACCGGACCTTCCCGGCTTCGTCGGTTTTAGTACGGATCCCTAACTTTTTGAAAATATAATATAGCCTATGTTCACCGCGGTTAGTGTAGCTTCCCAACGGTGAAAGTTTCGGAGCCTATTCGTTATAAACAAACAAAAAAACAAACCTTTCCTCTTTATAATATAAGTATAGATATTTACCTGTTTTCAAATGTGATTGTGTTTTTCATTGAGTAGTTTTTACGTAAAAGAGTAACAAACATCCATCCATACACAAACTTTCGCGTTTATAATATTAATAGGATATTGATAAGCAGAGTTATTTCACATCCGCAGTAAATTCAGATATAATACGCTATGACAGGCAGACAGAAAGACAGGTGGAAATCCTATTAGGTACATTTCCCTATGTTTCATGAATACAGCACCAGAGGTCTACCCTACGTAAGTTTCTTAGAAATTTTGTAAAAATCTGATTCTACCAAACACACTTCAACATTTTAAGATTTACTCGAAATCAGCTGACGATTTATTAAATTGGTCTCCACTGCAGAACTTCGCGACAAATAAATGAGTCGGGTTAACGATCGGGCGGTTTGATTTATAGAACGGTAAAGTTGAAGACTTTGAGGGTTAAAATTAGAAGAGCCAAATAACATTTCAATTATTTGGTACATCTATACTATAAAATTATAAAGAGGAAAAGGTTTGATGTTTTGTTTGTTTGTTTGTATCGGATAGGCTCCGAAACTACTGGACAGATTTGAAAAATTCTTTCACTGTTGGGAAGCTACACTATCCCCGGTGAACATAGGCTAAATTATATTTTCAAAAAAGTTAAAGATCCGTACTGAAACCGTGCGAAGCCAGGAAGGTCCGCTAGTTAG
The DNA here is from genome assembly GCA_943735965.1 of Eupithecia abbreviata. Classification (NCBI taxonomy): domain Eukaryota; kingdom Metazoa; phylum Arthropoda; class Insecta; order Lepidoptera; family Geometridae; genus Eupithecia; species Eupithecia abbreviata. The sequence continues at coordinate 2,048,276 of OX030979.1, read as the reverse complement.
GTATATAATTGGTTTATCCTGTAGGCCAGGATGACTCAAAATTTGTATACTATAGCGAATCGGCGCGCGCCGTATGCGAATGAAGTTACAGGTAAGATATAATACAAAATAGATAGAAACAAAGTGAATCTAAATAAAACAACCCGTAACAAATTCATTCCTTTTAAATTCCAATCGAACCTTTGTCGAGAGGGCGAGTAGTGCATGCATAAGTAAAGCTACCTTCCTAGTTTGAACATAGGTACTTAGTTTTTTATCCCCATTCCTTGCTAGTTTGTGCTCAACGTTTTTCACGTTTTTAACCGACTTCGAAAAAAGGAGGAGGTTCTAAGTTCGGTTGTATGTGTGTTTTTTATAGTTCGATTTGTGTATGATATTTAATGAATGAACACTTTATTACACTTAAAAACAACAAAATAACACCTTATATCTATATATTACTAGTACAATAGGCGGCCTTTTTGATATTTTCCTGCGCTGGGATAAACATGTTTTTGAGCGGAGACCACGACTCGGTATACGTAGTGTAGGATGCTAATAGCATGGATGATGACGACCTGGGAAAGACTGAAAGGAGAAGCGTCAAGCTGATGTCAGGGCGCTATGGCGCTCATTAGGGGAGGCTTATGTCCAGCAGTGGACTAACATAGGTAAAACATTACCTTCCGGGTTTATTGAATAACACGTTGAACGCCATGGGGGTCACCATTTGGCCGACAGTACATTAGCCCTGAGGGCCGAACCGGAAAAAATGATTTTCATCAATATACATAATTCAGAACATATTAGTCTACAGGGCCGCGGGGGCCCCATTGTATTGAAAAAGCTAAGTTAGCATCTCCGTTTGGCCTGGCAGAAGGGTTGAAGTCAACACTAGATCGCGGTCAAATGGTGTCCCCCATGGCCTGAACGGGGCATTCTAGTGTCGCCCAAATGGTGCCCCCCATGGCCCAAACAGAAAATCGCAGAATTTCCGTCGGCGTTCAACGTGATAAGTAAACTGGCGGTCGCCGCTATTTTAGAGACCTTCACGTAACAGGAGAGCATAATCAGTTAGCTAACAAGCCTTCGTTAAGGCACCGCGGTCGACGGAATTAGCGTTGCATGGCAACGGAACTCAATATATTCACACGTGCTTTGTTTCAGTTCGAGCAACGGAACGTAATGCCAGTTAGGGATTCATCAGAGAAACTTTGCATCTTGCTTTAAAAGCAGATAGGGAACTAATGAACCCAACCTAATAAATCATCATCATCATCATCATCATCATCAGCCTATATCAGTCCACTGCTGGACATAGGCCTCCCCCAATGAGCGCCATAGCGCCCTGTCTTCAGCTTGCCGCATCCAGCATCTACCTGCAGTCTTTCGCAATTCGTCATCCCACCTGGTCGGAGGGCGTCCTACACTACGTTTGCCGAGTCGCGGTCTCCACTCAAGAACACAAGCGAATAAATACGAATGTAATAATAAATAAACTTCCAATGGAACTACTCGACAATATAACACCTAATAACATAAAATATAAACTTAGATCGCACTTCTTATCGAACCTACATCATTATTTTATTATTATTATTTTATTTTTACAATCTTAGGAAAACTTACAGCTAGATAAAGATTAGATACAAGAATATTTAACTTAAGGCCAATTAGAAGTTTCCACAAATAATTTGAAAAAAATCAGCAATTTAGAAAAAAAATTACAGAAAGTAGACGATATATATTATTAAGCTAAAAGAAAGAAAAAGTTGCACACACAAAAAAATATATATTTATAATGAAAATACATGAAAACTGACTTCAATTACTTTGTAAAGAAATTATTACCAAGTACCGAGACCGATTACCCAGACCGATGTGGCACGATGGGCGAAGGTCCGCTTGCGACGCAGGAGGTTGCGGGTTCGATTCCCGCCTCGGAACAATTGTGTGTACGATCTGCAGATATTTGTTCCGGGTGTTCTGGTCGTTTTCTATGTATAATAAAAAATATCTATCTATGTAATATATTGTATTATATATATCAGTTATCTAGCACCCATAACACAAGCTCTGCTTACCATGGGGCTAGATAATGCTGTGTGAATTGTCCAGCAATATTTATTTATATTTATTTATTTCAATAAGGGTTTATTTTGCTTCTGTGTTTGACAGACGCCATATAAGGGTGTCATAATATCATCAATTGTAGTTCTAATTTTATTTCTTTCCTTCTTTACAGATACAGTGAAAGTGTCGAAAAAAATGGTACCAGCAGTGAAGTGAACAAAGAACAGTGAAGTGGTAAGACACGGAAAGTGAAGTGGAGAAATATGTTGACAAAATGAAGCTCTGGAAAAGCCTGAAGATATCGATTGGCAACCGTGATCCTAAGCAGCAGGAGCTTCCGCAATGGAGCGGCCAGGGATACGAACTAGACGGTAAAAAACACCACATATTCATTTTAATTACGACATAGTATAAAACAAAGTCGCTTCCCGCTGTCTGTCTGTCCCTTTGTATCTTTAAAACTATGCAACGGATTTTATTTTCAAACCTAAAATAACATTAGTCTGCGATAGAATACTAGTGTAGATATAAATTTAATTCTAGAATACACAAACATATATAAATAAAAAACATGTTTAGAAGCTTAGGGGTCCGCTTATCAAAACTGACCTAGGTATTTTTACACTTCGCGTTACAAATCATAATTACATAAACATAAGCATATTTTATTTTTATATAAAAAACGTTGATTATTATTTATAAAACATGAAAGCTTTAGAGGAGCATTTGCATTTATAACATAACTAAGGTTTTGTATAAAATTGCATTCTTTAACCAAAACATTGTATAAAGAGTTGTTAGGTATAATAGAGGGTTTTTGTAACTCTTCTCTAGTTATACATATGTTACAATTAGCAGCTGAAAGCTTAGGTCAAAATCGGCCAGCTGAGAACTAAAGAATATAAGAGTATAAAATAGATAGCCGATTATATAAAGCAATCAGTGTTTTTTATTTCACTGATATGGCAAACAAGTATGCGGTCCGCCTGATGGAAAATGGGAAAAAATACATAGAGCGAATAGTGGGTGGTTCGTGGTAATGAATAAAACTAAGCTGTCGATTAAAAACAAGCTAGGGTACTCACTCAGTCGGTAGGACTTATAATCGCAAAGCTCCAAATTATGTTAGGTACATTATAATCGTCAGTTTTACATATGTCTTCAATAGTTTGTTAGACTTATTTGTTACCCGCTCTGATATTCACAGAGATTGTCTGACCATTTATGTAATCATGTCAAAATCTCTGGGTTGAAATGCGATTTGCAATTTAGGTTTAGCAAGTTTTTGTAATATTTTTGTTCATTCATTTGACTTTTTTTCGTACTTTTAACAAGAACTTTTAAGCAAAAATTAAACACTCAACCTAAAAACTGTAGATTTGTTTCAATTTCTGTGCTTCATGCAAGGAAGCCGCACGACCATTATTTTTTCATCGCAATTTTAAAATTGCAGCGTACTCAGTCAAAATATTGTTCCTAATTATACCTCTTTTATTTTAATCTCTCGAAAGCGTCCTACTCTGATATACGAAGAGGTGAAAACCGGTGAGAAATGGAGGAAAATTACATTTTCGGCGCGAGAATGGGTGAATTCGTTGAATAAATCGTTGGTTTATCTTCTGAGGGGTGCTCGGAGAAAATTAAAGGTCGCATACACCTCCACACTCCTGTTGTGATGCGGATTGTTCGTAAATTGAATAAACAACTTGCTGTTCTATTGGTTCATAATTTTATTTTTAACTAGCTGCCTGTCGACAAACAAGGATTGCACTCCCATCAACATCACCAAAACTAACAAAACGCTTACTAAACCTGAACAGATTGGACCTACGCGTCCTTGTGGGAACACTAACAGGACACTGTCCACTGAACAAACACTTACACACCATCGGAGCGACGGACAGCCCTCTCTGCAGAAGATGCCTCAGCAACGACGAAACAGCTGCCCACGTAATCCTGGAATGTGAGGGAGTATTAGCACAATGTATAGAAATCCTCAACTTGCCGAGGTCGCTCCGCGAAGCCTGTGAAGACCCCAGGAAGATTCTGCGCTTCTGGACGGAGCTAGGCTGGCTATGCTAGCAAATACGCATAAAGGACCAATAGGAGTCACAGCCAATATTTTGCGATGAACGTAGAGTAAATGTATCAATTTTCGGGTTGATTTATCCTAAGACACTCACAAATAACGTAGCTTTCTTTTGGTAAAATAATTTTCAAAATTGGTTCAGTAGATCCAGAGACAACACTCGTTTACAACCTTGCAAAGTTTACCTCATTATAATATTAGTATAGATTTCATTATACGGCTCGAAGAAATAATTTTATTTATTTTAACACACACTTAAACAAAAACATAAAACCAGTACATTACTAAGGTATTTGAATAAAAATTAGGATCTCGTTCAGATTGAATAATACTTACCTAATATAAACGTTCACGTTTGGATAAACGGAAAGACAAAATTATAAAAAAACATAATAATCGTTTTTATACAGAAATGGATGAAGTAAAATATTGTATGAATTAAATTAATGTTACTAATTAAGAATTCGCTTAATATTATATAAAATCTTGGACAATTTGTACGGATTTTTAGAAACTCATGAAATATCGAAATTCAAGTAGAAAATCACAGACAAATATCACAGAAAATACAGAACGTGCAGCGTTACATGAGGCATCAAATCTAAAATTCATGGAAACGAAGTAAATTTAGAAAATTGCTCCAAACATTCGCTGGAATTCAATATTCTCAAAGCTTGTCGAGTAAGGCTATGATTTGCCAATTTTGTCCGACACTTGAAGTCATATTTCTCAATATTCGGCCGTATTCAAACTTCTTAGAAAGAAAATATGAAAGAAAGACAATATTTTTATTTACCTTAAAACTACCATACACAACAAACTTAAACAACGCCAATTAATACTACCTATGTTACAAATTATTGTGCTTAGCAGTGTTCATGGCAAATATGGCCTTCACTCAGCATTGTGCTAGGTGCCCACTAATGTGTCCACCCAGCGCTGATTTTCAGTGATTTTCTGAGGCACTTGTAAAGAAGTAACTATACGACAATTTGTTTGTCATATATACCTAGAAGATATTAGCGTTGGTCATATCGTACTTAAACTAAACTTTTGTTTAGAGTAGTTATAAGACCCAAGAGAGGCCTGTCTCAAGTTGCTTCATCTTCCTCGCCAGCATTCAGCCTAACGTGCAAAGAGATTTTACATATAGAGACGTCATACTCATTGTAAAGAAATAAAAACATTGCGATATTTCACTATAGCTACATACCTAGCGTCGACGTTCGAACATACAACGCCGCATGGCATTATCTCTGTCACTCATAAACGTAACGCATTGCTTGTTTCGTTCGTGTTGGTGGCAAAGCGGCAACCGCGCGGCATTGATTTTTGAGTAAAATTAAATTTATTATATGATTTTCCATTTTAAACAGTACAAAACAAATAGAAGACATAAAAAGACACATCCTTCTTGCTATTCACAACCGTCCCATAGTAAGTATTGCACTTTCTAAACGCGCAACATGGCATTTTAATATTTTTCATACTCCAAAATCCCGCTTCAACGTACGTCTGCGTCGCGGCCAGGATCACGCAGCAGACGTATTGAGTTCAATTCAGGCACGTACCTGATTTTCGTCTTGTTAGGGAGACCTCGGTACAACGTATCTACGTATATATAACATCATTGCTAACGTGATAATAGCCGTCGTGGTAATTGAAAGGAACAACAAACTGACACCCGCATGGCCTAGATCCAGATACTAGGAATACCTCTCTACTAGATCTATCTACGAGAAATATCTAGCTTCATGTGTAAAAATATTCTTTAGAGTTGATTTTATTAATTTTGTTCTATGCTAGAGACATTCGTTTATTTCAACGTAACCTAGCAATTATAAATCAATACATAAAACAAAGCCACTTCCCGCTGTCTGTCTGTCTGTCCCTATGTATGCTTAGATCTATAAAACTACGCAACAGATATTGATGCGGTGTTTTTATAGCTAGAGTGATTCAAGAGCAAGGTTTATAAACCATTTGTCACATAGATTTCCACCGGGTGAAGTCGCGGGGCGCAGCTAGTATGAACAATAAGAATGTAAAAACAAATATGTATTTGTCAAAAACAATTTAATAAAAACTCGGTTACAAAACGTCAGAAGGGTGTAAGTAGGGAGGTATCCGCTTAACTCTCTCCCCAACGTTTTAAATGGGATGACATTAGTCCAAACCACAAAAAGCTTCCTAATTGGGATTCCAAAGAAATGTTTAAAGGGACACGTGACAAAAGCAAGGATCCGGCAGTTTGTTTTCATCTCATACACAGCTTAACACTTTGACTGCTGAAATCACACGGTATATGTTTTCTACAAGTGACTAATATGCGTAAATCCACACTAGCGCAGCGGCTGAGAAATTACAGATCTGTGTGACTCAGCACAGCCGTAATATTTTTCGAACGAAACGCATGTGCGGCGCAACACAACCGCTGTGTAGAGCGAAAAAAGATCGCAGTCGTCGAAAAAAAATCGCAGTCAAAGTGTTAAGGTCAAAAGACTTACGAACTAACCGATTTAAAAAAAAAAAGTTTAGGCCTCCAGGTACCGATAAAAAGCGGGAAAGGATTACTTACCTAATCTACCCATCGACTATAGAATAGAGAGGTTTATAATTTTGCTTATTCCGTACTCAAACCGGGCAATATTTTTGTATCGATACCTTGGTGGCCACGCTATTTAAACGTGAAAACAAAAATACGAAAATTATCAAACATGTAACTAGGTTATACTATGACCTTGGCAGAGTCGCCTTGCTTGCTACGAGATAATTGTAGCATTATTATATACTAGCTGCGTCCCGCGGTTTCACCCGTGTGGTGATAGATATTTTATATAGTTTACATATAGAATACTGATACGTAAACTATAATATAGTTTACATATCAGTATTCTGAACTTCACAATAATATTATTATTGTGAAGTTTCATTAAAATCTATTCAGTAGTTTTTCGTGAAAGAGTAAGTAACAAACATCCATCCTTCCATCCATACTTACAATTATTGACGTTTATAATATTAGTAGGATTGCATTGTTTGTTCTTCAAGTGATATGGCTGTTCTGCTAAAAGTCTGTGTCTTCAATCTTTTTGTCCGTTATAAAAAATAGCTAAGCCCCTAGAGGGTAAAATGGCGTTACGCGAGTGAATTTAATTGTTCTGGAAAATACTGCGGCGTGTGGCCGGCTTGTTCTATGCCGGCCGTGTCGTCTGCTTGAATATTCCATTCTCTCCATGGCTTATTTTTATAAAAGTAAAACAAAGATGTGGTTAGCTCGTTCGATATGGCGCTTTGAACGTCGAAAATCCAAAACAGCCTTCAGGTATTTGATTTGATTTAAAAATAAAATCTCGCGAAGAACCGACCATCGCTGAGGTAAACGTGTTCTTGGGTGGAGACCACGACTCGGTAAACGTAGTGAAGGACGCCCTCCGGTCAGGTGGGATGACGACCTGCGAAAGACTGCAGGGAGATGCGCTGAAGCCCTGTCTTCAGCGCATTCTTTCGCAGGTTCTTTGCTATGGTGCTTATTATGGGAGGCCTATGTCAAGTTGTGGACTAACATCGGCTAGTGATGACGATGATAATAATGAAAAATAAAATTACGTATTGCAAATGTCAAATTAAAGATAAACAAACTTTGCATGGACGAACAAAATTACTTCTTCAAATCCGGACCTTCATAATTAAGTCAGAATAAATATATTTCATTTCATTTCATTTTCATTTTGGCGTAATGGTGATTGGTCACACTTGGAAACTTTATTTAGATTTCAAGTTTTTCTAATTGACCTTAGCAAAACAAAACGACGCTTTGGCCATCTATTGAGTTATTTGGAACTTAATGTTTTACGCAAATCGATATCCCCTCACTGAAATACCTACTATAAATATCTGTCTGTCTGTCTGTCTACATGCTGACATAATCATCAAACATTCTGTGGACAGAATTGACAGAGTGATCACAAATATCCTTTGTGACAGATACGACAGCCTAAACAAGCCTAATACAGGGTGTTATGACACTCATTGGGGAGGCCTATATTAGTCCAGCAGTAGACTAATATAGGCTGATGATTTTGATGAAACAAGCCTATGGCTTATCATTCCTTGGCCAACATGTTGAAAAGGAAGAGAATGAGTTTAGGTAGATACGCGGTAAATACCACCAGGTTGTTTTACCTACTCACATTTTAGTTTTCATTATTTTTTGCTCGGAGCGAGCAAGCATAAAGCAGCAAATTGTTATTCCGTCAATTTTATCTCCAGCCAGAAAAATATAAGCGAGAACATTCGAACTTTCTCCCTCGCAAAACGCTCATTGTATCTCAAATAAAGTTTCGGAGAGGTTTCACGGAAACTTTTTTCGGCTATAATAACTGGTTAAATTAAAACTCGAAAGTTCACGGAGATACCATCTAAATGAGGTTTTACAGCACTTAACTGAAGTTTAATTTGTTTGGTGTAGTTAATTTTTTCCTGTTTCGAAATACATGGAAGAATTTTCTTGTTTTTTCGTAACGAATTTAAATGGAGAGTTGAAAGTGTAAATGGTTTTTAAAGCTGTTTTATTTGATTTCTTAAAAAATATAAGAATCAAGTGCAGACTAAGGTACTAACAACTTTATTAATATTAACTTTATTATTTAAAACGGGATATTTACCATAATTTGATTTTTGAGTTAGCCTATATTTCGGCACAGTTTCATACGCCATGATCACGGAATAACTGAAGGCACTGCGACTGCGATTAAGTTTTTATGGGCAGACAGAACGTTCTACCCTCATTTTTTGTCTTTTGCAACGAACGTTACCATGCCGTTTTAAATGACTTTAGTGTTGATAACCATGATAATTTCTAAATCATTTTTTTGCATACACATACATTTTTACATTATTTTAGCTTTGGTGTAATTAGGTAAGAGGTGTAGGGGGCGCAGCAATTTATTTATTAATTCAAATATTGGTTGGGGATTAGTCTGTTTATAGCTAACAACGTAGTTATCGGATAATTTAAACAGTATCATGCACAAGAATAGAAACAATTACATTAATAACTCAGAAGGTAGGTATGTCACTTATTAATTCAGGTAGCTATATTTTAGATTTATCATTTTAAAATTCTTTAACGGAGTAATAACCTCGGAACAATTGTGTGTACGATCTGCAGATATTTGTTCCGGGTGTTCTGGTCGTTTTCTATGTATAATAAAAAATATCTATCTATGTAATGTATTGTATTATGTATATCAGTTATCTAGTACCCATAACACAAGCTCTGCTTACCATGGGGCTAGATAATGCTGTGTGAATTGTCCAGCATTACTTTTTTAATAAAATAAAAACGTTTAGAAATAAGGTAGGTTGTATATATTTACACAGCTAACGCTTTGATACCTAAATCTTTCACTCGAGATGTTTAAAGATTGACCTGCGAAAGACTGCAGGTCTATGGCGCTCATTAGGGGAGGCCTATGTCCAGCAGTGGACTGCTATAGGCTGATGATATTCATCACCACCATTCATATTTTTTATACCAATAGTTAGTACTTATGGATTGGGAAAGAAAATGGACCGGTAAAAAAACAAAACTGAAATACAACCCAATTTGTTTCAGGTATCAATAAAATATTAATTTCCACGTAAAAGCTGAATTCGCATCGTCCACTTTAGGGCTATTTTGTTGTATCAGAATATTGTCATAGTACAAATTCGCTTGGTTCTGTTCGCGATAACAATAATTTCTAGATTCATTACGGATATAAAGGGGTTATCTACGAACCTTATTTGTGATGGAAGAAGACCAACTCATAATTTATTTCCTTATGTGAGGGCTAACAGATGCAGCCATATTGTTGAATGTTAGCTACGGCGGCGTTCGTTCAACGTTACGCCTAGACATTTATGTAACTAAATGGTGCCGTTTTGTAAACCTAGCCATTCTACAAATGGCTGATTCTACGATCTGGCGGCGACCTATCCATACGCTCAAACAAAACAGGTCACATTCGCGTCGGAAAATTCACGGCTGTTGGAGAAAGTTCTGGATTATTTATACAGTTGGAAACAAAATTAATAAAACAATACTCGATTGGTTTTAATTAATATGTGTATACTTTCTGCGACAAAGAGGTTTGCAGAATCGTTGATTATTTTCAAAAATAAATTGTTTTTATAGTGGTGCTTATTTATAAAATATTTAGCGAATGTAATTATGCCTGTCTGTTATATACAAGGCTTAAGCGGCTGAACAAATCTTTATGAAATCTGGCAGTAAGGTAGAACGATATCCCAGGGAAAGACATAGACATAGCCGAGTTAGTATACAACAAAGATTATTCTAGATGAAAATAGTTTAAAAATTATAGTTTACCACAGAATTAAGTCTCGACAAAAACGAAGCTCTCTTCCCGTCACTACATTTTGCGAGTCGACTGATTTGCATCTCTATCTGTAAAACTGTGAGTAACTGTATCTATGAAATACTTCATTCTGTCATTCAGTCTTCCTTCAATCACCTGTCAACAGTTATGGATATACGTACTTCATATTCGTGCTTAAACTAAACAAAACTAAATATAGTAGACGGGGTATAAAAGGCCTCCCTTTGAAACAATATCATCATCATCATCAGCCTATATTAGTCCACTGCTGGACATAGGCCTCCCCCAATGAGCGCCATAGCGCCCTGTCTTCAGCTTGACGCATCCAGCATCTACCTGCAGTCTTTCGCAGGTCGTCATCCCACCTGGTCGGAGGGCGTCCTACACTACGTTTACCGAGTCGTGGTCTCCACTCAAGAACACGTTTGCCCCATCGGCCGTCGGTTCTTCGCGAGATATGGCCGGCCCACTGCCACTTCAGCTTGCTAATTCTTTGAGCTATGTCGATAGCCTTGGTTCTCTGTCGGATGTATTCGTTACGAATCCTATCCTTCAGAGAAACTCCGAGCATAGCTCTTTCCATAGCTCGCTGAGCGACTTTGAACTGGTGGACCAGCCCTATCGTGAGTGTCCACGTCTCAGCTCCGTAGGTCATAACGGGTAGGACGCACTGATTGAAAACTTTCGTTTTCAAGCATTGCGGTATGGATGACGTGAAGACTTGACGTAGTTTCCCAAACGCTGCCCAGCCCAGCTGGATCCTCCTTTTGGCCTCCTTCTCGAAACTGTTTTTACCCAACTGCAGAATCTGCCCAAGGTAAGTGTACTCGGAAACAGTTTCGAGAATGTGAACCAATATAAATGAACGTATTTTTGAAACAAAATGCCTGTAATAAATATCTTTAAACAAAACAAGTTATATAGTAACTTGAGTTGGACGGTGTGATCAAAATGAACAGATCCAGTAATTGCTCTACGCGTTCTCCCGAACACAATCTTGCTCAAATCGAAACTTCGGAATTAGTTCCTTCCCTATTGTCAGTTTCGTGTTAAATTTCTTCCATAACTCCAATTTATCCTCTACCAGCGTAAGATCGTGGTTCCACTTGAGATTTTATTTATATGAAATGAAATGAAATGAAATGAAAGTTTATTTCTTTAGGCTTACAAATAAGCACTTAGACAAGTCATATTTTATACTATTCATTATTATATGTATTGTTGTTTACTTCAATTTTTTGTCCACCAGTGGAAGAAGTGAGAAATTTATAATTTTTTTATAATTTATAATTTTTTTTATTACACTAATATAAAATTATGCAAAAGTTTGGATGGATGGATGTTTGCTACTTCTTCACGCCAGAACTACTGAACGGATCTGGTTAAAATTTACATAGCACTAAGCCTAGGTAGAATACTTTTATTATACAAAACAAAACACCCAAAACATAAAGAAGAAAATATCTGATAATACAAGTATTTGTCTTAAGGCGAACCATCTAATCTGCGACCTCCTGCGTCGGAAGGATACGGGGGGCGAAGGCTTCAAAAGCAGTCTATTTTTACTCAGCCATCAATTTAGATCTTAAAATCGGATTATTCACAGTTAGATTTTAAGATCTATATTGATGGCTGAGTAAAAATACTTAAGGAACGGGGAAAGGAAACGGGGGGCGAAGGCTTCAAAAGCAGTCTATTTTTACTCAGCCATCAATATAGATCTTAAAATCGGATTATTCACAGTTAGATTTTAAGATCTATATTGATGGCTGAGTAAAAATACTTAAGGAACGGGGAAAGGAAACGGGGGGCGAAGGCTTCAAAAGCAGTCTATTTTTACTCAGCCATCAATTTAGATCTTAAAATCGGATTATTCACAGTTAGATTTTAAGATCTATATTGATGGCTGAGTAAAAATACTAAAGGAACGGGGAAAGGAAACGGGGGGCGAAGGCTTCAAAAGCAGTCTATTTTTACTCAGCCATCAATATAGATCTTAAAATCTAACTATTCACAGTTAGATTTTAAGATCTTTTGAAGCCTTCACCCCCGTTTCCTTCCGACGCAGGAGGTCGTAGATTAGATGGTTCGCCTTAAGACAAATACTTGTACTATCAGATATTTTCTCTATATTTCTCTGCTCTATATTTCTAACTATTCACAGTTAGATTTTAAGATCTATATTGATGGCTGATTAAAAATAGACTGCTTTTGAAGCCTTCGCCCCCCGTTTCCTTTCGCCGTTCCTTTAAATCAATTCAGAGGTTTCAAGTTACCTCATCAACAAACGGACAGAGTTACACTTTTACATCTAAGTAGGAAATAAGACCGATTTAATTTCTCCTTATAATTCGGGTTATCCTTGGGATTGTATTGCAATAAATTATTTATTTGTAATTTGTTTTCGTCTTCTGTAATTTAATTTCCTTGTCGATTGCTTTTCTGTGAACTTGTGCTCTTTGAGACGTTTTACAAGATTATTCGAGTTCAAACCGGGCCTATTTATTTTGATATTTCTTACTGCTTTATTGGTACTTTTAGCTTTTAACCTGTAGCTAATATGACTGTGTAGTAAATAAATGTGATTGCAATTAAATTGCGATAACCCATTTACTCGCTCAGAGTTTTTGCCGCTTTCCTATTGGCTGCATTCTGAATACGCGCAATTATTCATTCCTTTAATAATTTGATTGTTTATTAACGACTCCCATCCCTTACTATGAAGCTGCTTTTTAAGTTTTTCCGGACAAAAACGAATCCCGAACGAATTAATAGTTAATATTTTATTTATAATAGTGTCTATAATCAGTATTTATTTCCATTAACGTATAAAAAAGTATTTATTGATGTACATGTTTTTTATTGTATATAATTTATATACAACTTTAGTCTATAATACGCCACCCAGATATTGTATAGGTACAGACGTACCTATACTATAGCTAGGTGTCCATTTAAAGGTTACCTGGAAGAAATCGCTCTTAGCGATAAGGCCGCCCATTGTGCATATGTATCTTTGTTTGTTTGTTCTTTACTGTTTTCTTTCTGTGTTTGATGTGCAATAAAGCGTATTCGTATGTATTGTATTGAATCCCTCGTGAATAGTTTTAAATATGGAACCACCTCGGAATAATCTCCTACATAATTGCAAAAGGACCATCTAAATCGGTAAATAATAACTGAAGGCGGAATCGCCGAACATATATAAAAAATACATACTGCTAAACATATAACCTGCACCTTTTTTGCAAGATATTGACTTTGAAAATCATAAATTGACACGCTGTTGACTCAAAGTCAAAGTCAAAAATCATTTTTTTCTTTTGTAAGCCTAAAGAAATAAATGATTTTTTAAGGACTCTTTGGGCGGGTCAGAATTAAAGATTCTTCCTACGGAAGGTAGGCTACGTAAATCTTCGGTGAGACTAAGTTCCGTACGTCCACTGTTTGGTTTGTAAATAATGTTACCTAAATGGTAATGGATTCCGTTATTTGCGTAACATATTCGCACCAATCAATCGTATTAGTGGCGGCAACATTACAAATTAGGGCCATTATTCAATCGCTTTGTCGTCGCATAATGAGAACACGAATTTACATTTTGTTACAGTTTTGTTATTTTGTAATGTAATTGTTGTTTTGATATAACATAGTCCAAAAGTTAAACATCACAATGTTAACTCAGCAAGTTACTTCATATGAGTAACATGTAAGATAAAAACAAGCTAATTACAAAATATATGATTTTTTTTACATCAAATCAACTTTACCTATATTGGATCTTCTTCTCTGCATACAAATCTTCAAAGAAGAACTCTATGAATCCTACTATTTAACACTTTGAGTGCTGAAAACGCACGGTATGAGTTTTCTACAAGTGACTAATATACGTAAATCCACACTAGCGCAGCGGCTGAGAAAATACAGATCTTTGTGACTCAGCAGAGCTGTAATATTTTTCGAACGAAACGCATGTGCGGCGCACCACAACCGCTATGTAGACCGGCAGCGAATTTTTTAGGTAAAAAAAAAGATCGCAGTCGTCGAAAAAAAAACCGCAGTCAAAGAACCCAAAAAATGGAATCACAGTCGATTTGGGAGCTACTATTTCAGAAACAAGCACACGTCAAACTTTTATATATTTCTTTTTAGTCTGGGGTTAAAAATGAAATGAATTTTTGTATAAAATACGTTTTCACGCGCAATATATCACTTTATCGAAAATAATTAGATTTTCACTTCGTTACTATGCATATTCGATCAGTGGATATTCAATAGAACAATAGGTGTTTGAATGTTTCGAAATAAATTCTTTTACATTTCGTTAAAATCGAATTCCTTTATTGAAAATGTTCATAACAAGTTCAAAGTAACATATACATATTTGCCCTGGCATTATACAGGCTAATTTTAAACGAATAAGACGGACGTTTTGTTGGTAACGGGCTGCGATGTTAACTCAGAAATTCCTTGACGTTTATAAATAACGTCTAATGGCTGCTTCAGACATCTGCCAATAAAGGACTAAGACATGGTGGAGCCGGGGTTAATTTTGCCGACACTGATTGGGATATTTTGAGAAACCTTTAGAAATGCCATCCAAAAATAAAAAATAAATATTTCTTATGATAGCTGCTTTAGACCTCTGTCATTTAAGGACTAAGGAGAGACCCAGAGCTGGGCTGATATCTTTCTAACACTGATTGAGATATTTTCAGAAACCCCTAGAAATTCTAAATATTATCACTACATAGTACCTATATAAAACAAAGTCGCTTCCTGCTGTCTGTCTGTCCCTATGTATTCTTAGCGCAACGGATTTTAATGCGGGTTTTTATAATAAATAAAATGATTCATGAGGTAGGTTTATAAACTATTTGTTACATATATTTCAATGCAGGCAAAGCCGCGGGACGCAGCTAGTGTATTATAAATGACTTTATTAGCGAACGACCGACGCGTAATCATACAGCTGAATATTTTCAAGATATACAGTTGATATATCTTCAGATTTTGGACCCAGTACCTATCACTAAAGCGAGGTAATATTTTTTTTATAAATTATAATAGTCATAATTGCTGGTTGTGTAGGTACTGACGTTTAAAATATAGAAATAGAAATAGAAAATATTTATTTGTGTTTCATATAAAATAATACAACTTAAGAACTAATAATAATAAAGATAACAAATTAGGAACGAATTATCTAACTAATTGTGTGAATCAGTCTTAGTTTAAAGCTGGGCGGATGCATGATTCACAATCTTTGGTGACTAATTATAATTTTAAACCCAAGACGCTCGCTGGCGGCATAGCCCATGCAGAGTTTCCTCTCTGCATGGGCTATGCCGCTAGCGTCTCGGGAACGCTTCCGAGTTACTTCTAGATGGTTTCCAACAGTCTGCATCGTTATTTCAATACACCTTTTAATAATTTAAGTATGTTTTTTGTACTATGTAATGTTTTGTTAATAATGAGTATTAACGAGGAAACTAACATTTAAACTTTTTTAATGACACCGTAGTAATTTAATACCCACAGAAAATAAAGGTTGATACTCTAGCTTTGAATTCCTAGGGATCAAAGGGAGGATCCAGCTGGGCTGGGCAGCATTTGGGAAACTACGTCGAGTCAAAGTCGCTCAGCGAGCTATGGAAAGAGCTATGCTCGGAGTTTCTCTGAAGGATAGGATTCGCAACGAATACATCCGACAGAGAACCAAGGTTATCGACATAGCTCAAAGAATTAGCAAGCTGAAGTGGCAGTGGGCCGGCCATATTTCGCGAAGAACCGACGGCCGCTGGGGCAAACGTGTTCTTGAGTGGACACCACGACTCGGTAAACGTAGTGTAGGACGCCCTCCGACCAGGTGGGATGACGACTTGCGAAAGACTGCAGGTAGATGCTGGATGCGGCAAGCTGAAGACAGGGCGCAATGGCGCTCATCGGGGGAGGCCTATGTCCAGCAGTGGACTGATATAGGCTGATGATGATGATGAAAGGGGAAAGGGGAGGTAACGACCAATTAAATCGATTTTATACAATTGAGTAAAAATATCTCTTGAAATGAATAGAGCAACGCAAAACAAAATAAACTGTAAAGAAACAGCTCAATAAAAGATAATGTTATCGATAAAATTTTCCTTCCGAAACAAAAGGCTGCGCTTTATGGGACTTCATTGAAAAGAACCACATTCCCTTAGGAATGGAATAGTTTTTAAACTAACAGTTACTGCCCGTGGCTTTGCACGCGCTTTTCAAGTAGCTTTTATCCGTCTCCACGATAGCATTAACCTCCCTGTCTCATAAGAACTGATTAGGCTTGAAAGGTAATAGACAGATACTTTCGAATGTATAATATGAATAGTAGTATATATATAGTGTTTTTTTTTGTTTATTATTGTCAAATGGCTGAGATGATTATAATTTCTCAACCGTTACGGTCCCATTTTTGGGCAAACTCAAACGCACACTTTTTTTCAAATTCATTCCACAAGAATTTTGATAACGCAATTGAGTGTTTCTATGATCACCACATAACACCCGCACAAATATCTGCAGTTCGTTCCGTGACGGAATTCAAACTCGCAACCCCCGAGTTGCATGTTACTGTCGGATCTTTGTTTGCTACGTCACAGAGGTTAATCGATTATACAAGCTGTGAAACTGCCATCACTAAAATATTTTTAGTGTCTCGATAGCCGATTTCGAACATAAGAATCGACGGTTATACTATACATATGTAATATGTCATTGACAGAATTGATTTGGATTGATCAGGCTACCAAACTCTACCTAAACTGACGGAGCTGAGACGTGGACACTCACGATAGGGCTGGTCCACCAGTTCAAAGTCGCTCAACGAGCTATGGAAAGAGCTATGCTCGGAGTTTCTCTGAAGGATAGGATTCGTAACGAATACATCCGACAGAGAACCAAGGTTATCGACATAGCTCGATCGAATTAGCAAGCTGAAGTGGCAGTGGGCCGGCCATATCTTGCGAAGAACCGACGGCCGATGGGGCAAACTTGTTCTTGAGTGGAGACCACGACTCAGTAAACGTAGTGTAGGACGCCCTCCGACCAGCTGGGATGACGACCTGCGAAAGACTGCAGGTAGATGCTGGATGCGGCAAGCTGAAGACAGGGCGCTATGGCGCTCATTGGGGCAGCCTATGCCTGTTCGTGACGTCACCTGTATGGGCTCTAGACCAGCTCTGGCTAAGTCTCTTACGGAGCTTAGCCAGCATTATGCTGAATTAGAGCCTTTTTGTAACAACTCGCTACATGTACCTATTTCTATAAGTGTGTTATTCGTAAATTTAAGTTGTTATGAATAAATGTCTTTCTATTACATTATACTGTTCTGTTCTATATGTATAATAAACTAGCGGACCTTCCCGGCTTCGAACGGTTTTAGTACGGATCCCTAACTTTTTCGAAAATATAATATAGCCTATGTTCACCGCGGATAGTGTAGCTTCCCAATAACGGTGAGAATTTTTCAAATCGGTCCAGTAGTTTCGGAGCCTATTCATTACGACCGATGTGGCGCGGTGGGCGAAGATCCGCCTGCGACGCAGGAGGTTGCGGGTTCGATTCCCGCCTCGGAACAATTGTGTGTACGATCTGCAGATAATTGTTCCGGGTGTTCTGGTCGTTTTCTATGTATAATAAAAAATATCTATCTATGTAATGCATTGTATTATGTATATCAGTTATCTAGCACCCATAACACAAGCTCTGCTTAACATGGGGCCAGGTAATGCTGTGTGAATTGTAATAAAAAAATAAAAACTTAAAAAAAATTACAAACAAACAAAAAATCAAACATTTCCTCTTTATAATATTAGTATAGATAAGTACAATAGGCGGCCTTATCGCTTAAAGCGATTTCCTCCAGGCAACCAGGGATGGAGAAAAAGATATAATATACAATAAATAAATAAATAAATAATGCTGGACAATTCACACAGCATTATCTAGCCCCATGGTAAGCAGAGCTTGTATTATGGGTACTAGATAACTGATATACCCTGCCCGACGAGAAAGGAAAGCAAATTTCCCCCAGAGGAATGGTGGAATATCTTTAATAGACCGTAAAAGTCTTGTCTAAGACTACCCTTTAGTTCCTATGTTTTTCAAGGATCACGTAATGCATTACCAAGGACGCGCGTGTTCACTTCGTCTTTTTCTATTTAGCTTTTCCCTTGAAACATTGTTTTTATGTGTAGGTATTGTTGGTAGAACATACTACGGTAATGGTATTGTTTCCGAGAGGAAATATTTGTCTTAGAGTATCTACCGAGATGAGAGTTTTGTGGGTTAGATATGAGGTTTTTCTTAGAGATATTTACTAGAAAAAATCTGCTTTTTAAATTAATATTTTCCTTGATAAATAAAAACTCAGAAAATTTATTTAAGATATACCTACTCAAATCGACATAGCTCAAAGAATTAGCAAGCTGAAGTGGCAGTGGGCCCCCCTCCTGCCCTCCGACCAGGTGGGATGACGACCTGCGAAAGACTGCAGGTAGATGCTGGATGCGGCAAGCTGAAGACAGCGGGCACTATGGCGCTCATTGGGGGAGGCCTATGTCCAGCGGTGGACTGCTGATGATGATGATGATGACTCAAATAAATCTCTCGGCGAAGCGACATTTTTCTGTTTTTTTTATGAGTAGACCTTCCTTTGACCGCTACTTCAACTGCTGAAAAAAAAGATGTGGCCGGCGATGAAGGTATCTCGATGTACTTCTATTACCTTTTGGTCACTTTAATTCCGTGAATCCTATTAATACTCGTATTATAAACGCGAAAGTTTGTGAGGATGTTTGTTGCTCTTTCACGTTAAAACTACTGAATGGATTTTGATGAAACTTCACAATAATATAGCTTACATATCAGAATAACACATAGGCTACAATTCAAAAATTGTATATTTTCCTAAATATCTATCACCACGCGGGTGAAACTGCGGGGCGCAGCTAGTACCTACATATATGTTTTATAGGAACAGGAAGTTAAAGATCATAATAAGTAAATCGGCAAATCATGTTATAAAGTAAAAAGATTTTTATTTTGTCAGAACAGAACAGAGACTCTTATAAACTAAACTTAGATTAACAGACGACAGAGACTGACAAAAATCGGTCTCTACTCAGCATGTGCTATGGTAGAGCAGATCGTACCATAGCGCTGGTCTTCCGTGGAGACCGTGGTGCGCAAGGTGGCCTAATTATAGTGAGGAACCAAACAAAAATATGTTATAACATCCATTGTTGAGCAACCGAAAACTTTTCTGTTTATCTAGCTAGACAATTGATATTGCTTCAACACTACATAAAGAAATCTTATTGTGTTATGTTTGTTAGCGAGTAACTTTTACAAGTTGTGGGCAGGGGTGGCAAACGTTTGAAAAAGACGGAGATTATTATGAACGAAACTGAGCCAAACTGCTACTAATAGAATATGGTCGTATGAAAATGATAGATTTCACCATTTTGTAGGGTATAAGCAATATACTATATTTTCTGACTACACCTTCCCGATAACAAGAAAAATAACGATAAAATAACTTCAGCGATGACGGGGGCCGGTCGCGGAGCTGTGCGCTCTGCAGTCCCAATTAAGCTGACAGCAGGGTTTGGCCTGGCCGCACAGAATATGTTCGCGGCGGTCGAGGCAACAGTGGCAGCTCGTCTTCGCTGCTCAACACATCATCGGAAGAGTATGTGGAGATGGCCGATGGCTGCGGCGGTGGTATCGGTAGCGCTGTATGTTTGTGGCGCCATTTTTTAACGTAGATCTTCATAGCACGAACTACGGTGCTGTAAACTGTTCGAGGGTTCTGAAAAAAAAATGAAAAAATGCCTAATTGTTTTCGAAATCTACAACAATTATGCATTAATATGCATTCAACTTTGTATGGTTCGAAAAAACTGCGTATCTGTGTTTATCTCCTATTATATCCTATAATGGTTGATGGAACCAAAGCCGAATAAAAATAGCCGAAAAATTATCTTGCATGACAACCCTACCTGCAGTCAGTCGGTAAGTTTCTTCTAAATTTTTTATAGAGACAGCTTACTTAACTTAAAAAGTTGGCGCACAATGAAATGGTGATGGAAAAGTTAGCGTTTTTACAGAGACGCCGGACTTTTTTAGTTCCGATTCTTTTTTTTTTTTGTAACTTTAGATAATGCGAAAGGCATGGGACAGAAGATGATGGTAGTCAATGTGGGGGCTTTCTGTTAACCAATATAAGAATAATGAAAATGATTGATGGTAACTAACATATTCCAAATAAATTGTTTACACGTACACTGTACAAAATATCTGTAACTTACAGACTGTAAGTGATATAATTTAATAAATTTTGATTTGTTGTTTTATTAGTTTTCCAAATTAGCGTCTGTAACGTTGTTGTGTTTTCTTAATATAATGTTTATATTATTGGCATCTTGATTGGTTTATACAAAACTATATTACTGTTAATTTTAATAATATTGTAAACTGTTTGTGCCTTAAAAAACGAAAAATAAATAAAATAAAATAATTATTTTTTGCTTTGGCTTAACTAATTAATACAATTTATCAAGTATTTTAGCTCTCCTTAATATATTATTTTTAATTATTCATTAATTTTTCACAACTGAAATAAAAGTGTGTGTAAAACTTGCGACTGAATTTCTAAACAACATCCAAAATGGATATAATTACTGTATGCTTTAGTACTCATAAATGTTAAAGTAAAAGTTTTAAAAAAATATGGATTTTTATTTCAATTTTATCTTTACTAATATTATAAAGTTTTTGTTTTGTTTGTTGAATAGACTCCGAAACTACTGGACCGATTTTAAAAATTCTTTCACCGTTGGGAAGCTACACTATCCTCGGTGAACATAGACTATATTATATTTTCAAAAAGTTAGGGATCCGTACTAAAACCGTGCGAAGCTGGGAAGGTCCGCTAGTATTAAATATAAATAATATAGACATTAGACTTTCTTTTGACCACAATCTCACGTGATAAAAAACGAAGACGTGGGCGACGATGTATCACGGTCTAGAAGATACTTTACTCTGGTACTGTCCACGATCCTATCCATCCATGGTTGTCTGGTAGAGATCGCTCTTGAGCGATAAGACCGCCAATTGTACTTAATTTTTAAGTTATTACTGTACATAGTTTATAGTTCAAGTGCAATAAAGAATTTTCTATCTATCTACTCTTGTGAGCTAGAGTTACGCAGTCGGGATTTTAAATAAATTAAGAGCGACATCTATCTCTTGCATAAATTATCAAGTAAATTTATTTTTAAACAGGTTCCTGAAACTCATTCAGCTTTAATTAGAGTACAAAAACATTGCTTCCGTCACGTCGACTTCCCTCTGCGTAGGTAAATGTACCTTTCTTAGTAGTCAATTTAGGACAGCTGTGTCATAGGCTATATGGACAAAAATTGCTGTAAGGCCTTGTACGGAATACCGCACCATAGATAGATAGACAGACAGACAGCACTCTTAAAAATAAAACAAACAAGATATACAATAATAATAAATAAACAATACGTGACAATTTGGCGGTCTTACCGCTCAAGAGCGATCTCTACCAGACAACCGTGGATGGATAAAGGATAGGTAAAGTCAATGAACTAGGTCGTATAGCTCAGCAGATGCACCTACTCACACATGTATAAATGCTTACTTTTTAAAACAAACTACTGGCCCAAAGCTTTTAGATATGAATAAGAGGAGAACTTTATGAAAACTGAATATAAATAAATAATAAACGAAAATTTTATTTTTATTTATATTTATTATAAATAAATCAATAATGCTGGACAATTCACACAGCATCATCTAGCCCCAAGCTAAGCAGAGCTTGTGTTATGGGTACTAGATGACTGATATACATAATACAATACATTACATATGATATTTTTTATTATACATAGAAAACGTCCAGAACACCCGGAACAAATATCTGCAGATCGTACACACAATTGTTCCGAGGCGGGAATCGAACCCGCAACCTCCTGCGTCGCAGGCGGATCTTCGAATATACTCGTGCTAATAGCAATTTGACTGAGCCTGATAAACAATAATTGAAATCTGAGATATCGGCATTATTGTCTCTGCTGATTAATTTGTCTGGAACTTGCGTATCTTACTTAAAGCGTATATTAGCGTATATAAATAAATAAATAATGTTGGGCAATCCACACAGCATCATCCAGCCTCGAGCTAAGCAGAGCTTATGTTATGGGTAGGATAGACTAGATGACTGATATACTTAATACAATACATAACATATTAAGTCTAATAAAAAAATATCTATCTATGTAATGCAGATATTTGTTCCGGGTGTCCTGGTCATTATCTACACACGCGGTCCTTCGCCCACCGTGCCACAGACGTCGTCTATATTGTCAACATAATTATATGAATAATGGCCGAGCTATTTCTACTTTACTGTGTTTAAGCTAAATATTTATCCGTTTCGAGGTCCTTTCATGAGGTCCTGATTGAAAAATGTAAGGTGTCATTTCAGACCCCAATAACATGGTAATGAAGGGCCCGAGGTAACAACGATTTAATGAAATAAGGGATGCCCAGGGTTGTGTATCGAATGTAAGCTTTTGATGATAGAATGGATTAAGGAAAAACAAATGGATGTTTTCACGTTGATAGCTTTTGGGGGACTTAACACTTTGAGTGCTGAAAACGCACGGTATGAGTTTTCTACAAGTGACTAATCTGCGAAAATCCACACTAGCGCAGCGGCTAAGAAAATACAGATCTTTGTGACTCAGCAGAGCTGTAATATTTTTCGAACGAAACGCATGTGCGGCGCAACACAACCGCTGTGTAGAGCGGCAGCACGAATTTTTTAGGTAAAAAAAAAGATCGCAGTCGTCGAAAAAAAACCGCAGTCAAAGTGTTAATAAAATGAGGAAAAAAGGTGTGACACCACTATGAAAAACGAGTATGGGATTATTCTAGAATAAAACAACTTTGAATGAATGAATGAACTCTTTATTGTACTTAAAACTATAAAATAACACCTTATATCCAAACATTATATATTAAAAGTACAATAGGCGGTCTTATCGCTGACAGCGATTTCTCCCAGGCAACCTAGGGATGGAGCAAAAGATATAAGCAAACTAAGAGTTGGTACATCATAAACAAACAGATGGAGAAGTATCAAAAACAAGAAATAAAAAAATATACAAACTATATACATTGCAACTTGGGTCTCTTTAAGACAGGAAAATGAGATGATGAAAATGAATGAGACATGTGACGAGGTCTTCTAGACCTTTGTGTTACATCGTCGGTTACATCACTTCACTTTCCATCAGGTGAGATTGTGGTCAAACGAAGGTCGATAGAGAAAATAATAAAAAAACGCATTTAATAAATAAAAGTTACCTACTAAAATAAAAATTACCTACTAAAATTTAAAACCATGGCTGTCAATGAAGAACAAATAAAGTAAAGATCTAGATCTTAGACAATACTTTACTGTATATGTTGGCTCTGGTAAAACTTTGTTATCGGTTCCTGTTGTTTGCTTTTTTCGGCTTATTGGAGTTTTCGTTAGAAAGTCCGTCATAATTATTAAGCGATAGAAACTATCTTAACCGCACAGAAGCATTCTTTCTACGAACAGCTGTTTCCTATTACCTTCAACTTCAGCAGAAATATTTAATTCCTTTCAGCATATAAAAGTTAGACATGAATTGCTTAAACTTACGCCAAGGAAGCAATATACGAGAATTCCAATGCAAAGAAAGAATTTGGCGCTAAGAAACTTCGCCCAAATACCTAACAAAATTCACTCTAAAAGCAACTCCTATAAAACGTGAACGAAATTGAGACACACGGTTAGCATAACACAGTGCATAGTGCAATAAACACTAGACTAGACGAACCACAACCTTTTTTGGCTTATGGCTATAAAACCATGCAATCTTATGACAAAGCAGTAAAGCTCATATTCTCTCGAATAGGCGACAGGAAAGAGACAATCGCGAAACGCAAAACGAATGCCGGCTAAGTTTCGAAACAGCTCACAATGGTGGAATGATACGAGCAACGGATGCTACATTACACTTTGTCGACGTGAGTGGCGTAGCCTTTTCGTTGGTAAGATTTCAGTCGGATAAAGAGCGGATTGGATTTCGAGACTCGTTTTCAGTTGCGGACAAAATGCTGAAGAGGAAACATCGATGTTGTGTGTTTTTGTTCGTCTGTCTTTCTGACCGTTCGTATCTCCTATTGAATGGGCGGAATTCGTAAACTTTTATGCGATTTGGTTACTCAGCGATACTAAGAAAACCATAGCGTTTATCACAAATAAAATCGCTAGCACACAAACCAGCACCGCATAGTCCGAGAACTCACAAATTCCCTTATTCCCGATGTTTATTCCTCTTTTCTCCCTTGATAAATGACGCGTCCAGAAATGTTTGCTAATTACGAGGTCGCGCTTTTAACACTGCTTTCTGTACTAAACCTTATTTATTGCATGTTTGTACTTTACTTTGCTCTCGGAAAGGGTAAAAGGTTTGGTGACTTTGGTTTTTATTACCTTCAGCAATATTAAGGGGTGTGTTCAATGGAAAGAGCTATGCGCAGTTTCTCTGAAGGATAGGATTCGTAACGAATACATCCGACAGAGAACCAAAGTTATCGACATAGCTCTGAGAATTAGCAAGCTGAAGTGGCAGTGGGCCGGCCATATCTCGCGAAGAACCGACGGCCGCTGGGGCAAACGTGTTCTTGAGTAGAGACCTCGACTCGGTAAACGTAGTGTAGGACGCCCTCCGACCAGTGGAATGACAACCTGCGAACTGCTACTGCAGGTAGATGCTGGATGCGGCAAGAGGCTTCCCCCAATGAGTGCCCTAGCGACCTGGACATATCCAACAGTGGACTGCTATAGGCTGATGATGATGATGAAGGGGTGTGTTCAGTGAGTCATAGTACATGAGTCGTTATTGACGCCTCATGTCGTATGAGTCAGTAGCTCGTGATCGCGTGCATAAGTTGATAGTTGGTTAATATTGGACACCCCTACCCTTTAGTTGAAGGGAACAGAGGATAGATAAAATGCTGATTTCTGCCAGATAGCTACATATATGTTTTTGGACGAATTGGTATTAGGTTAGGTTGGGTTTTTCTTTTAAGGTGATCCTTCGTAAGGTAAGGAAGGTGTACCCCCACCAGGGCCAGAAAGAAATCTAGTGGTTAGGAAGGTGACCCAAACCATTGAGTAGGTTAGTTACCATAATATCTGAATGAAAAATTCCTTCCAGATGTAAAACTTAAATAAAAAATCCTTTTATTCTATGAACATACGTAAATAAGTGATCAATCTTCTTTTAAATGTTTGTATTAATTATAGTTTAATTTAATGTATGTCATAAAGATATAAAATGATGTTATATAAATTAAATGATTAAAGTGGATGCTTAGTAATAAATTTGAATAGATGTTTGAATCGATTAAATTTAATAATAATATAAGGGGTCCTTATATTATTATTAAATTTAATCGATTCATCTAAAAGAGGCCTTTTCACGAATTCTCGGGTAAAGGCCTCTTCTAGTTCTGTCCAGTGTTTGCGATCTCCTGCGACGCTTGTCCAATTTTGTGTTTTCAGATATTTTCTGATTTCTTCTGACGATCTTGCTAGGAAATCTGTGGTTGACGACCTCTGTGGCACGGTGGGCGAAGGTCCGCCTGCGACGCAGAAGGTCGCGGGTTCGATTCCCGCCTCGGGACAAATGTGTGTAAGGTCTACATAATTATATTTGTTTTGGGTGCTCTGGTCGTTTTCTATGTACATAAAACAAAAAAATCGGTATGTAATGTATTGTATTATTACGTACATATATATCAGTTACCTGGTATATCAACATCATAGTAGTCATCTGCAGGACAAAGAATGTAACTTACCACCATGTAATTATTGCTAACTACTTGGCTAGTTCCCACTGAGTCCCTCATTACTCTACCATCTTGTTATAAATCTAGAACATTGTCTTAGAAATTAAATTAAGTTCAGTTTGGTTAAATTTACGGGGCACCTTCTCGTCTTACATGAAACTTGTTAAGACTTGTCGGTTAAAGGTTAACTTACGCAAGTTTCTCTATGTGAATTACCTACTTAGTGTGTGTTTTATTGTGATGATCGTCTATTCTGACGTGAAAATGTTAGTTAACAGTTTGACTGCGATTTTTTTTCGACGACTGCGATCTTTTTTTTTTAACCTAAAAAATTCGTGCTGCCGCTCTACACAGCGGTTGTGTTGCGCCGCACATGCGTTTCGTTCGAAAAATATTACGGCTGTGCTGAGTCACAAAGATCTGTATTTTCTCAGCCGCTGCGCTAGTGTGGATTTACGCATATTATTCACTTGTAGAAAACACATACCGGGTGATTTCAGCACTCAAAGTGTTAAGTGTAATTATTCTGACTAAAACGCAAAATCAAACATTAAATTGAATTGCAAACTAATTGACATCATTTTTTAGATAGATACAGTCTTTATTTGCAACTTTAAACACACATACAAAATACAACAATTATACAGAACACTAGTAAAAACCAACGAACAATATTTAATATACAGTTGAATAAAAAAACAAACATTTATATAATTAAAATCAAGGTAAAATGTCCGCGTGTGTTGCAGTACGTTAAAAAAGGTTTTTTTATAGTTATTTTGGTTTTAAAAGTTATAACGGTCGTCCCATCTTCTACAATATAAAAATGAATCGCTGAATGTGTTGCTAAGCGCAAATCTCGAGAGCAGCTGAACCGTTTTATTTTTTTAGAATATTCCTTGAAGTACGAGGATGGATCTTACGGAGAGAAAAAAGAGAAAAAATTAGAAAAATTGCCTGAAACAAATGACCACCCGGGCGAAGGCGGAACGGTCCGCTAGTATTTTTATAGATTTCGCGTTCTAAAAGATTCAGATTCTAAGAATTACAGGCCAAGTGTACATATTCTTTGAAACTGAGACTGGCAAGCGTCATCATCATCAGTCTAAAGTAGTCCACTGCTGGACATAGGCAAGCGTCATAGCGTGTCTTTTAACACTTTGACTGCGATTTTTTTTCGACGACTGCGATCTTTTTTTTAACCTAATAAATTCGTGCTGCCGCTCTACACAGCGGTTGTGTTGCGCCGCAGCGCACATGCGTTTCGTTCGAAAAATATTACGGCTTTGCTGAGTCACACAGATCTGTATTTTCTCAGCCGCTGCGCTAGTGTAGGTTTACGCATATTAGTCACTTGTAGAAAACACATACCGTGTGATTTCAGCACTCAAAGTGTTAAACAGTTTTCTTTTTAGTACAAAACATAGCGGAAGTTATTTCATCACTGGTAGGTGCGGTTTCTACACCCCGTTATTCACGAAGGAAACTTAAATTTGCCACGTCTTGAGCAAGTGTTTTAAACATACTGACAGGCGAGTAGACTAAAACAGAGTTTGTGGGTGCGCAAATAAGGCTCATAATCTTATGTAAGATTTATATTTTTATGTACAGAATTATGTTATTGTGTAGATAAAAACAAATCATAATAAAATTTAATGCGTCTGACCTCCTGGAAGCTTCCAAGTATCGAAGAACGAAGTTAGATAGAAAAAACTTTATACCACACAAAACAGAAAACAATATAAAAAATAATACTTAGAATAGAGGTAGTATAAAGGGCAGCCTTATCGCTGAGATCGATCTCTTCCTGGCAACCTTAGGATGGACTGGACATGAAGGGTCGGGTTGTTCTATTCCCCCTCCGCCCCTCTAAAATCTCCCCTGAGAAAGAAACAATAGTCTATATTGATGGCACTTTAACAAATATTTAAATAAAAAAAAAAACAAATACAAGTAACAAATACTATACCATAATACCTACATAAGAAACATCTCGTAATTACATCGGCTTTGGTTTTATACAACGGCTTGATGTCTTCATTTTACAAAGAAACGACAGGGTCGAAAGAGGGGTTTTACGGAAGGATCTAGGTTTTAAATAGTTCTGTATTCATTTTAATTGAATTCAAACGTCACAACAACAATGAACGACACTGTAGATACCAATTCAATATTCAACACAAAGCATTAATACAAGTTCCACCAAAGCGCCTTTATCTATACTTTACCAAGGTCATATTGAAGATGTTTCAGATCTCGCAAAATGGTTTATTGTTCAAATTCGTATTGTAACAATCTCATCCATCACTCTCTTACAAATAATTTCATTGGAGGAAAAGAAAAAATCTTTGGCACAATGGAACAAAAGTTGATAATCTTTACTGTCGACATTCGTTATGAATACAGAAGGAGGCAGACCTAGAATATTACGAAAATATAGAGCAAAAGTCAACGGGATGGAAAATCTACATTGTCAAATCCGGTTACATGGTGAAATGTCAGTGATAATAACTGTTATCTACTTGATCAGACCAGTGCGTCCTACCCGTTATGACCTACGGAGCTGAGACGTGTACACTCACGATAGGGCTGGTCCACCAGTTCAAAGTCGCTCAGCGAGCTATGGAAAGAGCTATGCTCGGAGTTTCTCTGAAGGATAGGATTCGCAACGAATACATCCGACAGAGAACCAAGGTTATCGACATAGCTCAAAGAATTAGCAAGCTGAAGTGGCAGTGGGCCGGCCATATTTCGCGAAGAACCGACGGCCGCTGGGGCAAACGTGTTCTTGAGTGGAGACCACGACTCGGTAAACGTAGTGTAGGACGCCCTCCGACCAGGTGGGATGACGACTTGCGAAAGACTGCAGGTAGATGCTGGATGCGGCAAGCTGAAGACAGGGCGCAATGGCGCTCATCGGGGGAGGCCTATGTCCAGCAGTGGACTGATATAGGCTGATGATGATGATGATGATCTACTTGATGCTAGAAGATGGTTCTTTAAGTTAGATTACCGATATTTTCCTTCTTTTTCTTGATTGTCTAGCATTTAAAACTACTTTGAATGTGCACCACATCTTGTAGGATTGCGTTAATTTCAAAGATCGAAGGGAGGCACTGATGATTGAACGTAATTTAAATAGATTTGATTTAGGTACATTTATTAAAATTTTTGCGGAACCAGATTCAGCAGCGGCCATCTCATTATTCAAAAATTTTATGCATCGGTGACTCCCTTTAAAAATAGCCACAATTTATATGTTTTTATTTTGCTGTATCTTTTGTTTTGTTTGTTAGTTATAAGTTTAGGTTATGATAGGACTGGTATACTTTACGAAGTCCTTAACAATAAATATGATTAAAAAAAAAAAAAAACTACTTTGAGTTAAATATACACTAAATATCTATACTTACTAGAGTAGCATTACAATCTAGCTATTTATTTGCCTTATTCAAAGTTCTGTTTTACCTAGTTTAAAAAAAAAAAAGACTGAGAATATGTCAATCGGAACGTTTCTTTTTATAATCACTATACCAAATCAAAAGGTTTTGTTTTTTGAGCCTTTTCAATGATTCCCTAACGATCAAATAATAAAAAAGAGAGAAATAATTCTCAAAAATACGAAAACCATTGGGGTAAGTTCTGACAACTACTCCAGGTAGCTCTGGATTGAAAAATAAAACTGGAAATATTGTAAACAAGAATAACCCAGTTAATATGAACAAGGTAAATGAGCCTACCCTCGCTTACCACTCTCGCATAAAGATACTTACTTACTCAATAAGTAGATTTGTAAGCAGACTGCTAATGGTAACAGACAAATTTTCCTCAAGCAAATGAGTAAGAAACTCATTAACAAAATGAAGGCACCCATTGTTTCGTATTATTTTCACGAGCTCTCGTGCTCAAAGTATTAACATGAAGTTAGCGGGGGACTTTATAAAGCAAATTAGCGTCAAGTGAGCCAATCCTTCTTTTTTCAAATGAAATGTCAAGTTCCGCTAACGACTTCAGAGTCGACGAGGAAATTACACAATTCTAAATTTGAAACAGCTCATTTGTGGCGAAGAAAGTTTAGTGGATTTTTTCTCGAAGTTTCTGCGAGAGGTTTTTGAAACGTTGAATGTTTTGTATTTTTCCGGTTTATTAACTCTTTGTAACTTTACGAGTACGCATGGGTGGAAGTTAATACGTCATCGAATCTTTGTTATTAACAATGAACAAAATCTTTAACAATATTTGCGTGGGTTTTGTTTGTATTTAAGGTTTATATTAGAAGAGCTTCTCGTAAGTAAGTTCAAGTTCGTGATGTATTTATAGTTTATGGATAAACTGGGATGTCAAGGAATCATGTTAATGGACTGAACCGTTCTTGTAACATCAGTATATAGGTATCCAAGTAATTTAACCAAGATTATTGAAAGATACAGGCCCTTACCACTCACTATTTAAACTGAGCCCGCCCGCACTGCCCGTCGTGCAAGCGTGATATAGTAATATAACAAAAAACCCCTTGTTTGTAGGAGTCACATTCATCAGTGGATTTGACTGAACGTGAAATCAAATACATTATCCTACCTAGTGTTCTCGAGTGGAAACCGCGACTCAGCTACTGTAGTATAGGACGCCCTCCGGCCAGGTATGAGGAAAATCTGCGAAAGACTGCAGGCAGATGCTGAATGCGGCAAACTGGCTGACAGGGTGCTATGGCGCTCATTTGGGGAGGCCTATGTCCAGCTGTGGAATAATATTTGCTAATGATGATGATGATCTTCGCTAAAATTTAAAACTGTGTAACAAACGTTTCAAATCTTAGGGAAGATTTTAGAGAAGTCCAACATATAACCCACCAAAGTAATTTACCTATAGCACAGCGCCCAGGAGATATCCACGCCTACCATATAAGTGGTGTACGTTTCAATTCGGAGCATTCCCTTTACAACCTTTATTCCCAACCTCACATTACGCGGGTGCCACTTGCCCTAAACACAGGATGTACCGGGTCTCCATTGTTTTTTATCGCCGTACCACAACACTGGGAACATTTAACAAGCTTCAAACCTACAAATCTCCCTGCCCGCTCGTTAGCAACTTTTAGTGTTACTGAAGTTGTAAACTGTTGGCCGTTCCGACTAAAATAATACGGGAACGGTGTAATGTTCGATAATGGTGGGGTCTTGCGCTTGGGAGTCTCAGATTTTTGTTTTTGAAGAAAGATCCTAACCACTTATATAGAGGTATATTCTACTAAGGGTTTATCATTATACTGACGACCTCTCTCTTTCTGTGGCGCGGTGGGCGAAGGTCCGAATGCGATGCAGGAGGTTGCGGTTTCAATTCCCTCCTCGGGACAATTGTGTGTACGATATTTGTTCTGGGTGTTCTCGTCGTTATCTATAATGTATAATAAAAATATTTATGTATGTAATGTATTGTATTAAGTATATCAGTTATATAGTAGCCGTAACACAAGCTCTGCTTAACTTGGGGCCATAAGATGCTGTCAGGATTCCAGCATTATTAATTTTATTAAATTTTTATTATATATCAGACCGCAAACATCCACTGCTGGTCTCCTCCATACGACGTCATCTCCGCCCATTGCCCTGTAACCATAAGTGAGAGGTACCCACTACCAATACAAGAGTGAATAAGTCTAGACTAGACCTTTTTGATCCATAGATGATCATCAATGATAGAAATAACCATAAGAGGTGGCTATACCGCCGACGTTGCTCGTCTTACCCCGCACTGAATTGTAGACCCGCAGAGGGAAGCTCACGCGATGAACGAGTACCGATAAAGTAAAAAAATAAAAAAAATATTAAGAAATTAATTTGCAAAAATAAGCCAGTAGTGTCCTTGGTATTCTTTTATTTAATATGGTGATTACAATAAAAAAATCTAGTGATCGATAGTTTAGGTTTAACTAAAAAAACAGACGGTACTTTGCACAATTATTTCATAGAATATAAAATATATATTTTTTCAAATGGTGTCATGATACCTATTTATGGCATAGATATATGTATTTTTTTCGAAACTCTTTTGATAAATATAACGAAGAAAAATGGTTTCAATGTAACCCAAATAACGCTTATTTATATTATATCCACGCCTTAAAGGGTTTCCATAGAAACAAATCGTGCGAATCGTGTATAGAAATCAGTAGGAGACAATTTAGCCTTTCTGTTGGTACTACAATTGTAGTGATAATCACTGTTTCCACCAATTCCGAACCCAACCAACCAATTAACTTTTATGTTCTTTTACAGTTTTCAAGTCTCAGACCTCGCTGTCGACGGATTCGGGTCTGTGCACTGAGAGGGGTCTGCGGAGGACACACATAGAGCTGCTGAAGCCACCAGGGAAGAGGATAGGACTTAAACTGGCAGGTGAGTCATAGTTTGCATCATTCTTATACCGTAAACGCGACAGTTTGGGTGGATGAATCTACTAAGTATTTTAAATCTTAGCGCAAAAAATACTGAATAAATCAAATAAATAAATTGTGCTGGACAATTCACACAGATTATCTAGCCCCATGGTAAGCAGAGCTTGTGTTATGGGTGCTAGATAACTGATATACATAATACAATACATTACATGGATATTTTTTTTTTTATTATACTTAGAAAACGACCAGAACACCCGGAACAAATATCTGCAGATCGTAAACACAATTGTTCCGAGGCGGGAATCGAACCCGCAACCTCCTGCGTCGGACCTTCGCCCACCGCGCCATATCGGTCGTCGAAATATATGAATAGATCGGGCAACGAAATCTCTAGAACTAAACAAATAAACATTTTATTCATAATTATGTCTAGTTATACGTCTATTCTATTCATTATTTCTAATATAATAATATTAAATTAAAGAAATGAGATAAATTTATATGACGCATTATTTAAGAACTCATCGTAGGTGTAGAATGTCTTCCCTACGAACCAGTTTTTTAGCTTTAGCTAAAATTATCTAAATCCCTAACCTTGTCTGGGAGCTTATTGTAGACACAAACAACAAACTACAAGAGATATGAGGCTGAATTTTGTTTATTATATGACATATTGGCTTATTTATAAAAGCTTTTTTAATTTTCTTACGTTTATAAACAAATAGCGTCAGAATTCTTAACCATAAATAACGGGTTCGATAATTCAATAATCGAATCAGTCGCCTTGGTGAAAGGAAAATAATATTAAATCTACCATTCCATTCGATTTCAACGCCATTATGTTGTCCTGAAGGTAAAAATAATACATTTTCTTTTACTTTGTAGTCATTTAAACATGCCTGTAGGCTTTCTCAAGCGGCGCAGCCTTGTGTAAATCGTATAAACCATAAATTGTGGCGGCGCGGAATTCTTTCACCGCCATTTTGGAATTAAAAGCATAATTTTCGCGGGTAGGTACCGCGGGTTAACTGATTACGCAAGTTTATATAATTTGGAATTTCTCGGTAATTTTTGTTATTTTTTAGGGCAAAAATATCATTTTCACTTTATTTCTTGTTTTTATTCATGATTCATTGTGTCAAAAGATTGCATTCGAACAATAAATGAATAATGTCATTTATTGTTCGAATGCCATCTTTCGATTAATAAATGAATAAGGTATGCTTCAGTTATTCGTTATTTTTCTAGCATGAAAGGAATATGGTGATTCCAATGCCTAACTCATCATCATCATCATCATCATCATCAGCCTATAGCAGTCCACTGCTGGACATAGGCCTCCCCCAATGAGCGCCATAGCGCCCTGTCTTCAGCTTGCCGCATCCAGCATCTACCTGCAGTCTTTCGCAGGTCGTCATCCCACCTGGTCGGAGGGCGTCCTACACTACGTTTACCGAGTCGTGGTCTCCACTCAAGAACACGTTTGCCCCATCGGCCGTCGGTTCTTCGCGAGATATGGCCGGCCCACTGCCACTTCAGCTTGCTAATTCTTTGAGCTATGTCGATAACCTTGGTTCTCTGTCGGATGTATTCGTTACGAATCCTATCCTTCAGAGAAACTCCGAGCATAGCTCTTTCCATAGCTCGCTGAGCGACTTTGAACTGGTGGACCAGCCCTATCGTGAGTGTCCACGTCTCAGCTCCGTAGGTCATAACGGGTAGGACGCACTGATTGAAAACTTTCGTTTTCAAGCATTGCGGTATGGATGTTGTGAAGACTTGACGTAGTTTCCCAAATGCTGCCCAGCCCAGCTGGATCCTCCTTTTGGCCTCCTTCTCGAAACTGTTTTTACCCAACTGCAGAATCTGCCCAAGGTAAGTGTACTCGGAAACAGTTTCGAGAACGTGACCATGTACGACCACCGGCCTTGGATCAATGTGACCATTGATCATGACTTTGGTTTTATCCAAATTCATGCCAAGACCGATACATCGGGAGGCTGAAGCTAGGCCGTCCAGCATCTGGTTCAGTTCCTCAAGCGACTCCGCCATTAAGACTATGTCATCAGCGAATCGCAGGTGTGAGATGTACTCGCCGTTTATATTAATGCCCTTTCCTTTCCAGTCCAGCAACCTAAACATATCTTCCAATGCGCACGTGAACAGTTTCGGGGATATAACATCCCCCTGCCTCACTCCTCTGCGCAATTGGATGGGTTTAGACTGCTGACCCTGTACTTGGACACTCATGGTGGCGGCCTCGTAGAGACAACTCAGCACCTGGATATAACGATAGTCTACTTGGCATCGCTGTAAGGAATCCAGAACAGCCCAGGTTTCGACGGAGTCAAATGCCTTCTCATAGTCCACAAAAGCCAGACACAGGGGCTGATTA
The DNA here is from genome assembly GCA_943735965.1 of Eupithecia abbreviata. NCBI lineage: Eukaryota > Metazoa > Arthropoda > Insecta > Lepidoptera > Geometridae > Eupithecia > Eupithecia abbreviata. The sequence continues at coordinate 2,012,994 of OX030979.1, read as the reverse complement.
TACTCTTCGGACTTCTGTATAATCTGCCTCACTGTGTGTATGTGGTCTATGGTGCCATATCCTCCGCGGAACCCAGCCTGTTCCGGTGGCTGGAACTCGTCGAGTCTCCTGGCGAGACGGTTCGTGACCACTCGTGAGAACAGCTTATAGACGTGGCTCAAGAGTGAGATGGGTCTGTAATTCTTAAGAAGGGTTTTATCTCCCTTCTTAAAAAAGAGCACCACCAAACTCCCGCTCCACGCCTTTGGAGTTCTCCCACTGTCAAGGACGGTATTAAAGAGGTTCCGTAGCTCCTGTATTACAGGGGCTCCTCCGGCTTTAAGAAGCTCTGAAGTAATACCGTCCTCGCCGGGGGCTTTTCCATTTTTAAGCTGCCTTAGAGCTAACACGATCTCGTCTTGACTGATTTCAGGCAGTTCGTCGGTATAGTGGCGTGTCAGGGTGGCTCTGGAATCTTGGTCATCACGTCGGTAACGAGGGGCATGTGCAGCGTATAATCGGCCATAGAAATCCTCTATCTCGGCGGATATCTCCGGCTTTGACAATACGGTCCTCCCGTCGTGCGTTTTAAGCTTTGTCAGGTGGCTCCTGCCAAGCTGCTGAGTGAATACTTTGGACCCTCGGTTTCGCTCTATCGCCTCTTGAATGAGGCGCGTGTTGAAGCTCCGAAGGTCGTGCCGTACCATCTTCGCAATCCGCTTGTTCAGGTCTGACCTCTCTGACAAAGTCGCTTGGGTGGTCTCCCGTCTTTTTGTCATCAGCCCAAGAGTCTCATCCGAGAGTTTGGACTTCTTGCCAGTACGCTGCTTTCGACAGAATTTGATGCCCTCATCCCTCAACGTTTCAACCAGATTGTGTAGGGTCTCGTCAGCGTCATCAGTGGGTTCCAAGGCAACAAATCTATTCCCGAGAAGCTGCTGAAACTTCTCGGTGCCCGCCATGATTTGGATTGGGTCAGGTCGGAGCTTGGACTTCATCAGACGGTTTCTTTCAAGCTTCAAGTTGATATTCAGAGAGCCTCGGAGGAGTCGGTGATCAGATCCGGTATTGAACCTGTTGATCACTGAGACATCTCTGAATATGTGCTTGCTATCCGTCATGATGAAGTCGATCTCATTTTTAGTCACAGTGTCGGGGCTTTGCCATGTCCACTTCCTTTGAGGCTGTTTCTTAAAGAAAGAGTTCATCAAGAACAGCCCCTCCTTCTCAAGGAAGTTGACAAGCATTTGCCCCCTGTGATTTCTGACCCCATAACCATGCGGGCCTATTCGGGATTCGTTGCCAGTCTGGGTTCCCACCTTGCCGTTAAAGTCCCCCATAACAACGTTGAAGTGGGCCTTAGTGGTGTTATGTAAGGCTTTGGATATGTCTTCATACATATCCTCCACTTCATCATCCAAGTGTGCCGAGGTCGGTGCATAGACCTGGATGACCTTCATGCTGTACCGCTTGGACAGCCGAAGGATCAGGTACGCTACCCTGGTCGACACACTGGAGATTTCTTGGACGTTGCTAGAGAGGGCCTTATTGACGAGGAAGCCTACGCCACCCTGGGATGTTTTATCACCCTCGCGAAAGTAGAGAAGATGGCCCGAGTCTAGGGTTACGGTGTCCTCCCCCTCTCTACGGACTTCACATAACCCCAGAACATGCCATTTGATGTTCTCTAACTCCACTTCCAACTGCGCTAGATGATGGTCAAGCCTCAGAGTGCGTCCGTTAAACGTAGCCAGGGTCAGTTTAGGTAGAGTTTGGTAGCCTGATGTAGCCCGGGGATTCCTAGCACCCCCTGCCCCGCCGTTACCGTGGCCGCTACCATGGCCAGGAATAGCGAGGCGGCCGGGAACTGGGGGCCACATTCTTTTGGCGTGTCTATCCATGGGGGGGTTGATGCCCATAATCCCCACGCTGGGCATGCGGGTTGGGGATCGCAGTATAGGGAGTGTGCTGCAAGGGACGCTGCTGCCCGCCCCCCGGTGTATGTCCCTTAGTCGCCTCCTACGACACCCACGGGAAGAGTTGGGGTGGTGCTATTCTATCACGGCCGACACCACACAGCCAATGCCTAACTAAATTAAATCAACTAGTCTGCTACTCCTTTTAAATTAGAACACTAAAATCTAAATAAAACAGCAAATAAACAAGAAACTTTACTGAATCATAAACAGGTATTTTTATGTCACAAATCCACCTTTTTCTTTACCAGCAAAATATTTATTTCAACCAAAAGCTTTGTGAAAAACATATTTCGATTTTAATAAAGATAAAAAATGATTATCCAAGTCGACAATTTTCCATTCTAGAGCTGAACTCTGCCCGAGCAGTACCTATTATTATTTATTCTGTGCCCGTCCCTTCTTTACAAATCGGCTTAGAATTTCTAGAATAGCTGAGTCAAAATACTGACTAATCACACCGACTGGTATACCTAACCTATAAAAACGTACTATCATACTAAAATTATTTATGAGAAAGTTTGGATGTTTAGATAGATGGATGGATGATTGCTACTTTATGGGAACTGATTAATGGAATATTAAGCTAGCTTATGTTTCATTCCAGGCCTAAAGCTACGCAAAATGCTATGCAAAATTTCAGCCCGATCCGTTCAGTAGTTTTGACGTGAAGAGGTAACAAACATCCAAACATCAAAAATATTCGCATTTATAATTTTATTGTGATAAATCTATTTTAAATAAAGCTATAAAATATACAGACATACACTGTGTATGTTAATAGTTACTACACGCTACTACAATGTAAAAAGAGAGATAATCCATTATGCCAAAAAAAAGTGTAAGTACATCATGTGAAATTGGCAATATTATGTATTCATTACAATGAAATTGTATTTTAATTTATTTCTTAATCTCATTCATTTGTAAATAATAATTTTTGACGTCGTCAAAAAACGTTATCTGGCTGGACCACTTTTTAACAACAAAAAGATAAAAAAGTATTAACAATTGAAAATTTTGTTGCAAATAAAATATTTTTACAAAAATACTGTTATGGCAAACCAAGTTTCTTCGAAGAATAATAAATATCTGTCCTCGATGCATCCATAAAGATTACTACTTTGAGTGTATCGCGTTTTAAAAATCTTGTTTACATAAATCAACCCAGCGGTTTTCATTTTCCCTGCGCCCCGGGGTTAATCCACGCCGAATTTACATATTTATTGGGTGGCCGGGTACAGATGCGGTGTCTAATCGATAACCAAGCAACTTTTGGCCTCGATTGTACCGTACAGTCCATGATAGTTGATTAAAATTTTAAGCGAGGCTATTTTTTCTATTCGTTGCGACTGTACATACATCTTAAATCACCTATGCTTTTGTTAGGTAACAAAAGCATAGGTAACTCAATTTCTCAACTTGACATAAATATTTAAAATTCAAAACAACAAAGACACAAAATCCCGCTGTCTGTCATTATTGTCAATCAACTTGTTTTGCTGACTGTACACAGGGTCGGGTGAAGTGTTAATTAAGTTTTGGGGGTGATTGTGCGGAAATTTATTGTTATCAAAGGATATTGCGGTGCAACTCGAAATTTGTTCAGAAAATTATATTAACACGATAAAAATTGACGGATAAAAGTACAAAATTTTATTAAAAATAACACGAACTTGTGAAAGAACAAAAAGGGAACTCACAAAGTTACTTTGTGTAATCTCTTAGAAAAACATAAATATATTTAATGCCTTTGATACCGTATTCTAGGAAAGGGCTGTTTAAAAGCTTTGTTCGCCGAGTACCTTTTGAAGGAAATAGCTTACCAAAGGTATGTATGTTAAAAAAGCTTTTCGTGAATCGAAACATCAATCTCTTCCTTACAAACCAAAGAACAAATGAAACCTCGCAAGATAAGAGATAATAGAAAGGAAGCCGATTCAGATTCCACACGCACGTTCGACTAACAATATCTTGAGGCTTACAACTTCAAGGAAGCGAAAAGAAATTGCGTACTATCAAACATAGCTTTTCTGTAATAAATCAAACTGGGCTTTCTTCGTTCGTAGATTATTTCCTTTGGGGCAGGGAGGTAGCAAGGTTATGAGTGTTACAGTGAAATAATACATTCTTTGACGTGTTTCCATGTGTTTGCATAAAATATAATTATAATGTTATTAGTTTCTACCAGGTTTTTGGTGCCGGTATAGAATTTCCACCACCGCAACACTTGATACCCAAGGACGACTAGGGACATAGGGATATCCGCCAGCGGGGGCAAGCAGCGCCTCCTGCTGAACTGCGATCCCCAACCCGCATGCGGCCGCAACCTGGGGATTTTGGGCCTTACCATGAGATAAAAGCTAATAAGGTTCATAACAGGGGGATGCCTCCATCCAGCAGTGGACCAATATAGGTTCTTGCGGTTGAGGTAGTTTCTGACCGTGACTTTACACGCTTTGTGTCTACGGAAACGTTTAAAGGTTATTTATATCACATGGGAACTCTTTTATGGTATAAAAAATAGCTTTTGTTTGATTTTTGGCTTAGATCTACTAAAACAGTTCAAGCCGATCCGTTTAGTAGTTACCGTGAAGAAGTAACAAACATCAGCGGCCATCTATTTGACTTGGTAGATCAGTAGATCTACCAAGACCGTATGAGGGGCCACGGTCACTACCTTAGCCCGTAGCTCATGATGTGGCCCTGAACAATAACTTGCTCCACCCCTGTACAAACCTAACATAATATGAGTAGGTACAACATAATTCAACATAATGTAACAAATGGCCCAGGGATATTTGTCAAAGGATAGAAATGGACAAATGCTGACCTTGATTATTGTATATTTCTTCAAGCAGAATTTATCCTGAATGTTATTCTTATGGTTTGTGGTTTCTCAAAGAAATGTCTTACTTCAATCAAATCCGGAGCTTTTATAGACTATTTTTATATTTGTATCGTAGAGTCCAAAGTAAATATACCTCAGACAAATTGTTCCAGTCCAAAGGATAATCTTTCCTCAAACAAAAACAATTGTTAGTCGGCAAATGAAATATTTATACGAATTATATTGTTTTAATTGCTTTCAGAAAAAAAATAACGAGTTAAAATATGTTCAGACTACACATTTATGTATATTAAAAATGGATGTTTTCATTTAATATTTGTTACTTATTCATGCCAAAACTTCTGAACAGATCGGGCTGAAATTTCTGGGCCCGGTATAAAATACAGGAACACATTTTATTGGTAAAACCACTTCTTGTGTACTAAAAAATAGGACACAACATTTTTTTTCCACAAATCAGTTTCCATTGTATAGAAACAACGTTTCCACAGAAACAACGCGTGCGAAGCCCCGGACAGAAACTAGTTTAAAATAAATACGAGTATAATCAACATTTGTATATCAGACACGGGGTTTTACATTCGATTGCGTCCCAAAGGCAAAATAACTGAACTGAAAAGCATGCATTCATACCATGTAGCACAGAAAAAAAGAGTTAAAACCAATACTTCACAGTTTACCCTTAAATACAATTGCATTTCAAGCAGAGCTTTGAAGAGGCGTTTCCAGTTAATCCGTCGAGTAAGATTTACAGCGTAATTACGGCGTCAAACGCAATCTATGTATGTGCAGAGCTTTGACTATGGACAACGATTGCTACATTATTTGGATCTAGTTTTTAAAGAAAGAAAATACATTTATTGATTCACAAGTAGGTACAGCTTGCTACTAAATAATAATAATATAAAAGTAAACAAGAACATAAAGAAATAAATAAAATTAACTACGTATGTATTATATACAAGCAACAAGCGACTCCACAAAGCGAACCAATAGGTCCTGTCTCAGCATAATGTTGCTCTACTTCTCCTCAAGAAGTAGAGCAACGCTGGTTTTCTGACAGAACCATTGGCATTTTTACCCGTGGCATGCGTTGTTTCTATGGAAACGTTTATAGTTTATTTCTTATAGGAACTGATACTAAAACTAACTAGGGGATAAAAATTCGCCTATGTTTATAGGTGTAAAACTAAACATTTGTGCTAAATTCAGTACGATACGTTCGGTAGATTTGGTGTGTAAAGGCAACAAACATACAAAGTTTCGCATGTGGTATTTTTCAGCGCCGTAGAGAAATATGGAAAACACCGCCCCATCGACATCTTACCCTAAGATGTCGATGCACCGCCCTGACCCGTCACATTTGTATGGTTCCCTCTTACACATTTTCAGTAAACGATTGTTATCAGTCTATCCAACCACTCTATTCCTTCAAAGGGAAACTTCATGAATACCAAAATCCATTGAATTCTAAATCCAAGCCACTCAAAGATTCCTGTAACCTAAATCCGCGTATATGTCCTATGTTCCAATATCCAATGCCCTATATCCAATCTATCTAAACCCCTTTGTGAATGGTGTACGTCTCAATGACTACATACTCCGCAGTCTCAATACGACGCAATTAGTTGTTAAACTGGTTTTCCTCTTCCTCTTCGTATCTCTACTATTAGTATAGGGGGCTATCAAGTAGTAGATATTTTAGTCACCAATTAACTTGTATGTTCTTTCATTCTTTTTTGTTGTTGTGAATGTTAACGCATCAAAATAAATAAAAACTATGCAATAAACGTATTTTATTAATATATATATTTATTGCATATTTTATTGTATATAAACATATACCAGCCTCTGCCCTTGGCTTTGGTAATTGAAAAGTAGGTAATTACTGATATTTTATACTGAAAAGCGGGTATCTTACTAAATGTATGAATTTGAAAGTTTTTAAAGTAAAAAAAATATTACTAATTGTGTCTGTAATGTTCAAACCGCAAGGACCTTATAGTCCTGGATCATGAATTAAACAGTCACCTATTGAAACTTATCAAATTTAAATATATAACAATTAATCTGATCAAAAATATTTAAATATACAACAACGATAAAATAGTTGAGATTATTATAGAAAGACGCCAAGTTTTATAGCAGTTCATCATCATCATCATCAGCTTATGATAGTCCACTGACTCGGTAAACTTAGTGTAGGACGCCCTCCGACCAGGTGGGGTGACGACCTGCGAAAGACTGCAGGTAGATGCTGGATGCGTCAAGCTGAAGACAGGGCGCTATGGCGCTCATTGGGGGAGGCCTATGTCCAGCAGTGGACTAATATAGGCTGATGATGATGATGAATCGTAATTTGTTACGTTCTTTCACTTTTTAATTTATGTCTTGGCAAATCCACGATAAAATCGAATGCCGTGGATATAAACTTGATAAAAAAAAAAGTTGCTCTATACAATTCGCATAATAGCAGTTATGAGCTTAACCATACTTCTGTGAGGAAATCCAGCTCTCAATAGGTCTAGGTACCGTGGTTCCATAATAGCCAAAGCGGGAACCTTTTTCTATTGTTGTGATTTCAATAGCATTTGAATCAATATTGTCATGGTACCTAGCCGTTGTTTCGGCCTGGATTAAACCATTAACTTACCGACCATTGTGATTTTTTATAAAGAAGTGTTCATTTATTTCGGTTTATTAATCTAAGGGTTTTCATCTATGTTGTTTGATAAATGTCTGGTCTTTGTAAACTGCGAAAGGTTGCATAGTATAAAAGTGTGCATTCAAATATGTGCCTAAATTCGTAACAAAAAAATATTATACATAATGTGACATTGATAGCATTAAATGGCATCGGCATTTGCTTGCCGCAATCTTGCCAGTCATTGGTTGATCTCTCCTGATTTTTAGTGGTGCGGGTGCTGTGTTGTAGAGGTGTGTCTAAGTGTGCTTCAAGCTTTTTGGATGTTTGTATTCATGTCAAAAAACTGCAACTTAAAAGTTGTTATTATTTAGAACATATATATTTTTTTTTTATTCCGATTCCCGGTAATCAGAAATGAAATGAAATGAAATGAAATGAAAGTTTATTTCTTTAGGCTTACAAATAAGCACTTAGACAAGTCATATTTTATACTATTCATTATTATCAATTAAAATTATTTTATAGTTCACTTCAATTTTTTGTCCACCAGTGGAAGAAGTGAGAAGAAACCACTAGTATGTTCATAACTTATGTGTCTAGTACATATGATTTGCTTATCTGTAATTTGTTAGATTTTGAGTTGGAGCAAAACTCGTTCCAAGCTTTTTTATCTTCTAGATAATCTGATATTTTGTAATAAGCCTTTTTACAAAGAATATGCTTCACAATTTTTTTAAATTTATTTATTGATAATTTTTGCAACTCACTTGGAGTTTTGTTGTAGAAGCGTATACATTGCCCTTTAAAAGATGCACTTATCTTATGTAGTCTAGTTGTGGGAACAGCGAGTTTATTCTTATTTCTAGTATTTACATTATGTATATCGCTTTTTTTTATGAATCGATTGATATTTTTATGAGTGTACAACTAGTTTTCATAAATATATTGACATGGTACTGTCATTATGTTTATGTCTTTGAATTTATTACGTATTACGTAGAAGCTCCCAATATACACGTACGTTCCGTTTTACGCAGTCGTCTTTTGTCGGCTCATGTCGCAGAGCGGGGTCTTGCCCATGTACACATTCGTTGAATATTTTATCATATCGATACGGAGAAGGCTTTGTTAGCCTAATAGGATTAGGTTATACATCAACATTTGATCAAATCCTGGAATCACTGACGGATTTTCTATTTCTAGCTCTCCCTATTTTTATGGAGTTGATTTCATTGCAAACGATCAGTCAAAAACAGTACAGCTTTTATAATTCATATCGTTATTAATATTGAGCAATTGCACAATATAGTTTTTTTACTTTTGTGGGGTCTACACAACCAAATAAACTAAGAAATATAATTTTTTGCCGATTTTATGGATGTACGGAACCATTCGTGCGCTAGTCCGATTTGCACATGGCCCGTTTTATTATTATTTATTTGACCACGGACTAAAAATTCAGTTAAAACGTTCAAATCGTTATCTACAAAAAGCATTTAAGATCAGTCGTCTACAGTTGATTCCAAAAAACTTTATCTATTTGTTTTATATAAAATTCTACAAACTTTGAAATATCAAAGTGCGGTAACAGATTTAAAGCGTCAATTAGTACCTCTCAACCGCTGAGGACTAAATTTGTACACTTGGGGGGATAAAAATAGTTGCATGTGTGTTTTGAGAGCTCGCGGTTACTGGAATCGGCTGTTTCATTATTTTTACGAGTTTTTAGCTCAAGAATGATCTTCTGAAAGTACCTACGAGCTAATTTGAAGTGTTTAGTGGTACCGTTAAACAGTTCAAATTAGCTTTAGGATTAGCTCCTAAAAGTACTTTCAAAAGGACTTGACTAGAAAGTTTAAGTTAATCCTCAGCCTGGCTTCAATGATTGCCTAACTCTAGGAATAAATGGTAGGCCTAGATAATATTCTTGATTCAAACGGGTCTTGATTTTTAATACTCTAAAAAGTCCGGTCTTTGAAATTCATAGTAATATTATAAAAGCAGAAGCCATTCTGTCTGTCTGGTTCATTTTCAGGCTGAAGGGATTATAATGATTTTTTGACAGGGCGGAAGACGGTATCCCGAAGATTGATAGGCTATTTTTAAGCCGGAAAAGAAAAGGGCAGGATCTAGTAAACTGCTATGTATTTGACGAATAAAATGGTATACTTTGTTTATTCAGCCTGCTGGTACCTACGGACAGTTGAATCGTTTGCTGTCCATTCCTTGTTTTTGGTCACTTAACAAAAATGCTATGAACACTAATAGCAATGCAGGAGGCATTGCTATTTGGAGGAGGTCTGCTCTTTCCTGTCTTTAAATTTGAGTCAATCCGTCGTTTCTGCTACTTTTCTATTTGTAACGGTTGTATAAATTTTTAAACTCGTAAAATTCGCCTAAAGCTTCAACAAAATAAAGGTAAACCTAGTAAAAACAACTAAACCTGATGATTTACTGCAAACAGTCGCATCTAGTACGTTTACATCCGTCGGAGTTAACGCCCCGCAGCTGTCGAGTCATTTCAGCGCAGGTTTTAAAATTTTAGTTTTGCTCTAAGGGAAAAACGACGCCTTAGTTTAAGTACTTGCCAGAGAATTCTCGACTCAGAGCTTTAGAGATGAGGATTACTTGGATTAGGGTTTTAGTTCTCGTATTTCTTATTTAGAGTTCTTTTATTTATAAGTTTAGCTGGAGACGTTCGTAAACTAATCCTAAATATTAATAGTATGGTGCTATGTATTCAATATTGTTTAAATATTATGATTTTAAGGTAAAAAAAGGAAAACTTAACGTATCTATTTGCCTTCCGTGGTAAAAATATAACAAATATCTGCATAGCTTCAATTATCTCGGACGAAATTTAATTTTCTGGTGCAACGTCGTCATTGTGAGTCCCAGTTTTGACACTTTATCATAATTATGTTGGCTTTGAATTCCCGCCATCGAGATGCTGTCGCGATCATGATTTTAATGAAAAAATTAACGAAATAACGTAGATGATTCTAACCTGAAGGCGCAAACGCACTACGCTTCATAGAACTGCGCGGTACGACACTGTGCGTAATATTTGACCAACACCAAAAAAGCCGCGCAGTTCCACTGACGGGTAGTGCATTCTACATCATACAAATAATAAATAATTGACCGCCTCTTGCTGCGCAGTTATCCTGCAGAGCAGTTCCACAGTTCAATGCAGTCGTAACGTAGGAGTTTTGTTTTTTAGAGTACCTACCCACACTTAAGAAAAATTCCTGGAATTTAAATATTATCGGGAACGATTGTACTGATTAGAAGGTTGCGGGTTCAAGTCACGTCTAGGTAGTTAATTTTAAAATTTTATTTAAATTCTGACCTAAAAATAATGCGTACATAAAAATAGAAGTTACGGTCATTTATATTTATTTGTTTGAATTTATTTATACCACCGTAGTCTCACACATGTTCCTTGACGTCATTGCGAGATCATGCATAACTTCAGAAATTGAATAGATATAAGGTACAATTAATATTAATTCCGTGGTAGCCAGATATGGTCATTACACGACTCAACGCGTAGGTGTAATTTTCTAGCCATATTTGGCCTTAATCACAGAAGAGTAGAAAAAGTGGAGCACTGTAGGGTTGCGCTGAATAACCTACATAAGGATGAAATGTCCAACAAAGTATCGGAGCTCATTTAAATACCATTACAGGAACTTTCCCGTCACTAACCAGGGCGCGGTTTTATGAGCAGTAGAGTGTTTTGCGATGTTAGACCGCACTGCAAATGTGTTAATGCCGGGGCTATTTAAGCACTATGAGTTTAAGTGGGTTTGCTGTACTGCTGCTGTGTACAGTGGGAGAAGTAATGGAATTTTGTGTTGTTTTGCGTTCGTGACGGACAGCGCTTGTGCTCACATGTTACTGAGTGCAGCACTTAACGCGATTTGTCAAAAAAAAATCAAAAACATATTTATACTCTGAACGCCCAAACCAGCGCCAAACTGAAGATACAAGTTTGCCCCCATACTATAGCTTCTTGAAGTTGAGTTTCTGACAGAATTTGCGCTAGTCTTCAATTCTCTGTTTCGTATAAAGCATAAAGCCGACGTTTTTTTTCAAGCCTTGCTACAAAGGTGATGTCTGCTTTTTATTGTGACTTTTGCAAGCAATGTACTTACAAAACACTATCAACACCGGCCCTTTAAAAGATAAATGTACACTCACCAAGAGGTGGCATTCCTTACGAAAATTACTTTTCCTTACGAATTGTCTATGAAAAAGGTCGAATTATTGTCATAGTTGTTTTGTCATGCGTAGCCATGTCATATTTGGCAACGCATGATCTCGGATTCAGTCTTCAGCATTTCCGTCTACATCAAACATCAAGCATGAAAGTGTTTTATTTCCTTTAGACCTTAAAGAACTCTAGGACACGTCACAAATTAAATTCATTTAAACCGGGATATTTACCATGATTTGATTTTTAAGTTATCCAATATTTCGGCACAGTTTCATGCGCCATGATCACGGAATAACAGTTATTCCGTGATCATATCCCGGTTTAAGTGAATTTAGTGTTGATAACCATGATAGTTTCAAAAGTTTTATTGTGAACGTCACAAATTGCAAATTGCTTAAGTGAAACTAGGATATAAAGTAATCACTTTGATTTTCTGTTCACTTCAACACACACTTCTACAGTTTGTAGTTACCCGTTTGCAGTTGTCTTTCCACGTCTATAACTTGTTATAATTATGTGACCGACTTGTCTATATCGCCAAGCAATAATATAGAGCAAGCGAACGTAGTTAGAACCGAGCTACGCTCGGAGTTTCTCTGAAGGATAGGATTCGTAACGAATACATCCGACAGAGAACCAAGGTTATCGAAATAGCTCAAAGAATTAGCAAGCTGAAGTGGCAGTGGGCCGGCCATATCTCGCGAAGAACCGACGGCCGATGGGGCAAACGTGTTCTTGAGTGGAGACCACGACTCGGTAAACGTAGTGTAGGACGCCCTCCGACCAGGTGGGATGACGACCTGCGAAAGACTGCAGGTAGATGCTGGATGCGGCAAGCTGAAGACAGGGCGCTATGGCGCTCATTGGGGGAGGCCTATGTCCAGCAGTGGACTGCTATAGGCTAAAGTTCAGTCGCTATGACCGAAACGGCATGACAGCATCATAAGTTTGCGCCGAGGCTGAATGTTGTGACCAAAAATAGGCCTCGCGTTTGGGATAAAAGTGAAGTACAAAATGACTCAGCTACATGACACCACATTGACATCCAATAATTCAGGCCAGCCATGCGAGAGTACGCGCTTCGCTGCGCCCTGCCCACGACTGATACAATTATACTCGTGTAACGGTCCGAGGGAATGAAAAAATCGATATCGAAAATCCATCGATGATAATCCTACCAATATTATCAACGACAAAGTTTGTATGTTTGTTAGTCTTTCACGCAAAAACGTTCCAGTCCTGGAATAAAAAATAGGCTATTTTTTATCCCATAAATCAGTTCCCATGGGATGATTTTGTGTACAGGTTCATAGTTCTATGGGAATAAAATATAGTCTACTTTTCTTTACTAATATTAGGTTAGGTTAGTTTATTTCAGTTACTTCCATAGTATTATGTCTTATGGTATTTTGCTTTGGGGACAGGCAGCTGACATCCAGACCATATTTGTTCTTCAAAAAAGGGCGGTACGCGCTATTTATAAATTGAAGCCACGAGATTCTTTGAGGGAATTATTTAAAAACATTAATATTCTGACTGTAATATCGCAATACATCTATGAAAATCTAATGTATACCCACAAAAATAAGGATAGCCTTATGAAAATGAGTGTTGTTCACAATAGAAATACAAGAAACAAGAACAAGTTACACATCCCATCATTTAGATTACACAAGGTAGGGAAATCATTTATGGGCAATAGCGTGCGCTTCTATAATAAGCTTCCATCTGAAGCAACTGAGCTCCCTATTCGTAAATTTAAAAATTACATAAAAATAAATCTCATCAAGAAGGCTTTCTACTCCATAAATGATTATCTCAATGATGTTAATGCTTGGCCAGACGTCGCTCAGTTTCGCACAGACAATAGTATGTAAGTAATTTGTTATTGTGCATAGCTTTACTTAAATATTGACATGTATCGAATCATATTATATTTAGACTTAAATAGGCAAATAACCATGTATTAGACATATAAGAGATGAACATGCTAGTGGTTTCTTTTTCACTTCTTCCACTAGTGGACAAAAAATTGAAGTAAACAGTAAAATAATTTTATTTGATAATAATTTAATGTATAAAATATGACTTGTCTAAGTGCTTATTTTGTAAGCCTAAAGAAATAAATGATTTTTTACTTTTACTTTTTTACTTTTATTATAAAAAGGAAAGGTTTGATTTGTTTGTTTGTTTGTAATGAATACGCTACGAAACGACTGGACCGATATGAAAAATTATTTCATCGTTGGGAAGCTACATTATCCCCGGTGAACATAGGCTATATTATATTTTCAAAAAAGTTAGGGATTCGTATTAAAACCGTGCGAAGCCGAGAAGGTGCGCTAGTAATCCAATAAATCAGTTCCCGTGGGATAGAAATAAGCTTAAAACATTTCAGTTTGATCCATTCAGTAGTAATGCGATTGTCTTCACACAAAAATCTTCATAACGGCACAAACTTTCACCTTCATAATATTAGTAGGAATATCACATGTAATGTGTGTGTGTGTGTGTTTAATTTTGTATACCTCGATTTCAGTATTGGTGAGATAAGATCTAACCGAGGAGGCCTATGTCCAGCAGTGGACTGCTATAGGCTGGTGATAATGATGTGATGAAGATGTAACCAATGATACAATGATAATCCATGATATACAGATACATATATGATATATGTACCTGATTGTATATGTGTGATCTGTGTTGATGATATATGTACATATATTTGATTACGCTTTGTTATATTATGATATATCATAATATAACAAAGCGTAATCATCGTAAACCTATGTACATTAGTCGTAATGTGTGTGTGGTTAATTTTGTAAACCTCGATTTCAATATTTGTGAGCCAAGAACTAACCAACGATACATGATATACAGGTATATCATAATATAACAAAGCGTTATCATCGTTAAATTATGTACCTATGTACATACATTAGGCGTAATGTGTGTGTGTGGTTAACTTTGTCAAGTGAGTTAAGAACTAACCAACGATACATGATAAACCATGATACGAGTATACAAGTAAACATAATATAACAAAGCGTAATCAACTTAAGCATAATTGTACCTATGTGTTACCTTCAACGTAAATTACCCGATCAATCGTCAATATAATCAACTCAAATCAACATAGAGATATAATGTATTTACTCGGTATCATTGTGCTGTAGATAGAGTCTATTATATTATCGAAGTTAACTTACACCTAGTATTAATATCTTGTGACTTCTTTTAGGAAATTTGAGGGCTTGATAATTAATATTTTATGCCATGGGTATTGTAAAAATAAATGTAACATTTAATTTAATTTATTTTTAAACTTATGCGTGTTAATTGAACACATAATTATAAATACTGTTATAAATATATGTTAAACGAGATTTTTTTTCCTATTTGCCCGACGTTTTATCAGGTTTACACGCTCAGTCTCTTTTTGTGTTTTTTTGGTAATTTGCAAATTATGTTTGGTGAATTAATTATAAATAAAATAATTAAATTAATTATAAAAAACATGTTTATTTTTCATTTACAGAAAACTGTTTATAGAAATTATATTATTATTTATTTCATCATCATCATCATCATCAGCCTATAGCAGTCCACTGCTGGACATAGGCCTCCCCCAATGAGCGCCATAGCGCCCTGTCTTCAGCTTGCCGCATCCAGCATCTACCTGCAGTCATTCGCAGGTCGTCATCCCACCTGGTCGGAGGGCGTCCTACACTACGTTTACCGAGTCGTGGTCTCCACTCAAGAACACGTTTGCCCACGTTTGTTTATTTATTTATATTAATTATTTATTTATTTATAGAAAACTATACGGAGTCACTCTTTCAGCAAAATTTGCTTGTAGACCCCGATATCTCCCGTTATCTTCTCAGTATTTAATTTTGTCGCTTCATAATTAAAAACAATGAACAAAAGGTCGGATCTTGTTTGATTTATTAATTCATAATTAAATCCCCTTTCTACTTGGTTCCGGATAATTATGCGAGAATTGTACCTACGTCAAATTCATTATATCTGGTTTATTTATGTACAAAATTAATTGATAAAAAATACAAAGTTACAAAGATAGTCTGGTAAGAAGTCTTTCCAGACTGTACAAGTTAGGTACAACTTTTTTTTAATACTAATTTGGGTACAACTTTTACAGTTCAGTATATAATGGTCAATACTGTTGTTTTCTTGAAATTGAAATTATCTATAAGGTATTTGCTAAAACTTTTGAAACTACCATGGTGGACACTAAAGTCATTTAACACTTTGACTGCGATTTTTTTTCGACGACTACGTTATTTTTTTAAATCTAAAAAATTCGTGCTGCCGCTCTACACAGCGGTTGTGTTGCGCCGCACATGCGTTTCGTTCGAAAAATATTACGGCTGTGCTGAGTCATACAGATCTGTATTTTCTCAGCCGCTGCGCTAGTGTGGATTTATGCATATTAGTCACTTGTAGAAAACACATACCGTGTGATTTCAGCAGTCAAAGTGTTTACCATGATTTGATTTTTGAGTTTTCCAATAATTCCGTGATCATAGCCCAAGAAACAGTGGCGAAATATTGGAAAACTCAAAAATCAAATCATAGTAAATATCCCGTTTTATATGACTTTAATGTTAAGAACCATGATAGTTTCAAAAGTTTTAACAAATACCTTATAAAAAAATTCAAGAAAACAACAGTATTGACCATTATATACTGAACTTTAAGTGTTCAGTACATTATGGTCAAAACGGGTGCTCTGTTTTATCTTATAGTTCCTCTCAGACAGCTAACACTTAACAGAACCATTTTGAGAATCCTTATTTATTATTCTTTCAAAGCAGAATTTCAATTAAGTGCAATTCCTATTGTAGAGAACAGAGCAATTACTTGAAACTGTAATTTAAAGAAAGCCTTTGAAACGATTCGAACATAGTTTATACGTGAAGGAAACTTAGGAGATCAACTTTAGACTGTATTCTAAAGATGATAAGGCAAATTTTCTTTTGTAGGATGCAGTTGGTTTAGTGACACCGTAGTACCACTTGACTCTCAATGGATAAACTGAGCGTTTATTTAATTAAAAGATTGTATCTTTTTAATTCTTCAATCGTATCTAATTCGATTTTATCTGTCCTGAGAACTTATCAAAAAAAGGATCAAACAAAACATTGAAGAATAAAAGTATCCTCCAGTGTGACTTTTATTCTTCAAGGTGGTTTTAAGGGTCCGGCGACCCTCGCTTGCAAAAATCGCTCCGAATATGGCTGTCCCTGTTTAACCCTTGCGCCGAGCCCTATGCGTGCGCGATAGCAATATTAGCCGTTCAAATTTTGGATTGTTCCGTAATACCAAAAATTATGACTGAAAACTTTTTGTATTCTTCACAAAGTATTGTTTATGTTATTCTGTAACTAGACAATATAAGCTATGTTCCTTAATAAATAAAACGTAACATATTGATGTTTTTAATACGAAACAAATAGCAAGAAAACTTGTCCATTTTCGCAGAAAAATGTGCAAAATTCGATTGGCTTTCATTTAATTTTAGGTAAGTATTTTGAAAAAAGAATTATTTAGGAACCTAGATAAATACTATTCAAATACAAATAATACAATATTATAGTGGAAATATGCTTGAATTGGACATCATTTTGGTATTACGTTTGTATGAAGAATTCGTCCCTCCGGAGGCATCTTAAGTGCTTTATTTCCTTTACGCCACCTGTGGTGACTTTTGAGATACTTTTCTTTTAGTTTTATTTAGTTTTTTGAATTATGTTGGTGGTCTTTAATGACAAACACTTGACAAAGTCAACTTTCTAACAAAATAACAAATAACGGAGTCGCAGGAAGTTGCCTAGATTTTCGACTCGTCGGTCACTTGATCTCGTGTATCACTTTAACAAGAATCCCTGATGATAAAATAAATCAATCACTAAAATACAAGCCAGTATTGGATAATTATAAGTATTCATAGAACGGGTATTTATCATGTGTGTATAGATCATAAATGAATAGTTATATAGATAGATAGATAACACTTTATTACACCACACAAACAGAAAATAATACAGAAATAAAAAATTAGAATAAAGGTATAAAGGGCGGCCTTCGCGAGGCCTTCTTTTAAGTGGAAAAAAAAATGTTTATTTACCTATTTTTCCCGACATTTAATACATCTACCTATCTATCTATGGTAAAAAAAGTAAAGTAATAAGATTTTTATTTTGCCAGAACATAAAAAGTAAAAGTAAAAGTAAAAATGTTATTTATTGACAAAATAGACAATGAATCAGGCAATACGAGTCCATAGGCTCCTGAACTAGTATAAAACTGTGTTTCAGAAACCAAAAAAAATCAAGAAAACAACAGAACATACATAGAGACATTGGTTAGAGCGTTCCGGTATTGAGGGGAAGGTCGCAGGATCAAGTCCCGTCGAAATCGAAAACTTTCGGGATATTATTTAAATTAAAATAAATTTAAATTAAATACCAAAATTGGTTCATCCGTTTGAGTGATGGAAAAGGTCAAAGTTGAACTCGTCAAACCGATAACACGACTTTTTTATTTCTCATAGGGGTTAAAATTTTGATTTAATTGAGGTATAATAATACATAATACTATTTCGGAAAACGTAGTAACGTCTCATTTTTTTTGCCAAAGGCGCTTTACTATGAAAAAATGAGACTTCACGATTATGTCTCGATTATATTGTCAAATGGTCTTGTACTTAACACTTTGATTGCTGAAATCACACGGTATGTGTTTTCTTTTCTACAAGTGACTAATATGCGTAAATCCACACTAACGCAGCGACTGAGAAAATACAGATCTGTGTGACTCAGCACAGCCGTAATATTTTTCGAACGAAACGCATGTGCGGCGCAACACAACCGCTGTGTAGAGCGGCAGCACGAATTTTCTAGGTTAAAAAAAAGATCGCAGTCGTCGAAAAAAAATCGCAGTCAAAGTGTTAAAAAAAAATAGTCATCCAAATATATTCCATCAGATTGTAGGTACTATGGGTAGTAGGTATAAAGGTACATTTACACACAAACTGCCTACCTAGAAGATTTGTACTACATCTGAATATTGTGAAGATATTAACATATATTTTGTTTGAGGGCTCCTTCCTAATCCTCGCCCCTTGGGATGAAATCCTTATTTGGGTCTATATCCATTTCGCAAAATAGATTTGCTTGCGAAATCTCCCTTCTCTGGTTTAGAGGTTTGTTTTGGTCACTTTTAGACAGTTACTAGCTGATGTCCGCAGCTTTTCACGCGCTATTCTAACATGGCTAATATGGCTATGTCCGTCTACGAAGTAGGTACTATTTACTTCCCTGCTAAATTAAAAAGTCGCTCATCTTCCCATACAAACATGGAAGGGTAACTACTACACCGTATGATGTTAAACATCGAAAACTAAGGATAATATCAATTTATGTTGTCATTATCTATGTTTGTATATTATATACTACTTCTTATTTGGTAAATCATATTGGTTGCCACGATACAGGCCCAGCCTAGTGTGGGATTAGCACTTTGTAAATTAATTCTCTCTACTTAACATACCAATTCTGTATTTACTTTAGTTCTGTTAAAATGAAGTAATAAACATATTTTCATTTTTCATATCCAAAACCGTAAAAAATGTTTAAAAATACAAGCGTCTAAACTTTTATATTTCAACACTGATTTTAGCCCAACTTTGGGCGTATACATATGTACATATTTACACGAGTATTTTATATGGAGAAAGTAAACTCGTTAAAAATCCTGTTCTGACATAGGTTATTTATTCAAAAGTTTAACACTTTGACTGCGGTTTTTTTCGACGATTGCGATCTTTTTTTTAACCTTAAAAAATTCGCTCTACACAGCGGTTGTGTTGCGCCGCACATGCGTTTCGTTCGAAAAATATTACAGCTGTGCTAAGTCACACAGATCTGTATTTTCTCAGCCGCTGCGCTAGTATAGATTTACGCATATTAGTCACTTGTAGAAAACACATACCGTGTGATTTCAAGTCATTTTCACAAGATTTTCAGTCAAAGTGTTAAATAAATTTTAATTGAAAAGACACTGAAATAGTTTTTCTATAAAAACCCATGCTAAAGGTCTGCTCAAATATTTTTACGCGGTTTTTTGTAATTATTCAATGTGCATTTCATCCTACCGCTCGCACGCATTGGACTGTTATAAATAATAAATAAATAAATAATGCTGGACAATTCCCTCAGCATTATCTAGCCCCATGGTAAGCAGAGCTTGTGTTATGTGTACTAGATAACTGATATACATAATACAATATATTACATAGATAGATTTTTTATTATTCATCAAAAACAACCAGAATACCCGGAACGAATATCTGCAGATCGTACACACAATAGTTCCGAGGCGGGAATCCAACCCGCTCCTGCGTCGCAGGTGGACCTTCTTCGGTCGTATTAACACTTTGACTGCGGTTCTTTTTTATAGGGTGAAAATGTACCAAAAATACGTGCCTCCCACATAATTGCAGTACCCTTGTTCGTAAGTAGGTACTTATAATTTAAGTAATATCGCAAAAGCAACGAACCAGCTATTTTATAGCTCAAATAGAATAATAGAACACTTTTATTAGCACACACAAAAAAGACAGATATACATTAAAAAAAAACACACGTTAAGCTAAAAAGATATAATACTAAACTAAAAGATAAACAATAGAAAATAGGTAAAAAAGTCCTTGGACGTCGAAAAAAATTACCACTTGTTCCGCTGTCAAAAATAGGAATAGAAAGATATTTATTAATAACAACTTAAATTAACAAAAAAGACACACTTATAGAATAGGTAGGCCATATCTCGCGAAGAACCGACGGCCGCTGGGGCAAACGTGTTCTTGAGTGGAGACCACGACTCGGTAAACGTAGTATAGGATGACGACATACATGATTAACGTAATTTAAGTTAAGCCATGTAAAAAAAGAATAAAAAACTGAGAATTCATTGGTTGAATTCTCTAAGATAAAATACCATGCTAGGGTAAACGAAACGTCGTGACAGGTAGTTGACATTAGCAAGAAGTAGAGGCGTTTGAAGTCCATACTTTATACTGACTCTATATATATATAGTAAGAGGTTCGAAACCAATGTTCTTTGTGTAGGTAAAGCTCCTGTAGCCTTCTGGGAAGTGTTTTACAAAACTTGGCTCGAATACCGCTAACATAAAAGTTTGTATTTCAACAGAAAATAGGAATGTGATTATTAAAATACTTATGTCCCAAGGTTCCGGGAATTCTTACCGCGAAATGTGTGCCGGGCTTTCTTGGTGGAAACCTTCCGTTTACTGAATTTTTAAGCAAACTCGTAGAATACCTACGGTTTTTAAAGATAATTTATATAATACTAGCTGAGAACGAGAAAGTTCATAATTATTTTGATACTAGTTTTTGCCCGCGGCTTCGCACGCGTTGTTTCTATGGAAACTGGAAAATAATAAAGAAACTAGAAATTAGGCCTTCGTTTTGCTTTGTGACAAAGCGGCCTACACATGGCCGCTCAGCAACCCCAAATAATAATAAAAAGATTCAACGAATTCAACGCGTGATGAAAGATTGACTCTTTGATCTCTTCACTCGTTCGACCGATTTTAGAGGTAGACCTACGATTACGATTGATTTTGAGTCATTTGAACAGCATTAAAATGTACCGCTTTGTAAAGCAGCGGTAGTAAACAAAAAAAAATCAAAGCAATTAACAAAACGTAACACTCGGCGAGCTAGTTATCTTGTTTTGCCTAAAGTCAGAACAAATTATGGAAAAAAAATGTTTACTTATGAAGGAGCACAACTTTATAATAAATTACCTGAAATTTTGAAAAATGTTAGCTCAATTGATACCTTCAAAACTGAACTTGCTACTTTTGTTCTAGAAAATTGGCCAATTCTGTAATATTGTTAATTCCTAGAAGTGTACTATAATCTAATCTAATTTGTAATGTGTAATCTTTTTCCTATTTTGTTGTAACTTATCTTTTGAATTAATTTGTGCAATATGTAATTAATAACTTACCTAGAGATCGAACAACTTATATTTACATTATACAAATTGTTTACACTAAGCTAAATAACTATTCTCATGTAAGTGACTGTGTCTTTTTTGAGAATAAATTATTTAAACCTATAACAAAAAAAAAATCTACCATTTTGGTACTAGCTGTGCAAACTCATACTCACAACTCAGTACCTACCTTAATTTTATTAAAACATCCTGAGACATGAAAGAATAGTTTTTGTACCCCTCCACGATATTAAAAGACAAAAAATAACAAAACAGTATGTAGAGGATCCTTACAGAATTCCTTAAAAATTCGAGGGCATTCTTACCATTCGCATACTTTTGCGGTCGTAAAAAACCTATTGAGGGTCTCCCAACAAAAGCTTTATAAGTAGGCACTTGAGTTTTCTCGTGAAATAAAGTAATACCTCTCATTTGGCAATACAGCGGTGGTATGCTCAAGACACTCTTAGCATGAAGATGATTAATCGAGTGAGAGAAAAAACCGGCCTAGTGCGAGTCGTTCTCGCGCACAAAGGATTCCGTATCGTAAAAACAAGCAAAAAAATCACATTTGTTGTATGGGAGCCCATTTAAATATTTAATTTATTCTGTATTTCATATTTTTTGTTATAGCGGCAACAGAAAAAAAACATCGACTGTTAGACAGTGAAACTTTCACAGATGATGTATTCATTATCACGGTCAATGAGACAGCAGCAGCTACAGCCTGGTGACAGACGGACGGACAGCGGAGTCTTAGTAATAGGGTCCCGTTTTATCCTCTAGGTACAGAACCCTTAAAATGAGAGAGCTTGCGTAGTTATGCTATATAGGTAGAGAATAGGTACCTAAGCATGTGTTGTCATTTATTATACAAGTGCTCGTGAGACACCGGCTGGTACGACGCTTGGTCTTGATTTAATGAAGGTGATTTATAATAACGTGAGATCCTTTTCCTGGTTTTGTAGGAGACGGCTGATCCTGTTTCACGTGATATTGTGTTAACACTTTGACTGCTGAAATCACACGGTATGTGTTTTCTACAAGTGACTAATATGCGTAAATCCACACTAGCGCAGCGGCTGAGAATATACAGATCTGTGTGACTCAGCACAGCTGTAATATTTTTCGAACGAAACGCATGTGCGGCGCAACACAACCGCTGTGTAGAGCGGCAGCACGAATTTTTTAGGTTAAAAAAAAGATTGCAGTCGTCGAAAAAAAATAGCAGTCAAAGTGTTAATATAAGTTAATAAGACCAGCTCTGGCTAAGTCTCTTAGTCTCTAGCTTAGCCAGCATTATACTGAGTAACAATAAAACTTTTGAAACTAAAAAGATAAGTAATTTGAAACGGAATATTTACCTTGATTTGATTTTTGAGTTTTCCAATATGTCAGCACAGTTTATCTCGCCATAATCATGGAATAACTGAAAGTGTCGTGTGTCGTAATCGAGCTGCGTTCGATAATAGTGAAACCCGTGGTAGTAGAAACGTACGTAGCACAAGACAAAAAATGAGGGTAGATCGGTATGTCTGCCCATAAAAACTTTTTTATAACAACACATAATATATAATAACATACATATTCTCTAAGTGCTTTTTTTTTATTTATTTATGTTGTTATAAATATATGTCTTGATGTCTTTCTTTAATATTTCAGTGTGGAAATGATATTTCAGTGTGGGTATGTGTAGAGTTACTAGACCAGTTTAAGGCTAACTTCAAGCTGCTCTAGAAACTCTGCAAAGTTTAACATGATTGGTCTAAGTGGGACTAAAACATCTCGTCTTCCAAACCAACCTAACCTGCACGTGGTTACAACCCTGCTAGATAACGAACTAAGCTCTGGTGAAAGTAGCAATCTTAATAATTTGATCACTCAGATAATTTACAATTATTTTCCATTACTTGACAGAAAAGTGTCCAACCAGACACATGTTGCCATTAACAAAGAATCATCATCATCGACATGCTATACGTCATCCAGTTGTCATCATCATCAGCCTATGTTACTGACTTAGCTGAATACAAGGCGCTATGGCGCTTATTAGGGGAGGCCAATGTCCAGAAGTGGACTATTATAGGTTGATGATGATGACGGTGTTGAACGTTATTAAAATAAGCAGCCTGAGCTATTTATTTATTTATTTAAGAAGATAGATATGTACATTTTCCAAAACTGTACTAGATAATTCAGCTTGAACCTAGTCCTATCAAATTAGTTAGAACTATGTCCTTTTTGAAGCCTTAATATGTGAAGTAAAACACAAGATGGCCGTCTTACGAGTAAATAATTCACACACACATATAGAAGAACCGGTGCACACTACATCTTACTTCTCTTCCAAACATCTTTCTGAAACTAAAGATATTAATAATACTAGCGGACCGTCCCGGCTTCGCACGAGTATTGGAATTTTTAAGGTAATTTTTTTACACCTTGAGTTACATTATTGGAGTTTTAGTAAGTATCCCTAATTTTTTTGAAAATATAATATAGCCTATGTTCACCGCGGATAGTGTAGCTTTTTAACTGTGAAAGAATTTTTCAAATCAGTCTAGTAGTTTTTAACCCTATTCAATACAAACAAACAAACAAATAAACAAAAAATCTAACCTTTCCTCTTTATAATATTAGTATAGATAAAAAGAAACTAAATACATAAAAGATGTCGTGAGACTAAACGAATTTTGGTCCTATAGATCGTGTGTAGCTTGTATCATTCCATCTCAAGCAAAAATCTGGAGGAAAAAAGCTCTACACAATATGCTTTGCGTGATGCGTTCGTTTCGTCATTGTTCGGAAGCAAGACCCAGCGAGACGGAAAGTTTCTGTACTTATTTCAAGTATTCAATCGTTTTATTGAATTTTTATAGCTTTGCTGGTTTTTCCTAGAGTTTTCTGAACTGCAATGAGTTGGAAGGAAGTTTTTTGTCAGGCGTGCCGAAAACTTTTTGTTTATTTCTTTCTTCATCATGCTTATGTGAATTCTGAATGTAGCGTAGGTTCTTTGAAATAACGGATGTAATCTAAACGTCTCCAGATAGACAGGTATTAATAATCTTCTGCTATTGTTCGTCGAACTACTTAGCTTTTTAGGGTATTTAGATTCATTCGCCAGGAATAAAAAAAATAAAAAAAAATGTTGGACAATGCACACAGCATCATCTAGCCCCATGGTAAGCAGAGCTTGTGTCATGGGTACTAGTTGACTGATATACTTAATACAATAGATTACATAGATATATATTTTTTATTATACATATTATAACCAGAACACCCGGAACAAATATCTGCAGATCGTACACACAATTGTTCTGAGGCGGGAATCGAACCCGCAACCTCTTGCGCCGCAGGCGGTCCTTCGCCCACCGAGCCACAGAGGTCGTCAAAATCCAATGGGAATATCCGTATAATAATAATTAATGATATCTATCCCTTAAAGAATGAAACAAATTGAAATTGAAATGCCTTGGTCGATACAGAACATAACTACCATCATCATCATCAACTTATAATAGTCCACAGGTCCACAGTTGGACATAGGCTTCCCCAAATGAGCGCCATAGCGCCCTGTCTTCAGCTTGTTGCATCTAGTATCTACCTACAGTCTTCGCAAGGCGTCATTCCAAATAGCTGGAGGGCGTCCTACACTACGATTGCCGAGTCGCGATCTCCACTTATGAACACGTTTACCCCAGCGGTTGTCGGTTCTTAGCGATATATGGCCGGCCCACTGCCACTATAGCTGCAGATAACTACTATATTCTTTTGGAATCTGATAACTTGATAGCTCTGCTGTTTTTTTCTGGAAATATCGCAATATGTTTATATCGTAGACCTTGATTAATCAATTGGAGTAAGTAAATATTAGTAGTACGTACCTATCTAATATTGGAACACTCAGGAATCCTAACTTGCTAAATATTCCTTTTGCGAAAACCAATTATAGGCAAAATTCGTTCACCATTAGGGCTAGCAGATGTTTTAACACATTACCACAGATAATATAATACATACTTACTAAAAGATCACGATTTTGATATATTTTTCAATATTTCCGTTCAGCTTAAGCGCCTACTAGGTAATAATTTCTTTACAAAGTAATTGAAGTTAGTTTTCATGTATTTTCATTATAAATATATATTTTTTTGTGTGTGTAACTTTTTCTTTCTTTTAACTTAATAATATATATCGTCTACTTTCTGTATTTTTTTTTTCTAAATTGCTTTTTTCAAATTATTTGTGGAAACTTCTAATTGGCCTTAAGTTAAATATTCTTGTATCTAATCTTTATCTCCTTCTTTCCTTGTCAGTGATGTGACTAACTAAAAAAGGTACAAACTGAAAATCAGCGTTGTTCCGCGCCATGCGTGGTTCAGCACATAGCTGAGTTTGACCCTTTTTGGTCAGCAGGTTACGTGTATTATTATTATTGTTTCCCTGTAGGTTTATTTAATTTAATTTTATGTTTGCTGTGTTTTACTGTTTTAATATGTTGTTTTGTTAAACCTGATTTTTTGGCCAAATAAAATTATTTTCTTTCTGTCTTTCTTTCTTTCTTATCTAGCTGTAAGTTTTCCTAAGATTGTAAAAATAAAACAAAATAAAATAAATATTTTAGAGACTAAGTAACTGCAATCAATTTCTTACTATAATAATTGACTCTGCTTGTAATTATGAAGGCATTAATTCGGTCTAGTGAGCTAGTAAAGTCAAATAACTGTTTGAACAGATCCACTAAACTTAGCCAATACTGGTATATTACATTCTAGAACATAGAACCTGTTCGAGCAGGAATGCGTGGCAACTCGCGGAACTTGATGTATTACTGAGCATTACGTAGGTACCTACATTACTTACGTATTCTGATACAAGTTTCGTGTGTTTGGTCCATGTATGGCAAATTATACAATATTTTAGTATAATTTTTAAGGCTCAGCGATTACCACATATTATAAATATAATTGTTGAAGGATAACTACTACAATGTTTGATGTTGACCGTCCAAAGCTAAGGATAATATCAATTTATCTCGTCATTGTCTATCTTTTCTTTACCACCTTAATATATTCTCTTTTTAATATATTTTCTCCGTTTCTTATACTTATTTTAATTAATAAATAATGCCGGACAATCCACACAGCACCATCTAGCCCCAAGTTAAGAAGAACTAATATACTCAACCAATATATTACATAGATCGTCTCAAGTCGCGATTTTTTGACAGTTTTCAATGAAAATCTATAAAAATTTCGTCACTTGAGACGTGCTTATATCTGAGACTGGCGGACCTTCCCGGCTTCGCACGGTTTTAGTACGGATCCCTAATTTTTTTGAAAATACATATAATATAGCCTATGTTTACCGAGGATAGTGTAGCTTCCCAGCGGTGAAAGAATTTTTCAAATCGGTCCAGTAGTTTCGGAGCCTATTCATTACAAACAAACAAACAAACATACAAACAAAAAATCAAACCTTTCCTGGTAAATTAATTAATTTATTTCTTCATTTCTCCGCTATCTCCTCAGCCTTTGCATTAACCCAAAGCAGCGGTTTGATATTGTCTACGAATAATACGCAATACCTCAGCGAAGTGATAAATGGAGACGCGTTACTTTGATAACATCGGTAATGTGTAACACTCCTTTTTCCTTTCTGTTTAATTTTCGTCGTAAGATGTTTCGATAGGATACTGTTTGTCATTTGTCAGACGGATAAAGCTATTATTGGAACGTGATACAGCTGTTTACGAAAGGGTTTTTAGTAAAAATGTAAGGTAGCACGTTACTTTAGAAACTAAAGTAACGTGCTACCTTAGATTTTTATTCTTTAGACGCATCATTAGGTATAGTCTAAAGTTTAGACTATACCTAATGATGCGTCCACATATTGGCCATAATGAACGAATACCCTACCTTTAAATTTATTTTCATATCATTTATTAATGCATACAGGTAGTTTCTTAGGTGTAGTATATTAGTGGGTAGGTACACAATGCATATAAAACCTGTCATCATCATCATCATCATTGTCAGCCTATACTAGTCCACTGCTGTACATAGGCCTCCCCAATGAGCGCCATAGCGCCCTGTCTTCAGCTTGACGCATCCAGCAATCTAGTCCTGCAGTCTTTCGCAGGTCGTTAGCCCACCTGGTCGGAGGGCGTCCTAAACTACGTTTACCGAGTCGTGGTCTCCACTCAAGAATTCTTCGCGAGTTATGGCCGGCCCACTGCCACTTCAGCTTGATTTTTTACTTTAATTCTTAGAGATATGTCGATAACTTTGGTTCTCTGTCAAATGTATTCGTTATAAACCCTGTCAGGGCACAACAATTTTTGGGTTCTTTCTTGTTAGACGTTAACCAAAATTCTAAACAATCATATTTATAAAATTTATTATTATAGGAATGTCATTTTGAAATAAGTAGTTAAATTAAATAATAATTGTATTGGATAAGAATAAGTTTTTAATCCAATAAAACAATAATACATACAATATAGCTATGGTATACTTAAATGGCCTCTGTGATAAAGGTCACCATGACCGGACCAACATTTAGAAATACAATAAACTCTCATAGATTATCCATAAAATAATGGAACTGAAAAAACTGTGGGTGAAATATACTTTACCCGCAGTGTTACGATGCCAGCTAAAGTAAAATACATATAAGTGAAATAAAAACCACACTCACCTAAATCTGGTAACTAAATTTTGTTCAAAAAAAAATTTACAATTTGCAGCAGAACTGAAAACTTGAAATGCACACACGCTCTCAATAGCTTATATATAAAAGTTTCAATATCCGGTTATTCGAGGAACATAACATTGAAATACTTATTATGTTAGTATTAAAAGATTCATGTACCTATAACATAATAAAACGCATAACATCATTTAATTCATTGCAAATGATAAAACAAACTAGAACACAACCGTAATAACAACTAATGCAGGCAAAGTGACAATATAAACTGGACAGAAAACTATTTCCACATTATTTAACTTCTATAACAAACACTGAATTACGGAATTCAAAAACTCGGGA
This sequence comes from Eupithecia abbreviata, assembly GCA_943735965.1. NCBI lineage: Eukaryota > Metazoa > Arthropoda > Insecta > Lepidoptera > Geometridae > Eupithecia > Eupithecia abbreviata. The sequence goes on along the minus strand of OX030979.1, from coordinate 1,984,210 downwards.
TCACCACACAGTTAATTCCAACCATTGTCTGAAGTAAATTGCATTCCCTTTTGTGAAAAAGTCGGGTAAAGCTGGCACAGTATGAATTAGCTCTTGTTCTCAGCGACATAGGTTATACAATAGTGAAATAAAAGCACTATGTGTTAGTTTTCGCTGTCGGAAGCATTCACTTTGTGTGTGCGGAAAACATTATGCTGAAAGAGAAACATTGCGCTCTTTGGTAGAACATATTATTATGTGTAAATCGCGGGGATAAAGCTTTCTAATTTAACTATTCACTGGTTACTAGCGTTCGATTGTTTGCACGTTTCAGTTAGCAATAAGTAAAGAATTTATAACTTTTTTAGACAAATACTCGTAATCAACACACATAGGTACTACATAAAACATACGTACAGCCGATCATATAACCTCTTTGGTCCTCCTTTTTAAGTCGTTTAAAAAGTTATATTACGATTCTGGATGTTATATCTTCTCAACATTTATCATTATAACGAGACGGATTTAGTCTGACCGCACAATTATTTCTCCACATGAACTCATGAATCATAGCACTACCGTCCTTTGATGTAACTCTGTCTTTCGTCTCCTTTCTGTCACTCCTTTGACGCCTTTTAACAAGAATTTCATATTAAAAATACACTCTAAAGTAACGGTATAAAGTTTAGAATGTTACGTCCTTAGATTGTGTGGATGTCATTCAATGCTTCCACTCTGTGTCAAGCGAGTCTTTGCTTGTATTTGGTTTTGTAAAAATTATATGCGAGAGTATGATGAGAGTAAATAAATTCCAAGCTTTTGAAAGCTGGGTCATAAACAAGGATTATGAAAAGGTTATTTGGTAAACTTATTATTAAATTATTCACGTCTAACTTTACCAAAACGATTTCATCTTCTCTAAAGCAAATTAAGACAAATGACCTTCATAACTCTGAGGCGACGAACTAGCACAAACAAATTACACCAGCCACAAAATTAACAATTTAAATTCAAGAAACATATTTAATACAAACTCTAACAAAGAAACTTTTCACTTAACATCTGTGGATGCAAAAGTAAGCAAGCAAAAGAAGTTTTGAGGGTGGAAAAATTTTTCAATCCTTATGCGAATACTCCGAAAAGATTTGAAAACTGCAACCCTCAAAAAAGTTCTCTAAGTTGCACAAACTACCTGAGTGGCAAAAGTTTGGAAGGAAAGGTGTGTGACCAATAATGCTGAATCTACTACATGAAATGGGTGGGATTATTGAAAACTTTAATGTCTTTTCCGGGTAATTTAGATCTTGGCCTGAATAATACTCTTTCGGCATACCAACCATAGATGTTGTAGGTGGAGAGTAACTTCAACAAACAACCTAGTAGCCTTATATTTGCCAGATGACAGCATAATTAAACCTTTAGTTTAGGAACAGGCTGTGTTTTCAAGAAACCAGTCCGATACTTATTTAATCACTCTGTTATTAAATAAGTATCGGCAGTATTATAAAGCGAAAGTTTTGATGTTAAGCTGCTTCTTACAGCTTCACATAAAAACTATTTAACAAATCGACTAAAATTTTCATAGAATGTAGTACTAGGAAAGAAAACGCGGGCGAAGCCGCGGTCAGAAGCTAGTGATCCATAACAATAAAGAATGATACACTTCAGTGAAATCAAGCTCATTCTCGATTTAATTGTATTTCCTTTTGTAAGATCGTCTTTGATCAGCAAACATCTAAAGTCGCTCAGAACTCTAAAGTGGCTGGGATCTGGGAACACGTTCTGGGTAGCCAGTTGAGAGTCCTCGTGCTAGTGACGTCAAACTTGCGGATCTTTTAAGGGGGACAAGTGTTCGTTGGCGACACAATCATTGCGTCAGCGTTGTGGAGGGTGCTTGATTCGAGTCAACTGAGTAGAACGTGCCGCGGCGCGAGAGTTTTCGATCGCCCGTTGGATGCGACTTTTATGTTTGCCGCAAAATTGGATCGGTTTTTGTGGTTTACTATTTTTAAAGACCTATTTTTTTTTGCAAATATTCAGTTTCCCATTTTGCAGACTGAGGATCGGGTCACAAAACTACTTTCGGTTCCTGAAATATAACAGCGTAATACGATCGGTCATTATAAAAAGTTTCAGATCAATTGTAACATTTTATTCCCTGCCTTTTTACAAATAGAATTCCTCAGTTTTTCTTCATGCAATTCACTAAATAAAACTTTCTCACGTTTCAGGTAAGAAAATACTACCGGATTGGGTAAGTTGCCACTTTGCCAGTAATAGGTCTCGGTACTCAAGTGGAACGCAAAGATTTTTATGTCGACGCATTTTACGAGTTCTCCGTCGTAAGTGTTTTCCGATTTCGGAAAGTTGATCAAACCGTATTTTATGACGAAACTCAAATTTATGGAATTTTTAGGAAGGCTTTGGAAATAGAAGAGGAGTGACGTCTCAATTTCCAAAATATATTCTTATCCAAAGTTTTGTGTAAAGCCTGTCTTATCCAATCAGGGAATAATTGAAGACAATTCAGCAAATTATCAACGTACAAATTGGCCTCCTGTTAACTTTTATCAATGACAAAGTTCCATATAATTTTATTGAGATTGCGAAAACAATTTTACACCTCTTTCTTGGCAAATTATTTTGTAGGCATTTCAAACCTACCTTAAACTTCAGACACTCAAAAAACCCAGAATTTAGTAATCTACATACCTAAAAATATTTCAAGAATGTAGATAATTGACCTATTTCTTAAGTCATATTCTATTAAGAAGATATAAGTGGGTAGATTAACCTGTCTCCGCAGAAAATTGACACTTCGCCTCTTGAGGATACTGGGTCGGTAAGGATGCGATCATATTGCCTGGGATATGGACTCTAATTGAAAATGAGTTATTAGTTAAGGGTCTCTTGAAGAAATAGAAAGGCAGCTAGCGAGCCAATTTGATTTTATAGTAGTATACATTTCAGCCAATTTGTCAAAATAGCAAATAAAAGGTCAAGCTGTGTATTATGGTCTAACAAAAAAAAATCCACCTAGTAACTAGTTTTAGTAGATATGGAATGTTAACTACTTAAAGTCTTATGTCGCTATGTTAAAGTTAAAATTATCACTACATACCAAGGAACGAATTTTAAATATCCGCCAAGCTTGCGTCAGATATTTAAATCGCTATATATGTACTTTTGATATGCTTTCCTCGGCGTACTATAAATTTAGTATTTTTCATCGTCTCTATCACAGGCGCGTCCGATTCACTTACTCACCGACGGCGAATTGGCATGATTTTCTCAATCTTTTTTGCATCGTAAATATTTTGTAAAATACTAGCAATGTTTGTTAGCGCTGGCAGGATGCCAAAGTATTATCCTTTAAACGTCTTCAGCTATTTAGTTTGGCTTCGGTCCCGCCAGTTTGACCACTTCCTCCACTCCTGGGCGCAACGGTTGAGGGAATTCAATTTTAGTATTTGGTGCTAGAAAATCTGATATTTGCTGTTCTGAGTTTAGACAATTTTAAAATGGAATTGCTTTACCGGCAAAGTTAAAAAAATTGTGCATTAAAAAAACAAAGCTTGTATTTTCTCTTTGAAAATAATGTAAAACTCGCATAGAAAACTTGATTGACTGGTCTGTCTTTGACAAAAAACTCTTTCTTTGATAAAACTGAAGTAACCAAACATGTAACAATGTAAAACGACGGTAAAACCCAACATAGTTTGAATATACCGTGTCATATTTAACCCAAAAAAAATATACCAATAATCTTATGAACACAGCCGAATCGTTCAAGTGGCGTGACGTCAGCTAACGAACTGAGGGACTCTGTTCCAGGACCCTTGAAAATTTCGCCTCGCGTCAGTCCATTTCAAATACTCTTCATGGTTGACAAGAACCCTATTTTAGATATTGAACACGACATGGCGCGATGGCGCTTTCATTTAATAAAATACTAGCGACCTGCCCTGGCTTCGTACGGGTGCAAATGCATGTATAGTACCTATTGGTATTGGTGGTGACATATAAACCTTCCTCTTGAATCACACTATCTATAAAAACCGCATCAAAATCAGTTGCGTAGTTTTAAATATCTAAGCATACATAGGAACAGACAGACAGCGGGAAGTGACTTTGTTTTATAATATGTATGTAGTGATTCAAGACTTATTAAATAATGAGGGAGAATATATGCAAAAAAATATATAATGCACGCTACAGTTCTTCTATGACTTCCTGCCCATCCGAAGGTTGCCTGACAAAGATCGCTCATAGCGTTAAGACTGCCCATACAATATTGGATTGGTGTGCAATAAAGAGTAATTGTATTGTATTGTATAATGAACGACTCGAGATTTTTTGATTAAGTCTGCTGTTAGCTCAATGGTTACTTTTCCAATTTGTTTCTATTATGTAATTCTAATAAATACTTAATAAAGCGTAATACATAAATTAATGTTAATATAATAATATTGTTCTCAAACCTTTAACCATATACAAAACAACATTACCTAGTTTGGTGTTTATTCAAATCACAAATGTACCTAATTATTTCAGGGTTCCTCGAATTATTCCAAAACAAATTGAAACGCACTGACCGCAAACCAAATACCATTCTAGAGCTTCTCCCAATGATTACGTTATCTCCCAAATTCTTTGCTCAGTTATGCGAGACAGTACCAAATAAGTTTCTGTGAATACGGAAAGAACGATTGATACTCACATCCGGAGTGAGGTCATAAGCGAAACTTTCGATAAGGATAAAGCTTTGATACATCACAGTGATGTAAACAAGAGGGACGAAAATACACGAATCAATCTGAATGAGATGGGAGGCGTACTTGAAGAGACAAATGAAAGGAATGGATAATCTTTCTGTGATTAATCTCAGAAATCAATTGATGCGGTTCTATACATCATCATCATCAGCCTATAGCAGACATAGGCCTCCCCCAATAAGCGCCATAACGCCCTGTCTTCAGCTTGCCGCATCCAGCATCTACCTGCAGTCTTTCGCAGGTCGTCATCCCATCTGGTTGGAGGGCGTCCTACACTACGTCGTAGTCGTGGTCTTCACTTGAGAACACGTTTGCCCCAGCGGCCGTCGGTTCTTCGCGAGATATGGCCGGCCCACTGCCACTTCAGCTTGCTAATTCTCAGAGCTATGTCGATAACTTTGGATTTCTACAAAATGGAGTCAAATAACTACATAGTACAAAACAGAGCTGCTTCACGCTGTCTGTCTGTCCCTATGTACTAGATAGACCTAGATATTTAAAACTACGCAATGGATTTTGATGCGGTTTTTTTATAGATAGAGTGATTCAAGAGGAAGGTTCATAAACCATTTGACACATAGATTTCTACGCGGGCGAAGCCGCAGGGCGCTAGTATTATATAAAACTATAGATTTTCACACTTTAAATAAGCCGTTGTTCATAGCGTTACTAAAATAATATAATTACTTATCGCACAATTTACCCATCGACAGAATTATTTAAGTTTTTTCTATACGGTTTCATTTAAGTCATCTATGGATTTATGTTGTTTTATTCTTAAAATATCAAACCAATTTATGGAAACCATTGAATAACAAAATAAACTTTGAAAGTGCGGCCATTTGTAATGTAAATAATTAGCTCTGTCACCAATAAAAGCATTTCCCGATATGATGAAATTTCGAAAGATAATTTCCTGAAATACTCCTAGATTCTCAAATTTCCGTCCATCAATTACCTTAATGATGATAGAGCTACAGGATGTTTTAAGTACAAAACGAGAGCGTATAAAGCCATAAATCAAAATTATGATTTACTGTTCATACATAGGTATTTAGTTCGTGCGTAAGAGGAAAATACATAAAACCGAATGAAATTAAGCAGTTTAATTACGTATGATTAACAAATGATGATAAAAAATAGGATTCGTAATAAATGGAAGCCGTAGATAATATTGATTTTTGATATTAAAGTCTCTAGTGCTACCCTATTGCGATTTGTGAAAGTTCAATATTGAACGACGAATAAGGAACAAAATTGTCGCTGGAATAACGTTTTCAATATTATTTTAAGTCGCCAACTCTTCCACTGGCACCAACTCCTAAAATAAAGGTCTTCCTTTAAAGCGAGAGTCATTAATCATATCCCTAATCCAGAGAAAGGTAGTAGATGTTGAAATTATCAACTATAGCTTGGGCGACCCAGCGATTAATTTTATAATTTCAGAGTGCGGTCTATTCAAATAATTTTAATCACATTTCATAAATTCATGTCCACTCATCTTTTGAAATGCGGTTTTCAGCCACACCTACCCGAAATGGTAGCATTTAACATTTATTAAGTATGTAGGTATTTCATAAATCAAATTTCCGCTTGACGAGATTTTAAACTGTATAGTATTCTTATGGATAATTTAGGGAAATTTAGGAATAGCTCTTGTTGCACCGATGGTTTTTTGGCATCATTTTTGTCTGTGCGTTTGTTAAAAATTCTGCGCATACAGAACAAAAGTCTAGATGAGTTAGCTAAATCATGAACATACTAACTGCAACGGCCTTTACGAATTTTCGGCTATGCCTTTCCGTCTGATAAACGAGCACCACGCTGTATGCAGTATATTGGCTGGAACTTTTAAAACTGGAACACTACAGGGCTTATGTTTTACAACTCTTTGCTAGTTTTTGCTCCGCGCAGAGTTCCATTTGGGAACTTGGGAACTTGGGAATTTGGGGTAAAAGAAAAACCTAACCGTTTTGAATTAGGCCGTGGCTACCGAATCATCCAACCTTTATTGTCTTTACCTGCACCGTTTTTAATATCGCCGCGCCAGCTCATTGTCCACATCCGTCGAGGGACACATTCTGTTCAGCGTTTCATACAAATTAGCAGAGCTTCTGCGATAAATTCTCTTTGTGTATCTACATATTATCTGAGAGAATTTGTGATGGTTATTTGGTGGAGCGTGGACTTTCAAGGAATATTACGAGGTCGTGTCCAAAGATATTGCATATTTTAGTATTTTAATATATACTGAAAAATATAATCTCATTATGCATTGGTCTAAAGCCGCTGTCCCGCTGCTGCGGAGAGGCTACGCACGTGTGTCTAACTTCGTATTGCAAGAAAATGTATGGGATAAAGTTCACTGCAATCCCCAAACACGCTACGGACGAATACGAGATTTATCACTCGACAACGCAGCTCAACCAGTCAACGCTTTGCACGCGCCACACGCTATGCACGCGGTACACAAGTAAGTAGCTTCACTGCGGGAAGTAGGACGTGTGGGTCGGCGATGCTTATATAGTGTAGCTCCGTGGAAACGTAGACCCACGTGAGCAAACAAACGAACACACGCAGCTAAAATTTTCATGTATAGTGTGTGCTGCAATGGAAAAGTTGACCCAAGTTGTCAAACAAACGAACCTAGGCAGCTAAAATACGCCGCGTGGCCGTGCACGGCGTGCACTGCAGTGGGACAGCGTCTTTACGGTCCCTCTAAATGTCGGCAATGTCATAGCAAGCCTGGCTTTTATAGGCTGTCAAATCTATCACAAAGGACGTATGACATTATCTCCGACAATTTACAGTGAACGGAGCCTTTTCTTATGTAAAAATAATATCAAAACGTGATAACCAAAATCAAATGTAATTTGTGCTAGCGTGTTGGCTCTTAGAGCATGACAGCTTACGGTTATGTACGGCACTTACGTTCATTTTGTTTTTTGTCCTCATACCGAACGAAATGAAGGCTGAAAGGTCGGAAGGTCACATCATTATCTGTTTTTGCAGAAGTCTGAAAAGCACAAATTGTTTACGTTTGTACCCTAAATGTTTGTGATTGAAATGATTTTGGGATTTATATAAATGTTTTACTTTTGTTGTAAAAATGTGCAATTTAGTATCGAATAATAATGTGGGTCAGGGTTTATTGCCGGTTTATTTGTTTCTCCTTACGTTATTGAGATTCACGGTCAATAGTTTTAATTAGTAAATAGCGTTTGTTCGATTTTATGTTATTTCGTTAGAGCGTTCATGAGATCGTGATCATTAGGTCTACAGTTTTTCGAAGTTGTGTGCTGTTCGTAGTTTCGGAATTTCGTAATGCGGTTTTTGTGTTTCGTAGTGCGATTCCTCGTTCTTTCTGGATACCGTTCTCCGATATTTCGAGTTTCGGTATTCCATAAGACAGACATTATATCTTTAGTAGGTAAAAGATTTAAAAACTTGGCATTCACAGAAATGGCACTCTATTTGCTAAACGGACCAAATTAAACCTTTTTAAAACCAAAACAGTCACCAAATAACTTTCTCTCGCATAAAGATAACAAAGCTAGATGTCCAGAAGCTATCACAAAAAGAAATATAATTCAAAAGAGGCAAAATCGGGATAATATTTGATATTTTACTATTGGAACCTTGCCAATTCTCATACTCACTTGCACAAGGGAGGACCTTCCACTCCAAATACATTATTATGAAGATAATGCTAGCTAGTTTATATCTTGTAACTTTGTATAACTTTACTCTTTACGTAATGATCTCATCATCTTTCATAATTGTATCTCTCATGTTTAGAATTCACGTTTATATATTACCATCCAACTGAAATTATAAACACGAAAGTTTGTATGTATGAATGTCTGAATGTTTGTTAGGTACTCTTTCACGCAAAAACTACTGAACGGATTCCCATGGCATAGAAATAACCTTTCCATAGAAACAACGCATGCGAAGCCGCGGGCAGAAACTAGTATTGGTGTGTAGATAAAGGTAAGTATTATATGCCCTAATAAGGGTTCAGCAATTTATATGTAGAACAGTTACTCAGTATATTATTAAAATAGCTAGAAACATGGAAGTTGGAAAGTATTGTTCATATTATCAATTTTTCAATTGATATTTCATCAGAAGTGTAGCAATTGGTCTCTGGTGTATGTCGTTGTCTGCCGTTGATTGAAATTCAGGTACAAAATTATCTTTCGTGCATAAAAATATCCACCAGCTAATTTATCCACCAGTGGATCCAATTCGCCTGTGTCCTGAAAGAAGTCAATTCCAATGCTTTCTTTAAACGAGGTCATTTTGACGCACTTATTAAATTAGATTGCAGAATCGCGTGGCTTTTTAGTGTTATCTCTTACTTTATTTGAAGCTTTACTTTGGCCAAATTATGTAGATTTATTTTCGAAATATATTTCTTTTTATTACTAGATTTTGCTTTCGGCTTCGCACGCGTTGTTTCTATAGAAACGTTCTAAGACTATTTCTGGCCCGTGGGAACTGATTTATTGGATAAAAAGTAGCCTTTGTTTTACTCCAGGCCCTGAATCCTGAATGTGAAATCTCGGCCAAATCATTTTGGTCGTTTTGGCGTGAAGAGAAAACAAACATCCAATCATCTAAACATGCAAACTTTCGCAGTTATAATATTACTAGCTGCAACCCGCGGTTTCACCCGCGTGGTGATACTGATACACATAGGCTACAATTTGTAAAGTAATATCTATCACCACTTATATATATAAGTGGTGATAGATATTACTAAACTTATATACTACTTAAACTTATATATCTTTATAAATTGTAGCCTATGTGTTATTCTGATATGTAAGCTATAATAATCCATTCAGTAGTTTTTGCGTGAAAGAGTAACAAACATCCATCCATACTTACAAACTTTCACGTTTATACGATGGGGTGATGTGGTTTTGGTTTAAAAAATACCAATTGAACGTGATTACTAACAGATCTAGACTAGAAAGTTAAAAAACTAACTCGAAAACTGCACTTTAGGTGTGTGCACCTTTTAACACTTTGACTGCGGTTTTTTTCGACGACTACGATCTTTTTTTTAACCTAAAAAATTCGTGCTGCTGCTCTACACAGCGGTTGTGTTCCGCCGCACATGCGTTTCGTTCGAAAAATATTACGGCTGTGCTGATTCACAAAGATCTGTATTTTCACAGCCGCTGCGCTAGTGTGGATTTACGCATATTAGTCTCTTGTAGAAAACACATACCGTGTGATTTCAGCAGTCAAAGTGTTAAAGCTTCTTAGGTAGGTACTTAGCACTCCATTACTTTCTTCTTCTTCTTTGGTACGTTCTACATGCTTGTTAAAGTTATGCAAGTGTTAAAATTTCTTGGTCTCACAACTTTGAAAATTCTCTTTACTAGACGTAAATTTGAAGTCGATAGACAGTTATAACTTATTGTCAAACTAAAAGTCCATATATTTTTTAATGCTTGAGTTACTGCTTGTTGCTGTTTGACAACCGATGTGCCACATCGGTCGTCGAAAATAAGTAAGTATGTGCCCAAAAATCGTTTAAACCGTTTCTAAAAGCCTCATAAACAATTTATACAGAGCTTTTCATACACAATACACAATAAATCTAACAAAAACACAATATAAGTTTTTAAACTCCTCATAAAACAAGCAAAACCATCACCAATGTCACAGCCAGCCAAATCCGCTTGGCCAGCAATATCAAACGTTCCATTCAACGCAGACCACAGTGAATAAAATTGCAATATTCGTAGGCGCAATTCAGGGCAGCTTTTGCTTAGAAACCCGGGCAAAGGACCGGCTTTGTGCTTCCGTATATGGTTATCAACATTGAGGATGATATTGTCGTCACTTGTTATTGATTCTGACGACCTTTGTGGCGCGGTGCGCGGTGGGTGAAGTGCAGGGGGCGGGTTCGATTTCCACCTCGGGACAATTGTATTTACGATCTGCAGATATTTGTTCCGGGTGTTCTGGTTGTTTTCTATGTATAATATATATATATAAAAAATATCTATCTATGTAATGTATTAAATAAATAAATAGTGTTGCATTATGTATATCAGTCATCGAGTTCCCATAACACAAGCAGCTTAGGGCTAGATGATGCTGTGTGGATTGTCCAGCTTTATTTATTTATTCATTATTCTGTTGAGCACTCGACATACTATCTATATTTCGTTTAGACACAGTTAACTGTGTCCACTTGGCAGAAACGCTTACATAAAATTTCACTAAGAAATATAAACGTTCCACATTCAGCTCAGAATATTAAAAAAAAAACAATTACAATACAAAAGCAAGTTAATAAGTGAGCGATGATTTAAAATTTAATATCAGAAAACAGCTTTCTACATAAATTGGGCACACGAACCTAATTGAAACTAGGTGGCTGAATCGCAGCCTTACCACTGTGAGTATGACCACTGTGAAATTAAGTTGAGAGTCAAAAACGAGTCGCAAATATGACTAACTAGCTGCGCCTCGCGGCTTCGCTCGCTTGGAAATCCATGTGGCAAATGGTTTATAAAAGTTTCTACCTATTAAAACAATTAGGGACAGATAGACAGCGGGTAGCGACTATGTTTTATACTATGTAGTGATGCCAAGGGCTGTATTCTGCTAACCAATCACTTAGAAGAATCACAGAATCGTCCATAGATAACAGAGACTCGCCGAAAGGAAAAACATATCATTTTAAAACGATACTCATTATTATGGTGAAGCCAATTATTAAGTTGAATTTGCAGGTATTTGCATTGAAAAAAAAGGAAAAGAGAGACCGAAACCCTCCTACACGTATAAATAAATATATCTCATCAGGCCGATTCTACCGCCATACGAGCCGCCCGCTGTAGGGTATTTAAGACTAAGTTCGGTTTAGCGAGCTAAAATTAGGGTTCAAAATAGAAAAATCCGTAATGTCTAAGGTCGCCGTTATCTAAATCTATTAGGAGACCTATATTAATATTATATAGAAAAATCATTCCTTTGTTACACAAAACCATATACTCTGTAAGCAAATTCCTCAAAGACGAACCTTTCCTGAACTCCATGCCTATTCAAACTAATTTATGTAATCTACTCTTATTTAAAATTGACGAAAAGCTGATAACAACTCACTTTAGCTTAACATTGAGTGAACCATTTATCATCATCATTGTATGTCTGTCGTCAGCCTATGTTAGTCCACTGCTGGACATAGGCCTCCTCTAATGAGCGCCATAGCGCCCTGTTTTCAGCCTGGCGCATCTTGAGTTAACCATTGCTATTGTGTGCAATTCAATTCATTTTCAAAAAATATTTTCATTTACATGTTAAAACAATACGGAAGCCCAAAAAAGAAGCTTATGTATGATGTAGACTACCAAATTGAACCCAACACCTGAAAAGTTTTTTTTCAAAGGCTCGTCCAGGTGAAATTCTATACAACGAATGTTCAAAGCTACATAGTTTTAAATCTACCAACTCGTTGGACGCAGTCTTAATCCGTTAACAAAATGGACTGTGCTGCGGTAGCTATTGAGTTCATTTTACAATATACCTATTTAATTGTTTTATTTTGTAGCACTATATATCAAAAAACACTGCTGAATTTTGTTTTTTTTATAATAATTTTGAGGTAAAACAAGCATATTGTGAAACTTTACTCACATAAAAAATATACACTTAACAAATAATGCAAAAAGAACGGTAACAAAAATAAAAATCTTTTTATATAAAATTCACACAAAAAACCAACTCTTTATGTAGGTAAGAGGAACTTACATAAAGAGTCGGCTTTTTGGTGTTCCACTTACAAGAAACATACATTTCATTTGAATTAAATGTTGAAAATGCAACTGAAAGCTCCAGAAAGCTACTTAATTTGAATTCCGTTATATAAAACAATGTTTTGTACTAATGATTTTAGACAAAAGTTAAAAAGACAAAAATACTTTTAATCCCTAGTACTCGAATTTTAGACCCACAAATCTACGCTGTAATGACACACTTTTTGATCAAGAGAAGTGAAATAAAATTCTCTTTTTAGTTTCAGTTTTATATAAAGATAAACTTTGATAATTTTCGTTATTTAATTTTGTACCTAAAACAATAAAGGCGAAATAAAACTTTTGACAATTTTGTGACTTATATAGGGACCTTCTATGTGTACGTTAGAATGTACTTTGACTTGCTAAATAAGGTAAATATTTTTTGACAATTTTGTGACTTATGTAGGTTCTTGGTATTTCGTGTGTAGGTAGGTACCTACCTATTTTTTAAATAAATAATGCTGAACCTTGTCTTACTTTTATAACAAAAAAATGTGTTATCCATAACTACGAGTTCATAGCTCCGAAAAATTATTCGTAAAATTTGCAAATTTATACCATCTTTATCTGCTAAAGAAACTTGGCACTTGATACAATTTTATTATATAGATGCTCTTATTTCAGCAATCAAAAAGTTCACAAAACCTTCCATTCCAAAACACACCTTAACCACCACCGTCGATGTTACATTTTCATTTGTCCACCTACCTACAGGATGCTGTGAAATCTGGTCACACAGGCGTGACCCTCGGTGATCAATAACACACGCAAGTATTCGTCACGGAAAGTTATTAGCGAAGGGCTTCCGTCATGACGTTCCGCCTCTAGACTTCAAAGACCTGTGACTAAGCAGACGTTTATAAATAGAGGCAGGAATAGAATTGCAGTTCTATTTGAACTGTGCCTAATTTAAGCAAAGTTGGGTATTGCGAATAATTTAGGGGGCTTTGAGCCTAAGGTACCTTGGCGAGAGAATGGCTACATTCTACTATGTATATACAGACGACCATATATACTGACGACCGATGTGGCGCGGTGGACGAAGGTCCGCCTGCGACGCAGGAGGTTGCGGGTTCGATTCCCGCCTCGGAACAATTGTGTGCACGATCTGCAGATATTTGTTCCGGGTGTTCTGGTCGTTTTCTATGTATAATAAAAAATATCTATCTATGTAATGTATTGTATTATGTATATCAGTTATCTAGTACCCATAACACAAGCTCTGATAACCATGGGGCTAGTTAATGCTGTATGAATTGTCCAGCATTATTTATTTATTTACTATTGCTGACTTGTATACGCAATGCATCCATGCTATAGTAGAATGGAGCCATAATCTCGCTAAGGTACACAAAACCTGCACTATTAAAATAGCTAAATTTGACTATGGCTTGGTAGAGATTATGGCTCTATTCTACTATAGCATGGATGACTTGTATACGCAATACATCCATGCAATAGTAGAATGGGGCCATAATCTCGCTAAGGTACCGTAGGCACAAAAATGTATTTTCAATATAAAGTCAAATTTAGAGTTTTTATAACTCGAGGATTTGATTCTCTTTTATTTCTGCTGGTAGATGCTCTGCTAACTTCACAGACATAAGGCGCGCTCTGTAACATTTTCACCTAACTCCTAAGAGAAGAATTCTAAGAATTCTTCCTACCACATTTAACCTATAAAAATATACAAAAGTCCTCTTGTACACATGTATGTATGTTCGTCGGTTTCTCCGTTAATTATTCGACCGATTATGAAAATTATTTTGCTACTGAACAGAAAATGATTCCGAGAAGGTATTCTTATTTTATCAAAATATTTATTCCCGAAGGAATTTAGTATTTTTCTAGCAAAGCTTGAAAAAATTTATTATTTATTATATAGATTTTATGAACAATACATTTTTAGTGCTTTATTTAGTAGGTAAAACCCAATATTATTCGGCCTGAAATTCAGCATAGTATTGGGCAAATAGTTTAACACTGCAACATGCTGAGGCAGGGTACCATTTTACCTTTGCCATTAGTTAGTCAATATCATTAACCTCTTTTTATTTGTTGGGTAAAATTACTCACAAGGTTCAACTGAAAGAACTGTAAAAAAGAGAACCAAATAATAAAAAAAGCTAAGCTTCTGTTAATAATCCAATTTCAAACCACATGTCAAGCTTTCACACATTTATATTAACGCTGGTTTCGCTTCAGCTCCGTATTTGCTTATTTCATTGCGAATATACATAAAAATAAAACAGGTAGTGTTATTTTAAATTTAGTATGTTTGTGAATAGTTAACCGAGCGCCCGCCGGCTTAGGCGTAATTAGTTTCGTACAATTTTAGACTTTATTGCTTGGTTGTCATCCCTCGGCATGATAATGGCTTCCCGTGTTAATTTATATACAGCGAGAAATAAATTATGGTTATTATTCGTCAGGTACCGGTGGAAATGTTTAGTAGACAGATAGGTCTGGGCGCCCTTTGTTTCGGCGTTTAAATTCTGACTGAAATGGAAAGGTTATCTGAATATGGAGTGGAATTTCGCTACAGGAAGATGGATGGAGTGGTGTTAATTTGACGACCTCAGTGACGCTGTGGGGTGGGGAAATTTTTGCTAGAGACGGAGGTGGCAAGAACATTTACTACCTGCCCTGCCCTGCGGCTTCGCCCTCGAGGAAATCTATGTGTCAAAGTGTTTATAAATTCTATCCGTGAAAACCTTCAATAAGCTTTCTAGTATAAATGAACTTGTTAGTGTGTTACTCTTAAGCTTCTGTTTTTCCTTTAAATAAATATAAATAAACCTTCATCTTGAAAAAAAAGTAAGGCATCAAAATCCGTTGCGTAGTTTTAAAGATCTAAGCATACATAGACATATTATAATATATCATAGCAGACAGACCGCGGCAGGGAAGCGACTATGTTTATTGACTATGACTATGTAGTGGTAGTGATCTATTGGACATAAATAACCCATACCTAAATATAAGTAAACAAATAAAGGCCATGTGAGGCAAGGCTGAGGCGGGTGAAGTGGCTTAACCCTAAAAGAAAATTCTTACAGCAAACCTTTGAATCTAAAGGCTGTGAACTGAGTGATAGATATTGTTAGGTACAAAACACAAAAAAATATATCTTCTGTGCAAATTTTGCTTTTGCCGTAAATGAGAAAACATTTCTGATGTTGTATTGTATGTATATATTTCTTATCAAACTTATTTCACAAAATATATTTTCTATGTTTAATTGTTGATGTTTAACAGTGGAGGTATTTCAATTACCTCCACTGTTATTTTCATCAAGATGTTCACGAAAGTCATCATTTGTAAAATAGCCGTATTGTAAGGATCTCGTATTCGTAAAATTTTTGATAAATGTTCACAAAATTGTCAAATAACAGGTTTCAATGAAGCATTAGCGTCATGGAAAAGAGCCTGTTCTGACACTAATCTGCCAAAGTCCTTTCTTCTCAGAAACTGTGGGATGAGACATTTTGAGAATTGGTAAAGAAAAACCTTAAAGTACTTGGTGTTTCCGAGTATAATCACGAATTTATTTAGGTATATGTTCTGCTTTGTAAAAATCTAGGTTCCTTTATGAACATAAACTAATTTCGGGTGACCACCCGAAATCAGTTTCGTTTAGGTATGTAGATGGTCACCTGCATAAACGAAAAGCGTTTATATGTTATTTTGATCAGCGAATTAGCATTGCACAGGGCGCTATGGCGCTCATTGGGGAGGCCTATGTCCAGCTGTGGACTGCTATAGGCTGATGATGATGATGATAATGATGATCATTGCCATTCAGCGTGGCATTGCTGCCAGCATTCTGGGCATTTTGCCTTGATGACGGATTACATTTTTACGAAAAAGATAAATAATAAAGATAATATGTAAATACTAATTCTTTATTCATTTATTGTTTATAAATCAGGTTATTTGCAGTCTGTACATAAGACTTATTTTAGATATGTAGATTCTGCCGCGTACACACATTTATTTTAATAAAAATTGTAGTGATAATATTGTAGCTAACGATCATAATTAGGTATATTATTTTATTTAAAAGCATGCAGTTCTGATCATTTCGATTTAAAGATGTTTATTTCTCATAAAACAAAAATGTTCGCTTATAATGAGATACAATAATTAAAAAATTAAACATGTTTTTTAGTATTCTTATTTAGATAACCTGTGTTACACCCCCTGCCTTTTCTTAAATTCATATAATTCTTTCCATCCAAAGGTTGCCTGGAAGAGTTCGCTTCTAAGCGATAAGGCCGCCCATTGTACCTGTCGCATATAATGTATTTTTGTAATGATTAATTTGATTATGGTGTACAATAAAGAATTTTTGTATTTTATTGTATTGTACAATCAATCTTAATATTACACCTCCGGGGCCAGTAGGCGGTAAATATAATAAATAGGCGTATATCTGTTTTTATATACTATAAAGATGCTTTATTAAAGTAAATTTAATGCAATACTTATCATTTAGTTACTAGTAGTAATTGTTTTATTCTGTTAATGTAATTTTATTAATCTATGTAATTCTATTTCTTAACAAATAACATATTTTGTTACTGTAACGTTTCCAATCTCAACAGTATACAATACTTCCTTTTGCAATTTGAACATCCTGGGCCTGTCTAATAGAAGACAGTCGACCGCACACAAGGCTAGCAGGCATCTCTAGCGTGCGAAGAATTTAATAACCGTGTGACAATGCGACGCTGCCTTCAGCTCTCGGAACCAGCACACATTAGGTGCTATTGCTATACAGAAGGCTCACTATCAGAAGTAACGCAGTGTATCATAGCTTTTAAAAGTTAGTTTTCTGTGTCCAGCTAGTTTTACTTTTTATTGTGATGCTTGAACCGTGTTCTTTTATGAAACGTCAGATTCGTCGTTCTTTTGTTTGTCGGTCGTTTATTCGTTCGCCTATGAGAAATAAATGAGTGTTCAAAATGTCCGCCTGCGACGCAGGAGGTTGCCTGGTTCGATGAGCGCCTTGGGAGAAACGTTTGTAAGATCTGCAAATAGTAATTTTAAGGTAATAAAAAATATCTATCTATGTAATACAATACAATACAATACAATATACCTTTATTGCACCATCAAATATAAAGAAAATAATAAAAATAGGATCTTAATACTAACTAAATCTAGTGGCACAATCGGCGGCCTTATCGCTAAAAGCGATCTCTTCCAGGCAACCTTTGGATGGATAGGATCGGTACGTATTAAAGCTGACAGTGGCGTAATTATTTAGGATAATTATATACGAGTAATATATAAAATAATTAATATTTATATTAAGAACGTACATATATAAAAATATACATAAAGCAGGAACAATTAACATAGAAAATAAAAAAAAAAGTCAAGAAAACTTATCAAGAGTGGTCAGATAGCGTGTAATGCATTCTATTAAATATAATCAGTCGTCTAGTAGGTACCCATAACACAAGATCTGCTTAGCTTGAGATAAGATGATGCTGTGTGGATTGTCCAGCATTATTTATTTATTTAATCACAAAAATACTATAAATCTGAAATTTTGGAAGTTTGTTACCTCTTCACGCCAAAACTACTGAACGGATCGGGCTGATATTTTGTATACAGGTAGTTCCGCTGGCAGAAACTAGTGTTCCATAATACAATCCTAGTTAAGTTCGCTTCTTGTTTGAGAATAGCACAGTTCCTGGGCTGGCTGCTTTGAGAGACACTCGTACCTACTTGCTAGATACCTACTTGCTGCGATAACTAGGTAAGACTCCGTCGAGCCACTTTACCAAGCTTCGATAGTTTCAATTTACACTCAACACTGAAGTGGACTGAAAATACTCTGAAGACGTGTTTTCTCTTAACAGTAGAGATAAACTGATAATTTTTGCTACCATCTGCTTGTTTCTTAGGTCCTGTTCTATTTATTTTTTCTTTATCAGTATAGGTAGGTCATCATCATCATCATCAGCCTATAGCAGTCCACTGCTGGACATAGGCCTCCCTCAATGAGCGCCATAGCGCCATGTCTTCAGCTTGCCGCATCCAGCATCTACCTGCAGTCTTTCGCAGGTCGTCATCCCACCTGGTCGGAGGGCGTCCTACACTACGTTTACCGAGTCGTGGTCGCCATTCAAGAAAATGGGTAGGTAATTTTTTTTTTTCTAAATAGGCAAAAGACCTTTTTTTGACCACAACCCCACCTGATGGAAAGTTAATATGTGGCCGATGTATCACGAAGGTCTAGAAGATACATAAAAATTACCCGCAGTGCCTTCAGTTATTCCGTGATCATGGCGCATGAAACTGTGCCGAAATATTGGAAAACTCAAAAATCAAATTATGGTTATGATGGTAATAGATGACTTCTGTGTTAATAACTTTAATTTTAGATGATTAATATTCACGAATTAGAGACCGAAGGTGTAATTCAAAATTTACGATTTTGCAAAAGTACGGATGATTAGTTACCTATCTATTTGTGGAATAATCTATTTCTATCATTATACCTAATTCTGGACTACTTGTTTATTGTTTATTCATTTATACCGTAGGTACACATGTTACACTTGATGTGTTAAGTTCTATTAGCTTTAAAATTACATTACAATTTTATTTAATAAGTAACACACATTAATTTTGATATAGGAAACACCATAAGGGATAGTGTTAAAGAAGAAGCAGACAGACATGCTTTCTTTAAAAATTAAATAAAAAAATCATAGAACTGTTACAACCTTCAGCCAAACCAACTCTTCAATTTATTAATGGTCCTATTGAAGTATCTAAATTTAGTTAAATTGATAAAAAAACCTTTATAATCTATATTAAATTATAAATGCTACCCCAATCCTACATGAACTTGCACCGAAATAAAAAGAGTAAAACAAACTAAATATCTTGGTGTAATGCTTGATCAGAGACTGTCCTGGCATATGCATACTGAACTTATAATGAATAGAATCAGGAAAATTATATATACCTTTAAAACACTGCGTCATGTAGTTCCAACAGATCTTCTTTGCCAAATTTACACATCGCTAGCGCAATCCGTTATTGGATACTGTTTACCGATTTGGGGAGGGTCAACTAAAATGAAATTCCTAGAGCTAGAAAGAGCGCAACGCTCTTTATTAAAGGTTATGTTTATTAAGCCCTATAGGTTCTCTACTGATAGCTTATACATTGAATCGGGACTCCTTAGTGTGAGAAAACTCTACATACTCCGGCTGTTGCTAAGAATCCATAAATCTTTGTTTTATGATGCTAAGCTGGAAAAGGTTTCTAGTTGAAGAAAGAAAGACCCAATACCCCCGTAGTTGCTGTTAAAACTATATTTGCAAGGAGACAATATGTTTGGCAATCATCATATATTTAAAATCTACTTAATAAACGTTTAGGAATTTATTCAATGAAACTATTTACGTGCAAGAAATCACTCACTGAATGGCTGTTGACAAAAAACTATGATGAAATAGAAACCATTGTACAAAGGATGAGGATTTAATGCCTAAAAACTCAAAACTCACACGCGCACACATAGGTAAATAAACGTATTTTCTACTCTGGTACCCGACTCTTATAAGGCCGGTGATATTGGAGAAGAACTACCTAACTCATTTATACAAAACACACTTTACATAGGTACATTATACACACAAATTTCTGTTGATTGTTTGATTTTGATCTTGATAATATCATATAATTTAGCTAATCATTTATTTTAAATTTTCTTAGATTATTTTATATTGTTTTGATTTGTTTCTTTTCATAAAAAATATTATTTGTACACCAACTTATAAAATGTTAATCATTAATCTGGCAAGAGCGGTTTCCACAAATACAAGCAAATTTTGCTTAAAGGGGGACTCCAATACATGTATGTTTAATTTATAAGTTACCGAAATAAAACATTTATTTAATTTTTTAAATTCCACACAAATACGAATCCGTTCTATTTTTCGTGAGTTAGCATCAAAGAATAGTCACTAAAGGCTAGATTAGGTTTCAATTGTGCCAAATTCTACGAGAACGGCTAAAGAAATGAAATTGATATTAGAAGTATCTCCAAGAGTAAACACTCTTGTCTAGCGAGTTGTTGCCTTGAGTGTCCTTAGTGTTTATCTTGTACATTCGAGACATCAACTCAATACGATCTTGACCTGGTCCTATTTCAAGATCATCTAGGGACCCTACTACAATGAGATTTTGTATTGCCCTACTTAACCTTAAATCTACAATGGGTCGTAGACGCTCACTAGATTTGATTGATGACCGATGTGACGCGGTGGACGAAGGTCCGCCTGCGACGCAGGAGGTTGCGGGTTCGATTCCCGCCTCGGAACAATTGTGTGTACGATCTGCAGATATTTGTTCCGGGTGTTCTGGTCGTTTTCTATGTATAATAAAAAATATCTATCTATGTAATGTATTGTATTACGTATATCAGTTATCTAGTACCCATAACACAAGCTCTGCTTACCATGGGTCTAGATAATGCTGTGTGAATTGTCCAGCATTATTTAAAATTTATTTATTTATTTATTTAAAGGGCGCGTTGGACGAAAGTCCGCTACGCAAGAGCTTTTAAAAATATGCAGGAATCGAACCCGCAACGGTTCGATTCCCGCATATTTTTAACAGCTACAAACGAAAACTCACTAAAAGCTGAAAAAAACAGTTCAGTGTGCACCATCTTTGCCTACTTATGGTCACAGGGGATCCTGGTGAACTCTTGGGAATCCCCTGGGGTATATGCGGGCTCGTGGTGGCCATACGAAATGCTGACGAATTCTCTCAAAACCCCTTAAAATTTTAGATAGGACTTTTAGAAATTTTTATTTTCCGTTTTTAATACCATTTTAGATTATAACCTTTAACTTGTAACTCGGCGTAACGAAAAAAGAATCGTAATGTATTGTATAATACAAAATTGTATCATTTCAATGATGATTTATGATACAATTTTGCATTCTTATTTTATTTTATTTATTTGGGAAAGTATTAGAACTATGTAGTATTTATAATTAAAACAATTAAGCTATAATTAGTTTGTAAGCTAAATTATGATTCTTTTCTATTCTAATATTATAAAGAAGAGATGTTTGACATAGACATAGACATATCATTTATTTGCCACTACATATACACACAATATAAATATGTTTGATTTTTTGTTTTTTTGTAATGAATAGGCTCCCAAACTACTGGACTGATTGGTAAAAATTCTTTCACCGTTAAGAAGCTAACACTATCCCCGGTGAACATAGGCTATATTATATTTTCAAAAAAGTTAGGAATTTGTACTAAAACCGTGCGAAGCCGGGAAGGGCCACTAGTGTAGAATATAAAGCATAGAGCAGACGAATTTCCATGCACCACCCGCTAGAACTTGCCTAGTTTTAATATTTATGAAGTAAGCGCTCATGGTGCTGAATATGATTTCAGGTTTACAAAGCCTTTCAATAGACTAATGCATTTTTGATGGCGTATGGAAAGTTATTTTAAAAAATATCGTCTACGTTACTTACCTACTGATTTTTATAAATCTGATTCATTAGTAATTCTAATATTATAAACTAGTTTATGCCCGCGGCTTCGAACGCCTTGTTATTGTCTATGACATACCTGAGTGATTGGGCTGGCAACACTAATTAAGTTGTCTGTGGCCAGCTCTCACTTACCTTTCTCTGTGATCCTATCTATGAGTCGAACAAAAAAACCAAGTGTGTGTGAAAATAAAAGGTTTTAATCCATCCAAGTCCATCCAATCCATAAATCACATTAGAAACAACTTTTACAGTTATTATCGAAACGTTTTTAGGGTATTTCCATGGGTACTGATTGATGAGATAAAAAGTAAGTCTATGTTTTATTCAGGGCCTGGAACTACCTGTTTGCAAAATTTCGGCCCGATCCGTTCAGTAGTTTTTGCGTGAAAGAGTAACAAACACCCATACATACAAACTTTTGCGATTATAATTTAATAGGATGCAAAAGTATGGCTATTAGATGTGTGTTGTGTTGAATCTCGCTGAAATTTCTCAATCGTTTAATTCCCAATATTATACCTGAACGTCCCACTGTTACCAATCACTGCAAGAATGCGTGATTTCACTTTACTTACAATGGAGCGTAATTCGGTGCAGTAAAATAATATATTTTATTTAAATCATACATTTACAAATAATCCTCGGTTCATAGTCCGTCTGAACTGAAGAGATAAGGATGGAAGGGGCTATTTTACACTATCTTCTTCACCGGGCTTTGCGCGACAGACCCCGTTTTGTTGTTGCTGAGACCATTCGAGAATTTTCTAGCAAAATTACGGAACTATACTGTGAAATTGTTATTGGTTCTCTTTGGTTGAAGCTTTTATCTTGTGCATATTTTAGCACATATTATTTTCTTCTATATTCTGGTTATAATGGTCTTTAGTAAGTTTATCAAGATTTGTTGACGACCGATGTGGTTCGGTGGGCGAAGGTCCACTTGCGACGCAGGAGGTTGCGGGTTCGATTCCCGCCTCGGAACAATTGTGTGTACGATCTGCAGATATTGGTTTCGGGTGTACTGGTCGTTTTCTATATATAATAAAAAAAAAAATCTATCTATGTATCGTATTGTATTATGTATATCAGTTATCTAGTACCCATAACACAAGCTCTGCTTACCATGGGGCTAGATAATGTTGTGTGAATTGTCCAGCATTATTTATTATTTATTTATTATTATTATTTGTTATCAACGAAGTAGAAGATATTTGACGAACTTTGTGTAGCGGTAGGCGAAAAGGTGATTGCGGGTTCGAATATCGCCTCAAGACAAATGTTTGTAAGATCTGCAGAAAATTGTTCCGGTCATTGTCTATTATAAGAAAATAATCTTCTATGTAATGTATTGTATTATGTATATCAGTCATCTAGTACCCATAACACAAGCTTAGGCTTAGCTTTAGGCTAGATGATGCTGTGTGGATTGTCCAGCCGTATTTATTTTATATTATTATTTTACAGATTTTTTCAACAGTAATAAAATAAGTACTTAGATTACTAGAAACCTTGACTAAGCTAGCAGACTTATCAGTGACCAATGCAAGAATACATTTTACCAATAAATAAAATTAAACCAGTTGCACCGATATTTCAGATAATAAATAAATAAATAATGCTGGACAATTCACACAGCATTATCTAGCCCCATGGTAAGCAGAGCTTGTGTTATGGGTACTAGATAACTGATATACATAATACAATACATTACATAGATAGATATTTTTTATTATACATAGAAAACGACCAGAACACCCTGAACATCTGCAGATCGTACACACAATTGTTCCGAGGCGGGAATCGAACCCGCAACCTCCTACGTCGCAAGCGGACCTTCGGCCACCGCGCCACATCGGTCGTCAAATATAAAATATCTGATTATTTCGTCAGCAAAAAACTGAAATTCATTTACATTTTCCCAGCAAGAGACTCGCACTTTTCAAATTGAATTTGCCGCCATAAAACTGATCCGTCGCCTCCAATATTTCATTTGAATCAGCAATTTGTCTGTAAATAGTTAAATATTCTCTCTAAAGGTTCGCTTAGTCGCCAGTATTGGAATGAAATTCACGTATTGAGACCAATTTCATTTTCTGAGGGCATAAGGTAGATTTATTTTATACAGGCCGGATTTACGGGAGGACAAACAGGGCGACTGCCCCGGGCCTCCACAAAAATGGGGCCCCCACAAGAAAAGAGACTTCGGAACTAGTAAACCACTTTCCCTTTGATATTTTTTTTCGCGTCTAACTTTACCTACAGAAGGTACTTTTACATACATGATTATATTCAATATTAACAGAAATCATCGATCTATATTTGTTCACTTCAATCAGGCAATCACTAAGAGATCAAAATCTCAAATGGCCTTGATAGGCACTTGCAATTTACTCCCCATCTTGAGGGAGTGTCCCAATAGCTGAGTAGGGTGGTACTCTCACGCAGCTTCGGAGGTTGCGTATTCGATTCCGTGTCTCGACTCTTTATTTTTTTTCATTCATTTATACAGGGTTACTGGTTATTCGACCTATTCCTACTAGGAGGTTGGAGGTTATTTGCGTTGAATGTGAACATAATCTCAGTATGCAAAAATTAACCATTTCATAAAACAAAAGTTCTTTATAATGTATCGAGATCAAGGGCTTAAAGTATTATTAAAAAAAACTGTTGGTTGTAATCAAACTTTTATTTATGTTTTATTTGAAGAACATAACAAGTATTCTTCAACACAAAAACTACAAAAGTCCCTATTAAGAAATACTAGACGAAAATGTCTAGAATTTTCATTATTTTTTTTAATGAGGTCCAAAATAATGTCAATAAAAAAACATGACACTTGATGGCAGAGTTTTTTTTTAAAACATGTACATTCTTTCAGCTTTTTAAAACTTATGTAAGTATATTTGGGATCGGTTGTATGGTTTAAGAAAATATATAAAAATATAAAAGATGGTTTTTGTTATGTTATCTTTTAATCACCTATACTAAACTTGTGCATTGGAGTCAATGGAAACTATTTTGAGCAACATATTAGTTAGGTAAAATTATTGTGAAACCAAGTATCGATTCTCATTCTACTTAAGTATTTATATATGTACATTTATTTATTTATTGGAAAACTCGACTGTAAAAATTTACCATCGTAATTGGAAAATAATTTGGGGCCAGGGGCCTCCACTCGTTTGTTGCCCCGAGGCCTCCACACCTCTAAATCCGGCACTGATTTTATACTATACTATACTAGCTGCGCCCCGCGGCTTAGCCCGCGTGGAAATCTATGTGTCAAATGGTTTATAAACCTTCCTCTTGAATCACTCTATCTATTAAAAAACAACGCATCAAAATCCGTTGCGTAGTTTTAAAGATCTAAGCATACTCGTACATGGGGACAGACACTACTCCCATTTGTTCAATAGGACTGTTACGTCATAAAGGATTTTGAATTTTTTTGAACATTGCCTTTACATAGGTGGAATTTTGATTTAGTTTTTTAACATTGTCATTTTCTAGCAGTTGAGATTATGATCAAACGAAGGTCTATTTATACTAAAAAAGTACTTTGACACTCAACTGGCCCCGACGCAATTAACCTTCTTTCACGCCCCTTTGCTCCAGATCACATCGCTGAAGCGACGAACGCTAACACCTTGACTGCCTCCAAAGTACAATGGCGGTCATTGTTACCTGACCTGTTAAGTTTGAAGTCTATTCTATGAATACAAAACTATTTTGAAACTAGAATACTATGTATATGTTTTATTGTATATTATATTTGTATTTTATATTATATATTCTTATTGCAATTTTGCTCGCGCGCCGGACAATCGATCATTGTACCCCGCTTTTACTTGCAGGGTGTGGCCTGCTTTTTAATTTAGGTAAATACGAGTGCATATTTATTTTTTATTGAAATGTTTTTAACACTTTGAGTGCTGAAAACGCACGGTATGAATTTTCTACAAGTGACTAATATGCGTAAATCCACACTAGCGCAGCGGCTGAGAAAATACAGATCTTTGTGACTCAGCAGAGCTGTAATATTTTTCGAACGAAACGCATGTGCGGCGCAACACAACCGCTGTGTAGAGCGGCAGCACGAATTTTTTAGGTAAAAAAAAAGATCGCAGTCGTCGAAAAAAAACCACAGTCAAAGTGTTAACTATTAGAGACTAATGAGCTTACGGACAAACGGGAATACCGTTTAAGTTAGCTTTTAGATTAAGATGAAATGATTGTAAAATATAAATAAAAGAAAAAAAAAATTGTATACCAGAGTACTAGAATATAATGTGAAGGCCAATTTACTGAGCTCCCAAATTAAAAGTTTAAGCTCATTTAATGCGTTAAAACTCAAATAAGCTAATAATATCATAAATGATAATTCACTTTACATTAAGCGATCACATTAAATGAGTCTGCTATTGAACGACCTCAACCTATGTATCTACTATACCTAAGAAACCCTCTCATGTAAGTGACGTTATATAAATTGCCTTTAAAACATAAAATTAATATTAAACTTTAGAATATTTCTGTAAAGATAAGAAGTCATTTTATATAAAAAACAACAAATTGAATATTAACACTTTGACTGCGGTTTTTTTTCGACGACTGCGATCTTTTTTAACCTAAAAAATTCGTGCTGCCGCTCTACACAGCGGTTGTGTTGCGCCGCACATGCGTTCCGTTCGAAAAATATTACGGCAGTGCTGAGTATGGCTTTACGCATATTAGTCACTTGTAGAAAACACATAACGTGTGATTTCAGCAGTCAAAGTGTTAAAAAACCAAAACGAATGTGATTACAAGACATGGAACCTGACCTGGGGGTTATCTAAGGATGAACGCCACTGTACAAAGCTTTCTATGGTCGCCTCGAAAAACAAACGTTTACGGTGCTCATATCTTACAACAAACACAAACACCTATTTAATTTGGGTATCACGGACAGCCCCCTTTGCAGAGGGTGCTTGAATGCAGAGGAGACGGCAGCGCATGTGCTTGTAGATTGCGACAGCGTGGCTTCTCAAAGACTGCATCACCTTGGGACACCGTGGACGCCTAGGGACGCCTGGCCTTCCTGGAGGACATCGGGTGGTTAGACTAGCAACCCCCCCCCGATACGCAAAAAAGGCCCACCGGCGGCCAAATTGCGGAAACCAGTCCAGAAACAAGTAACAAGGTGCTCATATCTTCGATTGAGATCGCTCTTGAGCGATAAGATACATTATCTTGTTTTTTTTTAGTTTTTATTTAACATTGTTCTTAGAAGCTAAGTGTGCGATGAAGTATTTATCTTTATATCTATCATATCTAACCTACCTACTAAGTCATCGATATCTACGGCGTATACTGGTCCCCTGATGGACACAGGCCTCCCCGGAGCACCTTATTGTCTTTGTCATAATGCCCGTGATCCCTCTGGGCATGCGGATTGGAGATCGCAAACTAACTTATCTAATTTACCTATACAAACGCTTGGTCCATGCAACCACCAAAAACGGTACCAGAGTTGCTAAAACGCGATGCCCAAATCGATAATCTTACATTATCGATACAATTACCTACCCGTGATTGATAGATTCCGTCACTAGCAGTAGACAAAGAATGATCTATCGACAGGTACAGATAGAGTAGAACGATTAATATCTGCCACGTGTCTTGAGCTACACACAGACTGGATATTTCCAACAACTACTTGCTGGCTTCAAAAATATTACCTTCAAGAATTTTAAATTGGATTTTCTGATCAAAGCGGAAGCTGAGAGGAGCCGATCAACGGGGCAAATTAAAAACATTTGAAATTGGATTATTTTTACAAGGACTTTACCTTAGCTTATAAATAACGAGTGGTTTGATAAGGCACTCGTTAATTCTAACACTTTCACTGCGATCACCGATCCGTGGTGATTGCAGTGAAACACGGGGGAGTTTCGGCCCCCTCGTTTAGCCAGAGAGGCTGCTAACGATAGTATCTATATTTAGGCGCCGCCTAAAGAGCTGGCTTATCGAGCAAACTTTCTATAGCTATGACGAGTTTATAAGCACTAAATGAAACTACAAAAAAACGCTTTATTCAATTTAATCAAGAAAAATAAAACAAACAAGCACAGAATGCACAATACGCGGCCTTATCGCTAAGAAAGTAATGAAAGGGCATTTAGATCCCTTTCATTACAATCGCCAAAACAAGGATGGCAACATTTTTAGTCCTGTCAACTGTGTCAACTGTGAAATGTCAACTGTGTGTGTGAATCTAAACTAATTTAGTTTCGTCGACATCTGAATTTAGACAAAAGACTACCAGACGCATAAATCAACGAGAATTGGTATTTGCTGACTGATGACAGACGTCTTATTCAGATTGTTGATTCTAGAGATTAATATTCTGGTGTAACCTTGAGGTAAATTTAATGGATTTTGATCTCTTCATGGCATTTTGTTAGCATTAATCAGCGTCTAGTCTAATGAATCGAAGTTTATAGATAAGATAGATAGGTAATAATTAAAGTCTTTATGTGCAACTTCCAACATATGTATACAAAATAAAACAATTATACAGTACACTAGGAAAACAAACAATAATAAAACACAGTTGACTAAAAAAAAAATATCTAACAATTAAAATCTAGGATAAATGTCTGTGTCCTGCAGTTTGTCAAAACAGCGTAATATTTTGCTACCGAAGCAAAATATTACGCTATTTTTACGCGCACTTATAGAAATGACACCTCTCTCTGTCAATCTGAATTCACAACATTGTCAAAGATCAGGGCCTCTTCTTAATTGATCGTACAGACAGCGTAATACTTTGCTACGGAAGGAAAATATTACGCTGTTTTTACGCGCACTTTCCGAGTTGAAATGACACCTCTCTCTGTCAATCTGAATTCACAACATTGTCAAAGATCAGGGCCTCTTCTTAATTGATCGTACAGACAGCGTAATACTTTGCTATACGGAAGCAAAATATTACGCTGTTTTTACACTCACTTTTCATAAGCTGAAACGATACCACTCTCTGTCAATCTGAATTGACAACATTGTCAAAGGTCGGGCCTCCTCTTCATTCATCGTAAAAACAGAGTAATACTTTGCTACGGAAACAAAATATTACGCTGTTTTTACACTCACATTTCACAAGCTGAAACGACACCACTCTCTGTCAATCTGAATTGACAACATTGCCAAAGATCAGGGCCTCCTCTTAATCCAGCCCTGGTCCCCCATCATATTTTTGACATCCATCCAAAAAACACACAATCACAATTCACAAATTACCTAACTGAAAACAAACTCGACCACGGAATATTGGCGTCTACCCAAACCGCTGAAAAACCCCATCTGAATTTCAGATAGAAGGTATAGGAGGTTACCTAACCACCTTTCGCCTGAGTTCATTCAAAAATATGCTTTGTTGTTACAGGATAGAGCTCAGTGAGTCCGGCAAGGACGTTGTAATTGGCTTAACGCTCGGATGACCTATATTTTCTGTTGATGGTGCATGGCGATTATTCTGAGATGCTCACTCAACTTTGATTGTTGGGATAGTGAATATTGTTTTATTGCGTGAATAACTAAATGATATTATTTTTTGCATTTTTGCTTCTAGTACATTATTCTAAGCCTCTTCCATTTCACACCAAACATAATAAATGCGAAAGTTTGGATGGGTGTATAGATGAATGTTTGTTACGCCAAAAATACTAAACAGATTAGGCTGAATTTTTTAATGCATTTCTACAGATGGAACATAACAAAGAGAATATTTTTATATTTTTAAATTATAATTATCAATATATAAATAAGTTCCGAAGTAATAAAGTTTCTTTTCCCAGCTTTCAACAAAAAACAACGCGTGCAAAGTCGCGGGCAGAAACTAGTGTTTTATATTGCAACTGATTTTGGGCTCAGACATAATTTACCACTGAAAACTCACCCCAGCGAATTCAGGTTTTTGATAGTTAAATGGAGCTTTCTCCCACCTTACATAAATTTTCGTTTGTATTTGTAATAATTTAGCACAAGCTATTTATCTATCTAATATTCTGTTGTCTTTAAAATTTAGAAGCAGTACAAAATAAGGAAAGCAATGTGCAAATGCAAACTCAAAACGGCCTGGAACAAAACCGTTTGAACCTAGACTGCTGTGCATGATAACAGGGCTGGAAAGGGTTTCAGTTTTCACATTAAGCGAAGTTGTCTGCAAGTTCTCTTATTAAGTGAAATGAAGACCCAACAGATTTCATTGATTACTAGCTTCGCCCGCATTTTTTATTTAGCCTATATTTTAAAACTAGGCCACAACTCGTAAGCAAAATTTCAGCACAACCCGTTCATTCGTTTTAGCGTAATGAGGTAATAAACATCTAAACACAAAAACTTCCATACATAATATTAGTATGGTTATGATCCAGTGGGTTCCATGAAGATAATAAACAAGATAAATAATAAGATCATCACATCTCAGTCAAGGACACAAATACAAAATGCATTATCAAACCGTGACCAATTGAAGCTAAGTTGATAGAAGCCAAAATTATCCAAGGCGGCGGAAAACAGTTTTAAATTTTAACCAACGAATTTGTATGCATGAGTCGTGTGCTCCATCGAAACGCGGCGCCTTATCCTATAGGTAGACTAGTGTTTACGTGAGAATCATGAATTTGACAGGCACGTCGCTGAGTTATGAGATATAAACAGTTTTCCAGGATCGGTGCACGCTTAGGTTACGTGCACGCTTCCATTTTCTATAGCTTGTAAGTTGTAATGTTAGAGCAGTTACGGTTTACCGTTCAAAATCCTTTGTCCTTCTATGCAACGAAAATTCGTAACTAGCTACGTAGAAAGACTCTCAAAGACGCTTTATGTGTAACTTATGGCTTTTTTGTGTGTATATCTAGTCTAACTGTCAGATAGACGATAAAATATATTTATACTATTAAAGTGAGCCATATCTTTCCTATCTATCGCCACGCTTGCACCCATTGTGATTATGGCAAACCCCCAACATTCACCTACGGAGGATAATGTTTTTAATAATACTCACCGTAAGTCAATCTGATCAATAAAACGGTTTTTGGGTAGTGGCTAGTGGTACACCACTGCTAAAAAACCGTGCTTCAACGTAGCTACGTACAATATAATGTAGGTATAGCTACCTTATAACCAAACACCTACGTTTTTATCACTTGTTCATAAGTAACGAATTCAGTGCCTTTAGCCATCAGGGCCCCGGCCTGCAAAAGAACAACAAATTGAAATACGCGTAGTTTCCTATGATAACAAGAATCTAATTTAGCATCAAAATCTCTGGATTTCTTTCACCTCAAATAACACGAAATCTACGAAATTCGCACAAAAATATGAGCGTACGTCTCGAGTTCGTTCATCCTTGGTACACTCTCCAGCCGTCTTTTTGCACGCTTATTACCCGCGACACGGTACGCTAAGCGTTCACTTTCTCTCTAATTTTATTTTGCATATGAAATTTTATCTCCGACACATCAAAAGATCACTTTGAACTTCCCAAAATGGTAGGTATTCGCGTTCTCTTCACGGGTTGTTGGCTGTTGCCTTATTATTATGGGGTCTTGTATATTTTTTCCTTTATTGGTGTAGATTCGTTGAGTGTTTGATTCTAGTGGTACGAGTATTAATCTTGCTTTTTATCAGGCTCACTTACCAGGTTCTTTAAGTACACAAAGATTGTTTGTTATTAAATTTTGTAGTAATTTAAGATGAAAGAATGTGCCCAAAACGTATCATACCTATTATATGTACGTACTCGTACTTGTACCTTACCTCCTAATCGTTACTTACATACATGCCTACAATTGAAGGGTTAAAAATGAGAAGGCGTTAACTACACATTTTTGGCAAAATGAGTTATTGGTATCGTTGGATTCGGAATGAAATAAGCTACATTATGGCGTTCTTGAAATATCTAGTTTCAGCCCGCATTTCGAGATATTCAGACGGAAAAGGCGTTAACTGACAAAAAAGTTGTAATCTCTAAATCAAAAACGGTATAATATTCATAAACGCATTTTAAAATATCTAAAATTCTACTTTGCTCTAGTATAGAAATGGTGTAAAAAACAAAAAGACGTTTTGGTTTTCACGGTTACCCTAAAAAGTTTAAATAAATTGCCTGAAAACAGAGTTAAAGTAATTTAAATCATTCTTGTATTCACTTGTCAGTAACAATTCACACTCTCGTCTTGTGGTAATGTATGTTACACCCTTTTTACACTAAGCGATTGCACTGATCAAGCCGCGAGCCGCAACCACCCAAAATTCGCGCGCGCTTTTTCTATGAACGAAAGAGACAAACAATGCTAAATTTCTAAGGCGTGAATGAGATGTTATGTAGCGCCTATAAGTTTGTTTTTCAACATTTGTTTTTCACGCGTGATTGATTTTTTGATTTATTTTTTCAGTGCTAGTAAAGGTTCTTTCATTATTAATATAATAAAGGATTTATTGCAAGATTTATTTATTATTTATTTTTTAAATAGGATAAAATACGCCAAAGTATTGAAATACGATCAGATAATGATGACGGTCATTGAATATAATATAAGGTATTATTGTGTAATAATATAATAAGCTATATTATGCTGTGTGGTGCCGGCCTAGATAGAATAGCACCACTCGTACTCTTTCCGTGGGTGTCGTAGGAGGCGACTAAGGGACATACACCGGGGGGCGGACAGCAGCATTCCTTGCAGCACACTCAATACTCTGCGATCCCCAATCCGCATGCCCAGCGTGGGGATTATGGGCATTCCCCCCATATGTCTGGACACGGCAATAAGTGGCCCCCAGTGGCCATGGCAGCGGCCACGGTAACGGCGGGGCAGGGGGTGCTAAGAATCCCCGGGCTACACTAGGCTGCCACTCAGTAAACAATTTGATCCTGGCTACGTTTAACGGACGCACTCTGAGGCTTGACCACCATCTAGCGCAGTTGGAAGTGGAGTTAGAGAACATTAAATTGCATGTTCTGGGGTTATGTGAAGTCCGTAGAGAGGGGGAGGACACCGTAACCCTAGACTCGGGCCATCTTCTCTACTTTCGCGAGAGTGATAAAATGTCCCAGGGTGGCGTAGGTTTCCTCGTCAATAAGGCCCTCTCTAGCAAGGTCCAAGAAATCTCCAGTGTGTCGACCAGGGTAGCGTACCTGATCCTTCGGCTGTCTGAACGGTACAGCATGAAGGTAATTCAGGTCTACGCACCGACCTCGGCACATTTGGATGATGAAGTGGAGGATATGTATGAAGACATATCCAAAGCTTTACATAACACCACTAAGGCCCACTTCAACGTTGTTATGGGGGACTTTAACGGCAAGGTGGGAATCCAGACTGGCAACGAATCCCGAATAGGCCCGCATGGTTATGGAGTCAGGAATCACAGGGGGCAAATGCTTGTCAACTTCCTTGAGAAGGAGGACCTGTTCTTAATGAACTCCTTCTTTAAGAAACAGCCTCAAAGGAAATGGACATGGCAAAGCCCCGACACAGTGACAAAAAATGAGATCAACTTCATCATGATGGATAGCAAGCACATATTCAGAGATGTCTCAGTGATCAACAGGTTCAATACCAGATCTGATCACCGACTCCTCCGAGGCTTTCTGAATATCAACTTGAAGCTTGAAAGAAGCCGTCTGATGAAGTCCACGCTCCGACGAACTGCCTGACATCAGTCAAGACGAGATCGTGTTAGCTCTAAGGCAGCTTAAAAAAGGAAAACCCCCAGTGATGACAGTATTACTTCAGAGCTTCTTAAAGCCGGAGGAGCCCCTGTAATACAGGAGCTACAGAACCTTTTTAACACCGTCCTTCACAGTGGGAGAACTCCAAAAGCGTGAAGCGGTACTTTGGTGGTGCTCTTTTTTAAGAAGGGAAATAAAACCCTTCTTAAGAACTACAGATCCATCTCACTCTTGAGCCACGTCTATAAGCTGCTCTGACGAGTGGTCACGATCTGTCTCGCCAGGAGACTCGACGAAATCCAGCCACCGGAACAGGCTGGATTCTGCGGGGGATATGGCACCATAGACCATATACACACGGTGAGGTAGATTAAAATGCAAAATACAAAAGTCATAACGGGGTTTAAACGATATAAATCCTTTTTGTACTCAATGAAAGGCGATAATATTGGGGAAAAAAATGATTTAAGTGAAAAATGCAAGATATTTACTGTATTTTACTAGTGAGTAACATTTTTTACATACACTAACATTAATATAGACATATTTTACCATATTATAGTAAAACAAATCTGTTTCATTACGGTTTTCATAGTAAAATATCAATATTAGTCCGCCAATGTTTGGAGCGGATTTTCTCGAAAGAATGAAATTGTCGGTTAACGCCTTCTCATTTTAGACCCTTCAATTATAAACAACTAGCGGACATTCCCGGCTTCGCACGGTTTTAGTACGGATTCCTAACTTTTTTGAAAATATAATATAGACTATGTTCACCGGGGTTAGTGTAGCTTCCCAACGGTGAAAGAATTTTTCAAATCGGTCCAGTAGTTTCGGATCTTATTCATTACAAACAAAGAAACAAAAAATCAAACCTTTCCTGTTTATAATATTAGTATAGATAAATAATGCTGGACAGTCCACACAGCATCATTTAGCCCCAAGCTAAACAAAGCTTGTGTTATTGATACTAGATTACTTGATATACATAATACAATACATAGAAAACGACCAGAACACCCGGAACAAGTATTTGCAGAACGTATAAATATTTGTCCGAAGGCGGGACCGCAACCTCATGCTTCGCAGGTAGACCGTCGCCCAACGCACCACAGAGGTCGTAAATAATAAAAAGTAACTCATTTTGTTATTCCGTATGGTATCCGTGGTTTAAAGGGTATCTACTGAACTTCAAATGAAAAACATCGATCGAGAGCTAAAGAATGGACCGAGTCGAGAGCGCGGCATCAGAATTTCAGATCAGCTCGCGACCATTCAATGCCGATGCTCCGATACTTTTGTTATCGTTAGCTAAACGAACAAACGGTTCGCCTGATGTGCACTTGCATCTTTTCTTGTGTAGTTTATTTGTTGCCTTGAATGAACGGTTGGGTTTATTAGAATTTCCACTTGATAGAGTAAGTCTTTCT
Organism: Eupithecia abbreviata; assembly: GCA_943735965.1. NCBI lineage: Eukaryota > Metazoa > Arthropoda > Insecta > Lepidoptera > Geometridae > Eupithecia > Eupithecia abbreviata. The sequence goes on along the minus strand of OX030979.1, from coordinate 1,948,921 downwards.
GGCGTAGCGGGTTATTAGGGCTCGATTCGCACCGCCGCCGGACAAATGTTTGTGCGATCTACAAATGTTTGTGTGTTGAGGATGTCAGGTTGTCTTTGAATCATCATCATCATCAGATTATGATAGTCATATATGAGGACTATCATAATTAGTTAGACATAGGCCTCTACTAATAAGAGCGATAGCGCACTGTCTTCAGCTTGACGCATCCAGCACCTCCCTACAGTCTTTCGCAGATCGTCATCCCACCTGGTCGGAGGGAATCCTACACTAAGTTTACCGAGTCGTGGTCTTCACTCAAGAACACTACCCTAGCAGTTGTCGGTTCACTGTCACTTCAGCTTGCTTATTCATAGAGCTATGTCGATGACTTTGGTTACTTTGTATATTAAAAAATATCGTTATAAATAAAATAAATAAATAATGCTGGACAATTAACACAGCATTATCTAGCCCCATGGTAAGCAGAGCTTGTGTTATGGGTACTAGATAACTGATATACATAATACAATACATTACATAGATAGATATTTTTTATTATACATAGAAAACAACCAGAACACCCGGAACAAATGTCTGCAGATCGTACACACAATTGTTCCGAGGCGGGAATCGAACCCGCAACCTCCTGCGTCGCAGGCGGACCTTCGCCCACCGCGCCACATCGGTCGTCATATCTATTATAGTATCCACAACATGAGCTCTGTTTGCTCTGGGGCTAAATAATTATGTGTGGATTATCCAGCATACAAAAAAGTTAAAAAGGTAACTCCAAATTAAAAAGCCCGCAAACAAAACTGAGTTAAAGCCATCACCTGTCGTGTATTAGGGGGAAACTGAAAACAGCGCCGAACATGCTTTATCGGCATTATAAAATAAAAGATAAATAAAAAAATCATTTTATTTTAGACACAGATCCATATCATGGTTAGTACATACCTACTTATACTATGTTAGTAGGCACAGCAGGTTATAATGACCATTTATCGGACAATGAGCTTAGTATGCTGTTGGAGCTATCGCGCATCAGTAAGGCTGTTTTCTTCCGCAATTATGCTTACTCCAATTGCCTGAGACTGTACTTAGTTATGTATTTATTTATATTAACACTTTGACTGCGATTTTTTTTCGACGACTGCGATCTTTTTTTTAACCTAAGCCATTCGTGCTGCCGCTCTACACAGCGGTTGTGTTGCGCCGCACATGCGTTTCGTTCGAAAAATATTACGGCTGTGCTGAGTCACGCTGATCTGCATTTTCTCAGCCGCTGCGCTAGTGTGGATTTACGCATATTAGTCACTTGTAGAAAACACATACCGTGTGATTTCAGCAAACAAAGTAGATAATGAATATGTAACTAGTTTTTTTAACTACATATTCACATGTTAGTTCCTTTATTGATTATAAGATATGCTTTTGTACATTATTATGTAACCTACAGTTATAAGTACAGGCGATAAATATTTTACGCGGGAATTTTACATTCAACTCGTTTAAATTTTTAGTATATGTAATTATAAAATAAAATAAAATAAAATAAATAATGCTGGACAATTCACACAGCATTATCTAGCCCCAAGCTAAGCAGAGCTTGTGTTATGGGTACTAGATAACTGATATACATAATACAATACATTACATAGATAGATATTTTTTATTATACATAGAAAACAACCAGAACACCCGGAACAAATATCTGCAGATCGTACACACAATTGTTCCGAGGCGGGAATCGAACCCGCAACCTCCTGCGTCGCAGGCGGACCTTCGCCCACCGCGCCACATCGGTCGTCAAATTACTATGTGTAATGATTATCATCAGTCATCTAGTACCCATAACACAGGCTGTGCTTTGGTAATGGCTAGAAGATGCTGTGTGAATTGTCCAATATTATTATATTTTTCTGGATATCATAGGCAAGTACAAGAATTCCAATTTCTAGGCAGCTAATATTAATAATGTTTGTTCACCGGATTACTTGGCAGTAGTACCTGTTCCTAATGCTATTTGAACTACGTAAGGAAATGAAACCAATGCAAGCTACATAGAGTTATGAAGTTAAGTTATTACGCTACTATGTTGTTTAACTTGCTTGGGTTAATGTTGACTGGCTGTGACGTAGTTATGTGTTTTTAAGCTTTGTTCTAATGTACAAATTCTTTTGCCAACCGAAATAACCTAAATGGATAACCGATAATCCTTCTCCATCCAGGCCATAAGGTTGTGGAATGCACTACCAGAGTCCATTACAAAAACTATATCCTTGCCTGTTTTTAAAGCTCACGTCAAGGAGTTTTTCCTGCCAAAAGAATGAATATTGGTACTTACTATTTATTTATTAAGTAATATTAAGTATGTATTTAAGTAGTGTATTATTTATTTTGGAATTTGTAATATTTGATTTGATTATGGTGTACAATAAAGAATTTTTGTATTGTATTGTATTGTATTGATAACACACATGGAGTCACCAAGTAAGTATTTCATATTATAATGTCTGACCAGCCATCTGTATGACCCTATTTTCCGCTTTAGTTCATGATACACCTGTGGCCATTTGCTCTCAGTAAAAAACCAGGTATTTTTATATTCCGACGACCGATGTTGCGCGGTGGGTGAAGGTCCGCCAGCGACGCAGGAGGTTGCGGGTTCGATTCCCGCCTCGGGACAATTGTGTGTACGATCTGCAGATATTTGTTCCGGGTGTTCTGGTCGTTTTCTATGTATAATAAAAAATATCTATCTATGTAATGAAAATGAAAAGATTTTTATTTCTTTAGGCTTACAAATAAGCACTTAAACAGGTCATATTTTATACGTATTGTATTATGTATATCAGTTATCTAGTACCTAAAACACAAGCTCTGCTTACCATGGGGCTAGGTAATGCTGTGTGAATTGTCCAGCATTATTTATTTATTTTATTACTAGCTGCGACCCGCGGTTTCACCCGCGTGGTGATAGATATTTTGGATAATATACAATATATCTTTATAAATTGTAGCCTATGTGTTATTCTGATGTATAAGCTACTTATATTATTATAAATTTTCATTAAAATCCATTCAGTAGTTTTTACGTGAAAGAGTAACAAACATCCATCCATCCATCCATACTTACAAACTTTCACGTTTATAATATTAGTAGTATTTATTTATTCCTGCAAAATTTCGCAGTGTTGCTATTAAGCCACACGAGCCAGCGTTTTATTTACAACAGTGTACACAGTACATATAAAATAAATAGCCGTATGTAATAATAAATAGACCAGTGTTCTGCCAGCTTCGGAAAATTATCGTTGTGCGTCCCAGGGGTAGGGGGGGGGGGGGGGAGGGGGGTGCTGTGTCACTCCTCCTTTGCTAAATAATGGTGCGAGTATTTTTTGCTGAGGTCTTGCTCACAGACTTAGGGTATTCGCTTTGGGCACAAACATAATTAATCTTTACATTGGGTTATGAATTTGTTTACTCAAAATCTATTATGACGACCGATGTGGCGCGGTGGGCGAAGGTCCGCCTGCGACGCAGGAGGTTGCGGGTTCGATTCCCGCCTCGGAACAATTGTGTGTAAGATCTGCAGATATTTGTTCCGGGTGTTCTGGTCGTTTTCTATGTATAATAAAAAATATCTATCTATGTAATATATAGTATTATGTATATCAGTTATCTAGTACCTATAACACAAGCTCTGCTTACCATGGGGCTAGATTATGCTGTGTGAATTGTCCAGCATTATTTATTATTTATTTATTATGATTAAGCTTTTTTGTATATGAGTAGTCGCTAATAGTGCCTTATTTATTGGTATATCTTCTTCTTTATCATCATCATCAGCCTATGTTAGTCAACTGCTAGACATAGGCCTGATCTAATGAGCGCCATAGCGCCTTGACTGCAGTATGCCGGATCAAGCATCTACCTACAGTCTTCTTCATCATCAGCCTATGATAGTCCAACCTGGACATAGGCCTCCCCAATGAGCGCCATAGCGCCCTATCTTCAGCTTGACGCATCCAGCATCTACCTGCAGTCTTTCGCAGGTAGTCATCCCACCTGGTCGGAGGGCGTCCTACACTACGTTTACCGAGTCGTGGTCTCCACTTAAGAACACGTTTGCCCCAGTGGCCGTCGGTTCTTCGCGAGATATGATCTTCTTACAATCTGTTAAAATTAATCTGCTCGAACCAGAAAATGTTGAAAAACTCCGCCATGCCACAGATAAAAAAACGTAGGTATATCTAAGTAACCAAACATTTTACCTAACTACATTACACTAGCAACAATAAATAAGTTGCACAAACACGTCAGCATTTCAAAGTCAAATGTCCCCCCAGACAATAGCTAGAGCAAGAGCACAGCAGAACGCTGACACAAGATTGTAAAACAAATATTCTTTGAATGTTACTGCTGCGTTCAGTCGCATCTGAAATTCAGATCTGGTTATATCTGGTTATCGTGCTAGACTTCACGTAACATAGCATTGGGTATTGTTTGAAATCTTACGTAAGAGTTTGTTAGTAGGTATTTTGTACATACATTCTGCTTAGGGGGTAGGCAGTTTTTATTTCAAAACTTTTACGTTACTTAAACGTTAATTTAAAATAAATAAATAAAATACATTTATTTTCCACTCACAAGGTCTTACAAAGAAAAATGTTCGTATGTAATATTCATTTATGATCTCATTACTGACCTGTTTTTTTTAATTTAAAACATCAATATCATCATCAGAACATCATTCAATTTTCAAAAATTTTTGGTCTCGAGATACGAGACTAAGACATTTTAAAACTACATAGACGACCGATGCGGCGCGGTGGGCGAAGGTCCGCCTGCGACGCAGGAGGTTACGGGTTCGATTCCCGCCTCGGAACAATTGTGTGTACGATCTGCAGATAATTGTTCCGGGTGTTCTGGTCGTTTTCTATGTATAATAAAAAATATCTATCTATGTAATGTATTGTATTATGTATATCAGTTATCTAGTACCCATAACACAAGCTCTGCTTACCATGGGGCTAGATAATGCTGTGTGAATTGTCCAGCATTATTTATTTATTTATAGAACCTGTATGGTGGAGTTTCGTATGTTTTATGTTTCGTTACACGAAGTGACGACGATAGACGACGATCTCTGTGGCGCGGTGGGAGAAGATTCACCTGCGACGCAGGAGGTTGCGCGTTCGATTCCCGCCTCGGGACCCATGTTTGTACGATCTACGTATATTTTTTTCAAGGTGTTCGGTCGTTTTCTATAATAAGAACAAATTCAACAGGTCGTTTTCTATAATCTAATAAAAAATATCTATATATCGATCTTTCTATTTTTTTTGTATTGTATTACGTACAATGATCAGTCATCTAGTGTGACCCATGACCCATGACACAAACTATGCTTACTTTGGGGCTAGATAATGCTGTGGGAATTATCCGGCATTATTTATTCATTATTTCTATGTAACCAGAAGGTCCACAAAAAAACTCTCTATTTCAATAAGTCATCTAAATAAAGTCTTCATTGAAGGATCGGCTATCGTATCACGCTTATACATTATAATATTATGTTATTATCAACATCAACCTACATAATGTTAGTCCACTGCAGGACAATGCCTCCCCCAATGACCGCCATAGCGCCCTATCTTCAGCTTGACGCACCCAGCATCTACCTGCAGTCTTTCACAGGTCGTCATCCCACCTGGCCGGAGGGCGTCCTACACTACGTTTACCGAGTCGTGGTCTCCACTTAAGAACACGTTTGCCCCAGCGGCCGTCGGTTCTTCGCGCTATTATGTTATGCAAGCGTCAGAATCAGTTTCACTCTAGTTGTTACACATATCATTGGCGGATAGCCAGCACTGTTCTCTATTACAACTTCTCTATTGCGTTCTATATTACATCCACTTCAAATGATCTCCGTTCACAACATCAAATAATATGAGCATAGGTACTCGTAATTTTATTTATTTATACAGTCTATATATTTTTTTTTTTTTTTTCCACCGTAGGTACACAATGTTACACTTGATGTCGTTAAATACTATTTTAAAAGATAAATCACATTTTTATTATAACACTTACTAACTTATCAGTTATCACAAAGGAAACCCCATAGGGCATTGTGCAAAAAAAAGCAGACAGACATGCCTTCTTAAATCATTAACTCAAATCTCATTAACAATTAATTAATATTATACACTCTCTCACAGAAAAACAATACTTCATTCTTCTTACAAAAGTTTGTTGAATTCTTTATTGAAATTCAATATTTGTTGTTTTTATACATATTACCCAATGATGTTATATATGTATACGTAGATACGTTGTACCGAGGTCTGCGTGGCAAGATGAAAATCAGGTAATTGCCTGAATTGAACTCAGTCCGTCCTGCTCCTGGCTGCGACGCGGTCGTACGTTGAAGCACGACTTTCGGAAAATAAATAAAAATGAGTATGACGTCTCTATATGTAAAATCTCATTGATATTACCTGCATTTGTCTTGATTTTCTTGCGACAGTTTACATTTTGCGTTAATCTCAAATTCTTTGGAAAGTTAGGTTAGACAGTTAGGTCCGCGCTAAAAAAAAAGTTTCAAATGAGGCTTAGAATATATCATTATCTTTGTTTGTTTTATAAATATCTTGGTTTTGTTTAAATCAAATTCTTCTTATAGTATAATGCTCTTAGGTTTTGGCTGAAAATCAGTGTTTTTGCATTTTAGCAAAAAATATCACTGAGCAATGGCCAATTTGTTGTACTGCAGCACACACATATTAAACCTACAATAAGTACTTTAGTAGCCCTTTAAATTGCTCGTTTAAGTAAAGTCCGGAAAAATAGATAGAAGATCAGATATATGTTGGGTATATGTTTTAGGAAATGACTGCGCTTTTCGTGTTATCCCAATTAGATCATGTTAGAAAGAAAGAAAAAATTAGACAAAAACCCAACACACAAATACATTTTGCTACACAAATATAAGACTACTTAGAACTTACGCAACACGCAACACATAAAAGTGAATACAAAATGTATATAGGTGCTAACACAAGTAGCATTGGGTAGGTATGGGTACCTACTAAGTATTAATATTAGATCAAAGATGATCTAAGCTCCTCCTGCTGATCCTGCCAAGCTGATCCTGCTCGAAAATAATAATATCTCGTGATGAACCATCATATGATATTACTTTCGAGCAGGATCTTTATCTACGAGCCTTAAAATAAAGCGCTGCTTACTATGAGGGTAGATGAATAATGAATAGGTTCATTAGATTATAAAAAAATATTCTTACTCCCTTGGAGCGTCATCTTTTCCGGTATAAATTCCTGCAAATATCTGTTCTCCTAAAGCCTTGATGAAGAACAAGAATGGCCGGTCTGCAGTGAAAGCATTCTGTTCCAATGCAGCACCCAATATAACTCTTACTTGTGAATCTAAAAATAAATATATGTAAAAGCTTAAAAGTTTAAACATTCGCTAAGAGCTGTTAGTTTTATCTTTTGACGGCGGCGATGCTCCATAGTACTGTAGGTGTTAGTATCTAGTTTTTAACCGCTTTGAAGCCAAGAGACTATAAAAATTGTCTAAAACTGAGACAGGTCAATGAATATGATAAAATAACTGCCCAGGTTATTTGGATATAGCTAACAGTGTTCGTGATATTTTTTGTACATTATTTTATACTAGCTACGTCCGCGGCTTCGCGCGTGCTGAAATATATGCGTCAAATGGTTTATAAATTTTCCTTCCTCTTCAATCATTCTATCTTTAAAAAAAATCGCATGAAAATCCGTTGCGTAGATTCAGATCTAAGCGTACAGGCACAGACGGATACCCGAAAGTGATTTTGTTTTATACTATGTAAATTATTGTGTCGCTACCCTAGGTTTTAGAATTTTCGTGAATTGAATTCATACCATACTAAATATTAAAAACAAACTGCTGCTTACGGGAAGCCGCAAGCAGCAGTTTGTTATTAATATACCACTATTGATTTAAAAAAAAAAACACAAAAACTTTTAAAATGAGGGTAGATCGGTATATCTGATCATAAAAACGAACTCGCAGTGTCTCAGTTATTCCGTGATCATGGCGCATGAAACTGTGCCGAAATATTGGAAAACTTAAAAATCAAATCATGGTAAATATCCCGTTTTAAATGACTTTAGTGTTAATAACCATGATAGTTTCAGAAGTTTTATACCACTTTTGATTCCAACAACAGCGGGTCTTCACCCGCTCCATGGAACTTATATCCGATCTATTCTATACTTAGTTTTTGCGTTGTCTTCGGTCAAAATACGGTAAAATCTTTTACATTTATAATATTAGTAGGATAAATGATTCATTTATTAATCTTACACGATAAAACCTTAAAAACATTATTCTAGAAAATTATTACAAAGGCGAACTTAACCTTAAAAACTCTTCTCTTCCAGCAAACCTTATTGGGAGAGACAGACAAAATGAAGAGGTCCCAAAGGCCCCACCAGAAAACCAGCGCAGGTGTTTTACTTACTCCTGCATAAGCTGAGTTGGGACCTAAGTATTTTCTTTGTATGTCGTATTTCCTCTATGTAATAACGGTTTTGTCATTTATGTTTAACTGCTATAAACGCTTTGATTTGATTTAAAGAGAGATGATAAGTAAATATTTTATTTTGTGAACTTGTATTTTACCTGTGGCAGAAACTGCTGCAGTTCCCACTTCGTTAACAATGATGCGGGTGGCTTGGTACGCCCAACTGATCGCCACTTCCTCTCCTCTCACTATCTTTGTCAAGTATGACTTAGAGCTGAATACGCGACCAAGACCTATCTTTAATGAAGAGACATTCAATATAATTAAGAATAGAAAATTATTTACACATCATCATCATCAGCCTATGTTTGTCCACAGCTGGACATAGGCCTCCCCCAATAAGCGCCACAGCGCCCTGTCTTCAGCTTGACGCATCCAGCATCTACCTGCAGTCTGTCGCATGTTGTCATCCCACCTGGTCGTAGGGCGTCCTACACTACGTTTATCGAGTCGTGGTCTCCACTCAAGGACACGTTTGCCCCAGCGGTTGTCGGTTCTTCGCGAGATATGGCCAGGCCACTACTATAAAATAATGTATGGAATAAAATTCACTACGTAACGTCTCGCTATGTAATGGGAAACATTCCTCATACATACAACCTGAACATTTTATTTTTATTGAAGACTAGATGCGCCCCGCGGCTTCGCCCGCGTAGAAATCTATGTGTCAAATGTTTGTAAAAACCTTCCTTTTGAATTACTCTATCTATTTAAAAAAAACGCATCAAAATCCGTTGCGTATTTTTAAAGATCTTAGCATAGGGACAGACAGACAGCGGGAAGCGACTTATAATAAGTGATAATACAAAACATTCCACGGCCGTACTGAAAGATGGTAGCTTGGTGGGTTGCTTCCATGGAAGATAGACAAACTGGTCGCATCGAGATGCTGTGTGGATTGTCCAGCATTATTTATTTATTATCAATATCTTTTTTTTTGTTAACATCTCTTTTGGTGTCAAAAATAAAGGATAAGCTTACCGATTTATAAACAGATTTCAAATTCATCTGAGTGCTCATTGAAAACTTGGGAAGTGATACTTTTATAAATTTCATTTGCATTTCCATTATTGCAAGCGTCAGTGCCAATGTTGAGTGTTTTAGTTTTGCAAGAAGACGGGGAAGTCCCTTTCTGGACTGAGGGAGAACGACTATGAATGAAGCTTCATTTCTCTCATACGGAATTTCCAAAATCTGAAAACAAAATGGGTTTAGTGAAATTTTAAAACTCACACCGATTCCTATTTGTAGGTGCCAATGCCATGACAAGTGTTTTTTTACGTATTTGTTAAAATATGTGTGTGACGAATCTTGCAACTGAATTTAGAAACCACCACACACGTTCGTGACATTGCAAAGTTATGGTTCCATGGAGCTGGTCTGATGATGAAGACGGAATAATAGTTGTGGGGACAAATCTTGCAACTAAATTTTAGACAGAGATCCTAAGCCGATTGAGCTGAAATTCGGTGCCCTATGTAAATTCGGTGACAATGCAATCTCATGGAACCATCGAGCTGGTCTGATGATGGAGACAGAAGCTGGTCATATGTACACCTAAACCAAACGACTTAACCCCGTCAACTTTGCTACCGAGCTGCTGCCACTGAGATATATATTGATCGGAAGAGTTTGCGGATAGCCCGTTTTTCCTTTGTATTTTAAAAATACTTAGGTACAAGTATTTCATCTTATAAATAAGTTTGTATCTCTTACTTTTATTCGTTTACCTGAGCGTCCAAATGATTAGATTCATAATAATTATACATGGCCTGGCGATGCATCATTGGCTTGAACACATCTCCTTTTGGCGAGTAAAATTTTTTGGACCCGCTGTTTATAAATGGAATTGCCCATCTTGCCTGAAATATGGTCAAATTTTAGTATATTAATATATATATATATATTAGTATTAGTAATTATATATGTATATACTAGTATATAGAATATAATGGAATAGATTAGTGATTTGAACTTATAACTACTTTTAGGTATATACAGGATAAAATTGAATTAGTTGGGATCCTTTTAAACAAAGACAATACAAATGATACTAAACGCATTGCAGCTAATATTACGCCAATTAAAAATATTATTTGTATAAGTATGGAAAACGCAAAAAAAGGAAATATTATCATAGCTAAAGGCTATTATTTCCAGTAAACGCAAAAAATAGGAAATATTATCATAGCTAAAGGCTACTATTTAAAGTAAACGCAAAAAATAGAAAATATTATCATAGCTAAAGGCTACTATTTCAAGTAAACGCAAAAAATAGGAAATATTATCATAGCTAAAGGCTACTATTTAAAGTAAACGCAAAAAATAGGAAATATTATCATAGCTAAAGGCTACTATTTAAAGTAAACGCAAAAAATAGGAAATATTATCATAGCTTAAGGCTACTATTTCAAGTAAACGCAAAAAATAGGGAATATTATCATAGCTAAAGGCTACTATTTCAAGTAAACGCAAAAAATAGGGAATATTATCATAGCTAAAGGCTACTATTTCAAGTAAACGCAAAAAATAGGGAATATTATCATAGCTAAAGGCTACTATTTCAAGTAAACGCAAAAAATAGGGAATATTATCATAGCTAAAGGCTACTATTTCAAGTAAACGCAAAAAATAGGGAATATTATCATAGCTAAAGGCTACTATTTCAAGTAAACGCAAAAAATAGGGAATATTATCTTAGCTAAAGGCTACTATTTCAAGTAAACGCAAAAAATAGGAAATATTATCATAGCTAAAGGCTACTATTTCAAGTAAACGCAAAAAATAGGAAATATTATCATAGCTAAAGGCTACTATTTCAAGTAAACGCAAAAAATAGGGAATATTATCATAGCTAAAGGCTACTATTTCAAGTAAACGCAAAAAATAGGGAATATTATCATAGCTAAAGGCTACTATTTCAAGTAAACGCAAAAAATAGGGAATATTATCATAGCTAAAGGCTACTATTTCAAGTAAACGCAAAAAATAGGGAATATTATCATAGCTAAAGGCTACTATTTCAAGTAAACGCAAAAAATAATCAAAACGAACTAAAAAAAAAAGTAGGTTATAGGTATTAGTAGTTATAATTATTGTTTTATGTATATAAAATAGAATGGAATATAATAGTTATTTGAACTTATAACTACTTATAGGTACTTCTTAATATACCTAAAACATAACAAGCGCAGACGCTAGCTTGGTGAACATTTTCAGCAGGTACAAAGTAGTAGTTTTGTGTTAAAAACATGTATCATCATCAATATAATTAATAAATGTTTTTGATATTCCTGGTATAACATATAAAATACACTTACTTGGAATGTGATAGCATTTAAAATCACACATTTTTCCCGGCCATTCAACTGATAGTTAAATTTACAACTCGTATGTCGTTTAATCTGAAGTAAATTAAAAATATTTTAATAGTGGTTTCGCTAACACTGTAAACTAATAACTAAAAACCGGCCAAGTGTGAGGCAGACTCGCGTACGAAGGTTTCCGTACCATCTATACTAATATTATAAAGAGGAAAGGTTTGATTTTTTGTTTGTAATGAATAGGCTCCGAAACTACTGGACCGATTCGAAAAATTCTTTCACCGTTGGGAAGCTACAGTATCCCCGGTGAACATAGGCTATATTACGTTTCAAAAAAGTTAGGGATCCGTACTAAAACCGTGTGAAGCCGGGAGGGTCCGCTAGTTATCTATAAACACGAGCAAAAAAAAACACGTTTGTTTTATTTTATTCTGTATTTTAGTATTCGTTGTTATAACGGGAATAGAAATACATTATATGTGAAAAATTCAACTGTCTGACTATCACGATTCACGGTTCATGAGATACAGCCTGGTGACAGACGGACGGACAGCGGAGTCTTAGTAATAGGGTCCCGATTTATTTACCTTTTGGGTACAAATTAGAGTGGAAGATAATAGCCAATTCAGGATATAGCTCTTACCCAATCATTTAATGTGTTTTCTGCTTCTTTCTTATTTTTGAAATCGACTGCTTGAATAGAAGATCCGAATATACTCTCCGTGGATTTTCGGAATGCACTTCTAACATGATACCTCTTGTGTATGAATATTTGACTTGCCAAAGATAGCTCGACACCCGCTAAACGTTTCAGTTCTTTTATCAATTTTTGATACTTATTTTTTATCTGTAGGGTTTAAAAAATATTTATTTATATACATGTATGTCGCAGAAGGGGAGTAGCTCAGACATCAATAAAACCAGGAATAACCCCGTCAATACTTTTATTCTATTCTTGTGGCGAGGGGGCTAGACGAGGTAGTAGTGAAACACAACTCCTCGTCGAGACCCGGTTTATTTAGACAGGAGGAACACGGTTACAGGGGTTTGTCCCGAGTGGACGGGATGGCCACTTTAGCCAGACGGATCAGTTGCCGAGTCTCACCTCTCCGTTAGCTAAAGTTACCCAAAAACTACCAGAACCAATTATTCCGGCACTCGGCTAATTGGTATTGGTAGTTTTTGGATACTACAATAATCCGAACGAACCACGGCAGGATGTGCACTCCACGAAAGCCGAAGCGAGACTCCCTGTTGCTGCCTGCCGCGCACGATTGAGGTAAACAAGTTTACAAGCTGTCGCTCAGATAGAGGCTGCGGCCGGAGCAGGTACCGTCCCTTTGATCGCCTCGGTGCGCGTGCTCTCGAGTCGAATTAAAGCGTGGCGCCATGTACATAAATCACATAACACTAATGAGGCACATCTTCCATTATGGTCTGTTGCAGCGTTGGATCGCGAGGAGTGTAAGGAGAAAAGGGAGGCCTTTGCCCAGCAGTGGGACAATAATGGCTCAAAATAAAATAAATGTACTTCTATCTTTCCTAACGGGCACACCCAATGCAATAGAGTACCTTATATTTAAGTCAAGTCTTATATATGTATATATATTTAATATTAAAATTAGAAAATCATTTGTATATAGGTATACATTAAACAAAAAAAAAGTTAGGAAAAAATCATAATGTCAAAGATAAATAAAATAATTTGTCATAAATGATGCAGCTAAGTGTCATGATTATGAACTACAAAGTCAGCATTAAACATTTTTTGTTATTGTTATGTCATTCGTGAACTGCCGTCACGAATGACATAACAATTAAAAAAAAAATTATGTCCTTGTTTTTATTTGTTTTTTTTTTTACAGTCGTGTGACAGTTTTTTTTCTGGGTACAGACTATGCAAGTGTCTAAGAAAGGCAAAAGTTTTTTTGGGCATAATAAAATAGTAACGAGTGATATAGTAGCTACCTTGCGTCTTCTTCTCAATCCAATGGCACTAAGTAGTTCTTCCTTGCCTTTTCCTTTTGAACCAAGAGCCAGCTTGGCTAAAGGCATTAGAGCTGATAAGGGAGAACACACTGCAGATATGGACTTTAATGCATAAGGCATAAGAACTTCCTGTAAAATAGATTGACCATGTGAGAAACTTAGGTACAAACCAGCTTTGTAGATCAAAACATCAACGTTAACTAATAATATTTAAAAAATCAATAATTATTGGTAAAATTAGACACAAAGAAAATTATTCCTGTACTTAGATTTTAGACAATTTTGTATTAAATTATGTTATTTCGTTATGTTTTTATCTACATTATATTTGTCTTGAAAACTCTTATTAATAAATAACTGAGTTGAACTGTTAAAGCGATCGATGTGGCGTGGTTGGCGAAGGTCCGCCTGTGTACGATCTGCAGATATTTGTTCCGGGTGTTCTGGTCGTTAAAAAAAATATCTATCTATGTAATATATTGTATTATGTATATCAGTTATCTAGTACCCATAACGCAAGCTCTGCTTACCATGGGGCTAGACAATGCTGTATGAATTGTCCAGCATTATTTATTTTTTATTTTTATTTAATTTATTAAAGGAAAAACAAAATAAAATGGTGGCAAATTGGTTGAAAGTAATGGACTGAACTTACTGTAGCAAATTTCCTTCTGGCAGATCCATAAAATGCTAGATTATCTCCTTTATAATAATGTTTTTCTTTATGAATATGTACTGGTCCATGTAAAATTTGCCTTTCTTCAACTGACTGTGTATCGTTTATAGACTCAATAGATGCTGAATCTAACTCAACGGAGGACTCAATTTTTTCCTGTGTTTGTTTTGGATCTACTATTGTCGGCGATGATTGTAAGCATATCGATAATATGAAATAGATGGTTATTTTCATTTCGAGGCCTAGTTTTTTTAATATTATGGTTTAATTGTGACCATATTTGTGAAACAGTTGATAATCTAACTTCTTCCGATTTTCATTCGCCATTGATTGATGACATTGTCAACCGTCTACAAGTTAGTGAAGAGTTAGTTCAAAACACAAAAATATTGTCAGAATATCGTAAGAATAGGTAGGTAACATTTGTACATGTTTTTTGAGTAAGCTTCATGTTTTAGTGATTTTTAAACGCACTTGTTATATCACGGTTGATCCAAAATAGTATTTCTTTTTTGATAAAACAATGAAGTATATGATAAATTTAACACATTAAAATTATATTCATATTCGAATTAAAAAAGTACGACACCAATATTTTCGGAGTTGGATTCAATGACTCGACGCGGAATTCAATTTCATGGCAATTTCATTCACAGTCTGATAAAATGTACTCGGCCATAAATCAACGTATACTACTTTAGGTGTATACGAGGTTACGTAAAAAAAAATATAAATCTAAAAAAACTACTACGCACTCGTGTTTCTTCTTTTCACCGAAAATACATATACAAAGCCAGTGTTCGAAGCTAGTTTTCAATGCGGAAATAAAAGAAAAATTGAATTTCAAAGTTAATACTCGAAAACTACGGCGCTAACTAGGCCATTTATTTTTATGTCCTAAGCCTTTACTCGGCGAAACGGCAATTTTCTTGGCTAGGTTTTAGTTTTCGGCCAATTCCCTCTACTTTATGTCTGCAAATTTTAATTTTAGTGATTAAATTGCAAAGAATCCATTACCTATTTTAACCAACGAAGTTTTTCGAGATATATTGATTGTATTTGAGTGATTCGTTTAGTTTATTAATATTTGTGAGAGTCACACGTCCACTGAAACAATTGTATGTGTGTGTGACAAATAAATTATTTACTTACTCAATTACTGTTAATCGTCCCTTTTGACAGTTATGAGATGGGATGGTCGATTCTATCGCTAGCTACGGCCTATATTCTTATACTTGGGACTCTACTACCACGCTACATTATGTAAAGTTTAAATCCCTACTACTTAAGTTGTTTTGTATTTTTTGTGGTCTCCTTTTTTTTGTAATTGTTTATTATTGTGCGTGGCTATAAATAAATTCTTTATTCTTTTATTCTTTATATTTATTACAGTATTAGGTATTATATGGTACGTCCGTATTATAAGATCCGTGTATGACGTATCCACCTTATGCATAAATTTAATGGCCACCACTATACGGACTATTATAATTAAAATTAAACTTTATTCGATGAGACGTCTTTATTCTAGGATACGTGTGTGACGTATCCATCTCATATTAGAAAATACATGAAAAACCAGCGCTTTATTTATTTATTTTTATTTTGCTTTATTCGAAAGACAAACAGTAAAGTAAAGTAAAAAATCATTTATTTCTTTAGGCTTACAAAATAAGCACTTAGACAAGTCATATTTTATACATTAAATTATTATCAAATAAAATTATTTTACTGGTCACTTCAAATTTTTGTCCACTAGTGGAAGAAGTGAAAAAGAAACCACTAGCATGTTCATCTCCATCTCAAAACAGTTTTACACACTTAACAGATAACTTAAATAATAACTTATAACCATTTATGTGTCCTCGCATATAGATACGCGCTTTACAGCATTATGCTGAGTGGCGACCGGTTTTGTTACATTCTCTTTATCCCTGACTGTTTCTCATTTGAATTTCTAGCGTGTTAATTATATATTAGACTGGACAAAATATAATAACTATAATTTCAATTCCGCGCCACATCGACGACCGATGTGGCGCGGTGGGCGAAGGTCCGCCTGCGACGCAGGAGGTTGCGGGTTCGATTCCCGCCTCGGAACAATTGTGTGTACGATCTGCAGATATTTGTTCCGGGTGTTCTGGTCGTTTTCTATGTATAATAAAAAATATCTATCTATGTAATATATTGTATTATGTATATCAGTCATCTAGTACCCATAACACAAGCTCTGCTTAGCTTGGGGCTAGATGACGATGTGTGAATTGTCCAGCAAAAAAAAAAAAAAAAAAAATTCAATTGTGATTTGAGTGTCCTATATCATCGTGATTGGCTTCCATTTTTATACAGGCTTAAAATTGCTATTACTAATTTTGAAAGCCTCTACTAGGTTCTATATTCACCACATTGGTTTTTAGGGTTAAGCGTAACTACATTTCACCGGCGAGTATTCCCGTTTCCCACCATATTTCCCACAGGCTACATTATCTCCATCGCATGTGCCTGAAGCTATATTAGAGAACATACGTATAGTTAGTGGCGAAGAATATGGTTATTGTTTTAGAAAATATTGTATTATGCTTGTTATTTTCCTACGTAAATATAATTGGAGCTGCCGAGAGCAGAGCCCATATTGGAAAATCGGTAATATGTTTTTTATTCTATGGGAAGGTTGTAGGATATAAAAAACTGCTGCATCAGCATTATTTATCCTTATGAATACGTCATTGATAGCTCTGTTTTATGTCTATGTAAGTTTATTATAATATTTGTATGTAGTTATGCAGTGTATTTGTTTTTTTTTCCTTTCTTTCCTTTCCAATTATTTATTAAAGTGCCACCGTCTATATTGCTCCTTCGTTTCTACTCCATCCTAAGGTTGCCTGGAAGAGATCTACCGTTCTTAGCGATAAGGCCGCGCTTTATACCTCAATCTAAATTTTTATTTCTGTATTTTTTTCTGTTTTGTTTGGTATAATAAAGTGTTTTCTATCTATCTAAAATGAATTAATGTTGAATCAAATGAAGGAATTCATGTTTTTTTACAAACTTATATAAACTATTAATCAAGCACATGGCGTTCACCTACCAGCCCGTCAGACTATGAATGTGAAAAACAAAGAGTGCTCCTGTGTTTGCACACACACTTGTTCACTATTCTAACTCTGTCTTGCGCAAAACTAGTACCTGTTGAAACTGGCTGTTGTGGCCGTAATACGGCTGAGCACATAATCGTCATCGTGGCGAGCAAACCCGCTGGCAGAATGTACAGGTTACTATGAAACGTGTGTAGTTAGCCGAATGGGGGTGATTCTGGACCTTTGGGAATCAAGAATATTGCTCTATATTTTTTTGGAATTTTGAAATATCTTTTTTTTTGTTATGAAATTTGTAGGCTTTTTTTCTTCATATAATATGTGTTTATACGTGTATTACACTATTATTATTGTTTTAAAATTTCATATCTTTTTTGTTATAATTTTGTGATAAAACACTGGTTTTGGTGGTTTTAAAAAAAATAAGCAAAAAACATTTGCGATCTACAAAAAATATTTTGTATTGTTTGTTTTTTCGTAGCGTTTTGTTATTTGCTTTGCAATTCTAAACGCCAATAACATTTGTGCCGTTTACAAAACGGTCCACTTCTTACTGCGTTCCTTTATTGTTACTTAATTCTATTGCCTCTACGCTGAACCTTTGCTCGACGTAAAATAACGTTAGCACGAGGTAATTGCAAACAGAGAGTTATATTTAGTAAAAGAAAATATATTTTTAAAGACAGTAGAACTTTTGCTTTTTCTGAATTACTTAAACAGCTAATGGTTAGAAATTAAATTATAAATAATGCTGGACAATTCACACAGCATTATCTAGCCCCATGGTAAGCAGAGCTTGTGTTATGGGTACTAGATGACTGATATACATAATACATTATATAGATACCTAGATATTTTTTATTATACATAGAAAACGACCAGAACACCCGGAACAAATATCTGCAGATCGTACACACAATTGTTCCGAGGCGGGAATCGAACCCGCAACCTCCTGCGTCGCAGGCGGACCTTCGCCCACCGCGCCACATCGGTCGTCATCATAAGCCTATGAAGTCAACTGCTTGACAAAGTGTCAAGCAGTGGATTTTACGCTACGCTTTACGCGACGCTTATTATATGCCTCCCTCTAATAGGCATCATAGCGCCCTGTCTGTAAAATACAACGCTACATATTAATAAGAAAATGGAAATTTCCCAGTCCGATAACATAACTTTTTCAAGTAAGCACGTTTTTCGAAAGAACCTAATCTAACCAGTTCATAAACAACCGCACCTTCTGCATCGTACGAAGTTGTGCCAAAACTTATTTCCCCCGTGCTAACCACAAAAAACAGATCCTTGTTTGCCAGCCAGGAGCCCATATAAAGGTGTCTCAAATTAGTGCGGGTATTCCAATAGACGAGTATTGTTTGTCCCACACATCAACCCTCGGGATCTCTACAGCTTATCATGAATAGCTGGGCTAATTAAGGTAACCTTTTGTTTGCCTTTATTTTAATTAATTGTTTATTTTAATTTAATGATTGTTTGCTTTTTCATATTTCTAAGTCAACTGTGTTTTATCTTTTTGTTTTCCAGTGTAATGTATAATTGTTGTATTTTGTATGTCTGAGTCTGAAGTATGTAATAAATGGTTTATATATGTATCTATCTTATCTAACCTATTTATACCCATTTTTATGGGTTCCTTCCGCGATATATGAAACGTCACTGTTGGGACTTACGAAGGTTTCAAATAAGGTATATTAGTTTTATAATATACTAGCTGCGCCACGCGGCTTCATCCTCGTGGAAATCTATGTATCAAATGGTTTAAAAAAAACCTTAAACATTCCTCTTGAATCAATCTATCTATTAAAAAAATGCATCAAAGTCCGTTGCGTAGATTTAAAGACCTAAGCATACATAGGGACAGACAGACATCGGGAAGCGACTAAATTTTATACCATGTAGTAGTGATGATGCGCAATCAGAATTGAGTGGAACTTTGTCAATGTTAATATAATTTGACGACCGATGTGGCGCGGTGCGCGGAGGTCCGCTTGCGACGCAGGAGGTTGCGGGTTCGATTCCCGCCTCGGAACAATTGTGTGTACGATCTGCAGATATTTGTTCCGGGTGTTCTGGTCGTTTTCTATGTATAATAAAAAATATCTATCTATGTAATGTATTGTATTATGTATATCAGTTATCTAGCACCCATAACACAAGCTCTGCTTACCATGGGGCTAGATAATGCTGTGTGAATTGTCCAGCAATATTATTATTATTATAATTACCAACGTCACATTTCTTGATACCTATATAAACAGCGCTATGTCATAAAAAAACTTGTAAAAGTAATGTCCTACCGCTTTGTTTCAGTTTGAAATGTTTCTATATCATATCTTGATAGCCTATTTTAGATACTGCATCATAATATAAAGAAAAAAAGTCAGACAGCGAAATGCATGTATCCCGCTAGAACTATTTTTCTTTAAAATTTTAAAGTTACTCAGCTTTTCTATTCAATAAACTATGGCACGTTTGTAATTCAAATGCGGACTCTGCGGGGTTATTCCAAACCGTTCCGGATTCTATTTCAGAAATGTTTTCGTGCATTCTCATCTTATATTGCTTGATATAGTGGTTATTGCATGGATATTGTGAGGTCTTTGTGTACCGTCTTTGCAGTCGCATAGATAGAAAATTCTTTATAGCACTTTAAATAGAAAACTATGTACAGAAAATCTTAAAAATTATTTACAATTGGCGGTCTTATCGCTCAAGAGCGATCTCTACCAGACAACCATGGATGGATAGGATCGTGGACAGTACCAGGGGATCTGTGTGCTGGTAGGCTAGGAGATATGATAAATAAAATACTTACATAGAAATATACTACATACATATCATAAAATATATATACATTATACTACTTATATAGCATATAAGATATTATAATAATTTTCCTTAGTCTATCTAGTCTTTGGTAATAAAAATAATATAGTGAAGTTGTTCGTACAATAAAAAATCTAGGTACCATTTCACAGTAGGTAAATTCTGTTATAATACTCGTATATCAAATCACAAATATATTTTTCATTATAATCCAATTTTTTTAAATTTTTATTTTATTTTTAAGCCATTATTGTTCTACTGCTGGGCAAAGGCCTCCCTTTTCTCCTTCCTCTCCTCGCGATCCAACGCTGCAACAGAATAATCTAATACCTACACAAAAGAAAAATTGGCTGAATCTTTAAACACTCATTAACAACTCGCTTTTTAAATTATTTTGGAAAGTTTGTTTTTGTCTGGATCTTTTAATGTATTAAGTTTCAGGATTTCTATGAATTGATGCGAATTTAAGTATTGACGAGTACCTAGTAGCTACCATTAACTAATAAATAAATAAATAGTGCTGGACAATCCACACAGTATTATCTAGCCCTAAGCAAGGAGACCTTGTTTTACGGGCACTAGATGATTTATAATAATACAATACATTGGTATTTTTATACATAGAGGTAGAAAATACCCCGAACACCTGGAACCAATTCCTGGACGGAAGTCAAATCCGCACCCTCCTGCGTTACAGTTACCTTCGCCCGCATCGCCACATCAGTCGACCGCAAATAAATAAATAGGTAATTCGTTTGTATACATAAATTAAGGTACGCTAAGGAAGAACCCTGCTAAACTGGACTAGTATTTGGAAACGTGTATTTCTGGCATAATTTTGGTGAATTGAAATGGACTCGTTATCGTCGTTTACCTTTGGATGCTGATTGCGTTTCGTTTTGTGGCGCAACGTTGCAATAACATAAAGCTAAGAGGTTTTTAAGGTTTTGTTATTAAAGTGCGTAAGCCCTCGCACTCGGGGTAATCTCTAAGAACTAGAAGAAGGTCGCGGGTTCAAGTCTCGTCGAAATCGACTTTTTTATATTATTTAGTTTCCAAGAACATCTTGGTTGTTGAATCGGCTCTGACGCCCGTTATAAGGGAAAAGCTCCGACCTACACTCGAGAGCATAGAAATCGCACACCCCCAATATTTTCATTTCGACCCTATATTTTTTTTAAATTATTGTTTTATTTTAAATATTAATTAAATTAAATTAAAGTACACACTGTTAGCTTCCTAAAAACCCATAATGTCTAGCCTTGACCTTCGAAACCTTTAGTACATATAGAATGACCCTTATTAGCTCGTTTCAGGTACTTAAATCGGTTTGTGGGATTTTGAGCAGGATTTAAAAGGGTAAAAAAACAAATTTGTTAAAATTATGATTTATTAATATGATGTATTCCCTCCTGAATGCCCCCCCTAGCCTGAATAACAGCTTTCATTCGATCTTTCATTGAAGAAATGTTCCGTCTTGCAGTATGCTGTTCCATTCTTCTTTTATTGCGGTTTGGAGCTCAACTCAAGGCTTGAGCAACGCTTATACCATAGAAAGGCATAACTCAAGCATAGATCTGCGAAATTGTTTTTTTTTTTTCTTAGAGACAATTTTTAATTCGGACCTTATCGACAAATCCCGTTTTTAAATTAAGGTTTAAGGAGAGTTTTTTTCTTGGAACACAATTTACCGTAATCCTTGTTAACACTTTGACTGCGATTTTTTTACGACGACTGCGATCTTTTTTTTAACCTAAAAAATTCGTGCTGCCGCTCTACACAGCGGTTGTGTTGCGCCGCACATGCGTTTCGTTCGAAAAATATTACGGCTGTGCTGAGTCACACAGATCTGTATTTTCTCAGCCGTTGCGCTAGTGTGGATTTATGCATATTAGTCACTTGTAGAAAACACATACCGTGTGATTTCAGCACTCAAAGTGTTAAAATAAGGATAAACCAAAGTTTTACCAAGGAAGGCTTAAAGAGGTTGGTTACGTTTTGAACTTTATAAAAATTATTATACTGTTTTGAACTTTTTAAAAGTAATTATACTGTTTAGTGGACAGTTTTTAGCCCCAACAGCTCGCAGAGAGCGTGTAAATGAAATTGCTTGCCTCCACTTACTGTCTTTAGCCTGACTTGACCTGATTGGTTTAGCCACCAGGCACCACTTAGCTTAGGTACTACTACTTAGACGCCTAGATCCACCAGTCTTCTTCCCCTACATTATCGGGAGGCTGCAAAACTTGTTGAATATATAATATTAATATACAACATTCTAAGAATTCAACATTTACGAAAAACAAAATAACGTTCTGGGAAATCATAGATTTTGGGATTAATTCAACTTTTTGCGAAACAAAAAGAAAACAAATATTCTGGGAAACGATACATTTTCGGCTTTCAACATTATGAAAATTCAACATTCTGCTCATAAAGGTTAATTTTTAAAACTATCATGGTTATTAACACGAAAGTCAGTTATTTATTGATTGATTGATTATTGATTAATTTTTTTTTTCTTTTTTTTTTAAATGCTGGACAATTCACACAGCATTATCTAGCCCCATGGTAAGAGATAATAATAGATTTCAGAGCTTGTGTTATGGGTACTAGATAACTGATATACATAATACTATATATTACATAGATAGATATTTTTTATTATACATAGAAAACGACCAGAACACCCGGAACAAATATCTGCAGATCGTACACACAATTGTTCCGAGGCGGGAATCGAACCCGCAACCTCATGCGTCGCAGGCGGACCTTCGCCCACCGCGCCACATCGGTCGTCGTAGTTATTCCGTGATCATGGCCCATGAAACTAAATATGTTGAAAAATCGGAAAGCTCAAACATCTCATCATAGTAAATATCCCGTTATAAATAAGTTTAACATTAAATCATGTAACAGCTAATCTTATAATAATAATCTTTATAATAGGACATGTAGAAATTTGTTTTAAACTCAGGCTTTCCACCAGGAATCGTTTACGTTCATGAAAATCTTCAGTTAATTACAAAGAGGTTCTAAACCCTAAAATAGTTTAAGAAAGAAATCGCCATTTTGTTTTATCATTTACTTACTTACAAGCTATTCTAAACCGTAAACAACAGCTGCGAAGTTGAAAATTGCTTAACAACACATTAGCGGTAGTCTCACGTAAGCACAAATACATCTATTTCAGAGTTTCCTGCGAAAGTTTGTTGAGAGTTAATTTTCTTTGTGAATTTTGTTACTCCATGAGTGTTAATCCGAAGAAGATTCAAGTTTTAAAGTAAATGCGGTTTTGTTTTCAAGTTATAATGGGGTGTCGGGAGCATCGCAGACTATGAAACATGAAATATTAATAGTTTTATAAACATGATTAAATAAATAAATAATCCTGGACAACTCACACAGCATTATCAAGCCCCATGGTAAGCAGAGCTTGTGTTATGGGTACTAGATAACTAAAATACATAATACAATACATTACATAGATAGATATTTTTTATTATACATAGACAACGACGTAGACGACGAACTTTTATGAAATACAACTGGTCTAGGTTGCCTGGGATAAATCGCTGTCAGCAATAAGGCCGCCTATTGTACTTTTAATGTGTAATATTTAAATATAAGGAGTTATTTTATAGTTTTAAGTGCAATAAAGAGTTCATTCATTCATTCATTCTTCTGGACTTTTCAAAAACAGCCATGGGGTTAGCCGCTATGGCGACCGCGCCACCTGTATGAGGAAAAAAGCAGCCTCACTGCTTAGTTTGAGTACCTACGTGAGAGTACCAACACCATCCCGGCTGCAATAGCCGATAAATTGGATGGAGCTATAAACAAACACTCCATTTCTTTATTAATTAAATAGAACTTATAATAATTAAAACTTACATAGCCTAATTTTTACTCACTTATGAATCGATGTAATTTGAAAATAATATATAAATAATAAATAAATAAATAATGCTGGACAAATCACACAGCATTATCTAGCCCCATCGTAAGCAGAGCTTGTGTTATGGGTACTAGATGACTGATATACACAATACAATACATTACATAGATAGATTTTTTTTATTATACATAGAAAACGACCAGAACACCCGGAACAAATATCTGCAGATCGTACACACAATTGTTCCGAGGCGGGAATCAAACCCTGCGTCGCAAGCGGACCTTCGCCCACCGCGCCACATCGGTCGTCAAAACATATATAGGTACATATAAAAACCCACATTTATTATTATTATAACCTATACCTACTTACCTAAGTAGGTACAGCAGACTGCACTCAACTAAAGTTGACTTACGTGGACTCAACAACTTGTATAACGCTTATCGACGACTAAGCGAAGAATACATCAATTTTATGTCATCGTATAAGCGTTCTATATACATACATAAGGTAATCTCTACTAAAATGTATCTTTGAAGCCGACCGTATTAAATATTACTTGAATATTGGAATATTTTCCCAAGTAGATAATTCCTCAATAAATATTTTCCGTATGCCTACGCAACCGATTAGATAAACATTTATCATCAACATTAGTAAACACGTCACGAACAGAAAGTTTCGAGGGTGAAAAGTTCCAAAGAGGCTGGCATAGTGCGCAGTGAACCGATTTTTTCTCTGAAAAACTTATGTTTTTTTCCTCCAAAGTTCTTGTTGTAGATAAAATGTTCAGAGTAACAAATTTGGGCGAAGATTGATGATCGATACCGCGAGTTGCGAAAAGATGGCCGGTTAATTGACGTTTAGCTGTTTTTCGAAGTTCTTAAAAGAAACGGCACTAAGCTTAGAGGGAAAAACCGTAATCGAGGCCTGTAATGGTACTAACAACTGTAGACTTAAAGGATTACTAGGATACCTACTTATGCCGGGTGATTGGTAATTCACTGACAGTACGTGTAGGTTCTGATGATAATCACGTACTAGATCGTGGTGAAAGCAGTTCTTCATTCGATGAGATGTAGGTAGATGGGGTAGAAACTACAGTTCACGCAGTATCAAATAAGGTGGTTTTCGTCTCGTGAAATCCTGCGCTTTAAAATTAAAAATAAAGTAATGCTGGTCAATTCCTAGATAATGCTGTGTGAATTGACCAAAATTATTTTTAAATTCGTTCAGAACACTTTATTACAAGTACTATTTATAGGTTAATAAACGCGATAAATGCCCGTAAAAAATTTAGTTGTAATTTGGTCCAAAATTTTTATTATTTTTAATCAGGCATCAAAATAATAACAACAAATGTAACGAAAATTTAATGAAACTTACACAAACAACAGTTTGCATTCTACAGCTTGAAGTTCCTCCAAAGAAACGGCTGGACAAAATAAATTACCCCTCATTATAGCTGAAGTTAGTTAAATTCGCAACAGATCCAGATAATTAGCAGCTGCTGCTGCCGGCAGGTGACCAAGTAACCGGATTATAGCGGCACCTGAATGTGAAATAGCCAGCAATACGGGAGGTTATTGTGTCGGGAAACGCTAGAGTGATGCGGAAATAGCGTCAACCAAAAAACAAAAAAGATTCATAATAGCTTCGTTGAAAACGTATTGATTTAGGTATTAGAAAAATGTGCCTATGAGCGTGTCGTTTATTCGTAAGATAGTCTTAGATTTGGTTTGGGGAAAAATCAGTCCTTATTTTTATTTATTCCGATGATTCTTTTTTTATCAAACCAGTGTCATTATCGTCCTCGGTCGATAATGACAACAAGCTGAGATTGGTCCTTATTAGCCGCGCACATAGGGAAAGACCAGTTATTCTTATACTTGGGACTCTACTACCACGCTACATTATGTATAGTTTAAATCCCTACTACTACTTAAGTTGTTTTGTATTTTTTATGTGTTTTCCTTTTTCTTGTAACTGTTTATTATTGTGTGTGGCTATAAATAAATTCTTTATTCTTTATTCTTTATTAGAAAGCTGGTGCTTGCCGTGTGGTCCCAATTTGTTCTAGTTCGGAAAATGGCATCCATGAGACAACCATAAAAAGGCTTAAATGTTCATTAAGTGTGTGCGCGACAAATGGACGAATAACTCAATATAACGCCAACCGATGTCGATGATTATTTTTTAAAGCTAAGTTTTAAACCCGTTTTCATTATTTATTTATTTATTTTTATTTTTCCTTTATTAAGGCACTAACAGTTTACAATATTCTTAAAATTAACAGTAATATATTTTTGTATAAACCAATCAAGATGCCACTAATAGAAACATTATATTAAAAAAAACACAACAACGTTACAGACGCTAATTTGGAAAACTAATAAAACAACAAATCAAAATAGACAAATCATGCATGAATGATACAAATATATACATATACATATTATATAAAGCAAATTAACCTAAGAGAGAAACTTGTTTTTTAAAGTTATTCATGGAGAGCAAAAATATGTCACATTCAGAAAATTGTTCGTTGTGCAACCTACTTACTCTAGGAATAAAAGAATTGCCTGCATAATTAGTTTTATGACTATTTAACATAAATAGATTATTTGTTTTACGAGCATTCATACGTGGACATTTTATACCAAATTGACCAAATTGATTGATTATTTAAGGATTTGAAGACGGTTTATATTTTATTAAAACACGCCCAATTATTATTTCACTTTTTCCTTTCCTTTCGCCTTCAGCAATAACCGCCCGTATGTTTTCAATCTCAGCACTCAATAGAAGGCCAGTTGAAGTCAGGCATTCGCAAACTGTACGTGCTTCCTGTGCGTTCCTAACGAAGTTGCAGATTCTGTAGCAGTCTATGTTGACTAGAGGAATTATCTATTGTTCCTTTGTAGTAAACCTGGTAACTTTATTACTATTATCTTTAAGGTTCTACGAGTACCTATTCACTTTCCTTACCAGTTTTTTAAGGTGTTATTCCTGCCAAAATAGTAAATGTTGGTACTTACTATTAATTGATGTATCTAAATAGTATAATATCATATCCTATATATATGGCCATATGTCGCGAAGAACCGACGGCCGCTGGGACAAACGTGTTCTTGAGTGGATACCACGACTCGTTAAACTTAGTGTAGGACGCCCTCCGACCAGGTGGGACGACGACCTGCGAAAGACTGCAGGTAGATGCTGGATGCGTCAAGCTGAAGACAGAGCGCTATGGCGCTAATTGGGGGAGGCATATGTCCAGCTGTGGACTGCTATAGGCTGATGATGATGATGTAGTATAATATTTAGGTTGGTATTTGTAACATTTATTTATTATTTGTTTTTAAGTATTTTTAATGTTATATTCAGGTAATCTGAAGATTATCTATTGTTTGTCTATTTATATCAGTTCAGTTCAGAATGAATGAAATGCATTAATGTACACTGAGTGCACTAAAAAATATTAACAAACAGTACAATAGGCGGCCTTATCGCTGCTAGCGATTTCTCCCAGATTATGTGTTCAGAAAATCCGTTCAAGAATATCAGCCAGGAACGCAGGCAAAACCGATAACAATGCAGCAAGATTACCACAGCAGCTGAGCGTGGATGTTGTAAGAGACAGAAACCAGGACCGCAGATAAATTTAGGTTCCCTAACATGTGGGCTACCCAAATACGGCGGATGCCGCAAGATATTACATTTTCAAGGCACTAAGCTGTGCTCGAGCTCCAGGCTGTGATAATACTTACGAGGGAGGGCGTAACCAATATAGGACCAGAATCATCATCATCATCAGCCTATGTTAGTCCACTGCTGGACATAGGCATCCCCTAATGAGCGCCCTGTCTTAGGCTTGATGCATCCAGCATCTCACTGCAGTCTCGGACGTCGTCATCCCACCTGGTCGGAGGGCGTCCTACACTACGTTTACTGAGTCTTATTCCCCACTTAAGAACACATTTACCCCAGCAGTTGTCGGTTCTCCGCGAGATATGGCCGGCCCACTGCCACAGCTTGCTAATTCTTAGAGCTATGTCAATAATTTTGGACAATTCTCGCCCGTGACAGTTGGAAACATCCTTAACCATTCTGAGCTTTATCTACTTAGACAGTGAGTTTCAATTCCATTCCCATGGGAGTGATCATCATAGAACTCCTTTATTAAATCATACTAATGATCCTGAGTCTTAGCCGCATCCCGTAGGAATTGTGTGCGCTATTGTGTAGGTATTTACTTAGCAGGTTAATTACAACGAGACCTCAGTTAAACGATTAGTTTAGGTAAATTAATCTAGGTGAATCTGGATTAGGCACAGGGGCGTAGTATGTACACGGATAATTAAATATTATTAAGTAATTCAAGAATTTTGAAAAATCCCACTGTTTTTAAAATTATTTATTTATTTATACTTCTTGCACGAAAATAAAATAACACAAAACTTATTCTAGAAAATTTAAACAAAGGCGAACTTAACCCTAAAAAGAGTTCTCTTCCAGCAAACCTTATTGGGAGAGAGAGACAAAGTGAAGAGAGAAGTGGGTACATGTGCATAAACGAAATGAAATAAGAAATAGACAAAATATTAAATTTTAACTAACTTATTACTTATACTAATATATACTATATAACAATAACAAATATAAAATACTATATAACCTAAATTCCAAAAATAAATAAATTCAATACTTACATAATATACATATAATATATACATAATATACATATAATATATACATAAAATACAACAGAATTATGAAGATAGATAATGCTCTTTGACTTTACGCTTGAAAACGAAGAGTGAGGGGCTAGCACGAATTTGGTGTGGGAGAGAATTCCACATCCTGACCGATTCGACAGTAAAGGAGCCACCACTGAAAAAAAAACCAGATATTTTGATAGATCCCCGCCTCGGAACAATTGTGTATACGATCTATAGGATATATGTTCCCCGGGTGTTCTGGCCGTTATCACATAGATATAATAAAAATATATAGCTAAAAATATATATATAAGTTTTTTGTTTTTCCTAAGTTAATATATCAGTCATATAGTACTCATAACACAAGCTCTGCTTAGCTTAGGGATAGATGATGCTGTGTGGATTGTCCAGCATTATTTATTTTATTCTTATTTATTTACAGAAGAAGAATAAACTAGGCGAGACTTTCTAATTAAGCCTGTAGATAGTGTTCATTGTTTGAGCGGTTATTATCGTGTGTGAATAGCTTCGGGGCTTAATTAGTTCGTAGTGCAAACGTTAGGTGCGAAGCGAAGGCACTCGAGAACACGGCCGCACTGCAAACTTGTCTGTTTGCATTCGATGGTTGCCTCGATGGTTGATTAAATGGTAGCTGGGCGTGTACTTATTTGTGTGCCTTACGCGCTGGGGAGATGGGAATCGATATTTTTAACGACCCCTGTGGTACGATGGGCGAAGGTCTGCCTGTGACGCAGGAGGTTGCGGGTTCGATTCCCGCTTCGGGACAATTGTGTGTACGATCTGCAGATCTTTGACCCGGGTGTTGAAAAAATTGCCTTCGATGCAAAATATTTTATTAAGTATATCAGTCATCTATTATCGATAACACAAAGCTCTTGCTGTGTGGATTGTCCAGCATTATTTATTATTGATTTACCTTCTTGGACTGGCATATAGAAGCGACCAACAAGGTAAAGATCCAGCAAAACAAACATCGCCTCGATTCATCCAACGGTTCGATTCGTGAGTGTATCTTTCATACTATATTCGTGCCTCTCATTGATGTATTCTGACTACGAATAAAAACAAAAGAAAATGAACCAATAAGTGCCGAAAATAGTGATATACTTAGTCACACGTGTACGCTTTAAAACGTGTTTTTGAGTGGAGACCGCGACTCGGCAAACGTGCTGTAGGACACCCTCCGGCCGGGTGGAATGACGACTTGCAAAATACTGCAGGCAGATGCTGGATGCGGCAAGCTGAAGACAGGGCACTATGGCGCTCATTAGGGGAGGCCTATGTCCAGCAGTGGACTATTATAGGTTGATGATGATGATACTTACATATACATATGAATCGACCAATACTAGACTATCTAAGCTAGACGATTTCAGTGTGGTCGTTCGGTATTATCGCCGTCCATTTTCGTACATTTGTTATCTCATCTTCCATCTACCATTCAAGATAATATCATCTTACAGTGCGGCCGTGCCTTAACCACAGATTAGGTAATGTTACTCCTTAACCTCGATCGATGGTACTGCGGGTAATTTAATGCTTCACTATTAGGTTAATCCCCTTCTATAAAGGGTGAAACAAAAAGGAAGGATCAGTGTCAGTCAATGTCTCGTCAAGAAGTCAATTTGTTTTTTATTGATTTAGGTATTTTAAAACTAAAAGTACACACATATATACATATATATCTATTTAAATGTATCTTTATCATTACTTAGACACTAAGAAATTCAACAAATTAAATAAGTAAATAAATATTGCTGGATAATCCACACAGCATCATCTAGCCCCAAGATAAGCAGGGCTTGTGTAATTGAATGTATTGTTTTGACTGTTTGCAATGCACCGACTCCCATTTTAGATCAATTGTTAAATTTTAATACAAATTGTGTGTCTTTTTAATACAATGTACTTGCTTATAACAATTTTGAAATTATCAAGGGCTCAATTAAAAGTTTGGATTACAGCTTGATTTAGGCTAAAAAGTTTTCTAACTCCAACGCTGCTCCTTTGACTTTGAACGAATTAAATACTTTACGTTTTTAATTGAACGTAATAACTCGACGGTTTATGGATCGATGTAGGTATCCGTATTTACACAGAAAACAACTGAAACTGCTTCAAGTAAGTTTTGGTGTACTCATTGCACTATAGGCTAACCTGATTGTTAAAATAAAATAAATAAAATTACATATAAATTCCATATATTCATAATTATAAGAATAATTTATTTATATATCAACATTTTATCAAATATACTTTCATAAGGATTTCTGAAGAGGTCCAAACTGATCACAAGGCTTGTCTTGGGTATCAGGAGAGCACCAATAGTTTTCATGGACGTTAGTGCCTACTTACGTAATGTGCCTACATTATAGTTAATATAAAATTAAGTGTAGACAACGCTTGTAAATAAATAAGAGATAGAATATGTATACAACGCTTATATATAAGTAATAAGAGATAGAATAAGCCTAGATAAGAAAATTTTTCGAGAATAAACGCACTGTAAAATTAAGACTTAGGCTTAAGGAGATTATTTATATAGATAGCTTAAATCTTAAAGAATAGGTTGGTAGGTAAATTATGAGATAGGCTTGTATAAGTAAATAAATTATAGGAAAACCGAGCCCGGCATAGCGAAAGCTAAGAGGTCGCGTAGAGGAAAATAAGCCTCGTGCCGGGTAAGGAAATGCACAACCGTGCTGTGCGCGGTCCAGTTCCAATGTTCGAGATAAGTTAAGAAAGTGCAATAAATTGGAATAACAAGTGAGAAGTGTTTCCCTTCATCCTCTGATCTCCATCGGCGGCGGAACTCTTTGCCACGGCATCTCCTGAATCGGCGGGCTACCTGAGAAGCCCAGAGAAGAGAAGAAAAAGGGCGGTCTTGACCCCAGGGCCGTCTATAATATTAAGTGCAACAAAAAATTTCTAGGACGCATAAAAGGTTACTTAACATTTATTACTAACAAAAAAACCCTATAAATTTTAAGCTCAAAATCTGTACTCCTTTATAAAATTCGATAAAACATTACAAGCTATTCTACTGAATTTCCTCGCACAAAAGAGGAGCAACGTTTGTACCCGTATTTCTCGGAAAAATACCAGCCAAGGGTGAAAAGTAAGTAAGTTATTTATAAAATTTTATCTGCATTTCCATCGCCTCCTAAAAGAAGGGAGAAAGGGAAAAATGCCTGAAGTGACAACGGGAAGCTCGATACCGAGGAAATATTAGAGGAATTAAGTTTTGTTCAGATCTAAATCGACTGTTGCTGGGTCAACTTTTAAGAAATATAATAATGGATCTAGTTTTTCTATTATTAAGCATATTCTATTACATTTTACCGTCTCTAATTACTGACTTAGATTAAAACCTGCATATAAAAAATAATATTGAAATTAAAGTAAGTTCAATATTATTTTTACACATAGTTATTACTATGTGTAAAAAAATACAATTTGACAACCCATTTATGCTTAGATTTTCTCGTACGCGTCTTCAAGTCTCTTTTAAATATCACATTGCAATTTACATTATAAGATATAAATATATACATAAAATATAATATATATGTAAATTTTCAATCAATTACATCATGTATGTATAAAAATATACATACGATGTAATTGTAATAAATACATATGATGTAATTGTCAAGCGAAATCCATTCCTATCTTCAAAAAGTATGGTTCATCAACACTAATCTGAACACTCTTGATAAGTTTTCTTGATTTTTATTTTTAGTTCTTTTTTTCTATTTTATTATGTTAATTGTTCCTGTTTTTTGTGTATTTTTGCTCTATTTTTATATATGTACGTTCTTAAGATAAATATTAATTATATATTATTACCTTAAATTATTACGCCACCATCAGCTTTAATACGTACCGATCCTATTCATCCAAAGGTTGCCTGGAAGAAATCGCTTTTAGCGATAAGGCCGCCGATTGTGCCACTAGATTTCTTTATTATTCTTTTTTTGTATTGATGGTGCAATAAAGATATATTGTATTGTATAATATATATACCCCCAAACTAACTTTATTTTTTTAACGAGAGGAAATACAAAAATATTTTGAAACTTATCCCTTTCCAGCTAGGTATAATAGCTTGTCTACTTCCCAGTAAGTTCACTCGCTTCTAAAAGCTTCTTCACCTAAAACCGCAATTTAGTTAGAAAACCGGTTCATTAAGATAAAAGCGTGAAATAAAATAGCCATTCTCTAAAATCTTCATTTTAATTATTTTTCAAATGGTCGAACAGTGCTCTCTTTCATTAAGATTTGCCTAAAATTTTTGCTGTATTCTGCTACTGCCAAAATTGATTTCCTGAAAAAGCCGCAGCATCAGCATACAGATGCTGGATGTAGAGCGGTGAGTGATAGAGCGCTATATCGCTTATTATGGGAGGCCTATGTCTAGTCTAGCATAGGCTGATGATGATGATTAATCAAAAAAGTGGCAATATGATCAACCTTATGGCCAATAACAAAGAAGTCAAATTTCCTCGTAAGTTAACGTCATCTTTTGAGTACTAAGGTTTATCTTTTTTATAGAAAACGCTTCATACAATAGACTAGATTACTACGGAACAACACATTAAAAATAGAGGTATTCTTGCCCAAAGAATGTGAAACCGGCTTTGTCCCTAAATTGCACAAAATGACGGATGTTTGATCAAATTTTGCTCCATCCCTTCGCTCCAGGGATGCCAACGGAGCCTGTAATTCCCAATGCTCCTAAAATACCCACCAAATGGAGTTAGCTTCTGTACGAAAACGAGCTAAAACAAGGAAAGAATAAGAAACGTTGTTTTTGGTGAATAATGAATGAGTTTAGCATGAAGGAGTAAAATGAATTTCCTTGGAAGTGTGGAAAATATGGACTTTGGCTTCCAGACAAATTAGGAAGCTGAATTTCATTATGCTGATTGAAAGAAAGAAAGAAAATTGTTCATTTAAATTGGGATTTGTGCTCATAATAATCATATATGATATAACTTTCATCATTTCATACACCCCCTTTTCCCTTTTCTTAAATTCATATAATTCTTTCCATCCAAAGGTTGCCTGGAAGAGATCGCTTCTAAGCGATAAGGCCGCCCATTGTACCTGTCGCATATAATGTATTTTTGTAATGTTTAATTTGATTATGGTGTACAATAAAGAATTTTTGTATTGTATTGTAACTTTCTACAGTATCTATGATAAATGCGATTAGCTCCTGCATTTGTTGTTGTAATCTCTTGCCCCGTAACTAACTGTGCCCCGCTTCTTTTGCCCTCGTGTAAATATATGTGTTGAATTATAAACCTTCCTCTTGAGTCTCTCTATCTATTGCTGAAAACTACATTAAACTCCGTAGAGTATATAGTCACGATGATGATGATGATTCTTTGTGAATGGCAATTGCGTCCGGTTGGACATTTTTTTTCCAGTGTCAAGTTATGTAAAATAATTGGAAGTAATATTGATATTTTCAGCAGAGCCTAGTTCGTTATCTAGCAGGGTGTTCCACGTGCAGGTTAGGTTGGCTTGAAAGACGAGATGTTGGAGTCCTTACACCCCAAAATGCCACGAAAAGCGGTCCTTTATTTTATGTTTAACTAGCTGCTCCCCGCGGCTTCGCCCCCGTGGAAATCTATGTGTCAAATTGTTTAAATGATAAGAAAGTCAGAAAATTCTATGTTAGACTCCTGGTTCTAAGCTACCTCTCCACCAATTTTCAGCTAAATCGGTCCAGCCGTTCTCGAGTTATAAGTGTTGTAACAAACACGACTTTCTTTTATATATATATAGATGTCCGCTTATGTCGAAATAAATGTCATTCTGTTTTTAACAGCAACCTTATTCAAGGCTGCATCATGTTACCGATTCCATCAACGCCTCGTATCCTCATATTCGTAACATATCGTTAAAAAGGCAATCTCACCTGATAAACGAAAAATTCTCGAGAATTCTCGATTCGTTTAAAAATACCCCTTCACGAACATTCCGTGATATATTGAGGGGGTGCGCCACCCGCTTATTTTATAATCTTTGCTTCGCAGGCCTTGCCTTTGGCACAGTGGAGGTTTAAGCAGTAATACCGTAGAACCATCTGATTTTGCTAAAGATAAGGTACGGAGTAAAATCAGGTTTACTGTTCTTTTAAAGTGGCCGTACCTCTGGTCCTAGCTAAAGCCGGTGACCGGGGTAAGGAGTGCACACTTTAATCAAATACCACTACCACTCATCACAAAAATATGCATTCAATAAAGAGCTTAAACTCGTTTTCTTTAAGTAAATTTTACAGTGACAAAATTACTTTCTACAAGCTTCAAAAGAGTATCTCGCAAGCTGTCATCTTTCTGTCAATATAAAAAGCAAAGCATCTAAATGTTACGAGTTCAAATCCTGCTTCGTGGTAGCAGTGCGCTCTGATCGGCGACAACCTTAACACAAACTTTTCGTGGTAATGTAAAAACAAAATAAGAAATAATCGATAGTTTTGGAGTATTTCATAAATTTGACAAGTACAAACTATACTCCTACTGTATTTTGCGCTGTGGCAAACTTCTAACGGGAAAATTGTACGATGTTAGAAGTGGCAATATGAGTATCCGTTATTTTGTTACTATGCGGGATAGTTCGTTTGCCGTTTTTATTATTTGTTTATATTACAATGTTTTATTGTAAACAACTTTTATTATTTTTTGTAAAAAAATGTAAAATCATTTACTTATATTGTACTTACTGGCGTGGCGCTCTGTGACCCGAAGTAACTTTGGCCGACAACAGAGATCGCCATTTTTGACGACCGATGTGGCGCGGTGGGCGAAGGTCCGCCTGCGACGCAGGAGGTTGTGGGTTCGATTCCCTGCAGATATTTGTTCGGGGTGTTGTGGTCGTTTTCTATGTATAAGTATATAGTAAAAAATATATATCTATGTAATGTATTGTATTATGTATATCAGTTATCTAGTACCCATAACACAAGCTCTGCTTACCATGGGGCTAGATATTGCTGTGTGAATTGTCCAGCATTATTTATTTATTTGTCCCATTCCCTTACCGTATAAATGCATGAATGTGATGTTGTATAGATAGATATATTTATTTATTGATACAAATTTGTTACATTTTGTTTATAGCATCTTAAATCCTAACATAGGTTTATCTAGACACTAGAGTTCTCTTAACAATAATAGGGCTAAAAATTAAAATTAAAGTAATTAGCGCGGTAG
Organism: Eupithecia abbreviata; assembly: GCA_943735965.1. Classification (NCBI taxonomy): domain Eukaryota; kingdom Metazoa; phylum Arthropoda; class Insecta; order Lepidoptera; family Geometridae; genus Eupithecia; species Eupithecia abbreviata. The sequence continues at coordinate 1,912,550 of OX030979.1, read as the reverse complement.
GCAGTCACGCAACAAGCACAGTGACTTCGCTGTCCGCTGCATGGCTTGCCAGCCGCACACAGGCGATCCACCACTTTATTCTGGAGTAACTAACAGTGAGACAATAATTATTATTAATAATTATAATTAGTAATAATTATAATTATTAATTTATTATTAATTTGACTACACCCAATAATAATTATTGTCAGTGAGACAATAATTATTATTATTTATTATAATATATAATTATTATGACAATAATTATTATTAATTTGACTACACCCAATAATTATTATTGGGTGTAGTCAAATTCCAATGTTCCCTTGTGTTGTTTATGTACCTAAGTAACATTTTTTTCAATAAATATTATCATTATAACATAATTGCAGGACTAAGGCCTGCCTCCTTCCCCAGAATAAATCAGCAATAAAATGACGTAAAAATACTTCTAGCGCCATCTAGCTTCATGCAAACAAACTCCTACGCGAACCTGTATGATAAACGAACTAGTCAGTAAACAAACCAGCAAATAAAGCTCAGTCCTTAACGCACTCGCAGCAAACATATAAACTGAGCTGAGCCTATTGTAAGAGCCTACGGGAGCCACAGTGCACAGTGTTATAGCTGCATCATAAGTAAGTGCTGGGAAAAGGATGACAGAGCCTTGAATGAATGAATGAATGAACACTTTATTGTACCCAGAAAAACAAAATAACACCTTATATCTAAATCTTACATAATAATAGTATATAGGCGGCCTTATCGCTTAAAGCGATTTCTTCCAGGCAACCAGGGATGGTGAAAAAGATATTTTATACAAAGAGTAGGTAGAGCACAAACAAAACATTAAAAGAGAAGTAAAAAACAAAGAATACAAACTTAATACATTGCACGCAATACAAAACTAGTTAAATTAAAACTAACCTAAAAGAAAAAATATAAATAAGAATAACTGAATACAATAAGAAGGTACCACAGAAATAGCATTTCGATAAAATCTGATCACTGTTGGAGCAGGAATAAGAATCTGAATAAGAAGGAGAGGAGAATGAAGGGAAAATTTTAGACAACTGAAGATAGAAGGTGGGACTTTAGTTTAGATTTGAGGTAGGTTTGAGGATAGAATCGAGACGTTTTATTCAAAGAAGCGACGAAGAAACGTTTAGCCTGTACGTTGTTATTTTTAGAGTTGAAGCAAATCCCGTCCCAAAGTTTTTACCGTCTAGTTAATCAGATATTTTGATTGTCTGCGACCCATATTATAGATGGCACGAACAGCCCTATTCTGCAGCAAAAATAGGATTTCTGCAGCGTTCCCCCATAGCTGAAATAAACAAGTCTAGATTATAATCTACGTCGGTTTTAATTACCTTCACAAATCTACTTATTCATAATAAAAAAACTACCTCCACAATAAGAAAATCTAAAATAAAATTGAATTAATAGAAGAACCTTTTTTCACCATCAATACAAAATACATAATATACGAGTGCTATAGCTATCATCATCATCATCAGCCTATAGCAGTCCACTGGACATAGGCCTCCCCCAATGAGCGCCATAGCGCCCTGTTTTCAGCTTGCCGCATCCAGCATCTACCTGTAGTCTTTCGCAGGTCGTCATCCCACCTGGTAGGAGGGCGTCCTACACTACGTTTACTGAGTCGTGGTCTCCACTCAAGAACACGTTTGCCCCATCGGCCGTCGGTTCTTCGCGAGATTTGGCCGGGCCACTGCCACTTCAGCTTGCTAATTCTTTGAGCTATGTCGATAACCTTGATGCTATAGCTAGGCGGTTTTTTATTCCCTCCTAAATATAAGAAGTGTTACTGAAACAGCTGTTTAATTTCGTCTGCTTGGCCCAGTTGCCCTAATCCACCCATAAAATTGGCAAAGAAAAAAAAAACGTAATCGAACTTCCGGATCGTCGTAACTTCGGTCTGTCACTTCCAAAGGACTTTATAGGACGCATTGCCCGAACGATTTAGGTATAAATCACGCCTGAATCACGCGTATTGCCTTAAAAACGTCGAAGTAATCTCACTTCCCATGAATTTAGTTTCGTAACTTTCTGTTTTAGGCAGAAGTTGAAGGTACAAGGATCTTTTCTTTGTGTTGTGGTCTCAACATTTTCTAACATCGACGTGTAAAAAGTAAAAGTAAAAAATCATTTATTTCTTTAGGCTTACAAAATAAGCACTTAGACAAGTCATATTTTATATATAAATTATTATCAAATAAAATTATTTTACTGTTCACTTAAATTTTTTGTCCACTAGTGGAAGAAGTGAAAAGAAACCACTAGCATGTTCATCTCTTATTATGTCTAATACATGGTTATTTGCCTATTTAAGTCTAAATATAATATGATTCGATACATGTCAATATTTAAGTGCATGATAATAGCCATTGTTAAGTTTATGAAGCTGGCTTGATATCAACTATCATGTTATTAAATATTCTTAAACATACGAGATCTGAACATATAATTGTGTACCGTCTATTTATGTCACGTCATTGTTGGTTGGTGGTGGTGGTCATACAATAGTTTGGCGTGTTTTAAAAACTAAAAACCGACTTCTCGTTTTAGAAGTATTAATACAACGGGTATTTATCGCGTTTATTTACCTATTTTTCCCGACGTTTCAACAGGTTACACACTGTCGTGGTCAGGGGATGACCGGAAAAAAAGGTAAATAAACGCGATAAATACCCGTTGTATTAATACTTATAAATATGTGTTCAGATCGCGTAAGTTTAAAAGTATTTCTCGTTTTAGGACAAATGTTGGAACGATTTGCAGTTTTGACAAATCTGCAAATAGTTGTTGGGTGGGTGTTTTCAATGTTCAATAGAATAAAAATATCTATATATGTACGTATTCGTATTGTATTATGTATATCAGTCATCTAGTACCCATAATACAAGCTCTGCTTAGGCCTATATGATTCTGTGTTAATCGTCCAGCACTATTTATTTATATATTTTACAAGAATCTTCACCAGTACTTACTTGTACTTGTTTCTGGACTGGTTTCCGCAACTTGGCCGCCGGTGGGCCCTTTTTTCATGTCGGGTGGGGGAGTTGCTAGTCTAACCACCCGATGTCCTCCAGGAAGGCCAGTAGCTAGCTGATGGCGGTTTCACCAGTACGTACCTACTTTATATTGTTTTAATCCAGGAATTAAATTTATTTCCTCTCATTCACGTGTTCAATTACAAGAAAAGGACACAATCGAAGTTACCTTTTGTCTGCCGCTCGTGCTCTCTTTGTAGAAAATACAGGATAATTGGATATAGAAAGAAAGCATTGTTATTTTGTTTGTACTGATTTATATCGTATTGCGTTCTTGTTACGATTATTATGAATGGTTGTATTTTATGCAGTTTGTTCATTTTAAAATGGAAAATAATATATTCGTGATATGCTTTTTCATAATTATTAGGAATATTGTATTTTGCTGATCCAATTAATACTCTGTTAGGCTGGTAAGCTTAGCAACATATATAAAATTATCGTGTCACAGTGTTTGTAACAAAACTCCTCCGAAATGGCTTGACCGATTCTTGTGAAACTTTGTTTGTCTACTCATCATCATCATCAGCCTATAGCCACTGCTGGACATAGGCCTCCCCCAATGAGCGCCATAGCGCCCTGTCTTCAGCTTGCCGCATCCAGCATCTACCTGCAGTCTTTCGCAGGTCGTTATCCCACCTGGTCGGAGGGCGTCCTACACTACATTACCGAGTCGTGGTCTCCACTCAAGAACACGTTTGCCCCAGCGGCTGTCGGTTTTTCGCGAGATATGGCCGGCCCACTGCCACTTCAGCTTGCTAATTCTTTGAGCTATGTCGATAACCTTGGTTCTCTGTCGGATGTATTCGTTACGAATCCTATCCTTCAGAGAAACTCCGAGCATAGCTCTTTCCATAGTGTTAAGTGCTTATTTGTAAGCCTAAAGAAATAAACTTTCATAGCTCGCTGAGCGACTTGTCTTTGTCTACTAAGTGAGTCTGATAATAGGACTCATATTTTTCAAATTTCCGCCCGGGCGCACCCGCGGTGCGCAGCTAGCTTTATATAAATATTACTCAGCGAAATTCATCATTCTACTTTTTATTTTACCAGCGCTGCAATAATTACGATGCTACTTAGGCGCTAAAACAGGCGCATGGGGGCAATACTTCCCTTGAGAACCTCTTTACAAACAGCTCTTGTTATTTCAGAAACGCACGTACAACCATTAATATTTTCAACCACAATTTTATTTTCGAACTGTCGAGAAGTAGCTGAAACTCGATTCATTACGTAGAGCTTTTTTCAGGCGTTCGGAATATTGTTAGCGTAAATGAGTAGTCCATTTGTGTGGCTTGCATTGTGCTTGGGTAAGTTAGTTTACTTTTCTGTGTTTCGCTTCCAAGGGGCATTGCAGAACGCAGTAACCAAACTACCACCGTCTTTTGTTTAAGCACTGTCTTTTGTTTGAAATAACATATTCTACGTCGATTATATGTACGTAAAACAAAGTCACTTCCCGCTGTCTATCTGTCCCTATGTATCCTAGCTTACCTAGACCTAGCCCTAGCACTTTGACTGTGATTTTTTTCCGGCCCTGGTGGGGGCACAGAGAGGGGCCTCGAGGCTTCGCCTCATTACCCCGGCGTCAACTCGAGGGGTGACGACCCCTCGGTCCTTGGGTTTTGTGGGAATCTTTTCTTTCCCTTATTCTCAATGTATTTTTGGCATCATTCCGTTTATAATCTTTTTTTAAATAAACCCAAGGACTCTATGGTGGTTCCGCAGGGATCAGGTCCCGTGGAAGGGGTCGCCATGGGCGGTCGTCTTCCTGGGGCCGGGGCTGGGGCGGGGCGATGTTGTGGAGGTGCTCGTGGTTTTGATTTTTTTTCGACGACTGCGATCTTTTTTTAACCTAAAAAATTCGTGCTGCCGCTCTACACAGCGGTTGTGTTACGCCGCACATGCGTTTCGTTCGAAAAATATTACGGCTGTGCTGAGTCACAAAGATCTGTATTTTCTCAGCCGCTGCGCTAGTGTGGATTTACGCATATTAGTCACTTGTAGAAAACACATACCGTGTGATTTCAGCACTCAAAGTGTTAATAGAAAAAAATGTTCTTAAATTCATATTCTACGTCGATTATATGTACGTAAAACAAAGTCACTTCGCGCTGTCTATCTGTCCCTATGTATCCTAGCTTACCTTTAAAACTACGCAACGGATTTTGATGCGTTTTTATTTTAATAAATAGAGTGATTCAAGAGGAAGATTTATAAACACATACATTTCCACGCGGGCGAAGCCACGGGACACAGCTAGTTATTTTATATTAACGACTTCTCTTTTGTCAAATAAGCATATTGCGTGAATTCGAAGACTCATTTCAGGCAAGTACAAACTACCTACTGCAAAACTTTCTCGGCAAAGTTTCTCAACAACATCGATCTCAGAAATTTAATAACTTGGCGGAATTTTCATAGACTTAGTTTAAAGTTATAGAATATATTCATACGTTTTATTCGCTCTTCTGAAAAGTTTATAGTTAAAATGAAGCCTGCATTCGCAAAATGCTAGACGCAAGCTCAAAGAGAAACTCTCGGCATCCTGATAATAATTTAATAACAAAGTAAATTCCTGCAGAGCAAAGATAGTGTGTGAAGCACAACCTATATTATATGACAAAGAACCGCTTTTGGTTGTGAAGAATAATGAAGGCTATAAGTTTGAACTTAGTTTAGGTAAAGTTTTAATTAGAGAAAACTTGCTCAAAATTTCTTGAGTGTAGTTTATTTATTTTGAAGAGATTAAACCTCTCTTCAAAATAAATAAACTACACTCAAAATCGTAAACAACAGCGCAAACTCGTAATGAAAACCAAATAAAACATTGCACAGCGCAGTGAGGCAAATAGTCCAAATAAATTCAGTCATCAAAATACCGTATTAGGTAAAGCATAAGTCATAAGCTTTTATGTTTTGCAAAGGGTACTTCGTCTCTACTAAATGCTTCGAGCTGCATAGCAAATAGCGACGTAGCAAAAATGCTACGCACGTGAGTAAGCCTCTACGAGCTGTAGTCATACCTCTACGAACCGTAGCCAAAGCTCTGCGAGCTGTATGAAAGCTCTACGAGCTATAGTAAAGGTTCTACGAACCGTAGCCAAGGCTCTACGAGCTATAGTGAAGGCTCTACGAACCGTAGCCAAGGCTCTACGAGCTGTAGTGAAACCTCTACGAACCATAGCCAAGGCTCCACGAGCTATAGTGAAGGCTCTACGAACCGTAGCCAAGGCTCTACGAGCTGTAGTGAAACCTCTACGAACCATAGCCAAGGCTCTACGAGCTGTAGCAAAGGCTCTACGAGCTGTAGCAAAGGCTCTACGAACTGTAGTCATAGCTCTACGAGCTGTAGCAAAGGCTCTACGAACCCTAGCCAAGGCTCTACGAGCTGTAGCAAAGGCTCTACGAACTGTAGTCAAGGCTCTACGAGCTGTAGCAAAGGCTCTACGAACCGTAGCCGAGGCTCTACGAACTGTAACAAAGCCCCTATAGATTGCGGCCAGGGCTTAACGAAGCCTACACGAATCATTGTAAAAGTCTCTCGTCGCAATCATCGGCCCGTATACGTCCACTGCTGAATATGGCCTCCCCCAAACGACGCCACGAATAGCGGTCTTAAGCCGCCTCCGTCCATCGACTCCCTGCGACCACTACAAATATTTACGTTAGTTAAAGTATATCAAAGATCTGTGAAAAAGAAGTTTGGGACACAAACGTATGAAACACGAAGTGCTCCATTATAGTTTTTAAGTTAAAATGAAGTGAATTTATGGGTCTCATAGTATTTTCTCGCAAATCAAAAACATTTTTCATTCCCATAATGCATTCATATAAATAACAATTTAACATTTCTTATGTCATGCTGAATTCATATGGGAATCTACATTCATTTCAAATACCGCTCACTGCACAGAGAAATGCAAAATCTCATTTCACGTCACGCTAAAACTAACGTAGTTTCATCGTGGCCCCCAAAGGAAAATAAATCAGTCCGACATTTGTAAAAACACCGCGTATATTTAAGAACTAGACTACTAACTCCCAGCGAATATAAAAACAAATTTCTTTGTAACTTGAGCCACAGCTTAAGCGGAGATTTATTATGGATTCACGGAGCCACAAATCAAACGTGGCTGTCCGAATTTGTGTAAATTATACCAAATGTATGCATTTTTTTTTTGCCAACTCTGCTGCACTAAAATTCTCAAATATTATTTGCATTTGCAATTGCCTGAATGTATGGCGTGAAACTTTTGGTTTTACTGCCAAATTTAAGCTAAAACATTGGACAACCAACTGTAATAATGTGGTGCTTGTATGAAAATGAATGAATTTGAATGGAATGTTGGCTATTAGATAGATAACACATTTATTTGACACTGTAGCACATGTTACAAAGGTCACAATAATACGGTAAGAAGGCACATCATAAAATAACATAGATAAATTAAATCACTGAAAATCAGCGCTGGGTGGACACATTAGTGTGCATCCAGCACAATGCTGAGTGAAGGCCATATTTGCCATGAACTCTGCTACGCACAATAATTTGCAAGATATATAGTATTAATTTGCGTAGTTTTAAGTTTGTTGTGTATGCTAGTTTTTTAGGTAAATAAAAATATTTTCTTTCTTTCTTAAAGAACAGTGAGTTATAGTACCTAATAGTAAACAAACAATAAGTGTACATATAAACAATTCATATTTATATTATGGCTTTAGAAGATGTTTTGAGCGATGCATATCCACCGCTGTTTATGAGTGAAGTAAAACAAAAACATTAATTAATTTGGACCAAAGATAATAAATTAAAGCATCTACTAAATTCCATTTTGATTCAATTATGATGCATTCAGCGTAAAATAGTTATTACGCATAAAATTAAATAAAACCGTTAAATTTAATGATCCTACGGAATGAACAAATTATTCAAAATAAAATAACTTTAAATAACAGGGTGATTGTGGTTAAATTATTTTGTTTTACAATTGCTGACTGTACATTTAAAAGCGTACATAATTTAACAATTTCATCGTAAAACCTCAACTATTTTAGTACCGACTTCAGGAGGAGGTTCTTTGTTCGTCTGTATGTAATTCTTTATGTATGTTCATCAAACTCTCCGCCAATTATATACCTTTAAGACCTATAAGATAATCTCGAATTGGTTCTATAAAAAAATATTCAGCAATGATTGAATAGATAGAATAATATTATTTGGCAAAAAACAAGGTCATAATTATATACATACAGAATCCCCAGTGCGCAGTTATCATATTTATTTAAAAAATTAGTATATTATGTTTTTTATTTTGGTATCTGATTGCCCCAGTCTAACGCAGAACCCAAGGTGAATCCATGACTCAAACTTTGGCCTATGTCGTTTTCATCAAGGGGGAACTGAGATAAGCCTCCAGCAGTGGGTCAGCAAAGACGATGATGATGATAATAAGACCGTCCTTTTTCTTTGCGGTTCAATTGATTGAATTATTCTGGTCAATTCGACCCCCGGATTGGCAGATTTGAGGTACAAGCATACCAGCCACTTCTCGCCGATCAAAGACAACACAAGTTAGGTGCCTGCGACGCAGGAGGTTGCGAATTCTATTCCCGCCTTAGGATATATGTTTGTACGATCTGCAAATATTTGTTCTGGGTAGTTTCTATGTACAGTAAAAAGACGTTCATCCGTAACTGTCCTATACTACTAGAAGTAAACCTATGTTAGGATTTAAGATGCTATCAACAAACTGTAACAAATTTGTATCAATAAAAAAAAAACTATCTATCAAAGGTTGCCTGGAAGAGATCGCTTTTAACGATAAGGCCGCCGATTGTGCCACTAGATTTAGTTAGTATTAAGATCCTTTATTTTTATTATTTTCTTTATATTTGATGGTGCAATAAAGCTATATTATATTGTATTGTATTGTATTGTATTGTATTGTAATTTAAGTTGTCTTTGTTTAAATTCTAATGTACGAGTACATAGGTTTCTTGTTGTCTGTTTGCACTCTATAGGTACCTACTTGTAGAAGCGAGTTGGTACCTCCATCTAAGTTGGGCATAATGCGTTCATGAATTATTATCATAGGGATATGAATGATGTTCCTGCTTTCAGTTTGTGAGCTGGCCTGTGAATGTGGATGATAGGAACCATATCGATATGAATTATAATAAAGTCGTTTTGGATTTGGGAGTGAAAACATTTTAGTTTTTCAATGCTTTTCAATGAATGCATGGATGAATAACTTTTAGCTATAGAAATAAAAATTGCAAAGGCTTTTAAAGTCCCTTTTATTACCTACTAGCGGAGCTTCCCGGCTTCGCACGGTTTTAGTACGGATCCCTAACTTTTTTGAAAATATAATATGGCTATGTTCACGGGGGATAGTGTAGCTTCCCAACGGTGAAAGAATTTTTCAAATCGGTCGAGTAGTTTCGGAGCCTATTCATTACAAACACACAAACAAACAAAAAATCTAACTTTTCCTCTTTATAATATTAGTATAGATACAATAACTATAAAAACAACCTCATAAGAAAACAAACTAAACTTCCGTTTACATTACCTTAAAGATATATTCTATCTCGCTAGAGATAAGGTTCATTAACGAAAGACATCTCCCACCAGTACACTTTGCAATTGGAAAGCAGTAATCCCCTAGATGGCGCCTAATCTACGACTGCAGTCGCTAATCCGTCAACAAACGTCAGAAGGTTAAAATTACTATTTGAGACCTTCGTATCTCTAAGTTAACAATTTGATTGCTGAAATCTTTATATTTCAGCAATCAAAGTGTTTTCTACAAGTGACTAATATGCGTAAATCTACACTAGCGCAGCGGCTGAGAAAATACAGGTCTGTGTGACTCAGCACAGCCGTAATATTTTTCGAACGAAACGCATGTGCGGCGCAACACAACCGCTGTGTAGAGCGGCAGCACGAATTTTTTAGGTTAAAAAAAAGAACGCAGTCGTCGAAAAAAAATCAAAGTGTTAAAAACGCTTTTTTGTTCTTTACGCTCCATTATACGCATTACGCAATTTTATTTGCAAAAGAACTGAATTCAACTTGTATCTTGACTTGTGTATTATATTATCTGTGGTAGTGCACTTAGTTTTTAGCATTGCCTTTATTGGATGGAAGTCGCTTATTGATGATAATTATAGTACCTACCTATAGTAGTTTCTGCCCGCGGCTTTGCAAGCGTTGTTTCTATGGAAACGTTTGAAGGTTATTTATATATCATGAGAACTGATTATAATGGGATAATAAATAGCCAATATTTTAGTCCAGTCTTAGAATTACCTGTATGCAAAATCAAACCGATCTGTTCAGTAGTTTTGGCGTGAAGATGTCACAAACATCCAAACTTTGGCTTATACTCATTTATTAGTGAGATGAAAAGTGTCCAACCAGACACAATTACCATTAACAAAGAATACAAAATACAGATCATTTATTTGCACACATGGGTCACAGAGATCGTAGTTATAAAATATGTACCGTACATGTCTTGCCTTAGTCTAGGCCTCTAGGGCATTTGTTATTTATTTATTTATTTTAAGCCATTATTGTCCCACTGCAAAGACCTCCCTTTTCTCCTTCCACTCCTCGCGATCCAACGCTGCAACAGGCCATGATGGAAGATGTACCTCGAGCTCGTCGCGCCATCTCATCTTGGCCTTCCACGTCGCCTCTTAGCGCGAGGGTGGCAACGCATAGGCATTTTTTATGCATGCAACATTTTTTTTTCCTACGGTAGGCTATAGTCACTTAATATTTAGAATCATTATCGTCTTTATGTGGCCAGGTAGTGCGACCATAAATACCAATAAATATGAGTAAGTACAATTTTATTGCCAGAAATACTACTAATCGTACCGTGAGGACTCAAATAAACACGCTGGTGAGTATAGAATAGAATATAAAGACATTTGTTCACAAATTAACAATTAACACACTTATAGAAATAGGTACATGTAGAGAGTTGTTACAAAAAGGCTCTAACTCAGCATAGTGCTGGCTAAGCTCCGTAAGAGAATTTGTAGTTAGTATACAATCAAATAGGTATTATAAGGACCAAAGAGGTCCCCAGCATTGCGGTCAATCACTTGCAAAGCTCTGTAAAGTGATCAAACCTGCGCAGCAGCGCGTTCAAACGAAAGTCCTTAAACCTGTCGTTTAACATCATTAATTTCCGGCAATGAGCGTTCAGGTGAACAACAGCAAACTCTTAATGAAATTAAACTTTTAAAGGTAAGAAGTTTTTCAATTACAAACTCCGGCATTTCTTTGTTTTCACTCATTTCGTAAATCACGTTTTGAGTTAGTCACGTTGTTTAGAACACTGGGTAGAAATAGATGTTACTGAACGACAAAGAACGTTTAAAAACTTTTATACAAAATAGGTATCTGTAATTTTTTTATAATTTGAGTCCGGCATTAAAAGAACAAATTGATTTTACTCATAAATATTCGCAAGAATAACCTACGATTTTGACACACATAGACATACTACTACAAACATACTTTGTTTATGAGTATTTCGTCACAACAGACCTATGTATATTATATATACCTTATAAAGTATCAGAAGCAGAGTCACAAGCAAAAAGTACTAATACTTGACACACGACTGGACTTGTATGTAGGTACCCGCTTTTATACTCGTTTACGGCAAATAGAGGGAAAAAAGGCCTTCAAAATGAAACTAAAACACTCCTGGAATTTAAACGAGTGTTTTGATACCTCATTCATCAAAATCGCTTTAGCGTTAATGTTTTGAGGTTATAAAGAGTGTTCGTCCGCCAACCATATAAAAACACTCGAAAAACAAAAACCTCGCGGTAAAATCTCGCTGCTTTACAAAACGGGTAAAACCCAAATCTAGAATTCCTGCTAAAACACCGAGATATTCTTAGCTGCTCGCTATCCGGAACGTTGACTCAGAACACGTCTCCGCATGCAAAGCCTCATGAGCAGTTTGTATAATTATGACTATAACTGGCACCCTTAGGCCTCTTGCAAACGCTGTTTATTCGGTATATTCATTCAGAACTGGGTTTCTGGCCGGTGATTCGCTCACCTGAATAACTAGCATGTTGGCACTTTGGAATCATTTTTCTGCTAGCTACCTATCAGTTATTATTTTTTTGGACTTGTAGTTGCAGGGACATGTAAAACGTAAGGGGGTACCGACTAATAAAAATGCCCTTACTAATAAAATCTCTCAAAAGTGTATTTTTTCAAAATAAATATATTTCAACCTTTATCAAAACTATGTATGTCAGAACCGTATGTTGATTATGTAACTCGCGACCGGTTTGCGACAGGCGTAAATTAAGCAATCAGTGCTGTCAAACGTCAATTTTGACCAATTTTGACGTTGTAGCTGGTGTCAAACTAATAAAAAAATTACGTTTGACAGCACTGATTGTTTAATTTACGCCTGTCGCAAACCGGTCGCGATTTACATAATCACCCGGCGGGCTTTAGGCTTTATTTTAGAGTTTTCTTCTCCGTATATGAATTATATTTGCCCAATGTTGGGCTAAAATCAGTGTTGAATACCATACGAAAGTATAGAAGAATGTATTTTTCAAATTTATACTTTTTTACGAATTTATCTTGTCATTATCTATGTTTATGTATACCCAGATAAACATAGATAATGACAAGATAAATTGATATTATTTGTTTTGGATGGTCAACATCAAGTGTGGTAGTTAGCCTTCCACGTTTGTATGGAAAGATGAGCGTCTTTATCCTTAACACTTTGACTGCGGTTTTTTTTCGACGACTGCGGTCTTTTTTTTTACCTAAAAAATTCGTGCTGCCACTCTACACAGCGGTTGTGTTTCGTTTGAAAAATATTACAGCTCTGCACAAAGATCTGTATTTTCTCAGCCGCTGCGCTAGTGTGGATTTACGCATATTAGTCACTTGTAGAAAACTCATACCGTGCGTTTTCAGCACTCAAAGTGTTAAGTGCCAACAGCTCCACACAATAACAATGCAATTAGCTAAATGTGCAGGTAAGCAGATTATAACAGAAGGGGAAGCTGCTTTCAAAGATAACATTATCTCTACAACCTTATTTGAATATCAAAACAGCCGTTTTCAAGATTAACCAGCCCAGATAATTTATAAAAAAAGTTGCTCTTGGTATATTTTTGTTATATTAGGTATAGCACTTTGCCCAAACATGGGCGAGATAGGCTAAACCAATAAATAAATAAATAAATAAATAATGCTGGACAATTCACAAAGCATTATCTCGCCCCATGGTAAGCATAGCTTGTGTTATGGGTACTAGATAACTGATATACATAATAAAATACATTAGATAGATAGATATTTTTTATTATACATAGAAAACGACCAGAACACCCGAAACAAATATCTGCAGATCGTACAAACAATTGTTCCGAGGCGGGAATCGAACCCGCAACCTCCTGCGTCGCAGGCGGACCTTCGCCCACATCGGTAATGATATAAACTCAACGTTTTTAAAAGCAAATTTCGACCCACAATCATTTTAATATGTACTTTTTTATTCTATCTTTTAGATAGGTGTGTGAGTGTGAGAAGTGTTAGAGGAGACTTTTAAATCTAGATTAAAATTGTTTTTTTTAAAGATATTTTTAAGATACGAGTAGTATGTAAATAAAGCACCCTTGTCAATTTGCTTTCCCGCCTTAGAGTTGTAAAAAAAACTTACTTCGTCTAACTTTAACTTCCATCAAAACAGCTCAATCCGAGGCCACATCGCAAGTTTCAAATAACAAGTAGGATTAGGGGCAAGTCACTAGGCTTTCTGAGAGAAAGTTGTTACAATCTTTTTACAACTTTCGAAGTTTATGTTGCTGCTCACTCCTGCAGCCGACTTTGTTAACTCGGATAAACTTTTACTCTCTTTTAAAGGTGCACTTTAAGGTAGAACTCCGAAGGGTTCCGTGTCTAAAATGCTGCCAATGGGACTCTATTACTATTGAAGGGTTTGTCTGTCCGAAGTCCGTCCATCACACGCGAGATATCGAATTAGTTTTTTTACAGCACGCCATATTTTGATCTCGCTAAAAGGATGAATGAAATCCCTTTTTCTAAAATTTTCTAGGTTTCGTTAAGTTTCTACAACGCGCTTGCGTTTGAAACAATGGGTAAGGGTAAAACTAGTTAAAAAACAGCAGAATAGAAAAAAGTCTGTGATATGATAATGAAGCTCAAATAACTTAAAGCTCAAAGTGTATTTCCATTATACCTTACATTACAGGACGCCTGATTATTCATTAAGAAATTGGGTTCAAACCTTTTTGTTTCAAATGTGGCCGAAGCGGCTTTGAAACGTCAGAAATTTCAAGGTGGTTTCAAGGTGGTTTCATAGTCTTACGTGGTCGACCAGTAACTATAAAAGCTTTCCCACCGGGGTTCCCCAATACTCCCAATTAGGTAGAATTGTTTAGTACAGTTGGGATATATTGTTCTTCGTTCAAAAGCTACGTCCACGCTGTCAACTGTCAATGTCATCCTAAACTCACAGTACATAATGACAGACGCCTGCTGAGAACTTGTCAGCACTCCACCCTACTCACCTGTGTTAAGCCTTTCATAGCTTTGGAATGGAAAATAGAAGCGTAAATTTAAAATCATTATTAGTTTTGTTCCGACTGAACCTGTAGTTGTCGTTTTAAGAGTTAACTTTGAACAGATTAAAAGAAAAAGAAGTTTTTTACTTGTCTTATAGAACATCATAATTATAAATATTAATACAACAGGTATTTATCGCGTTTATTTACCTATATTTCCCGACGTTTCAACAGGTTTACACACTGTCATGGTCACGGGATGACTGGAGTACTGGAGTTACCGCCTCAGCGAAGCGGGGGCTAGTTTATTTCAAACTACCCTCACTTGGTCTCTCAGTGCGTCGCGGACACTGTTAGTGTATGTCGTCCAAGTGTGCAGCTGAACATGCCTACTAGTATCGAAAACCAAGTGAGGGTAGTTTCAAATAAACTAGCCCCCGCTTCGCTGAGGCGGTAAATCCAGTTCTCCAGTCATCCCGTGATCACGACAGTGTGTAAACCTGTTGAAACGTCGGGAAAAATAGGTAAATAAATAAATACCAGTTGTATTAATACTTATAATTATGTGTTCAGATCGCGAAGTCAGAAGTTTAAAAATATTTGTAGAACATCATCATCATCAACCTATAACGGTCCACTGGTGTACCAACCCTACCGTGAGTGTCTCAGCTCCTTAGGTCATGACAGGTTTTGCGGTATAGATGACGAGAAGACTCTTATAGTCTAGAACAGGTAACACCAATTGTTTAAAAGAAAATACTAATGACGACTCTCTATTTAGTTATTATTGATGAGAATACACATAAAGTGGAAGTGTTGTCAAAAATGGGAACAAGCTTCTTTCAAACTACTTTGACTACCACTACGTTCTCTGGTAGCAACCAACAAAAACATAGGGAATATGTGTTGGTACCTAACTATCTTATGATACCAAAGCTCTATGAATTTCACTTCTATAAAGCAGTTTACGTCCGGGTTTATCAATCGAGCTGACTCTGGCTGATTCCACACCCGTGCCCGAGACAGTTCTTTGATTTACTGAGATCAGGTTTCAATAGTGACGGGCTGGCCCCCATATTGACAGGCAGCCTCAGAACCTTGCCTTAAGCTTGTTTTTGTGGAGGCGATGCGTGCTATGACTTTTTGTTTACTTAACCGATTTGGCTCAAAATTAGTGGGGTACCCACCTTAAAACCAGGAGATGGACATAGCCTACTTTTTATCATTAAATCCATCTGACACATAGATTTCCACGGGGGCGCAGCCGCGGGGCGCAGCTAGTTACTATATAACATCATAAACAAGTGCACGTAGGTAACATTTGTTTGTCTACTATCATTCAAGTCTTCTTCTTCTACGCGTATAGTTCTTCTATACTAATATTATATAGAGGAAAGGTTTTATTTTTTGTTTGTTTGTATGTTTGTTTGTTTGTTTGTAACGAATAGGCTCCGAAACTACTGGATCGATTTGAAAAATTCTATCACCGTTAGGAAGCCTAAATATCCGTAGTGAACATAGGCTATATTATATTTTCAAAAAAGTAAGGGATCCTTACTAAAACTCCAATAATGGAGCCAAAGGTTCTAATACCCGTGCGAAGCTGGGACGGTCCGTTAGTTTTTAAATAAAGCAGTATCCGCACTATTCTTTACTAAACATATACGAGTAGCATTCTTTCGCTATAATACTCGTACTTTTCCCTCAGTGCGCAATTAAACAGGGCCGTCCTTAGCAAACCTCATCATCAGCCTATATCAGTCCACTGCTGGACATAGGCCTCCCCCAATGAGCGCCATAGCGCCCTGTCTTCAGCTTGCCGCATCCAGCATCTACCTGCAGTCTTTCGCAAGTCGTCATCCCACCTACTATTAGTAATGTAGCTAGAACAATTTTCCAGGACCTTCCTACCTTTGCCCGATAAGCTACATCTCGAGGCTGAAGTTGTAAACGGACCCTGTTACGTTTTACCTACATCACGTCAAATGTATTCACTTTCTTTGAAGGACAAAACAATGGAGATCAATTGATCGAATTCTATACACTTGACTGAATATTTTGATATATGTAGTATTGAATTAGGTACGTAAATAATAATATAATAATAAATAAATAATGCTGGACAATTCACACAGCATTATCTAGCCCCATGGTAAGCAGAGCTTGTGTTATGGGTACTAGATAACTGATATACATAATACAATACATTACATAGATATATATTTTTTATTATACATAGAAAAACGACCAGAACACCCGGAACAAATATCTGCAGATCGTACACACATTTGTTCCGAGGCGGGAATCGAACCCGCAACCTCCTGCGTCGCAGGCGGACCTTCACCCACCGCGCCACATCGGTCGTCAAATAATGTATCTATAATAAATAAAAATGTGGATAACATAAGCAACTAGTACCTCAACTCACCTCGACTCACTCGCGATTATATTTGTCCACTGCTGGACGCAGGTATCCTCCTGATAAGCGCCTTATTAGCTTTTATCTCATGGGGCGGCGGGGTAATGCCCATGATCCCCACGCTGGGCATGCGGGTTGAGGATCGCAGTTCGGTGGTAAATTGTTCTGTAGAATTCTAAGCCGGCACCACAAGGCTCGCTAGTACCTCTCCATCTTCTCCTAATTTCCGTTGAAATCAGACACATTCAAGTGAATAATAAAGCTGCGAAATGTTCAGTCTAGATTTAAAATTCCCTGAATATTCTAAAATGGTCTTGATAGTGATTTCATCGAACATAAAAAAGTGCGATAATATTTCCAAATTACCCAGAAAATGGGACGTTTAGTAAAATGGTTTTGGGGTCATCGTAAACCGTCCACCTAAAGTGGCAACTGGCAACTTATTCAGTTATTTTCTTGGACTTTGGATCCCACAATGTTAAAAGTAATCTATCTCACACAGTGCTAGGTATAATCACACCTTATGAAGAACAAAATAACTACATAATAAATAATGCTGGACAATCAACCCAGCATCATCTAACCCCAAGCTAAGCAGACCTTGTGATATACTATACCAGTACGCTAGATGACTGAGATATATATTTCTTATTATCCATAGATAACGACCAGAAAACCCGAATCAATTATCTGCAGATCGTATAAACATTTGTCCCGAGAGGAGAATCGAACCCGTAACCTCCTGCGTCACAGAGGCCATCTAATAATGTGTAAGTTTACCGGAAGGCGCTGTGGCCATCCTGTAGGGACGTAGGCCTCCCACGAAGTGGTCGTCAGGTCATCGGTCCTGGTGATGGTAGCAATAACCGCTGTATGCGGGCAGCACAGCATCGGTCTATGTGGTAATCTTTATGGGAGGCCTATGTCGTTTACTTACATAACATCATTGGCATTATGTATGATCATGATGACATGGAGCTTATGTAAAGCAAAAAAAACTAATATCACTACACTTCGATTCAAAACTATGGGTATATTTTGTATACAAAGGAGTTACAAAACCCAAGGAAGTTTAAATTTTATAACTATAGGTTGGGTTATTGAATTTGGCGATTCTTGTTTTATTTGTTTGTTCAAAAAAGCCCGCAACAACCACGGGGTTATTAAAAGACAACTTTAAAGGCAAAAAAAATAATACCCACATTAGTAGTGGTTCCAGTGTTGCCAGTTTGCGCTACCCTAAAACGGTCTGCAGATAAGATTAGGATCGGTGCTAAGGACGTTGAGAAGGCATAGTTTTATGGCACCCGAAGGTCCTGTCAATGGTATTGGAATGCTAATGCTGCAAGGTTGGCAAGAATTGAAATCGCAATATTATTTCAAGAAAACGCCTATTGAAGTCTTATTTGCATGTAGTCATATTTGGTCAAATTTGCAGGGAACAAATTGTTTGGCAATGGCTAGTTCTGGCAGAAAAAACCAGAATGTGATATAAAAAATTTGGTGGACCGTTTTATTATTTATTTATGTGGTGAATTATTTATTGTAGGCACATTAATGTTTCGTGTTTTGCATGGATTTATTATAACGTAGATAGGTAATCAATTTAATAGGGGATCACGTGTTCTTGAGTGGAGACCACGACTCGGTAAACGTAGTGTAGGACGCTCTCCGACCAGGTGGGATGACGACCTGCGAAAGACTGCAGGTAGATGCTGGATGCGGCAAGCTGAAGACAGGGCGCTATGGCGCTCATTGGGGGAGGCCTATGTCCAGCAGTGGACTGCTATAGGCTGATGATGATGATGATGATGAGATAGGTAATAACTTATATAACTTACTTACATTCGTTTCATGTATGCTTCAATAATTGAGGCATACAAAATTTCATTTCAATTATTGAAATGAAATTTTTGTCATTGTAAGTATTATTAATAGTATACATTTTATTTTAATTCATGTTCTTATGGCTAGTGTAATGTTGTATTGGAAATTAATTTCTGCACTGGCAGAGTTGTGGCAACACAGTCACAGCGAGCCATAAAAATAAGAAGTTGAAGAAGAAGTTGAATTAATTTCTGTACTGGCTCAATAAATAAATAAATTATAACATTTTCCGTCAAAAAATCTTATATGTTATGATTTATATCACATCTTTGGCGGAAAATGCTATTGTAACTTTATTATTTTTTCCTAACCGACGATTTGATGACTAAGCCTTGTTTTAAGCCTGAATTCACCCTTACAATTACAAAGAAAGACTTAACCCAGGGTTAGGGTTTATTTGGGGGTAAATCCATATTTTTCGACTCAGCAGGCGTATTTTCTATCTGGAGGTAGTAAAAACCCCGGCTGAGTAAGTAGGTACTAACATCACCGCTATGCGATCAAACTAAAATTATAAATGCTAAAGTTTGGATGCTAAACTGTGTGGATGTTTGTTAGCTCTTCTCACCAAAAATAATTAAGAAATCGGTCTGAACTTTTGCAAAAATGTACATATATCTGGTTGTAAAACTTAAAAATCCTAAACCTGGATAGATTGGAATCAGTCTGAAATTTTGTAAAGATGTGTTTATGTTTTAGATCTGGATTAAACCTAAACCTGGATAGATTGCTATAAACTTGGTTATAGGAAACGATTCTAAAATATTTCGGTTCCCCATTTCAAATAGGAATATTTATATAAAATTTTAAAATGTATTTTGCAAGATTCACGTCGCCCGCGGCTGTTTACACCATTTCCGCGTTACTTCGCCACTTACACAATTTTCACCATTTCGCCTTTTTGCTATTTTCCTACAGCGCGAGCGGCACGAGGTGATATTATTTTGTTTGCATCTTACTATAATATTTTTTCCTCGATATATTTTTATACAAATATTAGGATTATTTTTCTCAAATAAAATATGTTGGAAGGTTTGGTCCAGTTAGGAATCAGTATCCTACAAGTATCAAAATGTCAAAACTGCAAAAAATTTAACCAAAGAAAAAGTTTTTCTTTAACTTTGTAGGTGGACGCACAGAACTAAACACTTCTGTGGTAATTTCTGTGCACTCCTTGGGATAAGAATAGCTCAAGATTCAATGAGGTTTTATTAAACATCATTGTCAAGATTGTATACCTATGTGTGATATTTGAACGGAATGGGGTAAGCCTTATTAGCCCATCAGAGGGATGTCCAGTGCTAATACTAATAAAGAGTGCATCCAACTGACCCAATAAACAACAGTTGCAGTTGTTTGCAATAGGCTGCAGTTAGCTCTATTGTTTCAATTGTAAATACTAGTTCCAACTGGTTTCTATGATTTGATTTTAACTCTCTTTGTTAATAAAGATTATGACCAATCAACTGTTTAAGCGTTTCATTAAAATTACACTGAAATTCGCACTGATATCAAAACTTCGTTTATAATTATCGCGGTTATTCAAAAACGATAGCACTTTAGTAAAATATTAATATTATAATATTAATTGGGTTAACTTGTATCGATATTAAATTACATTTACCTACGTGAATGAGCTTAATTGAGTAATTCTATAATTTTTCAGGGTAAAACTGCAGTTGTTTGTTACCGATAAGTGAGCAATTTTCCCAACGAACCGCAATCAGATGAGTAGGTTAGGTACATATTATGATAAATTTTAAACCGATGACTTCGAAAAAAGGCAGAGGTTCGTTGATTGGCTGCATACACGTTTTATGTTAAATAACGGAGAAATCGACCAACATTCATAAATGTTTTGTTGATTTCTCCATCATTTACGTGGACATTTATTTGGATGATTCTTTTAAAGTTGTGTAGAGTCTCAAAAACAATTATTCCTAAGAGATTACTATTTATCCCACAAAACATAAAAACAAATAAATAAGTTAGTTAAAGTTCAGTTTGTAGTCTTTTCAAAACAAATTTGCTCGAGAGCTGAGACGATCTCGACGCCGCCACAGAGGTCGTCGATATACCACATAACATGTGCTGTGTTTTCTTCCGGGAAGCTAGAATATCTTATATGCTACTTTTCGGATATCATGTAAAGCTTCTGGCAGAAACTCGTAATAAATATCATATTTCCGATACGCACCACAGATCACAATACCTACTCAATTTCCCTACAAACAGACGGCTCGTCCCGTGAACGTGAATCAACGGCCGGAAGTACGTGCCTGCGGCGTGACTTACGTACCACATCCGGCCGCCATATTCGTTCCAATCCGCGTTCGGATATAGTCATTCATTACTTTGTTTGTAAGAAAACTATCATTATTATTTTGTTTACGAATTAATAGGGGAAGTCGTTTTGGTTTGCGGTAGTTTTCGTACCTATCTATCTAGACGACCGATGTGGCGCGGTGGGCGAAGGTCCACCTGCGACGCAGGAGGTTGCGGGTTCGATTCCCGCCTCGGAACAATTGTGTGTACGATCTGCAGATATTTGTTCCGGGTGTTCTGGTCGTTTTCTATATATAATAAAAAACAATATCTATCTATGTAATGTATTGTATTATGTATATCAGTTATCTAGTACCCATAACACAAGCTCTGCTTACCATGGGGCTAGATAATGCTGTGTGATTTGTCCAGCATTATTTTATTATTTATTTATTTATTTATCTATTATATTCTCATAATTTTCTTGTGTCTCTCTAGTATTTCTTTTATTACTTGTTTCAGTAACTTTCATTCAGTAACTCTAACCTAGACACAGATACATAATACAATACAATTACTCTTTATTGCAAACCAAATAAAAAAACAGATACACAAGACAGAAAAAATAAATACAGAATGTGGTGTACAATGGGCGGCCTTATTACTATGAGCGATCTCTGCCAGGCAACCTATGGATGGACATGAAGTGTAAGAACAAGTACAGACGGTTTAAGTTAATCTTTATCGATCTGTGAATTACTTCAGGCATTATGCGGCAAGCTGAAGACATGACCTGTGTCCACCAGTGGACTGTGATAATTATGATGAATCTTCAAATGTAACTTCGCAAGTGAATCCAGCTGATACAGCTAGCGATAATTTAAGCAAGAATTTCGCTTCGTTATTCCCAAAAAGTTAAACGGAATTTTCTTCTCGTTTTGCGTAATAACGTTTTGTATGATAATGTGCGGTACTTTATTGGCGGTATGTGGAAAAAATCGGATTTCTTGCCCCAGTATTTCTATTAGATAGTCTTACATTTAATAAGGAAAAGTTATATTTCTGAGAAGGGATCTGTTATATCCAGGAATAATGTGCCACGAATGAAGAGATGCGTGATGTATAGCAATGTTTGAAGATTTCGGATCCCGTATTTTGGTCTTGTAGATAATGTTTTGACAAACGGTTGAGCTTCAAGCAAACATAAACGTCATCATCATCATCAGCCTATAGCATTCCACTGCTGGACATAGGCCTCCCCCAATGAGCGCCATAGCGCCCTGTCTTCAGCTTGCCGCATCCAGCATCTACCTGCAGTCTTTCGCAGGTCGTATCATCGCACCTGGTCGGAGGGCGTCCTACACTACGTTTACCGAACATAAGCTTGGGTGTGGTTAAATGTAAGCATAACTTGAGTTCGTTATCAATTTTTTCTCGT
Source organism: Eupithecia abbreviata (assembly GCA_943735965.1). Taxonomy (NCBI): domain Eukaryota; kingdom Metazoa; phylum Arthropoda; class Insecta; order Lepidoptera; family Geometridae; genus Eupithecia; species Eupithecia abbreviata. Next base: position 1,889,890 of record OX030979.1, on the reverse strand, counting down.
TCAGAAACATTACATAGATACATAGATAAGTTTTATCATACCTAGAACAAATACCTGCAAAGCGTACAAACATTTGTCCTGAACCCGCAACCTATCCAATATCTAATATCCACTTTTCTTATTCAGGGTGGCAAATAAGCTTGTATTATTATTGTGATATTTATTTTCGCACTGGAACTTAAAAACATAGGTACAATAAAAACTTGTTTCACAAACGAAAACAAATGAGTGTTATGGAAAACTACTCGTAAAAGCATAAAAGAAGTAAAAAAACTACACGACTGTTTCTGCGCTCATATTTTGGAATACATACGCTAGCAAAATAGATAAAAATATCCGTAGTAAATGCTGAATATCTAGCTAATATTGGACATGAAACATGCGCAAAGCCTTGCGAATAGTCTGTTTGCATTAATTTTAAAGCCACCAGTGACAACTTTTTCGTTTCCATAGAATGTTCTCGACGCTTCATTTATTATATGGAAACAAACCCGGAACATCCTGCGTCGCGGTTGTTTATGTTTACGTTTCGGATTGCGTTGCGGAAGTACAATACACAAACAAACAAAAATAATATTAAAATAAATCTAATCAATTTTCATTATATTCGTGATACAAAAATTATAAAACAAATCATCATCATCGGTCGCGTCTATTCGGTCAAATCAGACCTTTCACACTACGCGTCTAATCATGGACATAGGCCTCCCCAATGAGCGCCATAGCGCCCTGTCTTCAGCTTAAAGCATCTAGCATCCACCTGCAGTCTTTCGCAGATCGGTATCCCATCTGGTCGGAGGGCGTCCTACACTACGTTTAGATTTTCGTATAGAAATATAATTTTTCAAAGAAAAACTGAAAATAAATATACCTAAAAATATAATGGGCGGAAATATTATAATTTATATATAAAAATTACTAGTGATGTTCACATAATTTGTGATCTATACAACAAAACAAAGATGGCGTTCCGAAATAGCCTGTTATTGTTCGTCACAGTCTGAACTTCAGACTGTTACATAAACACTCTTTGCCCAGCCGTAGGATCCAGCGAGCTATTCCAACTATAAATATACTTCTACACAAAAAAATACAATGTATTAACCTTATATCATACCACCAACCCTAGTGAAACATCTATAAAAACAGGGTGTTCCCCGCAAAGTTATAAATCAGACTTGTGTAAACGGTTCATAGGCAAAAGAAACTTTCCTTACAAGTCCAATAATGTATAAAGAAAGAAATAAATTATTGTTTTGACAAGCTGCCTGTTTTTCTTCTTTGAGACTTTTATAATAAAGGTCTAGTTTTTCGTAGTAGGTATATCAAAACATACCTATGTATTTCAATGTTTGTAGGGTTTTTTTTAATTATTATTGAGTTCTTTCTTTATTGTGAAATAAACAGTAAATCAAAAAATCAATACATAGTTAGGGATCCCTATAACAATCATATCCACTGCTGGACATAGCCCTGATTAGCACCTTATTGGCTCATTACGTTCGCCGGGGTCAGTTTTTTGAGTAGTGGTGGAGTAATGGTAGCCTGATGTAGCCCGGGGATTCCCAGCACCCCCGCCGTTACAGTGGTCACTAGCCAGGAATAGCGAGGCGGCCGGGAACTGGGCCCGCCATTTTTTTTTCTGTATTTATTGAGGGTTAATTAATGCCCACCTCCAACACACTGGCCATGTTTGGTGATAGATCTGTTCGGCAGGAGGCGTCACCTCAGAGTTGGATTGTGAAAACTCTAAGCTGGCACACCATACGGGCTACAACAATAAGTTTAGTATTTTTTGTCCGTAATACAAGGTTAAATATTTTATAGTCAATATAGACCTTCGTTTGAACACATTCTGAGCGGGTGGAGAGTAAAGATGTGATTATCTAACCAGTTCCGCTATGCATAATTTTGTTTGTTATTATTAAGTTTAGGTTATGATAGGACTGGTATATTTCATAAAGTAAAGGCCTTAACAATATGATAGGAAACAAATATCTAACTAGTTATTTTGTATTACAAATATCACGGATGAAGGACCAACCAACTCAACATTATCCATTCCCTAATATCTTCTGACATGTGATAAGGAAACCAAACATACATAGCAATTTCGAGGACACGTTCAAGGAAAAGTATGAATCAGGTCAAAGTTCTTAAAGTTCCAATTTCAGTGCATTGTTTTACCCAAACAAAAACAACGTATTCAATCGAGGAGAGCGTGAAAAAACTTGATACTTTCATATTAGTTATTGCCATAAAAGCTTTTGTGAGTTATTACAAAAACGTACCATAGTTTTTCAGCTCTATGGGTATAACAATAGATGCGATTACTGCGGAAGTAATAAAATAGTTATACGTTTTTATGATACGCGCTAGAATTGCTTGTCACAAGCCAAAGTTATATATTTTTGCCGCGAGCTCTGTTTTTGAGTTGTTGCGTGATTTTTTGTCAGTAAGGGAAGTTTTTTTTTATGTTTATGTAATAAATAAATAGTTATGAGTCGAGAAGAGCCTTTATTGCTCAATAACAGTTTCATGAATAAATGATAAATTAATAGTGGGGTAGTGTGTTTATATTCTCGATAACTACCTAAAATAATAATTCGGCTTTTTGCTAAAATAATAATTACCACCCAAAACAAAAACAAAAGGCGTCCAGCAGTGGAAGTCCATATGCTGAGGTGGAATGTCAGTCTATAGCTGCACGCCCAATGAGTCCTAGTGATAAATTTCCCTTAGATTTTATCTTACAGGTCTAAAAGAGGCGACTCCACCTTAATCCCGTAATGCCGATAACAGCCCATTACTACTTGCAAGGAGTTCTGTGAACCTGGTGAACGCCCCGCCTCCTTAGTTCCTTTACATTGACACTGAGGGTAAACAAGTGAAACTCGATCAGATTTCTCGATATTAAGCATTCGAATAATCTATCTATAATATATAAAAATGAATCGCTGAATGTGTTGCTAAGCACAAATCTCAAGAACAGCTGAACCGATTTTGCTAATTCTTTTTTAGAATATTCCTTGAAATACGAGGATGGTAGAGAAAAAAGAGAAAATTTAAAAAATTGCCTGAAACAAATGACCGACCAGTGAAGCCGGGACGGGCCGCTTGTTTAAAATAAAGATTGTCAAAAAAAAATTTTTGTCTCGCTCAAGGATTTTGAGACTTATTTTTAAAAAAGTCTTAAAGTTTTATAATTTGACAAATCACTAATCATATTAAGCGGGCCTCAGTATAATTATACTCGTAATTGTTTTGGTTGTATTTTTCATTTTTTTTATCACTGGTCATCGATTTAATACCTAAGGTATAATTTTTCCGTCTTTATTCTCTTGTATAAAACTCAAGAACACTAGAAAAAATATATAACGGAAACGAAAAAATACTAGAATGTTTGTTTTTGGTACGATCAAAAAGCTTTATCACTATCAACTGCGTTTATCAACCACCCGATTCTATCGCACGACTTTCTGTCCATAATTTACCGCAGATTCAGTTCTAACCTGAAGTTAATTTAGACAGACCCTACGCTTCTTAACTTTCTGAGAGTTAATTAAAGTTGCGTCGCAGGTTCAGGCGGTGATTTAGTGCCGCCACTCCTAGTGGAGTCCTGCCCATGATATGAGCATAATTATCTTGTGAAAAGGTAACTTGGGTACGGGAGATATGTCTAATGTCTACGAGTATCTATGAAGCTGAATCAAATGTGCTGTCTAAAGTAATTGAAAACGGGGTATTTACCATGATGAGATTTTTGAGTTTTCCAATATTTCGGCACATGCGCCATGATCACGGAATAACTGTGCCGAAATATTGGAAAACTCAAAAATCAAATCATGGTAAATATCCCGTTTAAATTGACTTTAGTGTTAATAACCATGAAAGTTTTAAATTTGCTGTCTTTTTTCTGATGAATGAAATAGACACTAATTATACCAATGGTTTCAAATTAAATTCTACGGATTTTTAACAGCTACCTGCAGGTCATTGCAAGAAGGCTGAGCACAGCCTCCCCCTTCATGCTGCTCTGGGCGAAAGTCCATATTTTTTAGTGAATTTAATGTTTTCTGTATGTGTTTTTTTCTGTTTGTTGTAAAAATTTGTCTCATTATATGGACTGATCTGAATACTGATACTGTGTCTCAAATAAATTATTTGATTTGAAAAACCTATGCTAGAAGATTTTAAAATTACTTTAGTAAGTATTTGAGCTCATATTCACGTAGCAAAATAAATGAATATCAATAATTGAATTTTTGACGACCGATGTGGCGCGGTGGGCGAATGTCCGCCTGCGACGCAGGAGGTAGCGGGTTCGATTCCCTTCTCGAAACAATTGTGTGTACGATCTGCAGATATTTGTTCCGGGTATCTGGTTGTTTTCTATGTATAATAAAAAATATCTATGTATGTAATGTATTGTATTATGTATATCAGTTATCTAGTACCCATAACACAAGCTCTGCTTACCATGGGGCTAGGTAACTAGCCCCATGCTAGTGTGAATTGTCCAGCATTGTTTATTTATTTAAAATGGACTAATTATTGTTACAGGTAAGAACTTTTTAGTGTACGGTGATTGGTGAGACCTGCGCGGGTCAAATTGATTCGAAAACGCGCGTTTCTGGAACAAAATGTATGAGGTGGTACGTGTCACGCCGATGGACGGTGAGCATTATTCGTAATTCCCTTTTTTCCTAATCCGTAATTACAGTATGGTTTTCCTCAAAGGAACGACTAATGGTTTTTGACGTGGAAATGACCTTAGTTCCCGATATACATTTCGTAGGTAGATAGGAAAATATTTATGTTTCATGGGTTTTCTACTTGTAGTATATTTTATTTTTATTGGTGTATAGACACTTTTGAGCACTTTGTAAAAGCGGTAGCATTTAGTGCATTGCAATGAAAAATAATGTAAATTTCACGACCGATGTGGCGCAGTGGGCGAAGGTCCGCCTGCGACGCAGGAGGTTGCGGGTTCGATTACCGACCCGGAACAATTGAGTGTACGATCTGCAGATATTTGCTCCGGGTGTTCCGATCGTTTTCTATGTACCTATAATAAAAAATATCTATGTAATGTATTGTATTATGTATATCATTTATCTAGTACCCATAACACAAGCTATGCTTACCATGGGGCTAGATAATGCTGTGTGAATTGTCTAGCATTATTTACTATTTATTTATTTAGAATGCTTTAATTGCAAGTTTTTTCCATTATCCGTTAACGGTTAAGTCAAGTTCCATAATAAAATAATGTGAAAAGTATGACCACAGATAATATAACTTTTCTAATACACGGGTAGGTACTAGATTATTTGTTTTCCAGATATAACTCTATTACTGTTTGAACAAATTGCTTTTTCGACGAGACATAGTATTTCCACCGAAAATATTCTGAAGAGATTTTCTTATGTTGACTACATTGTCCTTTCAACGAACATTTATCTTCTACAGCGCTATTATTCATCTCAAAAAAACAAATTATATCAGATCTTAACTCTTTGGATCACAGACCATTACTTTCAGTTAGTTTTTCACATAGAGACTTGGCATCAATTTCATTCACGTCGCCTGACATTGAGTTTTCCCTTCGCTTTTGAATTTATATCTTCCGATGTAGGTAGATTACCTTCGATTATTTTCTACTAGCTTCTGCTATTTTTTCCATCTAAATTTCGGTTTAATGATCTTCTTTTTTTAAGTATATATGTATATCAGTTATAAAGTACCCATAACACAAGATCTGGTTCTCTTGGGGCAGCATTATCAATTTATTTATATTATATATATATTTATATATTATACTCAAAACTTATACAGCAAATAAGCAATATATGCATTCAGCAGTTGCGTATATCAAATATCGAATCATCTATCAACTGAATTGATAGTCTACCTATAATGTTTTTCAAATGAATTTCATGCCTGAGCCGCCATCATACCAAATCATAATAACTTACGATCGTAGTAAACAGAACGCACATGAACTAAAACCGTAGGTAAAACATTAAATCCAAGATAAAAAGCCGTGCATCGATGTTTTATTACCAGCAATATTTGTATCAGTTTTATTTATTAAAAAAGCGGACGCGCTCCCATAGCAGACGCACGCATTCTATATTTAATCGAACGCGTGCCCCAAAACAACGACCCACAATATTTAGAGACGCGGCGCGCGCGCACGTCTACCGTCGCGTGAAATCTATAAAATGACAGCGGAAAGTGATGTGAAGTGATACAAAGTGAAGTGAAATGTTCAATTTCAAGTTAAGTTCTAAGAAAGGGAAGGATGAACCCTTGTACTGCTACCGGAGCGTTAAGACCAAACCTCCGAAGACACCGACCCTATCGCGAGCGAGGAGACATCAAAGACGTGAGTTTCTGTACGATAGATATACGTACACGTGTGCGAAAATAAACACAGCTTAATGAGGTGCAGTTCTGTCTGTGTGTTCGTAGCAAACACCGAAATTAGATGTTTCTGCTAATGGGATGCGTTGAAATCCGGGATAAGCTCAGTCTGCTTTAGTCTACAGACGCACTGGGTACGAATGAACGTATTGGATAGGAAATGGAATTCTCCGAACTGTATAGCAATTTGCGATTTTATGACAGTAATAGCGTTTATTCTAATAAAACAACAAACAGAGCTTCAGAAACATTAGGTCTTTTTGCAGTTAATTAGATAAAAGAGGAAAAAGTACCTATTTTATAAAAACTTGATATCGTATATACATAGGTACAATGCAAATCAAAACTTGTTAAAGTGGACAATAATAAAAGAAACAGTTCGCAAAAAATCACGCTTTGCTTGAAACTAGTATTGTTTTTATGAAAACCAGCAAAAATATTTGAATTTTGCGCGAATTCGTGTCACATTCCGAGTCCGGAATCCAGTTTTTCGGTTTTCCGGTTGATTCCATCGAATTAGAACACCCCTGGGAATATCATAATCATTATATTGCTCTTGATGTGTCGAGACGTGTCCTTATGTACTCATAGCGTACGGGATAGACGCAATCTCAAAGGTGGCCTCAGTCTGAATTCCGTCGGGCGTGTAGTTGTACCAGTGATCATCTAGTTAAAACTGATGAGTATCACAGATACTCTTGGGATTTCATTCAGTTATCTGGCTCATTCATTTGTTTTATCATTCTGTTGATAATGCCCGCTTATAAAACTTGCCAGGGACATAAGAATATACTATAGGTGATTGTCTATTCTCATGCCTGGAGCTATATTTTGGTAAACTAATCGCTTCTCCCTATGATATTGACACTGGAATCGTCAAATAATGACACATTTTGTAGTAATAGTACCTATTCTACTTTTAATGGCAGAAACTACAGGAGGGGGTCGCACGTCAGAAGTGTAAAAATTGAAAACCTACTGTTCTAACAATTTCTCCGTGCAAATACACGCACGATTTAGAGTTTATTTCTCAATGGATTCTATGTTAAGATTTTGCAACGATACCATAGTCTATACCATAGTAGTATGACGACCGATGTGGCGCGGTGGACGAAGGTCCGCCTGCGACGCGGGAGATTGCGGGTTCGATTCCCGCCTCGGAACAATTGTGTGTACGATCTGCAGATATTTGTTCCGGGTGTTCTGGTTGTTTTCTATGTATAATAAAAAAATATCTATCTATGTAATGTATTGTATTATGTATATCAGTTATCTAGTACCCATAACACAAGCTCTGCTTACCATGGGGCTAGATAATGCTGTGTGAATTGTCCAGCATTATTTAATTTAAGTGATAGTAACGCCATTGTTAGCAGCAGAATTGTGCCCCTGTGGCGGTCGCGACGTAAGCATCGACCTGATCGACCCCTTCAGACAACGCAAGTCATCAGAGCCGACTTAGGAAACTCAATAGAGGAAGGGCAGCAGGTACCTTATGTTTATCTTGGACCTCTGTGACGCGATGAGCGAAGGTCCGCCTGCAACGCAGGGTTGGGTTCGATTCTCGGGACAAATGTTTGTACGATCTGCAGATATTTGTTCCAGGTGTTCTGGTCGTTTTGTAAGAGTTAGGAAATAAACATATTCTGAGTAACAGATTAACGGATACATCCGTTGCGTATCCCTAAAATGACGGTCGGCAAGCAGTGATAATATATTTTTATTATTTTTGTGTGAGATCCATATTCGTTTGGAACCCGTTAAATCAAATAATATCCTAGTACCTGGAATAATTCACGTATTTTCAAATCCTTGTTTCTCGTGAAATCAAGTTTCAGACGTAATTGGATGACTGACAGACGAAACAAGATCGATCGTAGTGAGCGGTTACAGAACATTTTCAAGAGGAAAAATACCCTGTATTTGGAAAAAACAAACTGTCATAGTACCCAGAGTGTTATTACGAATATCTGCACACATCAAAGTGTCATCATCATCATCATCAGCCTATAGCAGGCCACTGCTGGACATAAGCCTCTCCCAATGAGCGCCATAGCGCCCTGTCTTCAGCTTGCCGCATACAGCATCTACCTGCAGTCTTTCGCAGGTCGTCAACCCACCTGGTCGGAGGGCGTCCTACACTACGTTTACCGAGTCGTGGTCTCCACTCAAGAACACGTTTGCCCCAGCGGCCGTCGGTTCTTCGCGAGATATGGCCGGCCTACTGCCACTTCAGCTTGCTAATTCTTTGAGCTATGTCGACAAGAGAACCAAGGTTGGTTCTCTGTCGGATGTATTCGTTACGAATCCTATCCTTCAGAGAAAATCGACGAATATATTTAAAAAAGTGGCCAGAAGATCTACCTTGCTAATTGGTAGCCATAATGAAATTTAGCTTTTCTTGAGCGGTAATTCATGATAACTCTTCAAGTACTCACCTATTAGTCCTAATGAAAGGTACTTTAATTAGCTTATTTAAAAAAAAAACTGCAACTTTGCAAGATTTTTTTCCTGTTTTCTTAATAAATTTAAATTTAAGAACTTACATAAGATTGGTTTATATTCAGCCGTGAACGAATATAGGCTGAGGATAATGGGTTGATTGATTGATGTTGTTTATGGTGATGACAGCTGGGGTAAACGTGTTCGTGAACCACGACTCGGTAAACCTAGTATAGGATGCCCTCTAGCCATATGGGATGACGACCTGCGAAAGACTGCAGGGAGTTGCTGGATTCGTCGAGCTGAAGACAGGGCGCTATGGTACTCATTAAGGGAGGACTATGTCCAGCAGTGGATTCAATAGGCTGAGTGAATGAGTAGATTAATTATTTCGAAAAAGTTATTAAAATTCTTTGAAATCCACCCAAAGGTGTCACAAACGACTTTCACAAAAGGAAGCAAGCTCTAACTCCTTTCTGGGAAGTCGCCGACGGAAATAGTACAAAACCATAAACAAAAAGGTTTATTAGGCCAACATGTGTTTCTGGTGCATAAATTTAAACGTGTTTAATGTTTCCCTGCTTAATTTAAACAATAAACTCACGTTTTTATTCGGGTAAATAGGGTGAGATAGTCGTTTTATTGTGTAACAAGGTAACACAACTTCACCTTTCATTTTAAAAGGGACTAAATTTTAAACAGCTTGGAGGCGGAGTAAAATGCCTTGGATAGGCATTTATGATTTTGAATGCAGTTATAATAATGTAAGGATTTTATTATTATTATTATGTCTCTCATTTACCATGATCTCGGGCCATAAAGTGACCCGGTCATTTGGAAGGCTTGCGTGGGGCCGAAGCCAACGGCACAGAGGCCCTTTGAGAAGTTAATCTAAAGGCGATGGCTACACATAGCGGGTATTATTATTATTTAGACACCACAAACTAAATTCTACTTCAAATAAATTTATCGTAGAAACTACATATGTACAAAAAGATCTTAAAAGCTAATAATAATAAAAAAACTTAACTTAACTTAATTAAGCACACATTACACAACACTTTAAAATATAAATTAATATATAACGAAGAGAGTAAGTGGCTTGTTAGATCTATTAAATGATTGCAGATCCTACACTTAGTCGTGAAGACTTGTACTGTAGGTCAAGCTAGGTAAAACAACAGTTTATCCATTTATTATGGAAGTAGGTAGTACCTACAATTCATAATAATAAATAATGTTGGACAATCCACACAGCATCATCTAGCTCCAAGGTAAGCAGAGCTTGTGTTATGGGTACTAGATGACTGATATATTTAATACAATATATAATACATAGATATACATATATTTTAGAATACAATAAACAATACGAGTATTTAAGAATTATTTTTATCTTTATACTGGTTAAAGAATAAAGCATGCTCTTTTACAAAACAGCCAATTTGGAAGATGTATAAATAATTATTAACGTAGGTATTAACAATTTAAAACCAAAAACGAATGTTTTACTACTCTAACAAATATACAAATGGAAGGCGTGTGAACCAACATAATTTGCAAATGGATATATAAAAATTTTGCAAATATTGAAATTCTCTTTTGGCCCTGTGCGAAAAATTTGCTTTATAACTAGGAGTGATGGCTATCACACATACACATGGTAGAGTAATTGGATTAGTATTGAATGATCGCATGGGCCAGTTTTTGGGTCGAGTGGGTTGACCCAGTGGATCAACTTTGAATGAGTTTTGTTTATCATAACTGGACCTACCTATGGGCCTACTTAACACTTTGAGTGCTGAAATCACACGGTATGTGTTTTCTACAAGTGACTAATATGCGTAAATCCACACTAGCGCAGCGGCTGAGAAAATTCAGATCTGTATGACTCAGCACAGCCGTAATATTTTTCGAACGAAACGCATGTGCGGCGCAACACAACCGCTGTGAAGAGCGGCAGCAAGAATTTTTTAGGTTGAAAAAAAGATGGCTGTCGTCGAAAAAAACCGCAGTCAAAGTGTTAATCATCTTATCGTTAATAGGTACAAACGAAATGATTATTTTAAGTATTAAGTATTTTAAGTAACCGACGTAGCTTAAAGAATTAGTAAGCTCAAGTGACAGTGGGTCTGCCATATCTCGCGAAGGTCCGACAACAGCTGGGGTAAAAGTTTTCTTGAGTGGACACCGCGACTCGACAAAAGGAGCGTAGGACGCTCTTTGGCCAGGTGAGATGACGACCTGCGAAAGACTGCAGGAAGAGGCCGGCGGGGTAAATGATGCTGTGTGGATTGTCCAGTATTATTTATTAATTTTTATTTTATTCAAGATCAAAGGGCATCTACATATTGTGATCTTAAATATAATCAATCATAGGCCCTTCTTGGGAGTTGTTGATTTGTTGTCGGTCTATTCTTGGCCACTACACTTTAGTATCTTCTTCTTGAAGATAACGCAGAGGAAGATCCTATTGAATAATCATTATTTATTGCTAATCTTCTAACCGTTTAATAGCAGCTCGCAGAGATCTCTCCTCAATTAATACAGACAGCAAACAGACACTTCACGTCGCCTCGTCTTAAGAAAAATCTGCACAGTCTCGTAAAAAAATTGTTATAATCTTGGACTTCCGCCGACTGATGGCTCAAGTCCAATGAGGAGTCCATAATTAGGGTCAGACTCTTTTACGCAACTTCTAAATATACCGACGTCCTCACTCAATGGGGGATATCTGACGTGTCGTCATGGAGACGACTAACTTCTTAGAAACGGAGTTAGACGGGTATTGACTTTGAAAAGCTCTCGGAAATTAATAGGTAAATAGGTCTGGAGTATTTCAGACTGCATCATGAAGAACGTAAACAGAGTTTCTGTAAAGGCATTATACTACTCGGTTCTAGAAGCCGAGATATTTTATGTAAACAAATGATAGATAGAGAAAGAGATAGAGAGACATTTATTGGACCATGCACAATTGCACAGAACAAATAAGGTGAAAATTATATAAAATAAGGAATCATTATTATAAGATTTACTTAATACTTAACCCATTAATGGTCGCCGTACCAATTTGGGAACACCTAAATAATGAGGGTAGAAACAAAAAGTGTTGACACCAGTCGTAATGTTATTTCAGTTTTGAGTAGTTGGAAGTGCAGTGATTGAATAAACATTAAAACGATTTTGCTATCATAAGTGGTTTTTTGATAATTTCTTGCTGAATTTTTATATCAAGAGAAGTGTGGAGGTATGTATTGTTTTTTTAATATTATATTAAGTAGATAAATATAAACACCCTGATTACTTACTAAATGTAAAATACAATAAATAATTGATGATTTGTAGCATATTGAAGTAACATATTTTGATAATTTATATTTTTGTGATGTTTAAAACATTACTGTGCCAATTCGGGTACAGTGGCCACAAGTGTAGTAAGTTTATCCATATTTTTTAAAAGTTTGAAAATGAGTCATAGGCGTAGATTTAGCGCTAGTCACAACTTTCAAGGCTTAGAAGAGGCTATAAATTCCATAGAAGGTTGGGAGTATGATTTGGCGATAATTCCTCCAAAATCCAGTGTCGTCATTGATGCAGAAGAAGGTTTCGACGACAACGATGCTGTATCTAACTTTCCACCATATCAAATGCTTGGCGATTGCACGAACAATCTACAGCAGAAGCCATGGACCAACTGCTTTTTTGACGAAAAATAACCAGATTCTATCTGAAATCGCCCCAAAGACACTCAACTCGTCCATCAACATCAAATATCGAGGGTTTTCAACTGGACGGCGCCGACCACGTACCTCAAAAGCCCCCAAAACGAGTACGCTGTGTTATTTTCCATAAAGAAGCCGCTGGGGCTGCAAAAAATGCAAGAAAACCCTGTGCATAGAAAAGCTTTGTTTCGAAAATTATCACTCATAAGTGGCCACTGTGCCAATTTGGGCACACCCCTTCAAAATGCTGAAAAACAAAAAAACCTAACTTTTTTCCTTTTCTGATTTTTTTTTGTAACCTATAGAATAAATAAATAAACAAAGTTTCGGATAAATCCATGTAGTTTTTGTTTGACCATTAATGGGTTAAAAGTAGGAGTTATACACCTAACCCACCACAGGTAGACTAATAATAATTTTAGTTCTAATAAACTAGGTGATTGTGTGTATATTGAATTTAAAATTAATATTATAATCAATAGTTATTTGATGGTATAGAAGTTTGCCATCATCAATAATTTATTTTTTTATTTTCTTCACAAAGGTTCTCATAAATTAGATACAAAATAAAGCCATTTAGTTTATATACTAGATCGAACCTGTATTGTGAAGACTGGTGCCTGATGTAGGTTAAGAAAAACCTGTATTACAGGTCACCAGGGCTTCACTCTACGGACCCGTACAGTACCCGTGATTACAGTAGGTACCTGACTTAATAGACTTAATGTATTCGAGATACAGTTAAAATCAAGATAATAAAAGTTTAATCAAGCTTACAGCATCAAGTAATAATTATGCAAAATGACAATTAATCAAAGATATGTATTTCATGTATGAAAACCGTACAAAAACGGCGCAGAAAAAGATGCGTTTAGCAGTACCTACCTATACCTATAACTTGACCTTTTCTCTAAATCAGTGGCAACAATCATCTTAATAATGATTACAAAATAATAAAGAAGAATGATAAAATAATTTAGAATAGAAAATGATGGAATAATATCATATGGATTAGGATGGAACAGAATCATATATTTTTATGTCTACCCACATAAAATGTATCTCTAAATTAAACTCATCGATCATTCTGATTAGCTAAGCGTCACTGATTGATTGATTGAGTACCTCTCCAATCCTTTGCGTATATGTACCTATGTTTTGTGACATTTTCAAAACATTTGTGACTTTTATTATTTGGATTTCAATGCCTTAGCTGCCCCAGCTTACAGCTGTTTCCAGTGTTTTGAGTATTTCCTTACGAAACTAACAAAATACTTGGCTGTGTGTTTGTGAAATTGCTTTTAAAAAGCTGCAAGGACATTCCTTAGAAAACATTTTGAAATACGAAAACATTTTGAAAATAGAAATGTCCAATTCTATAGGTAGTCGGTACGTAAAAGGACACAAATAGAACCTTTTCTTAACGTTACAGAGAAGAAGCCTTTTAACTCTGAGTTTACCCTAAATATATGTATAATAAATAAATAAATAATGCTGGACAATCCACACAGCATTATCTAGCCCCATGGTAAGCAGAGCTTGTGTTATGGGTACTAGATAACTGATATAAATAATACAATATATTACATAATATAGATATTTTTTATTATATACATATATATATTTATATATTTTTTATTATTATATAATAGGCGAGTGTCTTAAAAAATCTACTAAGTCCGTCAGTTGGATTATTAAAAGATATTGGACCCGTGTTTTTTTTTTTTTTTTTTTTTTTTTATTTATTTACCAACTTAAAGATAGTTACATGAAAAAGCTTAAAAATAACACGAAGGAAACCACAAAGGTTTGTATATGTGTTATTAGCTGAGAGTCAGCTGAATAGAATTTAATAAGTTTGACAATAAAGTTATTCAATTTCAGGCAATAGGATTATAAATTGGAATTAGGTAAGTAAATAGATCAGTAACTGAATCAAACCCCCTGATAATGATGTAGGTTCGATAAGAAGTGCGATCTGAGTTTATATTTAATGTTATTAGGTGTTATATTGTCGAGTAGTTCCATTGGAAGTTTATTTATTAACCGGGGAACCAGATAACTGGCGGTCCTCTCGCCGTACGCATTGTTTGCGCGCGAAGTGACTAACCGGTTTTGAGTAATAGCTCGAGTATGTATAGGGTGAATAACAACATGTCGAATGGTTTCATCAAAGAAATAATTTCGTATCATCATGTATTTAAATTGAGTATGGACGGGCAATACTTTACAATGCTTAAAGAGTCCCAATTCATCATCGTAAAATTTCTGTTTGACGTTATTTGAGACCATTTTTTTTAGTATTCTTAATTGAAGATTATATATTTGGTTAAGGTAAGTAGTGTAAGTACGACCATAGCTTGTTAATCCATATTGAATGTAGGATTCCGCTAGCGAGTTATAAAGCATGAGCTTGACTTTGAAGGGTATACGGTCCTTAAGTATTGCCATATTCGCTAGAAAGTGTCGTAGTTTATTACAGACACGCTCAATATGATTCGACCAAGTAAATTTGCTATCTATAAGTAAGCCAAGGTACATTTCACTACTGACGATGTCTATAGCGGGACATATACAATTCTTGTTGGTCGGGGCGTGCAGGCAATTGTGATCATGGGCAATTATATTTTTGAGTGGGTGTTTTTTTAAGTAAGGAGACTTGACTACTAACATTTTAGTTTTAATGGCGTTCAATACCAGACCTGCATCGTGACACCATTTAGTTATGTTGTTAAAATCAATTTGTAGGAGATCACGTGCTTTATTAGGGTCATCATCAACTGCTACGAGGCACGTATCATCGGCGAACTGATAGCATGTGGTATACCTAATGCATTTGCTCATTTCGTTCACATACGACAAAAAATGAAGCGGTCCAATTACGGATCCTTGTGCGGTACCCTCCGTTACTGTGACATAGTCGCTGTACGTATTATCTATTTTGACGGTATATTTTCGGTTGTTGAGGTAATTTTCACACCATCCCAATAAGGGGCCTCTGATTCCGCAGTCATCTAGCTTCTTTATTAACTGTGCGTGTTCTAGGGTGTCAAACGCACGAGAAAAGTCAATTAACAAGACCAACACATGTTTTTTATCATTTAAGTTACCGTTGACTTGATCTGTAAAAGTAGTTAAAAGATCACTTGTACCCTTTCCAGGTTGAAACCCAAACTGATTCCGGTACAGGACTTCATGTTTCTTGTAAAACCCATGAATCTGTCCACATACATATTTTTCAACAATTTTATCAATAGAAGAGAGCAGCGTTATTGGGCGGTAGTTTCTGTAGTCGTCATGCTTCCCCTTTTTGTAGACTGGTCTGACGCAGCCTACTTTTAATTCATCTGGGTATATCCCTGTTTTCACACTACAGTTAATTAAATTAGCTATGGCAGTAGACACATCTTTTCCTGTTAATTTTATGTCCGATACACTAACGTTATCATATCCAGGAGCCTTCCTTACATTTAACTTATTTATTATTTTGGTAACATCATCGCTTGTAGCTTTTTTTAATAGAATGCTACAATTATTTGGATTGCAGTAGGGACGGTTTACTAATTTTACACCACAGTTTGGTATAATGTCTTTGACTGCCTCGTGGAAACCATGGGCAAAATTCTCAGCAATTGTTTTTGCGGCGAAACCTTGAGAATCAAACGCTTTAAGAATTGCATCATCAATAGACAACGATACGCGACCCATCATTTGGTTTAATATTTTGTAAATTTTCTTTGTGTTATTAAAATTATTATTTATTTCTGTGATATAGTGTTTATTTCTTTTAGTTTCTAGTACTTTATGTATTTTATTGCGAGTTTTGTTATAATCTAGTCTCAGTTTTGGATCATTTGGGCTATTTTTACAGTCCCTGTATAGTTTATTACGTTTTTCGAATAATCGAGTAACGTTTTTATCGATCCAAGGCACTCTTGTTTGATACACATTTCTATTTGGGTATTTTTTTGTGGTAGATGCTGATTTGTTTGCGTTATTAAACGAGTTTCGAATAAACTTATAAATATCGTTAGGATTAGTCATGTCCATAGTATCTAGCCAGTTAATATTTTTTAGTTCCTTATACAGAATTTCATAATTGATAATATGTTTCTTTACACCCTGTTTGCGCGTCAGCGGTGCATCGCTGGTGCAAGCGATAACAATCGCCCGGTGATCTGCCAGTACGGTATCTAGCACCGCCGAGTACGGATGTGTTGTGGGGAATCGGACGAAAGCGTGGTCTATGCATGATTTAGTGGTGATATAAGTGTTAGTCTTTTTATTTAATCTTGGTTCAATTCTAGTGAAGTCCGATATTCCACACATCAGTCCGCGCTCGCTCAGTGTTTCTAGATAGCTGTCTTTGTATGATGAAATGGAATTTAGATCGATGTTGCAGTCGCCTATCATAAGGAGGTTTGGTTTCGAGTCAAACTGAGAAATGTACCTACCCAATTCCTTAACAAAAACGTTCTTAATCGTAGAGGGTGGTCTATAAATAGCACACACAACTACGTCTTGGTTAGGGCTAATTTTTAATGTGCCGGTAAGATTTTCAAATGTAAATGTAGTGTTTGGAATTAATGTAAATTTTAAGTGATTTTTGGTATAAATTATAATTCCTCCTCCTTTCCTACCGCAGCGTAGTTGTGTGTACATGTTATAGCCCGGTATATTAAATAGGTTAGAAATATTTTCTGAGATACCTGCCTCGGTTATAACTATTACATCTAGGGGAAAATTACAGTTTTGTACTTCAAACAGAAGTTTTGTAAAGTTTTTGGTCAATGATCTAATATTGATGTGAAAACATGATAGATTTAGATGACTTTTTACTGGTAGGTATTGAAGGAAACTATTAGCAGAGCTGCAATTAAAAATTTCATTGACATTAGTGTCCATATTTAATTTTAAGGAAACGAAAAAGATAGAAATAAGAGTAAGGTTAATCTAACTTATTAACTACTTTACTAAATAAGTTTAATACCTAGCTCAGTACCTACTTAGGTGTTTATGACGGGGTAGAAAAGGTAATCGATGAAGATTCTTTAGACTGCTTTAGGATTGTATTGATGTCTTCTATGGATCGTATATAGAATATCTTGCTGTTGCTAGTTTTTCTTGCACATACTCTGCCATCTTTACACCATACAAACTGGAATGTTGGGCCGAGTTTAGCTTTGGCATTGTACAACAGAGTTTTTACGCTCTTTGTTAGGGCTTCTCGAATGAAGATGCGCTCGCTGGCTTTCTCCTTAGGTACATCGGAAAGAACAAGTCCTACGGTGAGCTTCTTGTCCTTCCCAGCAGCTATCCATTGACTACGGGCAGCTTTAGAGTTCAGCTCCACGAGGATCGCGCCCGGCTTCTCCTTGCTCCCATGTAAGCGTTGAGTTGACGTTATATCTGTTTTATTCACATGAAGCTGGGATGTAACTGCATCTATCACTTTTTCAACACCACTGTGGTCAGTTAGTGGTAAACCAGCTATTTCAAGTGAAGTTGTCAGACTCTTCTGCTGGAAATTATTTATATCTTGTTCCAGTACTGACATTCTCAGATGTAGATTTTTATTTTGGTTCAGCAGATCTTGGTTTTTGTGTTCAAGATTTTTTATCTTGGTCTCTTGGTTAGTCAAAGACTTTTCCATAGTTGTTATTTGCTCGCTCATGAAGCTGAGTGACACTTCGAGGTTACGTATTTCTTCACGAAATGTTTTTTTCACCTCGCGGCTGATATCTTTTACTAGTTTATTAGCATCTAGGCTTTGTGTGTTTACGACAGTATCTGTGTCAGAATCATCCTCGTCGTCGTCGTCTGCAACTAGGAAAGACGACCTACGGGAGGCGTTTTTCAGACATTCTTCGCAGCTCCACTCAAAGCCTGGAGTATTTCGGAAAGTATTCAGCTGCTTGTTAGATAGCTTGGAGCAGGCCGGATCTGCGTGAACAATCTTGTTACATCGGCTACACTCCAGACCAGGCGCTTTTTTCGTGATGTTTTTCTTGCATTTCACACATTTTTGTAGAACCATCGCGGGTAGATATTCGGATCTTTTAGCAGGGTAAACACGCACAACCTATCGCAATCGCGCGTCAGCTGAGACTGAGATAGGTTGTTGTTGGTTTTCCTTTTGTCAATTTAACAAAAAAAATATGAAGATAGCCAGTTAAAGTTCCGCGTGACGTCACGTCTTGCTACACTTTTTAGCAAGTTGTGACGTCACGAGCCCCCACTCCTAAACTTTGACGCGCTTTATTTTTGAAAGTATTTGTTTTATTGACAAAAGAAAAAGTACGTGTCCAATATCTCATGATAATCTAAATGATTGACTAAATAGAGAAATATATTTTGACCCAGGACACTACCCTATTATATATCTGATCATATATAGGTACGAGTAAACTAAAAGTAAACTTATAGCTTGTCTATATAATTCCAGTCCTTTGGTGGAAATTAAAACTGCGTCGACAAGCAAACCTTACCTAATTCTATGATTTTTGTTATCAGATATAGGTAGTGCATGCGTACGCGTAGGAAAGCCTCGCACTCGGGTAATCTCTAAAAAATGAACAATAATCTAAAAAAAAAAAATCGTTCTGTTGATGATAGTGTACTTGTACTGAGGAGAAGGGCGCGGGTTCAAGTCCCGTCGAAGAATTCGAGATTTTTGGGATATTACAATACAAAAATACTTTATTGTACACCAGTTACAGATCATTATAAAACACTTCACATGATACAAGTACAATGGGCGGCCTTATCGCTTAGAAGCGATCTCTTCCAGGCAACCTTTACTTACTTAATTTCTTACCAAATCTGTTCTCAAAAGTAGGTTTATTGATCGTTTTTTTCATTTTGTAAGGTGCGCTCACTACAATTCACCCGAGTCATAATATGTACGCTGCTGCGCTTTTTAAACTATACAATGTGTATTCTCGAACCTTGATCAAAGTTTTAAAGTTACAGATCAAAAATAAAATAAAATTTGTTTTTTTTTTGAAAATTTCTAAAAAAAAATGATTTTACTAGGCTTATGTACCGAAATTGTATTTTTTCTTATTTTCTTAGCTAGGTAGACTATCTAGCTTTCAAATGAGGCTACTATGAATAAAATACACCGTTTAATCAAAAAGAGACGAAGAAAAAACCAGATGAAGTAGTTTTCAATAAAAAAAATATTAAATCGGCTTTATTTTTGAGATAAATAACATATAATTTTTATTTTTTGTTTTTTATCGATAAATATATGTCATGTATCCGCACATCTCGTTTGATCAAGGTTCGACAATACACATTGTATATACAGAATATAAAGTAAGTTTATTTCAGTAGTGTCCTATCTGCATTGTAATCGCAACCTGCGCTGCATCGTTTTTGTACAAACAGACATAAACTTTTTATTTTATTAATATTGGATTGGTTAATCGGGGAAATAGCTTTTTTTACTATAATTCCGATATTCCTGCATGTCTAGGTATTTAATAAAAGAAGGTAGTATTTTAGTTATGTAGAAAATTTACGATGATAAAATTATGCTACTATGGTAGCGCATATTTTAACATCGACAATTTGTTGAATCAATTCAAGAAATTTTTATTCTTATTAAATTAATGAGCTTTTTAACAAATAATAAAAAATATCAACTAAAGATGTCGCTAGAAAATGAAGGGCTCTATATAATGACTATATGTATTTAGGCCCTATATATTTATAGGCTTTTTAACACTTTGACTGCGGTTTTTTTTCGACGACTGCGATCTTTTTTTTTTAACCTAAAATATTCGTGCTACCGCTCTACACAGCGGTTGTGTTGCGCCGCACATGCGTTTCGTTCGAAAAATATTACAGCTGTGCTGAGTCACACAGATAAATAATCATTTGTGTTCAGTACAATATTAAAGTCGCGCCATGCGCCATGATCATGGAATAACACCAATTATTCCATGATCATGGCGCATGAAACAGTGCCTAAATATTGGATAACTCAAAAATCAAATCATGGTATATATCCCGTTTTAAATGACTTTAGTGTTAATAACCATGATAGTTTCAAAAGTACAATATTGTCCTTACCAGTTTTTAAAGCTCGCGTTAAGGGATTCTACCTGTCAGAATCGTGAATATTGGTACTTATTATTTATTTATTAACTAAGTATTACTAAGTAGTATATTATACATATATATATTTAATACTTATTTATCTTTAAATACTCATATTATGTTCATTTTTATTCTAGCTCTATCCTTGGTACACCCCCTGCCTTTCTTTAATTCTTTCCATCCAAAGGTTACCTGGAAGAGATCGCTTCTAAGCGATAAGGCCGCCAATTGTACTTGTCACATGTAATATCTTTCATAATATTCTGTATCTGGTGTACAATAAAGTATTTTTGTATTGTATTGTAATATTATCCATAAAAAAATAAATCCCGAATCGCAATATCTCAAACTGTTACGAACTTCAGTTATAAACGGAATAACTGAAGTTGCTGAAATATCAAACTATTCCAGAAATAGGATACTGATATAGACGCAGCATACGCGGTCTTTCAGACGACGCGTCAAACCGTGAAGAGCTACCACATGGCTCAGTACTGTGTTAAGGAGCGAATATTTATTATTAATTTTACCTTCTTTCTTCGTTCTAGTTCGATTATATATTTTTTGATTATATACTGTTCTATTGTGTGCACTGTATTTTTGTTTATGATGTGGGTCCTTTTATGTGCCTGGAATAAACTGATTTTATTTATTATTTATATAATGTGTTTCAAATTTATTGGTATTTTTACGAACCAGGAATTATTTATCAAACTCAAACTCAAAATATTTTATATCTTTAGGCTTACAAAATAAGCACTTAGACAAGTCATACTTTATAATATAAATATTATCAATTAAGATTATTTTTACTAGTATCATCGGAGTGCGGTCCATGTATGTTCCATCTACATAGTATAAAACAAAGCCTCTTCCCGCTGTCTGTCTGTCCCTATGTATGCTTAGATATTTAAAACTACGCAACGGATTGATGCGATTTTTTTAAATAGATATGAGAGAAATAGAGTGGTTCAAGAGGAAGGTTTATAAACTATTTGACATATATATATATACACGCGGGCGAAGCCGCGGGGCGCAGCTAGTGTTAACTAAGTGTAACTTTAAATCGCTTGATTTCCCTTTTTGCATTTTAAGTAGTTATTGTTGTGTACAAGTTACATATCCGTAAACTGCTATGTAGGCTTACAACATGGTCTGGTACACGCAAAATAGTAAAATTTATCTGATTAAAAAGGTAACTATGTAGTTATATATGTAGGTATATGTAGTTATATATGTAGGTATATGTAGTTATATATGTAACTATATGTATGTAGTTAATAAATAAAGGAAATGTCCTGCCCAAGCCACAGTCCGTCTGTACAGAAGCAAATGTCCGAAATGCCGGTCGCAACGCTCCGTGACCCGGCAGTAACGCTCGATCACGAAGACGTGCCCAGAAACTTTCAGTACTTTTCTTACGATCTATAAAATGACACATTTTTGAAGAAATGACATTAGCAGATCGTACACACATTCGGCGGGAATCAAACCCACACAGAGAAGCAGGTGCTAGATTAGACATTATGAAACGCAACGCAAATTACTAAGGTATATATTAATTAATCTAAATTTTATACAACCTCTAAGTATTTTAAACAACCTGCTTTGATTTTACACAACGTTATTTTCTACAAACGTCTTGCATAAAACGGATTCCAATTAAAATTATTTAGCACAAACGTTTCACTGATTACAGCGATAAATTACCACGAATCGAAACATTTATAACTACACCACAATAGAAAACCCCAAACCATAAAAATAGGCGGGAATACCAGACTGCGGCCCATAAAAATCACCATGAATCGAACACATCGATGCCATTACGCGTTCTACGAAACATTTTATCTGTGATGGGAGTGTTGCCTTCATGGCAAAATTTTGTTACAATTGGCGAAATTTTAGTTTTAAAAAGCATATTTTTTTCTTTCCAACACACATACTTATATCAGACTGAACTCAGGAGAAAATAATTTATAGCTGACGCAATGTTATTTATGAACAATGGTCAGACAAATCGCTGTCAGTGATAAGGCTACCATTTGTACTATGTTAATTTATATACACGATTTTCATGTATGTAATTTTTTTATTTCAATAAAGTGTTCATTCATTCTAACTAGTCTTCGGTCCGGCAATAGGCATAATTCAAATTAATCTACTTTGCAACAGTCTGACGTTTTGATTGATTGATTATTTATTAATACAAATAGGTTACATCATTAAGTTAGTAGTGCCTTAAAGCCTATGTTAGGTTTGTCTTAACACTATAGTACTCACTTAATTTAATTTTTTTTGCTTCAGTTAACTCTTGTTATATGTATTTTATTCCTTTAATTGGGTGTGATACTTACCTGCCACAATTCTTTTCAATATAAAAAATATTAAAACGTAGAATGAGCATAAATCATATTTTTTTTATGATGTCATAAAAAATGGAATACCATTTCCATCAGGCAAATCATTATTAGCAAAAACGTTAAGTCAAGCTGGTAACACTGCTGCGCGATACAAATGTCTTCCCATTATGTACAGGCCTTTACTCGTAAAAGGTTTTATAGTTCGCTTCGACACCGACAACAGATGTTTGATTCGAAATGTGTTGATTTCCAAAAAATCTGCCTCATTTTTATGTTTGGCAACAAAAAGATAGGTACTGAAAAAATCTTTGTAAGTAGTTGGAAAATTTAAGGAAATTCGAATTAAATGACTTTTTACGAAGGTTAAGAACTATCTTTCAAACAAGAGGCGGCTGGTCTTCTGGGTACCGATTTTAATTATGTTCTGACAAAGATCTCGATTGAACTCCATACAAAATGACATTTCTCTCTAATAACTTATTTTTATAATAGAATATTGCTTGTTTCATTACTGATTATTTGACTGTATAAACTATTTATAACATTTATTTGGTACTTACCTTATCTAACAATATTTAATATTAACCTTGTGTAATTAATAATAATAATATTAATAACATCTTAGGATGTTGACTTGGGGGTGGAAGTGTCTAATGGCGTAATAGCGAGGAAACCCGCTCACGAGCAGTCTTCGTGATGGTGAAATCGGGGCCGCACATCTAGACACCCCTCTGTCGTTTGCGCCGATGTTGTTCCTCTCCGGTAATTTACTCCGGCTTTTTAAGGAACCCATCCAGCATTCGGCAAGCCACCGTCTGCCACTCTTCTTAACATTATGAGTGACTTGTTTATGGCAGACGTCCGCAATCTCCCCTATAGCCCGATTACC
Organism: Eupithecia abbreviata; assembly: GCA_943735965.1. Lineage (NCBI taxonomy): Eukaryota > Metazoa > Arthropoda > Insecta > Lepidoptera > Geometridae > Eupithecia > Eupithecia abbreviata. Next base: position 1,865,936 of record OX030979.1, on the reverse strand, counting down.
CAGTCCATCCATCCATCACAATATCCTGGTTTTATTTCTTTCATTTTTCTTTGCAATAGTCTCTACACCTGGCGGATACCATCTTTGGGTGGCCGAGGATGATATCTGCTATGTGTAGCCATCGCCTTTAGATTAACTTCTCAAAGGGCCTCTGTGCTGTTGGCTTCAGCCCCACGCAAGCCTTCCAAAGGACCGGGTCACTTTATGGCCCGAGATCATGGTAAATGAGAGACATAATAATATTAATAATAAGTTGAAGTTCCTTTCTTTGCAGCCCTAGTCACCGGCCGCTTGAGCCTAGCTTCGCGGTCGGTGATCTACCGTTTTGATATATTTTTTACTGTAGAATAGTTTTATACAATTTTATTGTATTTTCTATAGTAAAAAATGTATTTTATACGAGAATTTTAATAAATGAGTGTTTAATAATAATAATTCTGGACACAATTCACACAGCATTATCTAGCCCCATGGTAAGCAGAGCTTGTGTTATGGGTACTAGATAACTGATATACATAATACAATACATTACATAGATAGATTTTTTTTTATTATACAGAGAAAACGACCAGAACACCCGAAACAAATATCTGCAGATCGTACACACATTTGTTCCGAGGCGGGAATCGAACCCGCAACCTTATGCGTCGCAGGCGGACCTTCGCCCACCGCGCCACATCGGTCGTCTTGTCATCAATTAGTAAAATGATTGGCCTAGGGCCGTTCTAATTACTTACATCAATAAATAAATCAAATTAGTTTACAAATTGATAAATTATTGATCGAATTGACAACAATATAATATCGCCTCTTTATATTATTTAGGTATGTCTGTCTTCCAAATAAATAAAATATGTGGTAATTCAAAAGTTGGTTTTATTCTTTACGTCAAAGAACAAAATTCTAATTCTTCTCTTCAGGTTAGGTATATTTGCTTCATAAAGACTGACAATGCTTCTTAGGCACGCAGCATATTATATCAATCGAGGTCTAAGCACGTACGCAAACTCGCATAGATCACATTCTTGTTTTTATTGGATTCTTACTTAACCTGTTTTTCTCTCGAGCGTCTTTATATTAAGGCTGTAATTTTCTGCTAGAAAATATGAGAATTTCTGACTTTTCATCATTGGGAAAAGCTTCTTTCGATGTCTGGTCGTCATCTTCTCTAAAACTATAATTTTACTGCTTTGAAAAAACCAAAAACGGACTTATAATCCATTTATTTTGCATTGTTTTGATTTTTTGCAGTACAATACCTATTATTATAAAATTTGTTATGGTTATGGAATCATCTTGGGATAAAATTTTATACAATATCGAAGGAACTTTTAAAATCGGTCCTTTTCATGGAAAAAACGACGAACATACATCGAGCGGAACATAGAACCTCCTTTTTCCCTTTTTCAAAATCGTTTAAAATATATCATCTTTTGAAACTATCATGGTTATTAATACTAAAGTCATTTAAAACGGGATATTTACCATGATTTGATTTTTGAGTTATCCAATATTTCGGCACAGTTGCATGCGCCATGATCACGGAGTAACGAAGTAAAGTAAGTATATCATCTTGTTATAGCCTATTACATCAAAGTCTCGTTACGAATTATGATGCTTTTATACTGCTCTTTTTAGATTCTTTCTTTGTGCCTAGTTTTAGTTTCGTAATAAAAACCATTCAAATATTCACCTTTACTCCGTAACTGTACTCTATACCTACTCCAAGTAAGACTCCAAGTTTTCACTTTGAGTACAATTACAAAGTAAAGGCTTCTGCATGAACCCTTTTAAACCCAGGTATGGCTTACAGGAATACAGGCTCCTATCTATTACCTAAGCAATGAATTGGACAACTGTCAACCTTTCGTAGTTTGGGGTACATAAATATTTCTATCTGCGGCCACCCGCGCCGGTGAGCCCTTGATAAGGGTCTAGCGACTTTGTATTTTGTAATTAAATTGTAACTTATACGGTGTAATGTTCCCCGTAAATGGCATTTTGATTTAGATTCCAGTTGAGACTCCCTTCTCGGTGTTGAATACTTTTGTAAAACAACTGCTTTCCTTGAATTATATACCTTAAAACTTCCTTTTGAAACATTTGATCGTGTAAATGGTGCTACTATTGATTCATCATCATCATCATCAACCTATGTTAGTCCACTGCTGAAAATAGGCACCCCCAATGAGCGCCATAGCGCCCTGTCTTCAGCTTGACGCATCCAGCATCTACCTGCAGTCTTTCGCAGGTTGTCTTTCCAACTGGTCGGAGGTCGCCCTACACTACATTTACCGAGTCATGGTCTCCACTCAAGAACACGTTTGCCCCCGCGGCCGTCGGATACCATTGATTACCATTATTATTTTATCGAATCTATTTAATATTGAATATAAATATAATTAATTTCGATTTAATGTAGATATACAGGCAATAACAAATTATGTAACAACTTTATTAATTTTTCAATATTCAGATGGACAAAGAAAGGAATGTTGTTTTTCCAAAACTAGGATTAAATTGAAAAGTCATTTATACCATGATTATTAATATCCTGTCAGAGATGACTTTTGTGTTAAACCATGATAGTTTCAATAGTTTTTTACTCCGAGATTTTATCAAAATGTTAACATGTAAGCTGCATATAAGTACATAACGTGGCTTTTTATACCCTCTGCTCATATTACCTATCACTTGATATTGTATGTACATTGGCGTCTCATTTTAAATAATAATAAATAGATAAATAAATAATAAATAAATAATGCTGGACAATTCACACAGCATTATCTAGCCCCATGGTAAGCAGAGCTTGTGTTATGGGTACTAGATAACTGATATACATAATACAATAACATAGATAGATACTTTTTTTTTATTATACATAGAAAACGACCAGAACACCCGGAACAAATATCTGCAGATCGTACACGCAATTGTTCCGAGGCGGGAATCGAACCCGCAACCTCCTGCGCCGCAGGCGGACTTTCGCCCACCGCGCCAAATCGGTCGTCAAATCTGTCAATGTTGCTCGTAAATTCTGTCCTTGATCGTTCGTCGATGTTTCCAAAACACGAGAGTATTTTTCTTAGAAATATCTTTCTTATATTTGTCAACAGCCTCTCGGCAATAACAATTTATATCACTCTAATATTTTTAATGCAAATATTTGGATGTTAGATGGATAAATGGGTGTATGGATGGATGTTTGTTACTTCTTCACGTCAAAACTACTGAAGGGATCAGGCCGAAATTTTGCACAGATGTTAGCTCTAAGCCTGGAATCAAACATAGGCTACATACACTTTTTATCCCAACAGGTCCCATCGCATAAAAAACGTTCGAAGCCGCGGGGAGAAACTAGTATCTAATAAAGTTTTAACTCAAATTATACTTGCTTATATCCTTGATAGGATGAGATGAGATAATCCACAATATCCATAAAAGTATGGCCGACTATTTTAAGTGTACCAACTTAATTATGTGTTCGGTCATATAATAAGGTTTCGGTGAAAATAAAAGTTTCCATCAATAAATGGAATCAATAGCCAAGAAGCACTATATGGGATAGGTTTCTTCTTTCTTAAATTAAAATTTATTTTGGTGAGTGATGTCGCAATCACTCCGCTTCTTGCAGACGGTAACTGACGGTGTAATAACCACCCTCAAACTGATTGGCTCTCAACTCTCCAGCTACAATTAAAAATCGAATCTCATCAAAATCAACGTAAAATACAGTTTCCACTTGCAGTTAACTCGCGGAACGCAAGCCAATAGAAGATAAATTTATTTTCAGCAGAAAAGGATGTTTCAGAAATTTCATTTCGTTCAAGCCGAAATTGAATTGAACGACTGGTTCAGTAATCAAATGATTAATTCATTTATCGTGCTTCGGGTGGCGATTGGTCGACTGTTGAGTGCTCTGAGAAAGTGGAACATTATTATTTTGACGTAAACAGAGAGGTTAATAGAATTAGGTGAAAATGTACACTCTAACGCATTTGTTCTAAATGCGTTAGCATCTGTACAAGTTGACAAGGTTTTTGTACCCTTATATGGAATCGAAGAGGGTAATTTTAAACTAATTAATAATTTACTCGATAAAGAGCTTTGAAAAGTTTTAATATCTATTGAGCTTTACTCAAGAAGATTTGAAACTTAAAAAATGATTAGCGCTCGGTACCTACCCACCTCGGTAGTACCGAGCGTGACCAGTCGTCGCGTCGTTACAAGGTGTTATCTGTTTTACACAGCAAGCGTTCGTTCGTTCTGTACGGGGAAGAAAGGCGATCGCAACGAGCAATGAATACAATAGAATAGAAAGACATTTATTCATAACAACTTAAATTAACAAAAGACATACTTATAGAATAGGTACATGTAGAGAGTTGTTACAAAAAGGCTCTAACTCATCATCATGCTGACTAAGCTCCATAAGAGACTTAGCCAGAAAAAATTAAATGAAAAAAATAAATTAAACGGATTCTAGCATACGGCAAAATTGCGAAAGTGACATTACTCCTCATGACACCGGTCAGTACACGGTTTTATAGATAGAGCCTCAATTTTGATTCAAACGAAACACTTCAAAGATATTTTCCATTACGCTCTTCACACGCAAAGTCTCTTCGCACGCGCCAAAAGGGGTTGAAGCTAGAAAAGGCTAAAACACCCCTTCCAGCCGTTTACATAAAATGTATAAAGATGTTAGTATTATGAAAAGTCAACGACCCCGTAAATTATACTCTGGGAGGGCACAGCTCGCAATGCTAAGTAATTGGGCTTATGGTAATGTGCGCAGTACTTTCAATGACAATAGGCCGAATAGCAGCTTCGGTATTATATTTTTGTTAAATTATACTTATGTAAAAATGGTCAATTAAAGTTTATTCAATCAATTATATTTTAGAAGACAACCACGCGCTCTCTTAACTCTGAAAGGCTAAAGTACCTACATCGTTATCTAACCGTTTTATTGTGACTTACTACATTTTATGTGAAATAAATTGTATATTATAAATGAATTTATCTTATAATTTTTGGTCATCCAACTACCTGCTACCAAAAATTGATTACCTACAACAAAGGTAACCTTCGTCAGTCAGCACAGCATCTTTTAAAAAATTAAATATGTATCAAAAAATCGACTTGTTACTTAATTTCGTGGCTAAGTAGGTTAGATCATTCCCTACTGATGGTATACTGAGGGGATGCGGGTTCAGGTCCCGCCGAAAACGAATTTCTTAGAGATTACCCCGTGTGCTAAGCCCTTGGCTTACGCACTATAATAACAGCATCTATTGTCATCTAGTTTTGTGGTGTTCGAAGTTTCAATTTTATGAAAAAAAAACATAGTTCTACACTCTTGAACTTTGTAGAAATTACTATTACTATCAGTTATCTAGTCTTGTCTCGGTATTAAGTCGGTCTGCTTCCGCTCCCAGAAACAAAAGACGAGAGAAGACGATCGTGTGATCTTTATACTTGTTCCCGTTATTCCCTTTGCTCTTCGCTTGTTCCCGTCAATAGCTTTGTGTAAAATGAACTCATGCTCGATCACATCTCCATTGCGATTCCTCTTCGGTGCGTTTTGTTTGCCTTCTTTTATATTATTATTGCACGCTATCACAAGAAAATGCCATACAATAGCAATACAATAGCAATACAATAGCCTCAAGCCTCAAGCTAAGCATATGATGGATCTATAAAATCGGTCAATTATCTCAAAACAAGGCAAAAGGAGGGTAAAATGAAGATGGTGTAATATTCTTATTTATTTGTTTCTACTCCTATTTATAATTTTCTCTGTTAATAAAACTTCATCATTATAATCATTATTTTTGAACTTGTTTTTGTCTCAGGATCGCTATTAGTGGCGTCCTTTGGGAGAGGCCTATGTCCTGCTGTGTAGGTACGTACAAGTACGGACTGTCGATGAAAGATGATGATTTAAATACCACATCTACCACCTACCATACAGTGTATGGTAGGTGAATTTCGAAATGTAAGCATTTAATTTAGAGTAGGTAAATACCTATTCTAAATTCAATGCTTACATTTCAAAGTTCGATTTCTGCATTATAAAGAAAAAAAATTGGTACCGTTTCGTTAGCTTTTGCTGAATCTGGCACTAACTTGGTACAACTGCTACACAATCTGCGACTGGTAATTTTTTACAATGGCTAGGCGAGATGAGTTATGGTGGAACGACTCGTTAACTTAATCTTCGCGGTGCACTACTTACGGGATTGAAGATTATTTTTTGCGCTTTTGTAGTCATTTGTAGTCTGTCCAGTGAACGATAATTACAGGGAAAATAACAGGATAAAAGCTGCAATGGTTTAGTAATTTTTAATAGTCGCGGTGTCATGGTGAGCTTTGGCTTGACTCGTTTTGAACCTGTATACAATATAGAACAATCCAAAAATTCTTTATTGTAAACCATAATCAAATCATTACAAAAATTCATTACATGCACGACAATTAAAATAGACGGCCTTATCGCTTAGAAGCGATCTCTTCCAGGCAATATAGGCTGTATAGTTGCCGGTAAATATCTTGTCCGGTGACGGGCAGCGAGGATGCGAAATTACGGATATACAGTAGGGCCTCGGTAGTCCGGACTCCCGCTTGTTCGGTGATCGCTGTAATCCGGCCGGACAATGGGGTTCGCGGGGGAGGCGGGCGGCTGTAAGTAAGGCCGCCATGAGCCAATGCGTCGTCAGTATTTTGTATCGCCTTTCGTGTAGTAAGTACAATGTCAATTTAACATCATGACACCGCCACGTAAGTACCCTTAAACATTAACATTAAAAGACAAATTGCGGATTATAGAAATGTTAGATAAAGGTGACAGCTACCCTGTAGTTGCTAATATGTGTTTTATTACCATTAAATAAGGCATACTATAATCCGGACGCCTCAATAATCCGAAAAGCGTCTTGTTTTTGCGTCTCCGGATTAACGAGGCCCTACTGTAATTCATATGCCATCGACAACGCAGCACGAAAGAGATAGGTATAGCTTCGTGTAGCTCTGTCTCGCTCTTTAATTGTTTGAAACATAAACTTTCAATGAATAATAATCGACGCGACTGTCCAGAAGGTAGTCCACTTGGTCACTTGGATTGTTAGAGGACAAGAAGAATGGCGATAATTATACGTCTCGTCGTATAGTCGCAGTGAAAATATTATGTACGTAAGAGACTAACAAATAAGAAAGTTTAAGTTTATTCTTTACTCTTATTTTACCAACGATATTCTCAGCAGAAACATTTCAAAATCAAAAATGCAATCACCTCAAGAACAAAAACATCAAAAAATTGCAATCCTCCAATCCGAGCTCAATATATTTTGACCACGTACAATCGACGGAATCTCATTTACAGTCCGTTTTAAAATTCCCGTTGACACACCATTTTCACCTGCTACGTAATGGACGGACTAAAAAGAGGACGGAATGAAATTTGGACTACCAATCAAGGCACGTCTCGGTGCGACACTAAAAATAAAACGAGTCCCGATCAAGTGCAATTCATGTCTCTGCATTCGACTGTGAATAAAAAATCCGATGGGAAATCTATTGAAAATGCTGGTAAAGTTACTTATAGTAAAATTCTGGGTGTTTGTTCTTTTAGTATAATTTTGACAAATAATTACCTATTTTTTGGTTATTATTTTTTTGATGCCGTCTGGCGGAAAAAGTCAGCTTCACTACTCAGCAGAACCCGCGAGAGTGGCAACACCATCCTAACCGCGATTGCTGGAAAATTTAACTGTCCAAAGGACAAAATCTGTAGTTAATTACAAGTATTAACATCTAGTTATAAGCAAACTAACACATTGGATTATTATTATCTGAATAAATGAATTTAATTATAATTATTAATATTAATTGATTCCAAGTATTTTTTCTCATTGATAAAATGCATGTAACCAGAGAGAATAACTGCATGCCCATTATAGTCAAATTACATTAGTTACGAATTTTCTATGTACAATCTTTTCCTGTAATTCCAATAAATATACTTAGACTTTGACTTCAAATTATACGTAGGAAATTTTCGGATCGCCTGCGACGCAGGAGGTTGCGGGTTCGATTCCCGCCTCGGAACAATTGTGTGTGCGATCTGCAGATATTTGTTCCGGGTGTTCTGGTCGTTTTCTATGTATAATAAAAAATATCTATCTATGTAATGTATTGTATTATGTATATCAGTTATCTAGTACCCATAACACAAGCTTTGCTTACCATGGGGCTAGAGAATGCTGTGTGAATTGTCCAGCATTATTTATTTATTTTATTATTATTTATTTAAACTGCTGACGCCGCGCCGTCATCCTCTTTCAGTATAATAATAAATAAATCGTTAAATAAAAAATCGTTTATTGGTACATGACATGGAACAAAAACAGTCTTAAAAACGATGTCATCTGCAGTAGTTTAATACTGTGTCACAGAATGACAACGCCCTTACAAACCAGTAGGTACGATTAAATAGCACCAATGAATACAATTTAATACTTAGTCGAACCTAGTCTAATAAAGTTATTATAAAGCCAGCGGTCATTCATGGTGAGAGACTAATTAAGAGTGGGTGTGAGTTGAATTAGAGAGTGTGTGATAATATGTTTGTGTGTGTGTATGTACAAGAATATGGATAATTCTTGTCAATTTCAGGATTTTTTAATAACTTCTTAACAGTTTGAGTGCTGAAATACACACGGTATGTGTTTTCTACAAGTGACTAATATGCGTAAATCCACACTAGCGCAGCGGCTGAGAAAATACAGATCTGTGTGACTCAGCACAGCCGTAATATTTTTCGAACGAAACGCATGTGCGGCGCAACACAACCGCTGTGTAGAGCGGCAGCACGAATTTTTTAGGTTAAAAAAAAGATCGCAGGCGTCGAAAAAATCGCAGTCAAAGTGTTAAACATCCCTATAATGAAACGATACATATCAGCGTAAAGTCAATAGGCGGGGTCTTCTAAAATACCGAGCCAAACTTGTCACATTACTTTAGGGCTATATTGTTTCTCATTAAAGTAATTTAAAACGGGATATTTACCATGATTTGATTTTTGAGTTTTCCAATAAATAAATAAATAATGCTGGACAATTCACACAGCATTATCTATCCCCATGGTAAGCAGAGCTTGTGTTATGGGTACTAGATAACTGATACACATAATACAATACATTACATAGATAGATTTTTTTTTATTATATATAGAAAACGACCAGAACACCCGGAACAAATATCTGCAGATCGTACACACAATTGTTACGAGGCGGGAATCGAACCCGCAACCTCCTGCGTCGCAGGCGGACCTTCGCCCACCGCGCCACATCGGTCGTCAAATCGGTCCAATATTTCAGCACAGTCAAAAAAAATCAAATCATGGTAAATATCCCGGTTTAAATGACTTTAGTGTTAATAACCATGATAGTTTCTGAAGTTTTATTGTTTCTCATTGTTATCTTTAAGATAGCTACATGACTATAAACTATTTGATCAAAGAGGTCAATTAGAACTCCTAATATTACCTTATTTACTTAGGACTTCAACGAATTTATCTATCGGTCAACTGTTATGCCAGCTGTCCAGTCCAAACTTTCTATTTCAGATGTTGCTCTGAAATTATAATTTATTGGGAAATTCTGTTTGGAGAAGCCTGAACAGGGTGCAGGGTGCTAACTCTTGAAAACAGTTAAATTATCGATTGCAATCCTTAACATTTTGCAGAATTTTGCTCTCTAGAATGCGCAGGTGCTATTGATCGATTTTTATGCGGATTTGCGGATTAAGGTGGAGTTAAATGAAACTGAGAATGATATCGTCTTGTTACTAAATTTTTTACAAATATGAAACCAAACAGTTGGTGAGAAAAATTCGAAGGGGGTCTGATTTTGAACCGCTTTTATAAGAAAAACACATAAATATAGGTAAGTGATTCAAATCCTACGTTCAAATCTTACTAATATTATAAACGTCAAAGTTTGTAAGTATGGATGGATAGATGGATGTTTGGTACTCTTTCACGTTAAAACTACTGAATGGATTTTAATAAAACTTCTCAATAATATAGCTTACATATCAGAATAACACATAGGCTACAATTCATAAAGATATATAGTATATTATCCAAAATACCGATCACCACGCGGCTGAAACCGCGGGGCGCAGCTAGTCCTACATAAAATAAGTGGTTGAAAGCCTGAGAACCTAACACTTGTAAAACATATGTTAAGATTGTCTTCATCAGCATAGAAATACAAGTCCACTGATGGACATAGGCGTCCTCTCTCCTAACAACCGCCATTGCGAACACAGTCTTGCGCCTTCATATTTTACGCAAAATGTTCGACTTGCTGATTTTGACTTGCTGATTTTTGGGACAGAAGAATTTGGGACGCACTGTCCCATTTATCACTTGTTGATTTTATTATTTTTGTTACTGTCTTTTCGGACACCTTCAAATTATTGCAGTTGTTGAGTACAGTCAGGTAAAAAAGATTTAAGCAAGTAGGTACCTAAGCAATATAATATAATGTGATAAAGCTAATGAATGCTTTGCGAGCGTGTGGTGACTTACATTAATGTAAAAAAAAAACAAAAAGTCTCATCCACTATTCATAAAAGTTAAATAAACCTTACATTTCGCAGTTACCTCAATGACTCACCTAGTACAAACATTACTTACAAAAATAGCTTCCAACAATTTCCATACACCCTTTGACTACATTCACCACCCTCTGACTACATTCACCACCCTCTGACTAAGCTCAACACGCACACTCAATCTAAATACGCGTAATTAATTCTCAACAAACGCTGCCGTATTAACTTCATCGCAATATTGCTAATGACACGCTTGCTCACATACTCGTACGTGTTACAGTGGAGTAGGGCTTTATTTAACTTTATTATGCTTTTTTATCATTTACAACCAACTTCAATTAACACTTTGAGTGCTTAAATCACACGGTATGTATTTTCTACAAGTGACTAATATGCGTAAATCCACACTAGCGCAGCGGCTGAGAAAATACAGATCTTTGTGACTCAGCACAACCGTAATATTTTTCGAACGAAACGCATGTGCGGCGCAACACAACCGCTGTGTAGAGCGGCAGCACGATTTTTTTAGGTTAAAAAAAAGACCGCAGTCGTCGAAAAAAAATCGCAGTCAAAGTGTTAAAAAGGTACTGAATTTGTGTGCATGTTTTTATTCAAATTCATTTTTCATTTCTTTAGGCTTACAAAATAAGCACTTTGACTAGTAAAATTTTCTATGGCAAAGGCGTTGCTCAAGCATAGATACATTTTTTAAACTTACGCGATCTGAACACATAATTATAAGTATTAATACAACGGGTATTTATCGTGTTTATTTACCTTTTTCCCGACGTTTCAACAGGTTTACACTCTGTAGTGGTCACGGGATGACTGGAGTACTGGAGTTACCGCCTCAGCGAAACGGGGGCTAGTTTATTTGAAACTACCCTCATTTCATTTTCAATAGTAGGAATGTCCATCTGCACACTCGGACGACACACAACACTAACAGTGTCCGCGACGCAATGAGAGACCTGTGACCACGACAGAGTGTAAACCTGTTGAAACGTCGGGAAAAAAGGTAAATAAACGCGATAAATACCCGTTGTATTAATACTTATAATCATAGATAAAATACTGAACAAGCTTTATAATTCGGGTCTAAGAGCCTGTATGCTACTTTGGTTCATCTAATTACCGGAGAGTTTCTGCAAAAAAAAGCGTCAAAGGGACTACTGAGACAAAAGTCTCAATAGTTGTACAATGAGTACGAAATAACTAACTATTGGTACAGCTAGACCCGAATAGATGCGGGTTCGACCCGACTGATTGCGAACACTAACTAAAATAAACAGAATCAGAGACTCAGATCTCTTATTCCTTACTAGTAACTTATCAAACATAATTACAAGACAACGCTAGGGTTCTAGGTACGCGGGTTAACATTAACAAGGTTTATAGTTAACCCGCGTACATTTATAATGAATAATGCAAGTAGGCGGTACGAATTTGTACCCTCAGATAGGAAAGGGAAAGCCTGGAAATTTAAAACCTGGTAATAGTAATTGGTCCTTTTGCATAACACCACACTGTGGCGCGCGAGGCGTGGTTGCATTTTGCCTAAACTCATTTACAAAATGCACATCACGACCCTGGTTGAACAGAAATGCAATGTTAAACCAGGCATTCGAAGACTATGCTCTGATGGCATCATGTTCTGTACTTAGGTCATATTATGGGCTACCAGCTCTCTCTCTATTGTGCCATTATTTTCAGTCATCTTTCCCTGCTATTGGGACATACTATAGAATACAAAAGATTTCATTTCGCAATCGAAACTTATTTTTTAAAATGTACTTTGAAATTTCTAGCACATAACCTTCATTTTACTTATTCTTCTTCCACGATAAAACATGTAGGAAACATTATAATAGAAAAATTATAACAAAGGCGAGCTTAACTCTAAAAAGAGTTCTTTTCCAGCAAAGCTTAAAGCTTTTTGGAGAGAGAGACAAAGTGAAGAGAGAAATGAGCCAACCTTTCCAAGAATCATGCTTCGTCCTGTCTGTAGCCCAGTCCGTTTTTATTAATTTAGTTGGAATATATAGTATAGTGCCTACTAGATCGACCTTTGATAAACTGCAAGCAGATTACTGAATGCGGCAAGCTGAAGACAGGACGCTATGGCAATCATTAGGGGAAACCTATGTTCAGTCCAGCCCGTGGGATAGGCGGATAATGATAATATCCAGTAGTGGCTGTCAACAAATAGATTAGATGAAGACAAATTCACAAGCAGGTAACCTGCTTTCTATCTGACTGCGGTGCAATAATGACTCATGGGACTCACGCGAGCCTGACTCACAAATGGCACATTTTGTCCAACAACACTGCCAGTGACGGCTCCGCTAATCAGCTGATTGATGTGGCTAACTAGATAGACTGGGTATTTTAGGTCACCGCTGAGACTACGCTTTTTTTTAATAAAGTTCTCATCCATACTTTATTATAAAAATGGTGCCTATAAAGGTTAAACAAATCCTTTGGTTTAAAACAACACTGTCTGTTCTGTTCAGGGACAGAAAATAATAATGGTTTGTTCAAAATCTGTAAAAAATATTACTATTTTTATCATGAGTTTTTCAGTAAGCGTCTACTGCAGAGTAGTCGTAGAAATAATTACACTGGTGTGTAAACGAACCTAAATTTTGAAAATAATTTGTTGATTATGTTTAAAATTGTAGTAATTTAACGCATAAACATTGAACAGATACTAAAAAACAAATAAAAGTACATTTATTATTATAATAAAAGCAACACATTTATTAACAAAGAAAATTACAATTACAGAATTGAAAGTAAGTAGTAACAATTGCCACTTTATTTGTTGTAACTAACTGTTAATTATTGTAACTAACAACTTCAATATCAAAAATATATCTCGATATATTTCTGTGAGTGTAGCTTACTAGCGCACAAAGGTTTGGGATAAAACTATCATAGGGCGCTATAAAAAATAGATAATAGATGCTTATTTCTATTTCGTATTCAGGAAGTAATGTTCTACACCTAAGAGTTCCCTATCCATAAAACATCAAATAAAAAACTTTATACAAAACGTTTCCAAGCGTGAATTATTGAACCTGTTTTTCGAATTGTCCGAATAAAAGGAAAGAATTACGATTCTATACCACGCCTCTCTCATCCCAATTCGTTTCGCGTGAAAAATATTGAAATACAGTTGAAGACAGAAATAATCTATCAACAATGTACAAGGTGTGAGCGGGAGCGAGAATTACTTACAGCTAGATATATTATAAGACAAGACAAATGGGAAAGACAACGTTGCTCAAATTGTTCAAAAATTAAAACTACATTGTCTTCTGAAAATACGATGCAGCGGCAATTCCGTAATATTTCTTTGTGCACAGCACTTTATTTTGCACTCACTTCTGCCTGCAGCTTCAATCGAATATTTTTGGTACTTATAATTAAAAATAGAAATACAGAAATACAATTTATTCATAAAACCACTTTACAAGTCAAAAATTCGTTAGTAGAGCCTTCCTCAGAGATTGGTGGGAGATCGCGCATGACCGCACTGTGTGGAAAGATTTGGGGGAGGCCTTTGCCCAGCAATGGGACGAAACAGGCTAAATAAAAAAAATTGTAGCATAATATCTAAGGTTATAAATGTATGACACATTTCATCTTGATCTGTTCCGTTGCTTTAGAGATTCTAAGTAACAAAATAAAATTTACATTTCACAAACTTTCGGGTTGATAATATTAGTAGGATTTTATTGAAAAACATCATCATGATCCAATGAGCAATAAGCTCTTATTAAGTTTTGGGGCTAGATGCTGTACCTATGAAACGTCACAATTAATTGATTTTTATTATGTATCTTTCATAAATCATATAATTATCCAGGACCACTTTTGGTAAGAATGTTAATGATAGGATAATAAACTCTTCTACCAAACGGTTTACCAATCATCAACAACATTACCGAAAAACCTTTAACAACGCATTTAAACATCCCAAATAACCTATTTAAAATCCACTTTGTAGTCGCATACGGAACGAAGTACGAAGTAACAACCAAGCTATCGCCTTAGACCAACCTCGCGGAGTGGATTTCCTCGCTGAGCTGTTGAATTAAAGATAGCACACGTAGCCTAGTCTCAGTCACATCACGTCACAGCTTAGGAACAGCTGGTACAACTCTAATTGGACCACCCAACACTGAATAGTAGACTACGTAATCGTAGTCTACTAAACTCTATTATATTCACACTCCTGCGCGTAATTTAACGTTCTAAAGAGCGAAGAAGTAGTTTTTTTTTGTAGAATTTTTGAGCACACTTGGCTAATAATAAAGATTGTAGTATTTTTTGCGAACTGATAGATTTTCTTACTACTCAAATCGGTATGAATAAAGTATTACTACTAATTATTATACCTTCATTATTATTCCATCCTTATGTAGACTAGAATAGAAAATTATTTAATGTAAACTGTAAGCTCAACAAAAATATATAAATCTCCATCTTTTCAATTCCCACCTGCTTTATAAATGCGAAGCAAAAGAACTCGTACATTAGATGGTCTACCTATCCACTGTAAAATATTGATACAAGATAGAAAATACTTTATTTCATATTAGAAACGATGTCAAATATCAAAGTGATTTATTTCCTTCACGTCACAAAATTCAAATTACATAAGCAAAACTAGATGTACAATAAAATCTAAAAAATAGAGTTACAAATACAAATATTATTTAACCAAGCTGTACCTCCATACTCTGTGAGCGTGTGGAGATGATTCAGTGCACTTGACTCACGCCGCCCATGGCATCAGATATTTACGTAAAGCTATGAGTTCGATTCCGTTACAATATGCAGGGTAAAGACAGGTAGGAGGGTATTGCGTCATCAGTTTTCCGGGCCTCTTGGGGATTCTCGCACCAAAGTAATATTGGAGGTTCTGATTTTAGACGTTTTTGACGTTGTCGGGTGTATCTGAAGTATATTTTTGTTTTACTTTGGGTGTTTGAAGTTCTTGTTAGTCTGTTTCTGTAAAGCTAAGTAACGAGTGAAAGGCAGATTTATCCAGATCGAAAACTTTCAACTACGTAAGTTTTACGTATTCAAAGTGGCCCTTCTACTCAGAAGCTCACTTCACCCTACCTTTTATCGTCTTGTAAAAACCCCGCAGAAAGATACTTTAGTTCTTACATAACTTTCCGCCAGAGCAAGAATACAATAGCGGCTAAAAACCCGAGTTTCAAGACTAAAGTGCAAAGTAAAACCTATTAAAGTTCCATTCTCCGCGAAGAAGAGAATTTAAATCATTTTATCTGAATTACAATGTTCTTTCACATCTCCAATTATACTCCGCTAGGGGATCCCCATTGAACGCAAGACGTGAGCCATATCTTTAATTCAAAAGAATTGTCTAGTGCTGGGCGTTTTGAGAGGGGTATTAGAAAAGCCAGAAAATAGTTAAAAAAAACTACCCAGAAGTAATCACGTTAGTAGTCACGTTAGAAACAGAATAAAATAGGCTTCGCTGTCTCGGCCAAGAGCTAAAAATGGGGAAAGATCAGATTCTGGCATTTTTGGAGCGTTGGTTGGGCAAGTACCTCTTAGCCGAACGGATATGGCCAGATACAGGTGGAAGGATGAAGAAGAGAAGGTCCTTCAACGCCACACAAGGCGTGTGGCATTGTCTTCGTACTGTATTTTACCTGTGCATAATAAATAAATAATACCGCACAATTTACACCGCATCGTCTAGCCCCAAAATAAGTAGAAAGAGTGTGATTGATACTACATAATTGATATAAAATACCATACATTATAGATATTCAAAATTTGTATGCATAGAAAACCGTGTAGATATAACACTAACACCACCCGGAATAAAAGATTGTATATATAAAGCAGATTGTATGGGGACAAAAATCCGTGGGATTTTTGATAATTCATTTTGTTTATTTACATTATCATTATTTACATGATTAACCATGATTGCGACCATTTTATTTTTTAGCCGGATGATTGCCGGATACGAAACAGGCAACCCTATGGCACCACTCCTTTATTCCGCCTCCTAAGTGATCTCTTCGAACGTTCAATGAAATGTGGTTTAGAAGTCTTTTGGCTGTTATTTTGAACTTATCTGGATTTGAAATGGATTAAGCTCAATGCAGACATGTAATGGTACATACAAATTGTTTAAATGGTAGGAGAAAGTGAGATAAAACTGCTTTGTTTTGTGTCTATTTACAAAATGTTATGATAAGTTTAATGTGATTTTAATATGATTATATCAACACTCATGAGAACAATCTTTAGATTATTCTAAATATACATGAACAGACTGCCTAACTACTTACTGCTTTGGTAGTGGTAAGGAAGTCGGCAAAGTGCAATAAATTTTCGAACTGTTACTATTATGTTTTAAATTGTAACAATGCGAAAATATTATTTTCGAACAGTTTAAGTTAAATTATGACAAAGAGTATGTAAAAATTCATGACTTATTTATTTTATATAATAATATATGCTTATTTAACAGAGTAAGGTACTATACTAGGTGATGTTTTTTACCTAGAACACTAACAAGAATAATGTAATAACTATTGACGACCCATGAGGCGCGGTGGGCGAAGGTCCACCTGCGACGCAGGAGGTTGCGGGTTTGATTCCCGCCTCGGAACAATTGTGTGTAAGATCTGCAGATATTTGTTCCGGGTGTTCTGGTCGTTTTCTATGTATAATAAAAAAAAATATATCTATGTAATGTATTGTATTATGTACATCAGTCATCTAGTACCCATAACACAAGCTCTGCTTAGCTTGGGGCTAGATGATGCTGTGTGCATTGTCCAGCATTATTTATTTATTTTATTTTTATATTTAACTCTAAATTAAATCATTACTACGAGTCATCCTAAAGTTACTAAAAGATAGGTACCTACCAATAGGTTATGTTTGTTGTACCCTATATTTATCGCCAAACGCACCTCCAAATGGGTGCATTTCCATACAACATGCTATAAAAACCTCTGTTTTGGACTCGTTTCAAATGACTGAGTCTTGTCGTTTCACCGCAACCCATGTTAAAACATGGTACAGTCAGCCGAAGAAATGCCATGTTCCTTCGAAATAGATTTCAAAAATACGCGATCAGTGATTCGCCTATGTCTCAAGTTTTTGGGAATCAGCAGAAAACTAAAAACTGGTCTGTACATAATCTTAGACTGCAGGTAGATGCTGGATGCGTCTAGATGCAAACAGGGCGCTATAGCGCTCATTAGAAGAGGCCTATGTCCAGTAGTGAAGGAGCATAATTATTCATAATTCATATCATTTATTGTAATTTCATGCATACAGGTAGTATCTTAGGTGTAGTCTTAGTGGGTAGGTACACAATGCATAAAACCCCTGTCAGGGCACAAAAAATTTTGGGTTCTTTTTAAATATTAGCCTGAAATTCTAAACAATCATTATTTATAAAATTAGGAATGTCATATAGGAATTATAGGAATGTCATATAGAAATTATAGGAATGTCATGATGATGATTAGGTAGATAGGCTTACTAATTTAATCTGTAGGTATGTCAGCTAGTACACTTTCAGTTTTTTGTTTTAAATTGTCATCGGAGAATTATGCTGATGATGATGATGCCATGATCTTAAAAGATACAATTGATTGGACAAAATGTTATTTGCAATGGTAAATGTGAGAGTCCACGCCTTAAAATTGATCGTTCTACTACGGTCGCTGATTTTTAGTCAGTCTCACTTTATCATAAAGTGAAGAGAGCTCAGTATAATAGTATTGCGCTCTCTTTACTTTATGTATTTATTTATTTACTGTGTATAATAATAGCTACCTTAACTGTTGACATCGTAGTGCAAGCCAAGCAATTGTACTGTAGTGTACTGTACTAACTATAATTTATTCCTTGTTTCCGGTGATTATGGGTGTAAGATTTGCATTAGAATCCTTTATGCTCTTCTTTTTGGGTCGCGACTACGAAACAAGCTTTAAGCTGCTGGGTTTCTGTAATACAGGGTCATTTGAACAAGTTTCGCCAGTAATTTTACCGTCAGCAGTGGACTTCTTTGCTTTAAAGTTTTAAAATACAGAAAGTGCACTACTTATCTTATTATTTTTATCGCGGCGATGAAACTGTCATACCTATATAACCGCAACGACAATAGTATATAATAAATTCAATGCTTTAAATAAAATATTGACATATGGATCTAAAATCACATTATATTTAGATTTAGATAAGCAAATTAAATGTATTAGACACATAACTGATATATGAACATATTGAACATACTAGTAGTTATTTTTCCACGTCTTCCACTAGTGGACAAAAATTTAAGTAAACAGTAAAATATACTTATTTGATTAATCTACACTAATATTATAAAGTGGAAAGGTTTGATTTTTTGTTTGTTTGTAATGAATAGGCTCCGAAACTACTGGGCCGATTTGAAAAATACTCCGTTGGGCTACACAATCCCCGGTGAACATAGGCTATATTATATTTTCAAAAAAGTTAGGGATCCGTAATAAAACCGTGCGGAGCCGGGAAGTCCGCTAGTAATTTATAAACATTTGACTTGTCTAAGTCCTTATTCTGTTAGCCTAAGGAAATAAAAAAAATTATTGATTTTGTTAACGATATGCATAGGTATATACGAGTACATTTTCGGAGAACAGAAAACTTGGAAGTTTTGGGTGCCAGTGATCAATCTACCTTGAAAAAATGTTAGAACTGTGCCAGTCAATCCATCAATCCTTAAGAGCCTAGAAAATGTACTCCATCACAATACATCGTGCCGTAGACTTTTTGTAGCCCTTTGACTAAAGATTAAACTTTGAATGTTAGCTTATGAACAGTAAGTTATAATATCACAAAAAATTAACACTTTGAGTGCTGAAAACGCACGGTATGAGTTTTCTACAAGTGACTAATATGCGTAAATCCACACTAGCGCAGCAGCTGAGAAAATACAGATCTTTGTGACTCAGCAGAGCTGTAATATTTTTCGAACGAAACGCATGTGCGGCGCAACACAACCGCTGTGTAGAGCGGCAACACGAATTTTTTAGGTTAAAAAAAAGATCGCAGTCGTCGAAAAAAAACCGCAGTCAAAGTGTTAAGGGTTCAAGTCCCGTCGAAATCGATTTTTTATTTTTCAAATTTATTATTAAAATTTCGAAGACCTAGCCGTAGGTTTAGGAGCATTACCCAACTCTGTCGGCAACGCCTTCATCATTTATCGCCTTTATCCGATGCTGCGCTGGGGTATGAAACACTGCTACTGTTTTTCCGGTCAATTATAATCTGAGTCTCTTCAAAACAAGAATGAATAAATATCTTCTAGACACATCTTCACTTTACATCAGGTGAGATTGTGGTACAACGAATGTAACTTTTTGATTTCTAAATATTGATTTCTAAATATTAATTTCTAAATTAGATAGATAGAAAACACTTTATTATACCACACAAAAAATAAAACAATACAGAAATTAAAACTTAGAATAAAGGGCGGCCTTATCGCTGAGAGCGATCTCTTCCAGGCAACCTTAAGATAGATTAAATTGTGGTTTCTTAAAAAAAACTGCTAGCACTTTCTATTACTATTGTATTTAACTTTTATATCTCTCGTTTTGCGTTTTCCAGAGAATGCAAAACGAGAGATGGTCCAAAGCTATAATGAATTGGTACCCAATAAACAAGAAACGAAGAAAAGGAAGACCTGTAAAACGATGGGACGATGACATCGTAAAAATAGCAGGGAAGACATGGAGTAGAGTAGCTAGAGATCGAGGAAGATGGAAGGAGCTGGAGGAGGCTTTCACCGCTGAAAGCGGTACTCACATACATATGTATAGATAGAGATAATATATAGATTAGTATTTAAGTTAAGTGTGGGAAATAAAAGCTGTTTTATTTTTTATTATCTATGGACAACGTGCAATGATCTAAATTGGTATCTAAAATATTTCGAAATTCATTTGATGATACACATTGCGAAATCATAGCTTACTGACATCGGCAATCGGTCTCATTAGTTTGAGCGTAATATTGACATTGTTAATTTGTGAACAATATACCAGACTCCAATGAATTATGCAGCAGTTCAATATGGCATGTATATTGTCCGTTTATTTACCGATTGCAGGCGATACGTTTTTGGTTAATGAAGTTTGAATTTGAGTTACCCTACAGTCCATACGAATCTTAAAAAATATTTTTATTTTATATATTATTGAATGGTGGCCTAGGGATATGCAGCGGCGTCGAGGCAGACCATCTGCCCGATGCATGGTCAGACGACATTGTGGGGGATGTAGGGAAACAGTAGATCCGACTGGCACAAGATCGCCAGGGGTGCAGAGATAAGGAAGAGGCCTATTCAGCAGTGGGTGTTATAAAGGGTATGTAATATTATGTTCGTTTATTCCTCCGTAAATTATGGACCGATTTTGAAATGTCTTTCGCTTTAGTATTTTTTATATATCGAGGTAGTTTAATGGTTTACATTTAATACTTAAAAACAGTGTAAAATGAATGGATTCGAAGTCAGTTTTTTTTTTTTTTTTTTTTCAAAGTAAATTAAACCCAATCTGAAAAACGTTTAAGTATTCTGAAATCAAATAACAACCCCAACAAAAAATAAAAACTTTACACTTCTTTGCAACATTCGTTAAAGCTTATCAAAACTGCATGCATCCATACCATAACCTGCCAACAATGGAACTCTGCCAAAATACGTGGTACACTAATTCCCTCGTACGTGGTGCACTCATGCACACACGTCATCAGCGCAATTACATGCGTTTGAGTATCGTTTCACATGTAAATGTGACGATTTGAATATCAGGCAGGTGTACTGTGGACCGGTAGAAGCCAAAGTTTAGTTATTTTGTGTTGTGAATTTCAGGAACTACATAATAACCAGAGTGTATTGGTTTACTTCCTTCGACTTTCTCGCCGCTTCGATAATTTACGGCTATAAGTATTAATACAACGGGTATTTATCGCGTTTATTTACCTTTTTTCCCGACGTTTCAACAGGTTTACACTCTGTCGTGGTCACGGTCAGTCATCCCGTACTTATAAACAGTCTTTGGAAGTAAATAAAAACTAAAAATGCGTTCTGTTAACTAAATAAGTAAAATTAACTATTTATATAATTTTCTTTCTCGCCAAAGAAAAACAAAAAAAAACAGCTCAAATACGGAACACATAACCAGCAAAGTGTGTATGGCTATAATATGATAGTTTAAAAAAAGTAAAAACCGATATGAAATTTCTTAGCATTTACCTGCACTGTTTTTAAACATTTTCGGAACAACTACTTATCCTTCGGGAATTAAATTTATGGGACCACCTCGGGATTATTCTCTATCCAATAGCAAATTTTAAAATGACAAGATAATTGACGGAAAAATCGACAAACATACCTACATAAAAATAACATCATCATACATCGAACATAGAACCGAAATTCAACGGGTACCAAGGCAGGATGGACACTCATGACACCAATCACTAGCTATCTTTCTGCTATAAATAAATAAATAATGCTGGACAATCCACACAGCATTATCTAGCCCCATGGTAAGCAAAGCTTGTGTTATGGGTACTAGATAACTGATATACATAATACAATACATTACATAGTAGATAGATATTTTTTATTATACATAGAAAACGACCAGAACACCCGGAACAAATATCTGCAGATCGTACACACAATTGTTCCGAGGCGGGAATCGAACCCGCAACCTCCTGCGTCGCAGGCGGACCATCGTCCACTGCGCTACATCGGTCGTCGTGCTATGTTCGTTGTGTATTTTTAGTATTTGTTTTTGTTTTTCTCCTTGCCGTAAAAATACCGAAGGAGCCGCGAGGAAGCCGATAGAAAGTGTAAAAATAAACTGGCCGTTATCTCAGTCAAAGAAAATTAAATAGGTACACAATCGACAATATTCATTTTATAAAGCTTCCAAATTAATCAAAACTACGGTGGGTATGTTACCCACTGTAGGTATGTTAGTTTCGATTCATCTGCAATTTCACGAAAATTTATACAGTTTTACCTAGTATCAGTATCTACCTAGACAATTGTATTTTCTGCCAGGCATATTCCAACTGCGCCTGGCGACTAGGAGTCGAGAATTAGAACTAGAATTCGACATGAATACTCCCGGATCCAACCGGGATTCGGTAGCATGTCAAATCAAAGTCAAAACGTTTTATCCGGTCTAGATTGTACACAAATTCAGTTCAGATTCTATGCGGTAGGTCGATGAGACTCTCTGCTGTATTTTCGATAGGTTGGATTTCGTAATTGGGTTTAATGAATGCTCAGTACAATGATAGTGAGCTTCAAAACACACTGGTCAGGTACTCACCTATACTCGGTTCTTGAATCTAAGATATTTTATGTCAACATAGGCATTTATAAAGAAATAAATAAATAATGCTGGACAATCCACACAGCATCATCTAGACCCCAAGCTAAGCAGAGCTTAGATAGATAGATAGATAACATTTTATTACACCACACAAAACAGAAAATAATACAGAGATAAAAACTTAGAATCAAGGTATAAAGGGCGGCCTTATCGCTGAGAGCGATCTCTTCCAGGCAACCTTGGGATGGACTGGACATGAACGAACAATATAGACGGTGGCACTTTAATAAATAATTGAGAGCTATATATAATTGAGAGCTTGTGTTATGGGTACCTTTACTTTACCTACTAGACGACTGATATACTTAAGACAATACATAAAATATGTAGATGAACCAGAAAACCCTGTTGCATTGCATTAAAATATGATTTGAACGTTCAGTAAACGAGAGGTACCCAATTACGTTTTTTGGATACACAGCCGCGTTGTCATGGCAACGCAGAAACTTTTACAACTGTTTGAATTTGGAGCCAAAACCCCCAAAACCCCGAGCAAATAATTGAAGAATTTGTGGTATCTGGTGCTTCCAACAACGGATACATAACAGCCAAGCCAAGGACTCGTCGTCGTCAACCAAACCAACCTACTGTAAAATGAAAATGAAAATGAAAAGTTTTTATTTCTTTAAGCTTACAAATAAGCACTTAGACAGGTCATATTTTATAGTTCACTTCAATTTTTTGTCCACCAGTGGAAGAAGTGAGAAGAAACCACTAGTATATTCATAACTTATGTGTCTAGTACATTTGATTTGCTTATCTGTAAGTTGGTAGATTTTGAGTTGGAGCAAAACTCGTTCCAAGCTTTTTTATCTTCTAAGTAATCTGATATTTTGTAATAAGCTTTTTTACAATGAATGTGTTTAACAATTTTTTTAAATTTATTTATTGATAATTTTTGCAACTCACTTGGAGTTTTGTTGTAGAAGCGTATACATTGCCCTTTAAAAGATACATTTATCTTGTGTAGCCTAGTTATGGGCACAGCGAGTTTATTCTTATTTCTAGTATTTACATTATGTATATCACTTTTTTTAGTGAACCGATTGATATTTTTATGAGTGTACAACAAGTTTTCATAAATATATTGACACGGTACTGTCATTATGTTTATTTCTTTGAATTTTTCACGCAGGGATTCTCTGGGACCCATATTATAGATGTAATGGCTAGTATTCGCTGATGGCTGCTTCACTCGATGACAATAGGCCTTAGCACCATAGCTTTGTGTTGTTGTTATATGAAGAAAATTATTTCGGTTCCCTCGGAGTTTTCGGCTCGGAAAGATGAGCGTCTAGCTTTAATCTGAACCCGCCAAATACAATCCCTTTGAAACTAACTAGCATTATCATAATACCAGGTATAACGACCGGCGTGGTCATAATAAGTATTGCTTTAGTTACGTTAGGCTATTACGTTTTATTGAGTCGTTCATTAGCAGGTTTATGGCATACATTTTCTTAAGGACTTGTTTTTCCACTGCTGGACATAGGCCTCCCCCGATGAGCGCCATTGCGCCCTGTCTTCAGCTTGCCGCATCCAGCATCTACCTGCAGTCTTTCGCAAGTCGTCATCCCACCTGGTCGGAGGGCGTCCTACACTACTGGACAAAAAATTGAAGTGAATAGTAAAATAATTTTATTTGATAATAATTTAATGTATAAACTATGACTTGTCTAAGTGCTTATTTTGTAAGCCTAAAGAAATAAATGATTTTTTACTTTACTTTACTTTACTTTACTTTACTACGTTTACCGAGTCGTGGTCTCCACTCAAGAACACGTTTGCCCCAGCGGCCGTCGGTTCTTCGCGAAATATGGCCGGCCCACTGCCACTTCAGCTTGCTAATTCTTTGAGCTATGTCGATAACCTTGGTTCTCTGTCGGATGTATTCGTTGCGAATCCTATCCTTCAGAGAAACTCCGAGCATAGCTCTTTCCATAGCTCGCTGAGCGACTTTGAACTGGTGGACCAGCCCTATCGTGAGTGTCCACGTCTCGTCCACGTTTTCGTCATCATTACCCTGGATTTCTGATACGGTTAATTTCGGAAACTATAAAAAAAATTCTTGATGCTAATAATGATACTACACTTTGAGTGCTGAAAACGCACGGTATGAGTTTTCTACAAGTGACTAATATGCGTAAATCCACACTAGCGCAGCGGCTGAGAAAATACAGATCTTTGTGACTCAGCAGAGCTGTAATATTTTTCGAACGAAACGCATGTGCGGCGCAACACAACCGCTGTGTGAGCGGCAGCACGAATTTTTTAGGTAAAAAAAAAAGATCGCAGTCATCGAAAAAAAACCGCAGTCAAAAAATGTTGAATAATCTTTATCATTAAAGTTGAATCCCACTGCTGGGTTGGCCTCGTTTGAACATCATCACTAGAATCAAACAGGTCCCATAGTGAGCCGCAGACAGAAACTAGTTGATTATAAAAAAAACATACCTAAAGAAGAGTTAACGCTAAGAGGCGACGTGGAAGGCCCAGGATGAGATGGCGCGACGAGCTCGAAGTATATCTTCCATCATGGCCTGTTGCAGCGTTGGATCGCGAGGAGTGGAAGGAGAAAAGGGAGGCCTTTGCCCAGCAGTGGGACAGTAATGCCTTAAAATAAATAATAAATAATAATAAAGAAGAGTGACCTGAAGAATGACTGCAAAATCGCATAGTCATTCATAATAATAATTCATAATTCAATTATTGTTTGTGAATCAGGGTAATTGATAGTCAGATACATAAGACTTATTTTCGATCGCTAGATTCTGCCAATTATTATTTTATTCAATTTTAAATAATACATGAACAATAAGAAAATTGCCACTGCACACATTCTTAGTAGATAATATGTTATTATAAAAATAATTGAAAAAGATATTATCCATGAAAGCCAGCTCTATGGCTTGATTGTAAATTATACTCTAGTGTATTTAAAATTTATTTAAAACTAGCCAGGCGGGTGAAACCGCAGGGTGCACCCTGCGGTTTCACCCGCCTGGTGATAGATATTTTGGATAATATACAATATATCTTTATAAATTGTAGCCTATGTGTTATTCTGATGTATAAGCTATATTATTGTAAAGTTTCATTAAAATCCATTCAGTAGTTTGTACGTGACAGAGCAACAAACACCCTCACAAATTTTCGCGTTTATAATATTTATAAGTAGGATAAGAAAATTGCCACTGGACACATTCTTAGTAATATGTTATTATAAAAATAAGTGAAAACGAAATTACCCATTAGCCAATTCTATCATTAGATTGTAAAATTATACTCTAAATAAATAAATAATGCTGGACAATTCACACACCATCATCTAGCCCCAAGGTAAGCAGAGCTTGTGTTATGGGTACTGATATACATAATACAATACACTACATAGATAGATATTTTTTATTATACATAGAAAACGACTAGAACACCCGGAACAAATATCTGCAGATCGTACACACAATTGTTCCGAGGCGGGAATCGAACCCGCAACCTTCTGCGTCGCAGGCGGACCTTCGCCCACCGCGCCACTCTAGCTAGTGTACCTATTTAACATATCATATTATGTGTTATATAGATTGCCTGGACGCCCCAGGTATTATATAGGTACATTGCATATGTATTGTATTGAATAACTGAATTATACAGATTGCCGGTAACATGTGTACGTATCTATAAGTGTACTAGTCTCTCTTACTAATCTCACGTTGCTCCGGAGTTCTCAACAGGTTTCCTTTTATTTAAGATGATTGTTATTTGGAAGAAAAAAAAACTTACGATTGAGCCTTTTAATCGATATCGTTAAATTAGGTGTGAGTTTTTTTACAATTATTATTTTTATTTTACTTTTAATTTGTTTTTTGTTTGTTTAGAGCATCTCTCTTTCATTGTTGGTGATGTGACTAAATAAAAAAGGTACAAACTGAAAATCAGCGCTGTTCCGCGCCATGCGTGGTTCAGCACATAGCTGAGTTTGACCCTTTTTGGTCAGCAGTTTAGCATGTTTATTATTGTTGTAGGTTATTTAATTAAATTTTATGTTTGCTGTGTTTTTACTCTTTTAATGTATTATTTTATTGAAACCTGTCTTTGGCCAAATAAAATTATTTTCTTTCTTTCTAGTCAATAAAATAAAATAAAACACGCACGCACAAGTTCGTAATGAATGTTGTTCTTCCTTCCTCAAAAATGATGTTAATATTCCACCTGGATATAACTGAGTTCCCAACAGACATCTCGCTCCATTATATCTTCAGCAGCACATTAGTATAACTTACGACTGTAATTCTAGAGTTAACTAAATTAAATTGCTCGTTTGCGTTGACACAGTACGGTTTACAGCCAGTAAAAATACTAAGGAATGGCCGGATTGACGTCATCTGTTAATATAAAAACTAGCGGACCTTCCCGGCTTCGCACGGTTTTAGTCCGGATCCCTAACTTTTCTGGAAAAAATAATATAGCCTATGTTCACCGGGGATAGTGTAGCTACTCAACGGTGAAAGAATTCTTCAAATCGGTCCATTCATTACAAACAAACAAACAAAAAATCAAACATTTCCTCTTTATAATATTACTAGCTGTTCCCTACGGCTAAACTCGAATTTCACTTTATTAGGTGATTTTTTTTACACCTTGGGTTACATTATTGGTGATTTAGTAAGGATCCCTAACTGTTTTGAAAATATAATATAGCCTATGTTCACCGGGGATAGTGCAGCTTCCCAACGGTGAAATAATTTTTCAAATCGGTCCAGTAGTTTCGGAGCCTATTCATTACAAAAAAACAAAAAATCAAACATTTCCTCTATATAATATTAGTATAGACTATAGATTATTTGCTTTTTCTCCGGGTCAAAAACACGTGAAATATTATTTTAATTATGTGGAAACAGGTGCGGCCTTCTACTTTATAATAGCCTATATGTTATTCTGATATGTAAGCTATATTATTGTGAAGTTTCATCAAAATCCATTCAGTAGTTTTTGCGTGAAAGAGCAACAAACATAATTACATACATCCTCACAAACTTTCGCGTTTATAATATTAGTAGGATCGGAAATTAGTAGAATTTATATCGGGTATATATCGCGTGCCTTGTAACTTAGGTAGGGGAAAATAAAACAGAAGTTACGCGAAAATCATTTAAAACGGGATATTTACCATGATTTGATTTTTGAGTTTTCCAATATTTCGGCACAGTTTCATGCCATTGAGATTATGAAACACAGGAACTTCAACAGAGAAGATGGTTTCCAATTATCGGGAACCTGGAACCCTGTTGTGAGAATGTGTAAAAACCGAAGAAGTGATGTACCAACCGCGTCGCGTTCTGATACCGTCAGTGTTGTGTGTCGTGATCAAGCTGCGTTTGATAATAATGAAACCAGTGGTAGTGGTAACGTTCGTAGCAAAAGACAGAAAATGAGGGTAGATCGGTATATCTGCTCATAAAAACGAACTCGCAGTGCCTTCAGTTATTCCGTGATCATGGCGCATGAAACTGTGCTGAAATATTGGAAAACTCAAAAATCAAATCATGGTAAATATTCCGTTTTAAATGACTTTAGTGTTAATAGCCATGATAGTTTCAGAAGTTTTAAATGTTACGTGATAAATAAATCTTTATTATAGAAACTGTGTCTTCTGTTTTTAACCCTAGTCCGTGCTAGACGCAAAGCTGAATTATTAACAAAAGCGCTTGCTGCCCTCATACCCTTATCAAGAGACGAGATGTGTCCCCTCAGGATATACTATACTTGGAGTGACACAAAAACTGTTATTAATGTCTTGCTTACAACAATAACTATTACTCATTAAAATATACTTATTTTATATTATTATATATTAATAAACACTAGTTTCTGCCTGCGGCTTTGCACGTGTTGTTTCTATGGAAACGTTTAAGATTATTTCTATCTTTTATGTTTATGTTTTATTCTGGGCAGCCTAGTAAATATCTCGTTTACTCTCTGTAGATCCAGTGATCAAGATCCATTTGATTCCATTGAGAAAACTTTTTCTCTTTAGATCCATTTCTGGTGATTTGGTTCTAGCAAGAACTTTTATCATCTGTAGATCCAATGATTCATTAATCGAGAAAGTATGAATTTTGATGTTGGTAGAGATGTTGAAACTCAATAATTGTTATGTTCACCCGCGGCTTCGCACGCGTTGTTTCTATCACGTTTAAGATTATTTATGGGATAATAAGGAATACCTATAAGCCTATGTTTTATTCTGGGCCCAGAACTACCTGTATGCAATATTTCAGCCCGATCCGTTCAGTAGTTTTTGCGTGAAAGAGTAACAAACATCCATCCATACATACAAACTTTCGCGTTTATAATATTAGTAGGATTTCATGGTCGAAGACGCAAATGTCCAACTGCAACAGCTTCAGGGAATCATGTGCTTACAGAACCTATCGTTTCTGGAAGCCCATGATTCGACGAACACTGTGGCGCAGTGGCCAAAAGCCCGCCTACGACACAGGAGGTTCCCGGTTCGATTTCCGCCTCGGGACAAATTTTTGAACAATCTGCAGATATTCCGAGTGTTTTGTTTGTTTTATATGTACAAAAAAGATCTATCTATGTAGTATTGCATTTAATATGAGTTATTTAGTACCTGGGTTGGAAAAAAAACTGTTTTCATTTTATTTTATAAAACAAACAGTTCAAAATGTTTAAAACAAATTTCCCTGTGGGACTTTACTGGCGGAGAGTTACCTATGCAGTGTATAAATACCACAACCTGTCTGAGGTATTTATACACATTCATTTGCAATTAAAGGTAGTTTTAAACCCTGTTTTTTCTTAATATAAAACATAGTTTTATTTCAAACTGTTTTAAACACTGTTTTAAAGACGTGTTTTAAAACAACTTGTTTTAATCATGACAAAAAAAGATTGTGTATTTGTGTGGGTACTAACACACAAGCTAAACACAAGCTCTGCTTAGGTTGGAGGTACCTAGTTAATTCTGCATTGTCTAGCATTGTTAGTATTTATTAATTAGTATTTTTTTGAGTTCCGTACACAAAGAATAGAACGGGACCCTATTACTTAGACTCCGCTGTCCATCCGTCTGTCTGCCTATTACCTGTACGTCTGTTACCAGACTGATTCTCATGAACCGTGTTAGTTAGATAGTTGAAATTTTCACAGATGAATGTATTTCTGTTGCCGCTGTAACAACAAATACTCAAAAATAGAAATAAATATTTAAGGGGGCTCCCACACAACAAACGTGATATTTTTGCTCGTTTTTATAGATAATGGTACAGAACCTTTCAATGCGCGAGTCCTTCTTGGTTCCGGTTTTATTAAGTAAAATAAATATTTATTGCATCAAATACATGTAAATAGGGTACATGGTGTATGCTTAAATAAGACACACCTTTTTGGCGTCATCATCATCATCATCAGCCTATAGCAGTCCACTGCTGGACATAGGCCTCCCCCAATGAGCACCATAGCGCCCTGTCTTCGGCTTGACGCATCCAGCATCTACCTGCAGTCTTTTGCAGGTCGTCATCCCACCTGATCGGAGGGCGTCCTACACTACGTTTACCGAGTCGCGGTCTCCACTCAAGAACACGTTTGCCCCAGCGGCTGTCGGTTCTTCGCGAGATATGGCCGGCCCACTGCCACTTCAGCTTGCTAATTTTGTTTTTTTGTGGCGTGCAAATTTATTATTTATTTCATTAATTTACCAACCTATCGGTTCTGTAAGCCCATGATATTAACCCCTCCATCCTCTATCGATAGTATGTATGCCATATCTTAACCCGTACAATGTTATCGAACCTTATTATGCCATTACTACAAAAGCCGATAGGTTAACTTGGCTTGTAAATCAATTGGGATAGTATTTGAATGGTATTCAGCTCTGTACGTGATAGAGCTAATCGGCTTGTGTTTTGTATGCGAGATACCATTCGCCTTTTGATTGTGAAGATAAAATTTGTAAAGCTAATTTGAATCTTAAGTGGGTGGGTTGAAGTTGCAGTTTTATTTATTAAGGGTCTGGCGACCCTCGCTTGCAAAAATCGCTCCGAATATCGCTGTCCCTGTTTAAGACTTGCGCCGCGCCCTATGCGTGCGCGATAGCAATATTAGCCGTTCAAAATTTGGTTTGTTCCGTAATACCAAAAGTTATGACTGAAAACTTTTTGTATTCTTCACAAAGTGTTGTTATTCTGTAACTAGACAATATAAGCCGTGTTCCTTAATAAATAAAACGTAAGATATTGATGTTTTTAATACGAAACAAATAGCAAGAAAACTTGTCCATTTTCGCATAAAAATGTGCAAAATGAGATTGTCTTTCATTTCATTTTAGGTAAGAATTTAGAAAAAAAAAACTATTTGGGAACCTAGATAAATACTATTTTAATACAAATAATGCAATATTATAGTCGAAATATGCTTGAATTAGAAATAATTTTGGTATTACGTTTGTATGAACAATTCGTCCCTCTGGAGGCCCCTTAAGGTATCCACGACGCAGTAGGCCTATAGCATACTAAGTACAAATATCATCAAAATATAATATAGGCTTGATCTTTTTTTTTATATCACACTAGCGGAACTTTTTTGAAAATATAATATAGCCTATGTTCATCGGGGATAGTGTAGCTTCCCAACGGTGAAAGAATTTTTCAAATTGGTCCAGAAGTTTCGGAGCCTATTCATTACAAACAAACAAAAAATCAAACCTCTTTATAATATATTAGTAAAGATAACATCATCTAGCCTTTAAAGTGAGTATAGCTTTTATTATGGAAATACTAAAGTTAACGTAAAATTAAATAATATCGTAGACATGAGCTCATAATCTTAATCATCTTGTATACCATGTTTTTTGCAATAAAATATTTTTTATCCCGGTCACCAAGAAAGTCTAAAGTGAGAGGTTTTCACGCTCAAGCTCGATCCACTGGCGTTAACCCTAACAGTGTCATAAACGCTTGCAGCGACTCATAAAAGTATGAATTGATCGTAAATATAAAACGGTTAGTGCCTACGGGGGTCATTCTGACACCATTAACGTCAAGTGTTACCTCATAAAGTGTGATGTGTAAAAAATGTAGGTGTGCAAGTGAAAATGAATAGGTATAGTGAAAAGAATTTCAGAGATTTTTGAATCACGAGATATACTCGTACTGTTTTTGAATATGAAATATTTGAATTGCTAAACATCCCATCAGAGATGTTTGCCGAGTATGAGACGGATGGCTTTGCCGCCATCTTCCGGGAAAAGACGGCGTCATACAAACTGGTAGCAGGGCAGGATTGATTTGCGATATGGCAGAAATTTGCACGCAAATGACGCGCTAATTTGATAAATCTTAATGTGATTCAATAATAACCTGATATAAAGTTTAATGTATTTTAATTAAATTCAATGCATTACTAACAAATCACGGATTTTTGTAATCGAAAATAAAAGATTTTTATTTTATTTAATTTACTATACTTTTCTCAAACAATATGTTTCAATATTTTACCCTTTCCGTGCATAAAAAGATCCGAATACTACTAGTTCACTAATATATTTATAGACCATAAATAACTTTTTGCGCGAAACAATAAAAGCTAGACGGTAAAAACCTCCAAGAAATACTGAAATAAATTCTTATTTGAACAACTTTTTCATGTGATTTATAATAGTAACAGAGCATTGAAAGATCTACGTGCTTTGAATAGTATTACATCAGCATGAGTTACAACTCCGCGAAAAGGGTCGATGATCTTCGAAAAATAGCTTACCTACTCGGTTGCAGAATGATAGATATTTTCTTGTAAACAGAGGGTGTCAAAATAAAAGAAAGGTTGGAGGAAATGATTGAAAATATTTATGACATCATCTACTTCAGCTATTGGAGCAAATCGCAGTAGTTCGAAAGAATTCTGTTTTTAGTTTTGAACGCTTACATTCGCAGCTTTAATTCGCCTGTCGTCCGTCGAACCTTTTTCAATGCTCTTGTGGTGCTTACATGTTTTTGAAGTTGGTGTTTATCATTTTTGTCATTGTTATTAACGTTTTTTAAGATTCAATAATAAATATCTTTGTTGATAACCATTTTTAGTTTCTAGAACCATGTTTCTTTAATTCTTATAAAATAAGGCATTCGATTGCTAATGCCTGATGTTTATTATGATAGTCATTATATCCTTATTTTATAAGAATTTTATTTTAAATTACTTATTCACGTTAATTATAGAAATAATTCTTTTCTTTCAAACCTAGAACAATTCAATAATTTTGTATTCATTACAATTACAATTAAAAATTCCTTACTTAACGCCTTAGAATTACTTTCCTAGATTACACCTATGTTTTCCTTGTTCCTCCATTCTACACACTATCCATTTTTACTGCCAAACACATACATACCTACATACGTAAATCTTATTTTGATCAGCATAGGTCATATTTTCAATCGTCGATCGTTGGTGAAAGTTTTCCGGTTAAGTTACCCTTCCATAACAAACACCCCAGTATTTACTACGTCATAGATCAGTTATTTATGCGAACGGTCCTAGGAGTAACAACAGACTAGTGGTATGGTATGTGCAAAATAACGAACATTATGAATATAATTCGTTTGGGTCTTTCAGACCCCATGCATCTTTTTAGGGTTAAATGTGTTATTTACTTAGTTAGGGGAAGAGCAATTATATAATAATAATCAGATAAAAAGTTAAATAACATGATGCCAAAAAGGTCGCTTGTCAACGAGCGACCTTTCTAACCATAACATGCTAGCAGATTCGGCTCAATTCACCCCGTCCGGAGTCCTACCTAGATCATACTAGGGAACGGTCCAAGCGGTTGCGGGTAGGTCATCGGCTGAAAATTAGTTCTTTTGCTTCTCTAGCTAAATATTACGCTGAGCCCAGACCTTTTAACATTCTGCAGCACACACAGACATTTACCTACCCATATTTATTTTTATTTATTATTGTTTGTTTTCCTGTGTACTGTATAATTGTTGTATTTTGTATGTGTGTGTCTGAAGTCGTTAATAAATAATTTATCTAGGTAAGTGAAAGCATTTCGGTGGTATTTCTGTGATCTGGCTCTCAAGTTACCCAGTGCCTATTCCCCACGCAGACAGATTATTATGTTTCATTTTCCCAACAACAAAAGGTACGCGATATATAATTTGATTTGATAAATAATTTAGAATAACTAGATCATTTGTTCTGGTTCATTTATCATTGACTGATTACACTTTCCTATAGAAAGAAAAAGAAAGAAAATACATTTTTTGATTCACTGAAGTAGGTACAACTTGTTACTACATATTATAAAATAAATAAGAACATGAAGAAATAAAAATAAATAAATTAATAAAATAAATTTCTATAGCCAGTTCGGCAGCCTCCTAGGTCCACTCCGACGGATCGTTTCACCCGGTCGTATTGGTCCGATAATTGATCGTTCAGTTTACGCTGTATCGAGTTATGTGTCGCCGCAAACGCCCTCAATTTCATAACATTTATGGCATTATTTGATGGTTAGGTTCAGTTCAGCTGTGATTGCTATTTGGACTTATGGATCGGTCAATTGATTTGAGTAATTTGGATTTAGCAAGGCTATTGGGTGCGGTTTATGTGACACCAAGTAGAGGCATCTATTTCGGGCATAAGCAATGCTGCATAGTGCAAAAGTAGAAAATTACACAGGCTGCACACAAAAACATTTTATACATATCTGAACTTTTTAAATTGTTTACTATTACAAAAAAATAGAGAGTTTGACCTTCCTGTTACCTTTTACTTATTGTTCTCAAGCTCTGTTCCATAAAAACTTTTTTTTTCTGTGTTATGTTCAGATTTGCCTTAGTTCTTTTATATATCATGCATGCATGACATGAAGATATTTATTAACTTGAATTACTTTTATCTTACAAAAATTACAACTAAGAATTGGTTTCAAATGATAGGAAAACTCTGAACCGCGATGGAGAGTTTGATAACTTAACTACATCAATCTATCTCTCTCTCTCCATCCAATTTAATTTGTGCCCTAAGTGTGATTCAAGAGTAGGTACCAATTTTCTGAAAATTTACTCAAAATCGACCTTAGTACGTACATTTACAGTTTAAGATTGTGTGTAGTAATTTCAACACCCCTAAGCTTATTTTTTTTCTTTACAGGTCGATCAGAACCAGGCATCGTACCTTCAATAGTGGGCTTCACCAAGGAGTCAGTGGCCCAGGAGTCCGACCGACTGGCGCCAGGAGACAGGATCTGCAGCGTGAACGGGATCTCCACCGCGAGGCTCTCTAATGATGAGGTGTTGCGGCTGTTGGACAATGTGGAGGAGCGAGCGAGCTTGGAAGTCGAGTACTATATGCCTAACTATGGTAAGGAGTTTTTCGGGTTTTTTTCTGAAAATCACTTTTAGCCGCGAAAGGTATATCTTGTAAATTAGTAAGTAAACCATTTATTTGTGGCATAAAATAAACATATAATTGGCTTAATCATAACAAGTACAAAATTCAAACAACATAAGTATTAAAAGTAAGTAACCATAAATGCGTGTGTGTAGCAGTGTCAAATGGGTAATAGCTCAGTGATAAGATTTCTCTATCTCTCATGAATGTATTAAGGTCCGTTCAGGTCCAGGTACTTTTCATCAAGGGTCCCCAACCCACAGACCCAGCGCGTGGAGATTATGACATTAATGATATAAGCCAATGGATGCGACGCTTAGCTTAGGTAAGGCATGTGTTCCAGCATTGGACTATAGATACTATAGATAGAGACTATAGTATAGATAGGCTGACGTGATGATGTGATAATAAGGATGTATTTTCCTAAAAAGCGCTTGGCATGTGATGTTCAAAACAATAGATTGCCCTCCGAATGATACATAGAATTTATCATTCTGAGAGTATTCTATAGTTTAAACCTACTCTCTTATCCACAGAAGTAACGCAATTGTGAACTTCTGATTTTTAAGGGTCTCTTTAGCTGCACATTACGTACGTAATGTGTCCCGGACGGAACGCGATAATATTACATACAAAAGAAAAACGCCCGTCTCATCCACGCTCCCGTCTCGCGTATATTTTACTTCTGTACTTTTTGAAAATTACAATTTTTCCGGTTCCATCCACATAACGTATGCAGACAGATACCTTAAATCTACAGCTCCATTGATTCTACATTCAACTGTTTTTTTCTTTTGCAGCAGCCTCCCAAAACTCCCTCTACATCACGACGAAGCTAGCCGAAGTCCCCGTCGAGAAGGTCGGCGGCTCTCTCGGCATTACAATCAGGGGTGGTCTACCGGAGAACTCTGCGCCCAGTGCTGACCTAGTCCTGAACAGCAGATCCTTGGATGCACAACCTCTGGTGGTCACGCATGTTCGGCCGGGCGGTGCTGCATACAACACGTCGAGGATTAAACCTGGAGATCGGCTGTTAAAGGTGGATCATGTGAGTAGAAATATCAATTCAGCAAAATTACAGCGAAGAAAATAAAACCAAAATAACTAAATAGAGTATAAGTAATTTCACCGAGTGCCGTAGTATTGGACAGTCATTTATTTTATTAGATATGACTTTCAGGGTGCTGTATAATACGAGGATATAAGCTTCTCTTAAAAGTATCGTGTTGCGTCATGGTATTGATACCCACTTGAAGTAGTCTTAGTCCTTGTTTTTTCTTAGCCCCGGCCGATATGCGAGACATATTTTTGTATTTTTTTATTGAAACGGCACGAATGAATAAACATACAAAAAAATAGTCGTAAAGTTTTCGTAAAAGACTTTTGGGAAAAATACACCAGCAATGGAATGTATGGTATTACAAACATTTTCTTGAGACACTTAGAAAATTCTTTCACGGCAACGCCTAATAGTATAATATTATATAGGTAACACCTTTACATTCAACCGTGCTCTTGCTTATACAAAGTTTCTTTCTTTTCCCAGATATCACTCACCAACAAAACCCTCTCCGACGTCCACCAAATCCTGCAGAACTGCCCTCAAATCACCAGCCTGACCATAGAATACGACGTGTCTATCATGGAGTCAGTGAAACTAGCGACGGGACCTCTACTCATCGAGATCGAGAGACCCTGCAACGAGGATCTAGGCTTGTTCCTATCAAACCAGAGGGTTTCAGAAGACGTTTACAGTTCTGGATCGGACACGTATCAGAGAGTCGGGACTTGCAATGCTATCTATATTGATAGTATACTACCGGCTAGTATTAGTGATAGGTGAGTAATGATGGAAATCAGTGAGAAAATTCAACGGACAAGGTTTCTACCACACTCCCACACATTTAAAATTTGACAAAACAGCGGAATACCCTTCCCAAAACTTTCTACTGCTTGAGGTGCTATGGAAGAGATGGAATTTGATTAAAACGCATCTTTTATCAGTCTTATGTTGTAAGTGGTCTTTTAACATTATATACACAAGACTGTGGACCGATGCCAATACCATAAGAAGTGAAAAATATATATATACATATTTCCCAGAATGTTAAGGTAAACAAAAAAATACTAAACTAGGATAATATTCGTTTGTGGGTTCGATTCCCGCCTCGGAACAAATGTGTGTACGATCTGCAGATATTTGTTTCGGGTGTTCTGGTCGTTTTCTATGTATAATAAAAAATATATATCTATGTAATGTATTGTATTATGTATATCAGTTATTTAGTACCCATAACACAAGCTCTGCTTACCATGGGGCTAGATAATGCTGTGTGAATTGTCCAGCATTATTTATTTATTTTATTTATTAATATTTCTGAATTCGTCTATAACTGGCTTTTTTATTTAACTATCCTTTTAGTTAAACCTTAGATGATGACGGCAGTAGTTACTCAGATAGGTACCTACCCATTCAAACTTTTATTTCAGGCTTTAATTGCCGCCAATCTGATTTTCCGTTTACTTTGTGCCGTAATTGGGTTTTTTCATTAGTATCGGATAATGGCCTCTTTTACTTCGAGCTTTTTTGGTATTTTGTTCTTAGTTAAGCTTACTAATGTCTTTGGGTCTATTGAAACCGCCATTTTCTTTAAAGGTATTGGTAATTGCGAGTTTGTAGGCGAAAAACGTTGCTTATTATCTTGTTCCTTTGTTTGTTTTCATTTAGAATGCTCTCTTGAATTGTAATTGTTTCAACGTAGGTACAGTAATTAGTTCATTGCGCGAACAAGTACAAGGTGTTTACGGAGCTGTCGTTGAGAAAATTAAGAATAATGAGTTAATTTTACGCTTGCTTTCATGTTTTCATACGACATAATATAGGACAAATAAAACGAGAAATAAAATAAATGTTCTGTTTATCCTACTATAATATTATAAAAAGTTTGTAAGTATGGATGGATGGATGTTTGTTACTCTTTCACGTAAAAACTACTGAATGGATTTTAATTAAACTTTACAATATTATAGCTTGTACATCAGATTATCACATAGGCTACAATTTATAAAGATATATTGTACATTATCCAAAATATCTATCACCACGCGGGTGAAACCGCGGGGCGCAGCTAGTTATAAATAAAATATGTGGTAACAATATCCACGGCAAACGTGACAACTCTAGTTTTGTTTTAGTAAATCTCTGCCCATTTCTCTGTTTTACGAACCAGCTTTAAGCCATCGGTAATTGCCATAATCTGTCGGCAGAGGCAAACATATGACATCTTTGATAGAAAATAAGAATCTCAAACTAGACAAAATATAAAAACCGCAAGTGCGAGTTGTAATTGCGCACGAATGGTTCCGTATCTATGGGAGCCCCCTTAAATATTTATTTCATTCTGTTTTTCTAGTTTTTAAGAGACACAACCATATTTCTAACTTCATATTTTTTCTAGATGCGGCGCCCTCCACCCCGGCGACCAGTTGTTAGCCTTCGACGACCACGTCATAGATGGCAACAACTACACAGCAGAGGAGGTGATGTGTTACTTGGAGAACTGCGAGGGAGGGTTCACGCGGCTGCATATAGCGCCTAGGCATGTGCTGGCGCATGGACGGTTTACTAGCAGAGGTAGGAGATTTATTTTAATTATACTATGGCAATTACGCGAAAGCGAGTGGCATCTCTGATGAAAAGGTGACAAATAGTAACAACAGCATCCTGAAAATCTAGCTGATAAATATAACTGCCCAATACGACACCACTGGTTGAAATTACTTATTATGTACTCTAGATTTAGTTATTTTGCTTTTATTTTCTTTGCAAAAAGACATTACATGCGACAAGTACAATGGGTGGCCTTATCGCTTAGAAGCATCTCTTGTAAGCAACCCTTGGATGGAAATAATTATCAAGTCATAAGTAAACTGTTAGGCATTTTTGTTTCTAACATTGACGTAAATACCCAAAAAGCCCGAGAAAATGGTAGGTACAGTAGGTAAGTCATTAGCCCCAGAAATGGAGCGACATCAAAACGGAACCGCCTAATAGGTACTGAGGGAAACTACGGAATAGTGGATCGTAAATGAAATAATTAGGTACTTAGTTGACTTGGCCCCACGCCGTAAGTGCCAACTTTGAAACTAGCCGAGTGTAAGTTACAAGAGAATCTCTTTGATTTATTTTTATTAGATTCCGGTAATTTACGTCTTTATTGCTCTAGGCTCTAGTTATAACTGGTACCTTCTTAGCTTTGATAAATTAGAAGGATGTATAATAAATAAATAAATAATGCTGGACAACACACACAGCATTATCTAGCCTCATGGTAAGCAGAGCTTGTGTTATGGGTACTAGATAACTGATATACATAATACAATATATTACATAGATAGATATTTTTTATTATACATAGAAAACGACCAGAACACCCGGAACAAATATCTGCAGATCGTACACACAATTGTTCCGAGGCGGGAATCGAACCCGCAACCTTCTGCGTCGCAGGCAGACCTTCGCCCACCGCGCCACATCGGTCGTCAAATAATATTAATTGATTTTGCTGTAGAATATCACCGCCATTATTCTGTCTATATTTCTATCTGATATTTTTTGAGAAATATTAATATTTCATTTACCTATATAAGTCATACAATTATGAACGAGACTCATCATATAATAAGAAAAAAAACGACTAGATAGGTACTTCGGATTCGGAATCATTATTTACAAGAACATAATCGTAATCACTTAATCAATAACAATGTACAATTAATATAGAAAGTAACAATCAAATAATATAAACAAATTATAACTAGTATTTAAAATTGAAAAAATTGCGATAACGGCAGACTGTTGCAAAAAATCTACAGGTAGCTCAACTGAGCCATATCGATATCAGTCAGAAGCGTTCCCAAGAAGCTGGCTGCATTGCCCCGCTGTATGACAATGCTGTCCGTAGAGAGGGGGAGGACACCGTAATCCTAGACGCGGGCCATCTTCTCTACTTTCGCGAGGGTGATAAAACATCCCAGGGTGGCGTGGCTTCCTCGTCAATAAGGCCCTCTCTAGCAACGTCCAAGAAATCTCCAGTGTGTCGACCAGGGTAGCGTACCTGATCCTTCGGCTGTCCAAGCGGTACAGCATGAAGGTCATCCAGGTCTATGCACCGACCTCGGCACACTTGGATGATGAAGTGGACGATATGTATAAAGACATATCCAAAGCCTTACATAACACCACTAAGGCCCACTTTAACGTTGTTAAGGGGGACTTTAACGGCAAGGTGGGAACCCAGACTGGCAACGAATCCCGAATAGGCCCGCATGGTTATGGAGTCAGGAATCACAGGGGGCTTCCTTGAGAAGGAGGGGCTGTTCTTGATGAACTCTTTCTTTAAGAAACAGCCTCAAAGGAAGTGGACATGGCAAAGCCCCGACACTGTGACTAAAAATGAGATCGACTTCATCATGATGGATAGCAAGCACATATTCAGAGATGTCTCAGTGATCAACAGGTTCAATACCGGATCTGATCACCGACTCCTCCGAGGCTCTCTGAATATCAACTTGAAGCTTGAAAGAAACCGTCTGATGATGTCCACGCTCCGACCTGACCCAATCCAAATCATGATCAATGGTCACATTGATCCAAGGCCGGTGGTCGTACATGGTCACCTTCTCGAAACTTTTTCCGAGTACACTTACCTTGGGCAGATTCTGCAGTTGGGTAAAAACAGTTTCGAGAAGGAGGCCAAAAGGAGGATCCAGCTGGGCTGGGCAGCATTTGGGAAACTACGTCAAGTCTTCACGTCATCCATACCGCAATGCTTGAAAACGAAAGTTTTCAATCAGTGCGTCCTACCCGTTATGACCTACGGAGCTGAGACTTGGACACTCACGTTAGGGCTGGTCCACCAGTTCAAAGTCGCTCAGCGAGCTATGGAAAGAGCTATGCTCGGAGTTTCTCTGAAGGATAGGATTCGTAACGAATACATCCGACAGAGAACCAAAGTTATCGACATCAAAAAATTAGCAAACTGAAGTGGCAGTGGGCCGGCCATATCTCGCAAAGAACCGACGGCCGATGGGGCAAACGTGTTCTTGAGTGGAGACCACGACTCGGTGAACGTAGTGTAGGAAGCCCTCCGACCAGGTGGGATGACGACCTGCGAAAGACTGCAGGTAGATGCTGGATGCGTCAAGCTGAAGACAGGGCGCTATGGCGCTCTTTGGGGGAGGCTTATGTCCAGCAGTGGACTGCTATAGGCTGATGATGATGATGGCAATGCTGATGCGCTGCGCCAGATACTGACCAGCTCTCGGGTCACGCGTCGCTTCGACCAGACGCTCAGATATCTTTTTAATTAACGACTTTGTTTAAAATTGGTACACAGCAAGTAAAAGACATAAAGTATTATTCAAACTGGCAGGTCCATATTCAAACCGTGCTTACTCAAATAGACGGGCCCCATATCCAAATGTCGACTTAGAAAACTCGAAGCAGAAAGTTGCACCAACTTTGTCCAGTCAAAACAAACCTGGTGGAACTAGAACCGAGTTAATAAGAACGTATGAACATCAAAGTTAGCTCGTATAACTCAAAAGGCTTAACTTCTGATGTGTAATGTGCTCGTACTAATATATAGCTCATTAACTCAAGCCTCACGTCTGGAGTTTGCTAACTTGCCACAGTTTGTAGTTACCGCGTTTTAATGTGATTTTTGGACTTGTGCCTCTGCTTGTGCCTAGTGAAACACTAGTGCAAGACTTGCAAGTAGCAAAATGAGGAATCTATAATTTAGCTTATTTAAGTCTTTTAACAATTATTTATTTTTATAGCCACCGTCCATATCTCGCGAAGAACCGAAATCCGTATGGGTAAACGTGTTCTTGAGTGGAGACCACGACTCGGTAAACGTAGTGTAGGAAGCCCTCCGACTGGGTAGGATGACGAACTGCGAAAGACTTCGGGCAGATGCTGGATGCGTCAAGCTGAAGACATGGCGCTATGGCGCTCATTGGGGAGGCCTACGTCCAGCAGTGCACTAGCATAGGCAGATGATGATGATAGGTACCATACCATAGAAGAAGGTTTATTATGATAGTGTGTTACCCACAAAATGCGACAATCAAGTCCCATTTTCTATTCGAATAGGTTGTGTGCGTGAAAGCATTGAAGTTACTGGCGACGACTGGACGATATACTGACGACGGGTGGTGTTGCCATAACCTACAAGTAGACATGAGAAAATATTCCTAAATCATAACTTTGCTGAATAAATAACCGTCTAGGTCGTTTAATTAGTGCCCGTTTAATTTAATAAACCACAGCTGTGCTAGGTATAACAAGAACTTACGGAGACAGACACAGTTGAGTGTATTATACCGTAGACCTTACGATCGTTATGAATTATTGTTACATGGGGTTATGAAAAAGGACTATTGTAACCTAAAAGGTTAAGTTAGGTATTCTCCGAGTTTCATAATAATCCGTTTTGTAGTAGTCTCGGCGTTTAACAATGTCCCACCACGAAATCTCGTGTTAACACTTTGACTGCGGTTTTTTTTCGACGACTGCGATCTTTTTTTTTACCTAAAATATTCGTGCTGCCGCTCTACACAGCAGTTGTGTTGCGCCGCACATGCGTTTCGTTCGAAAAATATTACAGCTCTGCTGAGTCACAAAGATCTGTATTTTGTTAGCCGCTGCGCTAGTGTGGATTTTCGCAGATTAGTCACTCTTGTAGAAAACTCATACCGTGCGTTTTCAGCACTCAAAGTGTTAACACTTTCATGGCCCCTGCGTTATAACCATGAGTCATGTTCAGACACGTTCATCTGTAGGTCATTGCAGAGGCGCTGCCCCTGCGGGTTGCGCCGCTGAGGCTCGGCAGGGAATTGTGCTACGGTTTTTACTATTTGACGTGATTTAGAATCGCTCATCAAGGTGTTAAATAACTGTAAATGGAACATGGGTACAGTAAATTACACCCATTATAATACGTAAAAATCATTATTTTCATCACCTTTTTATATTTTTTCAGAAAACTCCATATCGGGTACATCGACGTTAAACGCTAAGAAACATCGACAGAGGAATTACAGGCAAAGCTCAATGCCCAAACTAGGCTTACAAGATGACTACGGTAAGATACCAAACAGTATTACGAATCTACACTTTAGTGTTAGCTCAATAAAGGGTAGAATGGATTGTTCCACCAGTGTTATCGGTTTTGTATTGGAAGCTATCGAGAGTTTTATCAGTTGCTCTATTGTTCAAAGCACTTGTATAAAGTTACATAATGTAGAAGCGGCTAAGGTTTGCCTAAGTTTGTTGGATGACTCTAAACAGTCGTTTTCCAAATAAAAAATCACCCTTGTATGGACAAGAACCATCAAAAAGGCACCTTTATGGATACCGGATGCGGTTTTTTCCAGTTTTCCAGGAATCGTTTGCCGTTTGTTTTCAATATCTCGTTTGAAAATATCGATCAAAAGATTCGCCGCTGCAGTCTCTTATAGAACTTTA
Source organism: Eupithecia abbreviata (assembly GCA_943735965.1). Taxonomy (NCBI): domain Eukaryota; kingdom Metazoa; phylum Arthropoda; class Insecta; order Lepidoptera; family Geometridae; genus Eupithecia; species Eupithecia abbreviata. The sequence goes on along the minus strand of OX030979.1, from coordinate 1,821,893 downwards.
AAAAATGAGAAAAACTGCCGTCCAGCAAAACACTCTCATGGTCTGTCTACATGGTGACCGAGTCTTCCCAAACGTCGTTTGTTTTAAGAGTTGCTTTGTACATGCCCAATGCTGTCTGCTTGCTTCGAATTTGCACCTCTCCAAATATTCCCGCGGCCTTCGTAAAATGCAACTAAGTTATATCTTAGGGGGGCGAGCAGCAGCGCCTGCTGCAGAACAATTCTACCACCAAACTGCTATCCCAACCCGCATAGTGTAAAGTTTCTAATGATGTTCTTCGTTGGCTGAACACAGTAGACGCCACAGTGAAAGGTCGGAATGTAAAATGGTCATTTCCTACCGAAGGTCACCCATCGGCCTAATCACTATTTGCCGGCCTCACCCTTATTAACCTTTAGTTCATTACCATAATACCCCGTGCAAACATGTTGACTCCCAAACTATCCCAAACAAGTCACAAAGGTCCTAAGCAAATATTCTTTTCCTGCATGTTTTCAGCGGGCAAATTAATTAGTTGTGCCTATTTATCCTGCTCGGGAAACTTTCGGGTCTTTTGAATCCTACTTGAAATTAGTATCGTGGCCTCCTTTGTCCTTGTGTGATTAGTGGCGTACGTTTGCGGCTCTAAATTACCTGTCCTTTGAAACTAATTGATATTGGAAATTACGCAAAATTTGCCACAAAGAGCTCTAATTCCCACAAACGTGTATTTGAAAGGAAGGTAATTAAGTTAATCTTTGACTTGAGTCGTGAGTACCCTGAACTTGTAAGTACCTAAGGAGGTCGTCAGTTCGAATGCCGGGTAAAGTAAAATGGATTGTTGAAGCTGTGAACTGAGCAATATAGTAAAAGTAAAAAAAATATTTTTACTAGAACAGAGACGAATATTATACATACCCATAGACTAACAGAGAAACTGACAAAATCGGTCTCCACTCACTCATCACGTGCTATGGTAGAGAAGATCATATTATTGCGCTGGTCTTCAGTGGAGACCGTGGATACAGTACCAATTTGTAATACTAAATTCCAAAAAGTGCGCTAGTCCCTACGGGTACTAATAATGCTTAACTTGTCCAAATAGTGTCTACCATACAAAAGCTGGTGAACCGCAAATACACCTTCTAATTTCGTTCCCAGATCATTCAGGTCAAACTTCATCCATTAGGAGAGATAACGGGCGTCGCACCGCCCTGTACAGTGTTATTAGAAAAGTAGGAGCTTGATCACTTCTGGATAGTGTCGGCGTCGACCTACTTAGCTGTACTTGATATGGACTGAATGGGTTCATAGATAAAGATGATATTCATAGTGGTAGAACCTATATAATCGATCGTTTATAGATAGGCGCTCTGTTACAATCCAGAGAATTTAATAATGAGAGTTCATGCTCGAGATGTTTGTACTACGACTGTTCCTAAATATTTAAACTATGGTTATTACGTGGAACAATAATGATTTGACTAACTACTAGCTAATTATAATACATTTATATACAGGATGGATTTTTTAAACGCGGGTAGTAAGGGGAACCATGGCCGATGTAGCTACACGAAAATGGTCTTAGGAGACTTTCTATATTTTTAGAGAAATTTTAATCCCATTTCTCAGATTTAAAAATTTACAGTTAGTAAAAAGAAATTACATTTTACACGTTTTTTTTTTGCAATGAAGCAATCGATCCTTTTTCTTAAACTTATCAAAATCTTTTTTGGCCTAACTGAGGTTGGAGTACAAAAAAAAATAGGAATCTCATAATAATTAGGTATGTCGTTGATACTCATTAATGTCCTAATACTGATATTCTCTGGTTTTTTTTATTTTACATAATTACATACATAATTACATCGGTTAAGGTACCTCCTCTTAATATCCCATGCTAAAAATCTAGCCTGTATTTGAAAGTTATAATTTCCTCACGCGAACTCAAAATGCTTCTCTGAATTTTGTTCTTACATTTACGTCTTATGTCCCCAGAGAGCCAGTCCAACTACATGAGTATGGGGATCTGCAGAACAGAAGCATTAAACATCCAGCTGGAAGTGCCGCCAGGACAGAGCTGCGGCCTAGCAGTGCACGAAGAGAACTCTGGACTGGTGGTATCGCATGTGGCAGCGCAGTCTCCAGCTTACAGGTATACAGCATTAACAAGACCTGGGTTGTTAACAATGCTCTTACTACAACGCCAGGAATCACAAGCACTGTAAGCTTTGGAATAGGATCTTTAATTATTTCCATATTTAGCTGCAAGATACTTCAGACTGAGTGGGAAATAGATTGACACACATATATCCAAGGTTTGTTGGAAGTAAAACAGTATTGAATCAGGTTACCGTACTGTTTACGTTCGAGTACTCATACAGGAGTAGTACGTTGCCATCCTGGTCAACGTGTTACTCTTTATTTTTATTCCACACTAGCACTACAAATCTCTGTAGGTACATATCCTTCTATGTATATTCAATCACCTACCTAATAGCACTATATTTTTGACAGATGTGGCTGCCTCCAAATACGCGACAGAGTGATGTCAATAAACGGCCACGAGAATCTCACGATGGATGTCGCAAACGAGATACTTCAAAGGAGGAATGACTCCCATAACCCGAAGTACCTAACTCTGAACGTCGAGTTCAATATGCCAAATACTATTGAAGCGAGCAGTGGAGTCTTCAATGTTAAACTTGCTAAGACTACGTCTGGGCTAGGTGTAACTATAACAGGTATGGATGGAAACAGCAAAACTATTTAATTCGAACCTAACGATAATAACGATACAACAGTTACCATAAATAATATGTATATTAATAGTTTAATCGAATAATAATTTGGCAGGATGCAAGCAAAAACTGCTAAGCTCAGAAGAGCCGATGGTGATATCAAATATCAAGCCTGGTTCTGTAGCTCATCGTAGTGGAGCTTTGAACCCTGGAGATCAGCTACTAGCTATCAACGGACAACCGCTTCATAACCTTTCGCTGGTAAGAAAACTGGTTGAAGACCAAATAGAAGCTTAAAATAAAAAACAGCATTACAGTCGTAATTGAATTTCAGGATACGGCATTCAACATACTACAGAACTCACCAGAAGACATAATAACTCTAAAAGTCCGAAAGAGAGACCTAACTGAAGATTGGTCAAACATTCACCGGCAAAACGCAAAAATGACTTTACAAAGCTTTAGCAATATCGAAATAAAAGCTGTTGTGCATAGTGGAGAAGATTCTGGACATCATACAGAAAGTCCGAATAACAGTGCTAAAGATAGTGAAAGAAGTCATGGTAGCACTGAGAATGAAAATACTGCTGTGTTCAATATAGAGCTTTTGAAGCAAGAGAATGGACCTTTGGGTCTGACAATAGCAGGCAGTGAAGATGTTACTCAACCTATTTTATTGAGTGGGCTTGTTGAAGGTAAAGCAGTAATATTTTTGCATTCCTTTAATAATACGATACAATTGTACGTGATAGTGTAAATAACATTATTTGGTGTTCTTCCTACACAAACTAGGTCCGTAGTTACAACACATTTAGTGAATGTTAATAAGATTTATAATAAACTGTAAATTATTATAGGCGGTGTTGCTGAGAAATCAGGAAAACTGCAAATAGGAGACGAACTACTTAGCATCAACGGCGAAAGCGTCCTCAATAAACCTTTGTCCGAAGCAATCAAATTACTTCAGCAAAGCGGTACAAGGGTTCAGTTGCAACTTTGTAGGAAAGTTACAGGTAAAATAAGAAATATTCGGTTTTACAATAATATTGAAATAACAGGTAAAATGATAACAAAGTTATTTAACTTTTTGTGAAATAGGTTCAATTGAAAGTGGAGAATGCAGTGCCAGAGATTCAAGCCATTCCACATCAAGCCCTGGATTATCCAACGACAGTGCTGTTGAATCTTGGGATCAAAACACTCCTGTTAGGACTAGTGCTAACTGTGGTAAGACAAAAACAATAATAATAATCCTTATTTTTATCCTGATAAAGTATACTTTATATTGTCAATTACTTGTTTTAGGCCCATCAGATGTAATAGAATACGCCGTACCAGACAAAACAAGATTGCCAGAAAAACTACCTTACTCCCCGACAGACGAAGATAAGATAATGGCTTGCAGTTTCAATTCAAGCCCTTACACCATCAATGACTTACCACTACCCAACTACTCACTAAACAATTCCTTGAAAACTTTCCACTACGAGAATACTTGCATCATTCCTGAGAATACGTTGAAGAACAAGCAGAACATAACAAGAGAAGACGACGTGCAACAAATAGAAATCCTAACATCAAACATGAAAGATTGTCAGCTTCATAACATGGAGAAGGCTTCATGCAAATGTGACTATGTGCAGATGGGCCCGTATGGGATAGTGTCTCCTAAAAACAGAAGACCAGACCGATCAAACTGGGATAGTGATTATTTGAACAATGGTATCTACACGGTGACAACACCACAAAAGTCTCCGCTGAAGCCTGGCGTTCCTGGCACCAGTTTCCAATTTTCTACCAGTCCTATCTATGAAAATGATGTGCCTGGTAAGAATCACATATTTCATAACAGCGGAAATTTGGATAACGATTCGTAAAATCCAATAGTTTGAATTTTACTAAACGATCTACATCATTAGTTTACATAGATGACTCAACTTTAATATAACTACACACCTATGTACCTACTATTTGTTTAAAAATTCCAATGTCCTTACAAAAACGATGCAAATAGCGTATCGACTTTTTTATTATGGTTATCTGTTAGTCGATTAAGATATTAAGGGTATTAGTGGGTGTTTGACTCATACTATTATCGCTGCTCATTGGTTCATTTTCTTTTGTTTTTAATCGTTATCAAAATGCAGCCAACTAGCGCCGAAAATAGAACGAATTACATACTCATGTATACACATGAATCAACCAGTTGCTCGTTCGATCCTACTTTTATATCTGTATGTTTTAATCTACTTTCTTCATATAAATATTTCTTGTATGTTAACTTACATATTATTTTAATGCGTCGTGTTATGTTTACTATCAATTAAACTTATTTTCTTTCTTTCTTTCTATTGTTTTGCTATACTTATTATCTGTTTTTCAGGTTTATACAGCAGTGAAGCGACGATCTCACCGGCCAGAGGCTCTGTCCACCATGTCATCCTGTACAAGGATGCCATTTACGATGACTACGGCTTCTCAGTGTCAGATGGCCTTTATGAGAGAGGAGTGTATATCAACAGGATTCGGAAAGGAGGGCCGGCGGATATCGTGGGGCTGCTACGGCCTTTTGATAGGATTTTGCAGGTGTATTGAAATTCTTTTCAAATCTAATTCTAACCGGGACTTTTGTTGGCATTTTTTTGAAAGGAACGTATTGCAAATAATTGACTAAGCAAATTATTGATATACGGGTGTCCAAGTTTACACCCCTATATGTACTTAATAATATATAAATACTTCATATTTCTTTAGAAATAAACTATGTTAGATTGATTGATATCATTCTTTATCGCGAAAAGATAATTGATTGGACATTCTATATTAAATACTTAATAATAAAACTCACAAAGATTTTAGAAATTATTTTCTCGGAACCAAAATGATGTGTAGTAATGCGGTGTTTTTATACCTCTTTGTATTTTTCAGGTAAACGGCACAAGAACAGTGGACTACGACTGCTGCTTGACGGTACCACTCATCGCCGCGGCGGGAGATCGGCTCGAGATTGTCGTCCAGAGGCTGGTCACTTCTCGGGTACTTAAAATTCGCTCATAATTTCTAGTAAATAAACGTGGGTGGTATACTCGTTGGCTGGTCCGTCCATCCCAGTTTAAAGTCACTCAGCGAGCTATGGACAGAGCTATGCTAGGAGTTTCTCTGAAGTACAGGATTTGTAAACAATACATCCGACAGAGAACCAAAGTTATCGACATAGCCCAAGAATTAGCAAGCAAATATAGCAGTGGGCCGGCCATATCTCGCGAAGAACCGACAACTACTGGAGTAAACGTGATTTTTAGTTGAGACTACGATTCTGTAAACGAAGTGTAGGACGCCCTCCGCGTAGTATGATGACCTGCGAAAGACTTCAAGCTGAAGATGAATGCTGATGATGCAGGCTAGAGTGCTCATTAGGGGAGGCAGCGGACAAACATGGGCTGAGAACATGAAAAAGAATACCCCCTACCACTTCACAAACTTTATAGAATAATATTAGTATAGATTTAATAAACGGAAAACAATATTTGTTGCAGGAGCTGAAAAATCACCGACATGACGACAACTCTAGCGCAAGTGATAGCAGTATAGTGACAAAGACAATATAGTGCAAAACTCGCCTTTAGTGCGGCAAAAAGGACTATAAATTAGCTTGTAATTTGTAAATACGACTGTTACGGAAGTTTATTGCTTGTAAATAGAATACAGTGAGTCGCATTCAGGCCAGTACTTATTATGAAAGCTTTCTCAGTCTACGATTGACTAACGTTTATGCTATGGCTTCTATATAAAAAAGCGATATTCAAGCATGGATATTATGACTGAGCAAGCTTGCATAATACGCCTCAGATTTTGAGTGATTTTTTATGTTCATTTTAACAATTTCTAAGACGCTTTTATCAATATGAATAGAGAAATGCGTTATGTCAGTGAATGGAAGAAAGCCAGCTACTTTAAAATTGCCAGGTATCATAACAATTTGAGGGATACAAATTAAAATGTATGAAAACGAAATTTTTTGGGATATTTTTTTTTTTAAATGTTTGTCCATTTTCTAGATAGATAATATCAAGGTTGCTGAGATAGATTTAATAGTGTGTAAATAAATTTCTAGAGTAATCCCAATGTGCCTAAAATAAGTATAAAATATAGTTTCAAAGCATCTTTTTAAATGAAAAGCTTTCTGAAATCTTTGAAAAAAATCAGCGGTGGTGCCCAAAAGATGCTAGATATTGGAATTTATAATTCCACAATTTTAAATGAAAAGCTTTCTGAAATCTTTGAAAAAAATCAGCGGTGGTGCCCAAAAGATGCTAGATATTTGAATTTATAATTCCACAATACTCATATGTTGTAGAGATTCTGATATCAGCAAAATGGAAATGTAATGTAATGGTTATGGAGTCGTGCCAAAAACATGACTTAGATACCATAAAATTAAGTTTGTAGCAAATCGTGGATTTTATGCTAGGGAAACTTATTTTGTATTTGCAACATAAATGATATGTTTTGGCTTATAAGGTCAGTTTTGGGTCTTCATATTCATCACTTAAGTTATGCCAATTGGTTTTTGAAGAACGTAATAATTCTTTAATATAATTGATTGTTTAAATTTAAATAAAAATAAAACTAAATCATAATAACTCTCATATAAGAACATCATGAAATGTAAATATTGAATTTGCAAAAAGTAGTTATAAAGTATTGAAATCAGACTGATAGAAAACTAATAGTTATGTTAGCAAATAAAATTTTATTCGGATAATTATAACAATTCTGGTTTCGGTTAACACCAAACGATTGTTATTTGCTAATAATTTAATTGTGCATAAAATTGTAGTGTAATTAATATTTAAATTAGATATAATATTGTGCGTTTGGTTTAGCTAAGCCCTTTAATTATAATTTATAATGTAAATGATAATTTTATAATGTATATTGTTTCCAGATTTAATATGGAAGGCGATAACAATGAAATTGTAAATACAAACTTAGATAAATATTTAGACGAAAGGAAGACTTTTTACTAGGTAGTTTAATAAAATTAACGTTTGTCGTATTAGTAAGTAATAGGATACGAGTACATACAAAAGGTTTCTTCCTTTACCTTTTTAAAAATGAGAAAAGTTCGGTGTTATTTGTAAAAATACTCGTAATACTTGTAGCCACTTATTAAATTGATAAACCAAAGTTCTTTTTATACGCTTAGATTTCCCAAAGAAATTTATTAATAATTTATTCGATGCTTTTTAATTCTAAATTATTTAAACTAAAATAAACAATTTACTAATTATTAAATGAACTCTGGTTATAATTGCTGTTATCAAGTGATTTTTTTTCCTATTTAACTTGTGCAATGTTTAACTATTCAGTATGTATAAGTATTGATACAACGGGTATTTATCGCGTTTTTTTACCATTTTTTAAGTTTTTTTTAGTGATAGCAAAGTGTACTCGACGTAAACCGGTCTCTTAGTGCGTCGCGGACACTGTTAGTGTTGTGTGTCGTCCGAGTGTGCAGATGGACACCTACTATCGAAAATCAAGTGAGGGTAGTTTCAAATAAACTAGCCCCATCTTCGCTGAGGCGGTTACTCCAGTACCTCCAGTCATCCCGTGACCACGACAGTGTGTAAACCTGTTGAAACGTCGGGAAAATAAGTAAATAAGCGCGATAAATACCCGTTGTATCAATACTTATAATTATGTGTTCAGATCGCGTAAGTTCAAAAAACTGAATAAATACAGTATTTTTACTTTAGATAGTTTATTTTTTACATTTTATTTTTGTACCCTATGCGTAAGAAATATTTATATCGGTCAATTAATGTGTTATTAAACGAAATAGAACAGCCTAGCTATCAATACGACTTAATAAAACAATATGCGTGATTTGACAATAGCGTTTTTTTATTTCGATACCATTTCTTATTTATTTGGCCTTACCTTCACTAGAGACTTTTCTTTGGTCTGCGTTTAAAAAATTTACACAAAAAGGCATGTCGTAATGCTTTACCGATTCGATTTTTTTGATCGATTTTATTTATAATGAAGTCCTACCCCCGTTTCTATATGCCAGACGTTGTGTTGCATACTCTGTAGGTAGGTAGGTATGTAAGTAAAGATGTGTGTAAGAGTTAGTGTTTATCACAGCTAAAGTGTTTAGCTCTGATATCTGCAGGTGTTGCGTGGCCTGGAGCCAGGTACCTGCTAGGATAGGTTGACAAAAAGATCCGTTTAGTGTGCAATTTTTTTACTGAAGTCAGTGCCTATGACACACTCAATGTTTTTCTTATTAGTCACTAGCTCCGCCCCGCCGCCGCTTCGCCCCCGTGGAAATCTATATGTCAAATAGTTTATAAACCTTCCTCTTGAATCAACTTTATCTATTATTAAAAACTGCATCAAAATGAGGACGTAATAAACGTTTACCGAGTCGTGGTCTCCACTCAAGAACACGTTTGCCCCAGCGGCCGTCGGTTCTTCGCGAGATATGGCCGGCCCACTGCCACTTATCTAAGCATACATAGGGACAGACAGACAGCGGGAAATGACTTTGTTTTATACTATGTGGTATGTAATGATGGTGAAGCTCAGGGAAGACGACTCGAAGAGGTGCCGTACTGTCTACTATCTACATCAAACTGCCAGATATTACTGCAATTTTTCAGAAACTAGAATCTTCCAAGGCGCCCGAGGGTGTTTACATCAAACTCTGTACGAATAAAATATGTTATTCTCATTAAAGCTCGCTGCGAAAATTCCTATCACGTTTTGCCCTTCACCGCCGTATATCCCACGCTTATGAACGACTCTATTCCATCAAAATACGGTTGATGTTCCCTCGTAGCTCACGCAAAGCTGTGTTTATATGGCATATTGAAGCTTGGATGCCACGGGCTGCACAAAATTTCCATTTTCCACGCGATTTACCGCAAATTAATGCTCGAATACGAAGCTTTTGCCAATTTATATTGGGATTGGGTTAGCAAGTTTAGGGTTAAGATTTTAAGAGATTGCGTTTCGCTAATGAGGTTGCTTTGGTTTTGGGATTCCGTAGCTACAACGAACTAAGGATTGCCTGGCCTAAATGCTTCATTATTTAGCACTACGTTCTACCATTTCAATTTTATGATTCGTCGTCCACATACTGGCCTAGGCTTGCCAAACTATGGTGATCCGATATATGCTTGCTGGTAATGGACCATTATAGCCTGCTAAAGTATCTTCAGCACCAGGACGGCTCGTAGGTAAGTATATTTAGGTATACTTAGGTACTGATACGAACTTGACAAGCGTTTTTCATTTGTCAACGATATTTCACTTTCATCCTAAAACATCTAGTTATGTTTTAAAACAAAGCCCCAAGTACCAAAGTACTTCCCTAATAAGGAACGACTTGATTTTATAAACCCTCGATAAGCCTCAAGGAAACGTAAATTATCGAGTTTTCTACGAACCTCCACCTTTCCGGGTCTCATTATTAGAACTAACTCACACCTAAACTAACGCGCTTAGCGGAAGCTCGGAGATGTAGAGCTACGGAGAACTAGAAGAGGCATAGATAATAGGAGTATGTTAATTTGAAGTAAGATTGAGTCTATTATTTTTTTAATAAGTGTTCCGCACTCACCCTGTTTACGTAGTGTAGGACGCCTTCCGGCCAGGTGGGATGACGACCTGCTAAAGACTGCAGGTAGATGCTGGATGCGTCAAGCTGAAGGAAGAGAGGGTGATATGGCGCTCATTAGGGAGGCCTTTTTGACAGTCTTCAAGAATAATTTCTCGCGAGGCGAGGAAAACACGGGATCATGGCAAAATGCATTTACAATAAAACGTCCTATGAAAAATACATTTTAAGTTTCAATTAGGAAAACAGGAAATGCGCAATTGAAAACTTTCTAAAATCCACATTGTCTATAGGGTCTTTGAAGGCCCAAGACTGTGTTGTTGCTATTTTCTTTATAGCCTACAGCTTCTTTCTAGCTAGCAGCTACTTCCCTGCTGGTACAGCAATTTACAATGCAATCTCACGTTGACGTCTTCAATTTTCAAAATTCCTCAACCTTATAAGCTACTCTGTTTTAACTTTAATTTTACTTACCTTTGTTTAAACCTAACTATTTTGTTAAATTGTTTTGATTTGTGAATTGTATGGTGAAAAGTGCACTCTGGTGCCGCTGAAAACCAGCACTGCATTGCCACCCGTTTCAATGTAGCATTTAATGCTGAGCCAGTAGCCTATTTGAGTTCTCGCAGTTAATATTAACACTTTGACTGCGATTTTTTTTCATCGACTGCGATCTTTTTTTAACCCAAGCCATTCGTGCTGCCGGTCTACACAGCAGTTGTGTTGCGCCGCACATGCGTTTCGTTCGAAAAATATTACGGCTGTGCTGAGTCACACAGATCTGTATTTTCTCAGCCGCTGCGCTAGTGTGGATATACGCATATTAGTCACTTGTAGAAAACACATACCGTGTGATTTCAGCAATCACAGTGTTCCTACTTTACTTTGTATTATTTTATATTTTACAACACAATTTTTTTTTCTTTTCTACATATTCTATATCAGAGTTGTTTCTCCAAGATGCCATTTCTAGTAGCTCTAGTAGTGCCCCGCATCTAGGGTTAACAATCTAACTGCGTTAACGCCGGGCTCAGGGTAAATCTTGTCTGACTTATCCTCCAGCAGCGAGGGCGTTATAACAATGATCTATTAGATGCAGTGTAATTAAATTAAAGTAGAAAGGGGTTCGTACAATTATTTAAAATAACATTTATAATGGAACCCTTCTCAATTATCTTGTTGAAAATACAAGAGAATTAATGGAAATATTAGTGATGTTTTTGTAGAAGAGACGTTTACTCGAAACTGTTGTGTTAGACGCTATGAAGTGTTGATAATATTTAAGAAATGATTGGAAGATTTTTCTTTGATTTTTTAAGAATACATTTTGATGGAAAATATGTTTTTTTATTATTAATATATTTTATATGATTTAATAATTACTGTCATCGAGATACAAAGAATAGGTGCCTAATAGAATATTTTTTAAACAAAAAAGTTACTCAGTTTATTCAGTTTATTTATTTCCACCGTAGGTACACAATGTTACACTTGATGTCGTTAAATATTATTTTAAAAGATAAATTACATTTTTATTATAATACACACTAACTTTTGTCAAAGGAAGGCATTGTGCAAAAAAAGCAGACAGACATGCCTTCTTAAAAAATTAAAATAAATTCATTTATAATAATTTGTCACAATAAAACAGATAATAAATAATGGTATAAGTTAAATGGAATAATAAATTAGATAAAATGTCAAAGTAATCTGCTGTAATAAGGGCATTGTCAAACTATACTAAAAATAATGTACAAAATTAAATAATATACAAGTAAAATACAATGAAATAATGTCAAGAAGAAGAAGAATTTCAAATTTACATTTAAATCATGATTTCAATTAATGCTGCTGTATAGGGGCATTGTCAAGGAACTAAACATAAATACAATTATACAATGAAATAGGTACACAGTCAATTAAAAATAGTATATATTTGGAAATGGGAGTAATAATAATGTCTTTATGTATAAATTGCATGTCAAATTATAAAGAATCTATCAAATGATGTATAAAAAAAAAACAATAAACATACCGGCATTTAAATCAGCTGTTTATCCTCCAAAGTTTCACAAAGACTGTTATAGCTCTTTTTCATTAGTATATCTTTAATTTTTTTCTAAATACTATTAGGTTTAAATCTTTAAAGCTATCTTTCATTTTGTTAAAAAAAATTATATGCTACATTTAAATAATAGAAAAAAATTAGAACTATATGTATGTACAACTGAAACATTTTATCTAATTGTAGACTGTTGCAAACAATCTACAGGTAGCTCATCTGATCCATATCAATACCATTCGGTAGCGTCCCCAAGACGCTAGCTGCATTGCCCCGCTATGGCAATGCTGCTGCGCTGCGCCAGATACTCACCAGCTCTCGGGTCACGCGTCACATCGACTAGACGCTTAGAAATTTTAAAAAAATCCGGAGATCTTTGGTTTTTAGTTTTTATATAATTGCAATGACTCCTGGTAAATAACGGCAGAGTCCCACCAGAGATGTTACCTCTTCGAGCTCGAGTTGAATGGCCAGAATCTTCGGAACTTTGCTCGGTTATTAAATGCAGCCAAATGCGGTTCCAGATAATTCACATTCCAGGAAGTAAATCAGAGTTTACTGCACCCCGCACACCTAGCTATTCTAATTAAAACCCTGCCCGCGCTAAGTGGCCGTTGATCGCAGATTCGGGCCGGATTAAGAATTAATTCGTCGCGGGCGCGATTGGATGCGCGATTAATTTTCTCCGCCGTGGTTTCGCTTCACTAGATGCAGGGGTGGAGTTAGGGTGGGTAATTACAGGCCAATTTTACCTGTACCGTTATTTATCAACATTTGTTACACAGTGTGAATGGAACGATACGTTCCAAAAAAATACAACTATATAACTACCCACAACACAAGATCTGCTTAGCTTCATCATCATCATCATCATCAGCCTATAGCAGTCCACTGCTGGATATAGGCCTCCCCCAATGAGCGCCATAGCGTCCTGTCTTCAGCTTGCCGCATCCAGCATCTACATGCAGTCTTTCGCAGGTCGTCATCCCACCTGGTCGGAGGGCGTCCTACACTACGTTTACCGAGTCGTGGTCTCCACTCAAGAACACGTTTGCCCCATCGACCGTCGGTTCTTCGCGAGATATGGCCGGCCCACTGCCACTTCAGTTTGCTAATTCTTTGAGCTATGTCGATAACCTTGGTTCTCTGTCGGATGTATTCGTTACGAATCCTATCCTTCAGAGAAACTCCGAGCATAGCTCTTTCCATAGCACGCTGAGCGACTTTGAACTGGTGCACCAGCCCTATCGTGAGTGTCCACGTCTCAGCTCCGTAGGTCATAACGAGTAGGACGATTGAAAACTTTCGTTTTCAAGCATTGCGGTATGATGGATGACGTGAAGACTTGACGTAGTTTCCCAAATGCTGCCCAGCCCAGCTGGATCCTCTTTTTGGCCTCCTTCTCGAAACTGTTTTTACCCAACTGCAGAATCTGCCCAAGGTTAGTGTACTCGGAAACAGTTTACTGCTTAGCTTGGGGGTAGATAATGCTGTGTGAGTTCTCCAGCATTATTTATTTGGCTTTGATGAAAAAACAAAAACTTAGTCCCTGATGATCTGAAAATATTCAACCAATTTTTACCGACGATACGAAAAACTATAGAGATTCTAAAATGGAAATTGATATAGTTTTTTATTTTTCTAAACAATTTATCTATGTTATCTAGTAGATTAATATAACAATTTAACTGTATTATCTAGTAGTAGTGTTAAGTAGTATGGCGCTCATCGGTAGAGGCCTATGTCCAGTAGTAGACTGCTGGTACTGGCTGATGATGATGATCTAGAAACTGAGCCTTATCTAGCTCATTAACACGCATATGACCACACCTGAAAGAGCCTCGGATTCAGCCCTACCTTATTAAGACATGCTTATTCCCCTGAATCCAGCCCCGCAATAATAGATGAACTGGATTAGGGTTCAATTGGATCGAACGCTTTAATTGAATCAGCTGCGGAGGTTACGCTACAAAAGAGAAGTTCCTGACGGATTTTAGCGGTGCCTGTGCGTAGCTGGTGGAGCAGAGCTTCATCATATAACTCATTCTCGAAGGATAAATCTTCCTCCATGACAAAAGTCGTGAACATGTTATGTCATACTTACCTAAATTACTTACCATCTATGTTGGACGTGTTTTTGGATAAAAATTATCTTTATCTAGGTATTATAAGTAAATAATGCAATGCTTGAAAACGAAAGTTTTCAATCAGTGCGTCCTACCCGTTATGACCTACGGAGCTGAGACGAGGACACTCACGATAGGGCTGGTCCACCAGTTCAAAGTCGCTCAGCGAGCTATGGAAAGAGCTATGCTCGGAGTTTCTCTGAAGGATAGGATTCGCAACGAATACATCCGACAGAGAACCAAGGTTATCGACATAGCTCAAAGAATTAGCAAGCTGAAGTGGCAGTGGGCCGGCCATATCTCGCGAAGAACCGACGGCCGATGGGGCAAACGTGTTCTTGAGTGGAGACCACGACTCGGTAAACGTAGTGTAGGACGCCCTCCGACTAGGTGGGATGACGACCTGCGAAAGACTGCAGGTAGATGCTGGATGCGGCAAGCTGAAGACAGGGCGCTATGGCGCTCATTGGGGGAGGCCTATGTCCAGCAGTGGACTGCTATAGGCTGATGATGATGATGATGATGATGATTATAAGTAAATATATAATAGTGGACAATTCACACATTATCTAGCCCCAAGCTAAGCAGAGCTTGTGTTATGTATGGGTACTAGATGACTGATATAGAAACTTAATACATAACATAGGTAGATATTTTTTATTATACATAGATTTTATTATTATACCAAAGAACCCTGAACAAATATCTGCAGATATTTGTTCAGGAAATGCAACAATGCAATTAAATAGATTTTATTATGTTCTAAAAGATAGAATAATAAGTAGACCAGCTTTAATTAAAAAGCTACGTCTAATACGAATAATCCTGGCAAGTCCGGGCTAAGTACAGGTGAATCGTGTGAATTATAATTGAATTACAAAGAGATAAGAGTGAGCTTAAATTCTTAATGTCCTTGATTGGCCCTGCATTTTACTGTGTAGAACTTAAATTAAGAATGATTTTAAAAAACAAAGTAGGTTTCATTCTGGACGTCGCGGTTGTGGCGTTAGAACCGACCCTCCGGCGAGACTCTTTGATAGAAATGTACATTTTATTTTAAATATTTAATAAATAAAATAAAATAAAAATGTATTTATTATTTTAATTGAATGGTACCAATCAAAATCTACCCGTTTATATAATAAAGTATAATTTAGGTGTACTTTGTTGTACGTTTTACTATTTGACGTGTAATAACATATTTTACCAATATATGAACCATTGAACTGTTGACTAAGCCCCTGAATGTCGTAAGAGCTACGAAGCGACTAAAGGTGCATTCACACAGCATCCGTTTTACTGTATCCGTTTTTTCCCATAATGACATAAACATACAGGACATGTAGGAGCCAGTTCACACCTCTAACAGTATTTCGAACCCCAAATTATTGTTTCTAGCAGCGAAAGATACATAAAAAACAGTAACAAGACCATTTTTAACTGACTTCCACAATGATCTTCAAAAATCTACTGAGGAAATGGCTTATAAAAAGTACTTTTTATTCCGTATTTGAGTTTTACAAACTACCAATTATTAAAATTTTACTTTAATTAATTTTACTTTAATAATAAAATTAACTATTAATAAACTATACATTTTAAATATTATAATTAAGGCAATATATTAATTTTCATATTGAATGCCCCTTTTGACATGTAACTTGGTTATCAATAAATGATTTGTATTTGTATTTGATCCCTAGCTAGGAAGACCTGAAGCCTGAAGGTGACCGTGCCACGTCCCGCATATCTTCGATCTAATAAAACTGATTCTGTATATTTTGTCTGTTTATTTTGATATTTTTTACTACATACAGAATACTGCCATGTGTGTGAACTCGCTCATACAACTACATCCGCCATCGCCAAATAAAAACGTATACAATAAAACGGACTGCTGTGTGAACATACCCTAAGGTAACAAGGTAACCAGGCATGGGGCAGCTTGATTTTATGTATTCTTTAGTTACTTAATTATGTTTAAAATAATAAATAATGCTTGACAATTCACACAGCATTATCTAGCCTCATTAAAGCCAAAACTGAGGGTGATATAGATTGAGAACTATTAATTCTGCAGAACCCATAACTGTAATCCTAAATTGGTTTAGTTGTTTGTTTTTCTAATTGGTAACTTATTAATTTTCTACGACCTGCAAGTAAATGGAGTGCACGAGATTTTTAACTAAGGAATATTTTTACTTAATCAAAATCCAAAATATTATAAGTGAATCGCAAACTTTCCGCGCCCATCATGTTAAACATAATTTAACAGACTTCAAAAGTTAAACAAAAACAGGTTTCCTTTGACATTTTCCTCGTTATTCCCGCCTTGTTTTTCTCTTGCTAACCTTTCAAAGAAAATTGAACTCAAAGCTTATGATTTTGGAAGTAATATGCTTTGTTAAACAATCACTGATTTCAAATAACCTACGGAACAAAGACCGAGATTTTTGATAAATTAAATTAAACCGTCGATCTTTAGTGTGAAGTATCAGTATTCTTTGCACGGTAACTTCAGTTTCATGCTCAGCATCACCAATTCTAAGGCCACCGAAGTGTTTATCTTCGATACATACTGGTAGATATTCTGTACCTCTTCCTTCGTTACGGCCTGCATTGTCTGAGCCTTGGGGTTGGATAATGTTGATGAAACTGCAGGTCTGGATAGACTGGTCACATTTACCTGCAGATTGCGGTGCCCCCACCAATTAGCCGGAGCGCCTTCCTAAATTAGCATTTTTAGGGTACCGCATTATGATGTGAAAAATCACAGCCATTTTTTCGAATTTTAATAAGATGTCAGGGTCCGCTGAATCCTTATTAGATGCCTCGCAGTGATACTGGGTTTGGTAAATATTTGAGGAACAAACTTTATTGAATTGAGAGCAAAGCTGATTATCGTTAAGGATTCTTTGCACCAGAAAACATCACTAGATTTCTAAGTGAAATACTTATTTTCGGTAAGATTTCTTTTTTAAACTCAACTAGCTACGCCTTTCGGCTTCACCGGAAATCGGAAAAATGTGTCAAAGGGTTAGCCTTCCTCTTGAATCACTATCTATTTAAAAAAAACCGCATCTAAATCCGTTGCGGAGTTTTAAAGATCTAAGTATAGGTACATAGGGACAGACAGACAGCGGGAAGCGACTTTGTTTTATCTATGAAGTGATATACCATCGTTTGACCACAATCTCACCTGATGGTAAGTGAAGATGTGGCCGACGATGTATCACGAAAGTCTAGAAGACTATTCACTCTTGTCTTGAAGAGACCCAGGTAATTGACCGGAAAACAGCAGCAGTGAGCGTGTTCCATACCCCAGCGGTACGAATGATGAAGGTGGAGGAAAACCGCTTAATGAGAGTGGACTGTATGTATATCCACCAAGTAAGGGTGGTAATGCGCCGTGCTTCTATTGGTCCTGGTGTAGAAGGGTATTATTACCATCATATAAAATAGACTAATAGAAAATAGAAAAATCCTATCCATCCAAAGGTTGTCTGGAAGAAAACGCTGTTAGCGATAAGGCCGCCGATTGTGCCACTAGACTTAGTTAGTATTAAGATCGTTATAGTTTTTGTATTGATGGTGGAATAAATATATATTGTTTTGTGTTGTATTTTATAAGAATAAGAATAAGTTTATTTGTAACTCAATACACAAAAATATAAAACAAACATGATTATAAAAAAAAAGGACAAAACATATTTTTGTAATTGAGTCACAAAACGGACTCTATCTCAGCATGAGTTAGTTGTAAGCATGTTACAACCAACGCTGGTCTTCCGATCGAGCCGTTTGGTGACGTCACGGAAGATAACACAAGACAATCTATAACAAAAAATAAAAGACAAGACTATAACAATAAAATATAAACTATGACAGCGGATAGCGGTTATTTCTACGTTGCGTTTTAGTTCGTATACAAAGATTAAAATACAAAAGTTAAAAATTGTAAAAGGCGAAATCTAGGAGAAACACATGAATTACACACATTACTACTTCAACAATTACATAGCATTTTAATAGATAAGAATAAGATTGATCCTTTTAATATCATAGAAGTTTTTCACTTTCACCATCATTCAAAAATACCAGGCTGTAAAAATCATTATATAAAAAAAAACAACTTTATTTTTGTTTGAAAACATTAAAAACAACCAGCTCTTTAATCCATTCGGATTAATTATGGATTTCCTTTTAGGGAAGCTTATTAAAATTTTGTATTTTCGCAGACTCTCCTTGCTTTTTTACTTTTTCTTGCCTTACTTGTGGTATATGTAATTTGTCAAAAATTACATTCTACGAAAATAATTGCGCAGGTCTTTTTATTCTTATTATAAATAAATATTTTTTCTGATAATCGCAATATTAATGTTATTTTTGATATGTCCGTTGTTATGGGCAGATTTGGAGGATTCTTTTGCAATTGGTTAGAGGATGATCTCGAAATGGTTCTTCAAATATTTTATTCCCGGAAGCTAAGTAGATATTTATTACGCAAAATTAAAAATCTGTTTCAACTAAGAGATTCGAAGTCAGATTATAGCTTTTTCATACAATCAAATTATGTTTGCGAAGCTAACAAGTGTAAGCTTTAAAGCAAAATAGCTACTCAATATTTTTGAACTTACGCGATCTGAACACATTATTATAAGTATTAATACAACTGGTATTTATCGCGCTTATTTACCTTTTTTCACGACGTTTCAACAGGTTTACACTCTGTCGTGGTCATGGGATGACTGGAGCAAACTCTCTGCCTCGTGGAATCCAGTGATAGCAAAGTGTAGTCGTCGTAATCCGGTCTCTCATTGCGTCGCGGACACTGTTAGTGTTGTGTGTCGTCCGAGTGTGCAGATGGACATTCCTACTATTGAAAGTGAAATGAGGGTAGTTTCAAATAAACTAGCCCCCGTTTCGCTGATGCGGTAACTCCCGTACTCCAGTCATCCCGTGACCACGACAGAGTGTAAACCTGTTGATACGTCGGGAAAAAAGGTAAATACACGCGATAAATACCCGTTGTATTAATATTTAAAATAGCTACTGAACCAAAATGTCGTGTAGTTAGCTCCCTTACCACCATCGGATTTATCAAAAGCATATTTTTCACGGAAAGTGTTCACTTACATCGACCCCATTTACGGCTAAAGTAAGACCTTCTGATTTTGGTTTATGAATGGTAGTTTTGAATTGTTCTTTAGAAAATACTGAAAATATCAATATAAGAAAATACAGCACAAAATTTTCTAACGACTGAGTTTTTAACACTTTGAGTGCTGAAATCACACGGTATGTGTTTTCTACAAGTGACTAATATGCGTAAATCCACACTAGCGCAGCGGCTGAGAAAATACAGATCTTTGTGACTCAGCACAGCCGTAATATTTTTCGAACGAAACGCATGTGCGGCGCAACACAACCGCTGTGTAGAGCGGCAGCACGAATTTTTTAGGTTAAAAAAAAGATCGCAGTCGTCGAAAAAAAACCGCAGTCAAAGTGGTAATATCAATATTGTTTCAACTGGTAGCATACCATTTACATCTTAAACTTACACTATAAGTAGGAAGCGTAGATTAAACTTGGGATTGAAATGACAACCGTTTCATGCTTTCCCTCTAAAATACTCTGAATGATTTTTTCGTTATATGATCGTTAATCCCAATCTTTTTCTTCGCGACTTATGCCTAACCTAGAGGGCTGGCAAAAGACCCGACATGTTTGCTCCGACAAAAAATCAAGTTCGCGTAAGTGTGAACACAATCAACCTGAAGAAGTCCCTCGTTAAGGGATGAAACGTTGGTGTTCCTCCAACAAAAATAAGGTTCGTAGTTAACCCGCTTACATCTGTAATAAAGTGTAAACAGCTTTATAACATGGTCTGTTACTAGAGTAGCCGATTTATTTTCGCGATTGACACCCGGCTTATAACCGGAATGTAAGGTGTTATCTTTTGAAGTCTATGCTTCAAATTCTGTCCGCCTGATTGCAACCAACGGTTGAGACAACTCAAACTAGCCCACTGGTGGATGGCAGTAGGACAGTTGGGAATAATCCAATTATTACGGTCTACTTTAAACCCAGCGTAGATATCACATTTCTAATTACATTTGAGGACAGCAAATTACTTTTTCATTACAAAAGTTTTCGTAATTTCACGGAGCGTCTGCTTATTAAATATATTTAGAAAGTTAATTAGGTTGTCTTTAAATAATTATGGTTAAGCTTGAAAACATCCAAACTGCTGAATAGAGAGCAAAAGAGACGATATATTATTTTAATTATTGGCATCATCCGCGCCGCCCGTATAGACATGGTAACAGAGAGACAGAGTAATAAAAAAATATAGGTACCTATATAAAAAAATTAGCAAAAAAAATTACTACTTAATACATATATGGAAGAGATCGCTCTCAGCGATAAGGCCGCCCTTTATACCTTTATTCTAAGTTTTTATCTCTGTATTATTTTCTGTTTTGTGTGGTGTAATAAAGTGTTATCTATCTATATATTACATTACAACAATTCACACTTATGTATAATTGATGTTTTTTTTTTTGCATAGTAAAATTCTTGTTCAAAAATATTATGTAGCCTCAGTTACCGAAACCAATCTTAAAAGTCTACCCATAATATAGGCAGCTGTGCAGTTACTTTCTAATTTATACAATACAATACAATACAATACAAAAATACTTTATTGTACACCAGTTACAGATCATTATAAAACACATCACATGATACAAGCACAAATAAAAAAAAAATGTTAATATTAAAAAAAAACATTTGAATATGGATTCAGTGCACAGAAAAGGAAAGATAATTATTTTTATTTATGATTATCTGCACTGATGTCATGCTCTAGACTACATACACAACTTCGCCGTCTTTCTAAATACTTACCCTTCAAAATACGTACTTACCCAATACCCATACTTTTATCATTTAATTAAAGCAAATTTCACCAACCCCCAAGAGCCGTTACTCCAAGCACACTTAATTGAGAGTTTCGGTTAACCAATATTTATTTTTTATGCTTTTAATTAAAAACACCTGCAAAAGAAGATTGCTCCATTTAATACCGTTTAATTTCTTTTTAACGAAATTAAACAAGAAACGACTTAAACTGTTATCGTGAGTTTGAGAAAATGAGTCTTGTAAACATACGGATGTAAATACTGGACGTTTTTAAAGTTCAAAGCGTTAAATGACCACAACCTATGTATATATGTATATACTTAACCTAAGAACCCTGTTCTCACGTAAGTGACTTTATATAAATTGTCTTTTTGAGAATAAATTAATATTAAACATAAACTTTAAATTTTACTTAAACTTTCTTTAATTCACATAATTCTTTCCATCCAAAGGTTGCCTGGAAGAGATCGCTTCTAAGCGAGAAGGCCGCCTATTGTACTTGTCACATGTAATGTCTTTTATAATGTTCTATCGTATTTGGTGTACAATAAAGTATTTTTGTATTGTATTGTATTGTATTTAAAAGTTCTTTGAGGACACTTCCTACTTAACTACTAGTTAGATAACTATTAGCCGCCTTGCTTAATATTTCCGTGCCCAAGCAGGGTACATGTTTGAAACTCTTTATCTTTAAGATCCCTTGTACAACATGTTTACAACAAAAGTACCTATTGTAACGGTTAGTAACGGTAGAAACTATTTAATTGTACTTATTTATTAGTTGTTTTAGTACAAATAAACGCTTTTGATTTATTTATTTATTCAAAACATCTATATTTACTGTACGCGACTCGGCAAACGTAGTGTAAGACGCCCTCCGGCCAGGTGGAATGACGTGCAATGGACTGCTGGCAGATGCTGGATGCGTCAAGCTGAAGACAGGGCGCTATGCTATGGCGCTCATTGGGGAGGCCTATGTCCATCAGTGGACTAACATAGGTTGATGATGATGGTGATTTTTACAGGTATTACCTAATACAATAGTGTAGTAAACATAATAAATCACAAGCAACGAATTCAATAAAACCAATTTGATTTGAGTCGCGAGCGACAGCAGCAAGAAATACCGCCCCGTGAATCCCAAGCTCATTGAGAGAGAGAAAAAAACGTTGTTCTACGTTACTAATGTTAGGGCGCTTAATTCATTATCTTGTAACGAATCACCAATAAATCGCGAGGCACTCGTTAAGGGTCATTTTATAGAATTTATCCCCCGCTTAGGTTTTATAAGGGTTAGTTGTGGAGGCTAATGAATTGGAAGGATGTTATTTTTATGGAAATCGCTGGCTATTGCGGTCTAAAATAGAAACACAAGGCTTTTAATAGGTTTCCATCACAGTGAGAGATGAGATGATAATATCATCTCATCTCTCCGCTGTGGTGTAACGATTGAGACGTACGAAATTCTGGACCAGTAATATTATAAAAGATATTTTTATCCTAAAAAAACGTGTATGAAGCCGTGGGCAGAAGCTAGTAAAATAAGCTTGTTACATATTTGAGCGTACTTCTATAAAGTAGTGTGTTCCTATGAAATATGGTATGTATAATATAGAACAGAGTTGTTTTCTTATTTTTACATTTCGAGTGCCACCGATTTTATTTTTCATACACGCACATACAATCCCAAGGTTGCCTGGAAGAGATCGCTCATAGCATTTGTACTTCTTTTACGCTAAGCATTTATTTACGTACTGTTTTATGTCGTTGTGTGGTACAAGTACAGTCAGCTACTACTTATCTATCTATGTAATGAAAGAAGGCTGTTTAATTATACTTTAATATCTTCCTGAAGTTACAATTTAGATTAGACGACCGATGTGGCGGGGTGAGCGAAGGTCCGCCTGCGACGCAGGAGGTTGCGGGTTCGATTCCCGCCTCGGAACAATTATGTGTACGATCTGCAGATAATTGTTCAGGGTGTTCTGGTCGTTTTCTATGTATAATAAAAAAAATATCTATCTATGTAATATATTGTATTATTTATATCAGTTATCTAGTACCCATAACACAAGCTCTGCTTACCATGGGGCTAGATAATGCTGTGTGTTGAATTGTCCAGCATTATTTATTATTTAAAAAAAATTTTCCCAAAGGTTACCTGGAAGAAATCGATTCTAAGCGAACATAACCCCATTGTACTTGTCGCATGTAATGTCTTTTGTAATGATCTGCATCTGGTGAAGAATAAAGCATTTTTGTATTGTATTGTATTTTAAAAACTTTAACAAATCTATTACAAAAATTAAAGTGACCGTAAAGTAGAAAGGGTAGAAATTACCCCTATACAGTATACGCAGCTATAGGGTATACCTTGAACGTCCCTGAAGCAACGTCTATCGGTAGTTTTTTTACTTTTACTCTGCCAGCTAATAGCATTACGAACTTTCAACCTGATTTATGCAGCGAGGTTTTTAACCTTTTGTGTCTCTTTTTACAGTAGACTAGTGCTCTCGTTAGAGATAAACAAGATCGTATAATACTTAAAAGTCATCATCATCATCATCATCAGCCTATAGCAGTCCACTGCTGGACAAAGGCCTCCCCAATGAGCGCCATAGCGCCCTGTCTTCAGCTTGCCGCATCCAGCATCTACCTGCAGTCTTTCGCAGGTCGTCATCCCACCTGGTCGGAGGGCGTCCTACAATACGTTTACCGAGTCGTGGGCCACTCAAGAACACGTTTGCCCCATCGGCCGTCGGTTCTTCGCGAAATATGGCCGGCCCACTGCCACTTCAGCTTGCTAATTCTTTGAGGTATGTCGATAACCTTGGTTCTCAGTCGGATGTATTCGTTACGAATCCTATCCTTCAGAGAAACTCCGAGCATAACTCTTTCCATAGCTCGCTGAGCGTCTTTGAACTGGTGGACCAGCCCTATCGTGAGTGTCCACGTCTCAGCTCCGTAGGTCATAACGGGTAGGACACGCTGATTGAAAACTTTCGTTTTCAAGCATTGCGGTATGGATGACGTGAAGACTTGACGTAGTTTCCCAAATGCTGCCCAGCCCAGCTGGATCCTCCTTTTGGCCTCCTTCTCGAAACTGTTTTTACCCAACTGCAGAATCTGCCCAAGGTAAGTGTACTCGGAAACAGTTTCGAGAAGGTGATCATGTACGACCACCGGCCTTGGATCAATGTGACCATTGATCATGACTTTGGTTTTATCCAAATTCATGCCAAGACCGATACATCGGGAGGCTGAAGCTAGGCCGTCCAGCATCTGGTTCAGTTCCTCAAGCGACTCCGCATTAAGACTATGTCATCAGCGAATCGCAGGTGTGAGATGTACTCGCCGTTTATATTAATGCCCTTTCCTTTCCAGTCCAGCAACCTAAACATATCTTCCAATGCGCACGTGAACAGTTTCGGGGATATGACATCCCCCTGCCTCACTCCTCTGCGCAATTGGATGGGTTTAGACTTAAAAGTAATCTAAGCTAAAATCACTCCCTATCTTCAAAAAACTGCATCAGCATTATTTATCCTTATGAAAACATTGATAGCTCTATCTTATGTCTATGTAAATTTATTATAATGTTTGTAATGTAGGTATTATGGTATGTAGTGTAAGTATTTGTTTTCTTTTTCTAATCTATATATTTACTAAAGTACCACCGTCTATTTTGTTCTTACATGTCCAGTCCATCCAAAGGTTGCCTGAAAGATATCGCTCTCAGCGATAAGGCCGCCCTTTATACTTCCTTTATTCTATTGTTTATTTCTGTATTGTTTTCTGTTTTGTGTGTGGTATAATAAAGTGTTAGATATCTATCTATCTAAGCTGAAATCTGACTGCATTTTTCGTACAGTAAAAAACAGTTATGGTATTATAATATACAATTATGGTATATATTAAGTAAATAACAAATAGGTATATGGCAATAATCGTATGGTGTTTTATTTGATGTTGTTTTGGAAGGAGCAAGACTGATGGCAATTATAATTATGAATTCGTTCCAACGGTGGTAGCTAAGGTAAGGGTTGTCGATACTGTTGCATCTTATGCTTACCTACAGGGGCGCGGCCATCGTGGATAATCAATTTAAATGACAGGGTTATAGTTGATTATACTATTGTATTCTGACTACCACTAACTAAGGGTGAATGCCAAAAAACCTTAAGTTTTCGAATGGTGATATGTTAGGCGCGTTTTTACGTTTTTTCAATAGTAGTTATAACTTATCGTGCTGACTTTTGTATGATACGAGTCATTTTACGCGACTTACAACTTCATAAAGCTTTTGCCTCAATATTAATAAATAAATAAAATAAAAAGAGCTTTATTGTTCCAAAAACACTAATGTTAACAATATTAACTAATAAAGGTTTAAGTAAGTATACTATTTGTTTACATAAAAAGAACTTTCCTAAATTACTTATATACTAACTTATATACTTAGGTAGTGTTAGGACCGCCTAGAGCGGTGAAAGCCTCCTCCAAGTTACTCCATTTCTCTCTGTCTATCGCTGTGCGGGGCCAGAGTTTGCCCGCTACTTTTATGATATCATCGTCCCACCTCTTCAGCGGTCTTCCTCTTTTTCTTGTCCATTGTCTACCACCCAGTTTGTGATTATTTGAGCCCATTTATTAGGTGTCATCCGCTGTAGGTGCCCAGCCCATCTCCATTTTTGGCGCAGTACATGTTGACCTACGTCTTTAACTTTTGTTATTTTTCTTATTTTTTTATTTTGAACTTTATCCTTAAGCTTTATACCCAGGATACTTCTCTCTATAGATCTTTGACAAATTCTGACTCTATCTTGTTGCTTTTTGGTGAGCGACCAAGTCTGACAACCATAGGTGAGGCACGGGGTGAGGCAGATGTTCATCGCTTTAGCTTTCAATGAGACTGGTAGTGTGCTCTTAAACACTTCTTTCATAGCCCAAAACTTGTTCCATGTGTTCTGTATTCTTCTATTTATTTCTTTGTCCATACATGTTTGGAATGAAATGAGGTGACCTAGATAGCCTCAATATTAGTCGATCGATATACATAGACGTAGTCTGTTTTTTAGTTCCTCCTACATAATACAATACCTGTCCTCTTCGACACATACACTCCTTGTCACCCAGGAGGATTGACCCCCGTACCTAACGTGCCATGAACCGCTGTATGACGCAGGCCGGGATAATCCCTTAGCCGCAAATAAAGCAAAATGATGAAATCAGGGTAAAATGAATTCGTCGCTTGCAATTATCTGTTGACCCGGCGCGGCAGAGGGTAGAGGTCTGTTTTTACACCGACAAAGTTTTATTTTATTATGTACGTTTGATTTAATACATAAAGAGTTTCCTAAAGCTTCTAAGCATTTAATTCTATATAAATGACGTATAAAAGTAAAGTTACCAATCTAACAAGAGCGAAAGCAAAAAATGTTGTGCCTTGACTGGGTTTTTATGCATTGTGTACCCACTAAGATACTAAACCTAAGAGCAATTACCTATATGCATAAAATCATGATATTATCATTGCTTTTGTACTACAAATGTGACAGACAAGCAAGCCTGATGAAGCAGTTAACGCTGTATGATGACAATAACAGCGCTATGTAGGTATGCATAAAATCACAATTAATAATATTATCATTAAATTTTAATAAATGATAATATCATTTACAATCACAATAAATGATATTATCATTAAATTTTAATAAATGATAGTATCATTTACAATCACAATAAATGATATTATCATTAAATTTTAATAAATGATAATATCATTTAGAATCACAATAAATGATATTATCATTAAATTTTAATAAATGATAATATCATTTACAATCACAATAAATGATATTATCATTAAATGATAATAAATGATAATATCATTTATTGTGATTGTATGCATATAGGTAATTGTTCTGAGGTTTAGTATCTTAGTGGGTACACAATGCATAAAAACCAGCAGGGCACAACATTTTTTGGGTTCGTTCTTGTTACGAGTAGATTAGGAAATAAATAAATAAAATATAATAAATGATAATATCATTTACAATCACAATAAATGATATTATCATTTAATGATATGCTTGTATATTTTAGAAATGTGTAAATATGTCAAATCACATAAGGAATCTTTTAAAACTTTTGAACAAGTATATACATATAACTGTAGGCATAAAGACCGTTTAGCAAATTCCTGCAAAGAAAACGCAATTGTATAGTCGAAACTGTTATAATATGGCTATCAAAGTTCACAACAAATTGCCAAACGATGTAAAAGAACTAAAGGGTCCCTTATTCAACAGAAAGTTATTTAATTTATTAATTGAGCATTGTTTTTATTCTGTTGAAGATTACCTTAATTTTAAGTTTTGACCTAGAGAGTTCTATTTTAATTGACAATTTATTTGCGTTTATTTTATTTAATTACTGACATTTCATTTAATTTTATTGATTTTTAAATTCACGTGCCTGCATTCGGGCTGCAGATATGCAGCTCTACTGTGTTATTCCACCAATGTATTATGTACCATGTCTTATGTGAATAAATATTACTGATTACTGATAATATCATTAATTATAATTTATGTATACATAGAAATACTAAGATCTGGAATTCCCGGGATCATGTTACGCTACGGTGAGACTGCGGTCCCGTTTGCGTTAAAAGATCTGTGCTTGCCTACGTAATGGAAGCCTTGTCCACCGTAATTGATTCCGAGTTAAAACCCCTGATAAAATGTCATCATCTACCCTTGAAGGGAATTTTACCTTTATATTTCCAGTGTTCCGTTGTATTTTAGTTATATTATGTGTAACTATAAAATGTTCATTCTAAATAAATAAATGTAAAAATTTAATTGAAGTCTACAAATTTACTTACGAAGGCGAGTATAGTTTATGCAGGCACGACAGATTTTTTAACAATTAAACCCTTATTGTCCCCAAAGGGGCAGAACAGAATGATTATTATATCAATCAAAACCTAACCAGGTTTCAAATGCTCTTAAAATAACTGAAACCGTGCTAGTAATATTTTTTTTTTTATTTCGATAAAAATGATTACATTTTGCCGGCCATCGTAATTCCAAACTAGGCTGAGAACTATGATTATTTAATACAGACTTGACACTTGCTTACGTCACTGTTTAGTTGCCAATTATAACAATGAAACATATCTAAAAGCTGGGTCGCCAATAAAAATAATCATAATGCAATCTTAATTGCCAATTTTGACGACCGATGTGGCGCGGTGGACGAAGGTCCGCCTGCGACGCAGGAGGTTGCGGGTTCGATTCCCGCCTCGGAACAATTGTGTGCACGATCTGCAGATATTTGTTCCGGGTGTTCTGGTCGTTTTCTATGTATAATAAAAAAATATCTATCTATGTAATGTATTGTATTATGTATATCAATTAACTAGTACCCATAACACAAGCTCTGCTTACCATGGGGCTGGATAATGCTGTGTGAATTGTCCAGCATTATAAAAAAAAATAAAAAAAATTGTTTGTCGAATCAGTCAAAACTGTTTTAGTTAATCTGATAAATAGTTGGTTAGTACAAAACCACAGTTATAATAAAGTCGTACAGGTAATAAATAAGGATCCCGGGGAGTTACTATTTCACGCTACTGGTAACACTGGAAATCAGATTCGTCTTCTCCTTTGCCAACGGCGTCGATGATGAAGGCTTGTGTCACCCACGTGAACGTTGTGTCTCGGAACGCCATTCCTACCATGGGTAAAGTGCATCTGAGGGAGACTCCTACATCTCGTCTTCCAAGCCAACCTAACCTGCACGTGGTACACCCTGCTAGATAACGAACTAGGCTCTGGTGAAAATATCAAACAATCTTAATAATTTTATAACTCATTGACTTTACAATTATTTTCCATTACTTGACACTGGCAGAAAAGTATCCATCTAGACAAAGTTGCTATTAACAAAGAATCATCATCATCATCACCATGGGTAAAATGTTCTTTTATTCAGGCTTGTGACAGGCTTTCAAAAGCTTGGAAAACATGAGGACAGACCGATAGACTAAAAACTTACTAAAGGGAAAGTAACACTATTTTTCGCTGGGTTTTTCGGTGCGAGAGGCGTCATGGCGGCGCGGTATTCATACAAAAAAGGATACAGCGTGATTAAATCCTTTTCCCGAACTTTGTTGACAGTGAAATGCACTATTGTGCATGCTGCGTCACAACGTACCAGAACTCCAACTCAATTTGAATGAATTCGTGAGCATATCACTCATACCATTTTCGCCGCTCATGGGTGCTTTCTCTTTTGTTTTTATTCGTAATCAAAATGCAGTCAATTAGTGGTAAAAATTGTATGAATTATACACTCACAAATACATCTCGGCAATAACACAATGTATTACACTAAATTTCAAGTACAGGTACTTTAGTAACCTATTATATCTAACCTCTTATAACTTCTCACCATGTATGTAAGTGCTAATTATAAGATTGAAGTGTATTTACTTATTAGTTTTGCTGTAATAAATGATTTTTATCTTATCTTTATCTTTATCTAAATCGACCAGCAGATGTTCGCATTATTTAGAGTCGCTTTCTATAACAACGTTTTCATCAACTTTTCTCGGAATATTACTATTATTTACTATTCTTTCAATTATGTTGGCCTCGGGTTTCTTAGTGGTTTAGTAGCATGAATGATATCTATACTAATATTATAAAGAGGAAAGGTTTGATTTTTTGTTTGTTTGTAATGAATGGGCTCCGAAACTACTGGACCGATTTGAATAATTCTTTCACCGTTGGAAAGATACACTATCCCCGGTGAACATAGGCTATATTTTACTTTCAAAAAAGTAATGGATCCGTACTAAAACCGTGCAAAGCCGGAAGGTCCGCTAGTTCATTATAATTTCAACAACGCATACCTTCTCAACAGCAGCAGCCTCTGTGAATATTTTTCACGACATCCCAAATGTTATCAGGCCAAAATATTCCGTGCAAAACACGCATAATTTCTCCGTAAAGGCCATAAACTATTTATTATTGTCATAACATCTCGCCGTCCGACCGCTTTCGTAATTTTTGAAGGCATCAATCTTCTATCAACGCTATACAAACGCGTTTGGACCATCAAATAGCCATTACTCGCCATTTCAGGGTATTCTGAACTTCATGCAAGATGTATTGTTATGAGCTAAGGAATTTATTGAATTGCCTTTGGACAGGGCTTTTAATAAAATGGGAAAATTGGAAGAAACCGCTATAATATCATCATAACAGATAACGGAACATAATTTAATATTTTTCTTTTTGTTACGTTTCGGTTGGCAAAGAAACGATTATTTTTTGTGTGTTTGATATCGTCTCTCATTTTAGACTATTTGGACGTAGTATTTGAAGGTTTTTAACTGTCTGGTTCCCAAACTTAGGTTATTAATAAAGCTGAAGAATTCATATCCAACATTTGCTGAAAAACTGAAGCCACAACGCTAACTGCAATAGACACGCTAAGGCCTGTGTAGAAATTCTTTTTGACGTTTCCCGAAAATATTTTACAAAAGGCTCTAAATAACGAACAAATTCGAAACTCAAACAAAGATTCTTTGACAACTAGTACACACAGTCGCGTCATTCTTATTTTTAATCTTCCGACAATAATGCAGCACCGTTTCCGTAGCTCTTATTCCAAGAGCACTACGGTTGATTATAGGGGTAATGGTTGTGGAAAATACGGTTGCATTTTCTAATGACCAGTGGTTCTCTGGGGGTTCTGGCGACACGGACAAATTAGGGGACAATGGACAATTACGATAGTTCTGGCGTGCATCGCTCGGCGAACATTGCTCGGCTTGGCATTATACAGCTTAAATTTTATTGAGAGTAGGAAGACTTCGTTTCGAAATTCTTTTCAGAGTTGAATCATTATGAACCTATTATAGTCTACTGCTGAACATGGGCTATGTTCCCAATTATAAGACGACCTCTGTGGTGCGGTGGGCGAAAGTCTGCGGTCGCTCCTCCTGCGACGCAGGTGTTCGACTCCCACCTCGGGATAATTGTGTGTACGATGCAGATATTTGTTCCGGGTTTTCTGGTCTATGTAAAAATAAAAATATATATCTATGTAATTTATTGTATTAAGTATATCAGTCGTCTAGGACCCATAACACAACCTCTGCTTAGCTTGGGGCTAGATGATGCTGTGTGGATTGTCCAGCATTATTTAATAATTTATTCGTTGAATTCATCATCAACCTATAATTAGTCCACTGCTGGACATAGGCCTGAGCGCCATAGTGCCCTGTATTCAGCTTGCCGTATCAGCGTCGGCCTGTAGTCATTCGCAAGTCGTCATCCCACATGGCCGGAGGGCATCCTACACTACGTTTGCCGTGTCGCGGTCTCCACTCAAGAACACGTTTACCCCCGCGGTTGTCGGTTCTTCGCGATATTCATATAGCCGGCCCACTGCCACTTCAGCTGAATACAGAGCTTCAGATTTCAGAGTTGAATACTCTCAGGATATACTGATATTTGTGTATTCTTTGTAAACTCTAGGGATTAAATTGTTTGTAATTGTATAGGATTGCGAATTTTCTTTTTTTGCTTGAGGTGAAGTGGTCTCGGTTTTGCCAGACAAAGACGAGCAAATGCCAGCCGCCCGGGAAAGGCGAGAAAGGAAACCAAAGAGCAATTTCGCTGGCTTTTATTTATAATTTTGTTTTCTAAAATCTCCTTCGCAATAAAATAAATCCACAACTTTTTCTATCGTCAAGTTTAGTCAATCGTGTTTCGACTGTTATAATTAAATAAATAATAAATAAATTGATTTGATAAACCGGTTGGTGTATTAATTATAACTTCTATAATATTGTGTGGATACACGCTCACTGGTATATTTTCTTGGGCTGCATTTTCGATAGACCCTAGCGGATACAACAGCTTACAAATAAATATCACGTGCCTAAGAATCAAACGAGACTACCGCTAGCGATAACTTCGCCCATAGAGTTGATCCATAAAGATCATTATCTTAGGCTGCATTTTCGATAGACACTAGCGGATACAACAGCTTTGAAATAAATATTACGTGACTAAGAATCAAACGAGACTACCGTTAGCGATAACTTCGCCCATAGAGGTGATCCATAAAGATCATTATCTTAAGCTGCATTTTCGATAGACACTAGCGGATACAACAGCTTTAAAATAAATATTACGTGACTAAGAATCAAACGAGACTACCGCTAGTGATAACTTCGCCCATAGAGTTGATCCATAAAGATAATTATCTTAGGCTGCATTTTCGATAGACACTAGCGGATACAACAGCTTTAAAATAAATATTACGTGACTAAGAATCAAACGAGACTACCGCTAGCGATAACTTCGCCCATAGAGGTGATCCATAAAGATCATTATCTTAGGCTGCATTTTCGATAGACACTAGCGGATACAACAGCTTTAAAATAAATATTACGTGACTAAGAATCAAACGAGACTACCGCTAGCGATAACCTCGCCCATAAAGGTGATCCATAAAGATCATTTTCTTACGCTGTATTTTCGATAGACCCTAGCAGATACAATAGCTTACAAATAAATATCACGTGCCTAAGAATCAAACGAGACTACCGCTAGCGATAACTTCGCCCATAGAGGTGATCCATAAAGATCATTATCTTAGGCTGCATTTTCGATAGACACTAGCGGATACAACAGCTTTAAAATAAATATTACGTGACTGAGAATCACACGAGACTACCGCTAGCGATAACCTCGCCCATAAAGGTGATCCATAAAGATCATTTTCTTACGCTGTATTTTCGATAGACACTAGCAGATACAACAGCTTTCAAATAAATATTACGTGACTGAGAATCACACGAGATTATCGCTAGCGATAACTTCGCCCATAGAGGTGATCCATAAAGAACATGTTGATTGTTGACACGGTTTCCCAGCATTCATCGCTTGCACTTCATTACTAGCCGCGGCGTGCTCGCGCATAATGCCGCTCTGAATAATGCGATCTCAAACTGATATTACTTTGTGCCGCATTCAAAAGACTGCATTTTACTGGGTAGAACGTTCTAGAAATCTGATCTAATCGCGACCTATCTGAAACGTATTTGAATGCGATCATACTCTATGGTTTAGAAGATCATACATGGGATATCTTGACAAGTCTTTAGCCTAATCAAATTTATCAATGCAAGGTATGTAGGACTCTGTCTGTCAATGACTCCAAAGATAAGTACTGCTAGATGAAGTTTTCTTCTAGCCAACATATTTGATGAGTTTAGGAAGGGTGTTACATGGGCTCGTGGTGGAATAGAAAAACAGAATTGGTTACATGCATTTTGTAACGCTGTATTAAATTCTGTGACCTTTTTCAAAGACATGGTCCATAGACCACAACCAATAGTTTAGTTTTGATAGCACTAGGGACTCACATAGATTTATACGAACAGCTTCACTGATATATGGGTGGATTTTGTATAAAAGTTTTAGGCGATAAAAGCAGCTACGTACATTATTAGTTTTTTATTAATATATTATTTTATTATTATTGGTTTTCGAGGAGCAAGTGGGTGTCCATGAATACCCCAAAGTTTTTAGCTTCAGTGACCTATTATACATTCTCATTATCTATAATTATGTTTATTGTTGAACCTTGTAGTGTCAGAAATCAGAAAAGGTTGTATGTTTGGCTGTATGTATTATTTTTTTGAACCTACTTATATGATATGATGGTTTTCTACATTATTTCGCTTTTGTATGAAAAAGATCCCGAGGTGGTCCCATAAATTATTTTCTTTCCCATACTATCCCCAAAAACTAAAAAAAAAACTGTTTTTTTTTTCCTTTTTTTTCATAAATTCTGATGACTGTGAAGTCGGTTTTAGTTTTTCCAAAACAATCCAAATTAGTCGACAATAATTTTATTTATAACGTTTAAAGCTTTTCTTAAATTTTACTTTTTGAAAATAAAATTAAAAATTTGAATTTATTTGGCATACGATACCTACGGCTTTGTTATAAGTACGTACAAATTATAAGCAACCAGAGTGTACATATGTAGGTACGCATAATTATTATTATTAGGTACTCAGCAACTGCTCACCTACATACGTATTGGCAGGAATGAATAGTAATTTTCGCAGGAAAGAGGCATTCATTCCATGCAAATATTTATAGGGTAATTGAGTTGTAAGGCGCCTATTCATAGAGCGACTTCCAAATTATGAGTAAATCCCTTATAAAAAAATGTCATTGAACTATGGATTTTTTTCAGATAAGACTGATTGTTACCTACATCCAGGCATATAAGACCATGCAAGTAAATTATCAATAACTACATACCATTAGGTGCATCATTTGTAATTATAATGGGTTTCCCATTACAATTAAGGAAGTCATAGCAGGCTTTTACTATGTAATTTGGACGATAACCAGAAAGTTGCCGTCCCACGCACGCTGTGCACGGCCACGCAACGCATGTTAAAAAAAATCTCACTCAGCGGGAAATTAAATAAAAAATTAAATGTCGAAAATCTGCTTCTACTGCACTTAACGCCTTAACGCGCAGTAACCTTATGATTATGAAAGACGATCCTCCGCCTAGCGCCGCGTCGCGCTATGAATGGGAGCCCTTACCAAAACATACGGTAATAAAACACTCCAATATTTCAGAGCACCGTAAACACATTAATACGATGAACGCGTTGTTGCTAACCGATGTTTTGCATTCGAGAAATTACCAATAAATTGCAGAAACAGCTTTATTTTGATTATTTTTACCCGGTTTACGAGGTTATGTTTTCGTAGAGTATCGCATTTTGTCGCCATTGTATGCAGCGATTACGTCATGTTTTATGTACCTAGGTAGGTATATTAAGTTTAGCCTGGAACTCTATTCAGAGTCCGGTTGAGAATTTGATCTTCAAAATACCAAAACGTTTGTGATATACCAGAATTGTTTATTCATCTCAGTTTCTATTGGTTACTACAGAGGCATGTGCATAATATACTCGTACTAAAACTATAAAAGTTTTCATTTTCTCCTATGTTATTTAGCCCTATCGGATAGAGATGAACTTTCTGTAGTACTACAGCACCCAATAGTTTCATACGAACTCTTCTTTGGCTTCATGGTTTATGCGATAATTTCCCAGAAATCTACCAATTTCAGATTATACGACCGATGCGGCGCGGTGGGCGAAGGTCCGCTTGCGACGCAGGAGGTTGCGGGTTCGATTCCCGCCTCGGAACAATTGTGTGCACGATCTGCAGATATTTGTTCCGGGTGTTCTGGTCGTTTTCTATGTATAATAAAAGAATATCGATCTATGTAATATATTGTATTATGTATATCAGTTATCTAGTACCCATAACACAAGCTCTGCTTACCATGGGGCTAGATAATGCTGTGTGAATTGTCCAGCATTATTTATTTATTTTTTGTTTTGGTAATCGAAAACGGCAGTTTGAAATTTTCAAAGATAAAACCATCCTAGTCACTCACACAGGTTGGGGAAAATTGTTACGATGTCTTTGAAAAGCAGGATATTACTTCTTCCTTATTTTGACAAGAACCTTCTAAATAGGTTCAAACATCTCAAACAGTGCCATTTTTTTGTTATCTTATAAAAAAATGTTTTGTTTGTAAATTTAGTTTTTGTTAACTTAAAATGTCTTGCTTATAATATAATTCTTAAAATTCTTGTTTTAGCGTTTGATTGGCCAAGCCCCTCCGCACATGCACCTTCAAGGTTATCCACACATTATGGGACACCCTGTATATTATTGTTTATTTAAAAAATATTGGTTGTATGTCACAATATTTACATGCTGACTGTACATGGAACTGCAGATGGCAAATCACCACGCGAAAAACAATATTTTATTTGACGATGGCGAATCAGAACTCAATGTATGGAACTAAAAAGTAGCAGAAAAAAGGGTCCGATGGCGAATCGCCACTAACTCGTCGTAAATAATTACGCATTTGCTACGAAACGTGCTACAAGTTAGTAATTCGTATAATAGAATACACGTTTCGAACAAAAAAGTGAAACTTATAGGTCCAATTTTAATTTTTTTTGTCGAGAACCATTATGATATGATAAATAATGTCTTATACTAAATATTTATAAATACGATTAAAGAATTGAAGACAACAATATGGTTCAGTTGATCTACAGTAGATTGTTTGCAGTTAAATTAGTATTTACAATTGAAAGAATTGAGCTAACTGCATTTTTTTTTAATTTAAAGACTACAATTGAAGAAACCAACAATGAGAAGTAGTGTTCTCAATTGAAACAGTTAGCTAACTGCATATTGTTGCAAACGAACTAGAGGTAGCTCAACCGATCCATAGTCACACGTCGCTTCGAACGCCTTCGACGCCTTTTACCAATCACATTGAATTTAAAATGTCATATCAACTCTTTACTAACCAATATACCTCTCAAAAATGCCATTGATGTCATTGAAACCTGTTTATTGAGGAGAAAAACTAGTGTATGACAAACTTTATTCCCATACGATCGCGACCAAATGAAACGACCGTGATAACTTGCGGACACCCAGCAAATTAAGCTGACACGTACCGAAATTGGAGGATTCTGTACTATTTAAATGTGCGCAGGTAATTTGGTCGATGCGGTTGTATACCGTATTTTGATTGGGAGTTGACGAAATTGACAGATTTTTATGGAAAATCTGTTTGTGTTACGCATGCAAAGCTTTTGTTTATTTGTGTCAATGTAGTTTTTTGTTTTCTCTGTTGCTTTTAGATTTGTAGGTATACGTCATCAATACATTGGATTTATAAATATTGGTCAGAACTATTTTTTTTATTTTTTTATTTAGTGAGGCTTTTATATTTATGAAAACAAAGAGTTTTTACCCCCGAGTCAAGAAGACGGGTTAAGTTTGAAAGACAATGTAAAACATTGTCAACACAACAAAATACTTTCTTAGGTTCGAAAACAACTACTAAACAATTTTTATTTGCGGAGACCGCGACTCGACAAACGGAGTGTAGGACGCCCTCCAGCCAGGTGGGATGACAACCTGCGACTGCAGCCAGATGCGGGATGCGGCAAGCTGAAGACAAGGTGCTATGGCGCCAATATGGTGCTCATTAGGGAAAGCCTATGTCCAGCCGTGGACTATTATAAGTTATAATGATGATGAGGGTGGAATTCCGTCAGCATCTATAACTATTGAACACGGAACCCAATAAATAAATCTTCCTATTATCAAACACACCAACAAATACCTCCAGCTGCCGTGTCGCAGTGCTTTTCAAAAGACCAATTGTAAGTTTCCCATCTTGTTAGTAGGATCTCTCGTCTGCAGTTTTCAGAACTTGCATTTTCTGCTGTTGTTGGGCCGTTGAAAGGTACGCCCCAGCACTAACTTTGTTGGCAGTCTCAGCAACTCGCTTCGTGATATTAGAAATTGGAGAGGAATTTTTAGACGATTTATTATCAAGATGCGGTAAATAATATGCGGTGCATGTGTGGTATTTTGAATCGTATGGCAATCTGAAGCTATAAATATCTGAATGGCTTTAAATTAAATATCATCATCATCATCCTATATTCCACTACTTCTTTTTTGTATCATCATCCTATATTAGTCCACTGCTGGACATAGGCCTCCCCCAATGAGCGCCATAGCGCCCTGTCTTCGGCTTGACGCATCCAGCATCTACGTGCAGTCTTTCGCAGGTCGTCATCCCACCTGGTAGGCAAGGTTACGAAAGCCCTGCGGTGGATCAGCAACACAAATCAATACAGCGGTTAAGAAATTAAACCTAATAATATAAAATAAGACAATAATATATATTAAGACAGGGCGCTATGGCGCTCATTGGGGGAGGCCTATGTCCAGCAGTGGACTGATATAGGCTGATGATGATGATGATGATGAATATAAAATACTCGTTTTTGCAGGCTAAAATGTAACCAAAATTACTTATCCAGTCTTCAAGTTATTCCAGATCTAAAACTACATCTCTGAAAAGTTTCAGCCCACTCCGTTCAGTAGTTTTGGCATTGTCTTCATCGAAACATCTCACAAATTCACATTTCCACAAACTTTTGCCTGAAAATTTGTAGGAAGTGAAAAAGCTGTAAACAAAGCACAGCGCCCTTTAAACCCCTGATTATACCATAAATTGTATTGTTTACAAGCTGTTATCAGTGTCGTCGCGTCGTAAAACGAGTTTTTAATTCCTCTCTGATTATTTAATGAACTTTCGCTTGGTTTTATTATCAGGGTTCCTCTTTATTTATAAAATATCGTCAGGTTCGGTTGGCTTACAAAATGATAATAATAATCATTCATTTATTTCAGGCAACATTATTGTAGTAGATACAGGATGGTGAAATATGGGTATATTTTAATCTAACACACATAAAATAAACCTATGTATTACCTAATATGTATTGAACAATGTTCGGCTATAACTATAACTCATTTCGTATAGCACCATAGACCCATACACACACATACACACAGTGAGGCAGAACAGTATTCCGAAGAATATAAATAAATAAATAAATAAATAATGCTGGACAATTCACACAGCATTATCTAGCCCCATGGTAAGCAGAGCTTGTGTTATGGGTACTAGATAACTGATATACATAATACAATATATTATTACATAGATAGATATTTTTTATTATACATAGAAAACGACCAGAACACCCGGAACAAATATCTGCAGATCGTACACACAATTGTTCCGAGGCGGGAATCGAACCCGCAACCTCCTGCGTCGCAGGCGGACCTTCGCCCACCGCGCCACATCGGTCGTCAATATAATCAGCCTTTGTGGACTATGAGAAGAATCCATTGATCCTGGGCTGTACTGGAATCCTTACAGCAATGCCAAGTAGACTATAGTTATATCGAGGTGCTGAGATATCTCTACGAGGCAGCCACCATGAGTGTCCAAGTACAGGGCCAGAAGTATAAACCCATCCAATTGCGCTGAGAAGTGAGACGAAGCTAGTCACACAACTTTGTAAACGTAGTGTAGGAGTCCTACCAGGTCGTCATCCCACCTGGGACGACGATTTACACAGCTAAATAAAATAAAGGTTTTACTTTAAATATACTTTGAATAATTTGTAGGTTATCCAAAATTTACCAATTATACACATAACAAATAAGTACATCAGAAACTACTCACGAAACTTTGGATTTTATTTCGCGATTAAGCCGTCAAGTGCCTTAAAGGGCAAGTAATTTTCCCCAAGTTGAAGATTAGAAACAAACTTGCACCGCCGAGAGTTATTAGAATGGTTTATTGCTTGGAAGTCTCAAAATTTACCGAAGAATACTTTATTCTAATTAGAACTCTATTTGTCTATCAGTTAAGATTCATTATTTCAGCGAATTTGCAAGAGTCCACCAAGCCTATTAAATTCTAAGTATAAAATGGATGGAAATGATTTGTAACTTATCAAAAGCTTTACGAAAAGATATGTCAGGAGAAGAACCAAGCTTATTAGAGTGCCTATATGTGGTGCCTACGTCCATGAATTTATTTTCTGCGCATGTTTAGCACACACAGACATTCTACTTCGATTTCAATTATAGAACTGTTTGTTTTTTTTAGTGAACTTTGTTTTACTGTTGTTGGTTTTAACTAGTGTACCTGTGTATAATTGTTGTAGTTTGTACCTGTGTATAATTGTTGTGTGTGTTTGAAGGACCATTTACACTTTTTATCTATTTCATCATCATCATCAGCCTATATCAGTCCACTGCTGGACATAGGCCTCCCCCAATGAGCGCCATAGCGCCCTGTCTTCAGCTTGCCGCATCCAGCATCTACCTGCAGTCTTTCGCAGGTCGTCATCCCACCTGGTCGGAGGGCGTCCTACACTACGTTTACCGAGTCGTGGTCTATTTCATATCTATTTTATAGTTGGGCGTTTATATACAGTAGGTACTGCCTAAAGTGTCTAGTTTTAATGTCAAATCTTAACCTTATTTTAAGGAAACGGGTAGGGTTTCATATCGTTTGTGTACAGAAAAAATAACAAGTGAACAAAAAATAGACTGTGTCGATATGTCCAGAATTATATACTCAGAAATCAAAATAATAAGGCACTATTACTTCGATCAGACTATTACTTTCGACGAAAAAAAAAAAAAAAAAAATGTAAATACACAAAATTGGACAAGCGTCGCAGAAGACCGCAAACACTGGACAGAACTGGAGGAGGCCTTTTTTCGAGAGGGGTCCTAACTACTTATTAAATATATGCATTAAATTCAATCAAAATAAACAACTTTTCAAATACATTATTAAATAAACTAATAAACATTAATCATGAAATCTACATACTGACATTTTCTATAATATTTGATATACTTACATTAGATTTAACAAATTTTTCATAAGCTTGATTGATCAATGTTATTTAAGGTTAAGGAATAAAAGGCTCTTTTTTTTTTTTTTTTTTTTTATTACTTCGATTTATGTTCCTTAAATACCTTTATTTAAAAGGTATTCAATGGAAAAGGAAAAGGTCCAAAATCCAAAAAGAGAAGACATCCAAAACCTTGCCAAAGTCCAAATAAACATATCTCCAAGACACAAATAGCCCGAACTCCATAGTATGTGTAACAACCAAAACTTCCAAAGAGGCGAAGTAAGAGTCAAGGCAGTGGGCCGGCACCCGCTCCTTCGGACCGTAAACGTATATTTCGGACAGTTAATACCCCGACTGGCTGACTGCTTTTACACTTACGCCTGGTTATCGTTTACGCCTTCGGAGTCCAGTCATTTTGACGAAAATTAGGCGGGGTAATGAACGTAGAAAAATACAGACAAAATCCCATTGAGTTATAATTTGATCTTGCAAAAACTAAAAATTAGTATTTAGACGGTTTTTTAAAGTTTTTCGGGACAAATATAACTCAGAATATTATTTGAATTTTCCAAATCGAAATTGACAGAGAATTCAACGTATAGTATACTTTATATTGATTTCTATGAATTATATTTTCTATTAATTATATTATATGTATTATTTATATGGAATCTCCACCCTTTTTGTTTTTCATCGAGTAAAAATAGCGGCCTGTCTTTAGCTTGCGGCGCAGATCGTAAACCGTCTTGGCCGGAGGGTCCTCCTACACTACGTTTATGAGTCGCGGTCTCTACTCAAGAACACGTTTGACCCAGCGGTTGTCGGTTCTTCGCGTGATATGGCGGCCCACTGGCACTTCAGCTTGCTAATTCTTTGAGCTATGTCGATAACTTTGGTTCTCGGTTGGATGTATTTGTTACGAATCCTTTCCCTCAGAGAAACTCTGAGCATAGCTCTTTCCATAGCTCGCAGAGCGATATTGAACTAGATATTGCCTGAAATAAACGATTATTATTATTATTTATACTACAAATTATTATTATTATTATATATAAAATTTAATTTGATATTGTTTGCGTGTAAAATTACAAACCAAATAAATTTCAATTTATATTCAAAGCATTCATCACACCTACTATAAAACATTTAGATTCAGCCATTTGGTCAGATTAAATTTAAATCCAGTAAATTTAATTTAAATACCAATTGTAATATGTCATTTTGTGGTTTGAACAAATATTGTCATTCATTTAAAAGGGTCAGGAATTTCTGTATTTATTTTATCAGCATCATATTTATACCCTAGCTATTTTTACAGAATTACGGTCTTTTATACATCCATCCATAATCCAAATATACATCTACTTTCTTTCAATATATTTTTTTGTTAATCTAACCTGTTCTCTTTAATTTCTATTAGTTCTGTGAGATATAGTAGAGAGATTAAATAAGATATCTAATATTGCATTTACTTTTAATACTACTTTAGGTATATAATTTTTTATTTATTTATTTAAACATTATTGCACTATTAAAGGTACAAAGGGTGGGCTTAATGCCGAGGTATTTTCTACCTGCCATAATTGTCACACATTGCACATTATAACAAAAAATAAACAAAATTCGCTGACCCAAGTATAATTTTACTTATTTTATGTTGTCCCACTGCTGGGCAAAGGTGTCTCCCAACTTTTCCAAGAGTCGCGAGTCTAAGAACTCGTAATTAAACTATAACTACTAACTTCGTGAATAAAATAAATGAATGACCAGCTTCAAAGACCTGACTCCTACGTGAAGATTTTCTTGGGTCGAACCCGGTCCGTAACCGTTTCTTTATCAGGGCCCAAAAGGCAAACTTTACGCATAATTACAGAATCTCATTTAAATATTTTCCTACTTGAAAGTTCCAGGCTGATATTATAGTTATAATGAGGAAAGGTAGGTTTGTCTGTTTGCTGACTAACGGGTTACGTAAAAAAACATGTTTATTCCCGTCTCAAGTTTAAAGTAAATACCTACACTTAGGTATGCTTCGCCGCACCAAATGCCACGACCTCTGTGGCGCGGTGAGCGAAGGTCCGCCTGCGACGCAGGAGGTTGCGTGTTCGATTCCCGCTTCGGGACAATTGTATGTACGATATGTAGATATTTGTTCCGGGTGTTCTGGTCTATATAAAATAAAAATATAAAATATGTATTGTTATTATTGTATATTATATTATTATATATAGTATTGTTTTAAGTATATGTCATTTAGTACTGATTAGCTTGGGGCTGGATGATACTGTGTGTATTGTCCAATATTATTATTAATAATTATTATAGGCGAGTTCAAGAGCGCTCGTCTCCATTGGCTGGACTCCTCAGAGAATGGAATTGAATCCGGCTATGAAAAGTAAGAAAAAGGAGTATGAGAGAAAACCATCGGGACGTGTACCGACCGCGCCCTAGGTATCGTTGGATTGACGACATTGGAGCCGATCTCCGCGATCTCGCTGAAAAAACACAGTAATCCCAAACGTTCTACGGTAACTCTTTTAGTGCTCAGGCTGTACGGCTTTGGAACAAACTGCCTGTTGATATTAGACCTGCACCTTCCATTAACTCCTTCAAATCTAAACTGAAGTCCCACTTTCTATCTTTAGCTATCTAAAATTTTCCTTCATTCTTCTCTCTTTCTCATT
Source organism: Eupithecia abbreviata (assembly GCA_943735965.1). Classification (NCBI taxonomy): domain Eukaryota; kingdom Metazoa; phylum Arthropoda; class Insecta; order Lepidoptera; family Geometridae; genus Eupithecia; species Eupithecia abbreviata. The sequence continues at coordinate 1,778,339 of OX030979.1, read as the reverse complement.
CAGTTACTGTCACTTCAGATGTGTCTTGTAGCTCCAGCTGTGATCAGATTTTATCTAAATTTATCTCTGTGGTACCTTTCTATTGTATGTAGTTATTGTTATTTGTAGTTTATCTGTTAGGTTAGATTCTAATTTAAGTAGCTGTATATAGTTTTTTTTTTTTTTTTTTTTTTTTTTTTTTTTTTTTTTTTTTGATATTTCTGTATCTGTTTGTGTTTGTGCTCTACCAACTCTTAGTTAAGCTATATCTTTTTCTCCATGCCTAGGTTGCCTGGGAGAAATCGCTGTCAGCGATAAGGCCGCCTATTGTACTTTTTATGTGTTACATTTAGATATAAGGTGTTATTTTATAGTTTTAAGTGCAATAAAGTGTTAATTCATTCATTCATTCATTCAATTCATTCATTCATTCAGTAATGTATTTCAGCTAGAATGGCCATCATGGCTAGAATATCATGGCCATAATTATAAGTGAAAATGAAAATGAAAAATATGAAAAGTTTTTATTTCTTTAAGCTAATAAGCACTTAGACTAGCTAGAGTAAACTTTAACAATCTTCTATCTCCTACTATCTTCTGCCCGTATTTTTTATTCTATGGTTTTTGTTATTATAGTGCGTAAGCCCTCGCACTCGGAGTAATCTCTAAGAAATTAACCCTAGATCACTAAACATTAGTCTCACAGGCGACACGGTTCCCGCGCATTCGCTATTTAGGTATGTTCCCGACACTACCCCACCCCGCCACGCTCAGTACCTTCCTAATTTAGTGTTTTAGCACCCTGTGCGTACGCATTACGTACGTCAAGTAAAATATTGGCGTTTTATTTTGTTAGTCAGAACGACTAATGTTTAGTGACTGAGTAACTCGAAAATATGTTTAGTGAGCTAGGGTTAAATAGTATGTGGAAGAAGGCGACGGCAATTCCATAGTCTTCTTCCGCTCGATGGAGACCAGCTGGGTGATGGTGAGAGGAGAACCACCCCAGCATTGCACAGGTCTTCAACGGGGAGGGACGCCCTAACTGCTCCGGGACATGCCTCGCCCTCTCAAGGGGGGACAACCAGAAGGATCCGTCCCAGACGGATGATCACCGACAGGGTAGCGGTCGAATCCGCCCGGGAACCCGCAACCCTGTCAAGTGCCAGCGCGCCGTCAAACGAATCGTCTGGTGACGAGTGGTTTGATGACGCTCTGGCACTAAGGTGAGAGAGGAAGTATCGATGGGTTTTTAGTTGGTATGTCACTATCTGCTAACACTCTGTTAGTAGCTCAGTGGAGAGCCCAACATACCCCTCTAGCCCTCCTCAGGCTAGAGGCAATGCGCAACAGCATTTTCCCATCGTAAAAAAAAAAAAAAAAAAAAAAGGGTTAAATAGTATCCCATAAATAATCGATATCGACGTGGCTCAGTTAGTTCGAGCGTCCCTGTACTAGATGTCGATGCTATACTATATGTCTATGGGTACAGGGAAGAATGTTTTTTTAATGATGATAAAACCAAATTTTCCGTCAAAAACAGAACACAATGTGGGTAACTAAGACAACAGTGCATTTAGAGAGCCAGTTGAGCTCCAGCCATTAGTGGCAGTTTCGACAACTCGTTACCCATTCCGACGCGAAAGTTGTAAAAACCGTTTTTTGTAAGTTCAGGCGAAAGTGCAATTGGATTTTGTGGGCAATGTTCGAAAAACTAGGAAATGTTTGGAAATTGAAGTTAGGAAGTTCGTGCTTATTGCGTTCGTTTTACATTAGAGGTTCTTTTAGATTATAAACGAAAAACAAAAGAGTATCAAATAGTTATGTGTTGGTAAGAACATACTCGTATATCATACACTAGCTGCGCCCCGCGGTTTCACCCGCGTGGTGATAGATATTTTGGATAATATACGTATACTATAATATCTGTATGAATTGTAGCCTATGTGTTATTCTGATATGTAAGCTATATTATTGTGAAGTTTCATTAAAATCCATTCAGTAGTTTTTACGTGAAAGAGTAACAAATATCCATCCATCCATCCATACTTATAAACTTTCGCGTTTATAATATTAGAAGGATTATACGTCATATCTCGCTAAGAACCGACGACCGGGGCAAACGTGTTCTTGAGTGACGACCACGACTCGGTAAACGTAGTGTAGGACGCCCTCCAACCAGTTGGGATGACGACCTGCGTAAGACTGCAGGTAGATTCTGGATGCGGCAAGCTGAAGACAGGGCGCTATGGCGCTCATTGGATGAAATGAAATGTAACCTAATAAATTTAATTAAACGTTAAAACAGACTAACAGCAGAATTGAGAACCTCCTTCTATTTTCAAGTCTGATAAAAATGCTTTTATTTCGTTGAATATTTACCAACGGGAACTCGTTTCACAGAAGATTGCACTAATAAGTGTATCAAAGCGTTTGTGGACTCATTTCTTTGACAACTGATAAATAAAATACAGTTCTACGTGTTTTCACTGAAATAAAATAAAACGTTTCAGAAAATTTCGATCGATTTTAAGCAAATATTAAATAAATAAATAAATAAAATAAATATTGCTGGACAATTCACACAGCATTATCTAGCCCCATGGTAAGCAGAGCTTGTGTTATGGGTACTAGATAACTGATATACATAATACAATACATTACATAGATAGATATTTTTTATTATATATAGAAAACGACCAGAACACCCGGAACAAATATCTGCAGATCGTACACACAATTGTTCCGAGGCGGGAATCGAACCCGCAACCTCCTGCGTCGCAAGCGGACCTTCGCCCATCGCGCCACATCGGTCGTCGTTGCTATTTAATCGAGGGCTTAGCTGTGTGCATTGTTTAACGAAAACTTTCGTAATTTTTAAGGCTTTCCTATACATTAGTAGAATAGAATAGTTATAGTTAGAAATACCTTAAATCCATTATGACGACCGATGTGGCGCGGTGGGCAAAGGTCCGCCTGCGACGCAGGAGGATGCGGGTTCGATTCCCGCCTCGGAACAATTGTGTGTACGATCTGCAGATATTTGTTCCGGGTGTTCTGGTCGTTTTCTATGTATAATAAAAAATATCTATCTATGTAATCATCATCATCATCATCAGCCTATAGCAGTCCACTGCTGGACATAGGCCTCCCCCAATAAGCGCCATAGCGCCCTGTCTTCAGCTTGCCGCATCCAGCATCTACCTGCAGTCTTTCGCAGGTCGTCATCCCACCTGGTCGGAGGGCGTCCTACACTACGTTTACCGAGTCGTGGTCTCCACTCAAGAACACGTTTGCCCCATCGGCCGTCGGTTCTTCGCGAGATATGGCCGGCCCACTGCCACTTCAGCTTGCTAATTCTTTGAGCTATGTCGATAACCTTGGTTCTCTGTCGGATGTATTCGTTACGAATCCTATCCTTCAGAGAAACTCCGAGCATAGCTCTTTCCATAGCTCGCTGAGCGACTTTGAACTGGTGGACCAGCCCTATCGTGAGTGTCCACGTCTCAGCTCCGTAGGTCATAACGGGTAGGACGCACTGATTGAAAACTTTCGTTTTCAAGCATTGCGGTATGGATGACGTGAAGACTTGACGTAGTTTCCCAAATGCTGCCCAGCCCAGCTGGATCCTCCTTTTGGCCTCCTGTATCTATGTAATATATAGTATTATATATATCAGTTATCTAGTACCCATAACACAAGCTCTAAAATAATGCTGTGTGAATTGTCCAGTATTATTTATTTATTTATCTATATACCTACCTATGCCTTAAATTAGGTGTTTTAAGAAAAATAAGAACATATGGGAAACATCTTACTCGGTACTTACCCTGAATCTAAGGTTTTCCCTTGCGATCTATGAGCGCACGCATATATTTACATTCTCATTACAGAGCGACAAAAATATAAAAAAGTAACAAAATACTAAAAATACTTACTAAAAAACATTAATAAAAATACACCAACACAACAATTAACTATAACTTAATATTAAGCTTAAAATAAACAACCTAACACAACCTTACATAATCGAATCAAGCAGAAAACTTGCAAATCATACGTACAAATTATTTTCCAAGCAGATCATTAATAACCACAAAGAGCCCTGTCCCTTCCATAAAGGTCTATAAAGGTCCATAGAAGGTGCATTACAGAAAACAAATCAGAAAATAATGAATGTTCCTCACGTATCCCGGCGTCGCCAACTATTCGCGCATTAATCTCTTCCGTGCACACTTGGCACGTGCCGTGCAAATAAGGCGACGTGACCGGCCCCTAAAGGGCGCGATACACTAGAGACTATGACGTAAATACGACTTGAGAGTCTAGAAGCACTTGGCGTTAATCGTTTGGTAAGCGTTGTGGATCTGTGTCTGATATAAACGGTTGTAAGAATCAAATGAGCGGATCCACAAAAGTAATCGTTTTTTTTATAAAGTGACAGGCCCTAAAGGGCGCGATACACTAGACTAGAGAATACGAAGTAAATATGACGTGAGTCTAGAAACACTTGGGGTTAATCGTTCGGTAAGCGTTGTGGATCTGTGTCTGATATAAATAGATGTAAGAATTAAACGTACCTACGAATCCACGAAAGTTTCAAAATATCATGAAAATAGTTTTTTTATAAACGCGATGTAACCCATCCCAAGTAATATTGCCTAATTTTTTTGCAACACAACGTAAATTACCGCGCACACGACGCACATACGCATGCGGTAAATGCGTGGCTTGCAGGCATTTTGCGACGCGTAGCAGAATTGTGACATTACTATGACAATAGAATCGTCGCGAATATACTATTGTCATAGTAAAGTCATTGGTTAGCATAGTTCGGCCCCAGTATTTGCACTATTTTAATATACTTCCAAACAGGGACGAGTTAACATCCAAACATAAAATTAATTCGCTTACGATTCCGCTTAGTGTGGTTCGACACTTAAATAAAATGAGAAAATAGTGATAAATTCTTTCGAGTTCATTAAGACGTTTAGTTTTGCACCTAACGAGTGTTAATAGAGCAGAAACCATCTTGACGAAACAATTGAAATCGTATAGGAATCAAGCTCACTAGGAAATGAGTCAGCCAATCAGTTTTTAAATAAAATCTGTAGCAACTGAACACATAAATAATTTTCAGTGCGTTTGACTTACGTCAAAAACTGCTGAACATTGCAATTTTTTTAGACTCCTGTACCTAAGTTTTGTATCGTACTTCTAGAAAAAGACTTGGAATTATCACCTACTAGCTGTTCCCAAAAACAAACAGGTTAGTCTGAAAATTAAAAAGAAACTCTATAACAGTTGTATCCTTCCCGTGTTAACATACGGATGCCAAACATGGGCTCTAACGAAAGCGCATATCAAAAAGTTGGAAGTATGTCAGAGGTCTATGGAGAGAAGTATGTTAAGCATAAAGAAATCAGACAGAGTAAGGAACACAGAGATCAGGGAAGCAACAAAAATAGAAAATATCACATTGGTAATTAGGAAACACAAATGGAGATGGACAGGTCACACCTTAAGAGGAACTGAGAGGTGGAGCAAAACTATAACAAACTGGCAACCCAGAAACCGCAAGAGAAAATGTGAGAGACCATTTAAGAGGTCGGAAGATGACCTAAAAGCTATCGCTGGAAAACTATGGTCAAGAACCGCCAGGGATAGGAATGAGTGGAAGAAAATGGAAGAGGCACAGACAACACAACAGATAACATGTGCTAAAATAAGTATAGATTTAAGGAACATTGTTAGATATCTGAATAAAGGCTTATATTATTATTATTATGTCTCTCATTTACCATGATCTCGGACTATAAAGTGACCCGGTCCTTTGGAAGGCTTGCGTGGGGCCGAAGCCAACAGCACAGAGGCCCTTTGAGAAGTTAATCTAAAGGCGATGGCTACACATAGCGGGTATCATCCTCGGGTGCACAATATGATGTGCACCCAAAGATGGTATCCGCCAGGTGTAGAGACTATTGCAAAGAAAAATGAAAGAAATAAAACCAGGCTATTGTGATGGATGGATGGACTGGGTAATCGGGCTATAGGGGAGATTGCGGACGTCTGCCATAAACAAGTCAATCGTAATGTTAAGAAGAGTGGCAGACGGTGGCTTGCCGAATGCTGGATGGGTTCCTTAAAAAGCCAGATTAAATTACCGGAGAGGAACAACATCGGCGCAAACGACTGAGGGGTGTCGAGAGGTGCGGCCCCGATTTCACCATCACGAAGACTGCTCGTGAGCGGGTTTCCTCGCTATTACGCCATTAGACACTTCCACCCCCGAGTCTACATCCTAAGATGCATCTCTTGCGACTCCACTCAGACCGGCCAATGAAGGCAAGCAAGAGGTGGGGATCTGGTTCTCTTGGGATGCCACTCCGCAAGCGGAGACGAGAACCAGGAACTTCCCCGGGAGCACTCGGTACCCTTGGTATCGCTACTCACCAACAGCTCGCCAAAAGCTGCCCTGCGGGCTTATTATTATTATTATTAGCTGTTCCCCGCGGTTTCACCCGCTCTAAACTCGAATTTCCCTTTATTAGGTGATTTTTTTACACCTTGGGTTACATAATTGGAGTTTTAGTAAGGATCCCTAACTTTTTTGAAAATATAATATAGCCTATGTTTACCAAGGATAGTGTAGCTTCCCAACGGTGAAAGAATTTTTCATATCCGTCCAGTATTATCGGAGCCTATTCAATACAAACAAACAAACAAACAAAAAATCAAACATTTTCTCTTTATAATATTAGTATACGTATAGATACCAGCTAACTCCCTATTTGAAAGATCTAGGTTAAGGTTACCTGGAAGAGATCGCTTCTTAGCGATAAGGCTGTTCATTGTACTTGTAGCATGTCTTTTTTGTAATGATCTGCATCTGGTGTACGTACAAAGTACTTATGTATTTATATTTGCAGATCAAGTTTATCCCCGTATTTAGCTGACGATGAAAGATTACGAAAACCGGTTTCGCTCTTTGTTTACAATTTACAATAAGGATGTCTTTCTAAGTCACTGAGATCGGCACAATCTTAGCTTAGCAGGATAAGCGGCATTTACACTTCAGTACACATCAATGAAAATTAAGTACTTAGCAAGAATAGTATTAATCAGGAAATAAAAGAGAGGAAATAGTTTTAAGGGCTCGTCGGAGAAATATAATAATTAAAGCAATATTAGATATTGTTTAATGTTTAAAGTGTGGTATTAGCACATAACTATATCGGTTTTCAACCAGTGCACCCTACCCGTTATGACCTACGGAGCTGAGACGTGGACACTCACGATAGGGCTGGTCCACCAGTTCAAGGTCACTCAGCGAGCTATGGAAAGAGCTATGCTCGGAGTTTCTCTGAAGGATAGGATTAGTAACGAATACATTCGACAGAGAACCAAAGTAATCGATATAGCTCTAAGAATTAGCAAGCTGAGTAGCTGAGTGGCAGTGGGCCGGCCATATCTCGGGAAGAACCGACGGCCGCTGCTGGGGCAAACGTGTTCTTGGGTGGAAACCATGACTCGGTCAATGTAGTGTGAAAGACTGCAGGTAGATGCTGTATGCGGCAAGCTGAAGACAGGGCGCTATGGCGCTCATTGGGGGAGGCCTATGTCCAGCGGTGGACTGCTATAGGCTGATGATGATGATGATGTTTAAAGTGTGGTATAGCACATAACTATAAAGTTCAACTCTAGTAAACTAACGTCTGTCGAAATAACTTGCACCCAATAAATATCTTCTAACAGTTTTATCCACAAACTCGCAGTTTCTTGCCAACTTACTGACCTCTACTGCATCGTATGGGGGTCGCGTCTAGCCGATAAATATTTTGTTTGCTGGAGATGCCTATTGTATACAAAAATATGAACAATATTTTTCTCGAATGCTTAGCGTTTGTGTTACTTTTATACCAACTCTTTGTATCCATACTATGTTGATGTGTTGTAAGTGTGATTGTGGGAATGGTCGATCATTACTACATTCTTTGTACTGGACATAGTCCTTCGCTATAATAAAGCGTTGCGCTCTGTCTTCAGCTTGATGCATCCAGCATCTGCCTGCAGTCTTTCGCAGGTCATCAGCTCACATGGCCGAAAAGCATCCTTCACTACGTTTTCCGAGTCGTATACTCCACTAAAAACACGTTTGCCCCAGCGGACGTCAGTTCTTCGCGAGATATGGCCGGCCCACTGCCACTTCAGCTTGCTAATTCTTAAAGCTACGTCGATAACTTCTCTGTCGGATGTATTCGTACAGCATAACACAATTATTTACAACTATTTACCAGAGAATGCGTAAAGTTGTGAAGTTGTATCTCTAGGCAATTAGAAAAAAAATCTATTATACTTGCCTTGTCTAGCCAAGGTTCATGCTAGAAGCAAGTCATAACTGCTTATACCGATCGTTTTCACTAACGATGATACCGGATTCTTGAGGACTGGATAGTATTGCTTCATTATACTGAAGCTGGGAGGGTAACGAGCATAACGTAGCAGCTATCTACAATACCGACTACTAACTACAATGCCTACCTACAGAGGCTTGTGTGTTCCTAAGATCGCAGCGTGTTCATCACGCGTTCGCAATTTACAGAGTTTTTGAGTTTGCAGTAATAACATCATCATTATCATCATCATGAGCCTATAGCAGTCATCTGCTAGACATAGGTCAATAACATAACATATAATGTAAATAGAAGAAATAAGAATAAACTCGCTGTGCCCACAACTAGACTACATAAGTGTATCTACAACAAAACTCCAAGTGAGTTGCAAAAATTATCAAATAAATAAATTTAAAAAAATTGTGAATCATTTTCTTTGTAAAGAGGCTTATTACAAAATATCAGATTATCTTGAAGATAAAAAAGCTTGGAACGAGTTTTGCTCCAACTCAAAATCTAACACTAACTAATTACAGATAAGCAAATCAAATGTACTAGACACATAATTTATGAACATACTAGTGGTTTCTTTTCACTTCTTCCACTGCTGGACAAAAATTGAAGTGAACATTAAAATAATGTCATTTGATAATAGATGAATAGTATAAAATATGACCTGTCTAAGTGCTTATTTTTAAATCTTAAGAAATAAAAAACTTTTAATTTCATTTCATTAAATTATCTTTAAAAAAACATAAAACAACCGTTATAAAGACTTGAAAATGTTAGGTACCTATCTACCGTTTCACGTCTTTTTCATGCGGTATTACGGAACATATAATTGACGTACCTACCATAAAAGCATCATAGCAGTTAAGTTAAAGCAGTTGTTGAGCCTAACGGAGTTAGGCTCAACTCACACCAAAAGAGCGTCGAAGCGCAGCGAAGCGCAGCGAAGCGCAGCGAAGCGGAGCGCAGTTTCAGTGTCATATGAATTTTAACTTTATTTTCATTACAATAAAACTTATTATCGCATGAGAAACTCGAACGAGTCGAATTCGCCGGAATTCCCGCGGCGCCGCGGGCATCCGCGCGACTCGTTCGAGTGCGATAATAAGTTTTATTGTAATGAAAATAAAGTTAAAATTCATATGACACTGAAACTGCGCTCCGCTTCGCTGCGCTTCGACGGTCTTTTGGTGTGAGTTGAGCCTTAGGTACGACCAATTATTCAAGCATTCCTTATTATTATCCATATGTTCATAACCCATTAAAACGTATGGTTGAATACTCAAAGTAAATTAATTGGTGGTATACTTATTGAATTTTGTAGGCCATCTTAGAAATTTAAGATTGTCATTTAGATCTTACTAGCGGACCGTCCCGGCTTCGCACGGGCACGCAATTTTTTTACACCTTGGGTTACATTATTGGAGTTTTAGTAAGGATCCCTAATTTTTTTTAAATATTATACTGTCTATATCAATCAATCAATAAATTTCTTTCCGGCACAGAGAGGTGCCTCGAGGCTTGGCCTCATTACCCCGGCGTCAACTCGAGGGTCGACCCCTCGGTCCTTGGGCTTTGTGGGAATATATATTTTTTCCCCCTTCTCAATGTTTTTTTTTGTCTTCATTTAGTTTGTATATTTTTTCTTTTTTTGTGTTTTCTTTTTTTTGTGTGTTTTTTTTTTTTTTATAAACCCAAGGACTCGGTGGTTCCGCAGGGATTAGGCACAGCCTATATTCTCCGCGGATAATGTAGCTTTCTAACGGTGAAAGAATTTTTCTTATCGGTCCAGTAGTTTCGGAGCCTATTCAATACAAACAAACAAAAATCATCTTTACAATATTAGTATAGATTCTTATTACCTGCCGTAAATTTTATTGTGCATGTTTGCTTGGTTGGAAACACGTCAGGATCCATATTGATATGCAACTATTTCAACTTACGCGATTTCTAAAATATTAAAGATTATCCGCCGAAGGTCCGCCTGCGACGCAGGAGGTTGCGGGTCCGATTCCCGCCTCGGGACAATTGTGTGTACGATCTGCAGACATTTGTTCTGGCGGTTCTGATCGTTATTTATGTATAGAAAAATCATCTATCTATGTAATGTGTCGCATTATATATATCAGTCATCTAACTCATCTAGCACCCATAACACAAGCTTTGCTTAGCTTGGGGATAGATGATGCTGTGTGAATTGTTCAGCATTATTTATTTATCTAGAGACAAGCAATCATAACGTTTCATTATCATCATCATCAGCCTAAAGCAGTCCACTGCTGGAATAGGCCTCCTCCAATGAGCGCCATAGCGCCCTGTCTTCAGCTTGACGCATCCAGCATCTACCTGTCTTTCGCAGATCGTCATCCCACCTGGTCGGGGGGCGTCCTCACTACGTTTGTCGAGTCGTGGTCTCCACTCAAGAACACGTTTGCCCCAGCGGTCATATCGTTTCATTATTATCGAAATCTGTTTTAAGGCAGGCCCGAGACTCATGTGGCCTTTTGAGAACTGGTGCAAAAAGACCGTTGAAAGTTTTATTCAAAGTTATGCGATCAAAGCCGGTCTGCATCATGCATTATTACTTAAATTTGAAAACTATCTTGCGCAGTGTATATTTCAGTACAGTGAGCTGAGCACTAGCCATGGACCATAGATTACAGGACGCCGAAAATCTCGCATGTGATCAAAATGCATAGGACCAACCTTTTTATTCTATCAGCCATAGGTACTATTTATGATTATGTAGGTAGGTTGGTTGCTCCCCTTCCAGTAAATTAAGTAAAAAAAATACACCATTAGACATATCTCATGGTTTATTTTTTTTTACGTCTCTTGCTACCAAAATGTCTTTATGTAAAAGTTTTAATATAAGAGGTCGAATGCCTTGTACTAATTAAGGACTGAAATGTAAAAAAAAAACACTTAGCTATAAGCGGCCGGAAAACTCGTGTGTAGACACGAGTTTTACGGCCGCTTAGCTACGCTTTATCGACAAACTTTTTGAGCAAGAGAAGTAAATAAAATACACCGAGATATGTCTCATGGTGTATTTTTTTTTGTTGTTTTTTTTACATTTCAGTCCTTAATTAGTACAAGGCATTCGATCTCTTATATTAAAACTTTTACATAAAAACTTTTTGGTATTCCATTTACAAAGAACATACATTTCATTTGAATGTATTTTTGAAAATGGAACTGAATGCGCCTTCTTGGTGATTGTTGGATGTTTATAACAAAGGTGATTTTTCCTCCGTGGTAGAATGCGTAGGTACTTGCGTTGAGTGTAAAGAATACATAAAACAAGCTTGTAGTAGAGCGAAAACATTGCAATTTTTTGTTTACTATAGATTGAACTAAAGATTAACGTGGTTTCTTTTATGCAAATAGAACAAAAGGCCAAAGATTATAATTACATTATATTTCTTTCTGTTGCGTGTTCACGTGAAATATTTTTCGAGACTTAAGACAGCCCAGTCTAGACCACTTTTACCCTAGTGGTTGTCGGTTCTTCACTAGATAAATAGTTAAAAATTTATATATTTATTTTTTTATTTATTTATTCAGATAATAACATCATAACAGGTTTTTTTATTAAGCCCTAAGGCGATGTTATAACTACTATAAAATGTAATATAGAAATTGGAAAATGGATTCCTAGCGGAGAAAGTAAAGACGTAAGTCCCGAAGCTATCCCTGCTCATGGCATTATATTTCAGAGTGGAGTCGTGAGCGCTATCCAATGAATACCTGATCACCGGCACAGGGCACTGAAGAATGTATTGGATTTCTCCCGGATGGGCACGACTTAGTGCTTATACCGACTTGTAAGATTCAAGAAGGGGGCTCAGAAGGCTTATTTTATTTCTCCAAAATACGCAATCGATCGCCCTCCGGCCAGGTGGGATGACGACCTGCGAAGGACTGCGGGCAGATGCTGGATGTGTAAAGCTGAAGACAGGGCGCTATGGCGCTCATTGAAGAAGGTATATGACTAACATAGGCTGATGATGACGCAATCGATTGTTACGTTTCGTTTTCTTTGTGTTAATTGGTAAGTGATATACGGCCTCCCCTAATGAGCGCTATAGCGCCCTGTCTTCAGCTTGACGAATCCAGCATCTCCCTGTAGTCTTTTGTAGGTCGACAACCCACCTGGCCAAATGGCGCCCTACACTACGTTTACCGAGTTGTGGTCTCCACTCAAGAACACGTTTACGCCGGCCGACTCAGTGCAACTTCAGTCGATATTTATGGTTCTCGGATGTATGTTTAAAATCATGTCCCTGGTAAATCTAGAAGATAAACCAGGTCATTGCCAGGTCATAAATTGCAAAGGGTAATTTTATCCATCCACGAACAGCAAAGACAGAAAATGACATCTATTTTTCAAAGAGTGAGCAGTAATGTACAATGTAAATATAGTTTTAAAATCTCACGATGAATAATTCAGGTTTGCGGTGCGATCGCGACTCCGCTTTGATATTAAATCTTTGACATAGATGTGCTCAAAACAACGGGTTTATTAAGACTAACGATAAATAAAAAGACAGCTTACCGCAGATGAACCCGTCACCGAGGCCATCAGTCAGCGGTGCACGTAATGATTGTATAAAGTTGTTAGACTGCTTAACACATTCACTGCCCTCGCCTGTTTCTGTGGATACGTCCATGTGCGTAGGGGGCTATGAAATTTATAAGAGCGGTTAGTGCGTTTCCGCCTAAACTGCGAAAAAAACGGTATGCTCCATAAATATCGCAGAGTGTAGTTGATCGTCCTAGCAGTTTAAAAATTAACTTATCTAGAAAAAAAACTGATATTATTTAGATTTTATTAGATTATTTCCCGGTAGCTGGGCAAGAGCGAGAGAGAGAGAATATGTCTCATTTAGATATATAGATAACACTTTATTACACCACACAAAACAGAAAATAATACAGAGATAAAAACTTAGAATAAAGGTATAAAGGGCGGCCTTATCGCTGAGAGCGATCTCTTCCAGGCAACCTTGGGATGGACTGGACATGAACGAACAATATATATATATATTATTATGTCTCTCATTTACCATGATCTCGGGCCATAAAGTGACCCGGTCCTTTGGAAGGCTTGCGTGGGGCCGAAGCCAACAGCACAGAGGCCCTTTGAGAAGTTAATCTAAAGGCGATGGCTACACATAGCGGGTATCATCCTCGGGTGCACAATATGATACATCCAAAGATGGTATCCACCAGGTGTAGAGACTATTGCAAAGAAAAATGAAAGAAATAAAACCAGGTTATTGTGATGGATGGATGGACTGGGTAATCGGGCTATAGGGGAGATTGCGGACGTCTGCCATAAACAAGTCAATCATAATGTTAAGAAGAGTGGCAGACGGTGGCTTGCCGAATGCTGGATGGGTTCCTTAAAAACCCGGAGTAAATTACCGGAGAGGAACAACATCGGCGCAAACGACTGAGGGGTGTCGAGAGGTGCAGCCCCGATTTCACCATCACGAAGACTGCTCGTGAGCGGGTTTCCTCGTTATTACGCCATTAGACACTTCCACCCCCGAGTCTACATCCTAAGATGCATCTCTCGCGACTCCACTCAGACCGGCCAATGAAGGCAAGCAAGAGGTGGGGATCTGGTTCTCTTGGGATGCCACTCCGCAAGCGGAGACGAGAACCAGGAACTTCCCCGGAAGCAATCGGTACCCGTGGTGTCGCTACTCACCAACAGCTCGCCACAAGCTGCCCTGCGGGTATATATATATTATTATTATTATTATAATTTAGACTCGTTTCCTATCCGAAACATTTATTTCTAATTCGGCTACGGATACCTAGTTTTTTATTTCGGGTATCTGATTGCTTCGGTTACGGTTACGCGGTTCCATAACATCCCTGATTCACTATAAAGTACCGACACCAATGTTCCCGTCTTATCCCGTTCCTCAGAATAAAAACCAACATCGCAGTAAGTAGCTGTTCCATTTGCCACCGAACCATCGAGCCATCAACGTCGACTCCAACAGGAACCGACACCGTTATTTCCTACCACTCCAGGACATTAGAGTAAGGAGATCAAATATAATAATACTATTATTATTTCAGCCATTTATTATCATAGAATAAATTAACATTACATAAATGAATATAATTAAATTACCAGTAGAGTAAAGGACTCCTCTAGACTGCCAATTCTTTCTGTCCCTCGCTAAGTTGCTCCGTTATTTCCTCACTAAAGTCATTTAAAACGGGATATTTATCATGATTTGATTTTTGAGTTATCCAGTATTTCGGCACAGTTTCATGCGCCATGATCACGGAATAACTGAAGGCACTGCGACTGCGAGTAAGTTTTTATGAGCAGATATACCGATCTACCCTCATTTTTGTCTTTTGCTACGAACGTTACCACTACCACCGGTTTCATTATTATCGAACGCAGCTCGATCTCGACACAACACTGACGGTATCAGAACGCGACGCGGTTGGTACATCACTTCTTCAGTTTTTGCACATTCCTTAATTCAAATCATGGTTAAAATCCCGTTTTAAATGACTTTATTGTTGATAACCATGATAGTTTCAATAGTTTCAGTTATTTCCTGTTGTTTCCAAAATTTCAATAAGATCTTTGAAATATAATATCAACTAAAATAAATAATGCTATCTCACCTGACATAGAGTGCAAAAGGGCGAGCTAGTATGAAATGCACAATGATTCATTCCTAAAACGACCGCGTACAAAAACTTTTAGCACAAGGGTTATCAATTATAATAGAAAAACATATTCAGTGTATCATTTCAAAATAATTTTATTTAAATTTTTAATTAACTTAACTATATCGGAACAGGCTATTTTATAGTTTTCTTTCTCCGTGTATTTATTTATTAATTTTCGCCCATAATCCAAAACCAGTGTTACGAACAAATACAAAAGCTTAAAAGGTTGTTTTTTAAATGTATCATTTTGTAACGTTGTTTTTTGTCTCGTCAATAAGAAAATAAATATAAATTGATTAGTTTTGGATGGTCAACATCAAACAGTGTAGTATAGTAACCCACGTTTGAATGGCAAGATTTTCGACTCGTTTAACCTTAGTACGTTACGTATAATGCATAAACTATTACAGTTGATATTACTGCTCGCTATTTTGTATGCTTGAAATTGTAATGAAGCAAAACCAATACACGGTAGGTACACTGCAGAGCATAACAATTTGGTTCAAAAGCCACTAAACCCTAGCATAGTTTAACCAAGCTTTAGTTTTAGTGATGTGAATTGACCGCAGTGTCATAATTTATAAAACGACTGATAAAACCGAGATTCATTGAGTGTTGGGAAAGACAACAAGTCCATACATAGTGAGATAGGTATGCGTTCTGTAATAAAAAAAAAAATGAGAAAAACTATGAGATCAAAGAATTTTTGATATTTTTTCGGTAGACTTACTAGACTAATGTTTTACATATTAAAACCAAATTAAAAGAACACTTCTTATTATCATAAAACTATCTATCTATGTATATTTATATATATATATTTATTTATATTAAAACTGAAGTTATTTATTAGGTTTATTGAGCTATTGTTATTTTAATTTATGTATGTATATTTTAATCTCATACCATATGTATTATACTCTACGTCTAATTTGTTTCTTTGTACACTTCCTCTATCTGTTCTATCGCTTCTCCTTTAAACCTAAGGTTTTGCTGTAAGAAAACTCTTTGTTAGGGTTAAGCTCGCCTATGTACATATCTTTTTTTAGTTATGTTATTTTTAAGTGTTTTGTGTACAATAAAGAATTACAAGAAAGATACCTAGCCTACATTCTCTTCAATTCTCTTTAGTTTGGGGTCGTCCATTAATCGTTGTTTAATTATTTAAAAGATGATTGTTAGCAACTTTTTAACCCCTGGTTAGGTGGTGAAGTTTTAGACTATTTTATATATAATGCTGTGTGGATTGTCCAGCATTATTATTATTTAATAAAAGTTTTATTATAGGTATGTATGATGATAATATTACTCTCAAGACTTCAAAAGCTCTTGCATGTACAAAGCAACCTAAGGCAGCATTTACCATAGTTCAAACAACCTTGTTGCAGCTATCGATCCTTCTAAATCTAATACTTCAAGCTATTGCATGTCGTTTAAAGCCACATGAGTTAACATCCAGCCTTCTCCAAGGTTCAAATTCCCTTGCATACTCGCAACACCAATCCCATCGTCAACACAATCAAAAAGTGATATTGTGATGATACTCGTGATATTTCGTCACATCACATGTCATATGCATGCTATTAGCCCATCCCGCGGCATAGCAAATGTCATTTTAAAGCCACATTTAACGTACTATTGCAGCCATGGGCTATATTCGAGCGTAGAATTGGTTTGTTTATCTTCAATTTTGGACATTAGCAGAAATAATTGTGTGTAACATTTTCGTGAGTCTGTTTGATAATCCGTTTACAGACTTAGTATTGTTAACCGAATTTGGTTTTAGATTAGGTAGTAAGTGGTGAAAAAATGACAATTTTTTGTCAATTTGTTGTGTTAGTTTTGTAAATTTTCTCATACGTAATTTGCGGAAAATTGACAGATAAAATTGGGAACAGATTTGATTGGCCTGTTTAAGTGCAATTCCGACAAAAAAACTACGCGTCATTTTTCTTTCATGAAAATAGACTTTATGTAGAATGTGTGAAATAGCTCAGGTACCTAACCTACATGCAAAAGAAAAAACACGTGTAATAACGAATTTATTTTTTACACGATTTGTGGACTAGTAAGTGAATGAACAATTTTTTGAATTTTTACATATGGGGACTATACTACTACTAGACAATACTATTTTAGTGTATTGAATATAATTATGATTTCAAAAATAAATTCAATTCAGACTTGTCATAAAAAATCGTATCTGTAAAGTATGGAGGCCTCAAAATAATATACAAGAGAGCGCACTGGGTGGAAACTGATCACGACATGATTATATACCATTTGATTGTCAGTCAAATCACCAATAATAAAATAATTTTAAGGAATAAGTATAAATAGAATAACGGGAATGGAAATAGTATCTGGAATCGCAACAAGCCTACTTTGAAAATCAACTATTTATACATTTTGCCTTTATTTTACCTGATTTATGAACGAAGCTAGGCCCTAGCTTATTATGTATCTACGAGCAGCAGATGCTATCTCGCATAATGAAGGTAAATCAGTATTTTCGCTGAAAGTTTCTTTTACCGGCGCATTTTCGTCTCGCCTAACCATGTTACAAAACTTTTTCGTTAAAAATTCACCGTTTCATAGGATGGCACCTAGCGATGAGGTGACGCTACTTCTTATAATCACACCTTCAAGGTAAAAGATTCGTAGACAGCAGATATGTGGTATTCACCAGAAATGATCCCACTGTTTTGATGGTTATACTTATTGATGTAAAGAATAAAAATATTAATAACGAGCTCCTGCCTGCGGCTTTGCTCACGCTTTTCCGGGATTTAAAGAAGCCTTTGTCATTCTCCGTGATAGCATTCAACTCCCTACAAAATTTAATTGAGATCCATTCAGCCGTTTCGGCGTAAAAAGGTAACAGACAGGCAGGCAGAGTTACTTTCAAATTTATGTATGGATTTAATTAACTATAAGGTAATGGTTCATTAGTATGAAATTGCTAGACATTATTTTAGTAGTTAAGTCTAAGTGCTTATTTTGTAAGCCTAAAGAAATAAAATATTTTGACTTTGACTTTCACTTGACTACGGCATATCCAAAAGCATGTCCAGCGTAAGGATTATGGAGGATGAGAATTACCCCCTGTGCAATGATATTAGACGCTAATTACAGGAGGCTTTTACAAGCAGGTAAAGGCTGTTGATGATGATGTATCAGATAAAATGGTAAAATCCGTCAGGTGGGACGACGACCTGCAAAGGACTGCAGGCAGATGCTAGATGCGGCAAGCTGACAAGGCGCTATGGCACTCATTAGGGTAGGCCTATGTAAAGCAGTGACTATAGGCTGATGATGAGATGAGATGAAAATGGTAAAATAATGAAGTGTGATCTTTCGTTAGGCATCACCATAAAGGGTTCATTGGCGCGGGCTGCGGATTCGCGGCTTCCAACTCATGTTTTATAATCTCGTCAAGGGATGACGGGACCACAGCCCTTCGCAGGCTCTAATCTCAAATTTACCTTTTAAAAAGTACCGTATTCATAAAACCGATTAGGTAACCGAACGGAAAAGGTAACTAAGACAAAAACAGGCTCACTTTACAAACTAGCTAACCGCTACTATACTATTTTAAAACAACTATGTTTTTTGAGCCTCTTTAATGAAACCTTAACACTTTGACTGCGGTTTTTTTTCGACGAACGCGATCTAGCACGAATTTTTTAGGTAAAAAAAACCTAAAAAATTAGTGCTGCCGCTCTACACAGTGGTTGTGTTGCGCCACACATGCGTTTCGTTCGAAAAATATTACGGCTCTGCTGAGTCACAAAGATCTGTATTTTCTGAGAGATTGTTTCGGGTGTTCTGGTCGTTATCTATGTACAATATAAAATATCTATCTATTTAATATTATTATATTAAGTATATCAGTCATCTAGTACCCATAACACAAGCTCTAATTAGCTTGGGGCTAGATGATGTTGTGTGGATTGTCCAACTTTATTGATTTATTTAGCTGTTTAGCATAGCATACAAGGAAATTAACCATGGAAGTACTGTAATGTGGGTGGGAACTATGAGTTTATATAAAAGATTTTAAAAACAAACGAAACTTAATACTTTTTAAGAGTTTACAGGGGATCGAAATTATGTCTTTTATTTGGTCAACGAATCAGCATTGCCGTTCAGCGTGGCAATGCTCGACATAGCTTTAAGAATTAGCAAGCTGAAGTGGCAGTGGGCCGGCCATATCTAGCGAAGAACCGACGGCTGCTGGGGCAAACGTATTCTTGAGTGGAGACCACGACTCGGTAAACGTAGTGTATGACGCCCTCCGACCAGATTGTTTGACGACTGCGAAAGACTGCAGGTAGATGCTGGATGCGTCAAGCTGAAGACAGGGCGCTATGGCGCTCATTGGGGATGCCTATGTCCAGCAGTGGACTATCATAGGCTGATGATGATGACGTGGCAATGCTGCCAGTATTCTGGACACTGATTTCTGGTGATGGATTCGATTTTTAGGTGTAAATACTAGTTGTAATTTTTTATTCAGTTATTGTTATTTTGTAAATAAATTTTAATGTATATTTTTCAAGGAATTTATAGACTAAGCTTATCAATTCCTTGATACCTTTAGAATAACATATACAAATAATCCAAAACCTGGCTGAAAACGACTCGGTATACGTAGTGTAGGACGCCCTCCGGCCAGGTGGGATGACGACCTGCGAAAGACTGCAGGCAGATGCTGGACGCGGCAAGCTGAAGACAGGGCGCTAAGGCGCTCATTGGGGGAGGCCTATGTACACCCGTGGACTGCTATAGGCTGATGATGATGATGATGGCTGAAAACAAATAAATATCTAACTCTTAGTGACGATCTCTTAATTTGAAATGCCCTTATCTTCCGTTCCATCAACCACATATTTATCTTTCTAATAAAATAAATCAACCAATCAAAAGTCGCTGAAAAGCTCATACTGAAAAAGTGTTTACGAAAACGAACCAATTTATACTCCATACACACAAATATAAAGCTTCGTCGTAAGACTTACGTGCCCTTTTCCCATAAAAAGCAGCCCGACATGAAGTGACGTGCGAATGTGAATGAATTAATAAAACTCTCAGAAATAGCTGAGAAGCACTGATGAATGGAATGATACTCCGCTCACTTCGCAGGTGTTGTTGGGCTATGAGACATGCGAGAAATCCTGGCGATGTGAAAAGACAAAGTTATTAACACTTTGACTGCGATTTTTTTTCGACGACTGCGATCTTTTTTTTACCTAAAAAATTCGTGCTGCCGCTCTACACAGCGGTTGTGTTGCGCCGCACATGCGTTTCGTTAGAAAAATATTACAGCTCTGCTGAGTCACAAAGATCTGTATTTTCTCAGCCGCTGCGCTAGTGTGGATTTACGCATATTAGTCACTTGTAGAAAACTCATACCGTGCGTTTTCAGCAGTCATAGTGAAGAGAAAAAGCGGTAAATCCTGGTGATTTTCAAGACAAAATTCTTAAAAAGTTAAAGAGGTCTTATGAAGAAGAAGACGCTAGTTGGTTGCGGTTCTACCTAGCAAAAAAGTTAGTAATTTGCCTGCTATATTTCCAATAGTCAATAGTCTAATCTTTCGTTTAAAACTTATACGCTTCCCAGTGTTCTGTTAGTATATTATATTTTTAGTTATATTATAATAATAATTGTCTTTCATTCAAAATAAATAAAATTGAAATTTACCACCGAAAAAGTTTAATTTAATTCCAAACGTACAATTCTGCAAAGAATAGAGCATCGCAATACCAACTATTTGCAGAAATAGCCAGTTCTCAGAAAAACTGCGGAAAACTGGTCTCTATTTCTCTAGGAAACTCACTGTGTACACTACATAAGATAAATGAATCTTTTAAAAGGCAATGTATGTATAGTCTCGTTCTACAACAGCAAAAATTATCAATTAATAAATTCAAACAAATTGTCAAACATATCCTTTGTAAAAAGGCTTAGGCAGGTAGACTACAAAAATATCAAATTATCTAGCTAGACGATAAAAAAGCTAGGGATGAGTTTGACTCCAACTCGATAACTAACAACCTAACAACGTAAAGGTTTCTGGTTCGCTTCTTTATTTTACCTTAAAAAGATTGAATGAACAATAAATCAAAGTGATCACTATCTCCTAGTTTAGTTTTACTTATGTAATTTGAATTTTGTAACGTGTCCAAGAGTCCTGAGAGAGTAAGGTCTAAAGGAACTAAAGCACTTTGCAATTTTTGATATTTGATTTCGCAAAGAGCTCTACTTCTGGAAACATCCGCTGTCGCATGCCGCTAGGTCATGGCCTCAAGCTGACAGCAAGTGTAGCTGGAGATATCTCAGGCAGTCTTCCGCACATCGCTTACATTTTACGAACGTCGTGTCTATGGTATACTGTATACAGCGTCTGGAACAATGTTACTGTAGTATCTATTTGTAGTGTAGGCACATTTATTTACGTGTTGTATTGTATATATGTTACCCTCAGATAGTAACCCGTAAATTTATAAAAATCCTAGCCGCTTTATAATTGTCCGGAAAATAATCAAGACGACTGTAGCACTTATTATTCAAACACGTTCATTTATAATTTTCAAGAGATAATGGAACCGCTTTTAGGCAGTTGTAGGCGTTGTTATTGGAAAGAGATGTACATACATAATCCCATATTAAGGAAAATCCAAACTCGGACCAAAATTTTAATCGTACAAACAATATTTTTTTACTATCGGTGACGTAGTTGCACTCAAATGTTCTGCGTCAGCTGGCTGTCCCAACGCTGCGCACGCTGTGCACGGCTACGTGGCGCATTTTAGCAGCATGGGTTCTTTCGATTGTTTGGCAGTTTATACCGCGTGCATAGCGTTGACAGCGTTGAGCCGCGTGGGTGCCATATTCGAGCAAGCCACACGTGTAGAAATGACGTCATTAATCTCGGATTCGTGCGTAGCGTGTTCGTTGGTTGGAAAATAGAAATAGAACTAGAAAATATTTATTTGCGTTACATATAAAATAATACAAATTAAGAACTAATAATAATAAAGATAACAAATTAGGAACTATTAAAAGAATTTAAATACGAGAACACAAAAAGGCTACCGGCTCAGCATTAAATGCTACATTAACACAAGTGCCAATGCAGCGCTAGTTTTCAGCAGCGCCAGAACAGAGACACACGAGACACACGTGCGTAGCCTCTCCGTGCGTGGCAGTGGTACAGCAGCTTTAAGCAGACCTGCAACTGCGGCACAAAACTCGTCAAAAAATAATTAAATAGATCACAGTCTTAGAATTAAAACTTTTATAAGTCTTTTAGATACACCGTGAGGTACAAACCAAGTGTTGCCAACATTCTCAGCTCTCCCTAGAACGTGTCAAATAAAAATGCGGAGCGACAATGCATTAAGCCACGTCGTATATCACATTGTCGTACTGAGAATCAGGTATCACATTATGCTACGTGCACCTTTCAGTGGTAAAGTGCATCCGGTAGGGGGCGGCAACGTGGTGAATCACTTTGGGTGTGTAAAAGACTACTTTTAGCGCGGTTTTTCTTGTTTGTTTTGCAAGGAAAAGTGCCGTCAAGCTAGCGCATAATGAAGGAACATAACACAATACAAAATGCATCTCAAATGTTGGCATAAAATGCACAATTGAGGAATGAGTTAGTAATACAACAAGACATTAAATTGCGGGAAATAATTATGTTTCTTTCGTAAAAGTAGATAAACAATAACTCCGTCCAACAGCAGATACTTAACGTCAAAAATTAAACCTGAAGGTAGAAGATTACAACACCCAGTCGTTCATTAGAAATAGGTAATAAAAAGTTATAAATTGCTCGCAGCCCGCATATCTTGGGTGAAAATGAAGATAAAATACAAAGAAATATTGGCCCTGTATTTAATCCGTTTAAATATTATTCAAATTTCAGAATAACGGGTAATTTTACGACTTCTTATCTTTGTATTCGGCCCGCGGATTAATTAATTGGCCGACGAGAATTAGGCAAATTCTCACCTCGGGAATTCTTTGTTGGAAACCCTGAAATATAATCATGAGATATTATTCAGGCTTCAATTTATTGGGTTTTATGCGACGAAAAATCTAAGGTACGAGTTTTCAATAGGTATTAAACTAACCGACAGAAATAGTATTTTTGTTTTACAAGGGACTAAACCACCCCGTTATAAATGAGGTTGTTATAATTATATAGGTACTCCCGAGCGAGGGAGGATGACAACACCGGGTTATAAAGGGTGGTTTTGGCGCGAGTAAAATTAACCTTTCACTTCGATTGCGAGAAATAAAACAAATGCGTGATGAAATGACGAAATTAATAACTGAATTCGCTTGGTTATATTTTCAACAAGCCACGTAATAGTTCAGTTTAATTTGTAGTAAACATAAAATTCTAGAGACTTCGAGCTAAAACCAACTTTTTTGTGTCTTCCTTCGCTCGCAAGTCGGTACCTAGTATCACCCTTCTTAAATCACAAAGAAGACGCTTAAGAATCCATTTTCAAAAAAATATTAAAAATTTATGTCTTTGTAAATGAAACACCAACGAGTAGAGTATTTATGTAAGTGGACGAATGCATTGTACTGGCTGATTAATTCAGAAACAAATTTTTTTTTTTTTTTTTTAAAACCTTAGGGCGTAAAACTTTAGTTTTACGATAACTAAGCTACGCTATTATAATGCACACACGCACATTTTGAGCAAGAGAGACATAATATTTTTTAAAATTTTGCTATATACCTATTGTAGGTGTTTTTAACGAGACTGTAAGTAATATATATAAATAATTATATAAATAATTCATTTATACGGTTTAATCACACTACTATAAATAATAAAGTCATTTAAAACGGTATATTTACCATGATTTGATTTTTGAGTTATCCAATATTTCGGCACGTTGCATGCGCCATGATCACTCAAACTTCTTGGATAACTCAAAAATCAAATCATGGTAAATATCCCGTTTTAAATGACTTTAATATTAATAACCATGATAGTTTCAAAAGTTTTACTATAAATAAATACGAAAGTTACAGTTTTTAATATATACAAAGTTGCTGACTTTTATCCCGGAAAAACAATACTTTTGAATATTATTGGCATTTCTTAATACCCTTCAACATAGCTACATATTTAGATTATTAGGTACTAAATATTATTGGCCCGTTTATCAATAAACTGAGATACCAACCTATAACCCATTATAGTTACATTAATAGAGAACCAAGCAAGCGAACTAATTCAATTAGGACCGAAATCTGTGAAGCACATTATGGAGAGCATTATTTTGGTTCACAATATGTTAAATAATAATTCTGGGCATTTCACACTGGGTCATACCAAAGAAAGAAGATCTTGTGTTATCACTTATCAGATATTTGCCTTAAGGCGGGAGTCGAACCAGCAACCGTCTGCTTCTCAAGGGGACGTTCACTGCGCCACAATAATGAAGAAAGGTGTATAAATAATTATATTTTTTTCATCATCAATCAATCATCATCTACGTCAAACACGCGTATCGACTTGCTTTATGTAAAATTAAAGGCAACATCAGATGATGTTTGTAACTGCTTAGCTTTTGGCTAAATGAAGCTGCGTGGATTTTCCAGCATTATTTATTTATTATTGTTATAACTTATTAAAGATTTGAGCTTTATTTTTATTAAAGCGATCGTGAGTCGCGCCGTGACCACGACGCAATATGGAAATAAAATAAAAATAAATAAAATAAATAAATGATGCTGGACAATTCACACAGCATTATCTAGCCCCATGGTAAGCAGAGCTTGTGTTATGGGTACTAGATAACGGATATACATAATACATTACATAGATAGATATTTTTTATTATACATAGAAAACGACCAGAACACCCGAAACAAATATCTGCAGATCGTACACACATTTGTTCCGAGGCGGGAATCGAACCTGCAACCTCCTGCCTCGCAAGCGGACCTTCGCCCACCGCGCCATATCGGTCGTCAAATAAATAAAAGGTACGCGATAAATATCTAATATAAAACTTCTGAAACTATCATGGTTATTGACACTAAAGTCATTTAAAACGGGATAATTACCATGATTTGATTTTTGAGTTATCCAATATTTCGGCACAGTTTCTGTTTCGGTATATCTGCTCATAAAAACGAACTCGCCGTGTATTCAGTTAGTCCATGATCATGGCGCATGAAACTGTGCCGAAATATTGGAAAACTCAAAAATCAAATCATGGTAAATATCGAATAGTCTATACTCTATAGTGTATATATTATTATATATAAAAAATCTATAGTATAAAGTATGACTTGTCTAAGTGCTTACTTTGTAAGCCTAAAGAAATAAAATATATTGAATTGAATTAATATATCTTTAATATGTTACCAAATCGCGAACACCTACAGAAGCAATCGAAATTTTAAATAGTGACACACAATTCAGGGCTTGAAATAAACAATAGAACGCAAACAGTAACAATAAATAAATATAAATAAATAATGCTGGACAATTCACACAGCATTATCTAGCCCCATGGTAAGCAGAGCTTGTGTTATGGGTACTAGATAACTGATATACATAATACAATATATTACATAGATATATATTTTTTATTATACATAGTAAACGACCAGAACACCCGAAACAAATATCTGCAGATCGTACACACATTTGTTTCGAGGCGGGAATCGAACCCACAACCTCCTGCGTCGCAGGCGGACCTTCGCCCACCGCGCCACATCGGTCGTCAACAATAATCTTATTGTTATTCCCATAGAGCCTACATTATTCATTATAGCAACCAACAAAGACTCTTATCCTATGGGTAACATGAGTAATTCTTCAGGGAAATCACTAATAAAAACCTTGAGTGAGTGCCTCCGGTTTACTTATTCAGCAACCGGAAAAAAGTGTGAACAGTTTTATAAAAAACAGCCAAGTGAGAATTGTGACTCGGGTTCTGTACCACTGTACTGTAAATGTTTATTTATTTATTTTTATTTTTATTTATTTATTTAAAGCATTACAACTATTTTTACAGGTATTACCTAATGCAATAGTGTAGTCAACCTAATTAATCACTAGCATAGAATTTAACAAAAACTAATAATCCAATATACATAATGTCAATGAGCAAAAATAATCCAATATACATGTCAATAAGCAAAATATAATACAATCACAAATGTCCTCAAGAAAAATTATTCCATACAGTTAGCAAAATAAATTAAATTGTTGAAATTAAATGTTGTGTAACCTTACCCTTTATTTTTAACTAAAATTATAATTGTAAAAGTTTGGGTGTTTGGATGTATTTATAGATGGATGGCTGTGCTCGGAGTTTCTCTGAAGATAGGATTCGTAACGAATACATTCGACAGAGAACCAAAGTTATCGGCATAGCTCTAAGAATTAGCAAGCTGAAGTAGCAGTCGGCCATTATCTCGCGAAGAACCGACGGCCGCTAGGGCAAACGTGTTCTTGAGTGGAGATCACGACTCGGTTAACGTAGTGTAGGACGCCCTCCGAAAAGGTGGGATGATGACCTGCGAAAGACTGCAGGTAGATGATGGCGCTCATTAGGGGAGGCCTATGTCCTTCTGTGGACTAATATTATGTAGGCTGATGATGATGATATATGGATGTTTGTTACTTCTTCACGCTACAACTACTGAACGGATCGGGCTAAAGTGTTGCATGACGACCGAGGTGGCGTGGTGGGCGAAGGTCCGCCTGCGACGCAGGAGGTTGCGGGTTCGATTCCCGCCTCGGAACAAATGTGTGTACGATCTGCAGATATTTGTTTCGGGTGTTCTGGTCGTTTTCTATGTATAATAAAAAATATCTATCTATGTAATGTATTGTATTATGTATATCAGTTATCTAGTACCCATAACACAAGCTCTGCTTACCATGGGGCTAGTTAATGCTGTGTGAATTGTCCAGCATTATTATTATTTATTTATTTATTTATAGAGGTAGTTCTAAGCTTGGATTCAAACATAGGCTACTTTTATCCCATAAATCAGTTTCCATGGTATATAAATAACCTTAAATTAAAACGTTCTAGGTATAGGAAAAACGCGTGCGGGCAAAACTAGTTTTTTTATAGTCTAGTTAATAGACACGATTATTTAAATTTAAGATTCAATTCATTAAGGTATATTGTATATCAATTTTATTTATTAAGGTATTCCGTATTTATTGAATTGTGCCTATACTAAAATTTGTAGGAAACTTCTGTGGCAAACCGCTTTAGTCGCTGACTTTTGTTCATTTTTATTGTTATGGTGGATACCTATACACCACTTAATACTTATGCACCAATAGCTTGCAAAAGCTTCTGGTGGACAAACATTGCATGCAGGACCCTGCAAAGGCACTGAATTTTCATTTTATTTTGACTCGTGACAGAATAATAATATACATTCCAAAACGTCAACGTGAATGTCAAGTCTAATGAAAAAACATATGATTATAAATTAAATTTATTGAATTTGTTAATATGAATAATGTTGTTTGACCGTGTATGTAATTTGAACTAAACATAAACTCTTATTATGCCTATAATTGTCTGTTTTAATAAACGTATTTAATTTATACACACTCGGAAACTTTTAGGTACGTACATATACGGTTCAGAAGTCCTGTAACAGACGGACAGAGAGAAAGCAGAGCAATAGTAACGTACCTACAAAACTTCTACGTACCTACAAAACTCCCCGGAAGCCCTAAACGGTAAAAACAATCTGCATTTCAGCTAAAAATATAAAGAGAATGTAAGCGGAACTGTGCTTTTAAATTGTTGAAGGTCAATATAGCTTACGCATTTGCTCCCCTTGGAAACGAGACACTAGGTCCGTGAGATATCCCTTCGCTCAAAAGCAACCAGCAAGGACAAAACTACCAGCAATCATTATTTTATTCTTTGGGACAACGAAAACCACTTTCAAAACATTGTAAAGGGCAACGTCTATATTCCTATCAACTGTTGAAATAGGTGAACGAGTAAATAAAGTTAAAATCAAAATATTTCTGTTTCTAAATGAGTCAGGCCACCTGTATGTTAACAAAACATGGTCCAACTTTCGGATACTTTACCCTTTACCCTTTTGCTACTTTTCAAAGTCGCGTAAATTATTTTTTAGTTTGGTTTAAGTTGTAAACTGAATTCGATGAATAAAAACTGATATTTTTATAAGTGAGATTATTTCGCGCTGAGTTATATGTTTTTTTTTAATTATCTTTGGGTGGCTTGGGTGTCACAGCGGCCATGATAGGCCTATTGTGATCGCCACTGATACGTTCAGCTCCGAAGCCGTAGCGTTCTTCTCTCTCTAGGTATCTATCGGTACCTATGTGATTGTGTTTTTAGTATCTCAAAACAACAAAGCGGCTTGAGCGATTGGTTGAATGAGTTATCAAAACCCTCATCTAAATTCCAGAAGTTTTATAACTCAAAAATCATTTATAACGTAATATTTGATTTAACTTTATTTTGAAAACTCACTTGTAGTGTTTTCAGTTATTCCGTGATCATGGTGCCTGAAACTGTGCTGAAATATTGGAAAACTGAAAAATCTAATCATGGTAAATTTTCCGTCAAAAATATTTATTGTATTATTTGCTGCATTTGAACCGAGTCGGGTTTCTTATAGTGTTCGATATAACTTTTTGTTTTGTATTTTCGTAACAAACTCGCATGGCATTCACAACTCGTGTGTCAAACAAAAATATTTTTAAAATTATGCGGGAGTGGCCCACGCACGTTTTAGAATAGCGTCAGTGGGTGTATGATTTGGTTTCTCATACATACTATCATCCTTATAACGTAGGTGCCTACCTAACAAGTATTTCAAGTTATTTTAATGTTTTTTATTGTGTTAAAGCCTACGTTCCGGATTCGAATCCATTTAAATATTGTTGAAAGCGAAAGCACAAACAGGTACCCTTACCATGTTTTTATACAGAACTAGTTTCTGCTCGCGGCTTCTTTCGCTTTATTTCTAAGGAAACTCTTTTTTATATTTTTTAAGATCTATTTTCTAGATCTATTTAATTTTTTTACATTGAATTAACATAAACAAATAACAACTACATTTTTTAGTAGTTGTCAATGGCTACTTCTTATATTCCTTTATTCCCTGTTAAGAGCTACATCTATGCAAAATTTCAGCCCGATCGTTTCAGTCTTTGTAACATCAAGAGGTAACAAACATCCAGCCATCCATCTAAACACCCAAACTAGCATTTATAATATTAGTGTGAAATAAGCTATAGTCATCCTTTACAGTACCAACCACTGAAGCGCATTGAAATAAGTAATATTTGAATGCGTTTTGGAGTCTGGCTTCGGCTTTAGTTCAGTGCACATCAAGTCGTGATTCGTTCGGATTATTTTAATTGATACATACCTACTTGTATAGATATTACACAATTACTCAAAAGTCACTTATAGCAGGATATTTACCATGATTTAAATATCCCGTCATAAGTGACTTTTGTGTTAATAACAATACAATACAAAAATACTTTATTGTACACCAGATACAGAACATTATGAAAGATATTACATGTGACAAGTACAATGGGCGGCCTTATCGCTTAGAAGCCAAAACTAAGCTAAGCGCTTAGAATAACCATATAGTTTCAAAAGTTTTACACAATCACTGTTAATCGGGATTCATTTAATAGAATAAAATTATTGACAGGATAATTCCTGGTTTTATTGATGTCTGAGCCGCTCTTATTGCGTCTGAAATAACTTATATTTCAATGCGTTTCAGTGGTTGGTACCTACAAGTTGTGGTTTAATATCACCCTCCCCCCTTTTACCTTGTCGTCTTAATGAAAAGAACCTGAACTTCATTTAAAGTTAACGCTTCAAACAGCGCACACAATCTTAAGTTTTATCACAAACGGTGCAGTTTTCAACTTTCAATTTTGAGAAGATCTTTTAAACTTCTTTAAAAACTGTTCTACCGGCGAAAAATTATCATCATCATCATCATCAGCCTATAGCAGTCCACTGCTGGACATAGACCTCCCCCAATGAGCACCATAGCACCCCGTCTTCAGCTTGCCGCATCCAGCATCTATCGGCAGTCTTTCGCAGGTCGTCATCCTACCTGTTCGGAGGGCGTCCTACATTACATTTACCGAGTCGTGGTCTCCACTCAAGAACACGTTTGTCCCAGCGGCCGTCGGTTCTTCGCGAGATATGGCCGGCCCACTGCCGCTTCAGCATGCTAATTCTTTGAGCTATGTCGATAACCTTGGTTCTCTGTCGGATGTATTCGTTACGAATCCTATCCTTCAGAGAAACTCCGAGCATAGCTCTTTCCATAGCTCGCTGAGCGACTAATTATGAAAGAAAATAATAAAAGCTTTCTGAAACTAAACTAAGCTGAGTTCAAGACATAACATAAAAAAAAGAAACACGGCTGGTTAAATAAACCAAAAATAAAATCAATTGCTTTCATTTCTCTATGCTTGCAAAAAGGTCATTAGTCCAGTCAATGGGTGCGCGATCTCGTCGCTAGGCGAGGCGAAGGAAGGGGACTTACATGAATGAAAGTCAACTTCAGCGATGTATTCATAGTACCTTAGTAACCGTAACCATTACGGTTACTAAAGTTCGGTGGCGCCGATAATTTAAAGTATATGCTGGAAAATTCACACCATTATATAGCTCCAAGCTACAGAGCTTGTGTTATGGGTCCCAGATAACTGATATACATAAAACAATACTTTACATAATTATATACTTTTTTATTATACATAGAAAACGACCAGAACACCCGGAACAAATATCTGTAGATCTGTGGACCTTTCGCCCACCGCGCCACAGAGGTCGTCAACGTCTTCGTTTCACGTTGCACGTTTGCATAAAATAAAATAAATAAAAAAGCCTTTTAACCTCAAATAACATTGATTAATTATTCATATAAAAAAAATGTTTGTATTAATTAAATGTACATATAATAGAAATTCATGTCAGATTTAATATTTAAAATACTTATTATTGAATTTGAGAGATGTTTGTTTCTATTAAATTAATTATTAAAATTAGTAAGTAGTAAGGACCCCTCGCGGGTAAAGGCCTCCTCGAGCTCCTTCAAGTGTTTGCGGTCTTCTGCGAGGCTTGTCCAATTTTGTGTTTTCAGATAGGTATTTTCTCCGTCGTATTTTATATTTTTAATTGCAAATTTATATGTTACCATTCTTTATTCAGTAGAAAGTGATCTTACGTTGTATATATTTAAATATAATATTTTTCTGTCTCCTTGTTTTTATATGAGCTGGACAGTCTAGTTTGCATAGTGTAGAAAAAGACCAGAACACCCGGAACAAATATCTGTAGATTTGTGGACCTTCGCCCATCGCGCCACAGAGGTCGCCAACGTCGTTCATTGCACATTCTAGTTTGCATAGTGTTTATTATATATCCCCTAATAATCATAATACGCAGAACCAACAAGCCCCAAGCTCTCAATAAATTCCCCAAATCTAATTCAGCCTCGTAAATTAATTCCTTTTAGTACGGTTCTGGGGATACTAAAAAGTTAGGACCCTACCAAAGGCTGAGAAGAATGTGAATTAAGTCCGAATGGTAGATTACATCTGAATAAAGAAAAGAAATAATAGAGAAGACCTATAAACTTGGAGACTTCGAGCATAATTAGGTTTTCTGTGTTTTTGTACAAGGTGCCACAGAATAACCTGCTAAACCAGAATGTAGTGATTTGATTCTCTCTTAGTGATAGGTCTCTTAAGTAGCTTAGCCAACATTATGCGGTGTTAGGGCATTTTTATTAAAACTCTTTACACGTACCTATTATAATAATATCTAATAAATGTCTCTCTATTCTATTCTATCCTGTTGCATATAATTTATTATCTGTTTTTGTTTATAGATGTTTCATAAAAAATCGGTCACAGGTTAGTTTTTCTGGGCCATTTGGTGAGCGGCTGAAATGCCTTCAAAACCATAAATACAAACTTCATAAAAATAAAGTATATAATATTGGGCCTACCACAGCTCTAGCAACCATTTTCTTCGTTTTTATATGTATTATTACGATTTACCAAAACTCCAAAAGATCAAATTATAGTGATTGCTTTCCAAATCGTAAAGCCAAGCGATAAATAATGAGCCCTATAAATAAGACGTAAAAGAGTGCTAGAAACCCTATCCCTGCCAAGGGGCTCATTGCGAATTCATTACCCTTTATTCTGCTGGCCCTTTACCCTTCGACGGGTTACCTTTTCAATACCCTATAGATAAATGGTCTACCTGGTATTCTGTAAGGTAGTGGTTAAAAGCATGAATAAAATCTCGCATTTACGGTATATGTAAGAAGGGATATTTTTCAAAAATCAAATGGTTTTTAAGAGATCAATAACATAAGCTAATAGGTAAGTAGCTAATAGGTTAGTTACTTTCTAAAGAGGTTTGCTTTTTAGCACTGAAAGTGCCCACTGAAAGAATATAATAATATTTGGCGAATACTGGATATTTAAGCAATTGGATATCGACCATTGATTTTTCAAGAAAAACTTCAACATAAAATGCTGCGTTTGTTATTATTGAAACCGGTGGTAGTGGTAACGTTCTTACCAAAAGACAAAAAATGAGGGTAGATCGGTATGTCTATCTGCCAATTAGAACTTACTAGCAGTGCCTTCAGTTATTCCGTGATCATGGCGCATGAAACTGTGCCGAAATAATGAAAAACCCAAAAATCAAATCATGGTAAATATCTCATTTTAAATGATTTTAGTATTAATAACCAAGATAGTTTCAAAAGTTTTAAAATCCAAAAAGCCGGTACAACGTAGTTTTGCTGCCTATACGAATTTAATTCAAGGAACCAGTTTCCCAGAGTAGTGGAAAACAAACTAAATTTTGTCATAGGTTAATACTTTGTCCATATTTTGTTGTAATTTCATAAATTGTAGACCGTTGTGTCCATGTTCCATTATACAAACTGATTTTAACGCCATCTGTTGAAATGGCGTTGAAGTAAGAACAAGGGTATCCTGTCATTCCAGAGAGCTCCAGACACCGCTACCGGTTTTTGAGAACCCGGAGAGCATGGCTGGCACAGCTTTGGAAGATCTTCTATTCTACCTTACTGTAGGTTGTACAAAAAGATACACAGATGTCCCTAACGACGACGTAATGAGTTGTACCTAGGTAGGTACAACACGTTACGTCGTTGTCGATCAATAGACGTCAAACGTTAGGTGCATAGGTAAGCACCTAACGTTTGACGTCTAGTGATCGGAACCAATTATGAGCCTTAAATCTAATTCAGAGATATGATAAAAAAAATATTTTTAGCAAGCAGACATAATAAAAATAATTTAATAATGCTGGACAATCCACACAACACAGGATCATCTAGCCCCAAGCTAAGCAGAGCTTGTGATTATGTGTACCTACTCATTGGGTACAAGATGGCTGATATACTGAATAAAATTTAATTAATTATGTATATTGGATTATATATATCAGTCATTAATGTATATTGTATTCAATATATCAGTCATATCATAGATTTTTGTAATTAAACAGAGAATTTACGTAATTTTGATGATTATTAAGGTTTAAATTATTTAGATTAAGGGCTGTTGATTTTGTTGAAACAATAAAAATAAAATAAAATGGTTCATAACAATTTTGACAAACTATAAAATTATTTTGATTAATTATACATTATATGAGACAAATTTAATTCAAAAAAAAATCGTGACATATACATTCATCTATCTATTTGAACCGTGACTCCCAACCACGCCTAGGTATGTAACTATTTTGCCAAATAAATTTTTCTTACCATATCCTTAAACTTAGTTTTTCGATATTCGGTTATTAACATTGTTATAAAATTAACATTCTAAGGTCATGATGCATGATAATAAGTTACCTCTAAACGAGTTTCATAAATAACTCGTTTTTGGTGAGTTAAGAAGCCTAAAATAAAGCTACTATCGTGCGCACGTAACGTGATCGCCTCGATTTATAAAACATTATTATGTGATTTTTTTGAGGAAACGAAATGATCACTTTCTTTAGGTACTTACACATTTTTTTGAGTTGCAGGAGAATAAATCCTTCGCGAATTTTATTTTGATGGGTCATCGTCCTATTAATATTATAAATGCGACGAGTTAAACTTTTACACTGGGGCAAACGTGTTCTTGAGTGGAGACCGCGACTCGGTAAACGTAGTGTAGGACGCCCTCCGACCAGGTGGGATGACGACTTGCGAAAGACTGCAGGTAGATGCTGGATGCGGTAAGCTGAAGACAGGGCGCTATGGCGCTCATTGGGGGAGGCCTATGTCCAGCAGTGGACTGATATAGGCTGATGATGATGATGATGACGATGACTCTTTTACACAAAAACGACTAAATCGGGGACTACTAATACAGATCGGGCTGATGCATACAGTTAGTTCCAGGCCTGGAATAAAACATAGGCTTACTTTTTATCCCATAAATCATTTCCCATGTACAAAAATTAATAGAAGTCTGTTTCTCAATTTAATTACATCGCACATTGCAATTGTAACAGGCATTGAGAGCAGGGTTAAACTCATAATTAACTAAAACATTTTTTCTTAGTATTAATAAGTATTTAAGGTTGTTATTTCTAAAATAACGTGTCAACCTTTATAAAGGTGAATTTTTACAAGATCATTGGCCTGAACAATCTTTTTGTCCTCCATTTGACTTTCCTATTGTATAAATATAGTAAAAAATGTGCGAAAACGTTGTATGTAAACAAACGCAAATTACGCAAACGAAACATGCAGCCGTACTAAAAACAAATATGTATACCCACAGCCTTTCCAAAAATGTCCCTAATTCGCACCGAGTTTATTGAGTGAGTGGGGTCACTCAATAAACTCGGTGCGAAAACGTTACTAAACGAAACGTTATCGAAAACCTCGACTTCGGACACTCATACTAGGCCCAAAACTTCGCGGAAACCCCAGAAATAAAAGTTGCCCTTGAACAGATAGATAATTTGCATTCATATAATATCCGCGAAGAGAGACACACGATATTATTTACACACGATAATGTTGCTACAGTTGATATTAATTTCTGTTGTTGTTTGGGTGGCGTTTTTACGATGGACCCGTCGGAAGAAGATAATTTGCTTCCGGCAGTTCAAGAATGAGGTTCCATCGCTTCCCGTCATTGGACATGCCTATCTCTTCACTGGGACGGGAGAAGGTTTGTGTTATATCTTCTACTTTTTTTACCGGACAATTCACACAGCATCATCTAGCACCTAGCTCAGAGCTTGTGTGGTCTAGATGACTGATACACTTAATACAATTCATTGTATAGATAGATATTTTATATTTTTATTAGTTTCTGACTCCTCTCATCTTGTATCGATAGGTCTATTTGTGATGATGACCGCTGTGGCTCGGTGGGTGAAGGTCCGCCTGCGACGCAGGAGGCTGCGAGTTCGATTTCCGCCTCGGGACAAATGTGTGTATCTGCAGATATTGTTTCGGGTGTTCTGGTCGTTTTCTATGTATAATAAAATTATATCTATCTATGGAATGTATTGCATTAAGTATGTCAGTCATCTAGTATCCATAACACAAGCTCTGCTTAGCTTGGGGCTAGATAAAGCTGTGTGAATTATCCAGCATTACATTTATATATTTATATTTATTTATTGTGATCGCCACCACTCATATTGTATAGGTTAATGTATAAACTTAATTTACAAACGAATCAATAAATAAATAAATAATGCTGGACAATCCACACAGCATCATCTAGCCCCAAGGTAAGCAGAGCTTGTGTTAGGGTGCTAGATGACTGATATATATATAATACAATAAATTACATAGACAGATATTTTTTATTATACATAGATAAGGGCCAGAACACCCGGAACAAATATCTGTAGATCGTACACACAATTTTTCCGAGGCGGGAATCGAACCCACAACCTCCTGCGTCGCAGGCGGACCTTCGCCCACGGCGCCACATCGGTCGTCGATTTTAAACTTTTACTTAGTGGGTTGAAACTCCTACATTTTTTGGTATGAAACGACAAAAATGAATTTGTGGTGAGAACCTGCGATGCGAAACACCGCTACACCTATATAACATTTTCGTACTAAAATTTATGATTTTCACTTTTTTCAGCCAAGATGAAAGGGATCCAAGCACTGGGCCGCGAAGCCGTCAAGCAAGGAGGCGTGACCGTCATGCAGTCGTGGCTGTTAGATGCATTCTATGCAAGTACGTATCATTTTTAATATTAATGTATATTGCGGTGGGCGAAGGTCCGCCTGCGACGCAGGAGTTTGCGGGTTCGATTCCCGCCTCGGAACAATTGTGTGTACGATCTGCAGATATTTGATCCGGGTGTTCTGGTCGTTTTCTATGTATAATAAAAAATATATATCTATGTAATATATTGTATTATGTATATCAGTTATCTAGTACCCATAACCAGGGTTGGCATGATTAAAACAAGTTGTTTTAAAACACGTGTTTAAAACAGTGTTTAAAACAGTTTGAAATAAAACTATGTTTTATATTAAGAAAAAAAACAGGGTTTAAAACTACCTTTGATTGCAAATTAATGTGTATAAATACCACAGACAGGTTGTGTGGTATAGTGGTATTTATACACTGCATAGGTAACTCCCCGCCAGTAAAGTCCCGCAGGGAAAGTCCCTATGTAGGCCGTTTTATACACTGCACACTGCATAGGTAACTCCCCGCCAGTAAAGTCCCGCAGGGAAAGTCCCTATGTCGGTCGTGGAAAGAAAGTAATTCATTGGATTAGTGGGTACCTCTACCTACCTACAACACTACATACAAGGTGTATGTCAATTGTTTTGTATTGATTAATAATAATAATAATTTTTAATAATTAGATTAGAGGTACTGAGATATGCAACAAAAGTAAATATTTATCTTTTTGTTAATTTTTACTAATGTGAATTAGGAAATAGTTTAGAAATGGATTATTTTATTATTCGCTATAATTGATTTGAAATTGATAAGTAAAAAAAAACAAAAAAAAACACTTGTTTTAAACATTTTGAACTGTTTGTTTTATAAAATATTAAAAAAACTGTTTTTTTCCAACCCTGCCCATAACACAAGCTCTGCTTACCATGGGGCTAGATAATGCTGTGTGAATTGTCCAGCAATATTATTTTATTTATTTTATTTTTAATTTATGCAAATAAATCTTCAACACATAGTATAAAACAAAGTCGCATCCCGCTGTCTGTCCCTATGAATGCAATCAAAATCAAAATCATGATTATGATTTCGATTGCAAGATTTTGATTGATCCCAAGATTTTGATGCGATTTTCTTAAATAGATAAGAGTGATTCAAGAGAAATGTTTATAAACCATTTTCCATTAAGTCACTTCCGCTGTTTGTTACAGCGGAAGTGACTTAAGGGTCCGGCGACCCTCGCTAGCAAAAATCGCTCCGAATATCGCTGTCCCTGTTTAACCCTTGCGCCGCGCCCCATGCGTGCGCGATAGCAATATTAGCCGTTCAAAATTTGGTTAGTTCCGTAATACCAAAAATTATGACTGAAAACTTTTTGTATTCTTCACAAAGTATTGTTATTCTGTAACTAGACAATATAAGCTATGTTCCTTAATAAATAAAACGTAAGATATTGATGTTTTTAATACGAAACAAATAGCAAGAAAACTTCAATTTTCGCATAAAAATGTTCAAAATGCGATTGGCTTTCATTTAATTTTAGGCAAGTATTTTGAAAAAAAAACTATTTAGGAACCTAGATAATTACTATTTAAATACAAATAATACAGTATTATAGTGGAAATATGGTTGAATTGGAAATCATTTTGGTATTACGTTTGTTTGAAGAATTTGCCCCTCCGGAGGCCTCTTAATTTATGTAATAAATATTTATTTGCATACTAGTATGTAAAAAAATAATTCCCGCGTGGAAATCTATGTGTCTCACTAAAATATGTTGAACAACTCAACGGATTTTAATGCAGTTTTCAGCAATAGATAGAGTTATACAAAAGGAAAGTTTATAAGCCATAGATTTTCACGCGGGCGAATATGCGGGGCGCAGCTAGTGCAAAAGTATTCATTTAAATAACTTAACAATGGAGGCCAAAGTTTGCACAGTCTGCTTACTGAACGGTGAAAATAACGGATAGTGTAACCTTTGAAAAAACTTGCCTTGAAAATAATATACAATACAGAAGGTAGGTACATTGTTATCCACAGTGCAAGTGTAGTCTTATATACCTATGATGACCGATGTGGCGCGGTGGCCGAAGGTCCGCCTGCGACGCAGGAGGTTGCGGGTTCGATTCCCGCCTCGGGACAATTGTGTGTACGATCTGCAGATATTTGTTCCGGGTGTTCTGGTCGTTTTCTATGTATAATAAAAAATATCTATCTATGTAATTTTATTTATTTATTTATTGAGGAATAACAAACGACTACATTTAACTTATTATACATTTGTGTTAGTACTTTACAATGTAAAGTTGAGCGATATTCCAAATGTAGCCCACAACGCTATCCACATATGAGTTACATACATAGAATATAAAAAACATGCAACTAGGATGCCTACTAGTTAGGCTCCTCTTAAACAATAAAATATAAGTAAAGCAAATAAACTAAAGTTCTATAAAACCATTTGTCAATTTACAAATTATTTATATAGAATAAATAATAATAAATTATATAATAACAAAAAAAGTACAAATAGCAATAAGTTATGTTGGGTTGTTAGTGAAATCTACTCGATAAAGTAGACTGAATAACCACTTTTTAAATTTATATAAATTGCAAATAAATATGTCTATATCTACGAAGTTATTATTAAAAGACTCAACCATACGACGAATAGGGGCGCGAAATCCCGAGTTTGTGCGACAGGTGGAAAGGGCAAACAAAGAACGCGAACGAGAGGCTCGCGGGGTGCAGGTCCTCGGGACTGCGTAGTATATCTTTCTGACAAGATCCATACAGTCAAATTTATTATGCACAATATTATATAGAATAACAGCTTCAAGATATTTACGTCTAGATTCGAGAGTGAGGAGTTTAAAATCGACAAGTGAGTCAGCGTAAGAGCTACGTGGACGACGACATCTGTAATTCATTGACCGCAGATACTTCCGCTGAACTCTCTCAATCGCCACCACGTACTTTTTATAAAATGGGTTCCATATTGGAACCGCATATTCCAGCTGAGAGCGTACCAATGATTTGTACAGGTATAAAAAGGTAGATGGTTGCTTAAAGTCCGCCGACGATCTCATAATAAAGCCATACATTTTAAAAGCATTGGTAGTTATAAATTCGACATGTTGATTTAAGTGAAGCTGACAATCAAGTAAGACACCGAGATCCCTTAGTTCGGAAACTCTATTCAGTGGGGAATTGCAAAGGTTGTATGAGAAATTTATGATGTTGATATTTTTGGTAAAACTGATGGAGTTACATTTAGGCAGGCTTAGCTGTAGTTTATTGTTACTGCAATATGTGGCGAGTCTATTCAGATCTTCTTGAAATAGAATGCAGTCGTTCAGGGTACGTATAGGCATATAGGTTTTAAGATCGTCAGCGTACAATAAGAACCGAGAATGTCGAAAACATTGATCGATATCGTTTATAAAGAGTACAAACAGAAGCGGTCCCAATATAGAACCCTGGGGAACACCAGAGGTGACTGGAACGCTTGTAGATTGGTAGCCATTACATACTACTTTCTGGGTACGATTGGTGACGTAGGATGAGAACCAGCGGAGAAGATTACCACGGATACCGTTAAAAGCGATTTTATTTAGAAGGATATCGTGATCCACCTTGTCGAATGCTTTTTTAAAGTCCGTGTAAATAGTGTCCACTTGTACACGCTTGTCAAGGTTTTCAAAAATTGTATTGGTAAAAATGATAAGATTAGATGTGGTGGAACGCCGTTTAACAAAGCCATGCTGTTCCTGAATGATAATGTTGTGTAGGATGGGATAGATCTCATTGTGAATAAGCCTCTCAAAAAGCTTCGACAAGGTAGACAGAATAGAAATAGGACGATAGTGCTCGATGTCATGCTTAGAACCACTTTTGTGTACTGGGGTGATAAAGGCACGTTTCCATAAATCAGGAAAAATACCTTCGGCAAGACATTTGTTAAAAATAGCAGTGATAGGCACATAAATACAACCAGCAGTATTTTTGAAGAAACAAGGCGGGATTCCATCAGGACCAGGGCCCTTAGATGCGTCGAGAATTTTCAATTCCTTCAAGACATTGTCCTCTTGAAGGGAAACGTTTGATATCAAAACATTATTGTCATTAGCAGTGGAGGGTACAGTGTGAGGGAAGAGGCAGGATCTAGGCTCGAAAACAGAATTGAAGAAATTTGAGAACATATTACAAATGGATAATGTATTGTATTATGTATATCAGTTATCTAGTACCCATTACACAAGCTCTGCTTACCATGGGGCTAGATAATGATGTGTGAATTGTCCAGCATTATTTATTTATGTATACCTATACAGTGTTATCCGTACTTTTCAAGCTATAACTTGCAGGCATAGGCTACGAGGAAAGAAAACCTTCACAGGGTCGTATTCTAGAATTCTAGTTAAAAACATTGCTTAATCTGTGGATGTATAAAGCTAGTCGCACACCTGGAAAGCACCACTGCAGCACAGCACTAAAATGTGCATTAAAAAATGAGCTTATGACTTTTAGACACTATATACATCTATATTTTATATGGACGCTTAAGACAGCTCGCTGACATTCGTCTCAGCATTCGTTTTCTTGAAGGTTGTGGGAAGCTATCTTGTCACTGTTAAACTGCTATCTAAAGATAACGAGTTTAAGCCTATTTGAATGCACTTATGGTGCTGTTATTGTATAGTAGCGGTATTGGATTAATTTGCGCAGAGCTTTAAATATCAGCGGTCATACTTTAGATATGTATTACTACCATTAGACCATTAGAGTAACTATATTAAGGATAATTATGTAGTGTAGTGAATGACCATCACGTGGAATTATAGAACTTAGAATTATACCTCTACAATTTTTCGGGTTTTTGTAAGAAGCGACTAAGAGATAGCCACCAAGCCTCGTGAAGTTCTCTCCTGAAACAATACTACCACCAAACTGCGCTCCCAACTCGCATGCCCAGCGTGGGTATTATGGGCATTCCCCTTAGATAAGATAAATAAATAAATAATGATAGACAATCCACACAGCATTATCTAGCCCCATGGTAAGCAAAGCTTGTGTTATGGGTACTAGATAACTGATATACATAATACAATACATTACATAGATAGATATTTTTTTATTATACATAGAAAACGACCAGAACACCCGGAACAAATATCTGCAGATCGTACACACAATTGTTCCGAGGCGGGAGTCGAACCCGCAACCTCCTGCGTCGCAGGCGGACCATCGCCCACCGCGTCACATCGGGGTCGTCAAAAGATAAAACTAAGAAGGCGCCTATGGGAGGCCTGCGTCCACCAGTTACATAATAGGCATAATGGGCTGGTAGAAATTGACAGAGTAACATTTAATAAAAACATTACATATCGGATAACTGGGATCCATAATTTGTGATTGTATTTGTTAGTAAATATATTGAGAGTTTATTACTAGGCTTAGTTATACCTAATACTAATAATTAAAACTAAATTAAATCATGAAACTTTCCCTATGAAACATTTCCAAAATTAAAAAATGATTATCTTCATCCTACCTTATATTTAAATAAAATAAAAAAAATTAAAAAAAAAATTGTTTATTTCGAGCACAGGACTCATTCAAAAGATAACATAAAAATTTACATACTAATCAATGACATAAAATAAAATAAAAATATGCGGACGCGAGAGACCATCAGTGGCCGGGGCACCGCCCCTTAAAAAGGGTTGCGTGTAAATTTATCCAGTGCCCCGTAAAAGGAGAGTCCCACCTGTCCGCCAATGTGCTTAGAATGGTGTTGGGGCTGGCACGCAGGTGCTTCAAGAGCGACGCACAACGCTTTATTTACCTGTCTTGTTATTTTTTCAGTGGTAGCCGATGCAGAAGTAGCTGAGGTAATTCTAAGAAACTGCTTAGAAAAGGACGACTCCATGAAAACGATGAAATCTATATTTGGAAATGGATTATTGGTATCAGATGGTAAGATACTTTGATTCCATTCAGAAATTTGAAAACACTAAATCGGATTTTGCACAAAGATCAAAGAAAATCACAATTTAAACCAAAAAATCGTATTGACGACTCTAAAAGTTGTCCGAAATAAATTAATTTGATTTTATTTATTATTTAATCCGTTCTTGAATGCGTTTAAGACGAAAAAAAGAAGAGAAGATGAGCAGACAAGTAATAAATTTAATTGATTATTGAGAAAAATATAAAGTTCTTGAAATATTTTCTTACTCCTAGCGTTTTTCTTTCAAAACTTTTGCGCTGAAATCTTATTAATATATAGATAAAACTTATATCTAAAACAAATTTGTGAAAAACGCAAATTGGAGGCCTTATCACTTAAAGCGATTAGCGATAAAGCTTAGATTTTATTGATATAAATAAATAAATAATAATGCTGGACAATTCACACAGCATTATCTAGCCCCATGGTAAGCAGAGCTTGTGTTATGAGTACTAGATAACTGATATACATAATACAATACATTACATAGATAGATATTTTTTATTATACATAGAAAACGACCAGAACACCCGGAACAATTATCTGCAGATCGTACACACAATTGTTCCGAGGCGGGAATCGAACCCGCGACCTCGTGCGTCGCAGGCAGACCTTCGCCCACCGCGCCACATCGGTCGTCTGATATGCCTTATATAAAGACCTTAGTAATTCTAGATTATTATGAAACTAAAATATTTTTTCTTTTAGTTCCAGAATGGCGACTCCGCCGTAAAACACTGAACCCAGCGTTTACCCAGAAATACCTGAACCAGAATGTGAATATATTCCAGAGGAACAGCTCAATTCTGGCTGATAAGCTAAAGCATATTTCCAAAACTGGCCCTTTCTCGATCTACAACTACATTACTCCGTATGCTTTGGACTCTGTTTTTGGTAAGGCGTTAAAACGATATATATGTACATACATTGACGACCGATGTGGCGCGGTGGGCGAAGGTCCGCCTGCGACGCAGGAGGTTGTGGGTTCGATTCCCGCCTCGGAACAAATGTGTGTACGATCTGCAGATATTTGTTTCGGGTGTTCTGGTCGTTTACTATGTATAATAAAAAATATATATCTATGTAATATATTGTATTATGTATATCAGTTATCTAGTACCCATAACACAAGCTCTGCTTACCATGGGGCTAGATAATGCTGTGTGAATTGTCCAGCATTATTTATTTATACATGTCTGTATAATACGGTGTTCGGTTACGTGACCCGCCATTTGTGACGAATTTGACGATAATTTTGGTGACGCGGCGCGGCGTACGCACTGGGTTTTTCAACTCAACGTTTTCTTAATAAGCAATAATCCATGCTACTTTTACTTGACTTTAATACCTAACCTTTCTACTTTACTTTTTTAAACAATAAAACAGAGGTTTTATCGTTAAAATGAGCATTAGAAAAAACTATGGCTGTGATTTTTTATCACAGCCATAGTTTTTTCTAATGCTCATTTTAAAATATCAATCATAATTTTACAGCTAAATCAGTATTTTTCAGTCTTCAATTATTTATTTCAAGCAAAAATAATTCCCGAGTAACATTA
The DNA here is from genome assembly GCA_943735965.1 of Eupithecia abbreviata. Taxonomy (NCBI): domain Eukaryota; kingdom Metazoa; phylum Arthropoda; class Insecta; order Lepidoptera; family Geometridae; genus Eupithecia; species Eupithecia abbreviata. The sequence goes on along the minus strand of OX030979.1, from coordinate 1,734,409 downwards.
CATCCTTCCGATTTTAATAACTTTACTCTGTAGCATATTCTACATTTCCTAAAATTAAATTCCAGAATCAATCTACGCGTTCGAGATCGGCGCTCAGAAGAACCCCCAACACCCAGTGATGCAAGCCCTCTCAGTCTGCTGCGAGCTGGTCTCCAACCGGCTCTGCTTACCCTGGCTGCATAACCAGGTGGTCTATGAGATGACGACACAGTGCGCGACGTTGAAGAAGAATGCGGAGCTGATCTTTGAGTTTATTGATGAGGTGAGAACATCGATTATGGTTATCGATATGTTATCGATTGGGAGGATATACAGGGAGGAAAAAGGGAAACCACTTTAAAAAGTGATTTCCCTTTTACCACCCTTTCCTTATCGTAAAATAAATCTAGGATTTATCCTTAAGATAGATTTATTTTACTAAAAGGAAATATTCCATTACTTTAAAAAAAAAAACTACATTCAAAGATTTTCTAAAATTAGCTTGAAAAAAAACTGGGAATCGAACCAGCTAAAAATTTTGTGTCTTTGTATGTTTTCAAATGTGTCTCGTTAATACAATTAACTGCATGTTAACTTTATAATTTGTCTGAAATAAATGTGATTTGATTTGATTTAACACTTAACTGCGTATAAGATTTTTAGAGAATAATGTATTGATGAATTATTACCAAACGTGGGACGGTGGAAAAATATCTCCGCAGAGCTTTACAAATGATCACAATGTAATAAATTGAACCAACAAGAAAATTAAAGATAGTTATACCATAGAGCCTGAATACTTTCGCAACAATGAAAAAATAATTTTCCGTTTTCCAGAAAATCGTCAAGAAATGCAAAGAGTTCCGCTCTAATACCAATTCTACAGCTGAGGATTTGTTATCAGGTAAGAATTAAATGAATGCAAGAAGCATTGGCTTCCTTACTCAAGTAATTTTATTTCTGTTTGTAATCTGTGAATTTTGATCATGCATTTAATTAATTTCGTTCTTGAAGAGCTTGATTTGAAAAAAAAAATTTTGTTTATGCACTAGGCGCCTGATAAAAACATACTTTTTGTCATAGAGACGGTTCACTCGCAACATTCATAAGTATCCTAAAATACAATATGAACAATAATTTTATAATGTGTTTCGTTCATATTCGTTCTGACGTGAGATGTTTAATCTCAGATCGCGATCAGAATACATTAAATCGAGAGCTTCATATGATACAAGCTGCGCCCCGCGGCTCCTCTTGAATCACTCTATCTATTAAAAAAAACCGCTTCAAAATTCGTTACGTAGCTTTAAAAATATAGGCATACAAAAGGACCAACAGATAGCGGAAAGCTAGTTTGTTTAATACTATGTAGTGATTGTGTTTTATTCCAGGTAAACCCAAGAACACGTCAAAGTCAATGCTGCAGCTGATGGTAGAAACCTCAGCCAATGCCAACGAGAAGCTGAGCGACGAGTACCTTCGGGAGGAAACCTTCGTAGTGACGTTTGCGGGCACCGACACCACGTCTGTTGGTTTGTCGTTCATATTCGCGATGCTGGCGAGGCACCCTGATGTCCAAGAGAGGGTTTATGAGGAGTAAGTGCATCTTCTATTCCAACCGCCTCCTCGCACAATCCTGCAGATTCTGCGAGGAGGCGAATGAAACGCCCCTCCTCGCTCACACAAGGTGATACATACACAAAAAGTTAAATAAAATTTAGAAAATATACACTCTCTCTAACACATAGGAAATATATATATAAAAGTCTAATAAAAGTTAGTAAAAGCACCTACAAAATCCTTAAAGCAAAATTATTTATGAGTTGCTGCAAACTTATCACAAGTGAAATAAAGTTTTTATAAAATAACTAGTGGACCTTCTCGGCTTCGCACGGTTTTAGTACGGACCCCTAACGTTTTTGAAAATATATATAGCCATGTTCACCGGGGATAGTGTAGCTTCCGAACTATGAAATAATTTTTCAAATCGGTCCAGTAGTTTCAGAGCCTGTTCAAACAAACAAACAAAAAATCAAACCTTTCCTTTCCATTCAACCAACCTCTTTATAATATTAGTATAGATTGTAGCTTTGATCGCAATAGGTATACCATCCTCATCAGCCCATAACACTGGATAAATGTCTCTGATAGTTAAAAATTTAAAATTTTTTTTTTAGAATCATGGAAGTGATAGGTGACGCGAAGAAACCCGTGGAAGCTGAAAATCTGCCCCAACTGAAGTACACAGAGGCTGTCATCAAGGAAACGCTGAGGATGTACCCGCCAGCACCTCTGATGCTGCGGAAAGTTGACAAGGATATTACTCTGCGTAAGTTTTTGACCACATTTGACATAATAGTAGGTAAATTTACTAGGGGAACGAGCGAACCTCTATTAAAAATATCGAGCTGCAGGTAAAATTATAAATAAGGTATATTAAATAATAAATTAAACTGGATATATATCATACAGTATCATCTAGCCCCAAGTTAAGCAAATCTAGTGTTTTAGGTAATTGATAAACATTACGGAAAACAATATCTACAGATCGTACAAACATTAGTCTCGAGGCGAATCGAATCCACAATTTATTTATTTATTTATTTAACAAAATCCACAGTCCTTATTCTAGACAAACTTAAAATACTATGTTTTTCCTACGACCAATGACGGATTTACATTTTATACATGGATATTTTTAAACAGACAGTCAAATAGCAAGTTTAAATGTCATCAAACAAAAGTACTATTATATCAAGAAAATGAAAATAAGCACTTAAATCACAATCTCCTACTCTCTCCAAACGATGCAGTTGGAGCTTCGCCTGCCGCCCTACAGAACAATCAAGTAACGACGTTGGTCATGTAGGATATCAATATAATACCAAACCACAAGTTATCTTCAGAATAACTTACATATATTGGTAACTAGCGGACCGTTCCGGCTTCGCACGGGTATTAGAACCTTTGGCTACATTATTGGAGTTTTAGTAAGGATTCCTAATTTTTTTGAAAATATAATTTAGCCTATGTTCACCGGGGATAGCGTAGCTTTCCAACGGTGAAATAATTTTTCAAATCGGTCCAGTAGTTTCGGAAACTATTCAATACAAACAAAAAAATCAAACCTTTCCTCTTATAATATACAAACTTTCGCGTTTATAATATTAAGTAGGATAAAGGATGTCACTTGGGTATTTAAAAGTGGAATATATCTGCTCGTTTTTGTACTTTAAGCCTATTTGTTACAAACAAACAAACAAACAAACAAAAAATCAAACCTTTCCTCTTTATAATATTAGTATGGAAGTATAGATAAGAGCCCTAAAAAAGTGTCATATGCTTTTTTATGCAGTAAAGTTTTTTTTTCTCTACTATCTTCGCCCGTGAAAATTGATGTGTCAAATGAATTATAAATCTTCTTCTTGAATCCATCTGTCTATTAAAAAAAATCGCATCAAAATCCTTTACGTAGTTTTAAAGATCTAAGCATACATAGGGACAGACAGACAGCGGGAAGCGACTTTGTTTTATACTAGTAGTGATAGGAGTTAGTACGCCTCAAGGTACCGAATAAGAATAAGTTTATTGTAAAATTGTGTGAATCATAGTTACATGAAGGTCTTATAATTGAAATATAGTATCAACCATTTAATCCTATTCGGACATACAATCATCATCATCATCATCAGCCTATAACAGTCCACTGCTGGACATAGGCCTCCCCCAATGAGCGCCATAGCGCCCTGTCTTCAGCTTGCCGCATCCAGCATCTACCTGCAGTCTTTCGCAGGTCGTCATCCCACCTGGTCGGAGGACGTCCTACACTACGTTTACCGAGTCGTGGTCTCCACTCAAGAACGCGTTTGCCCCATCGGCCGTCGGACATACAATATTACGAACTAAAATGTTTGGAAATATCTTAACGACTTCTATCTTTGCCATAACATTTCTAACTTCGATATGCTCTGAACAGCTTCAGGTAAATACCTAGTAGCTGGCACCGGCGTCATGATCAACATCTGGGCGGTCCACCACAACCCGAAGTACTGGGATGATCCGGAACAGTTCCGACCTGAAAGGTTCTTGGAGGCTAAGCCGAGGCACCCCGCAGCATTCCTGGCTTTCAGTTACGGAGTCAGGAACTGTATTGGTAAGATATACTTTAGTAATATGAGTCATGCTATAGAACAGAATGAGAACTAAATCAAATGACCAAGCGCATACTTGGACATGAGTAAATCAACATCAAGGAGGGTCAAATTCAGTTTTGCTTTTAGTGTATATACAGAAATTTCTTATAGAAAGAAAAACACGATTGGAAATTGAGAATTCATAACAGTGCACTGTTTCTCACATAATTTGCTCTAGATAAATCCTGCGGTCTATTGAAATTACGTATGTTTTGATTGGTACTAATTATTTGCTGTTCTGTCCCGCTCCTATGGACCTGAAGTCCTATGCCTATCCTTTTCACAAAATGGTTAGCCTATGCAAAAAACCACTTAAATAATGAGGGATTCTCCGTAAAAAAAATGGCATTACGTTTACGTAATAACTGTACGTGTAACTTCGGTAACGTTCGGAGAATATACGGAATGCCTTAGCTTAATCCAAATTGTTTAAATAGGTACTTAATATGTATATCCATCAAAGTTTAAAATTCTTACAGGTGCCCAATATGCCATGATGTCCCTAAAAACATCGCTATCGACGCTGATCCGGCAGTATCGAGTTCTCCCAGCAAACGACGACCCAAAGGCAGCACAGACACCCTTGAGGACACAGATGGATGTCATGATGAGAGACGTAGACAATTTCATTGTACAACTAGTTCCAAGGTTGTAGAGATACCAAATGACTGTAGCTATGGAAAATGACAATACTTTACTGGCTGTGAAGCTTTGAAGAAAAGGGGAAATCTTCGAATAAAAGATAGTCCAGTCATATTAGGTTTACACCTGATAATTGGAGTCAACTAGAAGACGTATACGCACTCTTTTTGGTGTTATATACATGTTCTCAAAAGTCGAATAAAATTTAATAAATAATGTTTGTGAATTAAGTAAATGAAATCGTACACAAGTTTCCAACTGGTTGACTGTCATTGTTAGGTTAACCGACTTTTTGGGTAAAATGACTGGACTAATATCTAAACTCTGTTGTTTATTTTGTCCACCAACATTGTTGTCAATCCAAACACCGCGAAAACTTAACTAAACAAATTTTCCACTTTTGCCAGGACTGAAAATGAAACCACTTTATAATTGATTTGACAAAGATCACAACGAAAAGCACCAAAAAATCAAGTTTTCCAGGAAATTGTATACTTCCCATACAGAGGCATAATTCAATCCATAGCTCAATCACAGCAATTTACAAAAAGCGTATTACAGATATTCCAAGAAAATTGCTTATGGTTTGATCAATTCATAAGATGCGATCATAAACCGGAATAAAAAAATGAAAAAGATCATTTCATGCTAGATATTTTTAACTCCATACTATTTGCAATAGGGTTTGAATTTGCGCAGTGGTTGGTCAGTGTTTCCGGACACGGGGAGTAGTTCCCGACTAGACAAGTTACTGCTAATATGGCAGGGGTGGGCAACATTTTACTAGGAGATTGTACTGAAAAATAGAAACAGAAGAAAATATCGCAGAAAAGCTAGGATTTCTAGAGAGAATAACAGAAAAATATTTAATGAGAATATGACGTCGTCATTTTTTTTTACTAACACGAATTACTATGTTCCTATTTCATCTTGAAACTTGTTTTGATTATTAAAAACTCAATCATAATCATCATTTATTATTATTATTATGTCTCTCATTTACCATGATCTCGGGTCATAAAGTGACCCGGTCCTTTGGAAGGCTTGCGTGGGGCCGAAGTCAACAGCACAAAAATGAAAGAAATAAAACCAGGCTATTGTGATGGATGGATGGACTGGGTAATCGGGCTATAGGGGAGATTGCGGACGTCTGCCATAAACAAGTCAATCATAATGGTAAGAAGAGTGGCAGACGGTGGCTTGCCGAATGCTGGTTGGGTTATTATTATTATTATTATACTCAATATGTGGGAAGATAAAATAGAAGTATGTGAAAATTCTTTGTTAATGTTTGTTAAATTCTCTAGAGACTCTATAAAATTGCTTAAAGCTATGGATTTTATAAAATATTATATGCTAAATGCTAATTAGCTTCAAACAGAGCAAATTACAGACTTAAAACCATAAAGCTTACACGAGACCTTATTAGTATCTAACACAGTATAAGAATCCTCCTAGCCATTTTGGGCAATAAAAACTTAAACTTTGGACGATGCAATGTTGTTCGACATGGTACTAGAAGAAAAATAGGTGGCCTATTAAATCCTAGATTAAACGTTGAGCAAAGCTGCAGTTCAAGAGAGTTCAGTCAACCCTGGCGTCCTGAGCTAGCCTGCTCAGTCTTACGTGCACCAGGCGCCGATCAGCAAGAAGGTAGGATATTTTATACTATTGCATTTTATTTAGGATTAGCTGTTCCCCAGGGTTTCACCCGCGTTAAAGAAGAAATGTATTTCTAAAATATAATATAGCCTATCTTCACCGGGCATAGTGTACCCAACGGTGAAATAATTTTTCAAATAGGTCCAGTATTTTCGGAGCCTATTCAATACAAACAAATCAAACCTTTCCTCTTTATATTATTAGTGCCTATAGACTAGAGTGAAAACATTCTGCATTAGCTCTATGTTGTATAATATGTTTTAATAGGATAACTTTAACTAATTCAAGTGTGTTATATTGAGATTTATATTATATAGAGAGATTATATAGAGTATTTGATATCTATGCACCTTTATGTAATATTACTATTATAGTAACTATCATTGGATACCTGTAAATGGTTTCCCAATAAATAAAAAGCTAGGCCACCATGTGCACTTATCCAAGTGAGATAGTGGCATAAAAAGCTTTGCAATTAGAATATACAGAAAGCTAGGTTCGGTCTCTCCCTGGATAAAACTTAACCGTATTTCTGTTAGGCCCAGCGTGAATGAAATATTTTTTTTACTAGCAAGCTTAGCATGGTTGTTCTAGAGAGCGATAATTTCTTTCGTCTCTAAGCCTGCTACAGTTCCGATAATTACCTACACATTAGGAATAAAAGTATAAAAACGCCATTTATTCGAAAACCTTATTTATATCAATAGTGCATAATAATTTATAAGTTAAAATAAATAATTGTTTCTATGAGTAATGTTCCTAATTATTCATGTCGTTCAAATGAATGAATTGATAGAGCATACAAAATTAAATCAAAAATACATTAGGTACCTAGATTTCTTAAAATCGTTTCAAATAAACTTGCATGCATTTAGTTAGATGTTGAATTTGTAAACGTAGATATAAATTCGATTGATCAAAATTTTAATAAAAAATTAGATGTTTTTGTTGGTTAGGAGGTTCCCTTGGTTGGTTTTTAAGTTATGGTTTCTATCGAGCTATTTTTAGGTTAATCGTAACCACTTAAAGATATTATGTGTTGAACGTCTAATTTTATTTCATGGTCTCTAAAAAATTTTTATTAATTGTGTTAATAATGGAATAGTAAAGGATCATTTCCAATCATACCCGCAATCAAAAAGTGTAATTCACAGACCGATTTAATGTGTTTTTGTACCCAAGCTATCCTAATTATACTGTTTTGTTATACCTAATAGGTCTGTGGTTAAAATAGTAAAAGTATGTCTATTTTTTACCTCCATAATTCAAACGAATAAAAAACCAAATCAAATCATAATGAAGTCGTTGAACCCATCGCTTTCTAGGTCAAAGCTCAAAGATAATTGAACGAACCCATCATAAGTAAGAGCTAAGATAGAGTTGTACTAAGACGGGTTTCCTTCAACAGATGCACTGCTTCATATGTGTCACGTACATGATAATCCTCACGAGCGCGAATCCCTGGATTGCTCGGGAACCGACAGCGAAACCAGAACAAAGATCACTGTTCCGTGACGTCATAGAGTCCTTGAGAATCCGCTCGCGCCCACACGAAACAAGCCACGATGACAACGAACTATCACAAAACTACGAACGTTATGGTTACGAACGCGAACCACTGCAGCTTCCAAGCGATGCAGATTTCATTCCCAGAAGAAATGATAGGATAGAAATGCCAAGGCTAAAATACCGCTTCCCAAAAAATCTGGAAGTCACAAACGGTGAAAAATATGAAGTGAAAGATACAGTTGAGAAATCCAAAGATAATAATGAAGAAGCTCCAAAAGAAGTAGTCGTTTTTATTGACACACATAATAGGCCATCTAAACCAACACAGAGACCGAAGCAGCGTCCGCAACAAAACAAAAATAAACCAAATAAGAACAAGGAAAATGATGAACAAGAAACACAAGAACCACAAGTCGTGTCTACTGAAGACTACATGCAATTAACTAATACTATGGCTGGTCAGAGCCAAATTGGGAACCGTGAAACGCAGACTGTAATCAAACCAACGGTAATCGTCAACCTGCGAGGCTCTGTCACCCACACAGACAGCGATATAAGACTTGAACGGCGAGGCAATAATCAAACTATAGATAACATTCCCCGTAACATTTTCAACATTAACCAAGAAATCAATAAAGTAAAGCAAGAAGTTAAAGTTTTCAAGGAAAAAGAAAGATCTAAAACCGAAGAAGATATGATGATGTGTGAAACAGCATCTTACAAATCAGAAAACAAAATAGAGGGTGCTAGAAAATTTGATAATGTACTGCAAATTTTGTTTTCCATTTAGAAATAGAAGCTATTGTGTATGACTTAATGTTTAAATAAAATATATGTGACAATAATGGCAGTCTTTTGCAAATTCATTTTATTAGACACAAAAAGAACAATTTAAAATAAGTAAGTAAGTACCTACCTACTTGGGTATAATACCGTTATCGTTCGAAAAAGCCTACGCAAAAATTTCCTTTTATATTCATTTAGCTTTATATTTTTGGGAAAGCTACAGTTACTTCATCTCAATTCTGTATATATCGTTGAAATGTAGTACTTTTGAGTTTCACATGACTATAGTGATATTACTTGGACCGTTCTTGTTTCCTTTCTTTCTGTTCTTTGCCTCATAATAATATTTAAATATATAAGGTCTCTAATAAAATATAATAGGCCTAATAATGCCTACTGACTGATTTGTTATTTATAAAGGACAAGACACTGTATGTTGAAGATAAAGGATCGGTATACACTATCAAATGTCATCTTGCGCTGATCTGTACCAACATTAGACAATCTCTTTTCAAGGTCGCTCATGAACAAAGACATTACCAAATCAAACATATGATCCTACTTCCTCGAATATTATACATGAGCTTATACAACCTAAACAAGTCTCCTTGCTATTCAATTCAGAGCAAAAAGTTTGATCATCAACACTAGAGTTAATTTTTTGCTACAATTAAAATTAAATGCTAGTTTTTTGAAGGTATAATATGATGAACCTGATGATAATGTACATGTCTACTTCGGTATTTTATGTTTTACACCTTCCATGCAATTTGACTGAACAGTTATCTAACCTAAAAAATGATTGATTGATGTTTCTATTAATTAACTATTAAAATCACATTTACGATTAATCATTTGACCTCTCTCTCCAGATAAGCGTGATGGTACTTTGAAACATTAGTATGTATTGTTTTGGAACTTAGTAGGTAAGAACATGAACGACGAGGTCAGTAATGAGTGGATTGCTGACTGCAAAGTCTAGGCCATCACACTGAATATTCCAGCCTTTGATGGACAAGCTGAAATCAAGAACTTTATAGCGGACAGCATAGGCTGCAATGATAATCAAGGTAAAAGACCGAGATCATAGCAAGCTTAGCTTGAAGCCATCATAGCGTGGCCAGCAGGACAGTCATTGAAGACCAAGGCACGTGCTTTACTTACCTCTAATCCTGGAATGCGAGGGAGTAACAGCGCAACGACTAGAAATCCTCGACCACCCGAGGTCACTCCGCGAAGCCTGTGAAGATCCCAGGAGTATTCTGCGCTTCTGGTCGGAGTTAGGCTGGTTAAACTAGCAAACACACTACGCACAAAGGACCAATCGGAGTCTAAGTGCGTAAATAGGAGTACACTTCCCATAGTGCTTTACTTATACAATGCGAGTAATTTAGACAAAACTTAAAAAATAAACTAGCTTAATTCACAAATGATGATAAGAATTTGCACCTGAATCAAAACTCGATATTTTGCGGCCGGTAATTTCCACTGGTGGCTACAAAACCCCACTGTAATGGACATTGCTGGTGACTTTTCGGGTAAGCCCGGAAGTTTGACTTTACTCAAAAAATATTTTCAAAATATTCTCAAGGTTACAGGTTCAGTAAAAAATTTAGATTTGAAACCTAGCTTCATTGTAGAATGAAACCTTACTGAAAAATAAAGACGCTTACGAATGTTTCTGGGAAACAGCTTTAAATAAAAAGATGAGGCAGTACAATAATTATCATGCGACTGATAGTAATGATGACTTGAATAATTAACTCTCTCAAAATGTAAATCAGTAAAAATAGAGCACAAGGGTGCTATAAAAACTTGGGCAATCATTTCCTAGAACTATTAAATATACTAGCACTGTTTTTGGTTTCAACCATCATTTTCTGTTTCAAGATTTTCATCTTTATTATGTACATAGTTGACGTCACCATTAACTCCATTGAGGCTGTTACCATGACACACTCATCCACTGCTGAACATACCTGCTCAAACCATCCCCCTGTTCCCTACCGTATTATAGAGTTATTCCGTGGTATTGCCATTATCACCACACACTTTCGCACACCAGGCAGGTAATTGGTGAACGCATTGGCGGTCGTTGTCATCGCCATAACCTGGCCCGTTACGTGCGACCGCGCGTTTGAAATTTTGTGACGGTTATTACAAGCGGTAGTATATGAAACGGGTAATGCGGCTAGTCGCGCGGTTACCCGCCCCGCGGTTATCGATAGTGCGTAGGAACGCTAACTAACATTACCAAGGTATTTTTTCTATACATAGAAAACACCAAGAACACTCAAAACAAATATCTGCTGATCATAGAAACATTTATCCCGAGGCGAGAATCGAACGGGCAACTACGACGCGGAAATTAAGAGTAACACACAAACAGAGCTTCAAAATGTGTCAGTAGGTTATAAATTCCTGCAGACGTACATAAACAAACTATTTGTCTTGATATTTAGGCCACCTTCGTAAAGTCCATGGTCAAGTTCAAGTGAACAGGTGATTGTCAACCAATTTATTTTAACGAGCCTCGATTTTCGAGTGTTGTAAATTATCGATAAGCAACATCGATATACCTACGTCTCCTATACAGGGTGTCTGCAGTGTCGGAGACTTTGGGTGAAATACGATAAATTTTATCGACAAATCACTATGCCTTCTTCCTTAATTAAATGGTAGCTATTTTCTTTTTTAACGACTAGGCTTGTGCTGATTAAGCCGCAGTTACCCATATTCGGTCCAAGCTAGAAAGACAAAAAAGGTCTCGTTTGATAGCTAATAATGTAAACAATAATTGAATGATAACATTGTTTCAATTTCTGCCTAAAGCAAAGAAAATTTTAAGGTTTTAAGATTTTTCATAAAGTTTAAACTCTCAACTACAGATACATTTTAAACCAACTGTGTCCAAATAAAAATTTTTAAAACAACTTGTAACAACTTGCAAATACCTAAGTATCGGAAAGTATCCTTTTAACAATTTATAAAACTCTCACAAACTTTTCACTTGATATTCAAACGACTACCAGTTTTACGTGTTTTTAGAACATCACATATTGACATTTCGTTGAAGGATAATAAAACTACAGTTGTTAGTAGATTTGCGATTCCATCTATATAAAGCCTGTGAACTAATTAATTATTAATGAATTTCATTGTAAATAGTGTTTTATTTTTAAGAGCTTCAGTTTTTGAATTGGCAATGAACTTGGCTTTCACATTTCACGTCCTCGATAAGGAACTACAGAAACTCGAAAACAACTCACAAAAACATTTAAACTGATGTAACACATTAGGTTTGCCTCTCAAATTAAATACGAATTATGGATGAAAAAACTATGAAATGATGTTACTAATAATAGTGTTTGTAAAGTGATAAATAGATAGATACATAAAAATCTTTAATTATTACCACAAAAAAAACAGAAAACATTACAGAAATAAATACTAAGAATAGAGTAAGTATAAAGGGTGACCTTATCGCTAATTAGTGATTTTGTGCTTCAAAGGTTAATGAAGTCTATGGTGGTCGTTCACGTGTATTAATACATAATGTTTTGGCTTGCTACGAGTTTTTAATTTAGTAATTCCAGATAAATTTTCGAGAAAGCTTCCAACAGTAAGGGCGAAAGTCGATCAGCGAAAAAGCTACAGAGATGACCAAGCTTCATTCGGCAGTGAGACGCGGTCTGCGTCGGACGTGTGTGACCTTTACTTCCTTTTGGAAGAATCATCGATATCGCAGGAAAACGGAACGATGGCGCGTCACTATTTCATTGGACTTCTGGTGAGTTTACATCACTTTACATTGCTCCAATACCAACCCTATTTCAAGTTTCAATATACTCAATAACTAAAATTTGTTACTAATATAATGACAAAGAAATTAAGAATGTTGAATCATTGAAAGCTTTAGAAAAGCCTAGGTTACTCTCATACTCGTATATTTCTTTGCCAGAGGAGCACAAGACACACTTGGTTACGAAAAGTCAATAAGAGTCTGAAATATTCTATATTAAAATATTATATCTTAGAGAATCTGTGTAGATCTTAGGGAATCGGTGTTAGGTAATAGTTAGATTTATACTTACTAATTTTGATGCTTCTCTGAATAATGTTCTCAAAATTGCCAATTTGAGGCACTGCACTGACATTTCAAATCAACTCGAAGCTCGAATTAGAATTGCATACATAGACTTTGATTTTTATTTTTATTAAATGAATATATAATAAAAAACGACGTTATTGTCACAATATGATAATTGACAGAACTATGCCTAGAATTGGGTTGGTGGACTCCGACAATTATAATACACCGATTTATATATTATTTTAACCGAAAATTTAGTTATTCTATTGTTTTTTTTTAATTTTGGTGTGTTTGCTGATGTTTAAAGTAATATAATAATAACACTACAAACCAAATCAGTTAAAGGTCTGTGAGCAAATATCGACTCTATCAAATAACACAAAGCATAATATAAAGTCAAATACCTACATTGTAGTCCTTGCAAATGTTTGACAGCTTTTGATTTATTTGACGTTTATGACGTAATATTTCAGTTCATTCCCCTCATAAATTTTCAAATTTGGACTTGAATTTTAAGGCAAGTAGATTTAGGATGTTATCCTTATGTAAACTGAACTAATATATACATATGTATATAGATAACTACCATTCAAAACATTTATGTAGGTAATTTTTGATGTCCTTCTCTTAACTTCGTGGTTAAAGCCAACCACTCAATTCGTGGTTTAAGTCAAGTAAAAGCTTTTACTTGACTTAAACCACGAATTGAGTGGTTGGTAGACAATTTTCTAGGCAGCTTTCCAACTAGTTTCCTCAATTTATTTTTCAAAACCTAATACGAAAGGCGGACTCTATTTACATAAATAATATAGAACGATTGACTGTATTGCACTTTCTCCTATAGCTTTATGTTACTGTGACACTTGGAAGAAATTTTATAGTTCCACTATTAATGCCGAAAATCTTCAGGATCAAGATGATTCTAGTCACGCACGATCGATCCGCGTAACACAACGAAACAGAAAAAAAACTCATTTAATTTACAACGGCATTATTATTTATATTTGCATTTATGCACCCAAATTATATGGGATAATACAAATTTCGTGTAAGTCTTTTTGACAGGAGTTGTATCGTGTCGCATCGATATAGGATTAAACTGTGTTTTTTTATGCTTTGCTCAAACTACATCCAAAAGTGTTTCTGTTCATCTCTGTTATTAAACTTTGAGCTCGTTTAGAGCATAAAGCTTGGTGTTTTCATATTTATTTATATTTTTCTCTTCTATAAGACTAAGTATATATATATAAAAATGTCGAGATCGAGATAGATCTCGACATATTTAATTTTAACCCAACTAAGGATCGCTTATGGACAACAGTTTGTATGCGTGTTGTTTATAAGAAGCAGATCTACTAACATTCCAAAGCTTCAAAGGTCCACTGGACATAAAGAATGTTACAACAATTGAGGCCATGTTTATCGTGAAACGAAATCATATCTCAGACCTGACAAGTACCTTTACCCACATAAACAGCTCCTATACACACATAAAATACTTTCTTATAACAAGTGACATGACCTGCTTTCACATGAGATAATCTTGCTAGATGAAGCAAAACAATAAACCCGGCGTCGTCAGGTTGAATGCTAATCATCTTTTAATAATGTGGTCATGATAATAATCTTTTAGTATGTATGTTTCCTGAGGTTAATGAACGTATTAACTAGTTTCTAAAGGCATGTCATCTTAAGTATCTTTGCTATTATAATAATTACAATAGAGAATGTAAGCTTGATTAATTAGGTAACCGGATAAAACTACAAACTTGATTTGAGGTCTCCTAACTACACAGTCATTTGTTTTGGATTGGAAAAAATCACTACATTGTATAAAACAAAGTCCTTATGTATGCTTAAATATTTAAAACTACGCAACGGATTTTGATACGGTTTTTTTAATAGATAGAGTGATTCAAGGAGGTAGGTTTATAAACAATTTGACTCATAGATTTTAAAAAAACTAGTAAAATAATAAAATAAACATATCGATATGCATTTTAATGTTTCTTTGCATATAAAACGCTTATTAGTAGATGGACTGTTTAGCCTATTCGCGTTGATTGCACAGTTATACAATTAACCTTTGATATAATTAATCAACATATACATACATCTAATGTTCCTATGATCCGTTACATCAAAATAACTCATTATTATTGAATGACTGACAGAACGACTAAGATTGATATTATGATTGTTTTAATTGACCATAACTTAAGCTATTGGCAACTGAAATTAAACGTTATCCTCACAGAAAAAGATACGATTAATATTTAAATAAATTTCAATCAGTATAAAGAATGATACAAGTATAACAGTAAAGCGGGCGTAATAAAAAGCGACTTGAATAAAACTAGCCAAATCGCCTAATACGTGCCATCAACACAAAACAAAATGGTGTTCGCCAAATAAGTGCATAACGGGAAACTTTCATCCGTCGATACCTAAATATACGTTGATGACCCACAATATAGCCTCCAAAGAACAAAATAAACACCACAGTTGGTCAGTTTGCCAACAGAGACAACATAGCCCAGTTTTAAGAACAAAGGTGTGTTTTACATTTCACTTTCGTATTTTGCCTTCTTTGTTCTCTAATTTAGAGAGATAAGATAAAGGAGGTGAGAATCAGGGTGCTGGTTTTTTATAATAATCGGTCCGTTTACTTAAGTTTCTTCTGAGCCCGAGCCACCATTTCATAAGAATGATAGGGGTTTGATTTCTTCATAAAACGCAATTATTGTATAATGTATTGTATATTTACTAGATTTATATGTACTATCTGTGGTGTTAATAAAATATAGAAAATATAGTCAATGTCAATGTCGCATAAAAACTGGCTTTTCTGCAACTTGCATTAAATGAGCTTGTACCAGCCTTAATTTATGAAAAACTGGAATTGTAAACATGCTTAAAATAGGGATTTCGTTTCGTTTCTTGTCAGATGTTTTGTCACAAAAATTTAATGAATCTTACTTCGGAGCACATTCTTTGATGTTGTTAAATTAAAAGCGCAGGACCATAGAGAATGGCATTAGAACTCGGACGTCTATACCCTGCAGTTGAACTCAGTCCGAGTTCAACTGCACGGTAGTTCGTTCATTATTGTTGATAAAAAATAAAATAAATAATAATAATTGACGATCTCTGCGGCGTGGTGGGCGAAAGTCCAACTGCCAAGCAGGAGGTTACGGGTTCGATTCCCACCTCGGGACTATTGTGTGTACCACTTGATGTTCTGGTCGATATCTATGTATAATAAAAAATATCTATCTATGTAGGTATGTATAATATTTTGTATATCAGTCATCTACTACCCATTACCAAAGCTCTGCTTAACTTGGGGCTAGATGATACTGTGTGGATTATCCAGCATTATTTATTTTAACTATTTTTTAATTGTTTTCAGATGCTGGTTTCCTGTTGTCTCCTTGAGGCTCTACCGCGCCCATCAAATAATGAGTAAGTGTACAATGTATTACTAAATTCTGATAAAAATAAACTTCTTATGAGTTTAACTTCAATATGAAACTGATATCACAAAGACATACTGAGTTTTCTCTTCCTCGCTTTACCAAACTTCGGAGGAAAACAAAACAGACGAAGCGGGGTGTAAATGTTAAAAATTAAACCGTGATATCATTTTCATGTAATAAACCACAAAAAATTAACATTTCTGAATAAAAACAACCAAAATCTAGTTTTACTACTGAGTTCGGTTGAAAAGTTTCGGTCACGTGTACAAATAACGCACCAAAAACTAACAAAGTAGTTCAAAATATACTTAGTGAGGCTTTGGGAGATTGCACCGCTCTGCTGGTTCAGGTATGACCTTTACATTTCTTAATAAGCTTTAATACTGCTTTTTGTAACATGCTATTATTGCTTTGAGTAATTTATTAGTTTTCTCAAAGTACTACCTCAAACCTGGATGATGTCTTTTTCAGGGAAACTACAGAAACAGATTTTGTTACCCAAAGCCATATAGACAATGAACACAAAGATGAAAGATCGTTGATGTATGAAGAAGGACCTCAAGGAAACACGAGAGAAATAGTCGACAGGATAAGGGCGATCAACGATGCTATAAGTAGAAACAAACCCAACAAAAGACCTCAGTTAAACTGGAACACTCAACCGCAAACTGGAGGTGGCTATATCATGGATAAAGATGTCTTGGAAAAGCTACAACAAATTATAGCATCAGGAAAGCTACATTCAAATAACCCGAATCATCAACAACATAATTTGGATTATGACGGTACTTATTTGAGAAATTCGCGACAAATTTCACCAATGATGCAAGGAAGCCAAGGCTTTCCGATGATGTCAGTTCCATATCTGATGAATATGCCTATGCTTGTAATGCCTTCTATGCCAATGGATGCTAGTATGATGGGATACAATAACATGTTCAGTCAACAGCAATTAAATTCATTTACAAGACAAGGTCCTCAATCCCCGTCGATATTTGGCAACCTCGGAGACGGACAACTACTATGGCCTTTTCCCTCGTTGTTCCCAATATTAATAAAAAATCCTATTGTAAGCATGTTGAGTGGTGGTGGCTGGAATAGCTTTATTCAAACTGGACAAGAAGCTGACGTTTGCAGAAGGCAAAAATCTAACGATATTCAAGATGCCACAATTCAACACAATTTACTAGATGAAAATATAATTGACAATGATTTATTCCAAGATCAAAACAAACTTTCTAAAACACGCCAAGGAAGAGCAATCCAGAAACGAACTGTTTTACATGAAACAAATATCCAAGAAGTCGATGATAATAAAAACATTAAAACAATATTTGTAGAGGTCGCAAACAAAAAAGAAAAGAAAGCAAAAATTACAAAAACTACTCCTACTAAAGCGCCTGTTAGACGGGTGCAACCTACAAAAGATACAAAAACGGTGGATTCTGATGACGAGAATCTTCGGTTCGGATTTCTTTTTCCCAAGCCCACAATACCGGGACCAGGGTTCTACATAAATAAAATGAAAGTACGTCGAGGCGGCGTAGCTATTGCTGGACCGGGAGGAGTGGCTACTGCTGGGAGAGGTGGTACCGCTATCGTAGGGCCCGGAGGTCTCGCGTACACGCAGCCTGGAGGCCTGGCGGTGGCCGGACCACACGCCCGAGTCGTCGCCCTGTCCCACGATGCAGACTTGCTCTCAGTCGTCTCCCGCCTCCAAGAACAACATGGTTCTGTTTCA
Organism: Eupithecia abbreviata; assembly: GCA_943735965.1. Classification (NCBI taxonomy): domain Eukaryota; kingdom Metazoa; phylum Arthropoda; class Insecta; order Lepidoptera; family Geometridae; genus Eupithecia; species Eupithecia abbreviata. Next base: position 1,716,325 of record OX030979.1, on the reverse strand, counting down.
CGTTCATTACAAGCTATACCTGAAGGAAAAATCGTTGCTATCGGTCCTGTTATTTACTACCATCCTAACCCCTGAAACGCTCCTAACCCTAACCAAACTCTAACATTCTCGAAATGTTGTCTTAACTTTTCTGTATCTCTTTCTCTATTAGATTCCACGGCACACCAGAGGCAGAGAGAGGGTATACAGGAAAACCAGAAGAGTACCACTACGACAGAACCAAATTTGGAAGAGGTGCTTTAATGGGATTGCCCGACTTCGTGATACTTCTTAAACCTAGAGCTTATGCTGAGACGGTGAAAGGGATAGCTATAGCTAATCCAATATCAAATTTGGTTATAGCTCGTAATCATACCGGGTCTATTGTCCATCAACCACAGGCAACTGCCGTGGCGGGACCAGGAGGAATTGCTCATGCTCTTTCTGAACTAAACCTATATGAATATGTTAAAGCATAGTACAATGAATATAAATATTGTCATAGATAGCAAATTCTGTTTTCGTAAAATAATTTCGACTTTAATCTTGAAATTGTTTTTAGATTTTTGTAGTGAGGATAAATTATTGTTTGTACAAACTTGTCATAAGTATATTAATTGAAAATATATGTTTTTATTATATCACAAATTTCTTTTTATCATTGGCATCTTATAAATTAATAACTGACAAAAAAATTAAATACTCGTACATTGTTGACAACATAGCTATACAAAAAGAACTCAACCCACACATCCAAAATTACGATTACAATAATAATGAAATCATCATGTTGTCTAGTTTTCATAGGACGTAGGACGATAAGTAAATACTTTATTGTCTTTGTTACACACTTTATTTTCTGGATAAAATGGTAATTTTCGTCTTGTTAATAAATTAAATTTTCTAAGAATATATTAAAATAAAAAAAAACATAATTTATCGTGATTGTATTATTTTTTCAGGGCTACAGTACAATATCTACCATTCTATGGCGGCGCAAAGGGACAATACCTAGAAATAAAGAAAGACACATCTGGATCCGTAACCAGCGAGAAAATAGTATCAGAAGACAAAATAAGCAGTGAAAACATTGTTAAAAACAGCGACGAAAATCTCTTATCCAAAGTCCTAGCAGCGAACTTACAAATGCTTCGGACAATATCAAATAACATTCTAAAGTTACATACAATCGGGAGAAAGACCGGCCGACTAGGAAACACTGAGAAGAATCGATTCAAAAGTCAACTAGCAGCGCTAGGAGAAGCTGCTTCGAATACAATCAAACTGGTCGAAGAGATTGGAGACAATATTGATTTGTTATTCATTAAAAATGCAACATTACTGAGACGATATAGCGTTGAGGATGAAGAAGATGATGTAAGTGAAGTATTAGATATTTTTTTTTTTTTTGACAATTCACACAGCATTATCTAGCCCCATGGTAAGCAGAGCTTGTGTTATGGGTACTAGATAACTGATATACATAATACAATACATTACATAGATAGTTTTTTTTTTTATTATACATAGAAAACGACCAGAACACCCGAAACAAATATCTGCAGATCGTACACACATTTGTTCCGAGGTGGGAATCGAATCCGCAACCTCCTGCGTCGCAGGCGGACCTTCGCCCACCGCAACACAGAGGTCCTCGACTAGATCAGTTACATTTTTTACTAGATATTTTTTAACGTAGTTTAAATACCGACGGTTAAATACCGACGACCGATGTGGCGCGGTGGGCGAAGGTCCGCCTGCGACGCAGGAGGTTGCGGATTCGATTCCCACCTCGGAACAAATGTGTGTACGATCTGCAGATATTTGTTTCGGGTGTTCTGGTCGTTTTCTATGTATAATAAAAAAAAAAACTATGAGTCGATCCCACCTAATGTTTGTACGATCTGTAGATATGTATTTGTTGCGGTTAGAACACCCGTACAAATATCTGCTACGGACGACCGAACGGTCATTTTCTATGTAATATAATAAAGAAATCTATCTATGTAATATATGTATATTTTATATCAGTCGTCTAGTACCCATAACATAAGCTTAGCGTGGGGCTAAATGATGCTGTGTGAATTGTCCACCAATATTTATTATTTATTTATTTATTATCTCATCATTTTTCATATGCATAGGGGAAGGCCAAGACTCATAAAAAAATCTGGATGACTGGATGGACTGCTATTTTGAACATAGCAAGCATTACAGTTTGCATGCGTATTAGTCGTAATGTGAACGTATTTTATTCCTAAGATATTTTAATCTGCTGATACATCTACATTTTATATCAATGTTTGAGTTGAATTGAAAACTAAAATTGATGTAATATCATTTCAGGTTGGCGAGGAAGGAGTGGGTATTGATGCTGATGATACAGATATGCCACTGAGTTCAGACTACGATGGATTTGATCTCGAAGATGGCACGATTGCTGATGCCAAACCCATAGGTGCGTAAATGTATTACTAAAAAGGCAAATTTAAGACTATAGATTAATAACATCTCGTTATTCATAGTGAACTTTTAACCGAAAACAGTCGTTAAGCAGTGCTATTTCTCGTACTGGCTAATTCATTTATCGGATTTAAAGCCATTTATGAATTAGCCAGTTAAGGGGCAGGCATTTTAATATGTGTCTTAAAATTTCTTTGCTGTTATAAAGCTGATCATGGTTGTGCTCCTATTTTTAATCTAACATCCTTGTAACCCATGTTAACGCAAAATAAATGAATTTGAATTTCAGGTTTGGCAGTCATCGGCGAACACGGCATAGCAGCATCCCGTCCCATCGGTACCGCTGTAGGCAAGAAAGGCGTTGCGATCGCTAGACCGATAGCCACCGCCATCGCTGGACTAGACCCTGCAGCCTTGGGCATCAACTTTCAGATTAACCATTATAGAAACTAGAGCTTTATACCAATAGGCATTAGGACCAAGAGACTAGAGTCTAAATAAAGTATAGGCACTATGCGACGCCGAAGGAAGCAAATCATTTTAAGACTTTCTCTTGTAGAAGACAAAATATGGGATATATAAACTTCGATCTGAAAGAGATTGATACACTTATTTTCTTGGATATACTTTAGGGCCAAGCTAGACATAATTTGTATTTCTAGAGCCCTTTATTTGTAAGAGCAGAAACATTTATTCCTAAAAAGTACATACCTAGGGAGTAAAGCCATACTATGAACTAAGCTAAAATATAGATTTATAAAACTAGTTGTAATGTTATACCTAAAAAAAATTCATCGTAAATATGTAACATCTATGGTTTAATCGAAATAAAAATATTACGAAAAAATGTGAACGGAAAAAAATGTGATATAGTCTTGAAAAGACAAAATTGTATTTATTTAATTTATAGTAAAATATAATTATTTGTTTGTTTTATTTGTCCATGCATCAGCCTCAGGTCTCAGGGTCTCGGCAAATAAAAAATCTACCTACCTATGCAAAATAATATTTCAGAGATTTTTTTCTTGTTCCGTCTCGATACTATGAATACTAAATTATCACACACTACGCTACGCCCACATGCTACGGGAGCGCATCATTGAACCATCATCGTAGAAATTGGACCCTAATCCGAGGACAAAATATATTAATTAATTTAAGTTAAAGATTAAACTATTTTGATTTTATTTGATTTGAAGACATGCCAAATAGGAACCAAATTTAAGATTTTATATTCTAAAATTTGCATTGCGTGTTTCTCCCGCATTTGGAGAGGTTTAAATTGAATTGGGTTCTAAAATCTTAATACCCACAGGGGCAACTCTTTAGTTTGCCACTGTTTTCAGAAGTAACCATGGAGGAATGGAACTTAGGATGAAAACAGAAGTGGCTAAAGACTCTACGAGTGTGTATGTGTAGAAAACTGTAAGCAGGAAGCCGCAACGTTCACATGAAGCTTAGCTTCTATTGCCTTATTTCCAGTTCTATTTAATGTTATTGTTTGCTATGCAAGCACTTTGTCGCCAGATTTTATCAAGCACTAAAACGGCTATACTGGCGACGTGCTCTCACACATAATAAATAGTGATACAGTTATTTTTATTTATTTGCTCTATGCCTTTGCTCATGATAGTCAAAACGTGGTCGTCCTTAATGAATCTGGCATATCTATTTCAACTTTGTTTTCTTCTTGTGTGGATCTCTATTCATCTTGTGGATTATAGATTGTTGTTTGTAGCTATGTACAACAATCTATAATCTACAAGATGCTACTTACTACATAGCTATGTAACTTGCTTGACGTACGTAGTAATCATAAATCCCCTACCAATATCTTTCAAAATAGCAAGACATTATTGTTAACGACATAATATTACGCTGCTACCTAAGTTTCTACCTAAGCTAAAATAGGACAATGCTCCATTGTCCTATTTTAGCTTAGGTAGAAACTATATTTTTGTGTTGCAACACGCATAATTTGGTGAGAGTGTGGATGCATAAATATAGTTTCTACCTAAGCTAAAATAGGACAATGCTCCTAGCAGCGTAAGCAAGTTGTGACTTGCTAGACACCACATACTAGATAAATCATCAGCTTATGTTAGTCCACAGCTGGACATAGGGCTACTTTAAGCGCCATAGCGCCCTGTCTTCAGCTTGACGCATCTTGCATCTATGCTGGCCAATACATACAAATTTACAATCTTAGCGATGGTGTGGATAAACCGACATCAGGAAACTACAGTTCTATTATGAAGTTCTCTCAATTAGAAAATTGAGACAATTTTTAACACTTTGACTGCGATTTTTTTTCTACGACTGCGATCTTTTTTTTAACCTAAAATATTCGCGTAGGTAATATGTTGCGCCGCACATGCGTTTCGTTCGAAAAATATTACGGCTGTGCTGAGTCACAAAGATCTGTATTTTCTCAGCCGCTGCGCTAGTGTGGATTTACGCATATTAGTCACTTGTAGAAAACACATACCGTGTGATTTCAGCACTCAAAGTGTTAAATAATTTAAGAGCGATCGATGACTGAATTGTTGTTTCAATAAAACTTCTGAAACTATCATGGTTATTAACACTAAAGTCATTTAAAACGGGATATTTACCATGATTTGATTTTTGAGTTTTCCAATATTTCGGCACAGTTTCATGCGCCATGATCACGGAATAACTGATCTTTGTTGTTTCAATTTTATAAATCAGTCGCAGTTCGGGACAAATAAATGAACCAAACTTTCAGTCATCGCGTTCCTTAGAACGTTATGTTCGACGGGTTTTCCCCTTTATTCCTGGTATAGCAAAATTAGTAGGTATCTTAGTAACGAGTAGGTACATACCTACAGGAAAAAACGTACCCACTTTAGTACCTGCGTAACCATAAACCTGATATCGAAGTTATACGAAGTTTAATTTCAATTTATTTATTAATGAATGAACAAAGACATAATATTCACTAAAATACAACGGAACACTGGCGACTTTGCACATAACAAAACAAAGCGCATATAACTTTAAAACTGTTTCGCACCTCCCAGCGCTCAAACTCAGGCCGATTTCACCAAACAGAAAACATGGTTTAATATTGCTGTAATTTTTTGAAGTTACGTAGTACCTTACCTACTTGACTCGCCAGCATTCAAATGTCCTCCCTCCCAAACAAAGGTGGTTTTGCCATGATCAGCACGCTAGAAGGCAGATTGTTGATTAAGCTGGATGTCTTAGAATCATATGGGAAAAATGCTACCTCCTCTGGAATGCTGTTAGTCAGCTCTTACGACATCCATGAGCTAATTTGAAGGGGTCGCTTCTGAAGTTACGAACGTCATTATTTTTAAATAATGTTGGACAATCCACACTGAATCAATGTAGCCGTAAGCTAAGCAGAGCTTGTGTTATGGGTACTAGATGACTGATATACTTAATACAATAGATTACATATTAGATATTTTTCATCATAAATAACGACCAGAAGAACACCCCGAACAAATTCTGCAAATCGTAATTAACATAATTGTCTCGAGGCAGAAATCAAACCCGCAACCTCCTGCGTTGCTGGTGGACCATCGCCCACCGAGCCACAAAGGTCGTTGATCTACACTACTTATCTACAAGGAATACCAAAAGCGGTTTATACATAGGTATACGAATCACGAATCATGGATGAATGAGTTGTTTGACGCAAACCGTGGTCAAGCCTACATTTTACTTGAATAAAAGCGCAAAACCGCGTTTAAGTCTTATGGCGAAGTGAGCTCGGTTTAGCTAGACAAAGACGAAGGCGCGAAAGGAAGGCAAGAGCCGCGGAATGGCCGGCCCGCGTGCTATTTCACTAGTGGTTGTATATAAATTGGTGTAAAAGAATACTCTAGTAATAAAATAATAATTGACTAAAGTGCTTATTATAATACGCAGACGAAACTTCATTGAAATATAATAAATAAATAGCAAAAAACAGCTTTTTCTGTAGAAGTATCTCTGTAAAAATGAAGATTAAGATGAATTTAACTTCGATCTTTTTTGTATCGAGTCAATTTTAACCAATAGTTTATCGACTCCCATAAAAGACTATAAAGTAGAATCCGAATTTGATGCTCGTCAAAAATAATATACCTACATTAGTTGTATGTCCTATTTTTATTTGCCTTAAAACTGATTTTCCGTAAAAGAATCTGGGTAAAACCCACGATTTGACTCGGACTCACTTCACCTTAAGGTTTAAAAGTAATATATTACGAATGCGTAGTAAAGTAATACATTGGAATGGGTGTGGGTGCACTATTTGTTTACAATACTCGTTCATTTAAAACCACGTGTGGCTTTACCATTTGTATGCAAAATGATTCATATAATACACTTTTCTTTGCTAATTAAGAAGGAACATTGTTGTGGTACCTACAGATAGCGACAAAAAACACTAAATTGGAAGTCTTCCTAATGCATTTTAGGAATGTATTAATGAAATACGAATTTTAGAAGCACAGCGCAGTTTTAAAAGTTCACAAGTTATCAGGAAAAATAGCGATTTCATACTAGTCTCGTAGTTTATTCCACGTTGTTTACCAGCGTGAAATTACGCTGGAATAACAAATATACTAGATAGTTAGATTATTAAGGTATAAATTATTTAGATTAAGGGCTGTTGATTTTGTTGAAACCACAGATAATATAATACATACTGGTTGAAACAATAAAAATAAATAAAATAAAATATCCCGGGTGATGTAGGCTTGAAGGTAAAACTTTAGAAAGGTTAATATTGTTAGGCTCGTCTTTTGTGTTATTTAAATTTGTAAATTATTTGCTTTTTTTATTATTTATTATTACATTGACTAAGGTTTATTGTTTAAAAAAAACAAGGTTTAGGTACATAGTTAGGTATTAAACAGCGATGATAATATTCATACTTATACTATTTTTCCGGAAAGAAATGACTAATTTATGCAAAGCAAAGTTGGCCGAAAGCCAGGTAAATAACAAACAATGGGAATTCCTTTTACAGACAATTGAAGCAAGTTCTTCCGACAGATGATATTCCAGACGACTTGTGGTTAGTTTACGAGCATTTCATGATAATTTCTATCATTCATTTGCTAACACATTTTATAGAATGATTCATTAATGAAAACGTGAGTCTTCCTGTACTTTAGCGAAGGAACGGTCAATGTGGCGATCTATAAGGGAAGATGTTTTTTGAACGAGACGATGCAGCTTTTTGATTATTCCGGTTCTTCTCACAATTTATCGGTATTCACATCAAAGTCTCATTACACAGGCTTGTCTTACACCGGACTGGAGCAGGATGATGCTGTTAAAAATTACCAGTTATGGTGATTTTTTCTAAATTTGGCAAGGAAATATATGTAATTGGCAAGGAAATATATGTAATTGGCAAGGACATATATGTAATTGGCAAGGACATATATGTAATTGGCAAGGAAATATATGTAATTGGCAAGGAAATATATTTATTTATTTTCGTTGCCAAATTTTATTAAAAATTTCCTTCAGCCGAGGTGTATTTTCGTATATTCCGAATTCTCCATAATACCTGCGGTATGACGCTATGGGGCCTGCGCAAGCGCAACCCTGCCCCGTACAGTTGATATAAGGAAGGTGGCGCGTCGCCCATCGCATTTCCTCATCGACCACTAGTGTGTGCTCATCCACTGTCGAGATGGCTGCTTTTATTGTGAGTTACATGTATATTTATAATTTCTGTATAATAATCACTGATAATGAAATAATATAACGGTTAATACGGTTATGTCTAATTACCTTTCTCGCATACTAAGGTATCTTTAAAAAAAATCTCGGAACCACCCCTTTTAATCTTTCATTTAATCATTTATTTAAGTCATATTTGTCCTAGAAGCATTAAAACATAGACATATAGACATAGACAGGGTGAATTAAATTTAGTAGAGTTTGATCTTTGTTTGTACCTACTCCGGTCATTCTATAGGGTCAGTCGAGAAGGTAACACTATTGAGTCGATAACTATTTGAGCTACCATTTTTTTAACCTGATAGAATCTCTATTGGTAATTCATTCAACGCTAACCCAAGCTTTCGTATGACGAAATAAGAATAAAATTATAACAAGTGTCCTGTGTTCTTCCCTTAACGATGGACACAGGACTCTCCTATGCTGTTGACTAGGGTTAGGTACCTCCCTCCATTTATCCCTATATCTACAAGGGTTGGTGCCGTAGTCTGCTACATCGACGAAACAAGCTATTTTTTAGGGTTCCGTATCTGAAAAGGAAAAAAGGAACCCTTATAGGATCACTTTGTTATCTGTCTGTCAACCCTCTATTCTGAGAAATGCGTTGAAATTAACATTAATTACTTAGGCACATTATATCACGGCTCTAAGAGGTTATTCATGGACGTTACCTCTTAGAGCCGTAATATAAATCAAACTTCAATGGTATGTAAAACTTTAGGACGCCAACGCAATCCGAATTACTAGCGTTTTTGCCCAATTTTTTTTTCTCCTAGGGAATCACATCCTCACAAAACCTATAGGGTACTTCTACTTCATGAAATCATCATGAATCATGAAATTTGACAAGAAGCAAGGTCTTATAGCACAAGTAAAAGGAAAAACCGTAAATTTAGAGTTTATTCAGAAAAAAAATAATGTATTATTCTCACCATGGGTACCCGTTGACCTAGAATCATAAAATTTGGCAAGAAGCAAGGTTAATTATACTGAACCCTCAGTACGCGAGTCTGACTCACACTTGACGTTTTATTTTGCCTTGAATACTCACTGCACTGATACTTAGGTACACTGATGAACATGCAACCACCAATCAAAAAGGGTTTTGCCGTAATCACCTCGTTTGGCGGTGTTTAGAATGGGGTACATTTCATCACCGAGCCAGGCCTATGTTTTCCCCATACTCATAACCTCTGTTGACTGCACCAGCTGATTAGATAGCTAGGTTGATACCATATTCTGCAACGACAATCCAGGTCAACCGTCCAAGCGACAATTACCTCAAAATTACACTATAGACATGTCGCAAACGGACACTTAGCGGCGCGGCGCGTAAACCTGTGCTGGTCCTATTCTCAGTGCTTTGTTTTGCAATTGTAGGACGGTCCCATCTACCATATAGTTCTAGTAGTAGTCTCGCAGAGCAAGTTTTTTAGTCCTACCCAAGCCGCGTACTAATAACTACGGGAAAAAGATGTTTACGTACCAAGGTGCACAGTATTACAATAAAATACCTTCCATTATAAAAAATGTAAACTCATTCAATGCATTCAAAACAAAACTATCAAAATATGTATCAGATAATTATTTTTGAATGCATTGGATGGGTATTATCTATACCGACGAAGACGACTTACCTTCATTTAATTTACACCTATTTTATAATAACCTACATTAACATTTTATATTAAACTATTTTATATTAGGTAACTTAGTTCTCATGTAAGTGACATTGTGTCTTTTTGAGAATAAATGTCTTTAAACCGATATAGTTGAGTTGGTACTAGTTTTGTAGTAGGGCACCAAAAACATTTCGAAGTTGGTTGTTAATCTTGGTAAAAAAAATTATAAAACTTCTAACCGTGGTTTTGCACACATTTTTTGGGATAACGAAACCCAATAGAAAAATACAAAAAATCGATCAATAAAAGGAACATATTTGACACCCTTTTTAAATATGTAATTTAGAGTTTAGTTTCAAAAACTACGAATTTATAAGATTATAAATACGCAAGTAATTATGTATCTGTTAGTATCTATGAATTTACTTCATGGCCGCCACTCAGCATGTGCTATGGTCAGAGGATATTCTACAGGATGGCAGGGATTTTAAGAGGGTTGTGGATGACCAAATCCGAAACCATGAGAGGTACAGAAAAAATTGCGAAAGAATTCAAGGGCTCGATTTTAGAGAAAACAAAAACTGCATACCTACTTCTCTATTTTCTTGATTACATTTTTTGTTGAAGAAACAGACAGACATATTAAATTGATCTTCAATAATGAAAACAAATGAAGGTCATTGACGTTTCAAGAAACGACGTGCAGTCGTGATGGTAACAATGGGTATGTGCATACTCCTTTTCGCTACATTCGCTAATTTCATTCATAAGACAATGGGCCACAAAAACATGTTTACAAAGCATCTTAACAGTAACTTTAATACCTATAAGATTAATTTTGTTGATAAATAATATTGTAAAGTTTTTGTTATCCCAAAAAATTTCGATTTCGAAATTTCGAGGAACTTGAACGAGTCGTCACTTGATTTGTACTTAGGGGAAGGTCAATTCTCTTCGAAATTCAATTTTATGCGAAACTATTTTATTACTATTTTGACGACCGATGTGGCGCGGTGGGCGAAGGTCCGCCTGCGACGCTGAAGGTTGCGGGTTCGATTCCCGCCTCGGAACAATTGTGTGTACGATCTGCAGATATTTGTTCCGGGTGCTCTGGTCGTTTTCTATGTATAATAAAAAAAATATCTATCTATGTAATGTATTGTATTATGTATATCAGTTATCTAGTACCCATAACACAAGCTCTGCTTACCATGGGGCTAGATGATGCTGTGTGAATTGTCCAGCATTATTTATTTATTTTTTTCGTAAAAATTTTACTAAGTAAAAATAAAAAAAGCTTAAATTCCCTATAAGATATAATATGAATATACTTTTGGAAAATAACTTTAAAATAAGTTTATTTACAAGACCGACAAATAAATAAAGAAGATAGGAAGGTAGCCTGCAGTTAGACATATTCAAATAAAATAATAAAACTGAACTTGGATGAGTAGGTAATAAAACTCTAGCTTTGCTCTACATAAAGATGTACCTATTTTATGTAAATATTAAACTGGTTTTGTTCCCAGGAAAATAACTGAGAACAGGTACTTCTACATAGATTCTTGGTAATCTTGGTGGGTGTTTTGAATTTAGTTAAAGTCTGCTTCAATATAATTTACTCATCTATCAAGCGTATATAGTTATATACACTTCACTATCAAGTGTATATAGTTATATACACTTGATAGATGAGTAAATTGTAGAAAGAATATACTCATAAACGAACATACACTACACTATCAAGTGTATATAGTTATATACACTTGATAGATGAGTAAATTGTAGAAAGAATATACTCATAAACGAAATCGAAGTCACAGTCGAAGTGCCTGAGGCACGTTTTATTTGTAAGTGATATTAAATCTAAGGTTTGTTTCCTTTCCTTTAATCTTCGATTAATCAATACAAATATACTGTATTGTACACCAGATACACATCATTATAAAAGACATTACATACGACGAGTACAATGGCCTTATCGCTTAGAAGCGATGTCTTCCTGGCAACCTTTGATTAATATTTTTAATCTTAAATTTTATATCAGTTTTCATAATTTTTCATCATTTATTATCTAAGATTTCACATCATTCTTTATATCTCCTCTCACTTTCAGTATACGTTCGTACAACAATATGTCTGAGCACAACATTAACCAACTTAGACCAAAGTCGGCTATGCCGGTACAATGTAACCTCAAATCATCGTCATCTTTACAGTGGCGTAGCTATCGTAGGGCTGGGCGGTGCAGTGCACCAGGGCCCTGGAGCTCAAGGGGCCTTCTACTTTAGAGTAGAGGGAGGGAGATTAGTCTAAGCTTTAAAAAGATAGGGTCAGCCAGCTTCCGAAGCTAGGCTTCAAGCCTGCTCACAAGTATTTTTTTAATGATTTTAAATGAACATCAACAATCACAGAATTCTCTATTTTTTTGTTATGGTTATTTGGTAGTTTGGTTGAGTACGTCCGTAGCACATTTTATAAGCGATAAGTCCTTAAGGCCCTTGACGGTCGTGAGATCAATTCATTTCTCCCATTTGGAAGCCAGCTACCAAACCTGGCTACGAGGTGGGACTTAAGAGTTCCTGTTTGGTAGCCAGCTTCGAATCGGGATTATTTCTCCTATTTGGAAGCCAGCTTCCAAACCTGGCTACGAGGTGGGACTTAAGAATTCCTGTTTCGTAGCCATCTCTGAATCGGGATTATTTCTCCCATTTCGTAGCTAGCTACCAAATCTGGCTACGGGACTAAAGGAATTCGACTTTTCCACCCGTAAACTTTTTAGTTAATTTTTCATTTGCTTTTACTTTGCTATTGCTATTCTAATGTACAATGTTCATTGCTACGTGGCAACTGTAAGTAACCGGTGAGGGCCCGATTCCTTGTCTATGCACCGGGGCCCTTGTCCACCTAGCTACGCCACTGCATCTTTACCTACTAATCTATCTAAGTTCCTTCACCGGTGACATAAGGTGACGTATCTTTACGAGCTAACAACTGGGTGAAGGTTCACTGATACTCATGCATGACACATACAGAACGCCTATAGTTAGTTTTGAATTAGTTAAGTTACCCAGACGAGTCTTAATTTCTGTTGTCCTTTTATATTAGCAAAATCATCTATATCATCATAAGGATTCGTAACCCATCATATTCTATTTCAGAAGTTAAGGACACTCTGAAACAGACACTGTCAGAGTAGTAGTAGCGAAAAGCAAGCGGCGCCAAAACAAACAAGAAGTTGAAGTTGAGTCTTAATTTCGGAGTTTTTATCTTGAAATCTTTAGGACTATTTTTAAACAAATACGACAAATACAAAAATCTTTATGTAAAACAAAAAACTTTATGTATGGGTGGGTACAATTGTGGGCTGACTACCGCAAAAGTTAAAAAACTGTGTAGCAAAACAATACTTAATATAACGACTGGAATGAACCGAACGTTGATATCGTTTGATTGTATTTATTTATTACGGACTACATGGTATTTCAGATGCTTTTGGTTCATTTCTTTTCGACCACTATAATTCCTACCTCAATTGTCACGTATCTCGTAAGAGATCTCTCAGCTAATAATAAATAAAAAAAGAACTAAATCTAAATATTTTTATAAACTTTCGGTCCCGCCGTCTATTTTAGTCACACGCGACCAAAGCCATTAGATATATATCTACCAATTCTCAGACATTGTTTGGACAACAAAGAGGACATTCCTCCTTTATCGTCATTGGTTTGAATTATGTGTCTGTACCTATCTCTTAAATCTCCTAAACGTAGTGTTATAAATAACGCACTAACAGTACCAAATCAATGTAGCAAGATCAAATAAAGGCTTTTTTTTATTATTTATTTTTACCTATCTCTTAATTATTTCAGATTCCAAAAACTTTATTTCTTTAGGCTTACAGGGTAAGCACTTAGACTAGACAAGTCTTATTTTGCAAAGAAATAAGGCGATTTTTGGTTAATGAATGAATTAATGAACACTTTATTGCACTTAAAACAGTTAAATAACTCCTTATATCTAAATATTACACATTAAAAGTACAATAGGCGGCCTTATCGCTAAGAAGATATCACAAGAAGAGATCTTATCGGGATTATTGATAAGAAAACAGTCAAACATAACTCAGAACGTGCAAAATTGACTATACATCTATCCGACTGACATCAGACTGTATATTAGGCATAGTGGTTATTTAATGTTTATGGCATATATTTTTGGGACATGAAGATGCAATTTTTTGATTATAGGAATAGAGTGAGTTACATAATAACATACGTCCTACCGCCAGGCAGGATATGTGCTCAGTTGGGCCTTTATTTTCTTCTCGTACTTGATGATGACAACACATGGTCACAATTTCCGGTGTGTACATGTCCGTTACACACCAGTCAGTTGTTACCGACACTCACGATAGGGCTGGTCCACCAGTTCAAAGTCGCTCAGCGAGCTATGGAAAGAGCTATGCTCGGAGTTTCTCTGAAGGATAGGATTCGCAACGAATACATCCGACAGAGAACCAAGGTTATCGACATAGCTCAAAGAATTAGCAAGCTGAAGTGGCAGTGGGCCGGCCATATTTCGCGAAGAACCGACGGCCGCTGGGGCAAACGTGTTCTTGAGTGGAGACCACGACTCGGTAAACGTAGTGTAGGACGCCCTCCGACCAGGTGGGATGACGACTTGCGAAAGACTGCAGGTAGATGCTGGATGCGGCAAGCTGAAGACAGGGCGCAATGGCGCTCATCGGGGGAGGCCTATGTCCAGCAGTGGACTGATATAGGCTGATGATGATGACATGTCCGTTTCGAGTCAGTAAGTTTGTAGACGAGCTTCTCTCGCGTCTTATCCAGACAAGATTTTTAGTTTTCTAGTTTTTAGTTACATAGTATAGTAGCGATAAGTGTCGCTTATTATCATATTTGAGTACAACGTAGTGGGCTATATTTTTTATAAATGTATTATATAACTTTTATTCCTAAGTTTAAAATATAGTTGTTTGTTGTACAACAAACAAATAAGATCGAATAAACAGAGTGATTCATCTGAGTCATATGAAAACTTTTTTGAAATGAACATTGGAACCTGCGAGAGGCTTTTCGGTATAGCTCTGTGGACCTACATCTATACAATTCTAAGGATTTTTTTATTATTGTGCGTAAGCCCTCGTACTGGGGGTATTTACTAAGAAATTAAATAACATCCCATTTTTTTTTTCGGCAAGACTTGTTCCCGCGACATTTCTCTTTAGGGTAAGGTCGCGGGTTCAAGTCCCGCCGAAAGAAGTCCTATCGAAAATATTTGCGATATTATTTAATTTCTTACTCTACAATTTGTTTTAGAGTTTAGTTTTAGTTTGAATGTTGTAGAATTTCCTTGTTTGGAAGTAGGTTTTGAAGCTCTACGTACATTTTTCCGATTCCACGGAAAAAAATGGCATTCAAATATTGTCTTAAACTCGTTATATTTAGACACATTTCACAGTGACAAAATGGCTTCCCACACGCTTCAAACTAGCGCCCGCAAACTGTCTCACATCTGATGGCGTCAATATGAAATGCATTTAAATGCTACGAGGTTTGATGCACATTTTTCCGCTCCAGTCTAGACAGTACGCATTTCCGCAGAGCTTCGGTGGAGACACCCTAGTTACAAAACGTCTCTTCTCTCTGCTACTCCTCACATCTCCACATGTCTTGATGGAGTCTGGGTTAAGACATCTATATCATCATCATCATGAGCCTATAGCCATCCACTCACTGTCCACTGCTGGACATAGGCCTCCCCCAATGAGCGCCATAGCGCCCTGTCTTCAGCTTGCCGCATCCAACATCTCCCCTCAGTCTTTCGCAGGTCGTCATCTCACCTGGTCGGAGGGCGACCTACACTACGTTTACCGAGTCGTGGTCTCCACTCAAGAACACGTTTGCTCCAGCGGCCGTCGGTTCATCGCGAGATATGGCCGGCCCACTGCCACTTCAGCTTGCTAATTCTCAGAGATTTGTCGATAACTTTGGTTCTCTGTCGGATGTATTCGTTACGAATCCTATCCTTCAGAGAAACTCCGAGCATAGCTCTTTCCATAGCTCATAATAATAACACTCATATAAGACATATACGGGCCAGATCAATTCTGTAAGGTCACCACCGTGCCTTTGTGTCAGAAGTACCATTGATTTGTACCATTGATTGTACAAGTGACACAACTTTGTATCCTTAGTACCGTATATTCTTCATTGATATATATTAAATAGTTTTCTGCATCATTATTTTATATGCTATGACAGATGGTTATCGACTGCCAATCGTAATCGAATATATTTGCACACATTAATGCTAAGTGTCCTATACTAACTTTTAATTATTGTGAAGTAAACACTATTACTCATCTAGGAAATAAGTCTGGTATGCGTGAATCTTCAGCCCTTGACAATTATCCATCATTATTTAGCTTTATAGATTTATGCTATTGACTTTAGTAAATGTTAAAAAGCTTTTATAGATTCAATTAAAAGGTAATTTATTAAACGCTCTGTCTTCCAGCTATGTAATAATTATGACCATAGATCAAACAATCAATCCAATAACTCAGGGTTACGGCGCGTAATGTCTTGCATACCGCATTGTTATTTTCATCAGAATTTAAGTAATGTACTTTTTGTTACTCTTTAGTCCTAAGATATTTTTGAATAAATTTTACTATTTATTTATTATTATTATTATTTATCTACCATTCGCAACTTTAATGATACAGTGAAATATTGTACTGTATTCGTGAATTTAAGAAACTCAAGCAATATCCGAACGGTTTTTTTAATTTTTTCACGAATGGATATAATATTTTATCAGGAAGGTTATGGCGTATAGATCATTACGTTATCGTGTAAATTGACTGAAAATTATGTCGATTGTTGAAGTTGTCTACGAAAATCAAGCGAATTTTCAACCAATACTATTTTATGAAAATAATTTAAACTGCTCTGTTGCCCATGCGAAGCCTTAGGTCTTAAATGTCTTAGGTATCAACTAACAAATAATAAAATATACATATTTTTCTAACAATAATAATTGTCCCTCTATCACTGACCCTTCAAATTTATCTATTGAGAGCAGCGCATTATAATTCAAAGCGCGGTATAATCTCTCACCTTCGTCGAGGTTCTGAGGACGTTCGACATTATTGCGACATTATGTCATTGTTTGCGAATTTTATATCTAACGCGGAGAGAATTAGGTGCCACGAGGTGGAAAACATTTCGAAGTTAGGATAATCACCTCAGGGGTTATACTTACTCCATTGCTCAAAAATTATATAAATTTTGAAAAACGCAATAAGGACTTGCTACGCTCGAGATTCAATTTTAGAATCCTTCGCTTGCTCGGTCATCAAAATTAAGCACGCGGTTAAAAAGCAACTTTGCACTCTTGTATAACAAATAACAGAACTATTAAGTAGCTGTAAGTTTCCCCAAAAAAATTAAAATAATAAATAATTCAATATTTATCTCCAGGTGCTGTTCGTCGCTGTGTGCATGGCTAGTGCTGCGCCGCCCGCGCCGCCGCGACTCTACCAGCAACATGCGTCCGCGCAACAGCAGCAGATCAACTCGTAAGCTATATCTTTGTCTAATGCACGGCCAGAGAGAAGAGAGGTGGAACGGGCTGTCTAGAAGGCGTATGAGGTTTACAGTTTTATATGACCGTTTTTTACGGATTCTTTGGTAATACAATCGTTTACTAAATCCGAATACTGACGGGTGTCTGAACTCGCGCCTACCTCAGTTCAAAGATATTTATTTTCTCATTTATACATGTTACTTATATGAGAAACTTAAGCTAAGTATAGGTCGGGTTGGTGGTCAGTGATAAATGAAACGACTTACGTGCGGTAGATGTTGTGTATATTGTGTGTTGTGTCCAGCACGATTACACTGCACTTATCCTATGACCTATTTATATATTTACAATTTCTTACGGAAGGGTTTACAATGTCTATGTAATAGCGGGGCGCGTACGCAATAACAACGAATTCTCGAGCGAGCGGTCGGCGCGCGTCTTGCTTAGTAGCTAAGTCCAGACTGGCGGGGCAAGGCAAAGCGGCGCGCGCGGCGATATGGCTTCACGCGGCCGGGGCGTGCACTGCTGCTTTGCCATGTACCTAAGGAATTCCGATCTTGCGTGTTTCCATTAAGTTCGGTTCGTGAAATTGTCGGACGGCCAGCGGGCTCGGTTATTTTGTATGGATATGTAAATATGTATAGTACGTAATAATGTAATGTGTATGGTATGTAATAGTGTAATGTGTATATATGGAATAGAAGTAAGTAGGAGAAGCCTACATCACTCCCCCCCAGAGACCCGGTTAGGGGCGATAATAGTCCGGAAATCGAACATGACGCCCTGACCGTGTGATTTTGGGTGGGACAGTATCTTGAGTTGGAACCGATGGTGGATCATTAACGTGTTTAGTAGTAGGTGGGATTGTATCTACTTTCATTTCGTCATCTAGCTTATCCGTAAGTACAAAAGCTGGTTTAAGGCGATCTACTGTGACTGTCATCGGTTTTCCTTTAACTAGGAGTTTAAAAACTTTGTCTCCTCTCTCTAAAACTTTGTGTGGACCTGTGTATGCAGGTTGAAGGGGAGGTCTCACAGCGTCCTCGCGTAGGAAAACGTGTTCCGCTGTTGCGAGCTCCTTAAAAATGAAAATTTTGTGTTTGTTATGACGGGATGTAGGAACTGGTTTTAGTTTCTCTGCAAAAAAATTTAGACGAGCTGTAAAGTCTGTTAAATCAGTTGTAGTATTTACGCTTGGATCGAAAAACTCTCCCGGGAGCCGCAGCGGTTCGCCGTAAAGAAGTTCGGCGGAAGTAGTCTGTAAGTCTTCTTTAAACGCGCTACGGATACCGAGAAGGACTAAAGGTAGGACTTCTGACCAATTATGATCAGCATGGCAGACTATGGATGCTTTTAGTTGCCTGTGAAAGCGTTCTACGAGTCCGTTACATGCCGGATGATAGGCGGTCGTGCGCTTGTGCTGGAAACCGGCGGTTTTTGACAGGTATTGAAACAGCGTGGACTCAAATTGCCGTCCACGATCTGTAACGATATCTGTCGGCACACCGAATCTAGAGAACCAGCCGGAGATAAGAGCTTTGCCAACTGTTTCTGCTGTTATGTCTTCAATGGGCATGACTTCTGGCCACCGAGTAAACCGGTCTATGGCTGTTAAGCAGTACTTGTATCCTTTTGAGACAGGAAGAGGACCTATGAGGTCTATGTGCACCTGCTTGAAACGAGCGCGCGGTAAGTCGAATGTGCCTAAAGGTGCGGACACATGTCGGCTTACTTTTGATCGCTGACAAGATAAGCAAGATTGGGCCCAATTTCTGCAGTCTTTTCTAATCCCTGGCCATACAAATCGTGCGGCTACTAATTTAGCAGTTGCTGCCGGTCCTGGGTGGCTAAGGGAATGTAGACTAAGAAAAACTTGTTTCCTAAACTCTTTAGTGACGAATGGCCTGGGAGTCGGCGTACTAGTATCACAGTACAAGGAGTTTGAACTGCCAGGTGGGTAGTCCATCTTCTGGAGACGGAGGGAAGAGCCTTCTGAGACGTACCGAGCTAACTCGGAATCATTCTCATGAGCTTTGCTGAGGTCTTCGAGACGAATTGGAGCACCAAGTTCGTCAACACGAGATAAGGTGTCGGCCACAACGTTATCTTTGCCTGAAATATGCCTTATGTCGGTCGTGAACTGGGCTATGTAGTCCAGATGACGGAATTGTCTCGGCGAGCAGTTATTCTTTCGTTCGTGGAAGGCATAACTGATTGGTTTATGGTCGGTGTAAACCGTGAAGTGTCTCGCTTCGAGCATGTGCTTAAAATACTTTATCGCCTCGTAGATCGCGAGAAGCTCACGGTCATACGGGGAATATTTTGTTTGAGACGGCTTTAATTTCCTTGAGAAGAAAGCAAGTGGTTGCCAGGTGCTACCTCGGAATTGTTGCAGGACTGCGCCCAAAGCCTTGTCTGACGCATCTGTCACTAACGCTAGCTTAGCCTGGCAATGTGGGTGCGCCAAGAGTGCTGCGTTTGCGAGGCTTTCTTTGGTGTCCAAGAAAGCCTTCAGAGCGTCGCCGGTAAGGTTGATGGGCGCAGAACCTTTAACTGACCCAGTCAGGAGGGAATTTAGAGGTGCTTGGGTTTGGGCGGCGTTAGGCAGGAAACGCCTGTAGAAATTAGCCATGCCCAGGAACCGTCTGAGAGACCTAACATCCTTCGGTGGGGGAAAGTCACGAATGGCCAGAACTTTTGTATCCAAAGGCTTGGTTCCGCTCTCCGAGATACGATAACCTAGGAAGGTTATCTCTGGAGCTCCGAAGACACATTTGGATACGTTGATGACCATTCCGTAGTCACGTAGCCTGGTAAACACCTGCTTCAAGTGATTCTCATGTTCAGTTTCGTCCCTACTGAAAATTAAGAAGTCGTCAAGGTAACAGTAGACGAAGTCGAGCCCTCGCGTAACTTCGTCCACAAAGCGTTGAAATGTTTGTGCGGCGTTACGAAGGCCAAAAGTCATGAATGGGAACTCATACATCCCAAATGGCGTCGTAATCGCCGTCTTTCCTATGTCATCCGCGCAGACCGGTATCTGATTATACGCCTTTACGAGATCTATGGTGCTGTAGATACGGCAACCAGCGATATTATGCGTAAAGTCGTGTATGTGTCGTATCGGGTACATGTCTGGGATGGTTCTAGCGTTAAGTTTCCTATAGTCACCGCATGGACGCCACCCATTTTCCTTTTTTGGTGCAAGGTGCAATGGGGAAGACCACGGGCTTTCGGAGGGTCTAGCTGTACCGTTGGCTAACATAGCCTCAAATTCGTCCCTAGCTATTTTAAATTTATCTGGTGCTAAACGCCTAGGTGCGGATGCTACAGGTGGACCGGGTGTTGTGCGAATATGGTGTTGTGTGTTGTGAGGGATCGTGCGTTGTGTACCTGCTGGTCGCGTAATTTCTGGGAAGTCCCGAGACAACAAAACATGATAACGCGAATCGCCAGTCTGAACCTTTACAGAGTAAATTATTGGGGTATTAGAGGCCAGTGAAGCTGGTGTAGTTAAGCTAGTTGTGTTATCTATAAGTTTCTTATTCTTACAGTCTACCATTAAATCGTAGTGACACAGGAAGTCCACTCCTATGATGGGTTTGGTAACGTCGGCTACCACGAAGCGCCACGGGTAGGTCCGTCGAAGTCCAAGGTCCAGGTTCAGGTGAGTATAACCGTAGGTGTTGATGGTAGTCCCGTTGGCTGCGGTAAGTTTGTAGCTTGTAGGTTCCCGACGCTCCAGTATTCGTGATCGCGGGAAGACGCAGAGGTCGCTTCCGGTATCGACCAAAAGCTGGGTCTTCGTGGTGCGGTCGGTGATGAAGAGGCGACCGGGGATGTTGGGGCAATCTTCTGTCGCCATTACTGCTGATTGCCCTTGTCGTTTCCCGACTTCTTGAAGTCGCACGGGGTCTGACAATTACGGGCGTCTGACTTGTAGACGTGGTGATACCAGCACACGGGGAATTCGCGGTACATCGAAGCAGATCGGGTCCTACTGCGCGATGTGGAACGGTTGCGCTGTTGGTTGTAGTTTCCACGACGCTGCGGACGAGAATCTCGAGTATGTTCGTCAAGTTTTATCGCGAGGCGTTCGACCATCTTCTTGAGCTCCGAAATCTCGGCGGAGGTGCTGCTGGTAGGTTCTGCTGAGGTACTAGGCTTAGCGGCGGCGGCTACGTTACCACACGGAGATGTAATTTCTTGGATGCGGTCTGCCAGGTCTGCCAGCTGTTCCAGGTCTTGGGACGGTTGAGATGCCAGTACCGTCTGGATGTAACTTGGCAGGCGGTTGGTCCATATCGTCTTGAGGAAATCTTCCGGAATGCTAGGTCCTGCCAGATCTTGCAGGTGGCGAAGAAATTGGGACGCTTTCCTGTCTCCGATCTCTTCGTGCGTCAGCAGCTGCCTGACCTTCTTCTCCTGGGAAGCTGTGAGGCGCTTGATCAGCTCGGTTTTTATCTTCTCGTAACGTTTCTTGGCGGGCGGGTTGATAATAACGTCTTTAACGGCCTTTGCGTGCACCATGTCTAATTTGGTAATGACGTTATTAAATTTGACTGTGTCATCCGTTATGCCGTGACTGGCGAATTGGCCTTCCAGCACTGCGAACCAAATCTCGGGGTCGTCCGGAGAAAATGACGGCGTTTTTACGTTTGTCATCGAAATGTCGGACGACATTTTCTCGTGGTCGCGAACAATGGACCTGCGCATTTTTTTTCGTTGGGTCACTTTTGTCTCATCACCATCAGATTTTGGTATAGATTGACGCTGGGCTACGGATGTGCCTTCGTTTGGGCTAACATCATTGCTTGAGCTCCCTTCGCTATCCGACATTTTCGTGTTCTTAGGGGTCACCAGTATAGGTCGGGTTGGTGGTCAGTGATAAATGAAACGACTTACGTGCGGTAGATGTTGTGTATATTGTGTGTTGTGTCCAGCACGATTACACTGCACTTATCCTATGACCTATTTATATATTTACAATTTCTTACGGAAGGGTTTACAATGTCTATGTAATAGCGGGGCGCGTACGCAATAACAACGAATTCTCGAGCGAGCGGTCGGCGCGCGTCTTGCTTAGTAGCTAAGTCCAGACTGGCGGGGCAAGGCAAAGCGGCGCGCGCGGCGATATGGCTTCACGCGGCCGGGGCGTGCACTGCTGCTTTGCCATGTACCTAAGGAATTCCGATCTTGCGTGTTTCCATTAAGTTCGGTTCGTGAAATTGTCGGACGGCCAGCGGGCTCGGTTATTTTGTATGGATATGTAAATATGTATAGTACGTAATAATGTAATGTGTATGGTATGTAATAGTGTAATGTGTATATATGGAATAGAAGTAAGTAGGAGAAGCCTACATAAGTATTAATAATATGTGTTTTTTAATACTTAGCTTAATTAATTATGTCTTTTTATGTTTAGTCCAGAAGTGTACCAACATACTCCATTACGGAAAAAAAACGGCTTCTGTAAATCGGATACTGTGTTAATGCGCCCTAATCCATACAAAAATTGGTGTAATTTTGATAAGAATATAATATACAGAGTATTTACATTTGAACCGCGTTCATCGGCACTAAAACTTATTTGGTTAATTTCCCTTCTTTCATTTAGTTATTCCTATAAATAGGAAATGTTTTTCGGTTAGAAATTGCAATGATCAGTATTTTTGAACAGTCCGGCGAATAATATAATAAGGAAGTTAAAGTGAACCTAAGTTAAAATCAAAATTGTATGTTTCAGATTGGACTACTACCTAGATAATCCAGAGGTGCAGGCTTACTACAACCAACAACAACAAAAACAAGGTAAATACATATCTTATAATACAGGTTTTATGAAGCAAGCAGCTTTATTGTGTTTCAAACGGTTACTTCGACAAAAGTAGGATTTAGTTTACGCAAACGTTCAAAATAATGATCTGATGATCTTACGGCTTGAGTAGATCGTGGAGCATCTTATTATATTGTTTGGCGTTCTTAAATTTGATGAAATGTCACTAATTCCAGAGAACGTAGCAGCCGACTCCAACCATCCCTCTCGTCTGGAAACCCTGGAACCTGACAGCGAGGTGGAGCTCATCCCGGGAGCGCAACAGCCGCAGCAGCCTCCCCAGCAGGTAAACTCATATTTTTTAGTCAATATAACTTCGTTTGACCGCAATCTCACCTGATGGAAAATGAAGATGTAGCTGATCACGAAGAGTGAAGACCGTGACTCTTCAAACGTAGTGTAGGACGCCCTCTGGCCAGGTGAGATGACGACCTGCGAAGGACTGCGGGCAGAAGCTGAATGCGTCAAGCTCAAGACAGGGCGCTGTGGCGCTCATTGAGGAGGCCCTTCAGCACCTTATCGCATCTGGCATCTACAGTCTTTCGCAAGTCGTCATCCCACCTGGCTGGAAGGCGTCCTACACTACGTTTGCCGAGTTACGGTGTCCACTTAAGAATACGTCATTTACCCCAGCGGTTGTCGGTTCTTCTCGATATAAATGGCCGGCCCACTGCCAATTCAGCTTGCTAATTCTTTGAGCAATATGGATAAAGGAGGTAAAATAGTGACACAAGCTACATAGAAATCTATAAACACCGTAACTAGAGGTACCAACAAGATGAGGTGAATAGAAATGAGGCTACAATACATCGGAGTAAGAAATACTTGAGTAAAACATTATTCTAAGTAAACAAAGTTCTGAGTACTAATAGCAGGATTATGACAATTAACCGGCAATAAACTCATTCCTTACAACTGTAAGGAATGAGTACGGAATTCTACGGAATCGTCAACAACAACTGTTGTTGACGATTCCGTAGAATTTGATTAGCAAATTTAAACCCTTTGCAACTAAGCATTAATGTCTAGTTTGCTGAGGTCTAATATAATACACTACGCCTGACAATTTTATGCAGCAAGCTGGAGTGTTGCTTGCATGTAAAACGACAAACTGGGACGTAGAAATTTTAAAGTAATAGGCTAGAAGGACATCATCATCATAACGGGCTTCGTACCCAAAGAGTGCCACTTACACTTATCTCTTTAGAGTCTAAAGAGCCCACCGGGCCACATCGGTCGTCTAAAGTTTAGACGACCGATGTGGCGCGGTGGGCGAAGGTCCACCTGCGACGCAGGAGGTTGCGGGTTCGATTCCCGCCTCGGAAAAATTGTGTGTACGATCTGCAGATATTTTTTCCGGGTGTTCTGGTTGTTTTTATGTATAATAAAAAATATCTATCTATGTTATGTATTGTATTATGTACGAGTATATCAGTTATCTAGTACCCATAACACAAGCTCTGCTTACCATGGGGTTGGATAACGCTGTGTGAATTGTCCAGCATTCTTTATTATTTATTAATAAACTATTTATTAAACTTATCTCTGGAATATTATATCTACAAAGCCCATCGTTTCCGTTTGATAAATGCTTGGATGTTCATATTCAGTGTATGTTCTTTTCAGACACCAGTGGCACCAAACATACCAGGCCTGGTTCCCGGACAAAGAGTCTTCATCGTCCATATGCCAGTGCCTGGATACAGGTAATTGACCAAGTGTTATTTCCGACAATATACTATTTCCACTACTATTCTTTATTGCATAGAAAAGTTTTTATTAGCATACACAAAAGGCCGAAGGAAAGTACAACCACAAAAACAAGCATATATTAAAACACATTAAACTTAATGAAATAAAATGTCACAATAAAACTAAAAGAAAAACAAATGAAAACCGATTTAAAAAAATTGCCTATAACATAGCTTTAGAAAGCCTAACTTTTCCGCAACTTCTTAACTGAATGGTCATAACATAACATGTGTGGTTGCAGTCTTAGTAGATTGTCCACAACGCAGCCACTACTGATGTTGATTTGTGGTCGGATGCAGGCATGGTTTGTGATAATTCCTAGTCATAGGATGTAGCCAATAAACAACTGAATGTAGGGTTTTGTCGTGGTCACTATTACTGCACCTGTGATCAAACTCGGCAGCCACATTGAGCAATTGCTATCAGGATCATCGGGAGTCATTATTACTATTCGTTATTGCATTTTCAGACCAGGGACAATAGGAGGTTACCAACCAGTTTACATAGTAGGAGCAGGAGCACAGGGCAACCCTGGATTCCCTGGAAACGGTAAGAAACTCTGTCCTCTCCATGTTCATTGCCAATACTACGACAATTGACGACCGATGTGGCGTGGTGGGCGAAGGTCCGCCTGCGACGCAGGAGGTTGCGGGTTCGATTCCCGCCTCGGAACAATTGTGTGTACCATCTGCAGATATTTGTTCCGGGTGTTCTGGTCGTTTTCTATGTATTATAAAAAATATCGATCTATGTAATGTATTGTATTATGTGTATCAGTTATCTAGTACCCATAACACAAGCTCTGCTTACCATGGGGCTAGATAATGCTGTGTGAATTGTCCAGCATTATTTATATTTATATATTTATTTATATTAATACTACCTCTATAAACAACTGGATAGAATATTGTGGCACTGTTCCACTCCGATCACAAAAACTTATCTAGATTTCGGGACACATACTAAATCAAATCTAAAAGCCGTTTCCGTAAATAAGAGCGCATGTTTTGAGGTATGTAAATGTATAGAATAAGTCATATTTAATTTTTATTTTTGCAACTTTTGAATACACATACACACAATAAGAGCGCACTTGTAATGAAAAAAAAAAGAATAAAAGAATTTATTTATAGCCGAAGATCCAATGGAATATTTAACATTTTTTTTTTACAGGTTATCAAAATCCAGGCTATCAAAACCCAGGCTACCAAAACCCAGGTTACCAAAACCCAGGCTACCAAAACCCAGGGTACCAGAACACGATATACCTGGACCCGGTATCAGGGCAGGTAGTGTCTCCGTTCGCATACCCTCGCGTGGTGCAGCAAGGCAATGGACTCCTGCTGGGCTCTCCGCTGAACCACCCCTATAATCTCCTGTATCAAGACCCTAACCTGGCATATGAGTAAGTTCATCATAATTGCTCAGCCCGTTGAGTTGATATTTATTTATTTTGTTTATTTAACGTACAAAACACATCACAATCACATTAAATTATGAGGTTACATAAAGTTTGATCAGAACTTGATTGCAACATAAACACATGTACGTGCTGCTATAATATATATATGATAACTCTTTTCTATCAAGTCCACATACCTAACTTATTTCGTCGACTACCTCTGTGGTGCGGTGGGCGAAGATGCGCCTGCGACGGACGAGGAAGGGGTTCGATTCCCGCCTCGGGATAATTGTGTGTACGATCTGCAGATATTTGTTCCGGGTGTTCTGGTCGTTATCTATGTATAATAAAAAAAATATATATATATTTAATGTATTGTATTAAGTATATCAGTCATCTAGTACCTATTATTATTACATTTAGTTTATTCCGTGATTGGTATGTCTTATTCAAGGGACTCGTTATTCCGAGGTCTAGAGCCTTCTAGAAGAATAGAGCGGGGCTGCCATACTTATAAAATTAAAAAATAAAATCATTTAATTTTAGATAACTTGATCCATAGTTTATTAGTAAAATTAAACATATTAAGAACTTATTACATGGGTTAGTTATACCTTATATTAGAAATTAAAACTAAATTAAATTAAATCACTCTCCCTATAATAATTAATAATCATTAAATTCATTTATTCAGATAATAATAATCCATGGTGTTAGTTTGCTTATAACTAGATGTTAGTACTTATAATTAACGACAGATTTTGTCCTTTGGACCAATTGGTGCATTACCGGACAGTTAAATTTTCCAGCAATCGCGGTTAGGATGCTGTTGCCACTCCCGCGGGTTCTGCTGAGTAGTGAAGCTGACTTTTTCCGCCAGCTATGAAACATTTCCACAGGGCAGAACATACTCTACTCAGATTCTTCTTTCTATTTCTTTTTATAATACTAATTACTAAAAGCTCTTCTTTATTATAGACGGATGCAAATTTTTTATTTCAAATAGGTGGATCTATGTATTCGACGATCGATGTGGCGCGGTGGGCGAAGGTCCGCCTGCGACGCAGAAGGTTGCGGGTTCGATTCCCGCCTCGGGACAATTGTTTGTACGATCTGCAGATATTTGTTCCGGGTGTTCTGGTCGTTTTCTATGTATAATAAAAAAAATATCTATATATGTAATGTATTGTATTATGTATATAAGTTATCTAGTACCCATAACACAAGCTTTGCTTACCATGGGGCTAGATAATGCTGTGTGGATTGTCCAGCATTATTTATTATTATTTATGTATTCATCTGATTTAACCAGCCTTTAATACCCACTGTATACAGGCATTTTCCTTACTTCGACACCCCAGGCGGTCTTGTGTTTGCTGCATCAACTCCTGCATCCACTCCTCATCACAATGTAATTTGACCATTAGGCAACATATGTTAGCTAGTGCAAAATAATATAATATTTTTGCTGTTTCAATTGAAATTTGTTATTTAAAATCTTCATTTTCATAACAAAAAGCTCCAAATGGACGTAATATTGAATGGTATGCAACCAGTACCACAGACTACTCAGGGATACTAACATTTCCCCTATGTAGAAAAGTACTTTGTGGATACTAAACCAGTACCAACTATAGCCATTTTGTTTTAGTAGTTATTATAGTTATTCTGTGGCTAAAGTAGATTTAGAAACTCTTTGACTGCAAATATACCATTGACCACAGCAATTTTCGCCCACAAATATTAATTTCGTAATTACATACATTAGGTAGTAGGTACTCTAAACTATGGTTTTATTCTCTTTGGCTAAACTCAAACCAAAATTTTACAAGAGCAACAACAATGTTTTTGATATAAAATCATAAATTTTTCGTAATTTTCTATATGAATTGTATAATTTTGATTGTGTTCTCCCAACACGTAAAAAAATATATCACATGTATATGTCGTTAATAGTAGAATTCTTATGTTTTGTGTTGTGTGTGGTATTTTGTAATCCTATAGTTTTGGTTGATTCTATAAAGGAACACTTAAGTGAACTCCGTGAAAATTTAAGAGTGAGTTACTTTGTTCTCTTAGAAGTCCGCGAAGTAAAGTAAACCTATATATGTATGTAGGTCAGCAAATTATTTAGAATCAAGTCCGAACCTATTAGGTCGTCACACACACGTCCATTATTAGTAAGCTTAATGTATATCTTGTGTGTGCAATAAAGAATATAAGACGAAAAACGAGTAATGTAAGTTAGTACTTTGGACATAGCGAAAATACCTACACACATACGTCCGTTACAGTAAAAGACCTTCCATCTTTGACCATGTATCAAAACAAGTATCATCATCATATCAGCCCACAAACATTCACAGCTTTACATTGGCCTCCCATATGATACCACCCTCTAGCTAGACCGTAGAACGTAGATAGAGAATTACTCTATTCTTAGTCTTCGATCTAGACCATCTAAAAAGCAATGCTTATTTATCAACTACTAGCTGCTCCCCGCGGCTTCGCCCCCGTGGAAATCTATGTGTCAAATTGTTTAAATAATAAAAAGTATTCTATGTTAGACTCCTGGTTCTAAGCTACCTCTCCACCAATTTTCAGCTAAATCGGTCCAGCCGTTCTCGAGTTATAAGTGTTGTAACAAACACGACTTTCTTTTATATTATATAGATTATGGCATGGTCGCACACTCAAGACGTCTCGTCCAAAGACAATAAAACCATCCGTTAGTCTTGTCGACCAAACGAGAGCCCGAGCGCACCAATCCAATTAGATACTCGTGCTTTGCCTGTCTCGGGGTTGCGCGACTTTCCACTATTATACTTCTTTGCTAAAACCTATTTACTTTACTCTTTAGTTCTGAGCCACCTCCATCTATCGACTTTCTGTTCAGCATCCATGTACCAACCTAAGAAATAAAATCGATAAAATTATCAGATTGGCCAACCTAGAGAAAAAAAAACATCATGAATAGAGGAGTACCCTGAAGTTAGGTGTCATAGAACATTCAAAACCTCCTTGATATCCACTACAAACTCAACCAAAATTGACAAGTGTAATTGTAAATGCCGCTTTGTTTAGAATTTATATGTCTGGTGTTGTGTATTGTATTCTGTAATCCTCAAGGCTGGGTTGATCGTTTGAGAAACAGGTGCACGCAGCTAAATGCAATGTTCCGAGACACAGTGAGTGGCAATTTGCAAAATATTTGAAGCCATTGAGTACTGTGCTGTTACCTTTGTTTCGAAGCTAACTGAACTTGAATGATAAGACATCATAAGATGCACTATGATATTATAATCCTAAATAAATATAAATCATGTATTTATTTCAGTAAACAAACGCATTCCATTAAATGGGAATTATCAAATTTATACATCACATATGTACTTAATTCTCCTGGGTGAATTAAGTGTACTATTTAGTAGAATTGAGTTGTTTTTTTATAAAATCTAAAATTCTGCAGATCGTACATACCCAAGAAACATTTTGGACCTATAACTTAGGTTTATATCACTAAAAGGTTGAGTAAACGTCGTATAAAGGTTTTTAGCGTACCTACGGGTTCTATAGAAGCGTTTGGTGAAACGTTTTTGCTCTGTAAGCTATAGAGCCAAATTATCCTATTACCTGTCGATGTAAAGGTTTACTTCACCATTTTATAGAGCCATTATAGACAGGTATTATAAACGTTTCAAATATGCCAGTACAGAGCAATATTACTCTATAGTAGTGTTTGATTCAGCTTTACGTATTTAATTTGCTCTATAAGGTTTCCCTGATTACCGTTTTATATATTGCGTTATAGCAGTGATGAATATCCAACAATAGAACCATTTAGTGACATCGTGGTTCCACAAATTACTGCAACCACAGAACAATAATATCCTAACGGAAAGAAGTAAGACTCCATAGAGTAAAAATGCCAACACTAGAGCACACTAGCGCCTCTAACTTAAGCCCACGGTAACTGGCGTTTGGCGGGAGCTTCAAATTAAATAGGCGCTCAATTCAAAAGGTGCCTTTTTAATTTCTCTGCGACTATAATAATTTATCAGACGAATGGTAAGTATTCAACATTTTGTTGAATATTCACCATTCACCTGACACAATATAAAATATAGAATTGCACCCAATACTTAAGGAAGGATTTTGGTTAAGTAATTAAAATGCCAATTTGGTCAAAACTGTGAAAAAATATATAATTTAGTAGGTAAATATAATATTCTTTTATTTTACACGTAATTCACCTTGTTTTCACAGTATGATATTAAATAAAGATAAAATACAAGCACTTTAAATGTTTTGTAGTATATTTATTTTCCTTTTCATTGCTTTCTTCGATGCTTCGTCCGTAAATCTCTATTTTTTAACAATTATGTAGTACCGTTTAATGCATAATGCATATTGTCGACACAATTATATGCAATTTATTTTTTTCCAAATGCTGGGAGCATCCTTGCAACCACTCAAAATCTACTTCATTATCTAATTTTTCTTTTAATGTTTTTTTAATAATGCGTCAAACATGTAAAGTGAAGTTAGTTCTTTTTTAAATCTACCGCCCGACACGGTTGTCATTCTCATTTTTGACAGTGTTCCAGGGACATTTGAGTGTCATGCCGAGACTTTGAGCATAAATGTTGTTGCTCTGTCTTACATATAGCGTCCTCTCATACATTTTATTTGTCCCATGGTACTTGTGCTGTTGGCATTTCATGCTTAGCTAGTTGATACCCACTGACTGCAACAGTCCATGGTCTTTAGTAGTGTTAACGACGCCATAATAGAGCATTTTTGCTCTATAGCGGATATTTCATCACCTTTATATTATAATTTTACTCATTATGGCGCCAGAAACTTTGACATGAGTACTATAGTTGGCCAATAAGGGTTACGGAGTTACCATTTTGCTCTGTAGTACAAAACTGCGGTACCTTTAATATTATATTAAT
The DNA here is from genome assembly GCA_943735965.1 of Eupithecia abbreviata. Classification (NCBI taxonomy): domain Eukaryota; kingdom Metazoa; phylum Arthropoda; class Insecta; order Lepidoptera; family Geometridae; genus Eupithecia; species Eupithecia abbreviata. The sequence goes on along the minus strand of OX030979.1, from coordinate 1,684,963 downwards.
ATTTTATTTTATTCAAAACTCAATAAACCGGAGGCGCGTTAAAATTCTAAATAAAAATAGTACTAATCTATCGGTAAAACTTTTGTCGCACGAAAATTTTGCAGTATTGAACGAGTTATTCAATGTCAAAATAGGATAATATAAACTAATCACGTTACAATCCTTGAACTGAAATCACTTTACATAGATAATTTATTTTTTCGACCGTGCCATCTGCCGATGCCGAAAGAAAGATATTTGTGATGTATTGGAATTACGGACTCTATTATAGAACAAATTGGCACTTTAATGGTAACACGAACGCTACTACAGTATAAAATGACACTAAAGTAGCGTTACTGTACCCACTATGTCAATAGATTGTCATATGATTACCACTATATCAACTTTATAGAACAAAAATGTCACCGCTAACACTTCTACAGGTCTACTATGTCACTATTTGGTGATATAATTGCGCCAAATCGGCTTTACTCGACCTTATTTGGGCCTCTATAGTACCAAAAGTGGTGTTTGAGAAACGTTCTATGGACTGCTATAGAACCAGAAATTGTTACTTGAGTACGTTTGTCCCAAAGCGGGAATCGAACCGCAGACTTCCGCCTTCACTAAAATTAGATTATTCATGAGATTACTATTTTAACTTTATTGACTACCTCTGTGGCGCGGTGGGTGAAGATCCGCCTATGACGCAGGAGGTTGCGGGTTTGATTCCCGCCTCGGGATACTTGTGTGTATGCATGTTTGGTTCCGGGTGTTCTGGTGGACATAGATATTTTTTTATAATACATAGATAACTATGTATTATAAAACATCTATCTATCTAATCTATTTTATTAAGTACATCATCTAGTATACCCATCATAACACAAGCTCTGCTTAGCTTGGGGCTAGATGATGCTGTGTGAATTGCCCAGCATTATTTATTTTTATAATATACCTTTCTTTTTTCTTTTATATAAAATCTGAGAATTAATATCTGCAGATCGTACAAAACGTCTGTTCCAAAGCGGGAATCGAGCCGTAGATTTCGCTGATAATTTTTTTTACTTTTTCAGGAAGAACAAGACGAGCAGCCCATTCCAAGGGCCAAGGCCGGTAAACGGAAACGGAAACGCAAACATAAGAAATCTGAAGACTAACGAGAGCAGAGCAGTGCACCTCTCACAGCTGGTCGGGCTGGGGCTAGGGAGGCATGATAATAACGGTAAGACCTCTTTTTGTAAAGAGGTATTAAGAATTATAATAGTGCTCTTCCGGCGTTTTCGCGGACGATTACCGGTCGCAGCACATATTGCGTCACACACGTCGCCGACATTACGTGCTAGTAAATAGGTTTATTTTATGTATGTTACATTAATTGGTATTTATTTTATATGGGCCGTAGTTTTTGATTATTTTCTTTCCTGTACTATCCCTTTGTGCAAACCTTTCTTCATGCAGTCAATTCACATACAAAAGATTTCAACGCGCAACTTCTTCTCTTGCTATAATAAAATAAAATTGGATCGCTCATGTATCCAATCGAGCCCTATACCTAAAACTATTAGCGTTTTAATCAACTTCAAACCTAAAAATATCCTAACATTTGGATCGACGACCTCAGTGTCGCAGCGGGTAATCATCTACCTGCGGCGCACTTGGGTACTCGATACCGCGGTAGAGATATTTGTATGCCCTATATCTTAGATATATATGTATATATATACTAGTTACGCCTCGCAGCTTTGCCCGAGTGGAAATCTATGTGTCAAATGGTTTATAAACCTACCTCTTGAATCACTCTTATCTATTTAAAAAAACTGCATCGATATCCGTTGCGTAGTTTTAAAGATCTAAGCATACTCGTACATTGGGACAGACAGCGGAAAGCTACTTCGTTTTATACTATGTAGTGATATAGTAGGTATATCAGAAGGCTCTTGTGCCTGGTCTGCTCTGTCTTATTGTGGGGTCAGGATGATGCTTTGGGAAAAGGTCCTATCCTACTAACATTATAAACGGTAAAGTTTGTGAGGATGTATGTTTTGTCTTCACGCAAAAACTACTAAATGAATTTTCATGATACTTCACAATAATATAGCTTACATATCAGAATAACACATGGGAAATACAATTCATAAAAATATATTGTATATTATCCAAAATATCTATCACCACGCGGGTGAAACCGCGGGACGCAGCTAGTAATATTATACACATTTGTTTCAGAAGATGCTCTCTCAGAGATGAAGAGCCAAGCGCTTATTGAGTCGAAGGAAGCCGAGGAGCAGAGACAACGACCAAATGCACACGCGCAAGCTAGACCCAAAGTTTAGATATAATATCGAGAAAAAAATCGAATTGAATACGATAAGTTTTACATTACCTTTATTTGCTCAACCTAGCGAAATATTTCGCTATCATTGATTCTTCTGCTAATTTTAATGTTGATCAGTTTATTTTCATTGATTCTTCTGCTAATTTTAATGTTGATCAGTATATTATGGTCTCGTCTGTTAATTTGCTCGTAACTATTAAGTATATCAATGTATTTATTATTTAGTTATTTCATAGTTTTATTTTTCTGATAATGTATGTACATATGTATATCTTAACTAAATATTTATTGTACTTTGAAATCCACACCATTGCCTATATCATTGGAGGTCAAAAATTTAATAAATGATTATAAAAAGAGTAATTAGTAGTATTTTTTGATCTTGATTGATTAACCTACTCAGATTTAGTGACCATTCCATAATTTTAAGACCAATTTGTCATTAAAAAAAATTATGGTTGACAATCCACACAGCGTCATCTAGCCTCAAGCTAATCAATTGTAGCTACATTCCTACTATCACCAATGCAACACAACACTCCGGCATCCATCCATCTTTCAGCGGAAATCATTTGGGAATACAAAGTTACAACAAACATCCAAACTTCCGCATTTATAATATTAGTGTGATCATGTTGGTGAACTTTTGATTAAATATAAATTATAATAAATATGAAACACCTTAAACTAGTAACTCAACCTAGCGAGTAAAATATGATATACCTCGTGCAATAGAGATAGATATAGGTATGTACTACAATAAGAAAATTTTACTATTCAACCAAAACTGACAGCACAGTGACATGCATTGATAGGATTCCCATTGCGATGTGTGAAGTTTATCTATTGAATAATAATTACTTATATTAAAAACTGTATTTTCAGTAAAATTAAGATAGAAAGCTATTCCATATAAAAACAACATATACAGGGAAACTGCGTCAAGTCTTCTCGTCATCCATACCGCAATGCTTGAAAACGAAAGTTTTCAACCAGTGCGTCCTACCCGTTATGACCTACGGAGCTGAGACGTGGACACTCACGATAGGGCTGGTCCATCAGTTCAAAGTCGCACAGCGAGCTATGGAAAGAGCTATGCTCGGAGTTTCTCTGAAGGATAGGATTCGTAACGAATACATCCGACAGAGAACCAAAGTTATCGACATAGCTCTAAGAATTAGCAAGCTGAAGTGGCAGTGGGCCGGCCATATCTCGCGAAGATGTATAATATTATAAAAGGGTTACCTAATTATTTACAAACGCCACTGTATTCACCTGACTTGACTTCTTTTATTTGGCAATAAAAGAAGATCACTGTATAATAAATAATAAAATAAAATCAGTTTATTTCAGGCACAGAAAAAGACCCATATCACAAACAAAAATACAGTGCACACAATAAAACAAATTAAAAAAATATCTATACTAAAACTAGAGCTAACATAGGTAAAATAGATATCTATTTTTTGTTTCCGTCCATGTGGACAGAAATCCAGTGCCTGTATATGGGATTGGCCAGGAAGTCAGATACAGCCTTCAGGATGGTGTTGTTGGAGCGAGTTAGTCGACTCCAGAAGGCTGCTATCCTCGTCCGTCTTATAGAAAAGAACTCGGGAACTCCCGCCTCAGAAAATATGTAAACTTTTAACTTTTTTTTAATTTGATGAAACTATGTAGTTTCCTCTCTAGTTGCCAGGTTGGCAACAAATGCCCTACAAGTTTGACAAGTCAAGTGACAGCTATGGAGCGATATCAATACTAGTGCAACCACTTTATGCAGCTTTCCAATCTACAATAAGACACCATCATCATCATCATCAGCCTAGATTAGTTCACTGCTGGACATAGGCCTCCCCCAAAGAGCGCCATAGCGCCCTGTCTTCAGCTTGACGCATCCAGCATCTACCTGCAGTCTTTCGCAGGTCGTCATACCACCTGGTCGGAGTCAGTAAGACACGTTTTATACAAATTCTGCAAGAAAATGCATGTTAATATTATCTAGAATTAATTATTATGTTTCACGGCTTCGTTCTTAGAGATTTATTTTACATATTGTAGAATGCTCCCACACACCAGCCTTACACTTACAACATGCTAAAAATAAATCGCTATAGTTTGACCGAAACCGCTGTACCGCGCCTGAGGTATGCGAGCGGCGAGACGGGGGGGAAATATCGGCCGCTCCGATCAATCAGTCTGCCGTCAACGCGTACTCTTGCTCGTTTTTCCTCGCCCCCCACCTCGCCGCACTTTCCTAAGGAGCGGTACAGCAGCGGTTTCGGTCAAACTATAAGAATGAAGCCGTTCGCATAATTGTGATCGAACTTCACTTGTTTCGTAAGTTCATTTGATCATTAATAATATTCTAAATGTGTTCCGAAATAAATAAATTAAAAATAAAATAAATAAACAGCAATAATTGTGTGTGTACTACCTAAAGCAGTACCTGCTTCTATAAAGAACTGTTTCTGTTATTCTGTTATTTTTTCTGTACTGTGCGTTTAAAAACCTAATTAAAATTCAATTTTTTTATCTACTTTCTACATTTTCAGCGCTGAAACTCGACTAGACTACTAGAAGATGTCTTACGGACAACTTTTGTAAGAATCGAGTTAATAAATAAATAATATTTTAAAACTATCATGATTATTAACGCTTTATCATGACGCTCATTTGGGGAGGCCTATGTCCAGCAGTGGACTAACATAGGCTGATGATAATGGTTATGAACACTAAAGTTATTTAAACGGGATATTTAGCATGTTTTCTTTTTTTTGGAATTTTGGAAAACTCGGAATTCAAGTCATGTTGAATATTCCGTTTAAATGACTTTAGTGAATTAATATTTTGTTTTTAGTTTAGAGACGATCGACAAAACGAAAGCGACAAGTACATTTTTAGACAGCCAACCAAGATCTCATGTTTCAGCTTTAAAATAAACTAAAGACCACACCCTTGTTTCCCTTTATAAAAGAGTATGTATTTATATAAGTAGGTATATAATTAGTTATATGTATTTATATTTATTTTAAGTAGGAACGTATTTTCATGCAATATTTTATAAATTAATATAATGCACACAGATCCCCATGTACAATCCAACGATCCTATCCATCCACGGTTGTCTGGTAGAGCTCTTGAGCGATAAGACCGCCAAATTGTCACATGTTATGTATTTTATTCGGTCTTGTTTGTTTTATTTTGTAAATGTGCAATAAAATAATTTTCTATCTATCTATCTATCTAAAGAGTAGGTACTTACAGGCTTGTTTTACGGTCGAAGTTATTCCCATAGACAGGGAGGTCCCGCTAGATCACACCAGCTTTTCCTACTAAAGCACCAATAAAACTTTCTTTCACATTTCATCCAATAAAGTCACCCTATCTAGTACCGCTGAGTAACAAACAACATGACCCTGCTCATTTCTTAGTGCGTTTACCACAACCGTTACCACTTACACTATACTTTACCACCCGGAATGGAACACGATTGTAACGGATCCTATCTTGAGCCTTCTGGTTGCATCCAGCCCCACCTGACCCTTAAACCAGGACCTTGAAGCTCTTATCTCTTGAGTTATAAAGTTGAAAGTCGAAGAGATTTGAGGTCAAAGGGAATGATTTCTTGGATGTGATGGGGCAGGGAAATTGGCGTGTAATTATGATTAGATCGCCGTTTGAGATTGTTGATAAAGTTAAGGTAATTGCAGGAGATTGCATTAGGACATATAACTTGATTATTTAGTTCCCGGTGATAAATCTTCGTTGTATTCAGGAGTTTATTCAGTTTTACGTTACAATCGTGGATAGACGTACGAGTTGGGCGTCGGTCGAGTCAAGAAGAGAAATTACAAGTCAAAAAGGGTCAAGTGTGAGCACTAATCAATTTGACATTGACAATTATAAATTTCTAGACTTCTTGGAAGGCTGGAACAAGGGTTGTTTAGTATAAATACTTATTTTAATTGCCTGTGCGAAAATTATGACATCTACCATTGAACCCGTAAAACCGAATTTATTATCTATATTAATAGTATAAATAAAAAAATAAAAAATAATGCTGGACAATTCACACAGCATTATTTAGCTCCAAAGAGACAGAGAGCAGAGCTTGTGTTATGGTTTACAGATAACTGATATATTTAATACAATATATTACTATAGATAGATTTTTTATATACATAGAAAACGACCAGAACATCTGAAAGAAATATCTGCAGATCGTCCAAAGATTTGTCCTGAGGCGGAAATCGAATCTGCAACCGCCTGCGTCCTTCACCCACCGCGCCACATAGGTCAATCAGCAGATACCTACCTTTAGAAGTAGGTAAGTAAGTTACTACTAAAACTAAAGTGATCGAGCAATTTTATGTTTTGTTAGTTTTTACTGACCTTCTTTACTGTGGCCTTGATACTGTATACACTTTATAATTATTCTCACATCAATCTTCCTCAACACCTCGTGATTGATGTCCGTTCAAATTATTCAAAAGCTTCATGTTCATTCATTCGCAAAAACTATCTCTTCAACACCAACATAAATTACTCTTTATTCTAATAACACAAATAACAACTCAGGCGCATTTAATTGCACTATGCATCCCGCCTATTATCACCTAATAACCATTAACAAATGGTCGATCGTTTCTAAAGAAACCTTACGCGCAAAGGGCCAAGAAAGCCTGGATATTGAATCACCCAAATAAAGATGGCATCGCTTTCCAAACGAAAGGTGTCGTGCAATTATCCCGCGGAGTAACGTGAGGCAATTATGATCTTTTTACCCGAGGTCCGTTAGCTTAGTAGGGGCAAAAACGGACCGTCTCAGTGCTGGCTCTCTCACGAACGAACGCGGACGCGGACGCTCATCATGGCTAGAATTTTGCTCGTGTTTGTCGCTATAGCTTGTTTACACCAAGCAGCGGCTCGCCCAGTCAAGAAGACCCTGAACTTCAACATGTTCTTGCTGCGGCCGAAGCAAGAGACGTCAGACAGAGTTCTACTGACCACAGACGGCGTTTCGAGATTCGGGCCGCTGCTTGAATACTTGGTGCAGCGCTTCCAAGGTCTCATGTCGGTCAGAGTGCCGCCAGAACAGCAGGTGGGGTACTCAAACCCTGAAGCAATAGTTCCCGACGCAGCAGAGAATGAGGTGGATTCCCTGCCTCAGTCACGTGCGCCAGGGGTGGTCGTGCGGCCTTCGAGCACCAAACCTGGGACTTTCGAGGTCGAAATCAACGTGCTGGTCGATGACGGGCAACCTGACGAGAAGAAACAGTGACTGATGGAAGTGATAACATGATAACAGTTCAGCATTTACTAATCTTAGTTTAAGATAAGAGTATTTATTTATTTAATCTTGCCATAATTGAAATATAATATAAGTTGTTCGGTAATTATTATTTCTGTATCGTAAAGTTATTGAATTAGAAATTAGAATCATACAACTACTAGTTTATGGACGTGTCTCTAGAAACTTGCAGTTACAATTCTATTTAGATTTTATGATGCCCATAAAATGCAGAAAGGAAGTGAAAGCTATCAATGACAAAACATTGGAAGCCGGTTTGTTGATTCTCATATATATGCGAAATTACATAATTTACGTACAAAATGCAAATAACACTCTCAATCGGTCGTAGTTTGTTTAGTCTAATTTTCTTTTCTCAAATGATTAGATTAAGAATTAATGATGAATCGTAAAATATACATTAGCGGAGCGTACATGACTGAGTTTAGTGGACTAGGTGAGAATAAAATTTGTATCCTACATTTTATAAATCGCAACATTTGTAGGTACCTACCGACATCATTTGTCTGCAATGCATCAATGACCGCGAAGATTAAGCAGTGAAAAATATATATTTGAACTGAGAAATATTACCTACTTTAAAGATAGATTAGGTACCTTCCTTAAATAGTTCAATAGTATTTCAATGCATATTTCATAGAGAGATACCTAACTTAAAAAATATAGAGTCATGCGGGTTTTATAACCCGCGTTGTATAAAACAGGTATTAGGTAAGCTATGATACCTAACTATGCAGTATTTTGCTCACGACTTGTCAAGCATTAGCCATAAGCCTGCAATTTACCCGCAGATTGAATGTCAAACATTCCAGACCCGTTAGATATATTTACAACAGCCTTCTCGATTCTCTATCTCGTCGTACCGACCGTGAGGCGAGCTTCTCGGGAAATAGGGAAATTATGTACATATTTTTGAAATAGTTCCAGCTTTTCCATCGAGCTATAATTTCCACTATAAGAAGGAGTTTAGGTCGACGTCGTACATCGGCTGATGAAGTAGTTCTTTGTGATCTTTGTTTATTATAATTTAAAGTTTCAAAGATAATTACGCCCGAATATTCAAAAGCAACTCAGATTTCACACATCTGGGTCAATCACACCTAGATGCGACGCGACGTGACGTTGCATTGCATGCGCTTTCATTCAAAATATAACTTTAATTACGCATAAAGGTACAAATCTGGCAAGTATGTAGGTACAAAGAAGGCATAATACGAAAAACTCCCGCAGCGCCGATTAAATATGGGGGTTAACCTCCATAATCTTTAGTCGTTACGATCCTCGACCACTATTCAACCTCTACTCCAACTCCAAAAGCGTTTCGATATGCTTGATTGTAAAAATCCCTTAACTCGAACTAACCTTATGTTCTCATACGAGTATAGAAGTTAACTTTCAGCTCATGGTATCTAGCGACCTACACTGAATGCTCCTCGAGAGAGCTTGTTGTTATTTATAATGGATTTTGGAGACTTATCGAATAAGCATACAGAACTCGAGTATGTTTTGAAGGACTGCTCAAGGCACTTCAGACGAGTTTGAGTGAAGGATTAATTGAAGAATTACGAAATCTTTAATATCATAATTTAAAATTATGAAGTGCTGCAGTTTCTTTGTGTGTATTTTTCACAACTCTACTATGAGTCATTTTCATTATCACAATAAGTCAAGCGTGGACCCAATGGTCAGAATTAAAATTATCTTTCAAAGAACACCACCAACAACTACGTGGTTCAACCGTCTCGTCGTGGAAAGCTTCCGGTAATCGTACCGCATAATGTGAAATTCTCTAACGAGATGGCAAAAACGATAATGATGTAAACTAACATACAAACGCAGACTTCGGATATAACAGCTTGTAGATTACTGCACTGGACGAGTTTTTGTAGCGATCTGTCTTAATAGGACGTCAATAATTTCACATATGAAGAGAAAATGGTGCAGGAAGGTACAGTCAAAGACAAATGTTACTAAAAAGTTTTAGCAAATTGACTATATACCTGTATGTACTTAACAGGTATTGTCAATTAGATAAAACTTTTCGCATGAACCTAAAATGTTGAAAGTAGACCATTTTTATTGTGGTCGTTATCTGTAGGTACATAACTTAAATTTACTCATAGATTTTAGCTTTTATCATTTTTATTATCAAAAATTTATGAGAGCTAGTCTCTTAACGGTGCAATGATGCAATTTCCTCCTCTTTTCTCTTTCGAATGCGGAAAGGGAAAGGTAATTCCCATTTTTTTTTAATAAAAAGTACCCAGTTAAAAAAATAAATAGGTATAATATAATAATATTATGCATACTTCTTACTTTGTAATAAGTCTGGTAACATATATATGTATATAACGCGCAAACGGCTGAATTGATCTAAATGAAATTTCGCAGGTATTAATGGCTATGGACTACCGGCTACCTTACCCAGGGAAAACGCATCTAAAGTCATAGGCCATAGCCAGTTATATATTAAATAAAAGTAGATAGTTAAGGTAGCATCAACTTTAAATTAGCTCATTTATGTATCTACCAGGTTCTTATCACGATTGTTTTGTTTGACTTATCATAGCCTAGCCTTGGTCCAAATAGCATTAGCATTAAAAAAACAAATAAAATATTTACCTACGTTCTTTAAATTTTATGTCTTAATTTAGTGTCCCTTTGTGCGTGAGTGCGTGAGATAGATTACCCTAATCGACGTGTCGATAAAAGAATACGATCAATTTATGCGAGCAAAGGTTGTTTTTTTTTTAATAAAAACTAAATTCTGCTCGCGGCTTTGCTCGCGTTGTTGTTGATCGCGAGGATTCCAGGCGTAGAGCTGTATTTATGCAAATTTCAGGTAGTGATTCGTTCAGTAGTTTTGGCTTGAAGGCATTAAAAAATAACAAATATCCATCTACCCATACTGATCTAAACTTTCGCATTTATAATATTAATATCGTATTGTTAAACTCAAACGAGAATCAGCAACTTTCCAAACGCTAGGTATAGGTACACATATAGATAAAGAAACCTAATGAACAATAACCTACCTGAGTAAAAAGTGTTCAAAAGCAAAAGATAATGTTAATAAAGACAATCCTAGTATTCTAGGGTTCCGTATCCAAGAGTGTCAAAACAGAATCCTTCGGCGTCGTTGTTCATAACAGGGCGTCCATCACTGGGACCCGTAATAACTAAGTAGAGAGCCAATTCAAACAGTTTTATCCAAGGAGACCCCAAGACACCTAAAAGAAAGCGTTAGTTAATAAATATTTTAGGTTTATTTTATGGTACGGAATCCTTAGTGCGCGAGTAGAATCACACTTACGCAGGTTTTATGCTTTTATTTTTATAATTTTTGCCTTCATAAACAAACCCGAAAGAAAGTGGAAGGTCAAGGAGCGCAGTCAGTAGGTCAGTGTGCTGGCACCCTGGTGGAATAATAATGTGATGGGCAGAGAGTTATTGTTCAGAGTTAGACGTGCCAGTGTCGTGGACACATCCTGTAGACTTAATACGTTAGCAGTTATAAAACAATTTAATGTTAATAAAACGTCAGTGGTTCATCATTAGAGAGCCATGTGATCTTCTGTCGGTGGACTTAAAAATATCATGTTCTGTTTCATTTTGATCAATAGTGACGCGTATACTAAAAATGAGGTGGAACGAGCGAATAAGTGCAAGTAAAATGAGTTCGAATATAGTGATAGTGATAATTTTGCGGTTGGCAATAGCGCAGGCAGCTCCGACACAGATGACTTTGATGCAACAGTTGCAAGGATTGACGCAGCAAATGACGTTGCACCAAATGACGGAGCAACAATCGCCGTTGCGACAAAATATGCAGGAGCAAACACCATTAGAGCACATGATGCAAGACCACGTGCCGATCCATCAAATAATGCAGACGCAGTTTCCGTTCCGAGAGTTGCAGCAACCCATGGCAATGCCTCTATTGCAACCATTGCAACCTACGCAAGGGACAGCACAACAGCAACGGTTAGCACTGCAAGAACAGATGTTTGCTCTACAGCAATTCCAGGCGCTGCAAAGAATGGGTTTGGTGCCGTCCCCTATGTCAATGTAAGTTTTAAGATGATATATTTTGAAACTCTTTTGACTACTTAATATCAAAAAGGAATAAAAGAATCAAAATTTGGTTTCAGGAACACGCAACCAATATTAGTGCTATATCCAGATTATGAACCTGATAGACACACAGATGATTTTAAAACAAATAGATATAAGCATCAAACTACTGAACAAGGAGATGAAGATTCCGAAGTCATAGATGCAGCCCCAACTGAAGAATTTGATACCATTCCGAAGATGAAGGCGGTTTTACTGATGCCGAATACTAGAGGCATTCTTGGAAGTATTATACAACAAATAACATTTTTGCCGATTGAAATTAACGTACCAGATACTATAGGTTGGATTTACAATGGTATAGCTGGTATTATAGCAGGGTTTGGACAGAGATTGCCATTTAGGCCACAGACACCGGTTGGGGAGACTCCGAACGAAGGGAATGTGAAATCGATTTGGAATAATAATCGGCAAAAACTGCCGATTGTAATTATGCCTTTAGGGTGAAATTATACAGAACTTATATTATTAAACTCGGTTTTAGAATCCTTTAAATTTTTTTGTAAACAAAGGGTTTATTAACAAAACGAAAGAAATATTTATAGACAAAATTTAACGACGCTGGTAGAGTTGAAGCAAATCGCAATACATACAAAACAATTTTACATATTGTAAGAAAGCTTCCATCATTTCAATAGTCGAAAATGTGGACTTTTTTGTGTTTTAGTTTTGAATGATTAGGAACCTTGCTGTTTGGTAAGTTTTCATTTACCTTTTTTTATTTTTTGACATAATATTACCTTGAATTCTAGAACAGATTAGGTAGAACTATAACTAACCTTCCTATATCCTACTAGATATGAGTTAAAGCTGTGTAATACAGTTTTCTATTCCCTCTATGTTAATCTTATAGAAGCCAATCTAGGAACATCGTGTAAGCCAACTTTAAATCTCAGAAAAGACACGTACAAAAATCAAGTAAAAAATGTATGAAAGGGTATATGTAATTTCACAAGAAACAACTATAATTATTCAAAAATCATCTGCTTTATTGTTCTTAGGCATTTATTACATGCATATATGGTAACCTTAAATATTGCTTAGGTAGATAAGATAAAATAACTACTAGTAGGTATACCTAAAGAAAATACGTAAAGATAGAGGCTCCACCAAACTCCGACCGTGTCATGGCAGAATAACGAAGCATGTTTTGAATGTATAATAAACGGATAGAAATCTAGTAAAATAACTCATTGGAAACATCCCACATTAAAGATATAACCATTAACCTAACCTACTTGCTACATTAAATGGCAACGTTAATTACTCTGTTAATAGTCTGGACATAGCGTCGTATACAAGCTACGATTTCACTAGACTATCCAACTATCTACAGAGAAAGGCGGACGTATATGTCTCTGACCATGTTGACTTGCACTGAAGGAAAAGTCTAGAGAAAGGTTTCAATGAAACGTGGACATAAATTTCACTGGTACTACCCAATATTCAATTTATCTCTGGTTTTGCTTATCGGCAGTCGTATTTTGATATTTTTGTAAAGAAAATAAGAGAAAATGTACCGTATTGCTTTGAGAAAAGGGTTCCCGAAAACATTAGGACACATAATGTATATTTGGAGAAGTCACTAACTCCTGAAATATAGTTTATGCTAGTTCAAGAGTCTATGGATTCATTTTATATCATTGTATGTTTACTTGTGTCAAATAATATTTACTAAAGTAAAGACTATTTGACATTAAATTATTATTATTATTTATTAAGCTTAATTTATTGAGTTTAATTTAAAAAAAAAAGCTTGGCAGGATGAGAAGGGGTGATGCACGGAAGCATTACTGCCAACATATATCAATTTAACTGTAGATAGGAAAACTGGACAAGTTGAATATTGCGATACATAATTAAAAATGTATAATTGTTTTCTGATATGTTTCACAAAAACTACGTGTAAAAATAACGCTTAAATCAACTGATGTATAGTTGATATTACTGTGTTTTTCCGTATTGAGAGACAGTATCACTATCCACCGGGTATCCAGGGTTGGAAGCTTGCTGACCAGCTTCGTTCTTCGCGACGATCACAGACACTGGGTAGTTGAAGCTGTAGAAGAAACCACGAGGAGGACCCTGGTAGAGGAAAACGAACGTTAAATATATTGAGGTAAGGTTGATTGTGGTGAAAACTTTACTTGAAAGTCGTCGTAAGTGAATATTCATTATGCATGCATAAACTGAGCCTAATCAAATACATTTTCTAAGGTCATTTCACGTCAGTACCTACACCACACTTCGTCTCGCAAACACGGAGTTCGTAAAGCCGGAATCACACTATTGAAACGCTACGCCACCCGCCGAAATGCCATGCAGGTTGAGTTGCATTAAATCGTATGTTTTTTTTTAAACGCGAGTTGCGTTTTAGAAACATTCTGGTTCCCTACTTCCGAACGCGCGCTAGTCCTATGGAGATTTGGTTGCATAGCGATGCAGGCTACTTTTTGACATTAACATTTCTAAAGAAATAAATGTTAGCATACTTTCATCAATAAACAAATTAATACTCACAGTAGGTTCAGGCTCCGTAGTGGTGGAGTAGCCTTGGTTCTGTCCACTGTACGCTTGACTCTGTCCGCTGTACTGTTGGCTCTGTCCGTTGTACTGTTGGTTCTGTCCGCTGTACTGTTGGTTCTGTCCGCTATACGCTTGGTTCTGTTCGTAAGCCTTGCCTTCTCTAGCCTGACTAGGAGCAGCCACTATAGAATCCTGCTGTTCGGAAGCCTGCGATTGGTAGTCGTAGCTTTTCTGGTAGTTTCCGGTAGGCTGGGCCTGGTAACTCTGTTGGTAGTTCTGGGAAGCCTGGCCTTGGTAGCCTCCTTGGTAGTTTTGTGGAGGAGACTGGAGGCCTTGGTTGGCTTGGTAGTTTTGGGAAGATAGGCCTTGGTATCCTCCTTGGTAGTTCTGGGTAGGTTGGGCCTGCTGGTAGCTGTTCTGGTTTTGAGATGCTTGGGCGGCCGCGGCACTGTAATTTAGATATTTAATAAGAAAACTATGTATATTGTTAATGTTGCTTCAAAAATTTGAAGTTTGAAGTGGAAGTTCTTAGTAAAGACCACTTTTATCTGTATTATTGTGGATTCAATCCTAATCCTTGTATCCTGTCTGTTTAGATATCATAGGAAGAGTTTTTCTGAGTACTTCCGAGCGGCGTGGATAATCGATATTGATGCTATGAGTTCGGGTGGATATATTAATGCACAAATAAGACATTTTCTCGTGTGGGGGTATATTAATAGAACTCTCGACGTGGGAGTTTTTAACGATCATTGAATTTTGGCAATGGCTAGAGTATATATCAACATACCCAGGGTGCAGATTGGCATAAGCAGCCTCATTCCAAGCCTTCTCGTGGGCGATGCGTGCAGCCTTCACTTCAGGCGCCTCCTCGACTTGCTTCGGCACGTATTTAGGGAGATTGTCTTCCTGGTGGAAACCCTGGCTGTCAGCCCAGTATCTAACCTGGAAGGAATAGGGAATATTATTGATGACCGATGGTGCGGTGGGCGAAGGTCCACCTGCAACGCAGGAGGTTGCGGGTTCGATTCCCGCCTCGGAACAATTGCGTGTACGATCTACAGATATTTATTTCGGGTGTTCTGGTTGTTTTCTATGTATAATAAAAATATCTATGTATTGTATCGTATTATGTACATCAGTTATCTGGTACCTATAACACAAGCTCTGCTTAGCTTAGGGCTAGATAATGCTGTGTGAATTGTCCAACATTATTTATTATTAAAATTTAAATTAAAATTATTATAGATTGGTTTGGTAAAGACGTGTTTTGAAAATAAGTACTCCGTATTCACGACTTACAAATACGTTACGTCTAAAGTCACTGAGATACCTACCTACGTCTATATTTGTAATTTATTTATTCTAAGTATTCATTACAAAGTAAATATTGTAGGTAGTTAAATATATATCCAATACATACGCCAAATCACTGGATTTTCCGAAGGCGTAGGTGTTTGTAATAATGTAGTGTGCTAGTTATTTATTTCTACATACTAGAACTGAATATTGCCTTTTTAATTTAACTCACATTATTTCAAAATACTCACAAAAATATAATCGTAATCTGTAAGAAATTAAATAATATCCAATATATCGTTTTTTTTATATTATTTATTTTCTTAGAGATTACCACGAGTGCGAGGGCTTACGCACTATAATACCAAATCTTTATAACCATAATACAATAAAGCTGCTAGTGCTAAGTAGTAGGTTCTGTGTACTTTAAACAATTTTGTTTTAAACTTTTCTGTGTCTTGTGGTAAAAAGAAACCTCTAGCTAATAAACGAACGAACAATAATGTCCTCCATACCTGGATATCATTACCGCCATAGCCTGGCGCCTTGTAGGTGTATGATCCAGTGACGTCACCAGACCGCTGGCGGTTCTCGACCTTGGAGGACTCGGGGGCCTTGTAGCCGTATGCGTACGCCCCTAGGCCGTCCTGTCCGTGGAACTGGGACGCGTCGTACACCTGGAATAACGACGAAAAGGCTGAGAGAAAACTTTTGGAACTATCATGGTTATTAACACAAAAGTCACTTATAACGGGATATTTACAATGATTTGATTTTTAAGTTTTCCAATACTTCGGCACAGTTTCATGCGTCACGCCATGATCACGGAATAACAAGTTTCATGAAACTGTGCCGAAATATTGGAAAACTCAAAAATCAAATAATGGTATATCCCGTTATAAGTGACTTTTGAGTCTGAGAGAAGATTCCGAAATTACGAATAAGAAGAAAGAAATCGTAAGAGTACAAATTCTAATGTACAAAAAATCATTAATTTTCGAAACCGCCGTTACAGCCGTTATACATCAAAAACGATTTCATAGGGTATCCTTGTAAGTTATTTTTGTAGCAGACTTTAATACCAAAAAATAGCTAGGAAAAGTCTAACTTGTTCTGAAATAAGCACGTCATCAGTATCAACTGAGATACAGGTTTACTTAACTTGTTCAGGCAAATGCATTATTCTAGACCTTAAGAACATAAGATAAGACTCACGTAATCCATTTAGTCCTAAGTTATTTTGAATAAAATAATTTATTATTATTATCTAGAAAAAGCTTGTCTTGACTCGGCCTCCAAGGATTTTCCCTGATTAGTGGGTAACATGTTGGTAGTAATGACACAGAAAACCGTAAAGAAAAGAGGTTTACATAATTTAACCTACCTCTTCAACATAGTCGTCGGTGTTCTCGATCTCTTTGCCGTTCTTCCAGTAGTGTCCTAGAGTGGGGCCTGCCTCAGCGCTGCGAAATCTCGGGTCGTTGAATTTGATCTGAAAAAGAACAATGAAATATTATACTAACTTTTGTTGTTTTTACATAAGCTGTGAACTCGTATTTTCTGAGCACCACCTTAAGGCCTCGAGACCCTGAAGGAAGAGATAGCTCAGATTCCCCTTTAACTATAAAGTTAACGTAGTATAGGACGCCCACCGATCAGAAGGGGCGACGATCTGCGAAAGACTGCAGGTAGATGCTGGATGCGGCAAGCTGAAGATGACGGCTCTATTCAGGGAAGCCTATGTCCAACAGTAGACTAATATAGGCTGATCATGTTGATGATGATGATGTTGACGATAAAGTTACCTACCTATACGAGTACCTATCATCGGTAAACATTAATATTATACTGACGTAGGTAGCTAGGTATAATATCAGTCGGAAAATGCGCTTGACCTTAACCTTTACATTCATTCATAATGCTTGTTGACATTGGTTCGTAATGTATACCTAAATCATCATTATTTTCTCGAAGGTATTCTTTAGTCTTCAGTCTTAAAATAAGCATCTTATCTTTCTACGCTAGTGTGAATGTTTTCACAATGGGCAAGTTCCTTTCTATCTCAAACACATCAATGTTATTTAGGTCTCTTGTCCACTTAAAAACCGGCCTGCGGGCGAATTGTCCCTTTTCTTTTCTGAAACACTATTAGTGGATAAGATAACTTGACCGAATTGATAGTGCGACATAAGCACATGTTATGTCCATCATTCTAAATTCTATTAAATTCTTAATTCAGTCACTACGTGATATGTAGGTTCTGTGTGTCCAACATGTCGCTCATCACGAGCGCGTCAGGGAAGACGCGAGGTCTTAATTCATAAAATTGGTAGAAAGTAATCTATATATATAAAAGAAAGTCGTGTTTGTTACAACACTTATAACTCGAGAACGGCTGAACCGATTTAGCTGAAAATTGGCGGAGAGGTAACTTAGAACCAGGAGTCTAACATAGCATTCACACACAACATTTTTTTTATAATTTAAACCATTTAACACATAGATTTCCACGGGGGCGAAGCCGCGGGGCGCAGCTAGTAAATAAATAAATAATAAATAATGCTGGACAATCCACACAGCATTATCTAGCCCCATGGTAAGCATTATTTATTATATCACCCTGTAGTACTTACAAGAGGTAATACATTGGTGCGCGCAGACAGCTGAGGAGTTGCAAAGGGAGGACTGTTGATATACTTGGCTGCCTCTTCAGGGTCCAGGTCGATTTGGAAGATGTTGGCGGATGCTGACGCCACTGCCAGCTGGAACAACAGAAATATTCATATTCATTTAATTATTGCATACCTACATACATGTATGTCATAGTCTCTGTTAATATTTTTAAAATTATTTTGTTAAAACTCTAACGATCAGTCTGTTCACTAGTTTTGTGTAAATTTGTTGATAGACTTCACCGGTCTAGGTAAATCTTTATTGTACCTCTTTATATTGTCTATGTCCTGTCTGTCTTCCAAATAAATTAAAATAAAATACATTGTCACATTATTTAAGCTTAGGTGTTATTAGAGGCAGGAACGAACTTAAAAAAAAAAAAAAAAAAACTGAAATGCGATGCGACATGTTGAAACTCGTGAGGTATTTTCGAATTATTATACATACATCTATACAAACCTTTGTGGTTTCCTTCGTGTTATTTTTAAGCTTTTATATGTAACAATATCTTTAAGTTGGTAAATAAATAAATAAACAATAAAAATATTTTTAGGTTTAAGGCTGTGTAATCTAGGCAGCAATATATATACCTACATAATGATTGCCATAGATAGAGGTGAGACTGAAAAGTAACTAGGTGCCTCGGTAGGCATGTAAAAGACTCAACTTGGTTATATATCATAATAAAAACAGACACCTGATAATTCGACTCGTCACATACTGTGCCAATATCTTGGCACAGTATTTGTCAAATATGAACATAGGTATTGGAAAACTCAAAAATCTAATCATGGTAAATATAAGGTTAACAAAAACCTTTTTCCCCGCCGAAATCGAAAATTTTAGGGATATTATTTCATTTCATGGTAAATATCTCGTTACCATGATAGTTTTAAAAGTTTTATTAAGGTTATAAGTAGATATCACAATGTATCTATGTTAGTGGTAGGTAGGTACCTAAAAATTAGGTTGTTTTTCAGTCTAAATAATTTTAATTGGGAAAACCCGAAATAAATATTTAGATTTTGTTATTTTAACAATTGAATTCCTACACATTGCTTATGAAAAACTTACTCAAGTATGTATCTCTAACTAGAAAAAAACTTGAAAATCCCCAAGCCGTTAGGTATTTAACTAATTATGACCACAAGAGTTTTTGTCCATTTTAAGGAGCATTTAAAATAGACAAAATTATATATTCAGTCATGTATTCACATCCGGTAGGTATAAAACCGGTTCGAGTTGAATCGTCTTAATTCATAATTTATAACTAGGTCTTGACCGCGGTTTCACACGCAATTTTCCGAGATAAAAGTAGCTTTCCAGGCCTAGAGCATATTACACATCTATGCAAAATTTAAGGTCGATCCGTTTATCAGTTTTGCCTTGAAGAGAGAATTCTTCAGGGTGAGTGTAGGTTCTAGTCGCCGGTGGTTTGTCCAATACATACATAGATTCGTAGTCAACATGCTCACGTACATAATTAAAACTGCGATAGTTTTTGAGATATCAGACATTCACCTAACAAAACATACTAACTGCCGTGTTTATATTTGTTCCGGGTGTTCTGGTTATTTTCTATTTATAATAAAAAAATATCTATCTATGAAATATATTGTATTATGTATATCAATTATCTAGTACCCATAACACAAGCTCTGCTTACCATGGGGCTAGATAATGCTGTGTGAATTATCCAGCATTATTTAATATTATTATTTATTATTAAATTAACTACATACCTTAATTTTTGATACTGGTTTTTCAAAAATTAAGGTACAAACGAGATATTTTTCATAAAATATATTTTATTACCACACTAGATGCCCGTGACTACGCTAGGGCAGTTTCTTTGAACATGTTTTAAGGTTATTTCTATCCCATCCATAGGATTAAAGTAGCCTATGTTTTATTTCAGATCTAAAGCTACTTGTATTTCAGTCCAATCCGTTCAGTAGTTTTGGCGTAAAGAAGTAACAAACATCCATCCATCTAAACATCCTTATCTCCGCATTATAATATAAGAATGATTCAACTGGTAAGTACCTATGTTAATAAAAAAAGGCAGTTCTACCACGTTATCTTGACCACGTCAAGGCAAAACCATAGGCATTAGACACGCATAAGTCGTATTCTGGACCTATGACGCCATTTTGCCAATATTGTCTCGTGTTAACTCACGTACAAACAACCGTTTAAATTGCGTTATATATAAGCACACGAGTTATGATAATTGAGTGGACCTTGTGCCTAGTGCTATAGAGAGCAGTTTATTTATTTATTTACTAGCTATTTACTAGCCGTTTCCCGCGGTTTCACCCACCTTAAATTCGAATTTCACATTTTTTAAATATAATATACCTACCTAGCTTATGTCACCCGGGGGATAGTTTAGCATTCCAACGGAGAAATATTTTTTAAAATAGGTCCAGTAGTTTCGGAGCCTATTGCATATGCAAACAAACAAAAAATCTAATCTTTCCTCTTTATAATATTAGTATAGACTAGTTGAATGGTTGGATAGACTCGCTGTGCCCACAACTAGGCTACACAAGATAAATGTATCTTTTAAAGGGCAATGTATACGCTTCTACAACAAAACTCCAAGTGAGTTGCAAAAATTATCAATAAATAAATTTAAAAAAATTGTTAAACTCATTCTTTGTAAAAAAGCTTATTACAAAATATCAGATTACTTAGAAGATAAAAAAGCTTGGAACGAGTTTTGCTCCAACTCAAAATCTACCAACTTACAGATAAGCAAATCAAATGTACTAGACACATAAGTTATGAATATACTAGTGGTTTCTTCTCACTTCTTCCACTGGTGGACAAAAAATTGAAGTGAACTATAAAATATGACCTGTCTAAGTGCTTATTTGTAAGCTTAAAGAAATAAAAACTTTTCATTTTCATTTCATTTTCATTTTCACTTAGCATCGCTTTAGCGTAAAAAATCCTGTAAACATGTTATTTTCTCATTAAATAAAAAAGAGATAAAACTTGGAGTTCTTGGATGTCGTCGTTCTAAGCCAATCATCGTCATCTAAGCGTTAATTTATTGACTCTACAAAACTCACCGACTAACTTACTTCCACCTCTATCATTTGATATAGTAAATATCAATAAATACAGATGGAAGATTGGCACATGCCTCCGAAATAGATTTAAGTTAGCGACATACTGTCAATTTGTTAGTAGAAAACGTATCTACAAGACAAATAAATAACGATATTATGACTCATGCAGGTTTTTGTTATTATAGTGCGTAAGACCCCGAGTGCGAGGGCTTACGCACTATGTAACAAAATCATTAATATCTTTATAAAATTAAATAATATCCAAAAAAAATTCTATTTCTACGGGACTTGAACCCGCGACCTTTTCTTCAGTACGGAGACGCTCTAACCAATTAAGCCACAAAGTCAAGAATGAATGAATGAATGAATTGACACTTTATTGCACTAAAAAAAACTTAATCTAAACTAAATCTTAACTAAATCTAAATATTAACAAACAGCACAATAGGCGGCTTTATCGCTGACAGCGATTTCTCCCAGGCTTAAGTCAAGTAACCGACGAATCGACATTATTTGAATAAATATATTAGATATTAGATTTAATTTGTTAAGATGACTCATAATGTACGTAGAATTTCATTGACAAATAAAAATGAACACAAAACAAATGAAGTACATATGAACCTTATTATCATAGACAATATCCAATATGTGCCGTTTAATTTCTTACAACAATAGTTAACTTAAGCTTAACGCACCTATTGGTATGGTATATACCTATAGTGCAACTATTTATTGTAAGAGATAAATACTCGTAAATGCGTGGAAAAATAATACCCATATATTCTGTGAAACCAACCATGAAATACCTATACCTAGATACATAAAGTCTCTGATAATAAATAAATAAATAATGCTGGACAATTCACACAGCATTATCTAGCCCCATGGTAAGCAGAGCTTGTGTTATGAGTACTAGATAACTGATATACATAATACATTACATAGATAGATATTTTTTATTATACATAGAAAACGACCAGAACACCCGAAACAAATATCTGCAGATCGTACACACATTTGTTCCGAGGCGGGAATCGAACCCGCAACCTCATGCGTCGCAGGCGGACCTTCGCCCACCGCGCCACATCGGTCGTCAAATAATATAAGATAATGTTAGAGGTATAAATACAATAAATAAAAAATAATAAAAAACATGAAATACCTAGTTAAAATTTAACCCTGAAACCCAAACGCATGCGGAATGCAGAACTAAGTTGGTTAAAATTAAAACGCATCGTCATGGTAACTTAATAAATAAATAATGCTGGACAATCCATACATCATTATCTAGCCCCAGCTTAGCACAGTTGGGTACTAGATAACTGATATGCCTACTTAATATAATACATAAAATACATTGATATTTTATAAGTAAATAATAAAAAAATAAGATAAAGCAATAATCAATTAGATTACTACGTTCTTATAAAAATTTTTTTTTTAGATATAAAATAAACAGCTTTTATAATTTAAATCAGTAAAAACAATGGTGGTCTAATTAAAACAGGTTTCACTTATAGTACTTAAATATGCTTAAACTAAAATTTATATCTGACTAGCTGCGCCCCGCGGTTTCACCCGCGTTGTGATAGATATTTTGTATAATATACAATATATCTTTTAAAAATTGTAGCTTATGTGTTATTCTGATGTATAAGCTATATTATTGTGAAGTTTCATCAGTAGTTCCATCCATACTTACAAACTTTTGCGTTTATAGTATTAGTAGGATATAATCAAGTAAATACAAGTAATTAATGAATGAGTAAACTCAGTTTAAAGTGGTTATAAGTGTATTTTTATTATGACTAATAAACAAATTTATGTAAATCTAAATAGTATGGTAAACCCATTGATGGCAAAGTCACGATCCGTCCCAGTAGTAGGTACTCTACGAATGACTATAATTATTATGTAAATATGTAATATGTATTTTGTTTAAGTTGGGGTCACTGATATTTTTAAAACTGACATCATCAAAGGTAGAAATAATAGCAACCATTTATTTATTTTATGACATTCTGTTTTAAAGTTAGTATCAGAAATATTATAATTTATTAACATAAATACGAAATGGAAAGAATAACAATAAAAGATTCTGCACCGAGGGCATAAATCAGTGTCTGACATCACGCCCGAGACCGATATACATATATACGATACTTTTCACACTTTCTGTGAGAAAATATATAATGTTACTAAGAGTAACGTATTTCACAAAATTAGGATTTTTCACCTTCTGAACAGAGGTCTTCTAGGATCTTCCTTACCAAAGAGATCCGTACAGTGACATTATTTCGAACTTTGCATACTTTTTGATGTTCTTATTATCTTATATATATATCATGATATTGTTTATATGGCAACAAAACTATTGACCGAGGAGGCTTTCACTAAGAGATCAAATTCGATTTGTTTGAATTCGCTAAAACCTTCACCCTTTTCAGGCAATAAGGTTGTAATTACTTGCTTTCCGGTTACATGCCTTATAATATAAACCATGAACGAAAATATTAATTAGTCTATAATATAAAGTAAGTTTTTCGAGCACGGAGTGTGAAAAAAATTACTTTGATATTATTTGTAAAATAATGTAAATTTTTGTCGTTATACATTGTATTATATTACATTCATTAAATTGTATGGTTCGATCTTTTAATATATTATTTATTCAAAAGATATACAGCTGATACCTGATAGGTATATTATTATTATATATTTATTCATGTCTCCTCTCTTCGTGTAACCTTATCTGTCAATTATTCAATCTTTTTACAAATTTCTTCCATTAATTTGTCAATTTATTGCTTTCGGTGAAGAATTAGGATACATCGTTATTTTTTATTTTATTATTTCAGTTCGTTGACTTTTATTAAAGTATACCAAAAGCGTTATTGATTTTGCATATTAAGAAAAACGAACATAATATTTTTATAAAAAAGAAGTAAAAACGTATCCAATACCTCTAATATTTTATAGTAAACAGTTAAACATCTTTCAATGACCAATACAATATTAATTTTGTGTCTAAATTCCCAGTTTTGCGTCATATTAGTTCATTAGCAAAAACCATATCCGTTTCATCTAATAACACCTTCGATAACGATTCGTTTTTTTGCAATCAATACCTAATTATTTTATTGTTGAACTCTGACTTTGTAATTGCGAAATGAAATAAATAAGGAAGTGCGAGTCAAATAACAAGAGATTATTGATTTGAACAACGCAAAATTCTTGCAATTTTCTAAGCTTGTTACATACCTACTATTGGACTAGGAAGTACCCACTGATTGATTAATGAAATAAAATATTAAGCATGGCAGTAAGTCGACGAGGCAAAATATTACGGGATTCGTTTTGAACGATGTTTTTGTTATTATAGTATAGAGCGTAAACCCTCTAACGACGCTAAAAAAAAGTAACGTTACGGGCGCTAGAGTCGCTGGAATTCGCAAAGATTTTCGACTCATCGGGTACTTGATTTCGTGACTCAGTCAAAGCGACTGAGTACTGAGAGAAAGTCGCGGGTTCACGTCCCGCCGAAATATACTTTTTTGGGATATTATTTAATTTCTTAGTTATGATTAAGTCTCTCACTCTTCAGTGAGAGACTCAATTACCTTCCAAGGGTTAAGCGACTCTACAATTTGAAACTGGTTAAATTTATGTAATTTTTTTTAAAACATTTTTGCAATCTTTCGCTATATGTATATATTGCGTTTGACAACAGCGCTATAAGACATTTTTGTCGTAAAGATGTCGGAACCAGATGGGAACCAGTTACTGCAGTTATGATTTATAAACTGTGGTTTAGCCGTGAACTTGACCGAAGTGCGTCCGGAGTAAGAGAGTCCACGAGCTTAAGAATTAATAAGAATGCAGATGTTTTTTTTCGTTTTCCTTGATGTCATGATGACACGTATATATTTTGGGAATTATCTTTTTTACGTGTGTTTACGCGTCGGATATCTTTGGATTTACAAAATCCGCGGCAACATGGTTAGTCCATAGAGTAATTTTTTTATACGGAGAGGTTATTCAACGGCATAATACCTACACATTGCTATGTTACTGAATAGATATTATTTTCCAAAAGTTTAATTTAATTCTAAGTTTAGTTGTTACAATTTTCCTGGTTTTGTCAGTAAAATAATTCTGACCGCAAAATATCCATTTATTTTTAAAGGTAACGTTTTTTCAAACAGACGCAAGCGTGGGTTTCGCTTGTCCGTATAAATCTGTTTCCTCAAATTACGACTTCCAAAAAAACCACGAAAACCTTTCACATGTTTTAGGATAAAATATTTTAAATAAAGTTATTTTATTCTTTTTACATCGTCGAAGGTGACTAATTTGAAAGGTGTTCCAAAAATAAAACCGCTGAAGAGTAACCTATCCCTGCCATATCACAGCTAGATCAACAAAGATAATGAAATACATTACTAAAAAACTTTTCTTTATTGGTCTGAAACTAAGGAAATCATATTTATATCCCAAAAACGTTTGGATTTGAACCCACAACCCTCCCTCAGTACCTACTAATCGGTGGCACTTGAGTCCCAGAGTATTTCGACTCCTACGTCATCGTGACTTGACCTCATGGCACAATAACTAACGTATCTAAGATAGGGTTGCCCCTAGTGTAAGGCTTGCGCTTCTACAATAGGAAGGAAGGAAATTTCAAAAGGTAGAAGCCGCCCGACTCATCAACTAGTTTGTCAGCCTTATTATAAGCACTGCGGTTTTCTTAGGATCGTAAAATCCATTAGTCGAGAGATGTTCCGATGCATTCAAGGCTTCCAGGAAGAAGCTACGATAAATGAAGGTGCCAATAAAGATTAATAGGGACCAGTGTCATTGTCCGTTAGTCATAAATACAAACATTAATAAAAAAGAACATGAAATAGGATCTGATAGCTTTTAACTACCCTCACACAAAAACAACCGTTGAACCAAGAGTAGGCTGAATCAGCTCGTGACCACCGTGACACTGTTTTTGGTACTTAGCATCCTTTAAGACAAAGTCTTGTATACCATTGAACAGTGATCTACTCGCAAATTTAGACTAAGCTAATTTCTTTTCAAATTTATTTTTGCTCCTACAGAAAACGTCTATGGAAAACCCTTTTAGTATTCCATACAAGATCTGAACTAGTTTGAATAGTGCGTTTATGAGCTAGAATAGTAGTACCTACTACTACGATGCAGGTATTTGTAAAGATCTGTGGCTAGGTAAGTTGAACAATGTCTAGGCACAAGCCTTGAGTAACGAGTTAGCACCTTCGTCGCCTTCAGCGCGACACTTATCTTGCAAAACTGGACTCAAACCGGCTGAAAACTATATAAAACTAAGTAGATACCTAACGTAAACAAACTTGGACTCTAAAACATCCATCATAAGGATGGGTATTTTAATAGTATGTAAAAATATACAGATAAAGAGAAATGTCTGTTTAGATATAAACTGATGAAATCATGCGACATTTGATTTGAGATTGAATGAACCATTCATTGCTGGAAGATATTATAGAGGGAGTGATCGTGATTCTATATGTCCACTTTGGGTTGGGGTATTTGAGATATCCTTGTCTCGAAATATTAAAAACTTGATTCTGTTCTCAGCTTCTTACGCGTTTTTCAAGGATAAAAAGTAGCCTATATGTGAATCCAGATCATGAAGTAACACAACATTTTTACTCGAAACGTTCAGTACTTTTAGTGACTGTTTTAGTGTAATAAGTAAGAAACATTCACAGATCCTGAGTATCCTGAAATTCGTCGAAATATAAAAAAAAATGGATTTATAATAGTTTTAGTAATTATCATTTATCACAGATATGCGTGTAAATGCCTTCACTTCTATTTTCTTCAGTTGAAGCCTTCATTTATAAATCAAGAAAAAAACAATTTACGGATGAACTTATTTTGAAAGAGATTTTAATCAAGAAAAGGGGTTTTTGATTATTTATTTGACAAAATGAAATAAGACATTGACAGTTAGGCTTAAATGATGATCAAATTCAAAGCGAAATTTTTTTGAGTTTTTATTATTTAATTAATTTTCAACAGTACATTAGTTTATCCATTAGATAAGTGATTAAAATTTTGACCTACATATATTTCATACCTTCAACAATCAACACCTAGAAACTACGTTTCAAGTTTATATTCAGGTGAGTTTATGATCATGTTTCACTTACAAGAAGGAATAGAAATCATCACGCGAATGTAATTTATATGCAGGCATAAGCTTTCATTTAATTATGCTGCTTCTAC
This sequence comes from Eupithecia abbreviata, assembly GCA_943735965.1. NCBI lineage: Eukaryota > Metazoa > Arthropoda > Insecta > Lepidoptera > Geometridae > Eupithecia > Eupithecia abbreviata. Next base: position 1,657,341 of record OX030979.1, on the reverse strand, counting down.
GGTAAAGGACAAAAGGTCCTCTAGGACCACACATCGAGTGAACTCTCAGCATCCTTATCCCGTTATCATTTACGCATTTAGCTACCTGAAGTTCATATCTTGGATCTCTGCGCGAACGACTAATATAGAAACTGTTTTGAAATTTCAAGTCTTTTAATGACCCAATATTTAATGTCCATACAAATTATTAAAAATAGGTGATTCCGCCTATATGTCAAATTGATATGGCTACATTTGAATGGTTTTACAGATTTTAGTGGAATTTCCTTCAGGGAGTAAGTATTCCGGACAGAGACTTTATCATCCAAAGAAATGAGCGTGCAATATCGCGAGCAGAAGCTAGTAAATAAGAAGACATACAATCGATTTGACCTATAAAATCAACTGAGTTAGTCGATAATATAAAAATATTACCTAGGTACAATTTTAAAAATAAGACGCAAAAAACGAGATCTTATGCAAATCATTTGTCCTTTCGTGACTGCGACTGACCCTAGATTATTCAGGTTTAGAATTTGGAAAATCGACCTTTTAATAAGTTTAATCCATAATTATTAAGTTTATCTGGACATTCTACATAAGTTTATATTTATTTTCTAACATTTGTAGAATAGAAAAACATAATTTCCGTCTTATAGATATTGTACGAGACCGAGAGATCTTATTTAATTATTTATACTTTTTGCACGAAAAACATAACACAAAACTTATTCTAGAAAATTTAAACAAAGGCGAACTTAACCCTAAAAAGAGTTATCTTCCAGCAAACCTTATTGGGAGAGAGAGACAAAGTGAAGAGAGAAGTGGGTACATGTGCATAAATTAAATGAAATAAGAAATAGACAAAAGATTAAATTTTAACTAACTTATTAATTATACTAATATATACTATATAACAATCACAAATATAAAATACTATATAACCTAAATTTGATCTTTCTTGGGTAAAATAAATAACTAAACGTACGTATTTGTGTATGCAAAATCTCATTTTAATTTATTCTACGGTAAACACGTGCAAACATGTTTTGATTGACATTAATTCATTACTTCATTAGTGTTTATTGTATGTATTATTTATTTAAACAATGTTGTTCTGAGCGAGCCATACTTGTCATCAAGCTTAGAGACCGTTTTCCCCATACATATATATCTAACTAGCTGCGCCCCACGGCTTTGCCCGCGGATGAGATCGGCGCACAACTGTATGAAGGGTCATACAATTTTGGAAGCCTATACCCGGTAATGGGTGAAATCGGGTTACTGAAAATGTGGTTCTTATGAAGATTATTTAGTTACCTAAGACTCTCTTACAAATGTTTTGTTACGTGACATAATAAAATAGAGGTTTAAAGCAAATTTCCCGAGATCAAAATCCCAGAGAAAATCCAGAGTGGGTCTCACAAAAAGGTTATTCCTAAGGGATAAATATTTATCCCGCAAAACTTAAAAAACAATATAAAATTATGGTATTCGAATTCGGTTTGTAGTTTTATTCAAAACAATCATAATAATTTAAACACCAGGTACCTACTTAAACGTCAGCACGTAATACCAGTCTAAACTTAATAATTAAAGAAGATGTTTCTAGAAAAGATAAACATCATTTTTAAGTTATTTTTGAATGACGCAATAATTTTATTGCTCGTTTATTGCGACGTCATTTCAATAAGTAATGACTATTTTTATAACCATCCCATAGTTATTTAAGTCAACATACATAGTATCTACAATGAAAACTACCTTTATCCCTATGAAACTAATAAAAACCGTAGTGTAGCCTTGCTTCTGCTTTACATAAGTGCTTACTTACTTACTTTGATAGTTGTGCGAAATTACTATAGGGACGTGAGTAACGATATTCTCTCCATATCGATATATAATATAAAAAATGCCTGGGACGTGCAAGCAAACCTAATTCTGCGATATAGGTGATTTATATAGATTTTAAGTACAAAAGTACTTAGTAAAGGAATAAGTACCATATTTCGCTTATTAATCCTTATTTCGAGATATGTACTTCCATATGAAAAGCTTCTTATCTCTTATCAATTTGTAATTTCTACTTACCGCACTCATAAAAGTCACAAAATATTTCATGTTTAAAAACCGGCACTATTCTCACTGTCAAAACTTACTTTGAATCTTCTCGTGAAGATCTCCTATATACCTCAACAGCCTCCGGTGACGTCAGACACCCCCCAACCCCCGCCTCACCCCCGGAAAACCGGTCCGCGGCTCATCTTCACGACATTTGACCTTCGTTTGTTGTACATTGCCGCGCGGTGGAACTGGCTTGCTATTGTTTATTTGGGAAGCGTCAATGGGTGATGAATATCGGTTGCTCTGCTTTGGTTGTTAGGATTGTGCTGTGGTGGATGATAGGCGATGCTTAGAGATCTGTAAAACAGTATTGTTTTTGTGAATGGAGGAAAATTTGATGTCACGCAATACTGACCAAAAGTATCGTCTAACAAACCTAAAATGCGTCTATGCGAGTCATAAGCTTTAACATTTTTATGGATAACTTGATTCTGCCCGCGGCTTCGAAGGCATTCTTTGGAAACGTTTTAGGTTATTTCTATCCCATTGGAACTCATTTAAGATTACTGGGATAAAAAGTACCTCTTTGATTTATTTATTACTTCATACTATAACTACCTGTATGCAAAACTTAAGGCCGATTTGTTCAGTTGTGTTGGCGTGAAGAAGTAACAAACATCCATCCATCTAAACATCCAAACTTTCGCATTAATACTATAGATGCAGTGATATGACACAAGCAGTCAACTGTAAATCCTGATAATGTGCTACTAACGTAAATATTATATCCAATCGTATCGCTGCTACGCCATTCGTAGCTTTGCTACGAAATCCTTACCGCTGCTACGGCAATCTTAGCGCGCTGCTACGAAACTCTTAACGCGCTGCTACGAAACTCTTAACGCTGCTACACTATCCGTAGCGCTGCTACGGCAATCTTAGCGCGCTGCTACGAAACTCTTAACGCTGCTACGCCATCCGTAGCGCTGCTATGGCAATCTGAGCGCGTTGCTACGAAACTCTTAACGCTGCTACGCCATTCGTAGCGCTGCTTCTCTAATCTCGGCACTACTACGACATTCGTAGCTCTACCAAAACACGTAGCCATTTTTTTTGATTCCTAAAATACGTACTTGATTATGATAATTCGCTAAGATAACAAAGTATAGCAAGACGTGGTGTACGAGCTTTATGATTAGTTCTGCCCATTGAAGTTCATTATTTATTTACAATACATTATGTCTTCTTTGATGCAATTAGTGCTATTTTGCTGTATCTTGTAAGTACATTATTAATGTTCTTGATAAGCAATTATTATGTTACTCGTTTTCCCTTCAATCCGATAAACCGGAAAATATTGCCTGCGTTTTATGGTTTTACCTGCCTTCCTTAGGGTACCTTATTAATTACCAACCTAAAACTAATTTGCATTTAGGCTTCTTCAATTAAGCATTTAGTGACGATTTATCAATTCCTGGATATGTTTATAGGGGGCTCAGGCAGTAACTTAGTTAGGAGGGACTTTGCTATATTTTTTGGAATGTTTTTTTTTTAATGTTATTTCTTTATTAACGGTGTTATTTGCTGAGATGATTTCTTTGTGGAAGGTTTTTACTAAACTATAACCGTTTTACAATTTATACAAAATCGTGAATATTTTAAGTCTGTTTTTACGGGTGATGTCCAAAACTCGTGGTCCGTTTTAGAAAATTCTTCCACTGCAAGTCACATTTTCATTTTTATCATTTGCGCTAATACTCTACAATTATCTTGGTTCCTATGAAACCCGCGGACCAAAGCTAGCTTTTATTATTATTTCGTTATTCGTTACCAAAAGTCGGCAAAGCTAGTTTAGAAATCTGAAAAGCCTTTTTAGTGAGTTTTTCCCATGTGAATAGTAGGGCAAGCACGGGCATTGTTGAATAGGGTATTAGAATTTATATTTTGATCATTGATATTTTTATTGAATTATTTTTCTTATTGTGTTTTTTATTAATTATTTTGCCCGTAATATATAATGTGGATTACTCTATTGTATTAGGTCATATCCTGTAAGAATATAATAAGAGATGTGTTTTGAATAAATACAAAAAAAAATCTATAGAAAAATTACGTCATTTTGTCATCGAATGCGTAAATTATTTGAAAGGAATTCCTTAAACTTCAATATAAACGAATTTTCTTTTTTTCATTATTTTTCTATACTTCTGTCTATTTATTATCTTCATAAAGTCGTCAACCTACTTAGCTTCGTAACTTTTTTTTTTTTTTAATTATCTATCAGCGGAAACTTTTAATTAGCCGTCAGCAAACATGCACTGGGTCTTTCCAGGCATGTTCTGTATAATGTATGTACCTCATTTGTAAACCTAGCTGTAAGTTTCTCCAAAATGTTGTAAATAAATAATGTACGAAATGGATGACGAAGAAATGTCATTATTGACTGTTCTACCATAGAGAACAATCCCCGTGCTTGCCCTTCAGATAAGGAAAAAGCGTGAAGATAGAAAATAGGAAGAATCTTTAAATTATGAAAATAGCATCAATTTATATACCTTTATAAGTTAATTGATAACATCAGCTTCCCATCACACGTGCCTGTCCAGACTGACACCGTAATAGCGCATCATTAAATTACCGTGAAAGCTTGAACAAAAGCTTAATGTGTTCCTTGTTTAACGCATTCACTGCTCGAGTATGCACGTGTGCTGTGCGTCATGAGCCTTCAAAGTGTTAAGAGTCTCCCAAGTGTACACTTATTAGCCAATATCTCGAACATTATCATGTTTCCGACGTTTTAGGCCCTCAAAGTTTTTAAGTATAGACATACTCTACCTTGGTGCATGATTTTTGTTGCTTTTCCTATTTTTCCGTCATCAACAACCTAATTAGGGTCTAAATAATGTTGTATTAATAATGCGACTCGGTAAACGTAGTATAGGACAGCACGGAAGACAGGGTGATGTGGTGCTTATAAGGGGAGGCATATGCGGCCTAGCATAAACTCATGACATGATGATGATGCTGTGTAGAATGTTTTAGATTACTATATTTAACCAAGACACATTTCAATAAAGTTATTTTGTCTTTTTTTGAAAAAACATGTGTCATTTAAGGTAACAAGTAAATACATTTTATGAATCAACATGGTTCGCCGTTAGTCAGTATGCAAACATATTTGGGAGTGAATGACGTGTAATAACCTAACATTTACTAACGTTTATCATTGAAAAAAATTACAATTATATAATTACTAATTTACAAATTAATAACATTTTCGAATACCATCTAATGAGTTCAACGTTTAGTTCTTTCAACTGTTAGATCGCCCTTATTGCTCTCTTTTGGAATCTAAAGGCGCCCTCCCATTGATGCTCGCCCCCAAAACCTTACACTATACTGAAAGAGCGAATAAACTAGATAGAGTTGGTAAAGTTAACACTCCTTACCATAGACCTGTCTATAGTAGCCGAGAGGCGCTATAGAGCAAAGCTTTAGATTTTCTAACTAATTGGGTACGGCGAGCCTTTAATATAAATTTTTAAATAGGAGAGTCTGGTTTCAGCGATTCGTTTGCGTTATAGCCTAATTAGGCAGGACTTTGCCCAATCTAATAGGCTAATTTGATAGGACAGCCTTCTTAATAAAGGTCTTAAAGAAAGTCACTCATGACAGTAGGTCTTATCGTAGTCTCTTTTGGAAAGAATAGTTGTTAATATTAATTTGCAAACATTTTGCTAGAATGTCTCAGAATTTCTCTCATGTCTGACATGTAATGTTACTTATTTTAATGGTTCTTCGTGAATTATGAGTAACAATTAAATGGACAGAATGGATAAGGAAGATTCGAATATCAGGTGTCTGGACAGTGGTTCTCAACTTCTTTAGTTATATCCGGGAGCAATGCAACCTTTAATTTAGCGTGAAAGCTTTCTTGCAATCCCTTGAACTTGCTTTTTTCTAGGGTGTGTATATTTCAAGACACATTTTAGAACCACAATTTTTTCTCACTTGGACCCTTTTTTCAGTTCTATGCTTGTGCTTAGACCTATCTAACACTTGGTACATTGAACAATTAACTTTCTGTAGTAGCCTGCTTCGTGCCACTGCTGGCAAAGGCCTATAAATATTAACCATATAACATTAAATAAACTTATCCAATCCAATACCAATCCCGTTATACGAATATTACTATAGAAAGGGGTGGTGTTAGTAAACGATTTTTTATGTAAGATTTTCAGGCAATGGCAGGTGCCTAGATCTTTTGAAATTATCATGGTTATTAACACAATAGTTATTTCGTGATCATGGCGCATGAAACTGTGCCGAAATATTGGAATACTCAAAAATCTAACTATGGTAAATATCCCGTTATAAATGACTTTTAATGACAGGTAGGTACAACAAAGCCACGACTCGATCCTCGGCTACCAACCGTAGTCGAAAATATATAGGTAAAACGTTGCTGTGGTTTATATAACGGAGAAAAGATTGAGATTCATTGACTTCTTCTGTTATTTCTTTTTCCTACGAAATTACCTAGCAGCATTTCTCTCGCAGTTTTAACGAGATGATTAAGCACATATATGTATAGATTTAAACGGAGATCCTAGTTATAACGACACTAAAAAATAAACTCAAAAGATACAGCTTATTTATGTCTGCTGAGCCGAGACGAATCGGGTTTTTGTCTCCAACGTTGTACCTATCTACATAATAAAATAATAATTTCGGTGTGTTTCAGTTGTAGGAAATATTGCCTGTATAGAGGTCAATGCTCGCAGTTACGATAGACGAGTTTAAACAATAAATTTAAATTCAAAGTTTATATTTTAAAGTTCTGAATTGATGTTTTTGAAACAGGATTTTGAGATCGTTTTTTTGCACTTTTCTTTTTATGTGTTTTAAATAAGGTATTTATCAGGTTTCTAAAAAGCTTACGTACCCCCGAATATGCGTTACTAGTAAATTAAATTTTATGCATGTCTCCAGTTACGATTAGGTACCTATTACACTTTTCAATGATTATAATCGTTATAAAAATCGAGAAAAAATTGAGACTTGCTCTATATTTTCTCATGAATATGGTAGTGGTGATTCGTACGCACATTGTACGAAAAAGTTACTTCTTGCCTACTTTTAATAATCTACTATAGTAAATAATAGGAACCTTGCACCGTAAACCAATCCCATAGATCTTGTCTTGTTTATCTCTCATCCGTAACGAAAACCACAAATGGATAAGCATATTCTACTTACTTAGAAGCCAGCTCAAATAAGTTAAACACTTAGTTAAGAAGAGGGTTCAGTATACAACTAATAAACAAAATATAACATTTTATTTGCAACTTATACAATGATATGCTGTAAAATAAAAATTAGAACAGACAAACAGGCTTATTTTTGCATTGAGTCACAAAACGTCTCAATACAAGTTCTGTGCTTGTAAACTCGTTACCAACGCTGGTCTTCCGACAGATCTGTTTTGTGACAAAATATGACTTTGTTTTTTAAATAAGTATTTGAAACATATTGGCAAAATAACGATGATTTTGCTAAAATAAAAACTCAATAAAGCACAACCGTTCCTAAAAAGCTACAGAGAACATATAGGCAGGTAAGTAGTTAGTCGAAGACTCCTTCATAAATATCATTAAAGGCTATCAACCTGCCACTTGGACTGCTAATAATATTGCTTATTGGTGTTCAACGTAGGAAAAAATCAAAGGAAACGAAAATAAATTCAAAATGGCCTGGATATCAGAACTGGTGGAAGTTTCAGTTTTCCTCCTATGGGGTCCTAGCTCCGATTTTAATTCATAATTCATATCATTTATTGTAATTTCATGCATACAGGTAGTATCTTAGGTGTAGTCTTAGTGGGTAGGTACACAATGCATAAAAACCCTGTCAGGGCACAACAATTTTTGGGTTCTTTTTAAATATTAGCCTAAAATTCTAAACAATCATTATTTATAAAATTAGGAATGTCATATAGGAATTATAGGAATGTCATATAGAAATTATAGGAATGTCATGATTTATGATGCTTATGTCATAAAATTTGTATTTTTATATCCCGGATGCAGAAATTCTCTAGGTTTTAAAGCAGATGGCGTGGCGCGTCATAAGTCTGACAGGAAAGCATAAACTTGTTCAAAATCAGAATGCATTATGTGCCTCAAACCTTTTCATTTTGCATTAAGTTCAAAACTCGTCTTTGCATCAAAGCTCAGTTGCGTACATTTATTTAGGTACCTACTTTAGCAGGCATGGGATAAAGTGGTAAACAAATTAAGTATAATCTTTCTCTCTCTTATGCATATCCCCACTTATTTCCACTCCAAGCAGGTAAATTTTAGTTGTTTTTGTTTGGTTTTGTTGGCCGAATTCGAAGCTAGCTCTAAGCTCGACAAAAGAGAGAGAAAATAAATCACCAAACTTTAACCATACACAACACAAGCTCTGCTTAGGGCTAGATGATGCTGTGTGGATTGTCCAGCATTATTTTTTATTTACTAACCGGAACCGGATATTCTTCCAACGTTTTTCTTAACGGATCTCTAACAGTACAAAATAGATGCAAATGTTATTCCATGATCTACGGATTACCAAGATATGTCTTGCTTGAGGCATGTTCGTTCAATCTACAGATGCCCAGCTTAGAGCACCTTGACATTTACTGGCTTCTGTTCACGGCTTTGCTTATGTAGTAAAGTAATTCAGCAAACTTAGTTGATTTTTAAAATTGATTCGAATTGGTTTGTTTGTTTAGGTACCTACCTTAATTTTAAAACAATAGAAGTGGCGTAGGGCTCTTTTCCTATCATGCGGATTTCATCCCGCGTACGGATGTGGTCAGTGTGTCCGTACCCTCTAATTTCGCATACTGTTTTTCCTATCACGCAAGCCACACGCAAGGGAACGCGGATTATGTGCGTGCCAAGATCCGCTTGCGGGCGGAAATGCGCAAGACAGTAAAAGAGCCCTAACAGCTGATCAATTCAGATTGTATAGTAATCGTTCCGGGAACTAACCATCGTAATATAACAAACATACAACTTTGGAATCCTTTTATAATATTAAAAAGTACCTATTATAGATAAAAATTGAAGTTCAAGGTTGAAGTGAGTGAGGCAACCAGCTCGACTTGATTTAGTATTTTGTATACCTAACAACTAAAATGTCTGGCGCTACATAATGTTAAAATGCTATTTTAATTATGATTCATTGATATTTTTGCGTCTTCCTCTCTATTTAGACACACAACTTAATTCTTTGAAGCTAGCCAACTGTATACATGTACAAAGGAGTCGAGGTTTTAAGATGACCGATTATACTAGACGCTTATAAGCCAGTTGAAATCAATCATCATTAAGGTGGATAGCCATGTCGTCATGCCTAAATAAATAAGCAATTGATACACATGGAGAATGACTAATACAGATTCTACCGTTTCCCGCAATCTACCTGAGTAATAACACAAACAGGTTAAAAGTTTTTCGTAGAACGCGCCCTTTGACCTTTGCGATGCTTCAAATGCGTAATTTTCTGTGGAACAAATGCTTTTACAAATATTTCCTTGTTCCTGATAGGTTTTAGAAAAAATCACACCACATCACTGAATGTAGGAAGTCGGTTTTGGCTCTACGATAGTTCTTGGCAACGAAACGGTAGAATCATGATCGGATATCGGTCTGAGCTGACCCATAGGTACCTACTTATAGGATATGCTATTCTACGAAGAAAATCTACGTCACAGTAGTAAAATCGTATCGTAACAGGTGCAAAGACAATGTTTGGAAAAGTCCTTAGTAGTCTTATTATGGGCTGATACCTAGCTACATTATTATATCTAACAGTAGGTATATGTTATGGAGAAGTAGAGCAACATTATGCTGAGACAGGACCTATTGGTTCGCTTTGTGGAGTCGCTTGTTGCTTGTATATAAATATAATACATACGTAGTTAATTTTATTTATTTCTTTATGTTCTTGTTTACTTATAGATTATTATTATTTCGTAACAAGCTGTACCTACTTGTGAATCAATAAAAGTATTTTCTTTCTTTCTTTCTAGGTATGTACCTTTTTAGGTATTTACCTTTACAGTAAAAATATGAAGGTATCCGATTCAAAACCAATGAAATAATTATTTTGATTTATGTATATTATAATCTCATTATTCCATATGGTATTATATAGGTACGTAGGTACTATTAGTGTTCTTTATCCTTCTTCGATTAATTAATTTGGTACACTTACTCTATCTATTCCATCGCCTCTCCTAAATAATAACTCTAAGGTTTCTTGTAACAAAACTATTCTTTAGAGTAAAGCTCGCCTTACATAGGCTTAAGTTAAGTTTATTTTATGTATTATTGTGTACATTAAAAAATAACACAATTATAGAAAGCCTACCAAGATTTTTTGTATCTACATGGGTGACAGTCAATAGGTTACGACCGAGGTTGACGACCTCTGTGGCGCGGTGGGCGAAGGTCCGCCTGTGACGCAAGAGGTTGCGGGTTCATTTCCCGCCTCGGAACAATTGTGTGTATGATCTGCAGATGTTTGTTCCGGGTGTTCTGGTCGTTATATGTATAATAAAAAAAATATCTATCTATGTAATCCATTGTATTAAGTATATCAGTCATCTAGTACCCATAACACAAGCTCTGCTTACCTTTGGGCTAGATGATACTGTGTGGATTGTCCAGCATTATTAATATTATTATTAGGTTATTCCAAAATCTATACGTCAGTCAAAGTCAAGTATCTAATTGGACAAATATACATATATAAGTATAGAGGTCCAAGGAAGGTATGAGTAATGAATGATTGATGGCATCCACGCCCAGAACATAAAGGTTTCCGATGGATCCCTCGGGCGTTATAACCTTGGGAACGGGCTACGGCTGCGTGATATTGCGTCATAGGACTGCACGGTATGGTAAAGCGAGATTATATCGACAAGATAGAAAGATGGTTTATTTAGATCACAAACATAGACTGCTGCGTGCTGAAATAATATCAAACATTTTTTTATACAAGTTACAATCAAATGCCTTCCTTTTACAAAAGTACCTACGCTGAACAAAATTAAATTTAAACCTAGGACATACTCGTATATAGAATAGTAACTGCGCCCCGCGGTTATAGATATTTTGGATAATATACAATATATCTTTATAAATTGTAGCCTATGTGTTATTCTGATGTATAAGCTACATTATTGTGAAGTTTCATCAAAATCCATTCTGAAGTTTTTGCTTGAAAGAGCAACAAACATCCTCGCTAACTTTCGCGTTAATAATAGGTATTAGTTAAGAGGTCGGTGTACTTAGCATCACTTCTTTATAAAGTCAAGACAAAAATCATTTATTTCTTTAGGCTTACAAAATAAGCACTTAGACAAGTCATATTTTATACATTAAATTATTCTGAAATAAAATTATTATACTTTACATTTCAATTTTTTGTCCACTAGTGGAAGAAGTGAAAAAGAAACTACTAGCATGTTCATCTCTTATATGTCTCATACATGGTTATTTGCCTATTTAAGTCTAAATATAATATGATTCGATACATGTCAATATTTAGGTAAAGCTATGCACAACAACAAATTACTTAGGTACATACTATTGTCGGTGCGAAACTGAGCGACATCTGGCCAAGCATTAACATCATTGAGATAATCATTAATGTATGTAAACTACCCTAAGTAAGTAACCTTATTATTAAAATATATAAATAAATGAGTTTTACGTCCAGCATTTAATTTAAGTTCCCTTTTCTGCCTTGATTCCACCTTCATACTGTAATATCTCTCATTTTTACCAATTATTTACTAAAGTGCCACCATCTATATTGTTCCTTCATGTCCAGTCCATCCTAAGGCTGCCTGGAAGATATCGCTCTCAGCGATAAGACCGCCCTTTGTACCTTTAATCTAAGTTTTCATTCCTGTTTTCTGTTCTGTGTGGTATAATAAAGTGTTTTCTACGTATCTATCTGCTACAACAGACCAGTCATCTATGGGAGGGGGTCAGTCGGTACGAGCGACGCACTTCCAGCGTCCGCAGCACAGCTCTGCCGCTACCGAGGAAGACACAGAGGAGATAAAGGACGACCATCACATCAGCATATCCAACAAAATGGTAAACATCTGCCGTAACATACATTAATAAATAATGCTGGACAATCCACACAGCATCTTGCAAAGCTTGTGTTATGGGTACTACATGACTGATATACTCGTACATAATACTAAACATTACATATATGTTTTTTATTATACATAGATAAAGACCAGAACACCCGGATCAAATATCTGCAGATCGTACACACAATTGTCCCGAGGCGGGAATCGACCCGCAACCTTCTGCGTCGCAGGCGGACCTTCGCCCACCGCTCCACAGAAGTCGACAATTTAATTATGATACGTCATTCGTGTTTTTAATTTATTATATTCAATTTTCGACTTGCTTACGAACTGGAACGCTGTGTGATGTGATTGAAGAGATGCCGGTTAGAACTGCAAGATTTAATATGGATATTCGTTTGTATTATTTAGTTTGAGACATTTCGTGGATCGTGAAACTTTAGGGTTAAACCGTAAAGCTATTTAAGTTTTTAGGGTTCCGTAGCCAAAGAGTAAAACGCGGCCCTATTACTAAGAATCCGCTGTCCGTCTGTCCGTCCGTCTGTCACCAGGACCGTACCTATCTCATGAACCGTGATAGTTAGACAGATGAAATTTTTACCTATGATATATTTATGTTGTTTTTTATTCAATACCTATTAAAGTACTTTTACTTCAGGTAGAAAGACTGGTAGAAGACGCTAATACTCAGGGGCTTTAGGATTTTTATTCAATAACTATTCAAGGCCTACCTATTCCTATTCGCTGGGGCAAACGTGTTCTTGAGTGGAGACAACGACTCGGTAAACCTAGCGTAGGACGCCCCCCGACCAGGTGGGATGAGGATACTGCGAAAGACTGCAGGTAGATGCTGGATGCGTCAAGCCGAAGACAGGGCGCTATGGGGATGGGAATACGCTCATTGGGGGAGGCCTATGTCCAGCAGTGTAATATAGGCTGATGATGATGATAATGACCTATTCAAGCACTGTTACTTCAGGTAGAAAGACTGGTAGAAGACGCAGCAATAGCAGGCGCCGGTGCGGCGGCGGCGTCGTCCATCAACACGACTCCGCGAGGGGATTACAAAGACCAGGTCTATATGGAGCGGCTCCGGTGTTTGGACGACAGCCACTCTGAGAGAACTGGGTAAGTGACACCTTCAGGTATATACTGAAATAATACTCAGATATAAGAGAAATATTCGAAGTGAAATTTGGTGTTTGATACGTCCACTACCCACGTGTAATTCGGAGGAGGGCGTTGTCATCTGCGACACAGTTTTTAAACTTCTGCAGATGACATGGTTTTCATTTTTAACTTTAAGTAAGCATTGTTTTTGTTCCTTTATTTATTTATTTTACGATAATTTTAAGTATTCACGGCAAGCGCCCCGTTCTCTCCAAAAATCCAGACTACTTTTCATTATCATCATCATCATCAGCCTGTTAGTTATTATCTAGGTACTTATACTCTAAATTTAGTTATTTTGGTTTTATTTTCTTCACTATAATTGTATTTTATTTTTTGTAATTTTGTGAAAAATTCAATTTCTATATTTCTCGACTACAAAAGTCTATGGATTTTTTTAGTCGAGAAATAAAGAATTTGAATTTAGTCCACAGCTGAACATAGGCCTCCCCTAATGAGTACCATAGTGGGCACTATGGTAGGTACTAGGTATAGGATTAGGAAATCCTATTCTACTTAAGGTCTTCTGCGACTATTGGACAAGCGTCGCAGAAGACCGCAAACACTGGACAGAACTGGAGGAGGCCTTTACCCGAGAGGGGTCCTAACTACTTATTAAATATATGCATTAAATTCAATCGAAATAAACAACTTTTAGTAATAAATATTAATCATGAAATCTACATATTGACATTTTCTATAATATTTGACATGCTTACATTAGATTTAACAAATTTTTCATAAGCATGATTGATCAATGTTATTTAAGGTTAAGGAATAAAAGGCTTTTTTATTTTTATTTTATTTTATTTATTCTACTTAAGGACCACCACCGTAGCAAGTATTAAAGTAGGAGGGGGAGAATAGGGAAGAGAAAAAAATTGCCATGGATCCCATTGTGATAAAGATAGAAATAACATAAAATTCTAAATTTTCTAGGTTAAGAATAGAAGACGTGAACGCTCTAGTGACTTCCATAGACCTTCGCACAGCCAATATGGTCAGTGTAGACCCGGTATGTGCGGAGACCAAGCAGATGGTTATTGACTGTTACAACATGTACGAGACGCCAGAAGACAACCTCAAGTGTTGGGATACCGTTGGTAAGTCACGGCCTTTACACATGAGTCAGTCTTCGTAAGTCGTCACTGCAATCTGAAGGGCGGCGTCCTCATAGTAGGATACCAAAACCAAACATCTTTCTAATAAACTTTTTAGCCAAGGATCTCATCAGTAGGTTATATTTTTTTCCTTATTAGATATGTCAGTATTTTCTATTATTTTGAGCTTCGAAACTGATGCTGAAAGGGAAATTATGAAAACCTCTCACAAGTTATCTTGATAGAACGCGTACATACTATATTAATCGAAATATTTTATAGTCAAACTATTTGGACACTAAAATTTCCTAAAATTATTAGTGAATAACATATACTATAAGATAAGTGGTTCATGATATAAACGGGTTTGAAAAGTACTGTTTCTGCGCATTTTAGGAATAAACGCTCTTAATCTAAGACTAATAAATCACCTGTCACCGGAAAATGCAATTGTTGAGTTAACTTTCAATTTTCGCCTTTTACAAGTAGGTAATATAGCTCGCAACAAAGTTGTTTTGCATTGTCAATTATTTGTAAGAAAAAACGAAAAACATTCATGTTTATTAGAAAGGCTCCAAATGAACTCATCGAACAGTTTATATCTTCATTATACCTACCTACACTTAGGTAAAAGGTAGCGGCGACCCTCGAAATGCTCGTTTTATTCTAGACACTGACGACTCCCCTCTCCGACCGAGTGAGTAACTCCTATAACTCTCTCGGCCTGTATCTTAGTTTATTTCACCACTGTACTCGTACGTTCCTATAACTAAAGGATTAGTATGTCTGTTAACGTGACGATTAACTAATCTACAGCTCACTGCTGGATGTAGGTCTCCCGCTGATAATCGCGCCTAATTAGCTTTTATCATATGAGGGAATTACCCCAAAAGCAAAAAAGGCACATATGGACATTAGCCCTAAACCCCCCAGATTGCAGATCGGCGGCGGTAGAATAATGCAGGAGCCGTTGCTGCCGGATACCCGTTAGTCGCCTCTTACGACACCCACGGGAAGAGTTTGGTGGTGCAAACTCAAAGTCATTCACGCCACATGGCGTAGTGGCTTTGACTAAGATGCGCGATAAATACACGTTGTACTAATACTTATAATAGCGTGTTATTAATTTAGTATTTTTTATATTTTATGTATGTTAGTCAAGGTATATACTATGGACCGTAGAATAACATCTAATTACTTTTTTATGGTCCGAATTAAATGATTTATTTTTATTATTTGACGATTATGTAGCTTCATTATTACTATGTTCCACCCCCAGGAGCATTCACTAAATGCGTGCACGAGACAAGGCAGAAGCGGCTGCGCGCGCGCACGCAGAGGGATGCCCGCGACTACGCGCGTCTCTCGCGGCATATGGCGTTGGCGAGAGAAAACGAACTAAAGGACTTGACTCTACCGTAACTGAAAGAGACTACATCAGTACCCTAAGCGAATATTATTTAAAAGTAATTGTCTGTGAAGAGAAGTTAAATTGGATCCCGGAAGGACATAGGTTACTTTTTATCCATAGAAACCAGTTCCTCTAAATAAAATAAAGCAACGACCCGATAGCGGGCACCAAGCAAGACTGTCCCTATTTATAACCCTGGGCTTAAATGGAAATGACAGCTGTCAAAAGTAAAAACGCCTTTATCTTGCAAACTTCTCCGCCCTAGACTTCTGTTCTGGGCTCAAATAAAAGCTAATAGATAAGGCCTATAATCTAAAACAGCTTATTTATAGGGGTAACCCCTTACTACCCGTTTAATTTAAGATATATGAATCAAGTGAAACAACGCTTAAGTATTTCAATCTAATTTCTATAATATCAATTAAACCATTGCTAAAAAATACACTTCTGTTACACCTTATTTAAAAAATACATCCATAAGTAATTAACATGTTATATTGTTATTTTGTAAAGGTATATTAAAATCTTGTGATGTGCATGTACTCTATGAAATTTTACTATTTACCAAAAAATATCGATGTTAATGTTATATGTTAACGTTTAGTTTAGTGCTAAAATAAAAAAATATATAACCTGTTAATAATTTTCATTTCATTTACTAGTTAAAACAGACTTTTTTCTTAACATCGTCTATTTTCCTGATTTGCGGTGCTTTTGACACAGCGATTTCTAAGCTGTCATCTTTGTCGTAAGGTTCATTTTTGGGTGGAGATGTGTTCTCTTTGTTTGTGGACTGGAGCGCTAGCTTTCTGCGGAGATCTCTCACTTGGGCTGCGCTGGCCAGCTGCGCGGCGCCGCGGGATAGGACTTCCACTCTTAACTTCTCGCATTCTGACCTGAAATGTTGACATTCTGAAATTAGATTTGTCTGTTTCTTTAAGGGAAGTCCTTTAATGTTGGTTCGTTACATTAATCACAATAGACCCCAGGTGGGTTTATTATGTAAAGACACGTTAAACCCTGCTAAGTCACAGCCAGAGGCATGTTGGTATAGAATCTATACCAACATGCCTCTGGCTGTGACTCTCTATACTATAGATTGTAATATTTTAGAGAATCATGTTGGCAACCGTGCTAGATTACTCACTCTGTGTAGATAGATTCTTCAAGAGTCAGATGATGTGACCACTTCTGAAAGTCTATCATCAAAAACCGTCTTTGACACACAAGAGCTTGCTTCGTAACATCTGTCAGCCAAGATTTATAGCGATTCATCATCCTCATCCACATGAGCCCAACAATGTCTCCCCCAGACGTCATTACACTAACGATATCTTAGTCGTAAGGTTATTTTTTCGGTCGATGTGTTTTCTTGTTTTGCGTATTGCAGTCGTGGTTTGCAGAGGCGAAACTATACCGTCCTGGCAAATTCATCGGATACATATTTAGTAAAGTTAGAATCTATCTATCAGAATAGATCTTAAATAAATAAAAGACAAAACTTTTTATATTTACTTAATGTGTAATAATAATACATATTTTATTAATAGACCAGGAGTCCTGACAGCTAGGGGCCCGTGGTATTTTGCCGACTTGCCACCTTGTAGTTCCGCCACTGGTCGTTTGGGGGGGCTCATGTGCGGCTGATGTATTATGGGCTGTTTTGATGAAGGTTAACTTTAACTTACTTCAAATGGTCCAGAACTCCCGGCAGCCAGCCATTCGCAGGTGGCTCGCCCAGTTTCCCGAACCACTTGGCCAGCTCGCGTCGCTGCTTCTCGCATAGATTCTCAAGCTGTGTGATTCGCTCTTCATAAGTCTCTGCCAAGGAAAATATGTACAATGAGAACATTGAGCATCCACGCAAAACCGCGCTTTATTACAAAATACGATATAATAAAATAATGAATAAAAATATAGAAGGGTTTCCTACCCTACACCTTAAGATAAATAAATTAATAAATAAATAATGCTGGACAATTCACACAGCATTATCTAGCCCCATGGTAAGCAGAGCTTGTGTTATGGGTACTAGATAACTGATATACATAATACAATACATTACATAGATAGACATTTTTTATTATATATAGAAAACGACCAGAACACCCGGAACAAATATCTGCAGATCGTACACACAATTGTTTCGAGGCGGGAATCGAACCCGCAACCTCCTGCGTCGCAGGCGGACCTTCGCCCACCGCGCCACATCGGTCGTCAAGATGATAGTGATAAGAGATGGAGATGATAATTGATAGAGATGTTTAAATTGATACTTGATTTATTGCTTGATATGTGAATACGCGGGACAGCGGTCGAACGCGTACTGAGCTGTCCAAGCTTAGGAAGGTAAAAATGTACCGCTTGCAGAAGTGAAAATGTGCGGTTTATACATAAATCATAAAAATATCTTGTTTACTGTATTATGTATGATATTAGTCATCTATTACCCATAACACGAGCTCTGATTAGCTTGGAGCTAGATAATGCTGTGTGGATTGTCCAGCATTATCATTACCATGATCTCGGGCCATAAAGTGACCCGGTCCTTTGGAAGGCTTGCGTGGGGCCGAAGCCAACAGCACAGAGGCCCTTTGAGAAGTTAATCTAAAGACGATGGCTACACATAGCGGGTATCATCCTCGGGTGCACAATATGATACACCCAAAGATGGTATCCACCAGGTGTAGAGACTATTGCAAAAAAAATGAAAGAAATAAAACCAGGCTATTGTGATGGATGGATGGACTGGGTAATCGGGTTATAGGGGAGATTGCGGACTATCATTACTATTATTAGGTACTACTCTTATCCACATACCATAAAATAAGCCATGAGAAAAACACTTTCATTTAAAACCATACAACTTTACATGTTTTTAAATAAATAAATAATGAATCCACACAGCATCATAATATCCCCAAGTTAAGCAAGCTTGTGTTAAGGGTACTAGTACCCAAGCTCTGCTTAGCTAGTATAATTAATTTATTATAATTTATCAAGTAAGGTTATACTCCTATAATGAAAGTTACCAACATATAATGTATTCTTACCAATAAGCTCACTGTCATAATGTGCAGAGGCACCTGCCTGCTGCTCCCAGATGGTTTGCTTCTCGTGCAGTAAGGTATCAAGCTCGGCTTGCTTGTTGGCTAGCTCTCTTCTCAGCTGTAACAGATTAGGAACTTGCTTTACATGACATTAACCCTCCTATAACCCTATGGTTTGCTGGAAGAAAACTCTTTGTCAGGGTTAAGCACGCCTATGTATATACACATCCTATATAGTTTATCTATTTTTATGTATTGTTGTGTGTAGAATAAAGAATTAACATATTAAATTTATAGCAAAACTGTGTGACAACTGTGACAAGTGCTTATTTTCTACTTTTTAAGATCCTTGGAGTAAAATGATGGAAGGGAAGATTTTCTACGTAACATATTGAGTGCTAGCTTCTAGATCAGATTTTATGATGAGCTCCAGTTGGCGGAGGGTAGGTAGGTAGGTACAGGTTGAATGTTGATAAATTTGCTGCGAATGCCAAGTCCTCCATTAGCAAAATTGTAACTTAATGAAGAATCTAAAAGCAGCATAAACATATCTGTAGCAGATGCAGTGGGATGTGGTAAGCTGAAGACTATGGTGCTCTATGGGGGAGGCCTATATCCGCAGTGGACTAATAATAGGCTGATGATGATGAACCTGAAAGGTGGTCTGTTATTATTAATATTTCTGACATTGTTTATTCCTCTTATGTCTGCACTTAGACTTCTCTTCTTCCATTCTTTTTGAAATAGTTTCTGCCTGCGGCTATGCACACATTTTTTATGGAAACATTTAAAGGCTATTTCTATCCTGTGGGAACTGATTTAGGGGATAAAAGAGCCTTTGTTTGATTAAGGGCTTATAGCTCCATCTATGCAGGATTGCAGCCCGATCCATTCATTAGTTTTGATGTGAAAAAGTTATATCCATCTATCTATCTAAACATTTGCATTTATAATAATAGTGTCATTAAGATAACACTGATACAAGCCACATAAGCAGATGAAAGTTATAGCTATGCTGCTTAGATCTGTTGGTACTTAGCTAATTACCATTTTTTTATAGTCTACTTACTCTTGAGTTAGTTTGTTTCATTTGAATAAGATTTTTTGCCATTTCCTGTCTTTTATCTTCAACTTCAGCAAATATTGAGTTTCCTTTGGCAGCTGTGAACAATATAAGCAACAAACTGTTAAGGACCAACTGTACTAAGGTCTGGAATATATGTAGATAAAATATCTTAAGGACTGATTGTTTTACCATGAGGCTGCAAGTCCTGAGAATCTGTAAACTGGTGCAGCATAGCTTTAGCTTCAGCTAAGTCTGCTAAGGCCACTGCCTCTCTGTCAGCAGCCGCCCTAAGGTCTTCCCGCCGCAGGTCTGCCGCTACACGCATCTCAGCCAACTCCCCAATCAACTCATCGGTTCTCATCTGCCAGGAGGCCACCTCATTCTTGGCCTCTACAAGCGCAGCTTTCGCAACCTCAGCTTCAGACAGCGCGGAGTTCACAGCGGCCCTGGCCTCATCAAGCTCTGAATAATCACGCACAGGGCTTTCATGCGTCTTGATAGCTTGTTCCTCTTTTAAATTTCGAATTTGGAGCTCGAGCTTTTTAATTTCAGCTGCGTGGCGCTCGACAGCTTGCGTGCGTTCTTCTCTCAGCTGGGATATGTCCTCTTGAAGAGCTGTGATACGATTATTCACGTCATTTTTTCTCCGTTCGTCTTCCGCTTGCAAAATTTCCAGCTCTGTACTTAAATGGCCCTGAACGTCCAGAGCCGTCTGGTACATTCTCCTAGTATCATGGAGCTCCTGTTTAGTAGAATCATAACTGCGTGATAGGTTTTCATGCTGTTTCTTCAATAAGTAATAGCGCTCACTCAGGTCTCCGTCTGTAAGCTCTTCGACTTCCGTGCAATTGGTTTTGTTACTTATTGTGGAGTAATCCATTGTGAGGATGAATTGACTGATGAAGGATAAACGCCGGCCACAATAAAATCATAGATCGTATATTTAAAGTTTTCAACAAAATAGATATCTATCAGTAAAATAAATATCGTTAATTCGTTACGAAAATTCAAATCCAATCCAAACAAACAATATTTTTATGTTCTTCTTCTTTTTCTTTGATGCTCTGACAAGTGCATAACAAGTCCCTACAATAATGCAAAAAACATACCTAATTATTATAAATGCGAAAGTGTGTTTGTTTGTATGTCCTCCTTTCACGCCGCCCGCGCCGCCGCCGCCGCCGCCGCCCTAACTAAGCAACCAATCGACTTGATTTTTGGCATAGAGTTAGTTTGTTGATAGGGTTTACCCTATCAACTCTTTCGAATAACTTAGGCAATTTGTCCTAGTAAAATATAAAATTCCCATGAGAGATCAAATTAATTCTAGTCTAGATAAAACTATGTAGGATTTAAGACGCTATTAACGGTAAACTCTAACAACTTTGTACAAAAATAAATAAAATATAATCAATGTTCATGAAAAAAATATGACTGTGTTCTAAGGTTGAAACAACAATATATCTATATATAATTATATAGGTCTATTATAGGTCCGTCCGTCGCGTCGTCGTCAGTATGCTTCATCATCTACGTGCTATGCTAAACAATGATAAAACCGGCGGCGGCGGCGCGGCGGCGCCATACTGAACAAGACAGAAAAATTGTCGTTCTATCTCAGTTCTTCAGGCTTTGATTGAGCATTGTTCTCTTGTGAGAATGAAATGACAGTGCAGGTGTTTTTTCAACGATTTGACAGATTCATGCATGCATCTTCCCTTTTTGTTTACTCAATGTCAACTATGCTTTAAGTCTGCGTCCTGGGTCAATTTATGAAACGAAAAACAAGCCAAAACAAGCGTGCGACGCGTTTTGTCTTGTTTTTGTTATAAAAGAAGTTGAATTAGTTGAATCCATCAATGACAATGTCAACATCAATGATGTGTCTCTGTCAAGTGTGTTAACCAACATTGTTTTGTTTTTGGTTTGGTTTTTGTAGGTGGATAAGAGAAGAGGTGGATGGATGGATGGATTTTGTAAAACAGAAAATTGTTTCTTCTGTCTGATCTGATTCTGATTTTCTAAATAATTACAGTGTGGTATTTTAAATCCGATACAATGTCATCTCCACCCCCAACGAAACCCCCTCGTGGGGTGAAACAAGGGAAAGAAACGGTAAGTAAGAGTCCCAGTGCCACCTCCCAAAAGCACTTCGTTATTAGTAAATAAACAAGCTTACTTCTATGAAGTTAGTGTTTGGAGTACTTTAAAAATACATTAATGACACCAGTTTTCTCGCTTTCCAATAATGTTTGATCAAATTACATGTTTCAAATTACATGTTACAAAAAAGTTTTTAAACTCCTACAGAGTGGTCTACTTATGTCGGTGATTCGGACGCTATCGGCCAGTGAGACTAATGAGCAGCGAGAGAAAGAGAGAGCTAAATTAGAGAAAGAGTATAAGAAGAGTGATGCAAGACTTGATGAGCTGGTCGCTGAACATGCTACGGAGATTATGGAAGTTATGCAGGTTTGATTTTTCTATTGTAAAAGTAAACTACCCATTTTACAGAGTTATTTGTGTTGTTACTATTTTTGAAATAAACTGATAAACAAAAGTTCTTTATACTATCTCTACTAGTTTAGTTCTACTCTGGTGAGTACCATACCTATCTTTACCAGAAGGAAAGGAACCTTTACTCTAGAAAAAAGTTCTGAAACAGCATATTTTACCAAAGAATTAGTTATTTTTTTCATGACATCAAGACTCATCATCAAGACAAAAGACGAAGACCCAGATCAACCCTTACGCAATCCGAGTCATTAATGGAATTTTTGGGCTGAAATAGACCACCCATCAAATCTTAGACTGAAATTAAATCATTAAGATGTTTCTTATAACAATATACATAGATAGGGAGCTCAGTTTCTTCAGATGGAAGCTGATTATAGAAACACACACTATTGCCCATAAAAGCATCTGCAATGTTCAAAATGGGGCTTTATTTAATTGATAAAATGAAAGGGCTATGAAATAAAATAGTATTAATTTTGCTTATTTATTGCTATATCAATGAAACCCCGTTTTCAGAAATTCAGTGCTGTAGTCCAATCTCTATCATCATGGAACCAGCACTGTGACGCAGTGACAGCCCGCCTGACAGCCTGCCGAGGGCTGCTGCAGCTGCGGAGAGATGATCTGAAGAGGCTGTGGATGACTGCTCGCACTCATCACTATGCACTGCAGATGCTGACTGATATGTGAGGGTTCTTTTAATCTTTTTGAGTGCTTGCATGTTAACGGAGGCACTAGGGATAATAATACTGGTCATTCTATTCACACAGCATCATCTAGCCCCAAGCTAAACAGAGCTTGTGTTATGGGTATACTAGATGACTGATATACTTAATACAATAGATAACATATATATATATATATATATATATATTTTATTATACAAAGATAACAACCAGAACACCTGGATCAAATATCTGCATATCGTACACGCAATTGTCCTGAGGCGGGAATCGAATCCGCAACCTCCTGCGTCGCACCGCGCCACAGAGGTCATCTATCACTGTATAAACTATTCTAGCTCAATTACAATAAGGTGTATAAT
This sequence comes from Eupithecia abbreviata, assembly GCA_943735965.1. Classification (NCBI taxonomy): domain Eukaryota; kingdom Metazoa; phylum Arthropoda; class Insecta; order Lepidoptera; family Geometridae; genus Eupithecia; species Eupithecia abbreviata. The sequence continues at coordinate 1,633,774 of OX030979.1, read as the reverse complement.
ACATTTTCAGCGAGCGTGTAGTGGTGTCGGAGCGCAGTGCGCGCGAGTACGTGTCGTCGGGGCGCGTGCTTGCGTGTGCGCACACCTTGACGGAGGCTCTAGAGACCGCTACGACTACGCTCAATCATGTGGACGCGCTTAATGCTACTAGGCAACATCTGGAGGTAAGAATTGACATGCGCAAGACTGAGGCCAAATGAGCGTGAATGATTTATTAAAATGAGTTACTAACTCGGAAGGAAAATCAAAATTTTCGAAGGTAGAACAGAAGGTACATACAAGTCCTTTTTGTACTACACGATGAGTTGTCATTTCTGTTAAAATAAATTATTTTACTCACATCTCCAAACTACGCTCGTTTTTCCTCAGCCTAAGTATGAAGACTATTCACGTAGTTCGACTGACATGATGGTACTGCAGCTGTCGTGAAGAGTCTTAATAATCGACATTTGTTACAGGCAAAAAAGCGGGAGCTAGTAGACGTGATCCTAGCTCGGATCAGCGAGGCGGTGTACAGAGCGGACCGCGCGCCGCTGACTCGCGCGCTCTCCGCCAGGCGGCGCACGGCGCTTCTGCTGGCAGGTATTATATACGCTATGGAAAGAGCTATGCATTGAGTTTCTCTGAAGGATAGAATTCGTAACGAATACCTACTGACAGAGAACCAAAGTAATCGACATAGCTATGAGAATTAGCAAGCTGAAATGGCAGTGGGCCTACCATATCTTGCGAAGAACCGACAACCGCATTGGCAAACGTGTTCTTGAGTGGAGACCACGACTCAGTAAACGTAGTTGTATGACGCCCTCCGACCAGGTGGGTGACGATGCTGGATGCGTCAAACTGAAGACAGGGCGCTATGGCGCTCATTAGGGGTGGCCTATGTCCAACAGTGGACTAACATAGGCTGATGATTAGGTACACTGTCTCTCTATGAACATTTCTGTAGCCATCTACAGAGACCCCACACATATTGACATGATACTTGTTCGACGACCACTTGTTACATTTTTTAATTGATGTTGTTGCGAAAACAACGCCATGCAATCGAACTGTTTAATCTGTGCCGTAATTCTGTATCAACCTCTTCATATTCTTGGTTCTGCAGTATTTTGTATGATTTAATTGGTAACCAAAGCCTTCAAACTCGGTCGTTTATAATAAAAAATATCTATCTATGTAGTATTATGTATATCAGTTATCTAGTACCCATAACACAAGCTCTGCTTACCATGGGGCTAGATAATGCTGTGTGAATTGTCCAGCAAAAAAAAAAAAAAAACTGATGTCAAGAAATGCTTGCGACAGAAAAATGCACGATAGTAGTATATTGTATTATTTTATATGAAACAAATAAATATTTTCGATTTCTATTTCTATATTTCCCATGCTAACACTCTCATAAAGATTTCTCCAAAAAAGACATACCAAATAGGCCTCCACCGGTCGTTGTTTTATGTTTTTTTTAAATAATTTAGTTATTTATTATTTTTTATTTGTACCAAATGAATTAACACGTTGTGCTACGTTTTAAAGGCCTAAGCTTTGTTTTAAAATGTTGATGTTTGACAAAAGGTAATTTCGTTGCAGAACTGACAAAAAGCGAGGAAGTGACAGACGCGTACCTACAAGACATTACGCCAGAGTTTGAAGCATCTTTAACAGAAGAGGACAAAACGTTCGAGACTACAGTCATGATATCTCTCGAAGCACTGGGCGTTTTGGAACAGCTCAAGGAAGCTACTGAGGTTCTTTTATAGCCAAGTCTTTTTCTCCCATGATTAGTATTGTATTTTAAGTTACGATTTTAGTTTCACTTATGTTGTAGACCTTTTAGGGCACACTCAATATTTTAAATAACAATGGTATTTCTTAAACATTTAATTTCCTTATGTTTAACTTACTCACAGTGCCTTCAGTTTTTCCGTGATCATGGCGCATGTTACTATGCCGCGTGTATATTATTATATTTTTCGTTATAATTGTAAATGAATTAAGATCATGATGAATTATCGCAAATAATCTTGGTACACGTTACAGACGAATGCTTGCAGTGAGCCAATAATTAGGTTAATTACGTAAAATAACACTATTAACTATAATTTACAATACAATACAAAAATGCTTTATTGTAGTATAAGTGTAACATTTGTATCTTTATTAGATTAGGATTTCAATGATAGGAATTTTAGACAAGAAGCAGGAAGACCTTAAGAAGTTATTTTAATAATAAAATACTTTAAATATTATTTTTATTTCAGAAATTTAAAGTATCAATCCAACACGAGCTACTAGAAGTCATAGACTCAGTCTCTCGCCGAATCATAGAAGACGGCGACGACGTAGAAATGGACCCCGAGTCGGACGAAGACAGCGAGATACAGGACACAACGGGAGTGACAGAGACGGGGCGACCGCTAGCGAAGCTGGTCACTATACTCGCTGATGAGTTTAGAGCATGCGCTTCAAGGAACAAACGGTAGGTTTTATCTATTAGTCTGATGGACATAGCCTAGATACAGAATACAATAAGAGTGACAGAGACGGGGCGACCGTTAGCGAAGCTATTCACTATACTCGCTGATGAGTTTAGAGGGTGCCGCTTAGTACAACTTTTGTGCAATAAAGTATATATTTTATATATTTATCTACCATTAAAAAAATTTGATTTTAATTTTGAGTGATTATCTCATATAGATTGTACGTGATAAACCGACTGACTCCTGATAAGTATTTCCATATAGAATGATCTGGTTTTGCAGGTTACTCCAACTATGGCGGGCCGCGTTGCAGAAACATCGCTTGTCCGATTCCTGTTTGCACACAGAACAGCATTACTGGAGCGCCGTGCAGCAAGTTGTAAGTCTCTTCAAAACTATATATTGGGTTAAGGTCGTTCATTATCCATATTATCATCAACCCGTAAGAAACTATACTTGGACACCAGAAGGACAAATGTTATTACAAGACAGATAATAATAATAATACAAGCCATAATTTAGCAGTGGTTTATGCTGGACTAGAATGATGAAAAAACTTGTGAATGATAGTTTTCATTATTACCCATGGTGGGACACAAAAATCATTTATAACGGGATATTCAATTATTCACCTCAAAAATCAAACCATAGTAAATATCCTGTAGCCTAGCAACCAGGTAGGATGACGACCTGCGAAAGACTGCAGGGAGATCCAGCAAGCTGAAGACAGAGAGCTGTGGCGCTCATTGAAGGAGGCCTATGTCAAGTGGAATACCATAGGCGGATGATGATGAAATATCCTGATATAAATTACTTATAGAATGATGAAGTTGATTTTTTATCAAATGTTTGGTATGTTTTCAGCTGCAGCTTCTACTAACAGAGTACTTAGAGATCGAGAGCGTAAACCTGGCGGCGACGCGTGCGCCCGGCGCCGCGCCCTTCGCGGACCAGCTGCGGATAGCTGACTACTTCGGCAAGAAGCGCCCGCAGCGACGCAGGATAGAGCTCTTCAAACTAACCAGTAACTATAATATGCTAAATTCTTTGCCGCATTGGAGTACGTCTCGTGCCTGCTAGACAGCACGTAGGGCGTGAGTGCAGGCGAAGCATGAGCAGAGAGTGTGGCCCGCCATGCCGAGTAACGTGTTTGTGGCGAGCGAAGCGAAGCTCTGTCAAACGTGACTACTCGGTTTTGGTTTACGCTGCTGAGTTATGTTATATGACACTTAATATTATAAATGCGTAAATTTAGATGTCTCTTACGCCTAAACGAAACTCTGAACAGACGGAATTATTAATAAGTAGCAACAAAAAAATCATTTTAAATATTATTTTCCATCAATAAAAAAATACAAAAAAAAACATGCATAAATGTTTTAATATAGTAATTATTCCTGTTTAAGGCGCGCCATCGAGCCGCACCAGTGTTGCCACCCGCCGCCACAAACACCCGCTGGTGTGCCGCGCGGATCCGGCGCACTTGCACGCGGTCTTGCCAGCTCTACACGCGCTTTGTGCTGATATTGAACCGCTTACTGGGTGAGAATATTGATTTGCCAGCGACTTCACTCACCTTCTATCAAAAATTAGAATATTGTCTTTATAAACAGGTATAACAGTCTCTACATCTAATTTAACTCTGGATAATTAAGCACCGTGATAGAAATGATCAACGAAAAACTAAATACATGTGATATCTGATTACCCCTCGTGATATTTTTCCCAACTACAGAGCCTCAAGTAATTATTAGACGACACCTATTTTCCAAGCACAACACACAGCTATTTACCCGACTGTGCAAGCTCTATGAACTTCTCTCCTTATTGTTTGTTTATTTATTTCCACCGTATGTTGAAACACACATGTTACACTTGATGTCGTTGAGTTCTATTCATTTTAAAAGTTATATTACAATGTTCTTATATAACACACACTATTGTGCAAATAAAAAGCAGACAGACATGCCTTATTTGAAAATGAATTAAAAAGATTTATAGTAATCATTTATTTTCGGAGTGCCGAGCGCGCGACGATCCGTGACGGACGCGTGCAAATTTATCTGCATTGCTATTGTTTTAGTAGTGTTTTTAAAATGACGAACGTTGTCAAGTGTAATGCGTGTAACATAGTGATAGATGAATTGCTGTCTTACATACAGAATAAAGTGTCTGTGATCGACGAGGAGACCTTGGTGCGATTGTGTATTTCGTCTTTTACCTCAGACGAAATTAAAAAATCGAAGGAGTTGCTTTTCGATTCCATTCCTACGAGTTTGCGCAAAATAGGAAGGAAAAATAAGGGAAAGGAGGAACGAGACCTGACTGATATAGTGAACCTGTTTAAATCAGCTGAACCAGACGTGATGCCAGTATTTGTGGCGCGACAGCTCGAAAAACTACCCCCAATTTTATTTGACCATCTCGATTGTACAAAATTGTTGAAAGATATTTTGCTGTTACGGGCGGATATTGATATGGTTAAATCTACTTACGCCTCGCACGATCAGCTGCTGAACTTGAAATCTGAGTTCCTACATTTTAAAAATGATTCGTTGCCACCTTCTCCCGTTCCAAACGTCAATACGAAGCGCGGAGCCTGGCTGTTGAATAGCGGCTCAATGGACGTATCTCCTACATACATGCATGAGTCCACTGTAAACGCTGAAGAACTCGTAGATACAGAAATCTCTCAAATCACGCAGTATAGAGAAATGGTATGTTGCAAAGAACCACCTACGTCCGCTGTACAGCACTGTCCTGTGGAGAAGATTGACGTACAGAATAGCCCGACGGCACAGCAAACTTGCCCTATCGCGCTTAGTAAAAGTGTGCAGAGCTTGTGTTATCCCGCCGCTGAGTCCAACATTCCGGTTGCGAGTAAACAACATAGCTCATCTATACGGCAGCTGGTTCAAGTTAATATCGGAGGCGCTGATACTACACAGAATGGATTACAAATAACTAAACCATTACAAAAACAATCTCCTGTGATGTCCACTGATAATGATGGTTTTAAAACTGTGTGTAGACGTAAAAACCGAACGAAATATAGGTACTCCGGTAAATCTGGAATGGCGCGCGATATGGTATGTACTTTCAAAGCCGCAGATAAGAAAGTACCTATATTTATAACGAATGTCCACATTGAAACGGTCCAGGAAGACATAGTTAAGTACATAAAGTCGAAAACAGGAGACGTCGTATCCCTGCAAAAAATAAATGCAACGAGACAAAAAGGGTATGTTGCCTATAAGTTTTTCGTGTCTGAAACTAAGATGTCTATGTACTTGGATGAGCAACTCTGGCCGGTAGGAATAATATTTAGGCGTTTTGTTAACTTTACAGACCAGCCACTATCGAACAGACATAAGTCTGTAACCGGCCAGCAAAACTCTAAACATGGATAAAAATCCTAATTGGTTGAGCTGTATAAAATTTGCTACATTTAATTGTAAGAATGTGAAGCGATCGTTAGATAGAATAAGTGAGCTGTGTCAAACCTGTGATTTAATTGCTTTGCAAGAAACATGGCTGTTACCGGAAGAAATACCATTCCTAAGTACGATCGATGCTAATTTTGGATACACGGGGACGTCGGCGGTGGATACTTCGGCGGGGATTCTTCGCGGAAGGCCCTACGGCGGCGTCGCGCTACTGTGGAATAGCAGCGTCTTTCAAAAAGTAACAGTGCTAAAGTGCGATAGTAATCGGGTTTGTGCGGTAAAAATCATAACAAGTGATCGACCTATTATTGTGATGTGCATATATATGCCTACTAACGCGGCGGTGAACCTACCTGAGTTTACGGACTGTCTCGGTACGGTGAGCGCGATCATAGAACAATATGGCGTCGAATCGGTTTTTGTATTGGGTGATTTTAATGCGAATCCGGGTGAACTATTCTACAACGAACTCGTAAATTTTTGTGACGATCAGCGATGGTCGTGTATTGATGTTGACATGCTAGGCCTGCAATCTGATACCTACACTTTTGTAAGCGATGTGTACGGGTCGTGTAGTTGGCTGGATCACTGTGTAGTGACACAGTCGGCTGGGCGATGCGTCGCTGCGGTGTACGTTGAATGTGATATTGGATGGTCTGATCATTTTCCACTTGTCATAGAATGCAATTTTAGTTTGTTGACTCCGACCTTGCCAGAAATAGTCATTGCCGATAAACATGTTCTATGGGGAAACAGAACAAACGATGAAATTGCATTTTATGAAAAGAAATGTCATTCGAGGCTTAGAGATATTATGTTTCCACCAGATCTTGTCAAATGTGCTGATAGTTTATGTAATGAATCTGGCCACAGACGTATTCTCGACATGATGTATTCTGACATTGTGACCGCCCTTCGTGACGCAGCCAAGTACAGTAAGGGAAGTACCGATAAAAAAGGTAAACCAGGGCTACATAAGATGGGATGGAATAAGCATGTGAAGGAGGCGCATGAGGAAGCTAGGTCGAGTTTTATGGAGTGGACTATGTGTGGTAGGCCGAAGACTGGTGAAGTGTATGAGGAAATGAGCGAAAAAAGAAAGGTATTTAAATCGCGCTTGAGGTGGTCGCAAGACAATCAGGATCAAATCAAAATGGGTGACTTGGCAAAGAAGCACGCTAGTGGAAACTTTCGCGACTTCTGGCGGAGCACCAATAAGGTGAATGTGCGGCCGAGTCGACCGCTGAGTGTAGACGGTGTGAGTGATCCTGATTGTATTGCGAACATCTTCAAGGAACATTTTGCCGTAAAGTCACCACTGGGTAAGCAGACGGAGGTGTTCGATGCTGAGGTACCTAAGGAGGAGCTCAAATATAGATTTACAGCCAAAAAAGTAGCCCAAATTGTAAAATCGCTCTCTAAAGGTAAATCACCGGGCCATGATGGTATCAGCGTGGAGCACCTCCAGCATGCAGGTCCTCATATTAATGGAGTGCTAGCAATGTTTTACTCGCTCTGCGTGAGTCATTCATATTTGCCTGCGGACATGATGAAGACGATCGTAGTGCCTGTGGTGAAAGACAAGACTGGAGACTTAGGGGACAAAACGAACTACCGACCTATATCGCTGGCTACCATCATTGCTAAGGTGTTTGACGGTATGCTTAATACACAGTTAGATCATTATGTTACTCTGCATGATAATCAGTTTGGGTTTCGACCTAATCTGTCCACTGAGAGTGCAATACTGTGTCTTAAGCATACCGTCAGATACTACACAGATCGTGGGACGCCGGTATACGCGTGCTTCCTTGACTTGTCCAAGGCTTTTGATCTGGTAGCCTATGACATACTGTGGAAAAAGCTGGAAAGTATGAACTTACCACCTGAGTTAGGCAACATTTTTAAATATTGGTATGGGCACCAGATCAACTGCGTACGGTGGGGGGGAGCAATGTCGGAACCGTATAGGCTAGAATGTGGAGTGAGACAGGGGGGGTTGAGCTCGCCGACCTTGTTCAACCTCTACTTAAACGCGCTGATCGGGGCGCTCAGCAGTCGCCATGTCGGATGTCATATTGATGATGTTTGTATAAACAACCTCAGTTATGCCGATGATATGGTTCTGCTGAGCGCCTCGATCTGCGGATTGAGGGAGCTCATGAAAATATGTGAGGAGTACGCCTGTGGTCACGGACTGGTGTACAACTCAAAAAAGAGTCAGTTCATGGTCTTTGAGGTCGGTACAAGGAGGCTGCATAATGTTCCCCCCGTTCGATTGAACGGTGTTGACTTAGAGAGGGTGTACTCTTTTAAGTACTTAGGTCACATAGTCACTACCGACCTCAAAGACAATGAAGACATCGAACGGGAGCGAAGGGCGCTGTCGGTACGGGCGAATATGGTTGCCAGGAGGTTTGCGCGTAGCTCAGAGAAGGTAAAGTTGACACTCTTCAGAGCATACTGCACCTCTCTGTATACATGCAGCCTGTGGGCGAAATATACGCTTGCGACGTACAGCGCCATCCGTGTCCAGTACAATAATGCGCTGAGAGCGGTCTTGGGGCTGCCCCGCTACTGCAGCGCCTCAGGGATGTTTGCGGCGGCGCGAGTCGACTGTTTTCATACCACCATGCGCAAGCGCGCCACCTCCCTGGTGCGCAGGTTGCGGGCCAGCTCCAATACCGTTCTCGCAATGATAGCTGGGAGAGTGGACTGCCCGTACACCAGGCACTGTTGTGAGCGCCACCTTCCCAGCAATCCTTTTAGTTTTTAAGATTATCTTGTTGTTACTAATATGAGTGTAAATGCTTGAAATAAATACTTTTTATTTATTTATTTTATTTATCTTTTTTTGTTACAGAGGCGAATGTTCTCTCCGCGCATTCATAACGGACTATGTGCGAACAGGAGAGAGCGAGCGGCTGTCCCTCTCTGCGCGCACGACCATCGACGAGACATTACGAGCGCACAACGCTTGGAGGGAGCGAGGCCCGCCGCCGCAGACTTTAGTCAACGAGTATGTATAAAGAAATTAAATAATATCCCAAAATATATATATTTCGTCGGGACTTGAACACTCGACCAGTACGGGAATGCTAAACCTAACCTAACCCACGGAGCTAAGAAATCAAATGTACCTCCGAAATCGAATTTGCTTGGGATATTATTTAATTTATTATCGACGTCAAGTATGAACGATTACGCACTATAATAACATAAACCTAATAATGTATTAGTTGGATAAAATAATTAAAGTTCCGAAACTAAATGCATGCGGAAGAGAGCCAGTGTATGTCCCTCTATGCTAGTGGACCATCGATCATTAGATTAGAAAGATTTATTGTATTTAGAATGTGTGAACTAGATGTCGCTAGTAAAAGTGGACGAGTTATAGATTTTTCTAAAGAATCTCTCGACCTTGTATGAACCTCGTCCGAATTGCTGACTAAATAAATTAAGGGTCAAAGAAGGGAAAGTTATTACCGCTATAATAATCTGCAGATTACCTTGTGTAGTAACATTTCAGATTGGCGCTTTGATGCTTTCAATATAACTTGAGCCTTAGTGTACATTGTACAAGTATCTACCAATATTTTCTTCCAGTACCCGCCACCGAGTAATATTCTCGCACTGCGGCGTCGCCTGGCAAGCCATAGAGCACGTGGTCTCGGCCGCAAAGTTGTGTGGCGCGTGCGGCGGCGCGTGGGCACTACGCGGCGCCACGCACGCCATTGCTGCGCTCGCCGCCACCGCGCGCGCCGCGCATTCCAAGATCGCTTATGCACCGACTGGTATGTTCACTCCACTATCTAAGCTTTCAAGCTTCCCCTGCTGAACTAAGGACTCCCCTATATTCTCCTAGTTGCCACGATCACGCGTTATTTGATTATTTCCCACCAATCTGCGCGTTGCGTCGGTGTCTGTTTTCCCGGTAGATGTACTTATACTCTACCGGGAAAACAGAATGTCGAGTTTCGAGAGTTTTTAAATCTCAAATGAGTTCCTTCTGGGAAAGTCAGATGACGTTGGTACGTTTAACCATCACACTAAAATTATAAATGTGAACGTTTGAATGCTAAGATGTTTATTAAATTTTAACGCCAAAAGCGATACGGATCGGGTTGAAAATTTGCAAATACGTAGGTCCTTTATTTACCTAGATCAACATATAGACCACTTTTATCCGAATAAAAAAATCCATGCGATGCCGCGGGCAGAAGGTTTTTTTACAAGCTGCGTCCCGCGGAATCGCATCCTTTAGAGGTTTTTACACTAGAGCTTTCGTGGCAATTGGCCAAGCCAAACGCGGTTTGATATGCACAATGCTTGATCAAAATGCCTTGGAACTGCTAGAAGAACTTGATGCCTATGTAGCTAAGGATAGTTTTGGGAGATGGCATTTAATCAGCAGGGGAACGAGTAAATAAACTTAGAAACAGTTTTAAAGCGAAGCTTTACTAAAAAACTTATGGTACTTATGGTTAATTGCAGCACGAGCGCTACGTTGGTTGTCCGACGACGACATAGTCCGGTTCCTGCAAGCCCTGCCCAACTGGCGCGCCGCTACTCAGAAGGATGCCCACAACATTTCTAAAGATGTGAGTCACATGTTGATATCTGTAACCACCTTTCTCGCGCAACGGTCGAAGGTCTGTGACGCAGGCAGCTTGGGTTGGTTGTCCGGCGACATAGTCCGGACGTAAAAGTCCAGTTGTATTATTAAATAGGAAGGGCCGCTCTTGTGACGGAGTTTTCCTCTCATCAGACCCAAAAACGGAAGTCGAAAATTAAAAGATGATTAGAGGAAACGAGAAAATAAACTAGATTTTAAAAAGAAACTGATAAAGACCTACATTTCTCGCTTTGTGAAAAAAAAAATAGTTTGATAGCAATTTAATTTCATCACATCGAATGATTACAGGAATTAAAGCAAGCTTACGAACGCGAGGCAGAGATCCTAGGTTCGAGTCTCGGCGATGGCGCCGTCACCCGCAAGGAGATCATCCACGACGTCAACACGCTGCTAGACGTCGCCGTGCTATGCGAGACTATGGTAAGAACTAAAGGAAGTATACGAAAGCGAGGCAGGATCTTAGGTTTGAGTCTCGGCGACGGCGCCGTCACCCGCAACGTCGCCGTGCTATGAGAGACTATGGTAAGATCTTAGGTCAGGGGAATATTCGGTAATATACAAGCTTTTTTGAATAAATTTGTGGGATCTAGAAACTTATATTTGACTTTTTGGACCATATTTGACTATGCACATAAATTCTTGCTAAGTGTTATCTAGTAGATGCTCTTGAAAGTACGTGGGAAAGGACCTGTCGATGTTCCTTCAAAAATCACAGCACTGGTACACGAAAAAATATTTTTTTATCGTTACTTTATTTTGTTCAGCCCCGATTATGAATGCTCCGAAAATGAATTCATAATTCGCCACTAAACTAACGCTTGCCCAGCTGCCAGGAACTGTATGGTTTTCTTCGGGGTGAGGTCTCGTAGCTCGTCTGGGCTATGCAGGTGCTTGCCCTGGTGGATGCTGCGTTATTGCATCAGTTCTCTGCACTCTCCTAACAGATGGAGGGGCGTTTCATCCGCCTCCTCGCAGAATCTGCAGGATTGTTTGTCGCTTAGTTTGAACATGTGTTTGTTGAGGCGACTGTGTCCAGTTAGGGCTCTCTTCATAGTGCGTTGGTTACCTTTGCCTAGCGCTCAAGACTTATTGTATTTATCTGTATATTCTGTTCCCAGGACTGGCTAGCCACCAACATCCGAAGCATCCCGTCCAAGGTAGCGGGTTCGGGTCCCGGCGGCGGAGTCAAGGTCACGGATAAGTTCGTCGCCGACGTCAACAGCGCGGCCATGATCTTCGACGAGATATCACATAAGTGCCTTCTACTGCTGCATTTAGAGGTGAATATAGCTTCAACTTTGTTTTAAACAATCGCTTGTTACAAATTCTTTTTGTAATGAAATAGTAAATAATGCTCAATAATCAACATAATCTTTTATATAATTAAAAAGTAAACTAAGTACAAAATGCGGCCTTATCATGGGGAGCGATTTTTCCCAAACATCCTTGGGTTGGAGAAAAAGATATATAAGAGGGAAAAAAAGGTACGTAACAGTTTTGATGTTTTAATTTGGCGTTGTTTATTGCTTTGCGTGGCCCTTATACATTGTATACTGATGTAGGCCAATTTGAGCGGCGTCAATGCATACTAGATTTGCTCCTTCTCATCATCATCATCAGCCTCAGATAGTCTACTGCTGGACATAGGCCTCCCCCAATGAGCGCCATAGCGCCCTGTCTTCAGCTTGACGCATCCAGCAACTGCCTACAGTCGTTCGCAGTTCGTCATCTCACCTGGCTGGCTCTTTCTCTAGATCTCATCTATTAAACAAATAAATTGTAATCCTCGTGTTTCTTCCACAGATGCGTATAGAATGCTTCCACTACCTGGGACAAGAGGACTCTATATCGGAGGACGCGGACGCAGACTCTGGCGGCGCGGGCAAACTGGCGCACGCACTGCTTGCCTTCCACGAGCAAGCCAACAACGTGCTGGCGCAGAGGAGACTCAATGTAACATGTTATATTACTACTATGTGTAGAATGCTTCACTACCTGGGACAAGAGGACTCTATATCAGACGAGTGGAGTACGTGAAACGTCTTGTGCGTCCTAAAGAGCAGCACTCAGCGACCCACGCTTTGGGAGGCGTCGGCGCACTGGTATAGCTAGCGAGTCAATACACAGCGCGGCTAGATTCGTTCACTTAGCAATCTGGCTCATTGAGCAATCCTATGACAGGATTTATGAATTTCTGAAATAAGACTGTGCTAATTATTATTCATATGAATTAATTTCTTGATTAATTTTAAATTATTTTAATTATTGATTACATATCAGAAAAATATAATTCAATTTATATTCCAAATATTTAACTTTTATATACCAACCAAGGTTTCCTATTTGATGTGTAATAACGATTTTAGCAATAAATTAACTTGAACTTGAATTTACCACGCTGCTGCGATGTGTGAGCGATCTTTTCTTGTCTGGCGTGAACGCGGTCGCTCGTTTAGCTTGCTCCTTCATTATCAAACCTAATGATTGTATTGTGTTGTTCCAGTACATAATGGAAGGCATCGGCGAGATGATGTCAGCGGCCGTGATCTGGCGCTGGCGCGGGTGGCGCGGGGGCTCCGGCGCGGGCGGCGCGGCCTGGCTGGCGGCGCTACGCCATGCTGCAGCCGCGCTGCACGTGCCGCACGACTCGCTGCACCGCGCCACGCACTATCTGCACCTGCTTACTATGACGCACCAGGTATAAATAATTAATGCTGGACAATCCACACAGTATAATCTAGCCCCAAGTTAAGTCAAAGCTTGTGTTATGGGCACTAGATGACTGATATACATAGTACAATACATTACATAGATAGATATTTTTTATTATATATACATAAAAACGACCAGAACACCCGGAACAAATACCTGCAGGTCGTACAAACAAACATTTGTCTCGAGGCAGGAATCGAACCCGCAACCTCCTGCGTAGCAGGCGGACCTACGCCCACCGCGCCACAGAGACCGTCAGGTATAAGACGGTGTGGCGTCCAAATTGATCGGGTAGGCTATAGGCGACGTATGTATCAAAGATGCTGCAGTGGAGTAAGTTAGACGTCATTTGCGTGCTTAGATACCAAAATACAGTGCGAGTGTAAGAGTGTCAGATTCGCTTTACTTACCGCACTAGCACAGCCTGTCGATACACAAAGCGTGTGTTATGTGAGAAAGTACGGATGGAACGACGGGATTAGAGCGGTATTTACGCCGGCAACAAATAACTACCATGTTTAGTTCTATCGAGATTATGGCTCTTCTTAGTTAAATACCTCAGGATCCTTTACTAACTGATGGATGACATCATAAGAGAGTCAGGCATCAAAACCGCGTTCTTCTAAAGAAAAAATTCTGCTTATTTCTGAACAAAAAGTTCATCAAAACCTTTCTCCTACTGAACCCCCTACTGCTCATACAATTGAATAACATACTATCTCTTTCTTCCAGGAAATAATCCAGCAAGTAAGAGAGAAAGGGCCTCAGTTCTCGGAGCTAGAATACCTGAACGCTTTCAAAGTGATCGGCACTAAGCGAAACATGTCCGATGCTGATATGAAACAAGCTTTGAAGCAACTGTCGGCTGCGTTGGGGCATGTTGGGGTTACTGTGTAATAAAAACTGAACTGTATGGTCTGAGCTTTTGAATTTGTTTTCACAGAACTGTATTTATGGTTTATATCGATATAATTTCCATAATTCTCACACTTCTTGAGAAGCCCTTTTGTTCAAATATTATGCACCTCTGTAATAGAGCTGGAAATTATATATCATATAAAAAAGCTAAAGGTAGCAAAAACCTAGGTGCTAGAGTTTTTCTAGGGGTACCTATCTATAACTATGTTTAAGTTTATTAATATTATGAGTATTATCATTGTAATCTACTACGAATAAATTATTTACTTGTTACAATTTATTTACCATGGTTGTTTTTTTTTTTTTTTAATATATCTCCTTGGTTTTTATTAATAGATCGAGTGATTTAAGAGGAAAAATAAACTATTTGACACATAGATCCACGCGGGCAGGCGAAGCCGCGGGGTGCTAGTTATCTTTTAACTGAGGACTATAACAGTCCTTATTTATAATTTTTTTATTACATTGATTTTTTATTGATTGACCTCGTACCATACAACTACTGTAGGTGGAATGAAGATCGGTGCGACGCCTTTCGTAAATGTTATTGTCAGACATAGCTGTTAGTGTCATCTGTCAAAGTCAGCTGAGAAGCTGCTTGAAAAAAAAAATGTTGTCTAAAACAACAGCAATCAAAAATAAAAACAACTTGTTTTTCTTTAGTTGCTTGGGACTCTTTTATTCTTTTATTTCTCAAACACGAATACTTCTTTGTTTGTAAGAAATGGCAGACGCGGACCTAGCAGATTTGCGAAAGCAATGCATAACAAGCTTGTATCTATGCACCGAGAACGTCTCAAAGTACCTCGATGCAGAAAAAGAGGAAGAGTTCAATAAATTAAAAAGCTACGTGCAAGAATACTGTTTGATGGAAGCTCAGCAGGATGTAGCTATCCAGGCTTTGGAGAAAACTAAGGTTTATATCTACTTTTACCATGCTTCAGTTCCATAAAACCGCTTCGTCATAATCTCACTCCAAATCCCGCCAAGGCGGACACTTTAGATTACATTCAAGAATGTATAGACCTTATTCCATGATGTACCTACCTATTATGATAGGGACTTTGCAGCAAAATAGATTGCACTGACTGTAGGTAGCTTTCTGTAGGTACCCTACCAATTTATATTCACATTGCCAACCTTCTAGTTTGATGAGTAAACTCAAATCCGCGTGACAATAAGCGTTTATAATGTTATTACAGAGAGAGACAGACCAGTCAAACATAGACAACTTGGAAGCCAGGTTCAATGCCCACTTGCAGACAATGACTGGTAGGCGGCTGAATGTAGACAACCATCCTTACATGAGGGAGCTGAACAAGCGAGTGGAAAGAGGTTTACAGAGACGTAAGTATTAGGCCTTTTTGCCTTGTTTTATTCTTATAATTTGGAGACGGGAACATTTAATGTCAATAAATGAAGAATAGGTATAATAAATCAATATTGCTGGAAAACATACATAATCTAGAATTATTACCTATCTATTTACATTTGTTTACAGTGAGTTTTAAATTTGTTAGCTTACCAACAACATACAGGTGGAAAGGTAAAGGTCTACTGTGGCCTAGTTTTCCAGCTAGAAGTATTAACTAATTTATGTCCATATTTAAATCATGCTGCCCTGAACTTGACTTTCATGCATGCTTTTTAAAGATTATTTCTCAATAACACTTAAAAATAACTAGATTAAATAGGATATGTACATAGGCAAGCTTAACCCTGATTAACCCTAAAATTAGTCTTGTTTACTCTAAATAGTTTTAATAGATACTACCTACTTAATTCTGTTCTTTTTTTTTCAGAGAACATGGATGAATCTGATCTAGCCATTACTGAATCACAAGTTGAGCATGTAAGTAATTTTGTATGTTACCATTATCAGCTGACCAGGGCAAAAAATCAAAGCAGACAGGGCAGGAGCGTACAACTTGTTTAATTTGTTATTTGTTATACACAAGCAGCTCTTAAGCTGATGTGATGTGTATATCTTAGTTCTTGTCAGTCCATATTTTTCCAGTTATTTTTAAAAGAGTTTGCTCAAGTGATTTACTCCGAATACTCAAATGCAACTCAGAATTAAGCCCGTCTCAAGTGACGATTTTCTGACAGATTTTCATGGAAAACTGTGGGCATTAACATAGTAATAAAATAAGACACAAGGTTTCATTTACTCAATGGTCTAGCTAGATAACTGAAACCTTTTTTACAGATTGATCCAATAACAAAGAGGGCTATTGTTGATCCAGTGAAGAACACAGTGTGTGGACATATCTATGAGAAGGATTCAATCATGAACTACATCAAGAATAAGTCAAAATCAAAATGCCCAGGTATGTCTATAGATCTTCACCGTCAGACCTACCTTAAGAATCTTAAAAAAAACGCCGTGGCCGCGCACAGCGGGTACACACTCGATGCGCAAAAATTGTTTTGCCTAATGTTATGTACTCGTATTTCACCCTTCACGCATTTCGGTTATGAAGCTGGACTTAAGCTTTGTCCTATGTCTCGAGTTGGTCACTGTCACGCCATTGCATTACATCATTTAACCCGCCAACGGTGACGTCGATTTGACTTACATCTTCGGTGGCTTAAGCTTTGTCCTATGTCTCGAGTTGGTCACTGTCACGCCATTGTATTACATCATTTAACCCGCCAACGGGGACGTCGATTTGACTTACATCTTCGGTGGCTTAAGCTTTGTCCTATGTCTCGAGTTGGTCACTGTCACGCCATTGTATTACATCATTTAACCCGCCAACGGTGACGTCGATTTGACTTACATCTTCGGTGGCTTAAGCTTTGTCCTATGTCTCGAGTTGGTCACTGTCACGCCATTGCATTACATCATTTAACCCGCCAACGGTGACGTCGATTTGACTTACATCTTCGGTGGCTTAAGCTTTGTCCTATGTCTCGAGTTGGTCACTGTCACGCCATTGTATTACATCATTTAACCCGCCAACGGTGACGTCGATTTGACTTACATCTTCGGTGGCTTAAGCTTTGTCCTATGTCTCGAGTTGGTCACTGTCACGCCATTGTATTACATCATTTAACCCGCCAACGGTGACGTCGATTTGACTTACATCTTCGGTGGCTTAAGCTTTGTCCTATGTCTCGAGTTGGTCACTGTCACGCCATTGTATTACATCATTTAACCCGCCAACGGGGACGTCGATTTGACTTACATCTTCGGTGGCTTAAGCTTTGTCCTATGTCTCGAGTTGGTCACTGTCACGCCATTGTATTACATCATTTAACCCGCCAACGGGGACGTCGATTTGACTTACATCTTCGGTGGCTTAAGCTTTGTCCTATGTCTCGAGTTGGTCACTGTCACGCCATTGTATTACATCATTTAACCCGCCAACGGTGACGTCGATTTGACTTACATCTTCGGTGGCTTAAGCTTTGTCCTATGTCTCGAGTTGGTCACTGTCACGCCATTGTATTACATCATTTAACCCGCCAACGGTGACGTCGATTTGACTTACATCTTCGGTGGCTTAAGCTTTGTCCTATGTCTCGAGTTGGTCACTGTCACGCCATTGTATTACATCATTTAACCCGCCAACGGTGACGTCGATTTGACTTACATCTTCGGTGGCTTAAGCTTTGTCCTATGTCTCGAGTTGGTCACTGTCACGCCATTGTATTACATCATTTAACCCGCCAACGGTGACGTCGATTTGACTTACATCTTCGGTGGCTTAAGCTTTGTCCTATGTCTCGAGTTGGTCACTGTCACGCCATTGTATTACATCATTTAACCCGCCAACGGGGACGTTGATTTGACTTACATCTTCGGTGGCTTAAGCTTTGTCCTATGTCTCGAGTTGGTCACTGTCACGCCATTGTATTACATCATTTAACCCGCCAACGGGGACGTCGATTTGACTTACATCTTCGGTGGTTTAAGCTTTGTCCTATGTCTCGAGTTGGTCACTGTCACGCCATTGTATTACATCATTTAATCACTACATAGTATAAAACAAAGTCGCTTCCCGTTGTCTGTCTGTCCCTATGTATGCTTAGATCTTTAAAACTACGCAATGGATTTTGATGCGGGTTTTTTAATAGATAGTTAATCAAGAGGAAGGTTTATAAACCATTTGACACATAGATTTCCACGCCGCCTGGCGCAGCTAGTGATTTAATACATTATTAATATAAAATTGTTTTATTTTAGTGGTGGGCTGCGGCAACAGAGCACTAATGAGAGCACAGGACCTACTGCCAGATGAAGAGCTGAAGTTCCGTATGACCATCACCCAGCATTCTACCATGATCCAAGATAGGTCTACCATGAATATTGATGACTCTATGGAAGAATAAGTATTTTAATCTCCAGCCTGAGGGCGCATTTACATAGCATCCATTTTTCCGTGATGGCGAAGGATCTGTAAAAACCGGTCCTGTTTAAACGGATCGGCTATGTGAATGCGCCCTAAAGGTAAAGTCACGGGTAAAGTACTTGTGATAAAAATACCTGAATATTTCTAAAACACTG
This sequence comes from Eupithecia abbreviata, assembly GCA_943735965.1. Taxonomy (NCBI): domain Eukaryota; kingdom Metazoa; phylum Arthropoda; class Insecta; order Lepidoptera; family Geometridae; genus Eupithecia; species Eupithecia abbreviata. The sequence goes on along the minus strand of OX030979.1, from coordinate 1,615,069 downwards.
AAAGAATAGATCTGTATAGTTTTAGTGTTTTTAAGAATGTTCAGGTATTATGTCGTACATACAGAATAATCTGTATAAAATGTATATTCTTAGATCTTTGCCTACATCTTGTGTATGATTTAAGAATGGTCCGTAGAATGTGATAAATCTTGACAGATTATTGTAAGAATTGTTATTTTGTAAGCTTTATACTATTAAAATGCGTCATTCCATGATTTCTATTTTTATTTTTTGTCTTCCTACTGAACAATCATAAACGGTAGCCTTCAAGATAGTTTAGCAGAAAATTCAAAGGATATACAATAAAAAAACACGTTGATTTTAGAATTATATAATTTAGCAGGATGCTATAAATCTAAAATTGCAATAAGTAAATCAATATTTTCACTTCAAGATTAATGATGTACTTACCTACTGATAGGTATTTTAAATAAAATAAAATATATATTATGGAGAGATTATCACTATTGTAATACATTTGTAAATACAGATTTAGTGTTTTTTTTTCTACGATAATATTTTATAGAGTTTAATATAAATAATTGTCTTTTATAAAATTATAAATAGTAATTGAAGTGAAAATACTGTCCAAGTATAATATTGGTCCATAAAACTATCAAAATGAGTGCTGAGATGATAGCTACAACACTATTAAAATCTGAAACTTAAATACAACAATATAAATCTACGTTTATACACTCTGATTCAAAAACCTGGATATTTTTTGTATACAAAGTTGTTATAAAACCCAAGGAATATTGGCGGAAAACATTTAACGACATTGGTATCATCGAAGCAACGCATTACGCACAGAAGCTCGAAATAATTGAGCTTGAGAGACAAAAACGTGAGAGTTGTTGAAGTTTGTATTTCAGTTTTTAGTGTAATGTTGTCATCAGTTTTTGTTATAGTTTGACCGAAACCGCTGTCCAGCTCCTAAGGAAACTGCGGCGAGGTGGGGGGCGAAGAAAAAAGAGCAAGAGTACGCGTTGACGGCAGACTGATGGATCGGAGCGGCCGATATTTCCCCTCCGTCTCGCCGCTCGCATACCTCAGGCGCGGTACAGCGGTTTCGGTCAAACTATAAGTATTCATTTATAAATGTTATAGTTGACATAAAATATCTTGGATTCTAAATCGGAGTATAGCTTTATCTATACACTAGCCAACCTCGATGTAGACTGTTTGTAAGTAACCAAGACGCAAATAACTAAAATTCGCTTGGCGTCTTGTTTCAGAGTACTCAATATTTATGGAAGAAAGAGACACAAATCGACAAGTAATGTAGAATAGGCAACAGAGTGAATTTAAAGAAAAGTCGCCCATACTTTAAAATTGACTGAGTTGTAATTGTTAACAACCATTCTACATCGAGTTTGGTTAGTGTTTAATAGGTTTTATAAAATTTTCTAGGTGGATCAATAAGTGTTTACATTCTACGACGAAAACTGCTGAACATCGTCAATTTTCAGTAACGGACAATACACGCAGATTTTTACTTCACAGTTTTTTAAGATTGAGTCAGAAATCTCGGTCGTGTAGTTCATATTCATTTACATAAAGAATTAGGTATGATAGGGATCTGTAATTAATGCATGAATAGCGCCAGAAATAGGCCTGGTGGGTATTTATTAAATCAATCCTAATACAATGTGAGAGGTCTTAAAAGTTTCACTTATGTTAGGTATCAGGATTTTACATTTGCAATAATATAGTAAAAGGCCTTTCATAGCAAATATCAAAATAAACGTAGTAGCCTAAATTATGCTATTGGGTTTTCCAAAATTAAAACCGAATAACATAATTTTATTCTATGTGTTATAATATTTAAACTTCATAGAAGCATTGCATTTACCATCCATCGTGTTTACAGAAACAATTAATTTACCATCGATCAAGGGTTTTTGCCGCTTTTGGCGAATACCTTAATCGGATGGTTTACAATCATAAATTAGGCCTTAGAAATGTCCAAAACAGTACAGTCAATGTTTAAATTTAATCACATGTTGCGGTTCTTAAGCACGTGTCGAACCTCTGATACTGAGAGCGTTAATAAATGCTTATTAATGATGGTGATTCTTTAATACAATTAATTTATCAAATTATAACACAAAGTACGGGAAAATATACTTGTGACCCAAAAAGCACAGCGATTGTTGTGTAGGGTAGAAGAGACAAAAATGACGCGATTTATAATCTTCGCATTACATTGCGTCAATTATTTAATAAATAATGCTGGACATTCCACACAGCATCTAGATGGTGCTGAGCCCCAAGCTAAGCAGAGCTTGTGTTATGGGTAGGTTTAAGGAAGGAATTAATTTGAAATATTTTACGCATTCGATGACGATCCGATGCAATTTTTCTCTATTCTAACCTAGAGACATTCGCTGTACTTGACTGGACTTTCGAGGCAGCTTCACATCGAGGCTTGCCTCGCAACGAAGCATTGCCTCGTGTCGAGGCCAGGAAGCTCAGCCACAATACAGCATAGCTAACTATTTAATAAGTGCACTATCGGATTAGAAATTTACTCAAGTGTCAGGAATTACATTAAATTATTCTACTGGTTTTAAATAATTCAAAAAAAAATGTGAATTTGTTTTTGTAAACTTAAAATTTACTTAATATAATAACCAAGCTACAAAAATACAATTATTGTTAAGTTTTATGGCCATTATAGGATTGAAACCTTCAGAGGATTCATAACATAATCCGCTTTTAGCGGCAGAGCTAAATGATTATTTATTTAATTTTAGTTTAAAAAAAAGTACATAGACACTAAATGTATACTAGACAAGACAATGAATCATGGTGTGGCCATTTTTATACCTATTCTATTGGCTAATAGAGAAAGTATAAAAATCGTGCATGCCTATTTAATTGGTTGGGTTGACATATAAACACTTTGCTACGCCACATAAATGTGGAAGAAAAGCAACCCAAAGACATAGAAATCAAACAGGAATGGCAGAAGATATGAACTAAGATAAACTTTCACATTTTTTCTTTTGACTTATTTAAAACCATTACAAACCTTATTTTATAAACAGGCTAATATTAGCGCGCGATAAACTTATAACTACAGAATAATACTATGTTTAATTAATCACAGTCCTGTGATACTAACTTGTACTCTGAGTATTTATTTATTGCTATTATTTTTGTTTAAATGTATTGTCACTAGACGAATAGGTACAGCCTTAAGTTAGGAGTATGACTTAAGGCGGTAGCCCGAGGTACACTAGCTTTTTGTAAACTTAGGCAGATATGCGAACCAAGCGCAACTTCGCATCTCTGCCTAAACTATACAAAATAAAACTATAACAGAGGCATTAAAAAAGCTTATAATAGATATCATAAACTGTCAAATGAAATTTTTGAAGACTTTGTTTAAAGAAATAGGTGAGGGCGCTAGTGTGCCTCGGAGTATCGCCTTAAATACAACAACAGAGCTATTGGAACGTCTGAGAAGGCCTGTTTGAATAATTTAAAATACGCAATCGTTTGTTTCGTCATCTCTATCTCATGCTGTCCCGCTCAGATCGATTCGAACTAAGCAGAGTGGCATGAGAGATGACGCCATTCTCAAACGCATGCTATAAGCACACAGGTACCATCGAAGTTACCATCCAACGTAGCCGCCTACCTACCGTCCGGTAATACGTGGCTCAGTGATTTACAACGAAACCTTGTATATTGTCGGGTATGTCCTTGCCCCGTAAGGTTGCTTACAGACAGACTTTCCAATAGCTCTGCAGGGTTGCTCTTTGCTTATCATTTCACAAACCAGAGTTACTAGGTACTAAGTAAACCCGTTAACACAGTTAAAAAGCATCGCCTCGCAGGTCACACGCTAAAAATGTGCGCTACGAGAAAAGCCCTGTGTTCGTCAACTGGTAGCAAAGAGGTGTGAAATATTAATAAAATTACAAGCACATCAGCAGTTATACGTGGAAAGTTGAACGTCCTTCCCCCAAAAGAAAAATCACTACGTTTGACCGGTGGTTTGTTGACTACCTTTGACAGGTGGAACGCATGCTGATCGCAAGAAAGGTGTTAAACATACGTGTAGAAACTGCTGCCTTTCCTCTGTAGGCCAAGCACAAGAATTGTTGTCAAAGATTGAACCCCTTAGTTTTTTTAACTAATCCTAATATTTTTTTTATGGGACCACCTCGGGATCACCTCTATACAACAGCAAAAGAATCATATGTATAAATTGATCTATAAAAGACGAAAAAATCGACGAACATACATATTATTTGTTCCATGACGATATCCGGAATCCATATTGAGTGAAGCACCTGTCTTTCAACGTTAGTTCCTAGCGATTTCCTCCCTTCCGGTGCGGGCGCCAACGTTGTTTCCGTTTTGGGAGGCAACACGTGGCGATGACTACCAAAATGGCGGTATCATTTTTCTTCATTATACCGTCGTCTTTCGTATCGTTAATGCGTGTCCGCGATAAATAACAATAAGTTAACATATATTTAAAAGTTAATTCCTCCCTTCATAATGGAGGACGAAGCAGAAAACCGCGATGGTGTGGAAATGCAAATAAGTGATAGTGAAGACCACGGGTCGCGAAAAAGGAGTCGTTCTCCAAGTTCGCAAGGTGATTCGTCGGACGAGGACTTGGATGCAAGGAAAACTAAGAAAAAGCGGGTGAGAGATTTGAAATATGAATTCATCTCGCAACAAGTGGCTTTTTTGACCAATCTAATAACTCAAAAACATTACGAGCCTCAACCGACAAACGTTTCACGTGTTGTTGAACCCGCTAAAAAGCCACCCAGGTCGACTGATGATGATCTAGGTCTGCGCCCGCCGCCTAGTGCTAGCGAGGCTGATGAGCAACAACTTAAATTGTCGGATTTGTCTACTACATTAAAAGTTCCGCCAATTCCCAGATCTAATGATAAGCATTTGGAGAAAATTACACAATTGCAAAGATTTAACTGTAAAGATTGGTACGCTATTCGTTTTTCGGAGACACAAAAGAAATATGTGACCAGCCCCGGTTTTGTAGAGCTTGATATAAATGATGAGTTGCGTCGTTTTAACACGTCTGGTTCCCATGACGATCGAACACACCTACTAGAGCGAACCTACGCAGCATTAACAAGTGCATTACTGACACAGAAGGACGAATTACGTACCGCATTAGAGTTTAGTAGATTGGTCGAATCATAAAGATACTACACTTTCACCTAAAACGCTTTTTGATAAAATAGAGCAGGCATTTTCGAAAGATTCGGACTATACTAAGGTAACTGATGATATTTTGCAAATATCTTGCGGTAGGCGCGCCGATTGCATTAACTCGCGAAGAGAGGCCATTCTAAAGAAGGTACCCGAAGAATATCATCAAGGCGCCTTACAAAAAATTCCACCTAGTGCTGAAAGTTTGTTTAATAGCGATATGCTTAACTCGTATCTTCAAAAAAATTGGGGGGGGGGGGGGGGGGGGCAGACAAACTAACAGCTAACTTTCAACCCGCACACCATTCAGCGTCGATCTCTGGAGCAAGGCGTGCCTACGATGCTAAACCCAAGCCGTCTTCGAGCAAGCAGGCGAACAATAATTTTCGAGGCAACTATAACAAGGGCAAGGGTAACTCAAAAGGCTCCAACAATAATAATCAACGGCCTAATTATGGGAAGAACAAGCAGCAATACTCTAAAGGTAAGCGATCTCAACCTAACTCGCAGAATAGAAACAATCGCTTATGACTCGAAACCATTTCGGGGGGGCTGTCTAAGGCAATATTTACATGTATGGGACAGACTAGGTGCCCCCGACCATATTTGCAAACTATTGAAAGGAGTTCGCATCCCATTCGTTATGAAGCCACCCCTAATATATCCAAGTCAATTACTAATAGAAAATGATGCCACCAAGCACAGTCACCACATGACACAACAGATACAGAACATGCTAAAAACACATGGAATAGAAAAAGCCGAGACGAACCCAAGCTATCTTTCGACCTTATTCCTAGTGAAGAAAACAGATGGAACGTTCCGCCCAATATTCAATCTGAAACGTTTGAACAATTTTGGGAGGCTAAAAGGTTTTCAACTCTTCAGTCACTTTCGAATGACGAGTTTCTTACAGAGCCAAGATTGGATGGTGAAGATGGATTTGAGCCAGGCGTACTTCCACCTGCCCATAGCCAAGGAGCATCGAAGGTTTCTACGACTTTGTTACAAAGGCCAGCTCCTGCAGATGACCTGTCTTCCGTTTGGCCTGTCGTCAGCTCCGCGAACGTTTGCATCGGTGACAAACTGGATAGCAGAATACCTGAGAAGCCGAAATATAAGGTGCGTGGTTTATCTAGACGATTTCTTACTAGCAAACCAGTCCCGACAAGTTCTGCACGATCACATAGCATTCACAGTAAACCTAATGCGTGAACTCGGCTGGACTGTGAACATGGACAAATCTGTGCTGGTTCCGACTCGCCACCTCGAATTCCTAGGCGTCACGTGGGACACACAACTCAACACGAAGTCCCTATCGGAACCAAAGTGCCATACGCTACGCAGAGCACTTGCACATCAGATGTCCAATGGCTGTTGGTCCCTCAGACAGGCCCAGTCCCTTTGTCGCACTCTACAATATCACAGTCGCTTCCTTCCCAAAGAGCACCCTTACAAGCGTATTAAGTTGCCAGATCCGGTTATTACGGAAATAAAGTGGTGGTTAAAAGCTTCTCAGGGCTCACTACCAATACATACAGGTCCGTTCTTGCACCTTCTAACCACAGATGCATCGGACTTCGGCTGGGGTGCCCAGCTGGGAGATGTGAAAATGTCGGGTCGTTGGACAAAACAACAATCGTCGTGGCATGTAAATCTCAAGGAGCTGTTTGCTGTTTACGCAGCGATTCAACAAGAGCACGGTCACTTACACAATGTGCACATCCTATTACAATCGGACAACCGCACAGTTGTGGCCTACATCAACAAGGAAGGTGGAACGAAATCGAAGAAACTGCTCAATCTTACGCACAAACTGTTAGCGATTTTGGACAAGGTAAATGTTTATTTGACAGCTCAGTACTTCCCGGGCAGGTTCAACTGCGAGGTGGACGCTCTGTCGCGTGGCAAGACATGCCCGGAGTGGCACCTGACATCTGTCGCAACGGTCGACCTGTTTGCATCGAGAACAGCTCATGTGGTGTAGACAAGTATGTTTCACTGGATACACAAGACACGGAGGCACTATCGCACAACGCATTCCTTCACCAATGGGACTACGAGCTGGCATGGTTATTCCCACCACCGAACCTAATGCCACTGGTATTGACTCAACTGAATGCAGCCCAGGGTCAGTACATTCTAATAGCACCGAAGTAGCACAGAGTATTCTGGAGAGCAGATCTACAAGCCCGGTCCTTCCAGAAGCCATTGCCGATTCCGAACCTCCCACAAGTTCTGATCGACACGAGGACCGGAACACACCCGCCGGAGATCCAAGACATATGTTTAGAAGCATGGCTGATTTCGGGTGGGCAGAATTCATCAAAGACTGGTCAGTAGAAGAAAAATCAATCTTGTTATCTAATTGGCGGAAATCTACTCTCAATACTTACAGACCAGTTTGGAACAAATGGAAGGCATGGTGTACCTCGACTAACATTTCGTATAAAAACCCGAGCCCGGAGCAGGTAGCCCGATATCTAGCCCACCTACATAACAGCGAAGGTCTAGCTTTCAGAACTATTTTGGTACATAAATCTGTAATAGCTACGTTTACAAATATATCAGGTATAAAAAAGTTAGATCTGTCATCTAACTTTTTTATAAAACACATGATTAAAGTTATTTCGGTGTCAAAAGAAAAGAAAGTAAAACCACCGATTTGGAGTGCAAAAAATGAATTAGAATTTCTAGAAAATCATACACCTGATGAGACTAATTTGTATCAAGTTTCCAGACGGTCCGCGATACTTCTGTTGCTGGCATCGGGACGCAGAGTTCATGACCTGACGCTGCTAAGAATAGATACTGAAAAGTACATCGACGAGGGTAATGCGATTGTCTTCTGGCCTTGTTTTGGATCAAAGACTGACGACAGTAACTACAGGCAGTCTGGCTGGAGACTCAAAGCACATCCGAAGAGAAACCTAGATTGCGTTTCTTGGATTCGTCAGCTGATTAAGACTTCACAGGATCGACGAAAATCAGGTACTCTTACAGAATTATTTATAACCGCCAGAGGCGATCCGAAGCCAGCATCTAGAACGATTATAGGAGGCTGGGTCAAGTCAGTTCTCAAAGATGCAAGCGTTGAAGCACCGCCGGGCTCGGTACGTTCGGCAGTAGCGTCCCTAAACTGGCTAGAAAAGTTCCCAATTGATCAAATTCTTGAAACAAGTAATTGGAGACAAGAACATACTTTTAGGAAGTATTACCAGAAGGAAATCGATAATAATCAGTCGGGTAGCAATAATTTGTCAAATTCAGTTTCATTGTCAAAATATTTTAAATCAGTGCGCTAAACATTAAAATCAGAATGTCTGTACATTATCTGATTATAGTTCATTACTTAAGAATAATATAATATTATTTTATTTTACATTCTCTTTTATTTAACTAACACATTATAGCATCATCAATACCTACATTTTGGCCAGAAGATAACAAACACATCACTCAATATGGATTCCGGATATCGTCACGGAACAAATAATAGAGGGTTTTACCAATCTGAATCCAGGTAATATCTACCTGGTATATCGTGAGTATAATGAAGAAAAATGATACCGCCATTTTGGTAGTCATCGCCACGTGTTGCCTCCCAAAACGGAAACGACGTTGGCGCCCGCACCGGAAGGGAGGAAATCGCTAGGAACTAACGTTGAAAGACAGGTGCTTCACTCAATATGGATTCCGGATATCGTCACGGAACAAATAATAGGTAAGTTTTATTGGTAGGTAAAAGCTATTAAATACAATTAACATAATTTGAATTTATGAAGTCCGTAAAAAAAATTACATCACATCGTCATAAATTGCATGAATTATAATAAATTTTAAATATGTTACGCATTCGATGACAACGTATAACGAAATTTTTCTCTATCCTAACCTAGACAACAATAGTAAAGTAAAAGTAAAGTAAAAAATCATTTATTTCTTTAGGCTTACAAAATAAGCACTTAGACAAGTCATATTTTATATATAAATTATTACCAAATAAAATTATTTTACTGTTCACTTAAATTTTTTGTCCACTAGTGGAAGAATCTCTTATGACATCCACACGGGCTGAGTTGGGCCTTATTACTTGTTTTACTTACCTACTTTACTACTTACACCGAACCTCCAAAGTAAAGTCAAAAATATGCACTTAGAAAAGGCTTACTCATGTGCTTGTAATTTTACCGGGAACCATACTCTTCAAACCAGAACAGCAACGCTATGCTTGGCCGCTGAAGTAGCAACGGTAGCCAGGTCCTACTACACACTACACTGGTCTGTTACTAGTGTATCTTATACATTAATAATCTAGTTTCTCAAGTATTAAGAAGCAAGTAAGAGAAACTGGTAAAGTTTACAAAACGCTAGGAATGTAAAGTGTAATAATCAAAAAAGTCAATTTCAAAATACTTTAGAAAAATCGAGATAAAAAGATTTTTAAACTATGACTAGTATAGGTAAAGCTAGTCTAGCACAACGACTTTAGCGGAAAGTAAGCGACTATGAAGGCAGGAGCCTAAATTGAACTTTGAGAGCATACAAGTAGAGTTTAAATCAATTTAGAATCATTTTAGGAACGCAGTAGTTTCAACCATTCCCATAGATATATCAAATTCAATATTATAATCTTTAAATGCATTGATTTGATCTCTTGGCAGTAAAGTTATAATAGTGAATTTATATTGATTGTTAAAACTAAACCCATTACTGTAAGGTCAGTTCTTAGTCGCCATTATCCAACGAGATAGCTTTAAGAACTCTTTCAATGCATTCTTTATGTTCATCGGTTAAATCTGTTCTAGAGTCTAAGAACTTCTTCAAGTGATCTTGAACCTTAGCCTCTTTATAATCAGATACAATTTCGTTATTTTTAGACGTAATGTCTAGAAATGCCAACAGATTCTCAGCTACTTGTATCGGCATTTTCGCGCAGTTGGTATCAGCTAGAACTGAGATGTGCTTACCGATTTCGGACTTTATGAGCTGCGAGCTAAAGCTCTTTTCGAAGTCAAAGGTTGGTACTTCTTCTGGTGAGAGTTTTTTGAGGGATTCGATGGAGAGTAGAGTGAGGGCGAGGATAGCTTCGTTCTGCATGAGGGAGTGAGACACCAATAGCATATTTACTAGACTGGAGATGCACCCATCCACCTGAAACCGAGAAAGACATGATATACAAGCGCATAGAAAAGTGTTTATCATCGTAGTCCGTTCCAAACACAGAGTGGTCTTCTCCATCTCCATCTACCAACTCTGTATGTTGTTGACTTGATTTTGATTAAACTCTCATAGCTCAAAAATCAAAATATTTTGTGGCCCTAATTTGATAAACTATTATAGTATATATAGACTAAAAATAATGTTGTCGTGTTTTAATAAAATCTCAGGGTTCAAAACGTTAGGTATGAAGGTAGCAGGATGATGAAGTGTAAGCGAGTAAGTAATTAACTTTAGATTTTATTTAGAATATATAACATTTTTTTTTAGAACCGCTGGTCTTAAATTGCAACGAGTTAGGAACGTGGTGCATGCGCACGGTCCGTCATCAGCGACTGTACAGACATAAGTACGATGGTAAAATACTGTAGTTGTTTTGTTTTGATATACTCTCATGGCTCATAATATTTTAGAAATTTCAGTATGCGCCTTGGCATGTCGCTGTTCAGTGAATGTGATATGATAACACATAGACACTCCATTACCTGCACTAGTTTAACCCTCTCGCCGGGCTCGCTCAGCTGCTTGACGGTCCAGGCGAGCAGGCGCGGCGCCTCGCCCCCCGCGCCCGCGCCCGCCCCCGCGCGCGCCCACTCGCACACCGCCGAGAGGGCGGCGGGGTCGTTGGCTAGCTGCTTTGCTATACACTCTGGAAGGAAAGAGATGATGTTAATCACTACATAGTATAAAACAAAGTAGCTTCCCGCTGTATGTTAAATCTTTAAATCTACGCAACTTTTACTGTGTGCTTATTGGCCGCTGGCACCGCGAGGTTCCTAAGCGCTGAAAGCGCTGCGTGACACATTCTACAGATGTGTTTTTACCTTGTCCATCCAGCAGCATTCGTATAGCCGCCAGCAGTTTGTAAGCTACATGATGGTCCGTCTGTTTCGGCAATGCTGACAATAGCACCGGCCCCGCGCGCCCCTTCTCTGCCGCTGTGCGCTTGTTGGCCGCTGGCACCGCGAGGTTCCTAAGCGCTGAAAGCGCTGCGTGCTGGATTCTTATAAGAGTTGAGTCGGGCTCTTCTTCGGTTTCAATGTTCTGGTGGTTTTCGAATATGTCTGGAAATAATATAAAGATTCATATTCATAGTGTTTCGGGAAATAGTTTTTGTGATTCCAATGAGACCAATACATTTACCATATAATTCGGTAAATACATAATTTTTGTAAATGTCGTCATTCTTAGAATATTATGTACAAACTCATTTAAACCTTACCCAGAATCTTATCATAAACGCCCCCCTGCATCATGCTGAGACAGTAGTCGTCTTGCCGCGCAAAGTTGCCGATCGCCAGCACGGCCGTCGTCAGCAGATTGTAGTCCGCAGCCTCCAGCCAACTCACTGCGGTCGTGTACACAGAGCCCGAGCCTTTGTTGTATAGAATGTGCATCGCTTCGTCTGAAAGGAAATAGAAACGATTTTTCTTATGATTTGAATTTTGACTTCAAAAAAAGAGGAGGTTCTCAATTCTACTTTTTTTTTTGTTTATGTTTATAGTTTTTTAAAACATACTAAATCATTGAATTGATTGATGGTCATTGCTAGTATTTTTGTGGTCACCGTTCTACACAGTTTAGTCATCGATGGTGTCTTGGCATGACATAGATTAATGGAGCAACAACCAATAATCCTGGTGTCCTTGTGCAATCCGGTTATTATAAGAATAATATATTTTTTGGTATAATATTTTTTTAATGGTTTATTGGTCTCAATATTTTTTTTATCGTTTTACCGCTTAAAGTAATGCTAATGATTTACTAATAGGTCTACAGATTTGAACACAAATCAGTTATGCCTACAGTAGGCAAAACACTTTTATTTTTAAGCAACTTACAATGACACTCACATACGAAGATGCTTAAGCTGATCCATCCCAATTTCAAAATTCATATCCAACACATGATTATTATCAGAGTTGTTCAAAGCCTACACTACAAACTACATTGAATCTACAAATCAGGCTACAACAATCCAGGGCTACTCTTTAAAACTCTATCAATTGACGACAATTTCCGACAAAGTGACGACCTCTGTGGCACGGTGGGCGAAGGTCGGCCTGCGACGCAGGAGGTTGCGGTTTCGATTCCCGCCTCGGGACAATTATGTGTACGATCTGCAGATATTTGTTCCGGGTATCTATGTATAATAAAAAAGATCTACATATACATACAGGTATGTAATATATTACGACCTATATGACGGCCGCTGTAGCAAACGTGTTCATGAGTGGAGACCACGACTCGGTAAACGTAGTGTAGGACGCGTAGATGCTGGATGCGGCAAGCTGAAGACAGGGCGCTATGGTGCTCATTGGGGGAGGCCTATGTCCAGCAGTGGACTGCTATAGGCTGATGATGATGATATTGCATTAAGTATATCAGTCATCTAGAACCCATAACACAAGCTCTGCTCAGCTTGGAGCTAGATGATGCAGTGTGGATTGTCCAGCATTATTTATTGAATTACCTCCAGTAAGCACAATAATAAGCAGTTCACAAGCCTGCTTCACAATACTCTCGACCTCGGCATCCCCCGCGCTCAGCTGCCCGGCCTCGTGTCTGTCCAGCAGTTGCTTCAGCCTAGCGCACAGCAGCTCACCTCCGCCTTCTTTAGCTATCAGCGTCTTCACTGACTCTGGAATAATATATTGTTTCCATTTGAGCTTTAGAACATGCAGGAGGAGGCCTATACCCAAAATGGGGTTCCGTGCCAAGAAATCATATAACTTAATATAATTTATTTGGATGTAATAGTTTGAAATAAATGATGCTATATTATATTATTATTGAGCTTTAGAAACTATTTGGTTCAGAAAGAAGGTTATCATCAGGGTATTACACAATAATTTTATAGAATTATCTATTGTGGATTGTTGAAAACCACAATTTTGAATGTTAAGAATTGTTCATAAATGACTATAATCACTCAGAGGACAGTAAAGAATTGTTCATAATAGACTACAATCACTCAGAAGACAGTTAAGAATTATTCATAATAGACTACACTCATTTGGACAGAATAAAATAGGTATATTTTGATGGATTGAAGTTTTGATAGTTACCATGTTCAGCTTGTACACTAAAATGCTCCAAACACAGCTCTGATATCTCCAAGTTGGATGTATCTCGCAGAACGCTCAGCACATCCCTATTAATATCCTCACTCAGTAATGTGTCCTGTACTTCAGTACTAACCACACTAAGCAGTTGCAGCATCGTAGAAACAGTGTCATCATCCATATCATGTTTTAGAAGCTCCAGGGATAGTATTCTGTGCACAGAATCAGTTATGTTAGCTTGTGTCATAGCATTACAAAACTCTGGCCCTCCAATGCCAAAGTTTAACAATGTTTTACCCACAAGAATCTTGATTTCATGTTGAGATTTATCCGTGCAGTTGTCTAACAAGCTTATGAGTATTTTCACTCCGCCAGATTCGAGGACTATGTTTCTAGATTCATCACAGTCACAGCACAGATTGCCTAGGGCTCTACAGCATTGCTTTATAAGCTCATGCCTGTCAGCAGTGTAGTCTTTCTCTAATATCTTTAGAATGGGCACTATAATATCTTTATTGGCGTATGTTTCCCGTTTCTCTTCGGATTTCACGAGCTCCGATACTGATTGTACGGCCAGCAGTGTTATTTCTTGGTCACTGCTGGTCAATAATGATTTAATACAAGAAGACACCTCATACTCGTAATCTTTTCCGGTCTTTATGATGTCGTTTAGTTTAGCCTTTAAATCATTAACATTGCTTATGTTCTGTATCACTAGCGTTTCTAAAGAGGTAGATTTCTTTGCCGAAGAACCTGGAATTATGGAAGTAATTAATTAGAGATAATGCAATAATACATAGAAAACCATTTACAGAAGTGGGTGAGACATACATACCTTCCATTATATTTACAATAATTTATCGGCGAATGTATATAAGTACTGGTATAATTATTTGATAAATGCTCACAAACAGCACCGTTCAAAAAATTGTTATAATTATCAAAATAAAAATATACTTTCGTAAAATAAAATCATAAATTGTCGACAAGCAAAGTGCACGCACAACAAACCCAATCTGAGATCGATTTGACATTGACAGTAAGTTCGGCATTGCCCTACTAAATACGTTCCGTTTTCTCCGTGGACGGACGAAATCATCATCCTAGATCGTAGGTTTTCTCAGTAGAAAGAGTAGCTACGGTTTCTGTGTGCTTGTCTTCGATCTGTCATGCCGAGTAGGTAGTAAATACTTTGTTCTATGAGCTGCAGGTAGGTAGCAGAGATTGTGTTATGGGTAGGTACTAGATATATGATATACATATACATGATATTATATGAAATACATAACATAGATAGATATTTTTTTTTATTCATAGAAAACGACCAGAACACCCGGGACAAATATCTGCAATCATACAAACTTTTGTCCCGAGGCGGGAATCGAACCCGCGAGCTCCTGCGTCGCAGGCAGACCTTGACCCACCGCGCCCAAGAGGCCGTCAAATGCAATCACCTATGCGTAATTATATACTTTGGTAGATGATGGGAGCTACCTACTACGGTCAATACAAAAACAGAGATTACCCTAAAGGTACCTACCTACATTCAATTACCTTGAAATTATTATGGCAGCCAACCGTACCTACTCGCAATATCGTATACCTAGGTACCTATCGTACCGTAGGTATACGAAAATCGTACCCGTTATAAAAAACACATAAAACTCGCTGCATTTCATTTCGACCATATAAAATATTTGCAGAGCGACGACCAATAAAAAATCTTGAACAATGTATTTTACATAATATATTTTCTGAATAAAATTAGGTCCTAGTTACATAGTTTGCCATGAAACAGTTTATGGAGTTCATTTTTGTGTTTCACTTATTAAGTTTAGTCGCTTCAACGAAATTTCAGTATGAGAAGATGCAAAACAAAAATAAGTGAGTTTGGCTAAGCTACCTGACTACTTAAAAAAAAAGTATGCTGGCCTTAGAAGAGTAGAAGGCTGAGATAAGTTAGATTATAAGTACCTAATTAAGTATCTATATATTAGCCTCCTAGCTAAATAATGCTGTGCCCTAGTAGGGTACATGGTTGAAACACTTTATCTTTAAGATCCCCTGTATGTACATGTTTGCAATAAAAGTATTGGGTATTGAGATACGTTAATACTGTGTTAATACCTTCTTAAGTTCCCAAGTAGAATTAAGTTCAGATGAAAAAGTTTCAAAAATATTTTTGATTTGAACTCCTTGTCTACTCCAACAGTGAACTGAGATTAAATCACGTCCAAAGAATTCAATAAAATTAAAACTTTATTTTAACATCTTTCAGTCCAAAGCTGTCATTCAAACACCTCCTTAACAAAAAGCCATACGAGTACCCTCAACCACTGCCATCATCTTCATCAGAAAGACCGATGATGAAAGAACCTTACGCCAACTTGTACCAAGGAGCACGGACGGATAATGACCGACGGGTCTTCAGGAAGCACTTTGAATATCCGGCTACTCCAGTTGGTCATCAGGTCATCTGCCATGACTTTCTGGAATGTGATGTAAGGAGTTTTCATACTTTTTATATAAAAAATAGGTGTGCCCCGCGCCTTCGCCCCCGTGGAAATCTATGTGTCAAATGGTTTAAATGATAAAAAGTATCCTAATTTCCGTCTCCTAGTTCTAAGCTACCTCCCCACCAATTTTCAGCCAAACCCTCCGACCAAGCGCGATGACGACCTGCGAAAGACTGCAGGTAGATGCTGGATGCGTCAAGCTGAAGACAGAGCGCAATGGCGCTCATTGGGGGAGGCATAATGTCCAATAGCGGACTAACATAGGCTGATGATATGAAAATGCTCATCATAAGTTTCTTTTTAGGCTTCTAATTGGAGTCTAAGGACTAGGCGAGAAATTGAAGAGGCGCCTTTTAGCCCGGGGCACCCCAATCAAAAACCAAATGGGCATTATTTTTCCATATCCCTACTGTTATTTAAAAATCCTCATAGTAGAAAGATATTCTAGCTCGTAGCGAGCGAAGTTATCGTAGATGTTTTTATTACTACGGCTGCTATGGAATGCCGTGCTGTTTGTAAAACTTCCTCGTGCTACGCAATGATGCTACGCTGGACCTGCTTGGCATGCAAAAGATTTCAACGCGCACTCACTTTTCTACAACAAACTTTTGTATTTAAAACTAGAAGACGACTGCTCAGTTGCGGTTTTTCATTAGATTCATTTCAGATTCAATAACTTTATTTCTTTAGGCTTTCAATATACAAAAACATCATAAAAGAACATCATTTGTATAACATCACTAAATACTCGTAGTATAAAACAAAGTGGCTTCCCGCTGTCCCTATGTATGCTTAGATCTTTAAAACTACGCAACGGATTTTGATGCGATTTTTTTTATGATTCAGAAGGAAGGTTTATAAACCATTTGAGACATAGCGCGGGCGGTGCCGAGCGACGCAGCTAGTATAGTATAACCTTACCCTTTCCAGATATCATTCATCTCTGTGGAAACCAAGGACAATATTCCCATAATCCTGCGCGGCGGCGCGGGGTACCGACACTTCACTGTGGTGGTACGGGCCAACCCTTGGGAATCGCTGGACGGCACCATACGGGCTTACTGCCGGAAGAAACCCGAGGAGACCTGAGGAGTCTTTGTAGTTATAGAGCTAAATCCGATAATCTAGATATTAAACCTTTGATACATGTGGTGTTTTATTCTGCTTCACTGGCCTAGTTCCACCATTAAATAAAAAAATAATGCTGAACAATCCACAAAGCATCATCTAGCCGCAGGCTAAGCAGAGCTTCTGTTATGTATACCTACTAGATATACTAAATACAATATACTGATAGATATTTAATACATGGATAGATATTTTTCATTAGCGTGGTATTTTAGGTTTAGGTTTACAGATATTTGTTCTCAAAAAAGACACAGTCACTCACATGAGAATAGTTATTTAAAAAAACTGTTTACACTAAGGAGTTTTTTAAGGATTGTTAATAGAACTGGATGTTGATGAGCATTCAACCAAATTTGAATGAATGAACTCTTTATTGTACTTAAAACTATTAAATAACACCTTATATCTAAACATTATATATCAAAAGTACAATAGGCGGCCTTATCGCTGACAGCGATTTCTCCCAGGCAACCTAGTACATTTTTGAGTCCGTTTTTTTTTAAGTCAGATTTGAGTCCCTCATGTTGGACTATTACTGCTATACGTTTTTCCCACTTCTGGGGGAAAATTGGGCTGCTAGCAACTGCTGAACTCCATTCGGAGGGTACCTACTTGGCTAGACGATGAGGTGATGTGATGACCTCTGGCTGGTGACCTCTAAAGTAACCGTAATGTGGCAAAAAATTAGGCGTGGACATTCGGGTTCCTCATGATGGCATTATTGTGAGAAACGCGTTCTTTGCTGAGAATCCAACATTATCAACTAAATGTAGGTACCTACCTTATCATAGTTACGTTCGAGTATCATTGAAGATGTAACCAGAGAATGTTTACAAACAAAACAGCAATTGACTGCAGGTTAATCTTCGTTTTCAAATGACTTAACTCAGGTCAGGTATGTATCTATTCAACCTAGCTGTTACCTAAGATAGAATGAAAAAACTTTACTTATACAGCAGGCTCCAAATAACTAGCACTAAACCATAACTTTGACGACCGATGTGGCGCGGTGGGCGAAGGTCCGCCTGCGACGCAGGAGGTTGCGGGTTCGATTCCCGCCTCGGAACAATTGTGTGTACGATCTGCAGATATTTGTTCCGGGTTTTCTGGTCGTTTTCCATGTATGTATAATAAAAAGTATCTATCTATGTAATGTATTGTATTATATATATCAGTTATCTAGTACCCATAACACAAGCTCTGCTTACCATGGGGCTAGATAATGCTGTGTGAATTGTGTCCAGCATTTTTTATTTTTTTTTATAACTAAATTACACAAAATACGAAAATGTTATGTCAATGCATGTAGAGTGCACGAATCTATAACAGAGAATAAAATATAGTAGGTATCGATGTACTGTAGTGATCATGTTGATTGAAAATGACTTCTAATTAGTTTGTTATAAATCTTAGTTTGGCTCGACCCCGCCTACGTACGCGAGTCGATTGAAGATGTGGGACGTATCGTACAATAAACAATTGAACGTCGGTTCCTGCAGGATTGAGGCGGTTATTCCCGCTTCAACAAGAATTATCTACATGCTGCTTGTAGCTTCGAGAAGGAAGCTTCTATAACGTTTTTTGATACTAGTCTTTACCAATATATAAAGAGGAAATTTTAGATTTTTTGTTTGTTTGTATTGAATAGGCTTCGACAATAATGGACCGATTTTAAAAATTATTTCATATATTCACCGTTGGGAAGCTATACTATCCCCGATGAATATAGATTAGGTATATTATATTTTAGTAATGTGAAATTCGAATTTAACACGAAAATTTTCAAATCGGCCCAGTAGTCCGGTCCCCTTCCTCTTTATAATATTATAGTATAGTATAGATCACCCTGTAGATGTATTTAAGTACTCCACAATCATAACAATACAGTGTAGGTACAGTCAACGAAATAAGAAATAGATTAAAAACCTTTTCATTTTCATTTCATTTCATTTCATTTTCATTTCATTTCATTTCATTTCGAACCAATTATTTAATAAATAATTCGTTCAATAGCAACCTTTATTAGAAAAAAACTAGACCAAGGATCAAAAATACATACCTAGTCCATACTTAGGTAACGTAGAAAGGAAACATAGGGATTTTATGAAGAAGTAGATATAAAAAATCAGACAAAACAGTGACTCCTATTTAAGCACATAAAAATCACTAACAAGTGATTGGCTGGGAAGGGGCCTAGAATTAAAAATAATGTAGGTAATTTTTTTATAATAAAATACATTAAGGGAATTTCATAATAATGTAGCTGTATATGGGCATTGCTAAATAAACTAAAAAATATATAGGTATCTAACCTACAACAAATACAAATTGGTAAAAGAATTACAAATAGAATAATTATCAAGAAAGTCTTAATAAAGTTGCTGTAAAGGAGCATTATCCATAACGTTATATATATTGATTGAGCTGACTGTACTCAGTAATTATGAAGTGTATTGTACGATGTAGGTCCAGTAAAATATCTACTGTCCTCTGTAACAATACATATTGAAGAAGTCGCTTGACATTGTACGCGATAAGTACCCACATTTTGTTTGTTTTTGTTAACTTATCTGTCAATATTCTATGACCGCTGCAAGTCGAGTGCATTTTTGTGATCAGTTGAAAGTAAGGCAGTGTAGAAAGTGAATATTATATTTATTTTCTTTGGATAGTGGTTTTAAAATGTCTATTTGTGGGATCTCTGATTTCTTTCGCCGGAGGAGGCCTGTTATTGAGAGGGTGAGTGTAGCTATAAGAACTTTGGAAGTTCGGTTTGGTTATAAAACAAACCAAGATGCTTGTTTTAGCTTTTACGTGCATTCGTGAATATTCGTATATCATCACAAGTTGTATTTCGCGGCAGATCGGCACTTACATTCTGCATATGAAAAAAAATGCGGTAATAGATTAAACGATTCCTATATTATTCCTAGGAATAATATATAATATAAAAAACAATTAAAATAATTATATGTTCGAGTTGGCCAGGTTGGACTATTTAAAACGTGTGATCAATTTAATCAAATGCCCAGCATCAAATATCGCTCTTAAGAGGCCTCCGGAGGGACGAATTCTTCATACAAACGTAATACCAAAATGATTCCCAATTCAAGCATATTTCCAGTATAAAATTGTATTATTTGTTTTTGAGTAGTATTTATCTAGGTTCCTAAATCGTTTTTTGTTTTAAAATACTTACCTACCTAAATGAAATGAAAGCCAATCGCATTTTGCACATTTTTATGCGAAAATGGACAAGTTTTCTTGCTATTTGTTTCGTATTAAAAACATCAATATCTTACGTGTTATTTATTAAGGAACATAGCTTATATTGTCTAGTTACAGAATAACAATACTTTGTGAAGAATACAAAAAGTTTTTAGTCATAATTTTTGGTATTTCGGAACAAACCAAATTTTGAACGGCTAATATTTCTATCGCGCACGCATGGGGCGCGGCGCAAGGGTTAAACAGGGACAGCGATATTCGGAGCGATTTTTGCAAGCGAGGGTCGCCGGACCCTTAAAGTGCCTTAGAACAAAATTTTAATTGTTAACCTGCAAAAAGGTTTTCAATTTGCGTAGGTCATGGTTTTATTTAAAATTTTAATTTAACACTTTGACTGCGGTTTTTATTCGACGACTGCCATCTTTTTTTTTACCTAAAAAATTCGTGCTGCCGCTCTACACAGCGGTTGTGTTGCGCCGCACATGCGTTTCGTTCGAAAAATATTACAGCTCTGCTGAGTCACAAAGATCTGTATTTTCACAGCCGCTGCGCTAGTGTGGATTTACTATAATCATATTAGTCACTTGTAGAAAACTCATACCGTGCGTTTTCAGCAGTCGAAGTGTGGACTTTGAGTCTAACAATGATTAAGTCAGTCGCATATGATATATTATAACTAGTTTTACTAAAAATATTTACTTACAAGTATCTTATATAGTGGAATCATTGTTTGTAGATATTTTTGGGGATAGATCTATCCCTAAAAAGTCTACAAACATCCAATAGTATCTATACTATTTGGTCGATTATCTTCAACGAAGGTGTTCAAATTAGACGCTCGCTTCACGATGGTTCCATCACTGGGTGGCCAATGCGGTTAATGTCAAAAAATTTAACAAAGAAACTAAAGATGTCGCTGTTAGTTTGGTAATTAATGGCTAAAACTCTGCACAGGTGGTCATGACGCTACTACAGTTATTTTTCTTCCGCGAAAGTAAAAGTCAAATAAGCTTTATTGCACACCAAACACAGAAAAAAAAAACAGTAAAGAACAAACAAACAAAGATACAGATGCACAATGGGCGGCCTTATCGCTAAGAGCGATTTCTTCCAGGCAACCTTTGGATGGACACGTAGCTATAGTATAGGTATAGACGGTGGCGTATTCTAGACTAATGTAAATATAAATTATATACAATAAAAAAAAACATACAAATACATAAATACTTGTATAAACGTTAATGGAAATAAATACTGATTATAGACACTGATACTTAAAATATTAACTATTTGAGGTCGAAGAAAGAAAGTGTTCATAGACCATATTTTTAAATGCAGGGAGGGATTTAGCTTGTCTTATTGGGGTAGGTAATGCATTCCATAGTCTGGTGGCATGTACGGTGATGAAGAACTGTAGGCATGGAAGGGGCGGGGAGTTTGTAGCAAAAGGGTATCGGTGGAGCGAAGTACCCTACCTTCTATTGAGGTCTAATGTAAAAATGATCTTTTCTTTTTTGGAAAAGGCCCATAGACTCTCAGGCCAAGCGCAAACATGACCAACCTACTTCCAAAAATACCTACTCACCAATAAAAAATAAGAAGGTGATCGTTAAAACAAACGACCCCCGATTTAGAAAGAAAATATAAAAATATGAATCGTGTACACAAAACGATGTCAACAAACTAATTTATAGTGCGGGAGCTCGCTGGCTAAATTACTACATTTCGTGTTATTTCATTTTCATATGTATATTTACACATAAATAACAGCGAACAGAACATGGCTAGTAAAATAATAAAGAGCGAGTCTTTATTAAAGAACATAAAATTGCTACTAACTAGTAGGAACACCATTTGTCCTGCTGTCACTGACCACACCCTTGATAAAATGAAGATTATGTATTTATATACCTAAGTAGGGTATACATATAATAAGGCATATGTATTTATTTATGCAGGTATTTTTAGTGTGTAGGTATCTGTATGTAACATCTTTGTTATTACATAAAATTATATTATTTATAAATTCATACAATGCACACAGATCTCCATGTTCAATCCAACGACCATATTCATCCACGGTTGTCTGGTAATGATCGCTTTTGAGCGAAAAGACCGCCAAATTCGTAGTTTGTAATTTTTATCTTCTTTGTTGTATTTTTAAGGTGCAATGTGCAATAAAATGTATTTCTATCTATCTATCTAGTAGGTAGGTAAAGGTACCTACTGCATCAGATGGACAACTGGAGAGGAATTTCAGTTTCCTTGCCGTTGTCTTGAACTATCAATTGAGAATAATTACCGCCTCAATTGCCTCAATGACTTAAACATTATCAATAAGGTGAATCTTCCACGACCAGTTCTGGTCCGTATTTTTGCCATTAATTACAAGCAGTTTTGAAAGTGTTTAGCAGTTTGAGGGTGTAGGTATCATCATCATCAACCTATAATAGTCCACAGCTATAATAGGCCTCCCCTACTAAGAGCGCCATAGCGCTCTGTCTTCATCCGCATTCCGCATCCAGCATCTGTGTACAAAGTGAACAACGAGATAGGATATTCCATATTATGACGATTGCTTGATATTTTCACCAGAACCTAGCTCGTTATCTAGCAGGGAGTACCACGTGCAGGTTAGATTGGCTTGGGAGACAATATCATCCGGGTTGGCATTTTGTTTCATAAACATTTTGCGATGAAAGTAGAGAAGATGTATCTTTATTCAGGAACAAGTCTTTTTTTTGGTCAATGAATCTTTATTCACTTTAAAGTTTAACTTTTCGGGATTTATATAGCCTATGACACTCACAAATAACGTGGCTTTCTATTGGTCAAATAATTTAAAAAATTGGATTAGTAGATCCAGAGATTACCCTCTAGAATCTCACAAACTTTACCTCTTTATGAAGTCCACTTTTATCCTTTTACAAAAGGCTGTTATTTTAAACACATGTAGAATAGTAAGAAAATTTCTTCAAAATGAACTTCCTACTGAAGTTCGCCTCCCTGAAGCGCACTTGGCCTAGGCCCGTGTGCTTCAGTTATTACCGGTTTCTCTCTAAACCGAGAAGATAAAAATCAAAATAATAATAATAAATAATGCTGGACAATTCACACAGCATTATCTAGCCCCATGGTAAGCAGAGCTTGTGTTATGGGTACTAGATAACTGATATACATAATACAATACATTACATAGATAGATATTTTTTATTATATATATATTTTTTTATAATATTAGATAGATAGATAGATAACACTTTATTACACCACACAAAATAGAAAATAATACAGAGATAAAAATTTAGAATAAAGGTATAAAGGGCGGCCTTATCGCTGAGAGCGATCTCTTCCAGGCAACCTTGGGATGGACTGGACATGAACGAACAATATAGACGGTGGCACTTTAATAAATAATTGGTAACAAATACACTAAATACCTACATTACAAACTTTATAATAAACTTACATAGACATAAGATAAGCTATCAATATTTCATACGGATAAATAATGCTGATGCAGCAGTTTTTTGAAGATAGGGAGTGATTTTGCACATCTGATGTCCAGGGGCAGAGCATTCCATAGACGGGTAGCTTGTAATATTAGTATAGATATAATAATATTATAGCTTTAATTCATCCTGGTCTCATGTGTATTTGTGAATCGATCACGAGTTCCAGTGATTGCACAGAACTAGGTAGCTACTTACTATCCACCTACTATTCGAATTGGTCAATGTATATCCATTAAAAAGTAGATAAGTTACTGGTTTTGCTTATGGGTCTCGTGACATTGACATTTATTTATGTTGCAACTGTGAAGGTTGTGTGGGTTTATGGGAAATTTTTTGACCATGCCTCGTAACTAAGAAAACATAGTTATACATATAGAGTTATATGTATAACTTTTAGCCTTTTGTTGCTTATTTTGTTCTAATTGTACGATTAAATTTCCAAAAATAAAATAATATATGTATATGTAGGTACGTTCGTGTTGTTGTTTGTTATGAGTTTTAGAGAAACGATATATATAACAGTCAAATGATATTTAATCAAGAGCATATTGTTTAATTAACGAATTGCATTTGACAAAGTTTTATTACTTAATCTATTAGGGCTCATTGTTTTTATGTAAAGGTGTGAAACAAAACATATTATAAAACATAGTTATTTAACTAACTATGGCTGTAACATGTACTATGTGAAGCTGAAATAAATTGAATTGAATTGAAAGCGCATAGCATCACCAAGGCCCATGCTAAGCGGAGCTAGTGTTATGATAGGTACTAGATAGCTGATGCTTTATAAATTATAATATACAAAGGTAGATATTTTTACTGTACATATAATTTACCCAGAACACACGGAACAAATATCTGCAGGTCGTACAAACTAGACGTAGTAGTACAGATTATCTCATGTCATTACGTCATGTAGAATTGTGTATATCAGTCATCTAGTACCCATAACACAACCTCTGCTTAGCTTGCGGCTAGATAATGCTGTGTGAATTATCCAGCATTATTTATTATACATTTATTAGAGCCGGGAATCGCAACCTACCGCGTCACAGGTGGAATGTCGTCCGCTGCGCCATAGAGGTCGACTTACGCACTCCAGCTTTCCCCACTATCTCCAGCACTACCCAACGCGTCGTCTGATCCAATTTTAAATGTCAGATAGATAATTGTGCAACGTTTTGGCGACCGATCAACGGCCGCGGCAGACCTGTCTCCCGACTTAAACTAAAATACTTTAGTATTCTCTTACTTCTTGTAACAAACGCGAGGCGCGCACGAAAACGGTCCAATTAAAAAAAGTTTATTATCCTTTCGCGCCAAAAATACAAACAGTGACAGATATGTCGGGCTAATTCTGTTTCCTTTGTGTTATCGTGTTTGGTTAGACAGATTAAATGGATCCAACGCAAAAACTGGATAGGCGAAGGTGATTAAAAAGCTAATTTCGATGTTATCAAAATATTATATGTTTGTGCGCTCGGATTTATTAGCAATCAAGCATCACTCATGGTAATAAAATAACATCACAAAATAACGCATCTTCGTAGAATTTTTAAACTTGCTTTTACGTTAAATCTAGGTTATTAGTTATCTCCTACGTTTAAAAAGTGTACTAGTCATAACTAAAACAAGATACAACACGCAACAACAATAGGAACTTATAAAAATTGCAGAGGATTTGCATCCAAAAAGGTTATTAGGTTCATTATATAAAATCAAGGTTCATACTTCGTAGAATTTTAAAACTTGCTTACGCGTTAAATCTAAATTTATTAGTTAGATTCAAATTTTATAAGGTGTAGGAACTCTAGAAACTAAAAATATATCTACGACACAACAATATGAACTAGAAAATACGTTTATTGGTTTACGATAAAGAAGTTACAACTAGTAACTATGATAATATAAACAAGAACATAACGAAATAAAAATTATCCGTCTATACAAAAGTTAGCCTAGACGCACAAACAGTCTCAAACAAAGTGTAAGCGCGGAAACAATAATTTGATTACCAACTGTAATACAATTAGCAACAAAGCAAGTTCAGCCATCCACAGGCGAGCACGTAAATCTAAAGCCAGTGTAAAATCAGTGTCTCTAAAAGCATTGTGCTAAATGTGCTGATCTACCTACGTGCTCAAAATGATTCGGTCCATCTCTCTAAGATTTGACAAGTAATCAAATATTTGCTTTACACTTCAGTGCCGTTTAATAAACGACTCATTTGAAAGAACACCGTTATTCAATGCCATTAGATAATAGAGCTCATTAACTAATTAGGCTTGCGTTAGAACTGGCTGGTTCCCAATCTGTTAAATAAATTATTGTTGACACTATTCTGATTTTAAAAGCCTTATAAAAACAAAAAAAAAACTCAATTAATGATTATTTAAAAGAAAAAATCCAAACATTCGAATATTTTAATCGATTTGCGCAAGAAGATAGTAATGCAGTTATTTTAGCCTGATAAGTACATAAGTGGTACCTTTTCTAAAAGGGGTCAAGTTGTGATTAAAGTGATAAAGTGTACAAATATTCCGAAAAGGGGGCCAGGTACGGCTAATCGTTTACTTACCACTCAAAGAAAGTGGGTAAATAGCGAATATACCAACTATATACATTAGTCTTTTGCCGAGTCACAGTATAACCAGCCAGCTACTGAAAAGCGTCGTTAACCCTTAATCAATCCACGTAATCAAATAAAAGCCTTATAGACATATTCATTTGGTAGTACCATAGCTTAGCCTGATTTCGCCTTACTTTTCTAGCACCGCAGCGTAGATACACGGATTACTAATTCCAGTTAGTATAGTGCAACAGCTTAGCTTCCCGGCAGGCTTCGGCTTTACTAAGTAGAATGTTCCGCCCGACGCTGTTTCGCAAACTGAGCCTGGACTCGTCTGACTATGGGTTTGACAGGAGCCGGCGGGCCTCGCTCTCTGCCGAGCAGCGCCGCAAGCTGTCCATGCTGAGGACAACCAGCATTCCGACGCCGTTGACACCGGTGAGCCACATTTACCATTTGGTACCCTGCCCTACAAACTGCTGCTATCAGGTACTAGACGTATTGGGCTACCGCAGCTGCATACAATTTGCGTGCGTTGTTACCCTCTCAGGTACGGAGAGGGGTCTAAAGTGTCTACCATAGTAAACTACCTAATAAAAGTAGGTACCTATGTCAAAAAGTCATCGACATTCAATTTACTAGCCGCTTCTCACATAGTAAAAATATTAGAAATAAAATATATATCACTGCATATTTAGTTTCTGGCACAGTTGTCATGGTTTTCCCTGACCAAACATTTTTTATTTCCCAATAACCCATCAGATTTGTCGTATTATATGACGGAATTACCACCAGCGCGGGCCATAATCTGCTTTCTTCAATTATCGATTGTCCCATATTACGGCCCAGTATGCAATGCAGGGTTAAATAATGCACCGACTACTCACACCTAAAGAAATAATGTTCAAGTCATAGTCCCGTTGAAGTCATAACTGGGACATTTTTTTTTTAGAAATTACTCCCAGTGCAGTGTGAGGCTTACACACTATTATTGTAAAAACCTTGGAACCAATTTCAATTATCATTCTTTGCATGTTTAAAACCACAATGATACAGAATTGTATGAGTTCAAAACTACCAGAAAGATATCGGTGGGTTTAATTCATAAAATAATATAAACATTTTTCAAAACTAGCACGCATATTGTATGTAGCTCTGGTTACATGTTGTTTCGGAGTAAATAACACTAATAACGTACTGGATCTGCGGTTACGATGTTTTGTAAATAAATAAACCTTTGATATGCTGACTAAAATTAAAGGCTATGGCACACTAAGCGCGGTAGCGGAGAAATCACAGGCAGGCAGGGAATAGAAGCATATAAAAACTTAAAAAAATGGTCATTCTTTTCTTGTTACGAGTGCACTTTAGCGAAAGGATAAAACGATATTCCTCCCTTATTATCATTTTCATACCGCATGACTGCCTGTAGAGCGAAGGCATTTCTTTGCTCAGTTAAAATACAAAATGTATTATTATAATTTATAACATGATATCTCCCAAATTTTTACCAAAATATTCTTTTCACTTGACCATTTTTTCAGTCATCATAACCAATTATCTAGCCCGTGATCACGTACATCTGGCATACGCAAAAGGAGTCTGTACCTACTTTCGCGCCTATGTCCAGCTAACATAGTCTGATGATGATGTCCGCAACCACATTTGTACTGCGACATCCACCATAACAACAATAAATATATAGATTATTGAAACAGACTCTATACTATAAATTATTATAATTTATATTATAATTTATGTCAGACTTTATACTATAAATTATTAGCTCCACCCCGCGGCTTCGTTCGCGTTGTAATCTATGTGTCAAATGGTTTATAAACCTTCTTTTTCCTTTATTTGTTCTTTTTCATCAAAATCCGTTGCGTAGTTTTAAAGATCTAAGCATACATAGGGACAGACAGCGGGAAGCGACTTTGTTTTATACTATGTATGTTATCAAATAAGAAATAAGGTGTTTTTGTTTTTTTGTCCACTAGTGGAAGATATACATAGAATTCTTCGGGTAATGCAACCTCGTCAGTGTGCCAGAGCCTTTACATCGCCATGTGAGCGTTTATAATACATTCGGCTTGTGTATCTATTCACCCAGATTTCTTTTTGTAAATGTTATGTTTCAGATACTATCGCTTGAAATTTTTTTTAAATTTTTTTTTTCATGATTTTTTTTTGAATTTTTACTCTAATATCGGCTAGTTGATACCTATAATTCGACGTATTTCTTTATTTTGAACAGTACATTACTTATAGAAATATACATGTTAATTCGCTTCTACGCGTTCCTAGTAAAATTCTACACGTTTTATGATAGATTTAGAATTCTACTTTATCTACCACTTATAACTACGCAACTAATGCATTATTTAATATAAATATTATGTCAAAACAGCATTAACAGATTAAATAAACACGAATAAACTTTGATTACGCACTACAAATGAACGTAAAGCCATCGCCGCCGCGGTTAAACTTTTTTATGTTTGCACCAAATGGATTTATACCGCTGTAATTTTGGTCGAGATTGATTTTATTTGACTTACTGACTACTGTTTGGGTTCTGAATACTGTTTGAGCGAGAAACACTGAGCTCTGATGTCAGTAATTCTTAGAAAGACCTATTTTTCATCAGCTGATCAAAATTTACGAAAATAATTAAAGAAGGCCATTTTAGATGTAGAGAAATTTGCAAAAATTAATTTAAACAAAGAATTTATTATAATATGTAAATAAATAGTGCTGGACAATCCACACAGCGTCATCTAGCCCCAAGCTAAGCAGAGCTTGTGTTATGGGTACTATGTAGATGACTGATACTTAATACAATAAATTATATAGAAAGATTATTTATTTCATATATAAAATACCCAAACTCAACTCAAAATAATTTATTTACAAAATAAGCACAAGTCAAATGTTATACTAAGTATAAATTATTATTATTATATAAGATTATCTTACTGTTTTACTGTTCACTTCAATTAATACCCACAAGAAAAAACCAAGTACCTAATTTGTTTTTTTCCAAATTAAAACAAAATTTTGAATTTTTTTTGACGAATCGCCTCTTTTCTGCTTACCTATCATGTCGCACCTTGTAGTCTAAACTTGGGTATTGCCAGTGCCAGCCGTCAAACCACGTCAACTGCGTACGATTTGCGTACAATGCTTTGGCCCAAATATCAAGCAGACTAAACAATTTATAGACAGTTTATAAATGCTAATAACTACGTTGTTAAGGCGAGTAGCGTCGACGTGCAATTGGCATCCTCACCCTTACAACACTTTATGTATATTCCAGCCAAATTAGATGTATACTTTTGTAAATAAACCGCCAATATTTAACCTATTTCTAATTCACTCTGTTGCCGCGTCTTCTATACGCAATTTACATTACTTGTCGATTTGAGATCCTTTCTTAAATCAATAATTGCTTACAATTATATCTGAATCTCAACGCCAAGCAAGGGAATCTTAGTTTTTGTGTCGTGGTTTGTTTACAAACATTTCACAGAGAGTTTCGCTAGTGTATAGCTGAAATAGAGATGCACCGTGTTCACTATAATTTCAGCATGAAATAAATAATTAAAGTAGAAGAGAACCAGAAACCTTTACCTTGTTAGGTTGTTAGTTTTCGAGTTGGTGCTAAAAGTTCCAAGCTTTTTTGTAGTGTCCTTTTTACAAAGGATATGTTTGACAATTCGTTTGAGTTTATTTATTCCTAATTTTTGCAACTCACTTGGAGCTTTGTTGTAAAAGCGTATCATGTGCCCTTCAAAATATACATTTATCTTGTATAGCCTAGTTGTGTGCACAGAGAGTATTAATTGATTGTCTAGTAAAGT
Source organism: Eupithecia abbreviata (assembly GCA_943735965.1). Classification (NCBI taxonomy): domain Eukaryota; kingdom Metazoa; phylum Arthropoda; class Insecta; order Lepidoptera; family Geometridae; genus Eupithecia; species Eupithecia abbreviata. The sequence continues at coordinate 1,584,760 of OX030979.1, read as the reverse complement.
TACCTTGCAATCCCAATAAATAATAATATATCATAATAATTATTAATAAACGTTATTATTTTAATGTTAATCAATCTTGTGTATGTTTATGATGAGGCTATTACAACCTATTTTAAGTTTCCTGCTAAAACTATAAAACAGTTTGATCACAAAATAAAATAAGCAAATAGTTATGGCAGTTGTTTTATCATAAAATCAGAAGAAGGAAGCTTACATCGTTACAGTTATCGGTAGGCGTACAGACAAACCAACCTACATATACATATATTGTTTTGTATCAAAATAGTTATTACAAAATAAATATAAATAAATAAATTACATGGGTTAGGTTACTTACATCGATGACATCTGTGGCGCAGGGAGCGAACGTCCGTGCGAGGCAAGTCGCGGATTCGTTTCCCACCTAGGACCAAAATATTTGTACGATATGTAGATATTTGTTCCGGGTGATCTGGGCGTTTTATATGTATAAAAAATATGTTTTAACTCTTTTGTTCCTAAACACAAGTTCTCCTTAGTTAAGACAAGATGATGAAATAAATGAATATTGGAATTCTGGGTTTAACTCAAGTACCTATTTATATAGCAAGTCTACCAGCAAGAGAAGAAAAGAAGAACCCTTATTGTGTCTATGCTTTTAATTTAAACCTATTTAATTTTTGCACAAATATTAAATACACAAACGGAAAATAAAAACAGAAAAATAATTTATTCGGACACAGGTACAGGTACTTGTGTCCGAATAAATGATTTTTGGTGAAGAGATTAGAGGAAAAATCATTTACACTAAATTATTGATTCTGTTCTCTTCTATTTTAAAGGGCCTATTTTACCTAGGTACTCATACTCGTGCAACATTTAACGGTGTTAATATTCTTGCGTTGTTTACGATGGGGGAACGTAAATCGCGGAATAGAACAATGAGTGCAAGGCGACACATTTAGCTCCGCAGTCAGGGCCCCCCGTGACGTTCGAAACGACCTTTCTCGGTTACGATCGGTTTATGAGCTTGCAAGTGTGAAAATACGCTATAAGAAAGCTTCCGCGACGCATGAGTTAGTTTTGAAATAACTTCATAAGGTAATGGTAATGTAGGTTGAATAAATTCCCTCTGTCGACCTCCTTCCTGGCCCGTAGATTGTTTTGTTACGAACGAAATCGTTGCTAACCTGGAGGTAACTAGCTTGTTATACTATATATTGTTGTCAAAATGTAAGATTCATTATAACAATAATATTCAAGACATTAAGAAATAAACGATTATAATTAATTAGTTTATTCTGTTATTTTCTTTAAAAATTATATAAGTTTATTGAATCTATATTTTGTAGTAGTTTGTACTACCTACAAAACAATACAAATACCTACGCTTTATTGCATATCAAGACAGAGAAAAAAAAACAGTAAATAAACAAATAAAGATACAGATGCACAATGGGCGGCCTTATCGTTAAGAGCGATTTCTTACAAGCAACCTTTGGTTGGACACGTAGCTATTGTATAGGTATAGTATAAACGGTGGTGGTGTGACTAGACTACCTACATCATGGGTACTTTTGACGACCTATGTGGCGCGGTTCGATTCCCGCCTCGGGACAAATGTTTGTACGATCTGCAGATATTTATTCCGGGTGTTCTGGTCGTTTTTTTTATGTATACTAAATCTACGTAATGTATTATGTATATCAGGTATCTATAATAGTTCTTCTTAGCTTGGGGCTAGATAATGCTGTGTAAATTGTCCAGGAATATTTATTTATTATTTATTTTACTGTAAACAATCGGAAAACGAAAAATTGTGGTAATGCTTTTGTTAAACGCGCTCATTACAGATGTCTAACTTTTTTATAGTACAACAGTTATTGTCTTACGCCAAACGGTAAATAGTAAATACTAAACAAAAGCTTTTTGTCGTATATTATGAGTTAGTTGAAAGACAGACATACAAACTAAAGGATACCCACGCATGCGGTGTGTTGAATGATCGCGTCAAAATAGTTCTACGAAACATTTGAAATTTATTTTCCTACGTTTTCAACATTATTTAAAGTTCCAGACGGCGTGGTGTGAATTACGTTTCCGTTCGTTTTTAGTACTGAGAAACGAAATACCTACAGGTAGATACTTAATATAATATCGTTATAAAATGAAGAAACTTGTTGACAGGTAAAACTTTTGAAACGATCATGGTTATTAATACTAAAGTCATTTAAAACGGGATATTTACCATGATTTGATTTTTGAGTTATCCAATATTTCGGCACAGTTGCATGCGCCATGATCACGGCGCATGCAACTGTGCCGAAATAATGGATAACTCAAAAATTTACTCCGTGATCATGGCGCATGCAACTGTGCCGAAATATTGGATAACTCAAAAATCAAATCATGGTAAATATCCCGTTTTAAATGACTTTTGTTGACAGGTATTAAAACAAATTATTATCGGTATCGGTAAGAATACTAAATCATAATAAGTGATGAATCTTCCTTTTACGTCGTAGTTGTACCACACAACGAAGCCCCTTTACTTGATGGTTAGTACTAGTGGTTTCTTTTTCACTTCTTCCACTAGTGAACAAAAAATATTATTTCTTATTCGTTAATAATTATAGTACTTACCTCTAAAATTTGACTCGTCTATACTTATTTTTTTAACTTATGGAAATAAATGATACCTACTTTTGATGTGCCACACATCGTAGCCCCTCTATATCGTAGAAGTACTACATATTTTTTTCACCCTTCTACGTCTTCGTAAGAACTACATAGGGCATAATGTCGTAGTTACTATTATACACTGCAAGTAATGTACTTAATTATAATAACCCGGTATAAAAACAAATCATACTTAATTGGCAAATCAAATGGTAGCGCAGGATCTATTTTTGGATGCGTGAGCGCATCAACAGGACATCGCAACGCAACACCTACTTACTTAGATGCTCGACAATTTCATAGTGACAGTAAATTAATTAAAAACAGTACAAGATATATCATGTAATTCTTAAAATCAATAAATATTAATTTCTTATTGTATCATGCTACAAGTCGCGTATCCACAACAGAACGACTCAGAAAAAAATATTTCGTCTTTAGCCTGTAACACAACACAAATGGTGTCTAGGAGGCGGGATAATCTAGTCATAGCAATCATTTTATTACGTTAATTAAAAACCAATTGCAAGTTTCAAATATTGAACTAAGAGCAAACAAGTAATGTAAAGGTTTCCTCAAAGAGATCGCTTCTAAGCGATTAGGCCGCCCGTTGTTCTTGTCTTTTTTGTAATGATTATTATAATTGGTGTAGGTACAATAAAAAGTATTGTATTGTAAGCAATAATTTAGAATAATTAATTAATTAAATACGGGGAATAATATAGATATAATTCGGGCTAAATTTAAACAAACTTGCAGGTTTTTAAACAAATTAGTAACAAATTGTGAAAACGCTACGCCAAGACAAATTAGGACGAAATCACATTACCTAATTAACATTATACTTACATAACTGTGAGCTAACTGACATTATATCTGCGCAACGTGTGGTCACTGCACCAACAATTGCTCTGGATATATCCCACTTGCACAATAGCAATCAATTGGACATACGTCCAGGCTATAAATAGGGCTCCGAGCCCACTGGCGAGCCCCCCAATCAGGCAGACGACGCCTTGACAAAGATCTGAGGAAAAGATGGTTTTAAGTATATATTTTTTTAAAGAATATACATAATTACTATTATTAGTATTAACACTCTTTAACCCCTAGGGGTTTGACCCCAATGTTACATTCCTCGGGTTTTAATCTTAAATAAAGTGTACATAACTTTGTACTTACATAAGTACAAGAGAGATAGTCTTTTTTCAGTTCAGTTTTATTTCTCAAAAGCACAAAGTTCACTGAACACTTTGAGTGCTGAAATCACACGGCATGTGTTTTCTACAAGTGACTTATATGCTTAAATCCACACTAGCGCAGCGGCTGAGAAAGTACAGATCTGTGTCACTCAGCACAGCCGTAATATTTTTCGAACGAAACGCATGTGCGGCGCAACACAACCGCTGTGTAGAGCGGCATCACGAATTAAGTTAAAAAAAAGATCGCAGTCGTCGAAAAAAAACCGCAGTCAAAGTGTTAAATAAGTATATACAATATTCTTAAGCTTACTATCTTAACTAATTAATATTTTATGCTAGTATTGCTAGTATATACATAGGTAGTTATCTAATCTATGTAGTTGAAGTTATTTAACAGTGATATTGTGTTCCGTTTATTTAACATTTCTTGTCATAATTATGTTATTTTAATATATTTTGTTATTTTTGAAGTAGGTTTCCTTACAAATTGCTCAGGTGCAGAGTTTACCGACTTAAATGTCTTCCACACGAGTTTACTTTAAAGTATTTTTGGTGGTTTTTACTTTGTTTCATGAAAAACAAAAAATAATTTAATGTCTGGCTTTTGCTGTATTAAGATAAGAAAAGGCCGGTTAATGTGATCGTATAATCTGGTTTAGATAATTCGAGTCTGTCTGTTGGTTTACTTGGTTTTTACTATAATAGTTATAATAGCTTTATTAGTTACATGTCATGCAAATACAACTGGGTGATAATAAGTTCAAAGCTGTATTAGTCTATTTTACTGGAGTAATTGGTTACTGTCAATTGTGATTTATTTCTTTCTTTTAGTTCATTGGACATTCTGCGCAGGACCTAGTCTAGTCTGTGTCTCGTTCTAGATACTGCGATTGTGCGCTAAATAGGAAACATCTTGACTATCACGTGGGTATTCATGCACTCACAAGTCACGGGTCACAATTTCACAATTAACTAGGACTAGGTATCTAACCATCGCCCGCATCATTATAAAATAAAAATAAATAAATAATGCTGAACAATTCACACAGCATTATCTAGCCCTATGGTAAGCAGAGCGTGTGTTATGGATACTAGATAACTGATATACATAATGCAATACATTACATAAATATATATTTTTATTATACATAGAAAACGACCAGAACACCCGGAACAAATATCTGCAGATCGTACACACAATTGTTCCGAGGCGGGAATCGAACCCGCAACCTCCTGTGTCGCAGGCGTACCTTCGCCCACCGCGCCACATCGGTCGTCAAAAATTATGATATGTTATGATAGATGCATTTAGGGATCAAATAAGGTTTTTAATCTATGGGCCTATAATTGATTTGTCTTATTTATAACGCAATAAACTATCTTAAGTCCTGTTTCTAGGTATACTAAAATAATAAGTACATACTCGTATAGGAATAAATCCTCTGGCTATGACGTGTATGAAGTGTAGCGTGAAAACGATAGCGGCGCCAAGCGGTCTACGACGGAACTATTTGCCTGAAATTCAGCTTCGCGTTTTCAGCTGCCGATGTAGTTTTTTATTTGGTACAGCGTTTGTCCATCAAATAGTGAGATGGCGCTTTACGCACTTGTTTGATGGAAACTGTGCTTGCGTCAAATAAATCTCTAGGGCGTATACCTACATACTAACGTTTACTTAACGCCGGCCAAGCTGCGCTACAATGACATTGACAATGACACACTTTTTGAGCAAGAAACCTATTGTAGTCTCCTTGAAGACATATAAAACAATCTTTATAATTTCATAACTCATTGATTTATAATTCTTTTCCATTACTAGACACTGACAGAAAAGTGTTAGCAATAAAAATATTGAGTATCGAGTGTCCAACCGACACAGTTTCCATTTACAAAGAATCAATAAAAAAAAAAAAAAAAAAAGAATCATCCATCAAATCAATTTATTTAAATTCTTGAAGCCACAAAGTACTTTTCTACATAGGGCTTGAAGCTTATACATTCATGAAACAATGTTGTTCCTTACTTTTGCCGGCCTTCGTTTAGCCGCCTGCTCAGTGACGTTCACCAGAAACCTGGCGAAGGAGGCCACAGACCCCGTCCAGAAACTATTTCTCCAGATGATAAGAGAATACAAACAGAAGAGCTCTGGAGGTCAGCTCGTCGAGCCCTCTCCAGAAATTTCAAAAGAATTAAAGAAAGACCTGGATAAGCTGTTACGGCAGCACGGAGGTGCCCCTGGAGATGACATGACGGCTTTCCCCAAGTTCGACTTCAAAGAACCTGTCCTGGATCCCATTGATGAACAAACCAAAGAAGCTGCGGGGAAGGGAAAAAAGTGAACCTTACATACTTAGTTTCAGCGTTTTTTTTGTGTTTTAGGTATCTACGAGGTTCGATCGTTGTTGGAATAAAAGTGGAAAGTATTATTCAACACGTTTTCGGTTTCATTTTCTATTTGTCATTGATGCACGTAGTAGATGTCTCTCGTCTTCTCGAGGCACCTTAGGAAGTGGCAATTAGAGACGACCCAATTAGCTACAATTTGAGGATCCACTTATTGCTTCGATACGTGCAGAGCAGTCCGGCTGAACATTTATGCACCTACTATAAGGTTCGTAGGTACGTACGTCCGTAAGGTACGTAACATACAAACCTTTGCAAAATTATAATACGCCATTGCTGCGAACAAACAAAATTATGGCGATGATACTTGTCGATACCACCACAAATAACATCTTCCATGAACATATTTAGAACGTTATTAGGCGCATCGCACACTAAACGGATAGGTAAGGGCGGTTGGTTTATTTTTATCTGAGTAGGCTAGGTGAGTGTGTAACATGTTATTTGTTTATTATTGTCAAATTATTTGTATTGCACGCCATGCAAGTAATTTTGGTATTTTATGCCACCAAAAAATTACACGAGAAAATCTAACAAAACACATTTTTGGTTCTTGATTTAAATAACTAAATCATTATTTCAGACAATAGAATAGTAATAGATCTTATTTAACTTATTCTGCGGTTCATAGTAATATATACCTTAAAACTTTAAATTTAAGTTAGGGTCTGGCCCTATGTAAACGCAAATTACCCACCATCGTAAACAAATAACACAACAATCTAACGAACAGGTAACAATATTTTTTCCGCTCGTCATTTTCATCTCTTTACTCTTGGTTTAGGGTCAAGCCCCCATATACAAAGTCAGCTCACCCTAAACCTCAAATTACACGAAATACTTACAAAATACAAAAAATCGCGGCTTGCTTCGCTCGCCGGTGAAGTTTGAAGGTCCGGCCGTAGATCGCGACAACCCCCGCTGCATGAATTTCTAGCTACGGCTTGCTATAGGTTTTCATCTTCTAACAGTAGGTGGTCCGTGAAAACCAGAAATTTTGGCTAGTGGTCCCTCGACACAGACAGGTTAAGAATCCCTGCAGGTACCTATCCAACTAGAACAATCCAAAGCTACTACTGTATAAATATCGTATTCTAGGCGCCTAAACAAATTCAATCAAAAGTCACCTTTAAGCTAAATAATATATCCCACTTTACTGTGCGTCGTCCCTTACCATACGGCTTCCCTCGCCGGCGATCCCTCACTGCACTCCCGTATCTCCAGACTGGTGGTCGCGTCTGTACCTTACATTCCAGTCTTTACCTTTTGAACTTGCCTGTACCTCGTACAGTTGTGTGCAATGGCTGAGACAGACGAGAAAGGAGTTCATGTGAGTTCATTTTTGATATTTATTGCATTGTTTGTTGGTCCCTATCTGACCTTGTCTAAAGAAAAACTTAGAAAAACTAGATAATATTTTTACCTTTCCGATAGCTACGTACACGCTATATTGAGAGTGAATGCATTCACGCTATTGAACGAAAAGTTTAAATGAAAATGTTAAGGACTACGGATAATATTTTATTTGCAATTTTGAACGTCTAATTATGATGGTTCAGATAGACGCAATTTCGTTATAACTATGTTGAACTAAGTTTAGTGACTGAACTTTTTTGTATCTCTGATGACATTCTAGTATCAGCCCTTATTATTGGCTCCTAGGGTTTTAAAACCTAGGTACTTGTGTGATTATGTAGGTATATGTGCAACCATTCCTATCCCACGCTTATTTCTACACATCCTTGGACACATCTAATAGATTGTTCATGTTCATATATTTTTAGACTTTTCCAGTATATTTATCTTTTCTTAGAATTTCTGAACAAATTATTATTATTATTTATTATTTTAAGCCATTACTGTCCCACTGCTGGGCAAAGGCCTCCCTTTTCTCCTTCCACTCCTGCAACAGGCCATGATGGAAGATTTACCTCGAGCTCGTCGCGCCATCTCATCCTGGGCCTTCCACGTCACCTCTTAGCGTTGAACATATTAGCAAACTAAATTTCATTAAGAGGCCTATATTCAGCTGTGGGTGTTACCGGCTGATTAGATATACATATATAATAATTACATTGATTAGTAATTTAATGTTTATTTCTTAACTGGGTCATCTAATTTAACGCTTCAATCGTTAATGTTGAAAACAAAAGACTTTTATCCGTATCAGTGAGTGAAGATATAACATTACAGTTAAGCCGCCCGCCCCAGATTCTCGAAGCCGCCCAAGCCCAACATCAAACTTTCTAAATTAAAATAGTTGATAAACAGAGTAACTTAATATTGAATTTTTTGTTGGTTTTGCAAATAATTATTTAAAAAGAATACCTGCCAGGAACCTATCAAGCTATCTTTTCATTTGAAAAAATTACAGCCTTACAAGTGAATCGAAAAATATTTAAATGAATAGTAAAATATTTTAAGACGATGAAACGAAAAACAAAAGAGGAGGTTCATACATTTTTATGTATGTTCGTCGATTTCTCCGTTAGTTATGGATCGATTTGGAAAATTCTAACGGTATTATATTATAATGTAAAATAATCACGAAGTGGTCCCATCAAAAAAAAATCCAAGTGCGCTGTAAATCCTATCTAAAACATCATCAAATAATAATTTTCACAATTACTGATAACAAATAATTCCATGGCAAAGGGCAAGAGTTCTACTTTCAACAAAGTTCCGAATCCCATAAAACGAAGGACGGCCGATACGTTTTTTGATGACCTCTCTATGAAAATGATTATGAAATCATTTGTACCGAAACTTGTATTTCGTTTTTCAAAGTCGTTTCTGGCATTTGTCATCCATCACTCATCAGTTTCCTAGTATGATGAGTCATCACATCACATTAAACGAAATTAGACTTGAATTTAACTAGATGTCTCCACTTGAAAAATATGATAGCGCTATCGAAGGGTTCCGGGTTCTAAACTACTCCAAACCCATTTTCACTCTTCGGGAATTTGAAGTCGGATAATAATTTTGTAAAACACGCCAAATTACATTGATAAAATTCCAAGGTTTACACGTCAATTGGGTCCTATTCTGCGACTTAAACTATTTACTGTTGACCTCTGACCCGACCTTTCCATCCAATCTCTCTCAATGTGTTTGACGTGGGTAAAAATGTGTACGAACTATTTGATCACGTTTTATTTGAGGATGCCCTAAAACATTTCATTTTCAGACCATTTTGCTTAGAGTTTATTTAGGATGCAACCACATGGGTGTAGTAAGAAAGTACACAATAGGGTAAACAAAATAAATAAATAATGCTGGACAATTCACACAGCATTATCTAGCCCCATGGTAAGCAGAGCTGTGTTATGGGTACTAGATAACTGATATACATAATACAATACATTACATAGATAGATAATTTTTATTATACATAGAAAACAACCAGAACACCCGGAACAAATATCTGCAGATCGTACACACAATTGTTCCGAGGCGGGAATCGAACCCGCAACCTCCTGCGTCGCAGGCGGACCTTCGCCCACCGCGCCACATCGGTTGTCAAAACATAGGTACAGTGAACGACCAAAATATAAAATATAAATATAATATAATCTATCTTGACAATTCAAACCTTTAAAATCTAACTTATGGCCAATTAAAGATACATAAAAGAAATTAATAAAAAAATTAGTTTTTTAAAAAAAATATTGAACACTCTGACATACAAAAAAGCTCACATGATCAAAATTAAAAAATTGTGAGTAGAAGAAAAGTCAAAGGAATATTTGACGAATTTGGAGTCATTGCTAAGGAAATTTTATTCATTGAAATACAGAACTTTCAATTTTCATTCGATATTAAAACTACCAGTTATACCAGTTATAAAAGTAACCTTCAATATTTCCGTAGAAAGAAGCTTCAGTAATATAATTATTTATTGCTTCACAGAAATAGTTTTAAATGTTACTCTTCATCTCCAAAAAAAAATAAGTTGTAAAGTGCGATAAATATTGATCTAGTTTACGCAGTTGGTACAGTCAGCGTCAAATTGATATGAGCGTCTAGAGTAGTCATAATGATTTGAAAACATGAAATAATATTGAAATACGCAGTTTGAATCATCATATTATTGTAAGCATCCAAGGTGTTCTAAATGCCTTACTACTAATTATTTTATACTTATGCTTACAATAATATGACGATTGAAACTGCGTATATCAAATTGCTGTCATGTTTTTCAGATCATTTTGACTACTCTAGACGCTCATATCAATTTGACGCTGACTGTACGTACGTAGCCAGCAAAAAGAAAAAAATAACGTAAAAATCAATGTCAAAATTATTCCTCATGCGTAATCCTGAACGCTTCAGGAACAATTTTTTAGTGGTACAGATTAAAAACTGCTTGAATTACGTTGGGAACTGATTAACGTTTACCGTACGAGGTTGATAGATACTGCATTATTTAACATCTAAATTTATACATACGTTGAAGAAAGTTCTTAGATTTCTTAGGAGATACCTAGATACCATAAGACACCTATAATATCATAGCCTGACTAATAGGAGCAGACAGCAAAATAAAGTCGAGAGCATTAAAGGCTTTTACAGAAATGTATGCAAGTTCAGGATTGGAGCTTTCAAAACGACAATAATCCGATAATTGTCCTCAATAGCGGGGATAAAAGGTTTACGTTGTTTCTGATTTCCATCGAGATCGACGTTGAAAGCCTCTCCGGTGAAATAACTTCTGTTGGACAGCACCTTTAGCACCTTTAGTAACAGCATTACGCGGGTTTCTTCGTGTTCGAGAAAACTCTCATTACGTTTTGAGAAAATCATCCTCTTTCACCTTTCAGGTGAAGGAGGATGATGGATGAAAACTATTTACTATTCTTTTGGTGAAAACTATTTCGGTTTTCTTACTAAACAATATGAAACATATCATTGCTACAAGTTTTTTAAGCTGCAAGTGAAATTAAGTGCATTATTTCGATAGGTTTTCGTTTACTAACACAACAGCCTCTACCATGAGCATTATTGGCACCTATAATTCCTTGAGGTAATGCTTTATCCCCAACGCTGGGCGTGGGGTTACGGATCTCAGTTTGGTGGCGGATCAATTCTTCAGGTATTTTCTCTTCAAGTACTCTGTAGAAACTGTACTCACCATTCGTTTATTCTTATTATTATGAAGCTTCGTCATTCATAACTTGCAGTCGACGCCATATCGACCCATTCCAAAGATAAATCATTGCTCTTGAACTTTTGTTTCGACATATCGCTCGTTATCAATTATCGCCCATTGTGCATCTGTATTTTTGTTTGTTTGTTCTTATTTGTTTATTTTCCCTGTCTTGATGTGCATTAAAGCGTATTGTATCAACTCCTCAACTACTGTACCACTTGTGGAACCGAAACATAAAGAGATCTACGATAGGTGCCCTCTGTTAAAATTAAAGCCTACTCTCGCCTCTTTGAAGGATAATTGGAGAAGCAGATATGTATGTACTCGTAGCAGATGTAACTGCGATCTCAACTTTAACTTTTTGATTAAATTAAGATAATGCTATTACTACGGAGAGAGATTATTAGATGATTTCGAACATATCAGAGGGGTGAACTATCTGTGAAACTCTCCATACCAAAGATAAAAACAAACGAATTACGTTAGCCAATCAAAAGCCTCGCCCTGAACCCAGTTACCACATAAACTAATTACCTACATGGACATTGGACCCGTACCAGTCACGTCCACTGATCCATGACAGCCTTGGATACTAATCTTATACTGAATAGAAACCCTTGGGGGATAATGTCTTGAGTGATAGATAAGCTAGCAGAATGTTGACAGTTAGCTGTTGATAGATCAAGCTGAATGTCTCGACCTTGACAGTGATATGTTGATTGGTCTTGAATTTTTCGGACGAACTAGGCTCTGTTGAAAATATCAAATCATCTATATAATTTTATTTGAAACTCATTAATTTTACAATTATTTCCATTACTTGACACAGCAGCACTGGCAGTAAAGTGTGCAACCAGAGTTGCCATTATTTACATAAACAAAGAATCATCATTTTCGGGAATCTCTAATATACTCGTATGTTCTTTTATTGGCCTAGTTTTGCGGTAAGGCCAAACATAATTTTTTGTATCTAAAATTATTAATTCCAAGGGTAAACCTGAAAAAAAGGGTAGGTCATGGGTATAACACGCTCTCGCAAATAAAAGCCAAGAGTCAAGTTGATTCAACTTGCCTAAGAAAATTATATAGGCAACTCGAACAATGAATTTACGGATTTACTGATGTTCATAGTCGTATTTTCTTAAGCGTTTTTCATTTCGACTCTCGTTTAAAATAAGTAGAATATAATACGAGCAATAAGCCAAAAAGCTGATTAAGCAAATGAAAAATACACTCGCCTTTTGGCAAATGTACCACGCTCTTGGTTATTAGTAAACAAAGTGTATTTTTAGTTTCAGCAGAAAGTAAATCCTCAGATCGGCATATTTTGCGAAGCATTAAAAACATTTTGAATAATGGAGGCGATGACCGAAGAATAACCATAAACGTAAATATTTAGATTTGGGTGAAACTGAAGTGAAACTCTCAATTTGTTATAGAGAAGAGATCAAAATGGTGGTAGGAAAGTATTCTTGAGTTATTCGTTTGGTAAGCGTATATTACGTAGATATTCGGTAGAGTTCATCCGAAACGACTAAAATCTATCAGCCAGGTTTAATGCTATATATGGCATTTTTTATATCGTTGTTTAAAAATAAGTATTTTCTCAATTTCGGTTTATCATCGTTGCAAAATATTGCCAATCTCTTGAGTCCCCACTAAACAAAAGTGATGTTTCTTGAATGTGAAGTTATACAAAATACCCTTCTCCACTCGACCAGTCGAGACGGAAGCGGAAACGGTCTCTGAATACCGCTTTGACGATGGACGAGCAACATCCTCATAATGCTAGTGTACTGTACAGTTAGCTGAAGATGTTCCATATCTCTTTTAATTGGCTTACCAGACGCCTGCGTTTGGTCTGTCAATTATTCACTCGTCATCTAAGCTCTTTGTAAGATGCACTAAAGTGTTTAGTGTAGCCAACTCCACATAGTTTGAAAACAAAACGGATTTCAGTTGTCTTTTGTAAATAATTTTAATTACTATTTTAGCTCTAAATATTTCCTCACGTTCCTGAGGCAGATGTATCAAATATTCGAATTGTTTACCATAAAATCATTTATAGGTAACATCTTACTGTGTCTTCGCATTTAACAATCTACGTCGTCTTGTGTGTAAGTAGGTACCAGTTCTACGTTGCACATAACTTATAGTTCCATTGAGGCAGTGCCCTGGTTCACTCTTAGAAGAATCAATTAGGGTTCCACTCGAAACCACTTGTCGGAAGCTCGATGGAATCACTCGGAGCAGTTCTCTTAAAGCCCTTCAATTTACCAGATACTCGTAGGCTTGTTACTGATCGATCGTGGATTAAGAATGTGTGGTCAATAAAAAAAAATATAGGCATGTATACAGAACTATCCGTTCTTTAATTCATAGGATGATTATCAGAATTTAAATTGTTAAAAACAGCAATTATATTTACTCTAGGTACTTAAGTATTATTTTATAATATGTATGTATGTAATATGTATGACTTTTTGCCGGCACTCGTACTAAATTACGGCTATATAGTATTGAAGATAGTTGCGCCCCGTGCCCCGCGGCTTCGCCCGAGTGGAAATCTTTGTCAAACAGTTTATAAACCTTCCTCTTGAATCACTCTGTCTATTACTGAACATTATATTAAAATCTGTTGAGTAGTTTAAAAGATATAAGCGAACAGACAGCGGAAGCGAATTCATTTTATACTACGTAAAGATGATAGTAGTTAGTACTTACACTAACTACTATATAGTAATTATAGGTAGTATTTATAGAAATATATCTATAGGTATTTTATTAGGCTTTGGTATACAGAAACAGCAAGTTCGGTTTGCGTTATTTTCACACGAAATGTCGATGCTCTAGAATTCCATCAATAGCTTTATTAAACATTCTAGAGTTAGCACTGACCTAGAACTGAGCTCGGTCGATAAACATTTCTTAAAACAGTTAAACCGAACTAAACTATTTTAGACTATCTTGTCAAGGAGATCAATATCGATAAAGTATTGATAAAAATAACATTGATAAAATGTGTTTTTTTAGTCATAAGGGCCTTTGAGTAAATTAAGTGAGAACCAAGTGCTTAGTTAGCCAAACCTAGTATAGGTTTGCATTAATTAATACAAATACAAATTAAGGCACTTAGGTAACTAATTTATGTAACCTACTTGTAATTCATAAATGATCTATCTATCATCTATTTATCTTGTTGTAAATTGTTCAGTGTAAACGTTTCTTTCTGACGCCAGCAAATTAAAGAGCCAAGAAGACAACTGATTGTCAGATTTCTTTCTTTTGTCTGATATTTTCGTGAGGAATGTGTTTATGTAAATTATAAAAGATAGTCTTCACTCACGTGGTACCGACCTGAATAAGTAAAACGTTGGAAAAGAGTAACAATGAACCTTATTTTTTGATGTTTGATATTTCTTTGTGTTCCTGAGTTTAACCATTACAAGCACACTTAGAAATACTACTTTTAGAAAATACAGTTGGTTTGTCCCGGGACTCTAACCGTATCAGATGAGATGAAGAAATGCTTTCAAGCAGAAATAGCTTTTTGTTGATACAAATACTATTTGTTCTACTACTTACGATCCCTAAGAGGGGAAACTAAATAATGGAAGGCCATCTTTGACTTGACCTTAATAAAACAGCTCTATTTTCTACAAGGTTATCATGCATACCTATAGCTTTGGACAGAAAAGCACCAGTTATACATATATTTATTTATTTATTTATTTACAAACGTATTCTCATTTCACTCATTCATTCACATTCATCTATTTTTACGGGAACACCCAATGCAATAGAGTACATATTTAAATTTAATATTAAAATTAGAAATAATTTTATTTACAGAAAAACAACACAAAATATATACCTACTCGTAAGCCCTCATTTCATTTGGATTAATGTTTTATTAGATTGAGAACTTCTTGGGCGATGTTTGTAGTAGTAGGAAGGCCTAGTAGAACTTACCTACTAAAATATAAGAAAAAAAAGAAACTCGTAACATTTAGATTTGACATTTCATATTGATGGCATCATATGACAGATAGCTTGCGCGCCACTAGTTTGAAGCTTCTAGCAAGCCATTTTGTTACTGTAAAATATATCTTAAGATAACTAGTTAAAGCCCATATTTAAACGCACACCTTATACTGCGCCGTAGCGGCGTTGAATTAACGTCGCAGAGCTTACCTAACAGATAAGTCTACCTAACCATATAGCTCGTTTTATATTAACTTTTGTCTTAACTGTACCTTCTATTCTATACCTTTGTACCCGGTTATACTGAAATTATAAGAGCTGTCGAATCGTCCGATAAGGGTAGCTATTATTGCCGGTAGTGATGTTCAACGCAGGTAAGGGGTAAAGTGCTTTCAATTAATTTCCCAGAAGAGTTCTTGAACAAATGAATATAAAAGCAATCTAATTTGTAGTGCGCGTGTGGTCTGGACATATAGGTTTATTTTATTTGAAAACCAATCGTTTAGATAAACATAAGAATAAATTGGACTGCATTTTATCAACAAGCATTGATCGATTTATAGTCTTTATTTGAATGTGATGTGATGATTTAAATGAAACAATCAGGCGCACAAAGGTTGGGTTCTAATTTCGGGATTTAAGGGACCCTGAAACTTCGTCCTGTCTTCATCTGATATGAGAAGTCCCTGAATTATGTGACCCACCCACTACAGGCCATATTGCTCTTTTCACTTCTTCCACTAGTGGACAAAAAATTGAAGTGAACAGTAAAATAATTTTATTTGATAATAATTTATATTTAAAATATGACTTGTCTTAGTGCTTATTTTGTAAGCCTAAAGAAATAAATAATTTTTTACTTTTACTTTACTTTACTTTTACTATTGCTATACCTTTGTCAGAGTCAGTCGTACTTATGGTACCTACCTACCTATCTCAGACATCATCATCAACCTTAATAGTCAGTAAGTCTGTTGGACATAGGCTTCCCTAATGACCGTCATAGCGCCCTGACTTCAGCTCATCTCAGACATACATACATATATGTAGCTAGGCAAATTGTATCTTACTAAATCTAAGTCAATCTACATACGTGTTCATTTTTTTCTGGAATAAAGAATCTTATCTAAGTACTTAAGTTAGGCAGTGCCATTTCATGTTAGGCACTATCGTATATACGTTTAGATTTCAAAAAAGCTATTAGTATTTTCATGATAAATGTAGTAGGTACCTATCGTATTATATAGGTAGTTATTTTATATCCTAATCACTAAATAGTATAAAACAATGTCGCTTTCCGCTGTATGTCTGTCCCTATGTATGCTTAGATATTTAATACTACGCAATGGATTTTGATGCGGTTTTTTTTAACACTTTGACTGCGGTTTTTTTTCGACAAAGTGAGATAGAGGTGATTCAAGAGGAAGGAAACCATTTGACACTTAGATTTCCACGGGGCGCAGCTAGAAAGTAACAACTTAAAAACAAAGAAGTACTTACACTTGCGTATAATATCGTACCCGGCTCTTGCCTACTATACATCAGAATGGCCGACGACTATTCCCGTCTTGTAAACAAAATTATTGTTCGCGTTGTTTACGTGCAGGTCGCGTTGTGACGTTTCCAACCGAGGTCACTCTTTTACGTAGTTTGTTAACATTTTTATTGCGCATTATATTGATTTTTACTTTTATTTGAAGAATACCTAAGAAAATAAGTATTTTTTCCCTACAAAATCAACATCTTTTCAGCACTTTGTTGTTAAAACTTGTCATTTGGAACAAGTTTTACATAATTTTTATATATTTTTTCAATGTTAAGATATTGCGCGTCTCTCTCTCAAAAATTTTCGCATACCGACTAACGGTTAAGCATGTTGATTCATTAAATGTAGGTATTTACGTGTGGCCTGACATAACACATGTTTTTGCAAATAAAAAATCTAAACTTGGTGATAAAGTAGAGTTCGTTTCTTTTAGGTATAAATAACATCTGTGTTATTTTTCCGATTCCTTCGATGCAACCGCGTGTTTTTGCGCATTTCATTTCACTCCGGTGAAGGTTAACGACCTTTTATTTATCCCATTCGCGTCAGTAAATTCCAGGGATATTATGCAACTTCTGACTCCCGAACAACGTAAATAGCTATAGCACTCTAAACCCTGGCTAAAGTTATAGATTAAGGTAGGTTACATAGAGTTTAGAACTGGTAGATATGTCGAACCGTCAAAATGCCAGTATTGCCATACTGTGTCCACTTGTCCACAGTCGTAAACTTGCTTGAAATGTAACCTCATTACTCAAAGTGGAGTTATGTCTTTATGGCTGAGTTGTGTGCTCTATGTGTTCTATTGTTTCAACACGACTTCGTGTTGAGCTGCAGATTGCAAACTATTTTCAGGTCATTGATAGATTGACACATCCTAGGACCGAAAAGAAGAAACGCGACCGGTAGTAAAGCATAAATTATTTATTATACAACTTCTTTCTGCCCGCAACTCACGTAATTTTAATTGCATAGGAAAATAAAAAAGTTATTTCGTACCCCATCAAAATATTGATTACTTACCTCAAAGACCCAGTGATAAAGTTACAGATAAAAAATAAAATGTAAGATTGTTATTTTTATCAAAAACAGGTCTTTTATTCAATTTTTTTGTTATCTCTAAGTATTTGCCGAAATCCACCACAAGACATTAGCTGTTTCTATTTATGTAAGTTCCTTTAGGAATCCGCTCGGATCTTATTTTCCGCTTTTTACCATACCATAATTGCATCTTATGGAACGGTAGAGCGCAAAATTTACTTAGTATTAAAATAGCACTAACCAAATTCCACCAACACGAATACCTAAAAGTTGCCCGATCCTTAACTATTATTGAAATGTTTTTCTATTGTTTCAGAAATATGTTGTCAGTACGGACAGGAGCGGAGACATTCACGTCCATGTTCAAGTAAGTTCATAAGTAAAAATAGGTGTACGAGTATCTGTTTCTTGGCAATATCAGGAAAAAATGGATGACCTTGTCTGACAACAGATTTTGTGTATCTTGATAACGTTTTAGATACGAGATAGACCTACTACCTAATTTTAGTTTTAAGCCTAATTAATAATCTAAGTAATACTCAACGCAACTATGGGATGGGATATTTTAGGTCAACATTTTGGTTACATGCTTTCCGAAAGTTTGGTACCAAATAATTTTACTTTACCTAGGTACCTACTCTATCAGTTTCTAAATGCTTAATTTTTGCCGCATATCTTAATAAATCATGCAACTACTCAAGCTGCTCTATTTTCTTTTTATACTGACATTTCAATCTGACAAGTCAATTTTGCGGTAAAATGGCAATCTAGTCAGCGATGAAGAACGAGTCGAGTCGTTTCGCCACCCTAAATTGGTTGTCGTAATAAGTGGGACAAATTACCTTGTCATTTCGGGAATGGACCTTCCTAGTAGGTATTTTCTTAAAGGGTAAGAAACGAGATATTCATATAGATTTAGAAAATGTATAATGTTTTTACTGGTAGTATTACCTATGTGTAGCTAGGTAGGTATTATTTTTTATGGTATATTGATACTATTTAAGAATATGTTATATGTGATTGTGCAGTTAACACATAAATTTACTGAGCTTGTCTGTTATCAAAAGTTCTTTATTTTGGCTTTTCTCAAAACACTTATTCAGCAATGTTTATCGGCGACTGTACCTGTACTGTGAGGCAGCAGATTGTTACAGATGTGATATAATAATAGATATTTATATATATTATATTTTTCACGCGGCTTTGGATCACAGGGAATAGTCCCGAAATACGGTCAGGTTTGTAATTTTACGACATAAAAATATAATTCACATAAAACAAAATATTTATCGGTAATGGTATGTCCAATGCCGGTAATATTTTGTTTCATTCTGAGATTCAAGTTTGCTTCTGAACGTAGAACTTTTAATTGTTTCTCGGCCAACACAAGACTAGCTATGTCTTGTGTTGGCCAACCCGAGCCATCATCTCATTACATTTTCCTGAAGAAAAGGCGGCCATTGTGCATATAAACAATGCCTTGTCTATACTTACCTAGGTCTACAATTCCGGTGCTTCACATAATGATGTTCAAAGAAACTCTTTATATTGTTCTTAGGATCTCTGCTTGTAAGAAGCTGCGAGTATGAACCACATTAGTTTTCTTAGAATAAGAATAAGAATATATTTACTGTTAAATTGTGTAAAACATCCATAGGAAAGGTCTTAAATAATAATTTAGTAACAACAATTTATCCATTTCGGTCATACAATATTTAGACAATTACTAGTACTAACTACTACTAATTGTACAGGTAGGTTTATTTACCTCTTAACTTTAACTTACTAACTAGTATCAAATCTTGTTTCGTGGCTTTAGATTTTGGGCTAGGGTCTAAATAATTTTATTCAGGGCTACACATAGTTTAAATAAGGCTAAATATGACTCTGTACAATTTGATAGTAGCATAGTCTACTCAATTTTCTAAAGAAAGAACAGTTACGTATGGTAGCTTTTACAGTGCGGGTAATGTATTCTGTCATATTGTGGTTGTAATATCGTTAACAAGTCCATACGAGCGCAGATATTGCCTCTTCGTAAACTAGGCCATCCCGACATCTCTTTGTGATGTGCATACTCAATAAAGGTACCTTCAGTGCCTAGATTGTTTTACATGACTTTAGAGGTTGAATTTCAATGTGGAGTTTGAATTTCAGTCAATATGCACTTGTTTGCGATATATTCAGCTACCTCCTTTCCTATTGAGATACACATTCACTGGCCTATGATTTATTTCTCAAACTGTCCAAAAGCAACGCTATAAAAGCTATAATCTGCAATGACCGATGAGGCGCGGCGGGCGAACATCCGCCTGCGACTCAGGAGGTTGCAGGTTCGATTCCCGCCTCGAGGCAAATGTTTTTACGATCTGCAGATATTTGTTCCGAATGCTCTGCTCGTTTAATATGTACAGTAAAAAATATATATCTATTTATTATATTGTGTATATCAGACATCACACAAGCTGTCGATAACACAAGCTCTGCTTAGTTTGGAACTAGATAATGATGTGTGGATTGTCCAGCATTTTTTATTTATTTATTATTAATGTTTTCAGGGTGATCTGAGCCAACAAGATAAAAGATGCGTGTTCCTGACCGTACACGATCTTGGGACCAATCGTAAGTTCTTCGATGATCTTATTATAATGCATTAATAATTTGATGCAAGAAATAATCGCGGTATTTTTGTAACATCTCCTTTCGAAACTTTTGAAAAAATGGTTCTATCAGTCAAGCATCGATTAATGCCTTCTCCAGAACTTAGTTAGTTGACAATTGGAGAGTTTAATATAGTTGTTTGTGTGTAGACTCGTCGCTGGTCGACTTTGTGAACTGCCCCGCGATGTCGGAGATCAAAGAGCGCTCCTGCTTCATCCACGTCGACGTGCCGGGACACGAGGAGAACTCGCCAGATCTGCCTGATTCGTGAGTCCAATACCTTGCTCATTGGCATTTTTTGTTTTCAACCCCCCTTAACCATACCAAGTAACGAATTATAATTCGTTACTTGAGTATGAGTAACGTTTGAATATTCAGGCGTAAGGGGGGTTGAAAACAAAAAATGCTAGTATAAGGTTTTTTAGATAGGTACTCGTATATTAAAACGTTCCCAAATTTTTTAAATTATATTGAAAATTGAATATCAAATGCAAATGTTAAAACTAGCGAGTCTAAAAAAAAAGAAACCTAAACGCCAAGAGTTACCAAAAAAGTTTGTTAAATTACGCCCGATTAAAAATGTGTCAATAATTATTGACACATTTTTATTGCACTATCAAAAAATTACGACTTGAGTTGAGACGCGCTTAAAATAAGGGTTGCGTTTGAGTATTCGGGCGTAATTTCACAAACTTTTTTGGTAACTCTTGGCGTTTAGGTTTCTTTTTTTTTAGACTCGCTAGTTTTAACATTTGCATTTGATATTCAATTTTCAATATAATTTAAAAAATTTGGGAACGTTTTAATATACGAGTACCTATCTAAAAAACCTTATACTAGACGAAACAGGATATACATAAGTTTAGGTTTTGATGATTCTTTGTAAATGGGAACTGTGTCTGGTTGGACCCTTCTGCCAGTGTCCAGTATCGTTGTGCGTCCGTGTGTTCAAGTACTTACCAAGTAAAATATATCTATTCCAGCTATCAGTTCCCGTCGCTCCAGACTCTAGGAGAAGACTTGATCACAGTCTTAGACTTCCTGCACGTCCGCTATGCCGTCGGGCTTGGCGAAGGTGCTGGCGCCAACGTCCTGGCTCGCTGCGGCCTCGCGCACCCTCGAAGACTCCTTGGCCTCATTCTCTTCAACTGCACAGCATCCTCATCATCAGTGGCTGATGCCTTCCGCACTCGGTTCTCAAGGTGGAAGGGCGCGGATATCTCCCAGTCGGAGGAAGACTTCCTGATCTTCCATAAGTTCGGACACGTGAGTTCTCTGCCAGAGCAGGTTGATTACAACTACCAGGTATTTCCTTTTTTGTTTGTTGCTAATGTACTAACCTGGGATGGAAAAGGTAATTTATGAAAAAAAAAAACGACTTTAGATGATCAATATCGTTGATATATCTATTTTTTTTTTTTGCTTTATTCGGAAGACAAACAGTTCTATTCAGTTCAGTTGTATGTTCTTTTTATACTAGTTTCTACCCGCGGCTTCACACACGCTTTCCTGGTAGCCATTGTCTGTCCCCAGGATATTGTTTACCTCTCTGCCTTAGTTCCGTTCAGCCGTTAAGGCTTGGAAAGGTAACCGTAACAGACAGAGTTACTTTCGCTTTTAGACATAGACATTATCATTTATTTGCCACTACATACTTTTATAATATTAGAATATTTAGATTGTCATCTAGTAACAGCACTTTTTACCTCTATTAAGCTGACTTAGATACTCGACGACTGCGTTTACTAATGCAAAATGCCTTCTTGTATTTCACTAGCAATCACGTATGATATTTGTGCGAGTAGAAAGCAATTTTATTATTCCTTAAACTAACAAACTAACATTCTAAGTTATACTTAATTTTTTTTGCTTTTAGTGCTTTTATTTGAAACTTTTTGCTTTTTACATTAGTATTTAGTTAACAACCTATATTATAAAGAATGAGAATGACCTTTTAATAACTCTTTCTTATAGTTTGCACAATTTGATGTTCCATCTATCTGTTCAAGATTAATTTATTTCCTGTCTCTAGTATGTATATTTACTACAACTCTTAGAACTCTGACAACTAGAAGAATTGACTTTTATTTAACACTTTGAGCGCTGAAATCAGACGGTATGTGTTTTCTACAAGTGACAAATATGCGTAAATCCACACTAGCGCAGCGGCTGAGAAAATACAGATATTTGTGACTCAGCACAGCCGTAATATTTTTCGAACGAAACGCATGTGCGGCGCAACACAACCGCTGTGTAGAGCGGCAGCACGAATTTTTTAGGTTAAAAAAAAGATCGCAGTCGTCGAAACAAAATCGCAGTCAAAGTGTTACGGTGCTAAACTGAGTTTATTAGATTAATCGCGTTGAATTGCAGCGGAAAAATTAGACCAAGATCTTATCAACCGAAACGAATCGGTACGCAGAGGTGTAAACATCCATTTTTTTTAATTAAAAAAATTCAGATTCAGACCTCAATGAGTTTATTAAAACATTAATCGAAATATTGGCAAACTCAAAAATCAATAAAATATAAACTTTAGTGTGATAATTTCAAACGTTTTATTCTTAATTATAATACTTTATTGATCGTATTATATGTAATATTCGAAATTATCTTTGTATTTTATACATCTCTGCTCCGAATATTTTTCTCATAATATTTTAGCTTCTATTCTATTGGTATTAGAATTCTGTTTCGTGGGTGTTACAGCAAATGTCTTCGGACTCCTGCGAGCTGGCCGAGCGTGAGCGCTTGTTGACTGAGTATCGCTCTAGACTCCGCGGGAACCTGAACACGCACAATATCAAGCAGTACGTCAGGGCTTTCATGAAGTAAGTCACTTTGTTCATACATAAAGTAAGTCGCCTTGTAATTGTGTATATTGTATGGCTTAAAATCCGTCTTAATTATTTTCCATCTGACGATTACCAAAACAGGTCCTTTTAAAATTACATTAGCAATACAATGCGATTGCTGTCTAAATCTAAAACAGTTCAGCACACTACGTTTTCCGAGTCGTGGTCTCCACTCAAGAACACGTATACCCCAATGGTGGTCGGTTCTTCGCGAGATATGGCCGGCCCACTGCCACTTCAGCTTGCTAATTCTTAGAGCTACATATGTAAGTACATACATATGTCGATAACTTTGAGTTATCCCACCTTTCTGATATTTTACTATTAGGTTGCAGAGGGATTCGTGGGATTGGTGAAGAATGGTATAATTTAATTTTGACATTCGAAAACTCGCTTACAGCCTCTTTTTTCTGTTATTTGAAAGGGAACAAGTTTTCTTCAAGATATAAAGAAAAAGAAAGAATGAAAATACATTTATTAATTCACAATATGGTAAATAAGAACATAAAAAAATATTAAAAATAACTACGTATCTTTATAAAAGCAACAAGCGACTCTACAATGCGAACCAATAGGTTCTGTCTCAGCATAATGTTGCTCTACTTCTTCTTCTCTTCCGCAAGAAGTAGAGCAACGCTGTTTTTCACGCCACGCGTCACGTGTACGTGTACGATCATCATCATCAGTGTGTGGTCAAATAAATGATAGCAACAAAAGATAGTCATCATCATCATCATTCACCTAACCACCGCCTGTTCACTGCTGGACACAGGCCTCCTAAATAAATGATAGTTTATTGTAGTTTAGCGTGTAGTGAAAGGGTCCGGTCTAGTCCGAATGTTGAAATGTACATATTCCATATAGAACAATTCTTGAAACGAACTTTTCCCATAATGTCTGAAATCCCAAAAGACTGATTTGTACAAATATACAATACAATACAATTACTCTTTATTGCACACCAAATAAATAAAAGATACACAAGACAGGAAAAGAAAAAAACAAATACAAAATATATTGTACAATGGGTTTCGTGTTGCAGCCGCAAAGACCTGGTGCTGCGCGGCTGCCAGCCCGACATCCTGCTGATCACGGGCATGCTGAGCCCCTACTCCTCGGTCGTCGAGAAGATGTACAAGGAACTCGACAAGGACAAGGTCACCATACTCAAGATAGAGCGCGTTGGAGACGCTCTTACTGAGACGGTGAGTTAGTTCATTTCAGGTCTTTATTAATAAGAATATTCTTATATGTCAAACATAATAAAACACATGTAGGTAACAAAAAAAAATACATAACGAAATAACACGAAAAATACAAAATAGTTCACAATCTAAGTACTACAGGAGTTTCTAATAAATAATTTATAATTTCTTTGGTAATTTTACCAATAATGAATGTTAAAAATATATTATAAAATATGATAAGTGTGGATCAGCGACATTGGCGTCATCTAATTTGTATTTAGAACCTCTCCTAAACTGTTTCTTTGTTTCAGTGTTTATAGCGTGCACGATAAGATGCAATTTTAAACTAAAATTAAGGCGTTTTAGCGCCTAAACAGTTGAATTAAATTATAGTATGCAGGTATAATATAATAAAACGCCTCGCATCACGCAATCTTTTCAACCGCATCTCCCCCACGCGATTTCCACATAGGCAGTTGTTTGCCAGGCAATCATATAGCTAGTACCTTAGTACCTACTTGTTAGACAGCTATATTGGTGTATTATTTTACCCCACTGCCGCCGCCGTCTAATACCAATTGCATTGCCTCCGTCGGCACTTGCGCACTTCTTGCGAAAGTAAAGGCGCGCTGACGTGCGTTCATTGACTTCTATTCTTAAAATCGAGCGCAAAAGTAACAACTTAACCGGTCGGCTTTATGAATATAGGTTAATAATAACCTATCAAAATGTCCGTCATTTTGCTCATCATAGAAATAATAATTATCGGTGGAATGATAGTGGGATTGTACCAGAAAAATACGAATCAAGTGTGCAAATCTAAAAAACGCTTCGACGGCAAGACTGTTGTTGTGACGGGCGGCACCTCGGGCATGGGGCTGGAGATAGCAGCGGACTTCGCGCATAGAGGAGCCAGGGTCATCGTGGCATGCCCTTTCGAAGAAGAAGGTCAAAATGGAAGAAAACTGATCGTAAGAAGCTCAGGAAACAACAACGTAATCTTCAAATTATTAGACCTGGCTTCTTTAAAATCTATTCAAAAATTCGCAGCTGATATCCTTTCGACGGAGGACAGACTAGATATTTTGATAAACAACGCAGGTATCGGCACGGCGGGGGACTTCCAAACGTCAGATGGGATGAATTTCATAATGCAAGTGAACTACTTTGGGACGTTTTTACTGACGATGCTACTCCTACCGCTTCTGAGAAAGACAGGCGAGCCAACCGAACCGAGTAGGATAGTAAATACGTCGTCAATAATGCACAAGATTGGAAGGATCGAGATAGAGAACTTGAATAAGACTGGTTACTGGAACAAATGGCAGCTTTATGGGAACAGCAAGCTGTGCTTGACTCTATTTGCAAGGGAACTGGCAAAGAGACTGCGGGATTCAAAGTCGAATGTGATCATCAACGTGGTGGATCCGGGAGCCGTGGGGACGAGAATCTTCCAACATAATTTCTTCGGAGGCTTCATTTCCTTCATATTCATGATACTGTTCAAACATCCTTGGGACGGGGCACAAACTGCGCTGTACGCTGCGACGAGTAAAAGAGTGGTTAATAAGAGTGGGGAATACTTTAAAAACTGTGAACTTTCGCGGGCTTCTGATAAAGCTCTTGATGATAATGTTGCTTTTAAAGTTTGGGAAGAATCGGTTAGACTAGTCGGCTTAGGAGAGACACAAATTGAAAACTGTTTTTAAGAACAATAGCATATTATGTAAGTACTTCGCATTAAATGTTTTGAAACAGACCTTTTTTTATTGCCATCCAATAATTTCCATATTTGCGATATTGACCAAAACCCTCGAAACAGAAAGATATTTATATCTCAAGTAAGACGAGAGGCAAGTACTATTGAACATACATAAAACATCAAAGTGTTTTATTTTCTTTAGACTTGAAATTGCATAACCAGAACTAGGAAATAAAGTGATCACTTAGATTTTTTGTTCACTTCTATTTTTTTTAGGTAAAGTAAAGAAGCGTTTTTAGGTAAACTAGAATCCTTGTTGAGACATACTCCACCTACCTACCTACTTGTCAATATACTTCACAAACATGTTATTAACTTCCTTATAAGCTACGCACTCACTCTCAAACGAAACCTGACGATTTCAAAAATAATTTTCGATATCAATCAAACAAGGGTTTACACCGATAGCCGTAATTCAATAGTGAATTGCGGCTATCGCTAAACAGCTTAAAGCCGGATGCGTTGGCTAATTATCAAATCGACTAATTTTTCACAACACATAATCGACTAAAGGTATACAACTGCCTGCAATTAACCTTCTACCTTCAATACATACAACACTAAACTATACAAGTAGGCAGATGCTGGATGCGGCATGCTGAAGACAGTGCGCTTTGGCGCTCATTAGGGGAGGCCTTTGTCCATCAGTGGACTACTATATGTTGATGATGATACAAGTCCCAGTACCTACACCCCACATACAGTACAGTCCCTATACCTACCGTCGTTATTGCCTCTGGGACGGGGAGAGGTCGTGCGCCGGACCTCTCCCGGATCGTGGCGGTCTGCCGTCCCATCGGATTATGAAAGTGAGGGAATACGCACGCACACTTGTGCACTATCTTTCTTGCGCACCTGGCTAGTCTCGAATTTTGGCTAGTAAGGCATCACTTAAGTTATAACCATTTAAAGTCGAGAGGTCAGCGAGTTCAAAATTCAACATCCTTTATTGCTATAGGCTTACAAAATAAGCACTTAGTAAGTAAGGTAGCTCTCCTCAGGCTAGAGGCATTGCGCAACAGCATTCTCCCATCGTAACAAAAAAGAAAAAAAAGGGTAATAAGTACGGCGGGACAAGCATACTACCGGAATGTAACCGAAAGTACCTCTCACCTTTTCATTTCGTGAATGCTTCCTCACCGCGAGCATTCGCCTGTTATGTAACATCAGAGCATTACATTTCGAGCATTACATTCAGATTCGAGCATTATATCCAGCCTCGAGCATTATATCCAGTGAGGGAAGAAAACCGACCAATACAGTGCACAGATTGGTATTATAGTCGCTTCATCTGACATTGTAAAAACAAAATCATCTACAGTAAATGCTCTAAATCGAATCTTGTATGATTGTTACATTACGTCGTCAGAAAGACAGCTCACAAACGCATCTAGATACTTTACTTACTTTTACTTTATACGTATGGTGAATTTAGACCAAATTAACGAGCGAGTCTTTCCCCTTTACGTAAAATATAACAAATAGAGTAATATATAATATATGTAATATTTAAATTAAGAATGCTCTGTTGTGCTAAGTGCTTATTTTGTAAGCTTTAAGAAATAAATGTATTTTGTCTTTGACTTTGTCTATGTTCAAGTTCATAATTAAAATACTATGATCATTGATCACAGCATTCTGTGCTGCAAGTACTGAAATCATCATCATCATCATCATCAGCCTATACTAGTCCACTGCTGGACATAGGCCTCCCCCAATGAGCGCCATAGCGCCCTGTCTTCGGCTTGACGCATCCAGCATCTACCTGCAGTCTTTCGCAGGTCGTCATCCCACCTGGTCGGAGGGCGTCCTACACTACGTTTACCGAGTCGTGGTCTCCACTCAAGAACACGTTTGCCCCAGCGGCCGTCGGTTCTTCGCGAGATATGGCCGGCCCACTGCCACTTCAGCTTGCTAATTCTCAGAGCTATGTCGATAACTTTAGTTCTCTGTCGGATGTATTCGTTGCGAATCCTATCCTTCAGAGATACTCCGAGCATAGCTCTTTCCATAGCTCGCTGAGCGACTTTGAACTGGTGGACCAGCCCTATCGTGAGTGTCCACGTCTCAGCTCCGTAGGTCATAACGGGTAGGACGCACTGGTTGAAAACTTTCGTTTTCAAGCATTGCGGTATGGATGAAGAGAAGACTCGACGTAGTTTCCCAAACGCTGCCCAGCCCAGCTGGATCCTCCTTTTGGCCTCCTTCTCGAAATTGTTTTTACCTAACTGCAGAATCTGCCCGAGGTATGTGTATTCGGAAACGATTTCGAGAAGGTGACCATGTACGACCACCGGCCTTGGATCAATGTGTCCATTGATCATGACTTTGGTTTTATCCAAATTCATGCCAAGACCGATGCATCGGGAGGCTGAAGCTAGGCCGTCCAGCATCTGGTTCAGCTCCTCTAGCGACTCCGCCAATAGGACTATGTCATCAGCGAATCGTAGGTGTGAGATGTAGTTGCCGTTTATGTTTATGCCCTTACCTTTCCAGTCCAGCGTCTTAAACAAATCTTCCAACGCGCTTGTGAACAGTTTCGGGGATATGACATCCCCCTGTCTCACTCCTCTGCGCAATTGGATAGGTTTAGACTGCTGGCCCTGTACTTGGACACTCATAGTGGCGGCTTCGTAGAGACATCTCAGAACCTCGATATAACGATAGTCCACTTGGCATCGCTGTAAGGATTCCAGAACAGCCCAGGTCTCGACAGAGTCAAAGGCCTTCTCATAGTCCACAAAAGCCAGACACAGGGGCTGATTATACTCTTCGGACTTCTGTATAATCTGCCTCACTGTGTGTATGTGGTCTATGGTGCCATATCCTCCGCGAAATCCAGCCTGTTCTGGTGGCTGAAACTCGTCGAGTCTCCTAGCGAGACGGTTCGTGACTACTCGTGAGAACAGCTTATAGACGTGGCTCAAGAGTGAAATGGGTCTGTAGTTTTTAAGAAGGGTTTTATCGCCCTTCTTAAAAAAGAGCACCACCAAACTCCCGCTCCACGCCTTTGGAGTTCTCCCACTGTTAAGAACGGCGTTGAAGAGGTTCTGTAGCTCCTGTATAACAGGAGCTCCTCCAGCTTTCAAGAGCTCGGATGTTATACCGTCTTCACCGGGGGCTTTTCCATTTTTAAGCTGCCTTAGAGCTAACACGATCTCGTCTTGACTGATGTCAGGTAGTTCGTCGGTGTAGTGGCGTGTCAGGGTGGCTCTGGAATCATGGTTGTCTCGTCGGGAACGAGGGGCATGAGCAGCGTATAGACGGCCATAGAAATCCTCTATCTCGGCTGAGATCTCTGGCTTCGACAATACGGTCCTTCCGTCGTGCGTTTTAAGCTTTGTCAGGTGGCTCCTGCCAAGCTGCTGAGTGAATACTTTGGACCCCCGGTTTCGCTCTATCGCCTCTTCAATGAGGCGCGTGTTGGAGCTCCGGAGATCGTGCCGTACCATCTTCGCAATTCGCTTGTTCAGGTCTGACCTCTCTGACAAAGTCGATTGGGTGGTCTCCCGTCTTTTTGTCATCAGCCCAAGAGTCTCATCCGAGAGTTTGGACTTCTTGCCAGTACGCTGCTTTCGACAGAATTTAATGCCCTCGTCCCTCAACGTTTCAACCAGATTGTGTAGGGTCTGAAATAAATTTACCTATATAATTCTTTATCTGTTTTATGTTTATAGCGATAATAACAAAGAACATAGAATATTAAATGAACATTCTTGTTCCACTCTTTATTCGTTTGACCCTAAGTTTATGTATTTATTTACAAACGTACCTCGTTATTATAGTACAAGCCAGTTTGACTGTTTTACCTAAGCCCATTGTTGAATTATAGCCCCTAGGGAAAGCAAACGAAGTAGTTCACCAAACAATAATATAATTATCTTGTATTTTTTATAGTTAATAAATCAAAACCAACAGCCAACACGTCACGGTGTCGTCGCTTGTCTATTCTACTGTAGGTATAAGGTTTTCCAAGGTATAAAAACATTGTTTTCTTCAACCTTGCTGTATTGCCTGCTTGATAAGCAAGCAGACTCGCTAAGAAGTTCACGCGTCCGTAACACCCAATGCTAATGTTCGCAATGCTCGCGAACACATTTTACATTACATTACAGACACACTTGCAGCGAGCGCGGCCTTAACATTGAGGGTCGGTACATACCTGACGGAAAATAAGTCGAGCATTTATCATCGGTCGCGTCTATGCGGGCATAGACCTGCCACATTACGCATCTTGTCAGTTCGAACGACCTTTACACAAACGATCTCCGCTGATGTGTCGCCTAGTCTGAATGCATCATACAAAATACACGTATCACGTGTCAACCGACTATGCGTCAAAGGAAGCGTAACAGACGCTGTACGCTCGACGCACTAACGCATCATCGGTTGAGTGTGAAAGGTTGGATGTTTTATTATATATTTGCCTATTCTGGCGTAACGTGACTGATGATACGCGATGCATTATCCGTCAGATATGTACCGACCAGCAGTGGACTCCCAGAGGCTGATGATGATGATGTACCGACCCTAAGACAGGCATTACGAGCATTTGATAACTATCAAAATCTATTTGCAGCCTGCAAAAGTGGCGCAGTCTCTGCTGCTGTTCTGCCAAGGGCAGGGGCTACTGACCTCGCTGCCGCCGCCTGGAGTAGAGCGGCGGATGTCTCGCGCCATGTCCATGGAAGAGTATGACAAGCCCAACATCAGGCGTCTGTCACTCACCCCCACGGTTGCCGACTCGCCCGCGGCAAGGAAACTCTAGGTGCGTATAATTGCCTGGGCAAACGTGTTCTTGAGTGGAGACCACGACTCGGTAAACGTAGTGTAGGATGCCCTCCAACCAGGTGGAATTACGACCTGCGAAAGACTGCAGGTAGATGCTGGATGCGGCAAGCTGAAGACATATACATTCACATATAAGTAAACATGCAGGGCGGAATATGTTTACATGTACCTAGTTTACCGTTTATACCGTCTTAAATCCTAACACAAGTCTATCTAGACACTAGGGTTCTCTAAATACCTAAATAAAATGTATGCGAGCATCGGAAATTAGTTTCTGAACTTATACGTCTTGTCTTGCACAAGTTTGTAGGTTTGTCCAGGGTGCGTGAGGAGTCCTGATAAAAGTAGATGATTCGACAAATATTTTTATTTGAATTTCACCAACCATATGGCATGTCGAGACTTGGCCACATTAGTTTATTCATATGAGTTGCCTATTTTATGAGTCAAGCAAGTCAAAATATCCACTTTCTAAATATATAAACAGTCCATCCTAAGGTTGCCTGGAAGAGATAGCTTTCAGCGATAAGGCCGACCTTTATACTTTCTTTATTCTATTGTTTATGATTCATCATAACACAATAGATACATCTAGTGCAAGCCTTTTATTGCACGATGTAGTATATGCATACAGCGTGCAAAAAAAAAAGTAAAAATATTAAAATAATGTGTTTATTATTATATTTCTAGGTCAAGCTCACCGACTCCTTGTGCGAAGAGGAGACGGTGTGAACGAATGAGAGAAGAAAAGAAGATAATCTGTAGACCTCCAGCGTATTAGATAACTATGGTGTAGGAGTTGGACGCTCGGAATAACGTCTCCAAAAATAACCCAAAGACTCATTTTAGGAAAATAAAGTGTGGCTTTAGGAAGATAAACCCTCTTAAGGAAGATGAACTCTCTTTTAATTAGACAAATTCTCCTTAGGAAGACGAAGAGTCGTTGTTCCGAGACTGACCTATAGAAATATTTGTTTGCTGTGGTCTACGATAGTAGGGTTTTTTATCTGCAGTTATTGGTATTTTTGAAGAAGTTTTTTTAAGTAAAAGCTCGGTATCACCGATTAGGAACTGTGGTAGTGTCACAAAACTATATGTATATGTATAAATATTAGGACGCTTAATACGTCCTAAACCAGGCTTGTAGTGCAGCACTAGAAGGCAGCCTTCATGGATATAGGGGAGGGTATTAGAAGGTAGTTCCCATTTGTTATATGGAACATGACGTCATCGAACAAAAAGACTTCTTCCCTATTTTTTCCTTGGAACTACATACTAGCAGATTTTCCCAAAATCTTCCATAAGAAGCTGGCACTGATAATATCAAATATTCTGTCATGCCATGGATCAAACATCTGCCTGGGTCAAAAAATCCTACAAAAGAAACCTAAAAAACTAAAAAATGGGAAAGTTCTCAGTGCGTCAATCAAGTCAATCAAATTAGTCACTATGACAAGTGCTACGAAAAATTAATAATTTTTACTAAATCTTAAAGAGGTCTTTTTTACCTTGTCCTATAGAAGAATTTGAGAATTAAAAGTATTACATGTTCCATAGTATAAAATAACAAAAAAATATCTTATTCTGTACGACGACGTCATGTTCTATAGAACATATAGGAACTACCCGTATCAGAACCTAAAAATTATTAATATTCGGAACGACAGTTCCATTTTCAGTAAAAATCACTTAGGTACTGTATAAGAAACCCCCCATAGGTGTTCATGGTGTCGCCCACCCTATTACTGCCTCTTACTTGATACCAGTGGAGGCAGTATCGTAATATAGGTATTGTTATGTAGTAGAGCATGATATTAAATGTTAATATTTTAATCTAAATTATTGTTTATCATTCGTTTTTAAAAAGTGATGTTGTAACATTATCTTTAAGAGTTTATAATGTATGTACGTTATCCCTATAATAGTAAACTTTGTAATTTAAACAGCATTTTATATTACACCTGTATACCATTGCCATAATCCACCATTTGCAGCCGCGTCTTTGCGTACGTGGTTTTTTCCATAGATAAGAGTATAAAATTACATACCTAATATATATAATTACACAATATACATTATATTATATAATTATACATAAACTGGTGACCCCTTCGGATGATAAGCGACGACTACGACGACGCTGAAAGTGGCAATAATGTGTGCAGCAGCATCCTCCAGCTCCAGAGGCAGCAGCACTGAGGCACATCAACACTCGACCAAACGTAGTGTGTATCGGGCAATTCGGGCAGCAGGAGCGCCGTGGCATGCCGTGGCAAGGCGCTGGAATGCCGCGGTATCTAAGCGGCTAGTGTGCGCTGACCGACGGCAAAATCCCTTGCCATGCCGTCCCGGTCTGCGAGGGCCTTAAGACTGCACAAACAACTACTATTTGTGCGGAAAAGCACGAATTTCACAACGCAACGTGATAAGAGTATGATAAGTGATAACGAGACGACGACGACGCTTTTTAGTGCCGCCCACTCCCTACTTCACTGCGCTTAACCCTTACCGCTGACGCAGACTTCGACGGAAAAAAACGACTAGATGTTTTTCTTACGAGAACGAGTATGTCTTACAACACTGTAAAAGACCAGGGTCGCAGGAGGCGGTTCGCTTGTCTTCTCCGAGAGCATGGGACTGCGTGCTTGCACGTCACCCCCTATTCGTTAGTCGCGACAACCCTTTATGTTTTTACCAAACTGGCTACCTGCTTACCCACACAAACACCCCCTTACAAAGTTTACTTGATTGATTATTGAAATGATTATAAACATAAAAGGCATTTTGAAAAAAGCGGACTTTTATTGAACAAAACATACGTTACAAAGTAAAATTTTTAGTTTTACCACAACACAAGACGGTCACAAAACTAGACAATTACACTTACAAGCGCACTCTTTGCGCATCTAGCAAAATACTCCAAAACTTGTAAAAAATCGTAAAAACTCATAAGCTGCTTCTTCGTCCAAGATTTGCTAAAAAATTTAGAAAAAAAATATCCCGAATGCGTAAAACTTATCGCAAGTTTGTTGGGCGAAGAACCAAACTGTTTGCTGTATGTGGGAGTGCATACCTGATGATAATTTAAATGTGTAAAAATTCTATAAAATATCGTAGAGCAACTGACATCACATGACCTCGGCGGACATTTCCGAACCTTTAATTAAATTTCGCATGATCTGCAATATTCAACATTATTAACGTGCGGCCGCATTTTTTGGGCATCCGCCTCGGCGAAGACGCACAGCCCTGACCGGCACAATGCGCAACAAACTGTCACATCATAGAATCTCAACAAATCCAGGATCACAATCTCAAATTATAAACATTCATCTTACATGCTAGAAATTTTCTTGCAAGTTGAGAAGTAGATTTTCTTAAGTTTATCTCCCACATGTTAGGAAAAGAATCTGTTCCATGGTAGAAAAGACTCGCTTCCATAAAAATCCAAAGCAGGAATAGAATCAGATCCAAGCAAGGAATAGATTCCTTTCAGTAAATCCAAGTTGGCAATAGGATTTAATTTAACCCAAGTCTAGAATTTGTCCAAGGCAGGCAGGCCTTATAGGCGTCCAGTGATCAGTGATTTTATCATTTAGCTGCAAAATCAGGAAATCTGATCCAATTTATAGACCATCCGGAACTAATCTTATACAGAGAAAAATCTATCGTTAAGGATCACGAAATCAGATTTACCTTCTATTTGTCACAAGCTGAATTCAAATATTTTTTATCATGCCCGGAAATTCTTAAGAAATATATTTGCGTCCGAAAAGATTCAGATTCACAAACATGACAGTCTCTCGCGCAAAGGATCTGCAGACTTATTTCTTGTGCAACTTCGATGCACGTGGTGTGGTCGGTGGTACTTTAGTATACAAGAATTGCAAAAATAGTGGTATTTGCGACACTGGCTCGACTCAATCGAGGTACACGTGTTTAGTGGACTGGAAAATCTTAGTATCTGCTGCTTTCCGATCTTGGAATTTCAGTTTCCATTCGACATGCGCAGAGAGAACACCAGGCACTAACTTGATGTCGTTGACGTCACCGTTAGTGAGGCGGGGTGCTGCGCGTTACATTTCATCGTCTCCTGGCACCATGTCCGAGGTTTCGATGGCGACCTCGTCGTAATCCCTCTCTAGTGCTGCCATATCTTCACGCGCTTCCGAAAACTCGCCTTCTTCCATACCTTCACCCACGTACCTGGCCAAAACAAAGGTACTTAGGAGCCTAGTTGTGCCAAGAAACATTAAAATGAGAAACTTATGGTTAATTTTAGAAATGAGTACGATAAAATCTAATAATTATAGATATATAGTGCCCAAGATTATATAGAATACGCGAGACAGGTACCAGAATGGATTTTGACAGGCTTGTAAGTGGACACTAACAATTTCAGCATAGACTGAAAAATACGTTTTATCACCTAAGCATCTGTTAAATATTTAGTTTACGTGACCGTTTAGTACTTTATGTCCTTTCGGTACATGAGTCCTAATTACTTTTATTTACAATTCCCAAAATTCCCACTTTCTTGATTTTACGTACTTTTTAAAACATTCATTAACTTAAACTCACACTTCATTATAATATCGACTTCCCAAAATTCCCACTTTTTTAGATTTCTTATGCACGAGTATGTAGGTAGGTAATCCTCTTTACAATAATAACTGGCCACTTGAAATATCATAGATAAAGAACATTTGAGTGTTATATTGTTAAAAACTTGCTAGTCGGAGATCGAGAAGCCGAGCTAGTGGTAGAATTAGCTAGAGCTAACTACCTCTAGCTCGGCTGAAGTACCAGGATACCATAACTATGACAGAAGTTTCATCTAGTCTAAATATTTCGTTAAAATACTTATGAAATACTGTGTTAGTAAGCACCACCTGACGAACGTAGGACTCTGCGACGATTATTACAGGTTTTGACCAACTTTGGATTTGATGAATGCATTTCATTGCAATATTTGCTTGTCCATCCTCCCATCTTAGAAAGAAACCACTCTGGTATCTTATGCTATCCTGGTACTTTCGAAATCAACACTATGTTCATAGGGAGGGTCGTTTATTCTCGTTTTAATGTAACGAGTAAATAGTTGGTTTAAAAAGTGGACATTTTGGGAAATGATAATAATAGGCAGTAGTGATTGTAGATAATGGGCAACATATGAGTAGGTATTTTGGTAAGTGGGAATTTTGGGAATTGTGAATAAAAGTAATTAGGATTCATGCACCGAAAGGCTTTATGTTAGTGCTGGTAAGTTAAAAAACAGTCTTTTTTTTTTTTCATGTTATGTAGAATATAAAATATACTATCAAAAATGGAGATAACAGTATTCAGTCATTTTGGCTTTCAGGCACTATGGGAAAAGGTTTTTTGGGATTCAGACGTATCGATAACAAGGTGTTTTTAAATTCAGTCCTAACGTCACGTAAGCAATATTTATAGTTTGTAATAAGTCATAAAACTCTGGTTAGGTACTGACCAGTGCACGAAGGCTCTCTTTGAGTACATGAGGTCGAACTTGTGGTCGAGCTTGCCCCAGGCCTCGGCGATGGCCGTGGTGTTGCTCAGCATGGAGGCGGCTCGCTTCACCTGCGCCAGGTCGCCGCCAGTCACCACGGACGGTGGCTGGTAGTTGATGCCCACCTGGACATCGAACAAACTATTATACAGCGAAACCTTTGACCAGATCATCTAAATATTCAAGACGGCTGTTACCTTAACACATTTCATTGGCAAATAAATCTATCTTTACTGAATGGCAGGGCAATGCAACTAGCATCTTGGGGACGCTTCAGACTGGTATTGATATGAATCAGTTGTGCTACCTATAGATTGTTTGCTACTTTATGCAGTAGGCTCAATTGTAAATACTAGCCTACGTAACTATATAGCACTATTAGCTAGTATTTAACTAGCTAATAGTGCTATATAGTTACGTTTTTATTCATTGATTGCAATTTTCTTTATAATCAAATTCAGCCTGAATTTAGATAAGTTTAGAGTAATTTAGTAATCATCCTAGAAATCGTCTTTGTTGACATCTTTGTCAGCATTGCATTTATCAATGCCATCGTCATCATAGTCACCTACATCCATCTGATCGTCATCAAGAACAAAATCAAAACCAGTCAGCATCCTACCTTGAATCCAGTAGGGCACCAGTCCACGAAGCGTATCCCGGCTCTGCCCTTCATGGCCGCGATGGCTGCGTTCACGTCCTTGGGCACAACGTCGCCGCGGTAGAGCAGGCAGCACGCCATGTACTTGCCGTCGCGAGGGTCGCACTTCACCATCTGGTTTTGGGGTTCGAAGAGCTCCGATGTTATCTCGGCGACCGACATGCCTTCATGGTATGCCTGGAAAATAATAATAATATAGAAATCAATGCAATCGTTAAGTCCGCCATGTCCGCAATTTTTCAACCATGCTATGGCAAAAACTAAATCTAACACTACAGGCACTGTTGATTCACTGTAAGAAGCTCTTGTCTAGCCAGACTTGTAGGCGAAGTAACTTAGAAAGTCGCTAATTAGTATGATCCATTTTGAAAGTTCAAATGGATGGAACATCCATTTGAATCATCAATCATCAAATCCACACCTGATCCACACAGCATCGAGCACGTGTTTTGGTACTAGATGACTGTTATAATAGAATACATTACATAGCTTTCACTCATTTTGAAAGTTTCCGCGCCACCCCATGATATACTTCCTGAGCCAGGTCCAGTCAGATACGGTAAGCAAATGCTGTGATATGAATGTAACAACGTAGCCAAGGTACGTTGTTATATTTATTAGTAGGTTACCTTATCTGCTGAAACGACGGGGGCGTACGCGGCCAGCGGGAAGTGTATCCTGGGATACGGCACCAGGTTCGTCTGGAACTCCGTCAGGTCCACGTTCAGCGCGCCGTCGAAACGCAGCGATGCGGTTATTGATGATACCACCTGCGAGATTGAAAACACATTGACAACACACACACATTATGGAGTTGAGTAATTAAGGAACTACAGTTTCAGTATGGTTTGATCCATGTCTGTACATATAAATATAAAGTTATCTAGCCCCATGGTAAGCAGAGCTTGTGTTATGGGTACTAGGTAACTGATATACATAATACAATACATTACATAGATATATATTTTTTATTATACATAGAAAACGACCAGAACACCCGGAACAAATATCTGCAGATCGTATCGTATCGTATCGTATCGTATTTATTGTTCCGAGGCGGGAATCGAACCCGCAACCTCCTGCGTCGCAGACGGACCTTCGCCCACCGCGCCACATCGGTCGTCAAATCAATATATATAGGTCTTAAATTTTTCTTGCATACACTTGAAATTGCAATAACCTGCGACCTTACAGATTACGCTCCGCGACTACAATTTAATTCAATTCAAATTCTTTATTTTTGACAAAGGTCAAAAGAAAATACAAACATAGAGTATAAGTAATTTCACCCAGAGTGGTGCCGTATTGGACAGTAAGAGATGATGGTCAACTCACTTGTGATATAAGCCGGTTCAGATTAGCATACGACGGTCGCTCAATGGACAGCCTCCGCCTGCAGATGTCGTAGATAGCTTCGTTGTCGACCATGAAGGCGCAGTCCGAGTGCGAGATGGTGGCGTGCGTGGTCAGCACCGCATTGTATGGCTCCACCACCGCCGTCGACACCTGCTCGTACAACATCTGGATTATAACGCTGTAGGTATTTACTATCGCTTGCTGAGGTTATTGTCTCGTCTACTTCCTGAAACTAGGCTTATTATTACATAGTATAAAACAAAGTCGCTTCCCGCTGTCTGTCTGTACCTATGTATGCTTAGATCTTTAAAACTTAGCGGTATTTTGTAATAGATTGATTGATTCAAAAGGAAGGTTTATAATATTTTTGACACAGATTTCCACGTGGGCGAAGCCGCGGGCCCACCTATATAATAAATTAATAATTTGTTTCTTGCAGAGGACATCAATCAAAATACGGAACAGACTCGCGTCACTCGCCGAAAATCCTTATTCTAATAAGGATTTTCGGCGAGTGACGCGAGTTGCGAGATGCTAATAAGAAAGGTTTTTTCTTGGCCTTAACCAAGAAAAATATTTTCTTATTAGAATGCTAATAAGAAAATATTTTTCTTGGTTAAGGCCAAGAAAAAACCTAATTTTCATTAGTAAAAATAATACCTTATAGAGCCATAATGAAGCCATGAGAATACCTTAAGATGAGTCACCACCACACGACAGGAGGGGGAGAAGAAGAGGCGGAGTACTTAATCTTCTATTGCATTCAATAGGACCGTCTAGACATCCATACCTCACCTCTCTACACCAGGTTTAGAGGTGTTTATAATCTAGTTAAGTGTCACTATAGACCCAACTTTCCGAGTTGATTTGTGTATTTTCATTAAAAACCCAGAACAATTTGATGTAAAACTGCGATCACAAATCTCGACATTAGAACCATTTGGTCGGATATCCAATTTTGTCAAAATCCACTTTTTAATTGAGTCATGTACAGTTTTTCTTTCTCTTTCTTTCTGTCTATACGTTGTATCTCTATCTCCCTTACAACAGAATTTCGATTACGCAAAAATGGACGCATGTCCATAGTACTCCAGAACCATAGACCCTGATATTAATTTGAACCATTATGGTCGTAAAATAATGTTGCTTTTCTTTATTTTTAAGGTCGTACATAAAAATCAATCCTAAAAGAATAATTATTTTTGAGTCTCATTTTAACAACTTACCCTTTGGCACTAAAATTATTGGATTATGTAAAGTTGTTTTTTAACATCCGGCGTTATGGTTCGGGTCATTTGTAACAAGATCCGTCGAGACAGAGATAGCACTATTTTTCTCACCGCATTAGAACAAGACAAAACATAAACATGCAACCGTCATCGCGTTGTCCCACGCGCTTGCACAGACAGCCAAGCCAGCCTCTCGCACGTTCTTTCAGTGATTTCGATTTCTTCCCGAATAGAAAATATATTGCAGCCCGGTCCCCGGCCCCCCCGGTAAACCAGCCTGTACGAGTACATGCGCATACAGCCATGAAAAGCGTAGTTAGTAATGCGGTAAAACAATTAATATTTGATAATTTTTGGCCATATTTAATAACTGGTAGAAAAAATATCAGTTTGTTGTAGACAGAGTAATCAAAACGATCAGTGAGAACAAGAGAAATAATAATAATTTATTCAAAAATAACTTAGGACTAAAAAGATAACAGAAAGTACCTAATCTTATATTTTTCTATGGGATAAGATACATGCGCCTGAACTAGGTAAAAAACCTGTTTCTCAGGCCAAGAAAAATGATGAATTTCTTTCAAGTTGATAAAAGGAAGTTCAATTATAACTATAGGCTAAAATATATTAGATACAGTAAATGTGTGCATAGTTATGTTCTTAAACATACTTTCATGTTGTGAAAAGTATCTGAAGATTCCTGTTAACAAAAAGAATGAAAGCGGTAGGTATAATATACATGTTCCTTCCAAAAAAATCAATCCTGCGGTTATCGATTCCGTAAAATACCACATATGTTACCATACCAGTACTATAAAAGCATCAGCAAAATTCTAGAGAATAAAGTAAATGAAGATTCCTTGGACCCGAACTAAACATAACTCGTATGTAAAAACAATATAAAGAAAGATGGTAGGCACAACTGAAAAGGAATACGCAAAAAAATGGCTTTATAGAGACATTTTTAATGCGGAGTTCAATCTATCTTTCAATCGCTCCGATGTGATGCAATAAGTACCTACAAAAATAGTTATTAAATATGGACAGGAGGACAGGAAAAATGAGATAGTTAAAGACAGAGTCAACCATCTAAATAAGCTGAATTCCGTTATTCAGCTTTTAGCAGAAGATAAGACAAAATCTTATAGTTAAAAACTATTCGATTTCTAAAATTGTCTAAGGAAGTTATGGACGCTTAATTTCGTCATAAATGATGCTATATCCAAAACTACAGAAAATTTTGTTTGGACAGAAAATGTGGCGGGGAGAAGAGTTCACCCGCGAAAGTTTGGATGTTTAGATGGATGGATGGATGTTAGTTACTTCTTCATCGAAATAACTACTGAACGGATCGAGCTCAAATTATGAATCGATGTAGTTTTAGGCCGTGAAAAAAACATATGCTTTGTAATCCATAAATCAGTTGCACATGGTATAGAAATAACTTAACGTGTCCATAGTAACAAAGCGTGCGAAACTGCGGGCAATAATAGTTATATTTGTGTCGATAGAATTGACATGGCCGTGTCCACTCCTTCGAGAGAAAGAAGAAACTCCAAGAAGATTAAGTGACGTTAGGAAGATAAATTTTAAAACGTCTAATAGGTACACCCGTTCAGAACGAGTTACCTAAACGTACGTCAAACTAAAAAACCCATCGATTCGCAAAATACGGAACTTCACAAACATTAACTATGTATTTGGATACCAGAGCAGTTATTACAAAAACTTACCACACCAAAATGCTATGCCCCAGAGCATACTGATGAGGCAAACAAATAATTTGCCACTTTATCCAAAAGAAAAAAAGTATTGTAAGGTTTTTAATTCGTTTTTAAATAATATTTGTTTAGTTTAACGGTTACAAAAAACTTATTACAATTTTTGGTTGAAGACACGTTTTTATTTTTGTAATTAAGGAGAAGAGGAATGAATTCGTTCTCAGTGTTTTAATAATAAATAATAAAAGGTAAACGCTATGTCGATTAAGAGAATGATTAAGTTATTAAACAAAATAAATTATTATGAGATCACTAGTCTATATTTACAACTAACTAAAAGCTTAAATGTATGTGTGTTGAGCAGTAAAATATAGAAAAAATTACGCAAAAAGACTTATTTAACAATAGACCCTAGTCTAATTAAATATCTTTAGAGCTAGATAGTCTGATGTAAGGCGTTTTTTAGGCTTTATGTTAGATGTCACAATCTATTACTTATTTTTTTGCGAGTAAAACAGTACTATATTGAGGTAAGACCAATTAATCCACAGTTTTTCAGAGGAATTAATGTCAGATATGTACATACACTGAGGAATTAGGCATCCGAACGAATTATTTCCCGTACCATACGATCGGTTATTGATATATGCCGTATATTTTTTTAAACTTCACACATTCATTTAAGTGCCATTAAGTCCGATGTGCACATCAGAACGCCATTTTTTTGGTCATTTGCAGATTTTCTGAACCAAACGGTCTGATTACAACATAAGAAATTAATAGGTGTAAGTTTTTTAAAGGCATTTGGGTATGTTATTAATATATAACTACTTGATTGACCATGAAAAATGAGTCTGATGTGACTACCCTCAGACAGAAAATCTACAATTTCTCTGGATCTATTAGAGAAATAGGCTTAAAAATTCACATTCTCGAATTCTTAATATATGAGTTTATATAATTGTAGCTTTGTACTCGGAAATATTAAAAATCATTGAACAAAATATTGTTTTGAAAGTTTAAATGCGTTCTCCTGAAAAGTCGCAAAAATGGATATGAGACCAAATGGTTCTAATGTCGAGAAATACTTATCTCGATTTCGGGTCACAAACAAAATCAAAGCTAAAAGCAGTCAGTCAAAATCAAAGCTAAGAGCGCACTTGAGGTAAGTAAATGTAGAATAATATTTTACTTTTATTTTTGCAACTTTTGAATACACATTGTGGCATTGTGACACGTCTTTACGTTAACTGTGTTTCAATCGAACTAAACAAAATAAGAGCTCACAGTACAAGAGCGCTCTTATTTAGGGAGACGGGATTTTTTGCTCCGACACCCGACATCTAGATAGTCTTTGTGATCGCAGATGTAAAACGATAACTATTCAATCAAGAAATTCGAGAGCAGTAAAACACGAAGACACCTTGCCCTACGAAAAATAAGTTACTCACTTGCGGCGCAGGATAGATGGCGAACTCGAGTTTGCTCTTCTTGCCGAACTCGTCTGATAGCTTCTCCATCAGCAGCGACGTGAAGCCAGAGCCCGTGCCGCCGCCGAACGAGTGGAATACAAAGAAGCCCTACACAGATAATATGTTATTTACAGATAGGCTCGAAAGGTTATAATTATGATAGATGCTGAAGTTTCTAGATTTAGAAAATTAGTGACCTTGTTTTTCGCTACCTGCCTAATGTACTTTTAGAATTATAGTTTTAAGTTCTTGTCCGTGTCATTTGTTGTAGTTATAAAAAAAATATTTCTTTCTTTCTTTCCTTAGCGCCTTATATCAAGGCACTGTTGGTTGGGGATAGGCCGCGCGCGTAGTTGTCCGCTTTTCAACCGACGAAAAACAAAATAAATAAGACTCCGCACCCTCTTCCAAGGATCCATGACAGAGTGCTCTCGGCCAGTCAAGTAACTTCGATATTCTAGACAGCGAGGCCGGTCTTACCGGTCAAGTACCTAATGCAAGCCAGCGGTAGTTGTTCGCTTCTAGGATATGTTTGAATGAATGTGTTTAATGATGTACTAAGTCTACTCTAGCTAGAGGGAGGTTAGAAGTGAAGTCTAGTCTAAGTAGAGGTTATGTACCTGCAGTCCGGTGCATTGGTCAGACAGCTTCCTAACGCGCTCCATGACAGGGCCCAGCACCTCGCGGCCGGTCGAGTAATGCCCGCGCGCGTAGTTGTTCGCCGCGTCTTCTTTGCCGGTGATTAGTTGCTCAGGGTGGTATAGTTGGCGGTACTCCCCGGAGCGGACTTCGTCTGACAAGTGAATAGTGAGAAATGTTGGGTCAGGAGTTATAGGTGAGATCTTTGAAGACGGTTTATATCTGGCCAGTGGCGTAACTATACTGTTCGAGGCCCGTGGGAAATTCATCGGACCTTTCCGGCTGCGGGCCCGTGACATTTTGCCGACTTGCCACCCTTTAGTTACGCCACAGATATAGTATGGTGATGATTGAGAAGAGCGCGGTACATCGGTTGGAGCGATGAATATAAAAAGTCATTTGCATTGAATAATTTTGCTTTCCGTTCGCAACTTTGTAATGCTTGACTTACAAATTTGAAAGAGGCTAACCTCAAATAATTTTGATTTGTCATCAATCACATCAAAACGAAAAACACGTCAATCATCACGGCAGACAAAGACAACAGTACCTACTAAAAGCAAATTAATTTAAAGCAGCTGAAAAATTACAAAAATGTATACCTATGACAGTAGCTTCAAGGTCCACCATCACGACTCTCGGCACC
The DNA here is from genome assembly GCA_943735965.1 of Eupithecia abbreviata. Classification (NCBI taxonomy): domain Eukaryota; kingdom Metazoa; phylum Arthropoda; class Insecta; order Lepidoptera; family Geometridae; genus Eupithecia; species Eupithecia abbreviata. The sequence continues at coordinate 1,540,264 of OX030979.1, read as the reverse complement.
ATCTTCCCTCTGTCCGCTTCGGAGAAGAATGTGTTGAAGCAGGAGTCAGACTGCGTGGGCGCAGATGGCAGGGTGCCGTCCGGTCGGATGCCGTGCTCGAGGCAGTACAGCTGCCAGCAAGCAGCGCCCATCTGCACTCCCGCTTGCCCGACGTGAATCGATATGCACTCCCTCTGCTTGCCAAAAACAGGTGACACGTTATTCAATAGATTATAGGGCGTAATTTAACAGGTATGTTCTTCAATAGTCCTATATATACGATATAGCCGGATTGACGATTTCCTCTAACTCAACGCTAGCAGCGAGAGATTAATCAGAGACGAGATGCCTAGAGGAGTCCTGGGAGGCCAAGATCCACTTTAGGTCGCGGAGCCACTGAAGTATATTGACAGCTACTGACAGGGCTTTGTCAAAATACCTTCCTGAAATTTTGTTATTAGTACCGGATTTGTGAATCTACATTACTCCTAAGGTAAACTGCAGTATCTACCCTGCGGTGGCAATGGTGGGGATTGCTACCGCGGTAACTGCAGTTTACCTTTACATGAATCTCAGATATAAATTTACATCACAAAATAAAAGCATGGTGAAAATAAAGCATGGGTTGGAATGAAGTTCCTAAATTACTACGCTGATGAGGCTACTAGTAAACTAACAGTTCCAACGGGACGGTGAGGTTGAAGATGTGGGCAAGAATGAATTAAACTACCATAAAACACTTACCATAGTTTAAACTAGTAATTTTGATAAAAACTGTATATAAAATAAATAAAACTAAAACAGTTTAGCTAAAAAATTTTGGAACAACAGTAAATTTTGAAAAAAAAAGTGCGAATCACGTCACCCGTCCGATGGGCATACCGATTTTGAAATAATGTATTCTGTTTTCAATTTCTACAGAGGGTTTTTAAAATTTTAATTAACTGCCAGTATAGTTACCAAAAAGTTTAAACACGTTGAAAGGGCTAGCCAAAAAGTTTTATCATTTATTGTATATAGTATGGAAGAAGAAGGTACTAAAGAGGTTTTACCTACAAGTTTCACATTGCAAACGCAATCTGGCTTTAAATTTTTGTAATGTATGGATATTCTTGCGTTGGATCGCAAGGAGTGGAAGGAGAAAAGGGAGGCCTTTGCCCAGCAGTGGGTCAGTAATGGCTTAAAATAAATAAATAAATGGATATTCTTGAATTCTTCCTAGTGAATATTTGTTGTACCTACTGGGAAAATCAACTGATTTCCAAGTTTTAAATAAGTTTTGAAAAAAAAAATCCGTTCGAGGGTGGCAAGTGGACAAGTCATGGGGGAGGACCCCATTTAGCGCACAATGGCAGATCGATGGGGCAATAGGGCCCACCGTTGGGCGTTCAGTTGACGGCACCCTTCTTGTATGCAGTCGGTGTAAGTTAATTTGCATTTTTGACGCTTGTTAGCTTTGAATATTTGATTTTCGCATTTCTAGGGATGAATTTACAAAAATGTTTGTTATTGTTAAACTTTGACTATAGAAGACAGTTAAGATTTTTTCAAATAATATTAAATAATTAATACAATTCATAAATAAAGTATTACACATGCGTTGTGTAACACGTATCTCAGTTAATAGCCTGATTTCAGCCCTGTATTCGCTAATGGGCACAAATAATTTACCAATCTATCGATAGCCGATAGGTACAGACTGAAAGTAATAATGAGGATAATGCTGAACAATTCACATGACATTATCTAGCCCAGCAAGCTAAGCGCAGCATAGATAGATATTTTATACTATATACATAGAAAACACACGGAACAATGTCCGCAGATCGTACAATCTAGGTGCTTCTTTAGTCTGGTCAAATATTAGAAAAGAGAATGGTCAAAACTAAACGAGCCCGGTTCAATATTAACCACCATGACAATATGACAAAACCAGTCATGATAAATCAAATCAAGTCCTTCACACCTAGTTCACGGTGTAATCCTTGTAAACAACTATTCAAATGCAAAGTTTTATCCCTTTGAGTACATTGTTTTGAATATTTAATTGTGTGACATTGTGTGGTAGGCGAAAGAGCAGAGTGAATCAATTTGATATGGTTTTGAGTTGCCAATTGTGAAAGAATCTACGGTAGCAAGTTTAGAAATTTGTAAAAAAGTCGATGAAAAATGTAGATATCGCTAAAATATCAGAACATGTAATTAATAGCCGAATAAAATAGTTTTGTTAAAACTATATTATTGTGGATTGCACTACCTGAGTCCATCAGACAAGCAATATCCTTACTGGATTTTTGTAGTGTATTGTAAAGTGGAGTTTTGTTTTGAGGTGGGATTTTAAGGCAACAAAACACTTAACATTTTGATTGCTGAAATCACACGGTATGTGTTTTCTACAAGTGACTAATATGCGTAAATCCACACTAGCACAGCGGCTGAGAAAATACAGATCTGTGTGACTCAGCACAGGCGTAATATTTTTCGAACGAAACGCATGTGCGGCGCAACACAACCGCTGTGTAGAGCGGCAGCACGAATTTTTTAGGAAAAAAAAAGATCGCAGTCGTCGAAAAAAAACCGCAGTCAAAGTGTTAATTCTCCGCAAAGCGAGTGAACTCACAGGCTAAGCTAGTAGTTACTTACTAAACTGACGTTGATGAGCACAGAAGAAGTTCTTTCAACGAGTTCTTTCCAAGTTTTTCTTTTCGAGTTCAGTTAGAATAACTGATAAATACACGATCCTATTCATCAATGGTTGTCTGGTAGAGATCTCTTGAGTGATAAGACCGCCAATTGTAAATATTTTTTTACGTTTTATTGTTTCCAATATGAAAAGTGCTATAATAAAGTATTTTCTATCCATCTATCCATCTAAATATTGCTAAACCCTGACAAATAACTGTCGTTGCGAGGGTAGATGGTATCGCGACAGTTGATCCGAGATACATCTGAGAGATAGCACTAATGTACCGATCGGATCTCCGAGGGGGATCAGCGGGATTTAACGTGTTCTGTTATTATTTCTGATCCACTTGTTGAAGATTGTTGAAGTCGGTAGGACTTCAAGGTCTACTTTACATCTCGGATACACTGAATAGAAAACATATGGTGAAAAATTTCAAAATATAGGTACTAAGCATCACCCATATTTGCGAAAACTTGATAATTGGCTCTCAACACATGTGCGCTCGTATTGACGCGTACGAAGTAAATAACTATTTTTAAGACCTAGCTGTAAGATTTCCCATAAAATAAAATAACTAAATCAGCAGGCCTATGTTCAGCAGTGGACGTATACTGGTCCACTGCTGAACATAGGCCTCCACTAAACGACGCCACGATATATATACAAACACAAAATGAGTTATTTGGTTCACTTATCATCGATCAAGATATTCGCCTCCAATAATAGCACAGTGCAATAAGTACATAAAAAATAAAGGAAATTTCGAAAATCTCTAAATGCTTCAGAGCTAAACAACAAAGCTAAATTATTCGCAAACTACATACAAATATAGTATACATAAGAATATCTAAGGGGCAAGATAGGCTAATGAAAAGATCTTAAAACCGTAAAACTGCCATATTTCGAGCAAAAAAGCCCAATTCATAAAACACAAAAGAGAAAAGAATCATACAGGCCAGTGACATCCAACAATCAACAATGCCGCGAGGTGTGGGCCAAATAAAAAATCCCATTTTGTCCACAGAGGCGGAATAATAACCGCTTTTTACTTCTAATCCGGATCAGATAACCTACAGAGCTCTGCAATGGGATTCGTACCTACACGGTAGAATGGCGTTCTGTGAATAGTGAGCTTTATTTTTAGGTGGTAATAGTTATTGAATTTGTTTGGAGTCAGATGGAAAGTATAGTGTATTGGAAATTTAGCTAATTCGATCCGCAACCTCCTGCGTGGAGTACTACAGCATGCTGAAATCTGCACATTTGATTTCATTCATTTCACGAGCATTGGTCAGATTATATTACTTAAATGAGTACCTAGTTATTGTATTATAAAAAATAAAATAAAAAATAATGCTGGACAATTCACACAGCATCATCTAGCCCCAAGCTAAGCAGAGCTTGTGTTATGGGTACTAGATGACTGATATACATAATACAATACATTACATAGATAGATATTTTTTATTATACATAGAAAACGACCAGAACACCCGGAACAAATATCTGCAGATCGTACACACAATTGTTCCGAGGCGGAAATCGAACCCGCAACCTCCTGCGTCGCAGGTGGACCTTCGCCCACCGCGCCACATCGGTCGTCATTATGTTTCTAAATGTTTATTTTTCTTTTCTGTAATCTAACAGCACCAACTAAATTGTTGTCCACACTACCCAAAGGTTAGAGATTATGTAGATACAACTTTTGTGCAAATAAAGTTTTTTCTATTATTATCTATGTATGAAATTAAAGCCTGGCCAAAATATAACTTGGTCCGTCTTCAGAGTTTATAAACTCAGAAGACAGGGAATATAACATCAATCGAGTACAAAATCGAGTAACATTATATATGGGTGGTAATGTACAAAACCCAGCGCACCCTAATGCGATGCCATTTTGATATTCATGATCATTCCCGAAGGATTTTCGGGGATTTAGAGGATCAAAGAACTACTGCGATATTTAGTTACCAGCTTTTATTTCATTATTTAAAATTTAGCTATGAAATATGGTGTCTCGATTATTTTAGATTACACCCGACCAGCATTATAATGGAATGATATCTTAGTATATTGACGACCGATGTGGCGCGGTGGGCGAAGGTCCGCTTGCCACGCACGAGGTCGCGGGTTCGATTCCCGCCTCGGAACAATTGTGTGTACGATCTGCAGATAATTGTTCCGGGTGTTCTGGTCGTTTTCTATGTATAATAAAAAATATCTATCTATGTAATCTATTGTATTATGTATATCAGTTATCTAGTACCCATAACACAAGCTCTGCTTACCATGGGGCTAGGTAATCCTGTGTGAATCGTCCAGCATTATTTATTTATTTATTATATGCTGAAATACATAGTTTTCAGATTTTAAAAACTTGGTTTAGCATTATAAAGTAAGCACTTAGACAAGTCAAATTATCTTCTTTACATAGTAAAGAACTGGTTTTATGTAATATTTATATATAAGGTGTTATTTTGTTATTTTAAGTGCAATAAAGTGTTAATTCATTCATCCAATTCATTCATTTAAAGTCGCTTCCGCTGTCTGTTCGCTTCGCTTAGATTTTTTAAACTACTCAACGGATTTTATTGCAGCTATCAGCAATAGATAGACTGATTCAAGAGGAAGGTTTATAAACCATTTGACACATAGATTTCCGAGCGCGCCAATCTGCGGGACGCAAATTGTCTCATTTTACTTGCTATGATAATCTACTAAAACCTTTTTCAATCTGAATTTGAGAAACAACAACTTTAAAAGACCTTTGATATTTATTTATATATTTCCATCAGCTAAAGTAATGTCTATTATATTTTAAAACTGCTTCACCCACAACAATTCTTAGTAATAATAAAAGCAAACAGTAGCTTGCTGCTAACTGCTAAGCTAACTGCGCCGGCGGCGGTTACATAAAGGCCAGTAATTAAATCTTGAGAGAAATGAGGGTACGTTGTACTAGTACCTCGTTATTGGGAGTTTAGAATGGTATGATGGTTCCGTATAGGTACTTTTATTACAGGAACAGAGATTAGAAGAATTTAAGACTTCTATCGAAAGTGTTGTTCTATTGTTTTCAGTCATTGTCATTTTATTATGACTACTTATTGATGTGATTATTATTTCTTCGTTTTAAGCACTTACTGCCTGAGAAAAACTATACTATATTATTATGCATATCATCATTAATTTTTTCGATTAATTTTAAATTATTATTGCAATGATTATTATGGAACTTTGTTTTATTATAGAATTGATTATAGTGAATGTTTTTGAATGTATTATAATTTAATTAATAGTTTTATAGAATAATTATTTTTATTTGATGTTATAATTAACTATATTATTATAATGTATAATATAATGTATAAACCCAATTATACTTAAGTATAATAAGGATACCTATTTGACGTGTAATAATTATTTTACCAATAAATGAACTTGAACTTGAAACAGGTTTATTTACCCTAGTCCAGGCAAATGTATAATTGTAGACCTTAAGAACATAAGATAATTGACCCTTGTAAACCTTTTAGTCCTGAGTTAATTGAAATAAAAAAATATTATTACCATAACACGAGCTCTGCTTAGCTTGGGGCTAGGTGATGCTGTGTGAATTGTCTAGCATTATATATTTATTTATTTTAGAACACGAGCAGTTGAGTCGCAAAACGGTCTCTGTCTTCGAGTTGGTTGGAAGCACATTACAACCAACGCGCAACTGTGGTCTTCTAAATATGGTTCGATGTTTGTCCTAGTGAACCCTAACAAAGTAAAGGAGGGTGCACACAACGCACAGCGCACCCGCCAGGTGCCTCTGCTCTCGCGCACAAAAGATTTGACTTTATTTTATTTGTGATTCTGCGCGAGTTTATGGACTTGAATGGGGAAATAAATAATACGAGTATTTATAAAACTTGGTCATAAATCGATCTATTGATGTTGGTCGCTGCTACTATTGAGAATAGCTGATTCGGAGAACGATAGGTATACTACTGGATATGATATAATGTTATGGCCATATAGAGTTTGTACGAGTACATCGCTTGTTACACTTTTAGTTACAAGTGGAAAGAAAAAACTCAAAACGAAGTGCTATATAAGGCTTGTGTTGGAGACTTATGCTACGGCCACACTACTATGCGAAGATTCGCGTTCGCGTTGTCGCAATAAAATTTCGCGTTCGATCTACGAGGAATGTTTGGAAATTCATTGCGAACCCAATATACGAGTATGGTTTGGCTTGCATTGTAACATATTTTATCACCACAAAAAACTAAATCTCCCTCCACACTTAAAACCAACACCGTTTCCCTCAAACCGTGTTTTGTACCGAAAATCCATTTTTTGATAAAACTCCCATGAATGGACGCATTGTGCCGGTGCAACGACGCAGTCTGGCAGATGGCTTCCCCACGATAAGGGTAAACGGTTTGACACCATGCCAATCGGTCATATTGGTAAATACATTTTGGTAAACAGAAGTTTGGGACTTACTGTACCTACTTCTTACCTACCTCTTTCTCGCAAAGAACCAACGGTCGCTGCGCTGGGGAAAACGTGTTCTTGAGTGGAAACCACGACTCGGTAAACATAGTGTAGGACGCCCTCCGACCAGGTGGGATGACGATAAGTAGATGATAATGAATAGTTACTAATGAAAAGTACATATAATCCCTCGTATCCTACTAGGTAGTGTTTCCAACTGTAGTTCGTCAGACCGAATTATAAAATACAAATTAAGTAATCAATTAAAAAATAATGTTTCGCCGCCCATTTAATTTCTTTTCTTTTCATCTACTCATTAATGTATACCTATTTTTCTAGAAATTAAATAATAATATTATGATATTATTAAAGATATTTAATTCCTTAGAGATTAAGAGTACGTAATAATAAAGGGTTTACGCACTATAATAACTTAAACCTATTAATTTCTGTTTTAGTCATATTGAAAATATCTCCGTCGCGTCGTAGCAGCAAAATGTAGTTGTTTTTTTAAAGCGATTTCTTTTTTTTTTTAATACTTTATCCACGTCACAAATCCACGAAAACTTGAATGAAATTGAGTTGTCGCTCAATGCAGTATTTATTATGATCAGCAATTACGCGTGAGGACCGTGAAACTAGCATGTTATTGGTAAATTCGTCACGCGTGGGTGTGGTCCTAGTTCGGCATCCTATTTAAAGCTTCATTTAAAATATCATTTATTTATTCAAAGCCTTGATATGGCTGGTTAGGGCTCATAAGAGAAATTAATTTGCACGACTCTACACTTTACTATTTCCTATTTGTGGTGCGGTGGGCGATGGTCCGCCTGCGACGCAAGAGGTTGCGGGTTCGATTCCTGCCTCGGAACAATTGTGTGTACGATCTACAGATATTTGATCAGAGTGTTCTGGTCGTTATATGTATAAAAAAAATATCTATCTATGTAATGTACCTATTGTATTAAGTAGGTATATCAGTCATCCATCTAGTACCTACCCATAACACAAGCTCTGCTTAGTCTAGATGATGCTGTGTAGATTGTCCAGCATTATTTATTTATTTTATTTCCAAACCAGGGGGGGGGGGGGGGGGGGGTTCCATAATCATCCATAATCACCCTTTTCAGGCGAATTCGGTATCGCAGTAGAGGTGCTAAAAACACACAGAAGGAAGGGACATCCGTTAATTACGTCAAGTAATTTTGGCGATTATTCGACACCCCCCCCCCTTTTTTTCCTCTTGGAGAGATGTCCTGAGATTTCACTCAACCCCGTCCCACAGGTTTCATTATTTTATGATAAAATACATTATAAATCTAAATGAATTAATTATTATTAAGGCTTTAACTGAATATTTATATTATTTATAACTCGCGGACCATCCCGGCTTCGCAGAGTTTTAGTACGGATCCCTAACTTTTTTGAAAATATTATATAGCCTATGTTCACCGGGGATAGTGTAGCTTCCCAACGGTGAAAGAATTTTTCAAATCGGTCTATTATTTTCGGAGCCTATTCATTACAAACAAACAAAAAATCAAACCTTTCCTCTTTATAATATTGAAGATATGTATTATAGAAGTATAGATTTACTTTAAAAAGATACAGCGTTAGGATGCTAGTTTTATTAGTAGCACTTAACCATGTGCATGTCACTTGAATATTTTAACTAATTTGCCACCAATCTGGGTATCCATTGCCTTATCTCGTAAATACAGACACGCGCGCAGCGCACGTTCACGCCTCGGGCACGTGCCCGGCACACTTTGACACTTGCAAACATGTGCATGTGCGAGCAACACCAAAACGCCTACATAATTGTATGAAGACAGTGTTTTTTTTTACAAAATATGCATATATGATTTGTTTTCCTTAGGCATGTGTTCTTGGAAAAGATTGTCGAGCAATTCGGTGTACTGACGAGTTGATTATTATTTTTTCAGCGCCCTGTCTTGACGCATCCAGCATCTACCTGCAGTCTTTCGCAGGTCGTCAACCCACCTGGTCGGTGGCCGTCCTACACTACGTTTACCGAGTCGTGGTCTCCACTCAAGAACACGTTTGCTGATTATGCGAGTTGCAGACCGAAAGTATGTTAGTATTGGTTTATTATATACTAGCTGCGGCCCGCGGCCTTGCCCGCGTGGATATCTATGTGTCAAATGGTTTATAAATTTTTATCTTGAATCACTTCTATTTAAAAAAAACTGATCAAAATCCGTTGCGTAGTTTTAAATATCTAAGCATACATAGGGACAGACAGACAGCGGGAAGCGACTATGTTAGTGATTTGCCGAAAGCTAACTTTGTCTCATAAAACTAAGTATGTATAAAAACTAAGTCAGCTAACTGACGCAGTTTTTATACATTCATAAGTGCAGACCGCAAACTATGCAAACAAAGCTATGTGGTATGAAAAACAGTCAGCTATGAAATCTAAACTATACTAATTAGGTTGCATCCCACATTGTTGTCAAATTATCTTTCGAAAAACACTTTCCTAAGAGCAGCTCCTCAATGTCTCTACCTACGTGGGTACAATACAATACAAAATATCTTTATTGCATCAATACAAACAAAATAATAATAATAAAGAATATTCAAAATAAATAATAAAGAAATAAAAAATAAAGAAATCGTGTGAATATTTTTCTAGTTTCAATACTTTGTAGTACCCAAATGAACTATGAAAATGTTGATAAGCTGGCGCCTAAGCCAACACTTCAGTGCCAAAAAGTAGGCAAGTAGCTACTTTCTGTTGTCCCATTTTTTGAAATGACACGCTCGTTTTCGAGTGGGATCATCATGACAATGCAAACAATGATCAAAAAGCATTTAGCATTATAGGGTTATTTTTAGCAGCGCGGGACCGTGTGAAATTTATTATAAGGATCGTTGAAATATTAATACCTTCTACCTAAGTACTTATATTTAACCTTTTAAATGGGATTGATAATGTTGTGTGAATTTATTGCGTGGGAACTTTACTTTGAATCGCTTTTGTAGGTTATAAAATATATATTAATGAATACTATATTATATACATACTATTATATATATCGAATAAAAGATAATATATCTATAATTAACTTTTAATTAGCCGTCAGCAAACATGCACTGGGTCTTTCCAGGCATGTTCTATATATGTAACTCATTTGTAAACTTAGCTGTAAGTTTACAAATTAATGAGATGAACTTAATGAAGTGGGTAGAGTCAGTGACAAAGAAAACCCCATAGTAGAAGAAGATTTCAGAAATCAAGCGTAGGAAAAAAGCTAAGCATGGTCATAGGTCAGTCTAGCCGCGTTTTCTTATTGATTGCTTTTCTCATTAGTAGATGTACTACCAGTTAGAGGTTCTCTTTTCGATATAGACGGCAGCTGACTAGCAAGGCCACAGTATGAAAACTGAAAACCAGCGTCGTTACAGAGGCTGGACCTAATGAGCGCGCACTGAGGACAGGCTACGTTCTGAGGCTGGACCTAATGAGCACGCACTGAGGACAGGCTACGTTCTGAGGCTGGACCTAATGAGCACGCACTGAGGACAGGCTACGTTCTGAGGCTGGACCTAATGAGCGCGCACTGAGGACAGGCTACGTTCTGAGGCTGGACCTAATGAGCACGCACTGAGGACAGGCTACGTTCTGAGGCTGGACCTAATGAGCGCGCACTGAGGACAGGCTAAGTTCTGAGGCTGGACCTAATGAGCACGCATTGAGGACAGGCTACGTTCTGAGGCTGGACCTAATGAGCACGCACTGAGGACAGGCTACGTTCTGAGGCTGGACCTAATGAGCACGCACTGAGGACAGGCTACGTTCTGAGGCTGGACCTAATGAGCACGCACTGAGGACAGGCTACGTTCTGAGGCTGGACCTAATGAGCACGCACTGAGGACAGGCTACGTTCTGAGGCTGGACCTAATGAGCGCGCACTGAGGACAGGCTACGTTCTGAGGCTGGACCTAATGAGCGCGCACTGAGGACAGGCTACGTTCTGAGGCTGGACCTAATGAGCGCGCACTGAGGACAGGCTATGTTCTTTATACTTATTTTCTATTGTTTATCTTTTCGTTTTAGTGTTATATTTTATTTAGCTTAATGTGTTTTTTTAATGTATGTTCGTCTTTTTTGTGTGTGCTAATAAAAGCTTTCTATTCCTTCTAGCTTTCTATTATTTGACAAAATACATATGAAACAAGAAAAGTAGATATACTCCTATCATTATAACGATGTGGCGCGGTGGGCGAAGGTTTGCTTTCGACACAGGAGGTTGCGGGTTCGATTTCCGTCTCGGGACAAACGTTTGTACGATCTGCAAATATTTGTTCAGGGTGTTCTGTATATTTTCTATGTATAAAAAATATCTATGTTATGTAAGTATATCAATTATCTAGTTCCCATAATACATGCTCTGCTTAGCTTGAGACTCGATAATTATGTGTGAATTGTGCGGCATTACTTATTATTTATTTATATCTTGGAAAAATACCATATCTATAATAGTGTTAGTTATCAATATCAATGTACTTACTAGAGCACTAATTTTAATACTGGCATGACAAAATGCCAACCGTAGAGAAATAAGTCACGTTAGACCCACAAGACTAAAAAGGGGGTTCGAACGTAGCTCCCCGGATTCTTTATGTTTGTTATTTTAATCCAATCACATAATTAACTTGGGGCTGGTGCGTTCACATAACCACTGGCACACCACCGGCGCGTGGCCAAGCTTAGCCACCGAGTGGGTGGTCGCGTGTCTTCGCTTTAACGACCATATTACACACCAACTCGTCACTTATCAAGATGTCACATAAAATCCAACTAATATTATAAACGCGAAAGTTTGTGAGTTGTGAGATGTATGTAAGTATGTTTGTTGCTCTTTCACGCAAAAACAACTAAATGGATTTTGATGAAACTTCACAATAATATAGCTTACATATCAGAATAATACATAGGCTACACAATTCATATTGTATATTATCCAAAATATCTATCACCACTCGGGCGAAACCGCGGGCGCAGCTAGGTATTCAATATTCCTGTATTTCTTTTTTACTAACTGCGACCCGCGGCTTCGTGGAAATCTGTTTAAAATAGTTTAGTTTTGTATGTATATATATTATATGTATATGTCCGGTCGTCAGAAAATCTGGTTTTGAATATGCCACCTCATAAAACCAGTTTCTACGACAAATCTTTCTCCATCCAGGCCATAAGGTTGTGGAATGCACTACCAGAGTCCATTACAAAAACTATATCCTTGCCTGTTTTTAAAGCTCACGTCAAGGAGTTTTTCCTGCCAAAAGAATGAATATTGGTACTTACTATTTATTTATTTATGTATTTAAGTAGTGTATTATTTATTTTGGAATTTGTAATATTTATTATTTGTTTTTTTAGTATTCTTATTTAGATAAACTGTGGTACACCCCCTGCCTTTTCTTAAATTCATATAATTCTTTCCATCCAAAGGTTGCCTGGAAGAGATCGCTTCTAAGCGATAAGGCCGCCCATTGTACCTGTCGCATATAATGTATTTTTGTAATGATTAATTTGATTATAGTGTACAATAAAGAATTTTTGTATTGTATTGTATATCTAAGCATACATAGGGACAGACAGACAGCGGGAAGCGACTTTGTTTTATACTATTTAGTGATATTCCTGTTTTTTACCATGAAATGTAATAATATTCGTTACATGGTAAAACATTTGCGGTTTTCACGGATTGTTTCCAGTAGGTAAATAAATAATAATATTAATTATTTTATATATTACTCGTATATAATTATCCTAAATAATTACGCCACCGTCAGCTTTAATACGTACCGATCCTATCCATCCAAAGGTTGCCTGGAAGAGATCGCTTTTAGCGATAAGGCCGCCGATTGTGCCACTAGATTTAGTTAGTATTAAGATCCTATTTTTATTATTTTCTTTATATTTGATGGTGCAATAAAGGTATATTGTATTGTATTGTATTGTATAAATAAAAAACTTTTTATCGAGAACTCGTTTACAACAGTTTCGTGAAATATCTGATGGTAATTTACGTTTTTTACCGTAATGACTACTGGATATTGGTTATTCAATTTGTCCACCCGCGTCAAACTTGCTTTCACAGATGTAAAAACACCACAACACACCTTTCGAATAAAATTTTGATCGCAGATGGACACTCGACTTCAAAACGCAACCAATGTTATCTTTACAAACAAACAGACAAAGATTCGGCTATTTTTCAATCAACTTCGAGTGGATTCGGCTGAGTGTACCAAATGTTACAATGACTGGACAACCCTAGCTCTTATTTTCAAGGCCAAAAAGTTCATTTTCTACCGTATTTTATTCCTAGCCAGGGCTCTAAAATTGTGGTGCACTTTATATAGAAACTTATTTTAAGTAATTAAGATTGATTTTGCTTTCTCTAGTAAAATTGTTATCGTATGATAAGTGTTTTTGGTTGGTTAAAACTAAATAATTAAGTGCAATAATGAAATTTTAGGATAACTGCAAAATTCATAGCGATCTCGATTACCGCAGAACTTAAAAAGGTATTCGAGTTATGTGGAATCTATTAGATTTATAAAGTATTCTGTAGATTAGTCTCTAGGAGGAAATCAAGAATCTCTTTCTTGATCATCGCTACTATAATATTTGGCTCTATAATGGCTAGACTTAGGCACCTTAGGAACCAAGGTTATCGACATAGCTCAAAGAATTAGCAAGCTGAAGTGGCAGTGGGCCGGCCATATCTCGCGAAGAACCGACGGCCGCTGGGGCAAACGTGTTCTTGAGCGCAGACCACGACTTGGTAAACGTAGTGTAGGACGCCCTACGACCAGGTGGGATGACGACCTGCGAAAGACTGCAGGTAGATGCTGGATGCGGCAAGCTGAAGACAGGGCGCTATGGCGCTCATTGGGGGAGGCCTATGTCCAGCAGTGGACTGCTATAGGCTATAAGAATAAGAATAAGAATATATTTATTGTTAAATTGTGTGAAACATCCATAGGAAAGGTCTTAAATAATAATTTAGTAACAACAATTTATCCATTTCGGACATACAATATTTAGACAATTAGTATTAGTACTAATTAGTAGTAGTACTAACTATGATGATGATGAGGCACCTTTCTACCTACTAAATTAATTTATTTAGATGCCAAATATCTACCTACTGAATATATTTTATTTCAATAAATATTTATATTGTTTGCACACTGTCAAAAATTTCATTACTAAACACCCTATCTACCATCGGCTAAATTCAATAGACCCTGTTTACTGCTTTGGGCCTTTATATCGTCTATGGCACTAGTAGTTCTTTATAAAATGGTCATAAACTAAGCTGATTGCTTTACAATATTAGCCCTTATACGGAGGTAGATAGGAGCTAAACGTACTTTGAAAGGAATGCTGTCAGCTGGATAGCTAATTTGCGGTGAGGCCAATTCATCTTTCGGTATTATATGTGGAAAATGACACATTTTATTCAATTAGTTTTATATTTATGGGTTCTGTATCGATTGAGCTAATATTTGACTAATGGCTTTATTGTTCAATAAACCTCAGCTCCTAGTGATAAGGCCGCCTTTTGCTGTTTTTTATATTTAGATACTGCGCCCCGCGGTTTCACCCGCGTGGTGATAGATATTTTGGATAATATACAATATATCTTTATGAATTGTAGCCTATGTATGTGTTATTCTGATATTATGTAAACTATATTATTGTAAAGTTTCATCAAAATTTATTATTATTATTAGTATTTTATTAATATTAATAAGTAGATTGAGACAAAAGAAGTGTGGTAATGTTTATTATTTGTACTTACATTTATTAACAATGAAAATTACAATCAAATAGTAACATCAAATTAAAACGAGTATTTACAATTTTGAAATAATTGAGCTACCTGCAGACTGTTGCGAACAATCTACAGGTAGCTCTACTTTTTGTACTTAATAAGAACGAATACGATATATGCTTTGATTTATACCAAACCAACTACACAATACAAATAAAATAAAATTTTAAACGATATAAAAACACAATGCGCCAGACAACTCAATCTCTTTAAAAAAGTAAACAATCAATATTGGCTTAGCAGTAAGTAAACAGACTGCCCCCGGGTATGCTCGCTGATGAATTTTAAACAGGCCAGTACAAACAGACAGACAAGGCAATTAGCCCGTGGCTATCGTTGGACATTTGATATGGGACATGTGGTTTCAATTTGATTAGGTGTTTTATAAAAAAACTTTCTTTATTTGATAGGAAAATTAAATTCTATTTGAAACCTTTGTTTTCGGAAATATATGAAATGAAATATACATGTTTATTACGACAACCGATGTGACGCGGTGGGCGAAGGTCCGCCTGCGACGCAGGAGGTTGCGGGCTCGATTCCCGCCTCGGAACAATTGTGTGTACGATCTACAGATATTTGTTCCGGGTGTTCTGGTCGTTTTCTATGTATAATAAAAAATATCTATCTATGTAATGTATTGTATTATGTATATCAGTTATCTAGTACCCATAACACAAGCTCTGCTTACCATGGGGTTAGATAATGCTGTGTGCTCCTTGTCCAGCATAAAAAAAATAAAAAATCTAAAGGTACAATTCCAAGATGGACCGCAGGCCGCAGACTGCAGCTGTAGACTGAAAGGGACTCTACTTGTTTCTATGCATCTTTATGAAATTGATCCCAAGCGCGGTAACACTGCGACCTGCGACCGCCGCGCGTAGCGACCGCAGACTGCAGCGCCAGTGGTGTAACGACCGTGCTTGGCAATAGAAGCAACCGCGACCGTAGGCAACACTGCGGTCAACCGCAGCCGCTAGCAGCAATGTCGCCTGCGGTTGCAGTCTTCGGCCCATCTCGGACTTGTTCCTCTTACAGAACAATCGACGACGTGGGATGACGATCTGCGAAGTACTGCATGCAGATGCTGGATACGGGAAGCTGAAGCTGCTAGCTGTTAGGCCTATGTAGGTACTGGAGTGGACTCATATAGGCTGATGATGATGAAGTAAGACTTGTCTCCCTCTTACATCCATACAGAAGACTTAGGGTAACAAATCAACATCGAGCTATGCTGCGCTGTACTGCGCTGCGCTGTGCTGTGTGTCTTAAGCTACGTTTTTTTAACAATCAACATCAAGCTGTGCTGCGCTTTGCTTAGCTCAGTATTAAAAGTAATCAGCAGCTCGAGTAGTGTAGTCGTTTATCTCCTCAAAAATGACTTTATTTTCAAAAAAACGTAAACATTACGACATAGTTGAATCCGATGAAGATGAAAGTGAAGAAGAAGCGGATATGGATATTTTATGTGTTATTTTGTCGTTAAAAGAGTCCAGTCACGGTAGCTTGTTACCACACACCAAACGTGAAAAATACGGAGAATTTAATTTTCTAAAGAATATTGCCACTGAAGACGATTTTTTTAAATATTTGCGAATGACTAAAAATTCTTTTTTATTATTTACATTCGTTAATAAGTCCATATATAAAAAACAAAATTGACTGTAAGAAAGCCATAAGCACAGAAGAGAAATTAGCAATCTGCAAAACCTAAGAGGTCCCTGTTTTCCACCACCATTTTTGACTAGTGCAACTATTATTTGCACCTTTCTAAAACTACCTATTTGTTCTCGGCAAAGTGAGAATCCACCACCAATTTTAAATAGTGCCAAATTAAAAGATTCTTGTAAATTATTATTACCGACACCGAATTAAGGGGAAATCCCCCAAAATGGAGAGGATTACTGCCAGTGCACCGAATTACTGCAGATTGTGGGGAGATACCGCTAACTACGACAGCTCACCGCATTCACATTCACCCATTCTTTTGAGTTGATTACATTTCGATATTACAAATAATGAAAAGGATTTACATCATATAGACACAGGATATAATCGTATTTAACACTATGTTATCAAATAAAAAAGTGGCGATATGTTTGGATATGAAAAATGTTGTTATTGATTACAAAGATGACATATATCACAGAAATCGTGAAAAACATAATGATGTATATTGGTGAATACTAACCTTGATAGTACTAAAAATGTGGTTATACCTTTAATTAGGATCGAAATAAAAAGGTTATCATATTTTATATACTTTTCAACTTTTTTTCACTAGTACACCGTCGCTTATACAAATAAGTTCTTAACTAAGTTTAGTGACAAAATTTATCTTTGTCAAAATGCTGCGGTTAAAAAAAACTATAAACAAGTGTAAGTACGTAAGTAGTACACACAATTATTCCATAGATGTCATTTTTAAATCAAAGGTTTAATTGCTTCCATTATGCGTTCGAGCTTTTTTGTTGGGTGACATGGTGTTGCCCTCGCCGACCGTAATCCATTCGTTCTGGAGACATTTTCGGTGTTCACGCTTGTCACGACCCACATGCCATCATTATGTAGCTGGTATCCAGAAAATTGTAATTATATGTGTTTGTTTTTTTAATACAGGGAAAAGCATCAAGCGTAAAAGTAACTACGTATAGGTACTAATAGATTATCAAAACCTCATGAAAAAATAGATACTGATATTGTCTTTTGCAAAGGATTTCAACGCGCTTGTGTCCTATAAAGTCTTTATAAAAATTCCTTCAGAAACTTGATTACTACCTAATTTATTGGTTATAATTACAAAATTAAATTTATAATAATGTTCAATCGTTTGAATCTTAACAGGTTATTTTTGTCGTTAGCCCTTAGGATAAGTTTTTGAACTTTATTAGCCAAATCGCGTATCAATGTTAAAAAGCTGGGCTAGGTGTCGAAGTTGTGCATTATCTTAGATACCCAGCCTGATCAAAACTAGTGAATTTTATGAAGACAATAAATAATATAAAATGCATTCGTTTTCTACACTCTACGAGATATATCGGGGTGTAGGTAATTCACGGCATGAAATCATATCGTTCAATAAACCGGAACCAAAGGCAGATTTATTTCGACAATTAGGCGGAAACAATAATATTGACTACGACTTTTGACGCCAGGTGCGACAGGCTTCCTGTGTTATTTCCATGATTTGATTAATTTGCTTTTGGTGCACATGCTTTTCCATAGATGTAAAAAATTCTACTATAAATATTTATTTATGAAAAAATGAACCGCCGAGTTTGACATTGGCAACATTGGCTTTTGGATGATGTTGCTTAAACCGCCTAAAACCTACATCCTATCTTCATTGTCCTAGTAATAATGAAAATATCGTTGTAGTAATAATGAAATATCGGTGGTTAGTTATTTATTACGGTTAAGTCCTACAAGGGAAATCTATACTTTCATCTACACTCATATCTGTCATTTAAACTCCACTCATTATACTTAGTACCTACCTACTTGGCCTTTTATTTTTACAATAGCTATTATATTTTTGAAACAATACAAATTTAAGAAATAATAATATAAGATGTTAGAACAAAATGAATAATATATTCAGCAAGCTGGTAGGTCAAGCTGCGTGCAAATCAATAAAGAATTTATGACATCCAAATAATTGGGGCAAAAATAGACATCTATAACAATTGCCGTAACGAATTTCCAAAGCAAACATTTAGTTTTCGGCGTTTTCGTAACTCGATCTAAACGGGTGCCCCTATTGTGGGTACTACAGTTTCACATATGAGATATTTTGAGCTGTACTGACGTTGGAATAGAATAGAAAGTTGAACGGTAAGTGGTAATGTTTCAAAAGATCTGAACAATGTACTAGTTCGCTTGGGGTGGGACTATTCACAACTACTCGCTCTTTAGCGGGTATTGTTCCCATTTGATTTATATTCATGGCCCTTATTATTATTAGCTGGTAAATCATGCGAACAATCCGCTCTTTCTGTTTTAATTGACGTCAAATGTTTATTTTCTTGGATATAGGTGGCGTTAAAAAAAATCTGTATACAAAAATATTATAAAATCTTTATTACAAATTATTATACAGTAAAAAAATGACTAGCTAATAAAAAAATACATTCTTATTGTCTTTGGTTTTATACAATTCTAAAAGTTTCGTGTAGAAATATTTTTTGTACAAATGACTAGAAAAATAGAGCTCCTTTACATTTGGGCGTTCACAACCGATTTATTATAAAAATGCCTGTAGTTCCTCTGCTCCTCGTAGTAATAGTTATTTGGGAAATAGCTACTGGTGTCACAATTGTTGTAATATTGCATTTCGTTGAATCCATAGGAGCTTGTAAACTTCCCTTGGTCGTAAACTTCGGTTTTAGGCAACCTTTTCGGTTTTTGAGCACTTTCAAAAGCATTTTTGAATATCTCATAGTTTTTTTGATTGAAATATCCTTCTGTGGTTACTTTCTGTTCGAGCATCGGGTGGAAGTTGTTGGCATCGTAAGAAGGCTGGTATATGTGTTGGTTCATATCTTCTCCGAAAGACGAGGGGTGCGTGAAGAACCCTGTACCAGTCGTCGAAGCAATGCAATTTCCACCTTTGTTATTCACAGATACAGTAACATTTCCAACGTTGATCAGTACTCCTTCAGCGGTTTGCATGAAATTGGTTCCGTTTGGAAACGGTTTGCTGAATCCCTCGAAACTACGGTAGCTGCCATCACCGTTATGCTCAGCCTTGTTTGGTTGAAATATATCTCTGAAAGCGTCTTTGGGTGCTTTGTCTCCAGCATTGCCGTAGTTTTGAACCTTTTCGTAGCAGAATTCTTCTGTTACATCTTCAGAGCTGATATTGTCTAGAGATTCTAGTGTTTGGCTTAGAGCGTAGATGTAGTTGTGTGCGAATCGTAGCGTCTCGATCTTCGTAAGCTTTGTGTCTTCGGGGAACGTTGGCAGGACGCATCTCAGCCTGTCCAGCGCTTCGTTCAGCATGTGCATTCTGTTTCTCTCTCTATCGTTCGCTTTCATCCTTCTATTCCTCTTTATCCTCATGATTTGGGTCGGGCTTTTGCATCTTGTGACTCTGTTCTTCCCATTGGCGTATTTCTTCTTTGGCTTGTTTGGATCTTTGACTTTCTTTTCCTTTACAGGTGTGGACGTGTTTCCTATTACATGTATATTTTCTTGAAAAGCTTTCATGTCTTCAACTGGGGCTTGGAATGAAGTGAATTCGTCGTTGAATAGTTTTCTTCTGGCATTTTCTTTCTTGGGTGTGACAGAGATGCCTAGATCTGAGGTGTCGTGTTTGGAAGGCGTGCTGGTTATTGAAGTGGAGAGGTCGGCGTAAGATCTGTCAATACCAGAGTCATTGCTGCAGATGCTTTCGTTGAAGTCGCAGTAGTCATCGAAATCAGTGGCGAACATGGTTTACCTGCAACCAAAGAAAAACTAAATAAAATACTTATAATGTACATATTTCAATGAAAAGAATGTTGAATAGAAGTAAATGCTGTTCATATTTAATCAGTACACGGTACAGGCAGTGCAAGAAACGTTACAAGTGGAGCACCCTTGTTTATTTAGTTACCATTCGAAGGCAGGTGACCCTTTGCATCGCGTGACCAATGTGCTACGGAAAGTCAGTTGAGCTCTATCACTTCCGACTTCCGGCGGCAGATTTCCGATTGTTTGGGGGTGGTTCTGTTAATTTAAGTCAAGTGCGTATTTATTCCGTTAAAGTTATTACTTTCTGCTTTTATTATGATTAAGACTCTCACGATTCCTACAGCTCAAGAAGCTGTGAGAATCGTGATTTTTATTGTAGATAAAAAAATCTAACCATTATGAAATAATTACAATAACACGACATGTAGGTAGAAGTTCATTATTTATTGCCAATCTTCATTATTAACATCACGATTTACCTTATACCTAAACTTTGACTTATGATTAGGATTATAAAGGTCAGTTTTAATACTCTAGTCTGGTTTTTTGTCTTGTATTCTACCTAGTGGTTCTTTTATGTTTTTCTTGTTCTGTTATGTAATTTAGAAATTCAAATTAGTATCAAAAAGCGATTATTTAATATTTTGTATTAGCATTCTTGTCGTCAGAAACACAGGATGACCTAGTTCAGGCAAATTGTTAGACTTAAAAAATTTTATTGATTTAGTGCACATTGATTCTTAACAAGTTTCTTCACTAAATAGTATAAAACAAAGTCCCTTCCCGTTGTCTGTCTGTCCCTATGTTGACGTCCCTATTTTGAATATACTACTATTATAAACTAATATTATAAACGCTAAAGTTGGTGAGGATGTATGCAAGTATATTTGTTGCTCTTGAAATGAAAATGAAATTTCACAATAATATAGCTTAAAACAACCAAAAAAAACTGAAACCGCAGGGCGCAGCTAGTGTTATATAAAGTCGTTTGTACCACCGCACTTGTCTGCCCCGTCTACGCGATGCATTCGGTTGACTAGGTTCCTTCAATCATTATGAAGTAGTTATAAATTGAAAACATTTGAACGATATCAAATGAGTCAGAGTCAACCATTAGCGTGCGTTGGTCACGCGTCAGCGACCACCGCCGCCCTCGTCGCGTGCGTAGCGCGTGGCAGCAGTGGTGGTGAACAGGTGGTAAGCCATGGAATTCAGAACTAGTTCTCTAACTTAATCTGATTGAATAATCAAAATAATCAATTGATTGGTAACAAAATAGTACAAGTCAAAATTGTAAAGCATTGATTGTTTTGTATTAATTGGTTACTGTTACCCGACTCGCCCCGGCTTCGGACGATTTTCGATATACATATAAATATTCCTCTTGAATCACTCTATTAAAAAAATCTAAATCCGTTGCGTAGTTTTAAAGATCTAAGCATACATAGGGACAGACAGACAGCGGGAAGCGACTTTGTTTTATACTATGTAGTTATAGAACCACCTGTTTGTAGTTGGTTGAGCTGCTTGGTTTGTTTCCATGGCTTATCTTTCACACAGTTATTTTACTTAGGCACGCTAGAAAACAGATACAAAACAAAAAAGGTACCTCAATATTATGAGCCTGCCAACATTGGCTATTTAACGACCGAATCTAAACTTTTTACAATTCACTTACTAAATCTAGTTGCTATAAGAAAAAGATGGTCGAGTTATGGAACGAAAAAATATTTTTTTAGTTTCTTCAACTTCATTTATATGATTAGAAATTTTCAATATTTTGAGCTTTATTATTTTCTAAACTACGAATGTAGTAGTACTTACACTAGCAAAATCACTATTTCAGAAACATAAATTCCACTGAGTAAACTCATAAAAATCTAATCACTAAAGTTACACAAAAAAAATCACTATTAAAATATATTTTCCATGACTAGTATGTGCGCCGTGCTTCGACGCTTGCTCTATACTACGGGACACTACGACATTATGGTGGTACCTATTGACCCCCTTGTTGTATTCATGGGATGGCCCCTGTAGGCCCCGCCCTACAATCTATAGTTTTTAAGGACTCTTATGATACAAGTGGAAATCGGTGGTACTCGGATGGGTGCTTTTATTTTTGTATCGAGTAGTTATCGATATGACATTTTACTTTACATACATATATGCAGTCTCGTCGATCGAACCAACACTTTATTTCTTCTCGATTTCTATAACCTGATGGAAATATACTCAGCAAATTGTATTATTCTGTCTGAATAGATTCTTCTCGTCTGCATTGATGAATAATGTCTTCAATTTTATGACCATTAAATAATAATTGAAGTGAATAGGAAAATTTATTTGATCACAATTTATGGTATAAAATTTGACTTGTCTATGTACTTATTTTAAGGACTCTTATAATGAAGCATTTAAAAAAAAATTATTTTATTTGCACGATTTTGATAAACCTGTGGTTTTTGTGGAAATGGAGCCCATTCCATCCCGCCCCGCAAATATTGCCTCAGGTTGAAATTAATAAGAGATGTTTCTTAAATCGTCTATCAGAACCGACCCCTTATTCGTAATTAGGACACCAAACACCTTCGGTTCCCGTTTACTTTCGTAGAGGGTCTACAGCTTGTTCTCGTAGAGTTTTCGTAGAGGCTCTACGAAATTGTACTACATTTTTAATAATTATGGTAATTTGGCATTGTTGTAAAAATTTCTTTAATGGTGCTTTTTATTATTAGAAATTGGTACCTAACTAAATTTTTGTATTTTTATCACCCTGCAGAGTGCATGGTATAATTTTGTTTAATAGTCCGTGCAAACTGTGTCATTTTTTATGTCAACCCCTTTGGCAGGTTCGACTAGCCATAAATTTCATCTATATTTGATCAGACACGCCAATGGGCCAATAGGCATGTATGGGGTTTGCTTTACCCGTGGCTTTATCTGCATAAGCCTTGCAAACATATTTTTTGAGAATTTCACGTTGGTGTTTCAAATAATAGCCAAAATAACGACATTGCGGATCTGCGATCTACGCTCAAAACATCGATATATAGGGAAAGTGTCTAATTAGCCTAAATAAAACAATTTATTTCCTTATTTTATTTTCTACGGAGCAGGTTTATGTAATAGATCGTCTACTACTTGCACTATGGGATTCACTTGTAATGATTATTTTAGAAGATATGAACAGTTACAAAGATAACTATTGCAACGTTATTCGTGTCGATTTTGGCCAGTTGTGTTCAAGTGATAGTGCTGTGATTGTGACCGCTTGATCATACCTACTAATATCGATAAAACATTATGAACAAAAAGGCCACATATTATTTTCAAATTAATATTGTGTTTATATTTACACAGCTCTACAAAGAGAATCATGCGGTAGAATAAATCACGATATTTGCACAAAACTAATATCAAAATCAAGTGTATTTTATTGCAAAAATTAATAAAACTGCTATCTGTACCAGCCACCTGTTTCTAGATATATATTCTCACGGCTCTACTGATAGACATATGTCAAAAACACCACATTTCCACCTATTATTTGATTGTTAAACGATATTGTGGTTTTACTATGATTTTTATTTATCATAAAACATCGTTTTATTTGTAGTTAATTAGTAATAAAACTGTCAAAAATGACATCTTGTCAATAGGACGTCAAGATAATGTCAAATGCATTTGATATGCAACGGGTGATAAGAAGATGCCCACTATTGTAACAGGTAGGTCGTATCTCGTTCAAACAACACTACTCACCCAACGCTAACCGTTTTTTTTTCTAAAGATATATTGTAACCAAATAAGTACAGCGAATTTCTTGCTTAGAAATAAAGCATATCATTTTAAGTTTAGGCTTCAGGTTCAGGTTCGGGTAAGGTACTCTATTTTCCGCATTTGGACTCCAGTTGGTCTTTTATGCGTAGTAGTTTGCTAGCAGAGCCAGCCTAGCTCCGTCCAGAAGCGCAGAATCTTCCTGGGGTCTTCACAGGCTTCGCGGAGCGACCTCGGCAAGTTGAGGATTTCTATACGTTGTGCTAATACTCCCTCGCATTCCAGGATTATGTGGGTAGCTGTTTCGTCGTTGCTGAGGCATCCTCTACAGAGAGGGCTGTCCGTCGCTCCGATGGTGAGTAAGTGTTTGTTTAGTGGACAGTGTCCTGTTAGTGTTCCCACAAGGACACGTAGGTCCAATCTATTCAGATTTAGTAAGCGTTTTGTTAGCTTCGGTGATGTTGATGGGAGTGCCGTCCTTGCTTGTCTGCAATTGATTTGGCTAGTCCATCATTCGTTATGTGTATCTCTAGTTCTGTGCTTGGTCCGAAAGTTGAGGCTTAGTTTAAACATGTTTTATAAAGAACCTTACACACACTTCATCTTGGCAGTACAGAATATAGTCCAAAGCTGTACAAAGTAGAAATATAATTCTACTAATATTGGCTGCTACAATAGAGTGATGCGTACTCATTATGAGAAAAAAACTAAAAATATATCAATGAGATAGCTTCGTAGTCAGAAAATGTAACTTAGTTCCAAAATAACAAAATATGGGTTAAATTCAATTCAAAGTTTTCAGTGTTTTTAATCTGTTTTTTAACTATAACAAAATACAAAAAAAAATACAAAATACAAAATTATTTATTTGCCATTTCACTTATGATATATGTACACATTTCTGGCGGCCCCCGCACGAGGCAAGCCTGTGTCGCGGGAAGCCTGTTTACAAAGGTAACTTTAACAATACAGATTTAAAGAAACTGATACTGATACAGGGCAAACAAACAAATACAATAAGAAAATAAAACTAATCAATTATATATGTAGGTGATACAAAAAATTATAATTAAACAAATCAAGAGCACAAAATCTGCAAAAATATGCGTCACTCACTGATTACGTATGCGGAGAGCGGAGTTACTGGCTTGAGGGCAAGGAGAAAAGGGGGGGGGGGGGGGTAGATGTGCAAAAGAGGAGTTTGGATTATTTATATTATTTTCACTTACATAATGGAGCCAATGGAATAAAACCATAGTAATCTTTACCTTTACTTTAAGATGCTTAAGAGGTCTTCAGTGGCATCGTAGTCAAGGGTAAGTAGCCATCGTCTAATCTTTTCCTTAACGCCATATAGCGCGCTAGACAGATTGCAATGCTTTATGACCCGGCGGTAGATGAAAGGGAAGGCAAACCTACGGAAACGCTTAGCAAAGGTAGTTTTAATGACTGGAACATTGATTCTCACGCGACGACCCTTCGACGAGGCACCAGCAGATGTCTTATGAAAAGCAGTGACGACACCCAAGACGTAGAGTTGTCGTACAGACAAGGTCTGAGTTTCAAAATGTAGGGTAACGGTTGGGAATCTAAATGGCTTACGGAACATGACCTTAAGCACAGACCTATGAGCTCTTTCGAGTTTGATCATTATGGTTTTAGCAGCCCCGCCCCAGGCGCTAATGCAATAGCCCATGATGGACTGGCAAAGAGCTGAATACACGGTCATAAGAGTGTCTTTATCGGCGCCTTCACGTAGCAATTTCATAATGTGAATAAGCTTTCTGACTCTACCAGACAGAGCATTGACATGCTGGCGAAAGCACAGGTTTTCATCCAGATGAACTCCCAAATATTTAAACACGAGAGAACGTTCAAGCTCAGGACAAGAATGTGGACATGTATGAGATATATTTAAAGAGTCACATTTGTGAATACGCACAGATAGAGAGGTGGGAGGGCTGGAAGCACCTGTTTTATGGAAGCACACGTATTTTGTTTTGCTGGCGTTGAGTGTTAGTAAATTAGCGTCGAGCCAAGTAGCAATCCGCGCTAATCCTTCCTCCGCCAGTCGTGCTACCACGTCCCAGGAGTCACCCCGAAACACAAGAGCCGTGTCGTCAGCGTAACACAGTATCTGAGTCTGGGGATGGTCAGTAAACATTGATATTATGTCATTTATGTACAGTGAAAATAGAGTAGGACCCAGTATGCTGCCCTGGGGGATTCCAAAACATACACCCCGCGGTTCACTGGAATGACCCGCTACTGAGACACACTGAATTCTACTGGACAAATAGCTCTCAAACCATTGCAATGGGATTCCTCTAATTCCCATACATTCGAGTTTCCTGAGAAGTATTTTGGGGGAAACAGTATCAAACGCCTTAGCTAAATCTAAGAAGACGCCGATGCATTTTTCGTTATTGTCTAGTGCAGATGCAACAAAATCAAGGAGATAATGAACAGCGTCTTCTGTCGATTTGCCTTTTCTAAAACCGAATTGATACGGTGACAAGACATTGTTATGCTCTAGAAATTTGTAGAGTCTTTTATGAACAAGTTTCTCGAGAATTTTTGAGAAAACTGGTAAGAGAGAAATCGGCCTATAATTAGAGGGGGATAAAACAGGACCGTCTTTATGTATAGGGATCACAGAAGCAACCTTCCAGCATTGAGGAAACACACCCGTAGAAAGACTTAAATTAAGCACATGACACAGGGGCTCAATGAAGGAAAAACCAAATCGCTTTAAAAAGTCGTTGGAAAGGCCGTCATTACCCGGGGCTCTATTACTTTTCAGAGTAGATATTATAGAGCCTATTTCATAACAATCCGTCGGAGCCATGAAAAATGAGTTTGAAAAATTTGCGGAGATGCGAACCTGTGCTGCCAGCGTGTCCTGAGACTTGTCAAGTTTTTTAAGGATAGAGTTAGCAAGGGATTGACCAACACTAACAAAGTAGTCATTACATACATTTAATGACTCAGAGGGCGAAGGTCCGATACCCAGCAGGTCTGTAGAGTAGTCCTTACGTTTCGGAAGTTCACAAACCGTTTTGATAGTTTGCCATAGTCGGAATGAGTTACTTTTGTTTTTAAGGAATAACTCTTTATTATATGAAGCTTTGGTGTTTCTTATCATGGACCGATACTCATTGTGATAAGTGTTATAAGTAGCATGAAATAAAGGATTATCCGGATTCTTGTTGGCCTTGAGATGTAAAGCGTCTCTATGACGCATGCTTTTGATAAGATCCGGAGTAACCCAGCCATGATTGCTGGACTTTCGTCGACTAGTGGTGTGACTTATTGTATGGCGTTTTACAATATCTTCGAGCCTATTCGTGAGAAATGCGGCCGCCTCGGAGGCCTCTGTGGAGTTCAAGACACTAAACCAATCAGTTCCATCTAAATCTATGGCAACCGCATCATAGTCAGTTTTTGTTACTGTGTTTTGGCGTGACTTAGCTGGGGCAGATCCCTCAATACCAGCCATGACCAAATAGTGATCTGTGATGTTCGATTTACACACGATACCTAAGGCACGAGATTTTGCGCTAACGAAAATATGATCTACACAGCTACCAGACGACGGTCGTGTTAAAACGTTAATAATGTGTTTTAAGCCTAGCTCGGCCATAGAGCATAAGTAATCCTCCCGCATACTAGAAACAGAGTTGTCGTCGGGCAATATGTTAACATTTAAGTCCCCAGCAATTACAAATTTGTTTTTAGAGTGTTTTCTAATAATGCAGTCGAGTGAACACAAAAAGTTCTGAGTATTAGCAAAGGAAGGGGATCTGTAGAGGCCCAATATGAGTTGTGAGTTTGGTAGTTTGACCAGAAGTGAGTCCGCCTCAATTATGTTTGGTTCACTGACACTGACCTTCAAATCAGAGCGAACGTAGACGACTACACCACCCGCTTTGTTATTATTTTTAGAAGATCCATAGTGGGAGTAGCCTGGTATAGTTCTTATGAGCGGACAGGATCCAAGGTGACACTCCGTAAGTATTATAATGTCAAAGCGTAAAGTAAAACGACATAGAGTTACATAAAATTCGTCAAAGTTCTTTTGAAGACTTCTAATATTAAACGTCAACAGCTTTAACGTATGCTGATCTCCTAAAACTTTACTACATGATTCAGGAGTGTCGAGAAGGCGGCAGTGGGTCTTGAAGGTTTCGTCAAGTTCGGATAGTACTTCTAAATTGGCCATAGGTGAAAGATTTCACCAGGGTAAATAAGATCAGGGGAGTAAATTGACGCCGCCTTGCGTAGAGTTATCGTATTTATATAAGGAGGATAAGGGGGAATGGGAAGAGGATAAAAGGTAACAATTTCCAACTTCCGTAACGTGTGCATTAGTTTGAATTGAGCGTGTTTCGAATTATTCAATAAGTGATCTAAAAGGCTTCCTACGTCGATTTGAATGTGCGGAATACAGCTTAAAAACAATTCACAAAAAGGAAATTTACACATTAATAAAACTAAAAACAATAAGTAAAGGTATTGGGGAAAGAGTGAGTTATAGTGCAGCCGATTCGACGGGACGAATTTTGTCCTCCAGATCCGCAATGCCTCGCACGAGTATAGCTGGACTGCCTTCACGCTTACGCAGGAAGACCGATCCCGAATTCGTCCAACAAAACTTCCAGTCGGCGGCAGCGGCCCGACTTCTGGCCTCCCGAAATAACAGACGGTTTTCCTTCGTTAGTCTTTCGTTAAAGTAAACTCTCTTAGACTGATCATCTACGCCAAGATCATTGGTTGTAACGGTCTTCCGTATCTTTACACACTTAAGGAACTCATCGCGCTTACTTCGTCTTATTAGACGCATAACTATCGGGCGAGAGAATACAGTGGCGGAAGAGGTGCTTAGTGGCTTTTTTACTCCAGCGCGCAGTACCCAGTCAAGATCCGATTCTACGATGTCAGCGCCTATTTTCTTGGCCGCAACTAGAACAATATGCTGCAAATTTTCATTGGGCAATTCCGGGATACCGATAACCTCAATTTCATTTCGATGGTATGCCTGCGCTTGAGAATTCAATTGCTCTTCCAGTTTTTGGACTCGGTTTTTTAGTATCTCTGATTCCAAGGCGTAGCGCTCCTCCATCTCCAGTACACGTTCATCAGAGATGGTGACTCGCGCAACGAGCTGATGCATTTGCTCATTCAGGTTCTGCATCGCTGAAGAAACGTTGCCAAGCCTAGCCTTAAACGAACATACCTCCTCGCGCAGAAGTCGAATCTCACTAGTGAGCTCCTGAAGATCTGATGAAGGCAAACCCTTTTTCTGGCGAAACGTTATATTATTATCAGGAGTACCAGGGGTACCACGGACAGGAGTTCCTGAATTATCCCCGCCGCGCTTGCTCTCACACTTGCATTGAGGACACACCCAGGACACCAGTTCGTCAAGTCTAGGTGCGGAGCCGCCGACACAGATATCAATGTGGTAGCTTCTGTCACAGTTTGCACGAGTACAAGTGACGACGTCATCTTTAGGACGGAGCGCTCCAAGGCAGCCGGCGCAAGTAGAATTATTCTTCTTCGATGCCATTATTACCACAGGCGATCGTAGTTCGGGCTGCGGTGACAGTGGGGAGGGGGTAGGGCTACCTACTCACACCGTGGTGCGTAGCTAAATTTTCGGGCCAGTCGTCACAACCTCTATGGTCGAGTGGTGAAAGTGGCCGACTTCCGATCTGGAGACCCGGGTTCGAATCTCCACAATCCAACTGGACTTTTTCCTTCCTCCCTGCAATTTCTCACCCGGACCGAAGTTGTTACAGCCGAATGACGTGAAGAGAAGCACAGCAGCGCCACGAAGTGGAGAGAGGAAAAGGGGTACAGCGGCCCCAAAGCGGAGCACCTCCCGAAATACGCTCCTCTCTCTCTAGACACGCCCAGTGGGAGTAAACTTGCCGTCTAAACACCTTAGGAGTAAACGAGAGGGACCAACTAGGGTAGAGGGACCAATCACAAAAAAGATAGTAAAAAATCAGAGCAACGACAGACATGCGTCTGCCCTGTACAGTGGTCTCGCGAGAACTGGAACAAATAGTAGGCACAATGTTATTACGGCATACGGCTGTGTATGTAAACTGTCATCAGCAACATCAGCACATTCTTGACCGCAAAGCAATATTAACCACTGCGTTTAGAGTTTTAAGCGCCAAACATTCAAATGTACATTTTAAATGCATGATTATGGTAGGTACATGTAGTTTGAATAAAAAATTTGTATTTTTAAGTTAAAGTAGGTAACCCTAACAATAGAAACGTATGTCAAAAAATTGGTGTGATATCCTACTTTTGGTCTAAAGAATTCGAATATCCTTATTTCAAAGTAGTCATCATCATCATCAGCCTATAGCAGTCCACTGCTGGACATAGGCCTCCCCCAACGAGCGCCATAGCGCCCTGTCTTCAGCTTGCCGCATCCAGCATTTACCTGCAGTCTTTCGCAGGTCGTCATCCCACCTAGTCGAAGGGCGTCCTACACTACGTTTACCGAGTCGTGGTATCCACTCGAGAACACGTTTGCCCCAGCGGCCGTTGGTATTTCAATCAGACCAAGTAACATGAAGTTTTATTTCAAAAGTAGTCCCTACTATCAATGTCTAAAACATTGCAAATCTTACACACCCTACATTTTATGTTACATTTTGACCCGACATTTTAAACACTCGTATCCAACCCTTTAAAGGGCGACCGTTTAGTTTTCTATAAAGACTTGCGTCGTCATTATTTACAGCCCTTCCCGATAAGCCCTTAACAACAAAGCTTTTTAACATTTTAAAACTGCGACCCACAATGGATGATGCATTGAACTTTTTTTTTTCTGGGAGGATTACAAAAACTTCAATAAATGTTTTAATATTTAAAAGATTAACGTCATGTTGCTTGGTCTGAGTGTAAGTAAATATTTTGGATGTATTGTTTGTCGAAGAGATTTTATATGTTACATTTTTTGATACGAAATTGATAGAGCTCATTTTAAAAAAGGTAAGTAGGTACTCAGTGCCGCTAGTTCTTAGATGTGCTATTATGGTGATACTCACAGTTGAAATAACACAATCCTGTATGTAAGTACATCTTTTTTTTTAAATTAGGGGACTTGACTTTTTTTCTCAAGCGCCTCGAAGCGAACCATATTTTTTTTTTAATAGTTTAGTTCGAGTGTTCACCAATCAACAACTAAATAAGGATTAAACCTAGTAACCAACCTTATTTTGAGGACCGATGTGGTGCGGCGGTTGAAGGTCCGCCTGTGACGCAGAAGGTTGCGAGTTCGATTCCCGCCTCGGAACAAAATATGTTTGTACGATCTACAAATATTTATTCTGGATATTTTCTATGTGTAATAAAAATATCTATCTATTTAATGCATTATATTAAGTATATTAGTCTTTTAGTACCCATAACATAAGCACTGCTTAGCATGAGGCTAGATGATGTTTGAATTGTCCAGCATTTATATTTATATTTATTTATTTGGCACACAAAACAGAATTTAATCAAATATTATACAACTAGAAACACACAATAATGATATGTAAGCGTGCATAATTTTTTAATCACAATATTATTATTTTTCATTTATTTGTAACAGAAAAATTTTCACAGCTCTGAAAATAGACAAAACGTTCTCAATTTGAAGTAGTAAGTCTCTCAAAGTTTTCTTTGATATAAAATCTCAATCAAAAGAGATTAAGCCTAAGCCGAAAACAAGCAAATAATTATAGTAACGGGTAAATCCGCAGAATTATGCTCGGTGGCGAGCGGGGCTGCGCGTGAGGGGGTGGTCTAGTGATGTGACTCGCTGTATCGTTCATATCGATAAACTGAGACCTGTTTCACGATATGTACTTATTACCAAACATGTCACATCATATTTCAAAAAGCATTATTTTTATCCTACAGCAGGGCAAATCCTCTCATTTCTCCTCCGACACTTTTTGCTCTAAAGATGAAACAGGCCACGATCTAAGATGAGCCTCGAGCTCGTAAAGCTATCTCATCCATGGCATTTCACGTCGCCTGTTAGCGTTGAGTGGACTCCACTTTGTGGTGTTCATGTAAATTGATCATCTCTATAGTTCACTAATCCATGATTCAATTTCTTGTCAACGTCAATTCGGAGAGGGAAAAAGGACTATCTGACTCTTGAGAGATCAAATCTTTTGATTTGATCATTAATTAGTTAATCCGTGTACGAACGACCGTCTATAGTTCGAACAGTCGAGTTGAAATTATTTTTTTTATTCTATTAGCCTACCTACTAACTAAAATGGAGCATATTTGCTTACTTTTGGACTATTTGTACGTCTTACATAATCCATGAAACCATACATAACACATAACACGACACATTATATAATAGGTAAGTATAGAAACAAGAAAAAATTATATGAAGGAACCAGATAGGTAGCAATATTGTTTTACATAAGGTGCGAAAAAGTTCGCTGTCTCAGCATTATGTCGTTCTAATGAACTCTAAAGTTAATATATAAAATTCCCTCAACAATAAAATCACGTATCGATGTCCCATTTCATCGACACCATCCCACCACTACCTTCAACCCTTCAACAGCCGGTCGCATTTAATGCATTCATGATCTCTCGAGCGTGCGCAGGAACTGACTGCGGAGTAACTAATGTTGCCTGTTGCCCCTATGGCCCCGTGATACTATTATTTTTATAAACTTTAGTATATTTTTTTATTTATTCGTAAGGGGTCGTGGTGTCTAGGCGGACCGGTAGAAAGTCGTGAGTCTAATTACCATTCGACAGCTATATTAATAAAACGAATTTTAATACCCGAGAATTCCGGAGTGAAATAGGTAAACATAAGTCAGTAGGTAGATATTATGTAGAGTTCATCCAATTTGAGGTTTCGCGTGTTGATATAGCAAAAGCATTAATTAACCTACCTACAAATATGCAATGAAAACAAGATAGTAGTATTTTCTTTCTAAGTAATCTAATCTCGGAGTCTTCAAATGCTGAGTGAATAAGTTCCTTTTATTAAAGCGTGCTCTATCTTAGGCCACATATATTAGCATTATTCAAGTAAGATGTAGGTGAAACGCTTTACGCAACTTTATTTTTGTCAATAAACCGGGTTTTTTTATGTTTTTTGTCGCCATAATGTCTTGAAAACCGATCAATAACCGATGATACACCCAATTATTTCAACA
Organism: Eupithecia abbreviata; assembly: GCA_943735965.1. Lineage (NCBI taxonomy): Eukaryota > Metazoa > Arthropoda > Insecta > Lepidoptera > Geometridae > Eupithecia > Eupithecia abbreviata. Next base: position 1,506,785 of record OX030979.1, on the reverse strand, counting down.
AAGGCATTTTATTGCCAAAAACATTTAACCCGTTACCGTGACGACATTATTCAACATCGAATTCCATTCAGCCATGACGGAATCAACATTTGGTGTTAAAACGCTGCTTTGAATGTTTGTTTGTTCGTCAATCATGCGGAAACAAGGGCAGTTGTAGGGTTAAAAGGGTCTTGGCGAAATATGGCGAGCAGCGAGTAAATCAATCCAAAATCTTGGATCTTTACATTTTTTTATACTTCGTTGGGTAACAACGAGAAGGTAGGTACAATATTATTTGACGTTACGCTTACACATTACGTTTATAATGCGTCCTAGTTATGTCTTATGCGTCATAAAAAGGTTAGCCCAGATCCCAGGTACCTACTGTTTGTGAATGAACTTGAAACAAATGTATACAAGTACATATGCCAGAGGGGGTTTTGTTTACTATCGGAACACTACTCAGAGTAACTATACTAGTACAGCTCAGCGTATCTACTTGGGCTAATCGCTCCCGCCTATGGAATATGCCGCGCCCGCCCGCGTCTAACACCCGCATGTGACGTCAGTGCGTACTTCGCAGATAGGCAACTATAAATACTGCACGTGCTAACTCTTCAGAAATACCAAAAAAATATATAAAATAAATAAAACTAATAGTAATATAGCATGATATTTGCACAATTGTTCAGAACCGATATCGGCGGTAATGGTCTTTCTAAAAATAATTCCTACCGTAATAAAAATTGATAATCGAGGTAATCCTTATTTGCACTAGAGGTGGTTGAAGTGGTTGCCCTGATAAGCTAGCAGATATAGCAAAACTATTCCTATTGGTCATGTTTTGAAGCAATTTCGTGGTGCGAAATTGGCCGGATGCACCCTTACTCGGTATGACTGGTCCAAACAATTTCTTTTTTACTGTTAATTTAGGTAAATTATTGGAGAATAAACGTGAACAATCTCATGTGAGCAAAGGACTTTGTTTTTTAGAGACTGCATGTTTGGAACCTTCTTAAATAGTCATCCTACTCGTAACTTTGCATGTCACAATTTCATCTTACCTAGTTAATGAGGCACTTTTCAAACTTTGGGCTAGTTACTCGCAGAGGAATTTGAAAAAGATGAAATAATAAAATCACTCGCCATGTTATAGATAGAGTCTGCAGATAATTGGAATCTTAGCTTTTAACTATTACTTCGCTTATCGAAATTTGCACTGCCATCAAACTTATAAATGCCAGCAATTGGGGCATACTGCACCGCACTTTTTGTCGCTCATTCTACACATTAATAGTTTACGGTAGGTATATTTCTCTTCGATCCATTGAGGTATATATTTTTAAGAGTATTTAAGTATCACACTCAGAACAAATATCAAAATGCTTTATTTCCTTTAGGCTTTACAGGACTCTTGAATACTTCATAACATTTAAATGACATAGTAAAAACTAGGAAATGAAGTGATAGAGCCCTGCGGTACACGTGCACCCATTGTAACTACAGAATCTAAAGATAGTTCCCAACAAGCCTGTAAAATAATACAATAAATAATGTTGGACAATCCACACAGTACCCACCATCTAGCCCCTAGGTAAACTAAGCTTGTGTAATGGGTACTAGATTACTGATATAGAGGTAGCTACATCATACAATACATTAGATATATTAGATATTTTTTATTATGCATAGAAAAAACCAGAACACTCTGAACAAATATCTGCAGAACGTAAAAAAAATTGACCTGAGGCAATTGTTAGGAACTTAGGTATATCTCATCTCTAAAATATAATAATAAATAAACAAATCAATCTGAATCGTTACATAAATGTGATTTAGGTACTTTACAAAAACCCACTTCAAATTCCTGAATAATCACACATGTTTTTGATAGGTCAAATAATTATCTTTCGAGACTCACATTTGAGGAACCTACATCGTGATCACGATCGATAGAATAAATGCAAGAAACATCGACATTGGATAACAATTAGTAAGATATCGCCTACGAACCAAGAACCGAAAACATAGGTTGCAATATATTTTTGGCAACACTATTATTTCAAAAAAATTGAAAAACTGGCCTACGATTTCATCCTTAGTTTATTCCTGAAAAATTGCGCCATCTACTTCCTGTTCATAGAACAGTTTTTGCTCGCATACAGCACAATATTTCATCTACTCGACACTAGATGTCACTAGTAGTCGTAGCACAACTACTCGTTGATGTAGCAACTCGAACATTAATTTGATTCATAGTCAGTCGTATTGTACTGTTCTGTCAATCAGCGCTACCAGAGCAAAGTATTTACTACTCGGCGCTAGATGTCTCTAGTAGGTCACTAATTCCCATTAATTTAATAGTGTTGCACTGTTGTATATTAAAATACACATAAATTGAGCACAAATAATCTGATTTTGACTCTGATTTTTTAATCCTTTGTGTAGTCTTAATTTCAAAATATTAATAATGTTTTATTTTTCTAATAATATTATCCAAAAATGATTTGAAGACAAGAAATCTTATAATATTTATTTTAATTCCGTTGTTTTTATAGGCGCGCCGTCGGCGGCGCGGCGGCGGCGGCCGTGGCGGCGTTATCGTTTTATACCCCATCACTAGCTAGGAGGGTGGTGCCGCCGCGCCGCCGCCGCCGCTGCCGAACGAACCGAATGAATGTAGTGCTTCGGTTTTTTTAAAATATTTTGTTTACTTTTGTCATTAGTGAAATTTGTTTTTATTATGTCTTTACTATCAATCAAAAGATCTGCTTAAATAAGTAGTTCCTAGTGTGTTTAAATTTCATCAGTATTTTTTTTATAACCTATTCGAGATTAGTCATCGACGTAAGATTCGAGAGTAGACGGTGTTTGAAAGTGGAATCTCTGTTGCATTTCATTATTTATTCATTTTGCTGCATATGCAACAATTTGCTCACGCCTCGCACATGGATACATTATTAAACTGGTGAGTAAAGATTATTATTAGAAATTCTGCTACAGGTCCCGAATGGTTAAACTGAACTACAAGTTCTTGCCTGATTTTCATTCAACAAGCTACCCCTATACTTTTTTGGCATCTGCACAGAAATATGTTATAAAACTGCATGTGGACAAACCAGAATCTTGATATGAAACTCCTCCATTTGCAAAGTAAAGTTCTTAACAAACTGAAATTACTTGATATTTTTTTATTAATACATTGGTATAGATACTTACATATTGAAGGCAATACTTGCACCTTCAAAAACAATTATTTGTTGATCTGGAGTAAAAAATTTGAATTTTATACAATTTTACGTATAACATTATCAACAAGATTCTGTGATTGTATATTTTTGACTAATCCTACATTAAACATACCCCAATTTAAATAGAACACCATTGCTATAACTACATTATATTCATTATGTGCAAGAAACAAAAACTATTTTTTTTTATGTCACAGTTCAACTTGACATAACACACCTCGATTCTAAAGAGTTAATAAATTAAGTTATGTTTTAAATGTCCCTTAAAAGCAAAAATCATTTGTTAGAGGCTATTCAATGTTTATTGGCTTAGATCAGGTATGAGTATGACTGCCAATAAAGTACTTACTCGCAGTGTCTTCAGTTATTCTGTAATTTCATGACGCATGAAATTACATATTACATATTTACATATTTTATAAATTAAACAATACTTACCAAAACACTTATGACAAAACTTAACGACACCCACAGACGACACCAGACATACAAGCACTTAGTGCCAGGTGTAGGTTGCAAGCACCGAATTTATCCCTATGTATCTCTGAAAAACCATCCATGTTTCCAGCTATCGCTGCCAATAAGGAAACAGATTACATATTATTGATAATTAGTCAAATTATATGTCACAAAAAAGTACCAAAACATACCAGAGGTAAGGCAGCCTTCCTTTAAGGCTTCAGCTTTTCTTTAAGGTTTCCTTCTGTGACCACAAATCCACCTATCAAGCATGCTTATTATGGCAAAACCCGCTTGTATGGGAAATGCATGTCAGCAGTGGCCATGAGTGGTGAACAGTAAATGATATTGATTTGCTTGTTCACTTTGTCACCTATCTCCAGATTAGATTGAGAACCTAAATGTCCACACTGTTGGGCAAAGGCTTCCTCCTGACGGTTCTGAGCCAGTTTCTATCAAAGGTGTCTAGTTCATCGCCCCCATCATTTCTTCGGTCTAATGAATGATACATTACACTGTTTGGATGATCTTAGGTCTTCGGGCATAATAATAATAGTATACTAATAACGAAATAATTATGTCTATTACCTTCTCACACCCAAACTACTTAAAGGATCATAACAGAATAAACACTGGCTATATATTTTATGGTGTGTCAGTTGTTTTTAATTATGGTAAAACATGCTTGTATAAATGTGACATTTTCTTGTAATATTTCATTTGTTTTACTAGTTATGTAGTTTTATGTTCAGTGATCGCTCATATAATAATTTTATTTGATAATAATTTATATATAAAATATGACTTGTCTAAGTGCTTATTTTGTAAGCCTAAAGAAATAAATGATTTTTAACTATTTTTTGCTTTCATATAGTACCTTCAATGTCCACTATATTAAGTATAAATGTATGTGGCCTATGCAGGTAGAATAGTAGTTGTACCTACTCTTGTTTCCGCACTTAGACTCCGATTGGTCCTTTGTGCATGGATGCAGGTAGAATAAGATAGAAGGCTGCACTTATGATTTTTTTATTATTTTGACATAAATGTACAAGGTATAAATTATAAAAGAGAATTCAGCATTGAAGTCTTGCCTTGAAGTGATTAAACAGCATTGAAGTGGATGTCTTGAAGAAATGATGAAATGCAAAGTTAAACATTAAAAGATTATTTACTATGTAAGAGGACAGTATTTTGATTGTTCAACAGAGCTGAAAGATTTTTATCGAATTGACGGCAACATAATTCTGTTAAAAATATTTTATTATCTACTAGTTTTTGCCCGCAGTTTCGCACGCGCAATCTTTTTCAAGCCTGGATTTGGCCTGGATCCTTTATTTATGATATGATGATACAGTATAATTAAATAGTATGTGTCAGTCATCTTGTGTCCATAACAGAATAACAAGCATTGCCTGCTTTGAGACAAGACAAGTATGATAAAAAACCTGACGAATTAGATTGAGACCTTCTTTCATACAAATCCACACTTGAAATAATAACTTCGCATTGAAATTAGTATGGCAAAGAGCATAATGCCAACATTTTTATTTTGAAAGGGAATCTTACGTTGCGTAGTGCGGGTGTATAAGGTTCCGGAACTAGAAAGAAACCCAATCTTAGACTAGATTTCCGCATTTAAGGGCCGCTTCGGGAGGGATAAAGATTGGAGACAGAGACCGAAAACACAGAGATCTGGAGCCCAGTATTTGTAAAGACAGTTAATATTCATTCCTAGGTACTTTGTATTGTTTGATATTTGAAACGCAAACAAATATTTTCTATTATTTTTTCTATTCTAAAAAGGAAATCGAAGTTTCTAAGGGATGGAACCTAATAGGTTTTGGTAGGTACGTACCTACCAAGTTTAACTGCTTAAAACTAGATTTAATCAAGCTTAGATGACTGAGCTTGATTTATTTAGATTATTAAGCTTGAACAATTTAATCTAAGTATGTATCTATAATTGATCCCTCATTAATTGCCTATTTAGATAAAAACAACTACCTTGGTTTAAGGTTTAATCGCTTCTATATAATTTATAATATTGATACATAATTGAGATTAATAAATAACTGATAAATAATTTTGATAATAGATGACTGGTCCTCGTCCAATGTTATGAATCACTGATAATGATAAGGTGATAATGATAACACTGATAAGACGACCAAATAGGTGTGCCTTTAGACTAAAATTTGATAATGCATTATCAAATTTATATATAATATTATCGTTAAGAAGCCGATGACTAAAATATCATGCGGATCAAATAGGTATCAAAGTAATTGTGTATTGTATTTTCTTAAAATCTGTATGTACGTTACACTGTATGCATAAATTACATAAATACAATGTATGTACAGGCAGACACATACATTGTCTACTTACTGTGTAATGTATTTGCAATCAACGAGAATTATTGTTGAACACGGTTTAATCAACTACAAGAATGTAACTCGGTTCTTAAATGCTAGATAATTTCATAGTTAAGTCTTAGGGTCGGTACATATCTGACGGAAAATGCGTCGAGCGTATCGCGTCTATTCAGTCCCAAATGCAGCCAAAAAAAAAAAAAGAAACATTGAGAAAGGGAAAAAAAAAAAGATATTCCCACAAAACCCAAGGACCGAGGGGTCGTCACCCCTCGAGTTGACGCCGCCGGGGTAATGAGGCCAAGCCTCGAGGCCCCTCTCTGTGCCCCCACTAGGGCCGGAAAGAAATGTATTGATTGACTATTCAGTCAAATTAGACCTGCCACATTACGCGTCTAGTCAGTTCGAACGGCCCGTACACAAACGATCTCCACCGATGTTACGCCTAGTCTGAATGCATCATACAAAATACACGTATCGCGACACGTTACGTCCACTGACTATGCGTTGACGGAAACAGACGCTGTACGCTTGACGCACTAACGCATCATCGGTTGAATGTTTTATTATATATTTGCCTGTTCTGGCGTAACGCGGCCGATAAAACGCGACGCATTATCCGTAAGATATGTATGTACCGACCCTTAACACTTTGACTGCGGTTTTTTTTCGACGACTGCGATCTTTTTTTTTACCTAAAAAATTCGTGCTACCGCTCTACACAGCGGTTGTGTTGCGCCGCACATGCGTTTCGTTCGAAAAATATTACAGCTCTGCTGAGTCACAAAGATCTGTAATTTCTCAGCCGCTGCGCTAGTGTGGATTTACGCATATTAGTCAATTGTAGAAAACCCATACCGTGCGTTTTCAGCACTCAAAGTGTTAAGTTTTTTTATCCATGCATTTTTTCAATTTTCTTTTTTTCATTGGTCTACAAATACAGACCATAAACAACAAAAATGGTGAATTTAAAGTTGTCGTGCTAACACGTATAAAAATGTCAGACACTTTTGAAACTTGGTCTCTTCGTGTAAAAATATGCTAAGTGACACTTGTGGTACTTGATCTAATTAATTAATTTAATTAATTAACAAACAATAGTATTCTACGCGGGTTTTACATGCATAATTAATTAATTACATAATCAACAAAAATGCTATGAACCTAAATAAACCCGAGCAGAGTTCAAACCCCTCGATGTTCTTTTTGTAATCAGTTAATCACACTAATCTTATATGCGAAAGGTCGGATGTTTAGATGGATGTTTTTTACTTGTTCACGCCAAAACTATTCAACATATCAGGCTTAAATTAAAAATGTAAAAAATTCGATAGGAACAACACGCGCGAAGCCACGTGCAGAAACTAGTAGGGTCCATATTTGTATCAAACCTATCAGGGCATTTATGGCGTTAGTATCTATACTTATGGTATGGATTACTGGATATTTAGTCATTCAAGGACTTTCAAAATTACCACTAAATGACCTCATAATTTGCTTAATGATGATTCTATGCGTCAATGTTCTTCCTAAATAAAACGAATAAGTAAATAAGTATGTTATTGATACTGACCCTGATATTCAGGGACGGAGAAAACTAATTTAAAAAAAAAAACGAAAAAAGAATGGGAGCCTTTGCCCTACAGTGGGACAAAGCCACTTCATCATCACATCAACGTCTTTAGCAGTTCACTACTGGACATAGGGAATTAAAAAAAAAGTTTATTTCTTTAGGCTTTCAAATAAGCACAAGTCATATTTTATACTATTCATTATTATAAAAAAACAATATTTTTATGTTCACTTCAATTTTTTGTCCACCAGTGGAAGCAGTGAAGTGGCTTTCCCGACTGCGCCTCATTAGCTCTTTAGGAGGTTAAGGAGACATGGATAAAGTTGGCTAATAATTATAGTGAATTTACGAAATAATCTCGCAAACAAGTACTTAATTAATTGAAAACTATATAAAACTTGACGTGGGCCTATCTTATTCACTTTTTTTCGCAAAATGAGAGGGCTAAGGCCTTAACACTTTGACTGCGGTTTTTTTTCGACGACTGCGATCGTTTTTCTAACTTAAAAAAATTTGTGCTGCCGCTCTACACAGCGGTTGTGTTGCGCCGCACATGCGTTTTGTTCGAAAAATATTACGGCTGTGCTGAGTCACACAGATCTGTATTTTCTTAGCCGCTGCGCTAGTGTGGATTTACGCATATTAGTCACTTGTAGAAAACACATACCGTGTGATTTCAGCAGTCAAAGTGTTAAAAATGGATCTGAAGACATTGCCGGAATTCAGGCGACTGTTAGTCTGCTTCATTCTTCAAAATAGAATATAAAAACATTTGTTTATGACAAAGAATTAACAAAAGATACGCTTATTGAATAGGTAGGTAGGTACATGTATAGAGTTGTTAAAAAGGCTGTTTCTGTTGAATGCTGAAAATATAAAAATCGGTAATACCATTTTGTTGCCTTAGGTAAAACAGATCCTAACAAAACTATTGTTGTAAAAATACCAAGTCTCGTAATACTTCTGCCGTAATGGCTCCTCTACATGATGGCCCAGCGCTGGAACAGCGAGATGGCCATGCGATGGTTGAAACTCGACACGATGGCGACATTCAGTTGCGATTAAGTTATTTTCCAAGTTGTTTGGCCCACTACCTTTGATGTGTGGACGAAAATCCGACATCGTGGCCATCCACCGCCATCCCGCCGCGTCATAAGCAATCCGACACAACTGCGCCCTCCACATGCTTGCCCATCTTAGTGGGCTAGTATGATGGCCCATCGTGTAGAGGAGCCATAAAAAGCGTTGAGATCACGAGAAGATCCAAGTCCGCTATTTTATTACCTTCGATTATGAAGTTTGCAAATAACCTACTCAAAAGTTATATACTAAAACTACCTAATTATACCTAGGTGATTGCCAATTTCATAGTCGAAGTTGTGTATTATGTTAGTTAAATATCTAATAAACATATCTTGCACATGCAATAAACGATAGGTACTTTAGTGGACTACAAAATACTACAAAGTGATCTGTTTACTTTGTAGTTTTTTGTAGTCTGTGATAGTATGACACGATGACTTGTACATGTACATTTTAGAATATTTTAACTTTACAATAACTTTAAATAAATACCTACTTGATTAACCCTTTTTTATATTATTTTTTTCGGCAACCGATGTGGCGCGGTGGGCGAAGGTCCGCCTGCGACGCAGGAGGTTGCGGGTTCGATTCCCGCCTCGGAACAATTATGTGTACGATCTGCAGATATTTGTTCCGGGTGTTCTGGTCGTTTCCTATACATGTATAATAAAAAATATTTATCTATGTAATGTATTGTATTACCTATGTATATCAGTTATCTAGTACCCATAACACAAGCATTGCTTACCATGGGGCTAGATAATGCTGTGTGAATTGTCCAGCATTATTTATTTTATTTATATGAATAAATATGATTTATATTTCTACATGTACGTAAGCTTAAATGGGTAGGTATTATTAGGTCAGTGTTATGAAATCTTGGTCAATCATCGATCTATGCTTGAGTACCGCTTTTCTATGACATTAACGTCACTCAATCATAGATACTGAGCAAGCTTTCATAATCCGGACCTAAATGTTATTGTAAATACACACGACAAACCCTTTGATCGCCACTGGCCACGTTAAAACAGGGGCCGATTTCTGCTAACAAATAACTTTACTATGACAATCGTATAGTTGCAGAATCGTACATAGATGAGAGAAACTATGAGTCTAATGGAGGAGCTATACGGACTTATTTTGCGTAATAATATAAACGTGTATATCTGCGGGTTGACCGTCACTAAATCAACATAACGTACGTTTTAGTGAGACACTTGAATAATGAAATTTGTATTTAGTATTTTAGTTTTAATTTTCATGTTTCTTTTTGTTTTAAATTTAGTTTATACTCTTTTTTTCTTATGTCATTCAAATTGTTTTAGCGTTTATTAATTTGATTTATAGTGATAGTCATTTTTTTATTTTATACAAAGTAAATCCTTTATTGGCCTTAAGTTTAGTAATTAAGTATGTTAATATTAGTTTTAAAGGCTGTGGATTTTGTTTCTTAAATAAATAAATAAATAATGATTGATAAATGATTGACGACCGATGTGGACGCAGGAGCTTGCGGGTTCGATTCCCGCCTCGGAACAATTGTGTGTACGATCTGCAGATATTTGTTTCGGGTGTTCTGGTTGTTTTCTATGTATAATAAAAATATCTATCTATGTAATGTATTGTATTATGTATATCAGTTATCTAGTACCTATAACACAAGCTCTGCTTACCTTGGGGCTAGATAATGCTGTGTGAATTGTCCAGCATTATTTTTTATTTATTTTATTTTATTTATAAGGAGTGTTTGACCAACATTTTTCATAGATGTTGATGTCACTGTATAAGCGCTTAGAAAGTCTTTGCCGAAAATCCAGACGGTTTGACGTAAATAAGACCTGTTTTAGCAGGAAAACCGACGTTTGTTTGCAAAAAGGTATTCATTGTCTAATTTGATAAAGTACCTTCCTTATACCACCCTAAACTTTGATTATCTGGATGGGCAAAAAACGACCTTCAGTTTTTTATGGTTCCGGTGCCATAAAAATCGTAACGATTATAATTCGTTGATTTTCTATCTGTGGCGTCACAGCCTGCACAAAATTAAAAAATCTATTAATATTGATTCGATTCATCTGGCAAAATCTTAAGTCTCGCAAACTCGAATTAAGTATTTAATTGGTTTCAAATCGCCTAAACCAATTAATCGATTGAGTTTAACGCTATTTTTGTACAATTGTAAACCTAGCTGTTTTTATTGCAGACCTGGCCTGAGACTTGCTGAACGGACCTGCCTGGTCCCCTGTGATATTATTAGCGAGATTGGTGAGTACCGTAAATTATATAGTTTTACATTATTGAGTATTGTACCTATATTTCATGCGAGCACAGCAACCCGGCTTCGCACAGGTAACCAGTTGATACGATCTTTCTAAGAAAAGTTATTCCGTAATACAATATTTTCATGTGTACACATGTGTGTGTGTGTGTGTGTTTACAGCGGGACCTGGTTCTGTCCCGGTTTCATCTTCAGTATCATTCTTTACCTACCCGACTTACGCGGCCCATACCAGCAAAAGCTCCCAATCGGCATGATTTTCTTCAACAATTATCGTCACATTTCAGCCAACTCATAAAAACCTTAATAAATTATACACCCAACTCTTATGAACCAATAAAACTTCTGAAACTATCATGGTTATTAACACTAAAGTCATTTAAAACGGGATATTTACCATGAAATATTGGAAAACTCAAAAATCAAATCATGGTAAATATCCCGTTTTAAATAACTTTAGTCTTATGAACCACTCCGTCCATTAATGAAAACCGTACAGAAATCTATTCGTTATTTCATATACACGGCTCGGCGGGGGACTTTGCTTGTGGGAATCGCATTTGACTTCTTTACTGAATATACTTCATACCTACTTGACGAATGTCCACCACCACTGCTGCACTGTGATACGGTCGAATCGAAATCTTCGTCAAGTAGACCAAGACACCAATAAAACTTTTGAAACTATCATGGTTATCAACACTAAAGCCCGTGTGCCGAAATATTGGATAACTCAAAAATCAAATCATGGTAAATATCCCGTTTTAAATGACTTTAAGATACCAATAGTCTATTTTTTTATTTATACAATACAATATATAATACAATACAAAAATACTTTATTATACATCAGTTACAGATACTTATAAAAGACATCACACGATACAAGTACAATGGACGGCCTTATCGCTTAGAAGCGATCTCTTCCAGGCAACCTTTATTTATATTAGCCCGGAGTGTCCCACTGCAGGATAAAAGCCTTCTTCCCCTCCTACTCATCTCGGTCCTCAGCAAGGAGGGTCCACTCTTTATTGAACGTCGAGCTCATTCCGCCATCTGCGCCTAGGCCTTCCACGTAATAGTTCCAATAGTCTTGCCAACGAAAAAACTGATCAATGTCCTTCACTTCTCGGTCTACTTTTCTGTTATATACAAGAAACCACACATTTGGGAAATGCTCGATCGGATCACCTTATGTCTTTAATTATAATTACATACCATGAGACTTGTGTAATTCAAATAAACTGGATCGCCTCGACGATTTACATCATCATGGGCTGATTATGAGTAGAAATATCAATATTATTCTAATGACCCGTCATAATTACCATAATAACCATGGCTTTAGGTATTGCCATTGATGAACAACAAAGTGCTTTATTAGACAAGCGAACGACAAACCCTTACTTGATCAGATTGTTAATTTCGAAAATTTGTAAATGGAACAAAACCAAGCTTTTTTATCGCCTGGATAATCTGATATTTTGTAGTACCTAAGCCTTTTTACAAAGGATTGTTTGACAATTTAAAAAAAATGAATTTATTTATTGATAATTTTTGCAACTCTGAGGTTTCTTGTAGAAGCCAATTGCTCTTTAAAAGATACGTTTATCTTGTCTAGCCTAGTTGTGGGCACAGCGAGTTTATTCATATTTCTAGTATTCAAATTATGTATATCGCTATTTTTAGGGAACCGATTAATATTTTTATGATCAAACAAGTTTTCATAAATATGTTGACATAAATTCAAAGAAATAACCATAATGACAGTAAGTAGTCATTATGTTTTAGTGATTATGTTTATTTCTTTGAATTTATCACTCAGGGATTCTCTGGGACCCATATTATAGATTGCACGAACTGCCCTCTTCTGCAACACAAATAATCTGCAGCTTTCCCCCACAGCAGTAAGCCATAAGACATAGGCAATACTATGAAATACATATGTAGACTAGATCAGAAGTAGTATTTTAATGAGATAGGTATAAAAAATCCACGTGTAAGATATTATTTACCATATCAGGATGTGGTTTGCCTAAATTTAAAATGATTTGAATTGGTATAATGACTGATTCTGCAATGAGGAACTGCGACAGATTATCTGATATCATGGATTTTTTTGTGATGTAGCTTGCGCCCGCAACTTATCGCACGGTACCTGCGGTTCGGTACCAGCGTAAAACAAAAGAGGGAAGAAGTATAGAATAAAGATTTATATATTAGGTTATTAATTTTAATTTGTTTAAATAAATCGAATATGGTTTTTGTATCATTCCTTTATTGATGTCTGAAATAAACGTATTGAATTCTTAGAGAATTCAATCAATTGAATTGAAATTAATGTAATCTAACCTCCTTTACGGTATTTAAGCCACCTAACAAGGTGCCAATCAGGTTCTTTTCATATTATTTCATCCAGATAACAGAAAGGAAACGTATTTATATTTACACCATTAACATAATGGTAACCGTTTGATAATAAAGTTTATTATCATTTGTCAGAAATTTAATTAAACAGTTCTTTTGTTTTGACTTGACGTTTCCTATGAAATCATAGGCACTTGTTCTCTACGCCAAGTAGACAGACGTAAGACTGCAGTAGCTGCACTATACTCCGGTCTAGATATGTAGTATGTATGTAACATTTATGTAGGAAAACCATCGATCAAGGTATCCGCGGTCCCGATACCTGATCGAAGAGGACAACTTAACAAAGAAAGTTACAATCAAATAATAGAAACCAATTAGAATAGAATTTGTTCCCCTTGGAGTCGAGACCCTAGGTCCGTGGGATACCGAGGCTCCGAGAGTTTAAAAAAAAAATCTGACCGTCTCTGTTTCAAGCGACGCGTGACCCGAGAGCTGGTGTGGATCTGGCGCAGTGCATCAGCATTGCCATGCAGCGGGACATTGCAACCAGCGCGCGTCTTGGTGACGCTTCCGACTGGTATTGATATGGATCGTTATGAAATCGTTTTGAACGCTGTCCACGCTGCGTTGTGGTGCGGCAGCGCTGTGGGATGTGGTCCTATATTGTTACTCCGTCAAGTTGTATCTTAGAGGATCCAGCTCAAAGTAGCTATTGATGGTAATCGTGTCATAGAGACCTTGTATCGGCGGTAAATCCACAGACTAAACTAATATCAACACAACTGCAGATCTTCCGTATCAACAGTGGTGAAATAGCCTTGTCCAAAACAACTACATAATTCGGATTCTTAATAAAACATTTGCAAACTTGCGTGAATGCAAGCGATTATTTTATTGGTTGGTGATTTTGAATTTAAATCGGGATCATATGTTTAGTTTTGTATATTGTAAATTCTGCTGTGAGAGAAAACAGACTTGTTATTGACGACCGATGTGGCGCGGTGGGCGAAGGTCTGCCTGCGACGCAGGAGGTTGCAGGTTCGATTCCCGCCTCGGAACAATTGTGTGTACGATCTGCAGATATTTGTTCCGGGTGTTCTGGTCGTTTTCTATGTATAATAAAAAATATCTATCTATGTAATATATAGTATTATGTATATCAGTTATCTAGTACCCATAACACAAGCTCTGCTTACCATGGGGCTAGATAATGCTGTGTGAATTGTCCAGCATTATTTTTATTCTTTTATTTTTTTGTTATACTCGCGACAATAAGCTAGCAATATGTTACGGGGCATACGAGAATGTACAATATAGTACATGCGAAGGTAATGTAAATAAAATTAATGCCTAGTTTTATCAATGACGCGGGGTCAAAATTAAAACCCATCAAGGTATTGACAAAGGATTCCGAATATCGATTGAAATTTATGATCAAATTGGCCCGTTATATAACATTTTAAATCTGGGAAGAGAGCCTTACCTTAAATGTATTTGTTTCGAGTATATGCGATGGTAATGTAAATTAAATTAATACCTACCAATGACGCGGGGTCAAAATCAAAACCCATCAAGGTATTGTCGCAAGTTAAGGTGCTAGCTAATTGTGTTTGTCAATCTCAATGTGCTCGATGACGTTGCGTGTGACGCGGTCGTCGATAGCTCGGTGGGTCTGCGCGAGCGCATGCCAGTCGCACCAGCACTACCGGCGGGGCCGCAGTACCGCGCGAAAGTCGACCTGCTTATTTATTTTTTATATTCACGCGGTGTCCTGAGCGCATTCCTTCTTGTATAAACGGGCAGACATTTCCTTGTGGACGGGGCGCCATAGCATGTAAGTGTTTATCATTTATTAATAAGAAGTAAACAAATAGTTAATATAATGATTTTAGTGTTAAAAAACTAAAGATTTTGCTCTGTTTTTAAGTTTTCCGGGATAAATAGTAATCCCTCGTGAACGAAAATGGTATATGATCACCTCGGGATTGTTTATTTATATACAATAGAGAAATAATTATTGAAATCGGTCCATAATCCACGGAGCAATCGATGAACATACATAAAAAAAATACAGCTGAACATAAAACCTCCTACTCTTTTGTTTTTCGTCGGGTAAAAAGAGGCAGGGTTGAACAATGCCAACATTCTTTGGAAGTTTTAATTGAAACTATTTAAGGGTTTTACTCGATCAGAAAACCTTTAAATAGGTTTTTGTTATTATAGTGCGTAAGACCTCGCACTCGAGCTAATCTTTGAGAAATTATGTAAATATAATTATTTTTGGGATATTATTTAACAATAAAATATGTATACATTACCATTTAAGTAATAAATACTGTAATAGTTGTTTCGCGTATGTTTACTTATTTCTCCCGTTTCAACAGGTTTTATTAACACCGTCGTGGTCACGGGAGGACTACAACCTATTTAGTTTTGTAAATAAGTGGTGCTGCGGCTCACGTAATAGGTAACTGAATTTAATTAGATTGTTTTGAAAAAAAATACCCAATTCGAATCCCATAATTTTACACTGTACTTATTCCTTGTGGAAGAATTTTTTATTCAAATTCTAAATAAAAATACAAATTCCTTTATTTTTTTAGGTTTACAAACAAAGCACTTAGACAAATCAAATATTCTTATTCTATAAATTATTATCAAATAAGAAATAAGGATTCAGTTATTCCGTGATCATGGCGCATGAAACTGTGCTGAAATATTGGAAAACTCTAAAACCAAATCATGTTAAATATCCAGTTATAAGTGACTTTAGTGTTAATAGCCATGATAGTATCAAAAGTTTTATTAACACTTTGACTGCGATTTTTTTTCGACGACTGCGATCTTTTTTTAACCTAAAAAATTCTTGCTGCCGCTCTACACAGCGGTTGTGTTGCGCCGCACATGCGTTTCGTTTGAAAAATATTACGGCTGTGCTGAGTCACACAGATCTGTATTTTCTCAGCCGCTGCGCTAGTGTGGATTTACGCATATTAGTCACTTGTAGAAAACACATACCGTGTGATTTCAGCAATCAAAGTGTTAAGAAATAAGGTGTTTTTGATTTTCTGTTCACTTAAATGTTTGTCAACTAGTGGAAGAAGTAAATAATAATAATAATCGTTTATTTCAGGCACATAATACAAAATTAAGGACCCATATCATAGAGAATAAATTAAAACAAAAATACACAAAAAATTAAATTAAAAAAAATTAAAAAATTAAAAAAATTAAAAATTAAAAAATTAATTAAAAAAAAAATTAAAAATTAAAAAAATTTAAAAATTAAAAAAAAAATATATAATAGTATAATGTGCGACAACATCGGGATCATTCTGCAAGGCAAAAACAAATCGGGCCCTAATTGACGACGTAAAAGAACATACATAAAAAAATACATTAAGGCTGGTGTGCATCAAAAGATAAACGGACGGTTTCCATCTTCTTCGGTTAATTTTGACGTTGAATGTGTGAAAACTGCTGTCAAAAACCGCAATTAAAATGTAATTGCCCGATCATCTTTTTGGTGAACACCAGGGTCAGCCAATCATAGAATCTGCTCCTCTTTTGTTACCCCGTCCGTTGAAATTAAATGCTTTTTAGATAGCATAGGTTTTTACCTTATTGAAATAATCATCGGAATCGGACGACTATTTCCTATGATTAGGTACCCATTATAAACAAACAGTTATTAAAATTGTTATATTACTAGAAAAACAGTAATTATACTTTACTAGATAGTAAAGATTTTACACGGAGATTATCACAATGTATTGCTAATTTTTATTTGAGTTATTTAGTTAATTGAAAACTATCGTAAGACATAAAACTAGCGTTTAGATCATCATAAAGCTGATAATAATGTCAGGTCTTATTCAAACCGTGATTATGAAGATCAATTTCATTATTCATCATCAGCCTATAGCAGTCCACTGCTGGACATAGGCCTCCCCTAATGAGCGCCATAGCGCCCTGTCTTCATCTTGCCGCATCCAGCATCTGCCTGCAGTCCTTCGCAGGTCGTCATCCCACCTTGCCGGAGGACATTATTATTCTGGAGGATTTCATTATTATTTGCCGCCAATTTTATCAATCCAGATTTTTCTTACCTTGAACTCGATGTAAAAGCGCTTTTGTAAGCTTTTAAGTTGATTTTGATTAAATAACATCATACTAATATTATAACTGCGAAAGTTTAGATATTTAGATGGATGGATGTTTGTTACGTCTTCGAGCTAATACTACTAAACGGATCGGGCTAAAATTGCATACTTTGTATCCCATAAATCAGTCTCCATGGGATAATCTTTAATAGTTTCCTTCCATAGAAACAACGTGCGAAGACGCGGGCAGAAACTAGGTCTTATGTTTTTTCAGCGGAAGTAGGTAACAACAAAAAATTACTGAAAATACGTACTATAACGTGAGAAAACTTGAGTTTGATGTTGGACCTTTGCAAATGCAATATAAAACTGAATTTTAATGTCCTACTTAAAACAATTATTTGTTTTTTAACCTTAGTTAAAGCCAGGTTAAGTCGATAGGAACGTTTCTATTTACCTATACCAATTTTTTTCTAGAATCATAGATTTTTTTTGTAAACAAACGCATTACGATACAAAAACAAATGATTATTGTTGGAACATTTTACGACACTAATCGCAGAAGTTCGAAACAATTTTTCAATTAAAGTTTTCATTCATAATTTCATTCGTATTTGTCCATTTTCCAATTCAAATGCAAACTTTTTTCGTTGCACATGTGCAAATTAAGCATTGTTGTAGTTTGTGTTTTTCTTTTTAATTATTGCCTTGCACTGACCTAATTGATTTCTGTGATTGTTATCGGTTTGTGAACAAATGCATCTATATTTATTTATTATTATTTTATTTTTAGCCTATTATTTTCCTGGGCAAAGGCCTCCCTTTTCTCCTTCCACACCTCGCGATCCAACGCTGCAACAGGCCATGATGGAAGTTGCATGCATCTAATGAATGAAAACTTTTCATTCGATTAATGTGCTGATGATCACATAATGCCTATGTTGACATAAAATTTCTTAGATTCTACCTAGAATCCTGGTACGAGTGGTTTTGGAGTGATTTTACCTAATGATTTTGTACATTAACTCTAACGCGATAATGGGTGATCTAAAGGGTGATACTATGAAATACAAATACGTAGATCCGAACGATGTATTCTGCACGAGTCCGTTAAAAGTTTCCGTGATATTAAATAAACATTAGTACTTTTATTGATTCTGTACAGGTACAGAATCAATAAAAGTATTGTACGGGTTTATAGTGTCAATATTTTACCTATCGTTGACTTTATTCAAGGATGTCGTAATATAACGTTAATTGTTGTATGTCCGGCTTTTTGACAGACTTCGAAAGAAAGAAGAGGTTTTATGTTCGGCTGTATGGTTTGTATATTTGTCGTTTTCATTGATTCGTCACAAGCCTAACACTTAGTAAATAATTGATAATAAAAATATATAATTATATAGTCCTATAGTGTATGATAACCAAAACGATTTTTAGTTATAATTTTCTCATGTGAGGGTTTTTTCTTTTAAATAAATGATGCTAGACAATCCAATCCTCACATAATGATCTAGCCCCAAGCTTAGCAGAGCTTGTGTTATGGATACCAGATGACTGATATACCTAATTAATAGAATACATTACCTAGATATTTTTATTATACATACAAAATTGGTGTCATTAAGTTTATTTGCCAAATCCCCTTATCATGACCACAAAATAATTGGTTTTGGCAAATAAAATATATTAAGCCAGAAAAAAACTTTGAAATCCGGGTTAGGTATCATACCTACTACACATATAGGTATCTTAGTTATCTTCAAATACCTAATATTCAACGGCATTGAACCCGAGAATAATTGATAAGATAATCGTATCATACCTTTGCGTCTAAAAATCTGAATAAATTCACTTGACATAACCTCGGTCCTCTAATGCCCTGCCCTGCTGTGGGGATGGTTATCTAGGGTAGAATAGACAATACTGAAATCGCATCGTCATACATTGCGTACATTATTGAAGTTGAACGAATGAATTCCAAATACTTTACGCATTCGATGACAAAGTGATGTAATTTTTCTCTTTCCCTAGGCAGTATTTATGCAGGAGGTTGCGGGTTCGATTCCCGCCTCGGAACATTTGTGTGTACGATTTGCAGATATTTGTTCCGGTGTTCTGGTCGTTTTCTATGTATATAAAAAAATATCTATCTATGTAATGTATTGTATTATGTATATCAGTTATCTAGTGCCCATAACACAAGCTCTGCTTACCATGAGGCTAGATAATTTTGTGTGAATTGTCCAGCATTATTTAGTATTTATTTATTATTATTTATTTATGTCTTTTTTATGAATGTTCGGCGATTATTTGTCAAATATAGACCGATTTTGAAAATTCTTTGAAAATTGTATGGGTAAATAATCCCATAAAAGTTATATTTCCTAGGAATTAGTATTTAAAAACCCAATTGATAAACAGTAAAATAATAATAAGGTATTCGAAGTCGATTTTTAGTTTTTTAAATACAATCAAATCTTCTTTGTTTTTTTGATAGATCATTATTTGTTATTAAGTAGGTTAAATAACTTAGTTACCAATGCCGTAAAGCCTAAGCACTTGTCAAAGAATAACTTATTATCAACATTACAATTTCTTATCCTGAATTTTTATGGTAGATCGTAAAATATTGAACGAATTTACTTGAATTATTGCACTAACGGCACGTAACACAATTTTTAACCGATTTCGCAAAACGGTGATGTTGTAGTTCTTTAATAATTGTAAGAACTTAAGAACGTGTCATTCGTAACTTTAAAAAAAACGTGCGGTTTGCTGATCAAATTTAAATCCATAATTAATGTTGAATATTCTTATTCTTTTTCGCATAAAGTTGATAAGGGCTATATAATTTAGGGGATTATATTTTTTTAACAAGTCGGTAGCTTGTAAAATTATCAGGTATCTATTTATTTGTCTTCATTAATTTAAATGACTTATGGGCTTAAACTACTGTGCAGGCCTAGTTAACACGGAATACGAAATTTCGGGTGACGAATCCCACGTACCGAACCGAACCATCCAGTTGCTTCGGACGCGCCTCTAACTGACACCTTTCGTTTCGGATATCTAAGATATTTTTTCATAGTATGGATTCATGGTATTGCATTCTCGTGCTAGCACGGAGATATTGATAGAACAGTTTCAACCTTAAGACTTGACGTGCGTCCCTCCAACTGCAGTTTCTTTCATCAATGATAATAGAGTAAATACCAAAACGTGTATTTCTGTGACGATACCATTCAAATCAAATGCGTTTATTTGTAGTATAACATAAATATGTACATAAAAACCGTTACCTAATAAAAACAATACGATGTAATATAGATTATTTAACTTAACCATTGTCACAGTGAAGCGTAGTTCAACAGAATACGAGTACATAATGTTTGGTTGTTAACCTCTTCTGTTCCGATACATTCACCTTCGTTAAAAGATTAAAAATAAAAAACCTTCAAAAGTTCATTCCAAAAATAGCTCGTCCTATCAGGTAATATAACTTTAGGCAATTTCATGTAAATCATCCTAAAGCAAGGTTCTACCTATTTACCAGGGCGCTATGGCGCTCATTGGGGGAGGCCTATGTCAAGCAGTGGACTGCTATAGGCTGATGATGACCTATTTACCAGAGATCAGAATAATTCTAAGGCTTTGAAGGGACTAAACTCTAGACTCACATCCCATTGTTTTTTTTCATCACCTGCTGCTAAATCACTCAAAAATTACCTACGCATTGCTTTTCCTTCCTTCTCCATTTTGTAAATCTCTCATCTCCTTTACTGTAAATCGTGATATACAATTCAGACGACATCAAGTATGTTCGACATCGTGAGGTGTCTTGTCTAGACAAAGATAATTTATGAAGAATCACACTAATATTATAAATGCGAATGATGATTGTATGTTTTTACGCCAAAACTACTGAACGGATCGAGCTGAAATTTCGCCTTATATTTAAATCTGTGGACTATACCACCATGTGTGGACCATGTTACTATTCTACGGAATTAAAACCAAATATCTTATCAGCTGGTCTTCTTTTTTTGCCATTGTAAATGGTTTCTTAAAACTTCGACTGCTGAAAACGCACGGTTTGAGTTTTCTACAAGTGACTAATATGCGTAAATCCACACTAGCGCAGCGGCTGAGAAAATACAGATCTTTGTGACTCAGCAGAGCTGTAATATTTTTCGAACGAAACGCATGTGCGGCGCAACACAACCGCTGTGTAGAGCGGCAGCACGAATTTTTTAGGTAAAAAAAAGATCGCAGTCGTCGAAAAAAAACCGCAGTCAAAGTGAGAAATGTCATTAACAAAAAATGTGAAGGCCGGTCATATTTAAAATTGCAGTGAACAGGTGCGCATTGCAGGAAGGTCAGTAAATCGATCTCGTGATAGTGGGCCTATTTGGCTTTCATGTTGGCTAGCGTGATAATAATGTGTACAATATGTAATAACTGTAAATAATCATGACAAAAAAGAGAGAGAAATTGTCGAATACACACGAAAAAATACATATAACCGCCTCCTTTTTCAAAGTCGGTTATAAACTGCTGTTTGTCAGTCTCTTGCAGTTACTTATATATAACTTGTAATTACTTGTCTAAGTGCTTATTTTGAAAGCCTAAAGAATAAATGATTTTGACTTGACTTTGACTTATTAATTAAGTATCAAGCACCTCTACCTGAAAAAAAACAGGTTATTTTTGTTCACGAAAAATTTACATAACTACCTACTTTTAATAAGCAAGCTTTGTATGCGTTATTTTTAAACTTTTATTTATAAACGTTTATTTACTTATAGTAAAAGTAAAACTAGGTAAAACCACAATTAAAAAAAAATCACCAGCGATGTGAATCTAATTGGTGTCTACTGGGGACTTGAAATACTGGGACCGTCAAATTAAATGTTTGTACGACTACATTTACATCAATTAATGAAGACCGTGATATTACCATGACAAAATATCATGGTCCTCGGTTTATTTTAGTAAATAAGTTATTCCTTGTCGTAAGTTCAAGTTTTGTAAAAAAAATGTTATACACTTAAAATCTATAAATACTAAACGCAAAATATCACCAAAAAAATCCTCACTGGTTGAACTTCTAACATTGGACCCTGTATAATTATTAACCGAATCCGCGACCCGCTGCGTCCCAGGCGGACCTTATTTATTTATATTTCTTGCACGAAAATCATAACACAAAACTTATTCTAGAAATAAAACTTTTGAAACTATCATGGTTATTAATACTGAAAGTCATTTAAAACGGGATATTTACCATGATTTGATTTTTGAGTTATCCAATATTTCGGCACAGTTGCATGCGCCATGATCACGGAGTAACTGATATTATTGGATAACTCAAAAATCAAATCATGGTAAATATCCCGTTTTAAATAACTTTATTCTAGAAAATTTATACAAAGGCGAACTTAACCCTTAAAAGAGTTCTCTTCCAGCAAACCTTATTGGGAGAGAGACACAAAGTAAAGAGAGAAGTGGGTACATGTGCATAAATAAAATTAGAAATAGATAAAAAAAAAAAAATTAACTTATTCATACGTTTACCTTTGCCCACCGCGCCACAGAGGTCGTCAAAATGAATCCCGGTTAGGTTAAAGTGAGGTATAAGACCTTCGTTCGACATTGTTAAGTAGGTATCAAATATTATTGTTATATAAAGTTTTTCACCTTCTACAACGAACCCTAGCTTTTCACGAAAAAAGATAATATTTATTGCAAGATGAAACTGCGTTGACGTACATACAAAAACACAACGTCGTGTTTCAAAGAGGTCACGGTCCCAATTCTTTTCTTCATGTTATATTCACACATGGTTTACAGATTTTTCACCAAAACAAGTTGGCAACTGAAAGGTTACGGCCACAAGGATTAACTTTTTCTTGCTCCTACTTATTTTGAATTTTATTTTGTATGTATACCTATATTTATGATCAACAAAAACGACAAACATTTAAGGCGTTAGCTACCAGGCTTCGATGCGACACGAACTGACTGCTGAATGGTCCTAAAATGGCATTTTTGAACCACGCAGCAGTCGGCTAGTCCATTAACACTTTGAGTGCTGAAATCACACGGTATATGTTTTCTACAAGTGACTAATCTGCGTAAATCCACACTAGCGCAGCGGCTGAGAAAATACAGATCTTTGTGACTCAGCACAGCCGTAATATTTTTCGAACGAAACGCATGTGCGGCGCAACACAACCGCTGTGTAGAGCGGCAGCACGAATTTTTTAGGTTAAAAAAAAGATCGCAGTCGTCGAAAAAAAATTGCAGTCAAAGTGTTAACACCCTTGCACTAGGTTTTGTTCAGGCAGGTTAAGATATAAAACTTTTGAAACTATCATGGTTATTGACACTAAAGTCACATTTAAAACAGGATATTTACCATGATTAGATTTTTGAGTTTTCCAATTTTTGTAAACATGGTAAATATCCCGTTTTAAATGACTTTAGGTTAAGATATGTCATACAATGCGTTTGTTGCCATCAATTGAAGTAATTTATTAGAGCATCACTCCACCGATGTATTTAAATATTTCCTATGTTACTCTTTAAAGCCTCGCCCTAGGTACTAAGGAATTCGAAGAGTGTTTTAAGATTTTTCAGAACAATCATATTACTTTTGACGTTTAAAGCCTCCACACACAGAAACCGTGACCGGACCGGAGGCGAAGGCGTGCGAGTTGTAACATACGAATTTATATGAAAGACTACACCTACACATACACCGCCGGGCGGTGGCGGGCGGCGCGGTGCCCGTAAAATCATATGATCAGGGTTGGAAAAAAAATCAGTGTTTTTTATATTTTATAAAACAAACAGTTCAAAATGTTCAAAAACTAGAGTTTTTTTTTTACCTACTTTGTACGTAAAGGTATGAATATCAAATCAATTATAGCGAATAATAAAATAATCCATTTCTAAACTATTTCCTAATTCACATTAGTAAAAATTAACAAAACGATAAATATTTACTTCTGTTGCATATCTCAGTACCTCTAATCTAATTATTAAAAAATATTATTATCATTAATCAATACAAAACACTTTACATACACCTTGTATGTAGTGTTGTAGGTAGGTAGAGAACTAGAGAGAGCGGGGAATAGGTACCGTACCCACTAATCCAGTGAATTACTTTCTTTCGACGGCCGACATAGGGACTTTCCCTGCGGGACTTTACTGGCGGGGAGTTACCTATGCAGTGCATAAATTCCATAGCCTGTCTTCGGTATTTATACACATTCATTTGCAATTAAAGGTAGTTTTAAACCCTGTTTTTTTCTTTATGTTTTAAACATTGTTTTAAACTGTGTTTTAAAACAACTTGTTTTAATCATGCCAACCCTGCATATGATACAACCCGCACGCCTTCGGTCACGGTTTCTGTGTTTGGCGGCTTTTAAACTGAAGCGTTCTTCTGCTAGCCAGCACGAACAAAAGTCTGTAGAATGATATGATCTTCCTGTAAAACGACTCCAACATCTCGTTTCCCAGGCCAACCTAACTAGCACGTAGTACACCCTGCTAGATAACGAACTAGGCTCTGGTGAAAATATCAAACAATCTTCATAATTTGATAACTCATTTATTTTGCAATTATTTTCCATTACACTGGCAGAAAATTGTCCAACCAGACACATTGCCATTAACAAAGAATCATCAAGTACAAAAGTCTGTAGAAAGATATAATCGTCCTGTAAAAGATATACATAACTCATACATGCTACGTTTGCAACTTGATCGCTACTGACCTTAAACTATGCTAGTACACGTTATTATAAGACAGGTGCAGTATCGTGACCTATGACTTTGTTTTATTCGCTACTCAAACGAGGCCGGACAGTAATTGTGAACTCCAGAGCAATATTATAGTATAGTTAAGTGGTAAAAAGAAACTAGCTATTTCAATACTGCTGTTAACGGCATCGCACGCGTTTTTGTATGTACATATAAAAAGTTAACTATTTCGTCTTGAGTCAAATTTCATTATGATCTCTTCAGTGCTTTAGAAAATTTATACAATACAATACAAAAATTATTGTACACCATATCCAGATCACATGATATGACAACAAGAGGGATAGGTAGTCAAATTGTCTGTATAATAATAAGCATTTCAAATTATATTATATGATTTACTAGCTACGTCCCGCGGCTTCGCCCTCGTGGAAATGTATGTATCTATGTTTCAAATAGTTTATAAAACTTCCTCTTGAATCACTATCTATTAATATCAGCATCAAATTAATATATAAATGATACTAATATATATTTTTATTTTTTAATTTGAATTAAAAAAAATAAAAACATTGTCTTGTTTATCAGACAGTTAACTTAATTAGAGAATTTGAAGGTAATATTGATATAACAAATTCCATTTTTACACTAAAGTCATTCAAAACGGGATATTTACCATGTTTAAAATTGGAAAACTCAAAAATCAAATCATGGTAAATATCCCGTTTTAAATGACTTAAGTGTTGATAACCATGATAGTGTCAAAAGTTTTATCCATATAAACACACTATTTTAGGATCCACTCGATTTCGTAAACTACGTGCTTGTTGCCAAACGCAAATGAATGTAAAATTTATAAAATTAATATCGCTGTACGAATTCTTGTGAAATGAGACCTAAACTCAGGTCAACATATTTTATTCACATTCAAAAACTTTATTTCTTTAAGCTTACAAAATGTACTTATTTTGTAAGTCTAAAAAAATAAAATATTTCACAAGAATTCGTACAACGAAATTCATTTTATACATTTTACATTCATTTGCGTTTGGATATTACACAAGAAAATTTTAATGCTATAAATTATTAACAAATAAGAAATGGGGTGTTTTTTATTTTCTCTTCAATTTAAATGTTTGTCCACTAGTGGAAGAAGATCAAACATTAAATTACTTATGTTTAGAAGTTAAATATTCTACGTCAATAATGAATGGTAAATCTGTTGTTTTAGATCTTGTACACAGTTTCTACAGGTGGCACTTCACATGGCTACTTGTGTTCGCTATTGGGTGTTTGTTGTATTTGGCAAAATATATGACGTTCAGACGAACATGCAAAAAGAGGCAAATACGACCAACCCACATATGGCACACAAATAACAAACACACATTTGGCAGCAAACTGAGCAGAGCGCAAGGTGCCGGCCATTGTGTGGACGGCTTAATGCGTATTTGCCTATTTGACTGCTTTGATGTGCCTCGAAAAACCGACAAGCGCACGGGAACGCGTATTTGGTATTGGCCTTATTTGTCAAATAGGCAAATAAGGCGAACACTTTGTCAAATAAACTGTCCACACATGGTAATTGTTTGCCAAATACACAAATAAAAATAGCCATGTGAAGTGCCACCATACAATAAATTGATTTGAATATTTGAAAGATAAGTGAAAAAGAAACTACTAGTAGATACATTCATATTTTTAATTGTTTATTTTTTTGGTTACTTTTGCTTTATGCATAGGTTAAAGTTGATTCATTATGCGTAGTTTACAGGTTCTTTGGCATTTGCATTTGAGTTCATGGGTTATTTTTTTATAGATGTGGAATTATGATTTTGTGTTAAAAAGGATATTTTATTTAAGTTGCACAATAAATAATTTCTATTAAGAATTTTAGTTACCCAATCTAAATTAATTTGAGAAAGTACCTATGGTAGTACAATGTGTAAATCTGAAAATGAATAAAACTAATGCTGGACAATCCACAGCATCATCTAGCCCCAAGCTAGGCAGAGTTTGTGCTATGGGTACTGGATGACTGATATATTTATACAATAAATTATATAGATATTTTATTATACATTGAAAATAAAATAAAAAAGGTTGCCTGGAAGAAATCGTTTTTAGCGATAAGGCCGCCGATTGTGCCACTAGATTTAGTTAGTATTAAGATCCATTATTTTTATTATTTTCTTTGTATTTGATGGTGCAATAAAGCTATATTGTATTGTATTGTAAATACCGAGAACAACTGGAACAGATATTAACAAATCGTGTAAACATTGTCCCAAGGCGGGAATCGATCCCGCGATCTCCTGCGTCGCAAGTGTTCCTACGCCGCCGCACCACATCTCGGTCGTGTACAAAATTAAAGAAGTTCTCATATTTTAGTTAAAGTTTATAAATAAAGTTTGATGCCAAGGACATATTATGTAAAAGGTTCCTGTTGAACAATGTGTAATGTTATGTAATGGAAACATCTAAAATTGTTTAGCCTTGAATTCCGGTTTCGCATAAACATACATTTCGGTTTCGTAAAGTACTGATCTGCGTAGGTAAATATTCAAATTAAAAACCAAGCTAATACTATGCCAACAATAACATATCCAAAAAATAAGGAGATGTTATAGATTTTCAAAATCTACGAAAACGTTTGTAGTTTAAAGTTGCTATACCTAGAAACGACAATACAGGGAACCTAGTAGGTACATTTTATTCCAGAATTTAATTTTACCATTTTTCATTCATTTACCATTAATGCTGGATGGCAACATACTCGAATCGGTATTGATGATCAGCTGAGCTACCTCTAGATTATTTGCAGCATAATTTAGCAAACATTTTAAAGTCATTTAAAACGGGATATTTACCATGATTAGATTTTTGAGTTATCCAGTATTTCGGCATAGTTTCATGCGCCATGATCACGGAATAACTGAAGGCACTCATAAAACCCATAAAAACTCGCAGTGCCTTCAGTTATTTCGTGATCATGGCGCATGAAATAGTGCCGAAATATTGGATAACTCAAAAATCAAATCATGGTAAATATCCCGTTTTAAATGATTTAGTGTTAATAACCATGATAGTTTCAAAAGTTTTATAATTAATTTTGTTCTATTAAATACATACTTGTTTCTTTTCGATTGATAAACCTACTTTATATCATCTAGATCAGGTGTCAAAATGCACTGATTTAGCAAATGGAATGGTCGCGTCGCAGAGCGGTTGCCCCATCCTCAAGTTATACAATCGTTGATATACACTGATGATCGCTGCATATCGATGATTTTGCGCAATTTCGCCACGCCACCGTCACCACTGTGACAGCCACGCTTTTTGTCACAGGCCATTGATTTTGATCGAGGATCAATTAAGTACAATACTAAAGAGTCTGAAACAAGTTGATTAATATCTAAATCAACTTAGAGTACTTTTAGCATTCTTATTCTGATGATTTTATTGTCCAAAATAATAGAATATTACTTTCGGTCTAGACTATAAAATGATGTATGAAGATAAAACATTAGTCTGATAATAAATAATAGAAACAAATTCGAACTAGTATTTACAATTGAGCTAACTGCAGGCTGTTGTAATCAATCTACAGATAGGTCTACTGATCCATAACAATACCAGTTGGAAGCGTCCCCAAGGTGTTGTCTGCATTGCCCCACTGAAGATATATTATGTTGCCTAGTACATCAGGTGACAAAATCCACTAATTTAGCAAATTAATTTGAATCTATAGATGAACTATCTGGTAGATTAAGTCTAGCATTTATTTTTCCCATTTTCAACCAAGTCAGAATTTCAAAATGTACGTAATTAATTTATCAATTCAGAGTTTCCATATTGGATGATAACTTCTTATTCAAACATTTTTTTTAAACAATTCAGGAAACATCAAAGATTTGTAAATAGGAAATTCGTGACGCAAAGAAACTTATTAGCGTGGTGCTAATGAAACTTTTGTCCTTCATTTCCTAACAAAATCAATAAGTAGGTACCAGTACCTAAATCATCGTTATGGGGTAAAAAAATCTCTATTTGTTGTTAATCAATCATTTCAAGTGACTGAGAGATCTATTCCGGACGTCGAAGGGGTTATATCGAGGCTAAACTCGTTAGCAAATACTCGCTTAATTATAAAACCAGTTAGTACGCATTTATAAGTAGACAAAGAACTTGACCGTGGTTCCATCCAGTATTGTAAGCAAGAAAATTGGTCTTCCGTGTTTGAACATGTTTTACACGAAATTCATGTTTTCAGGGTGTGTAGACCAGATTTTACATCTTTGTAGAGACACTCCAAACTATGCAAGCTGCCGACAATTTGAAGAAAACTGCCGGCTGCTTAAAATCAAATCACATTTATTTTAGACACAGAAGTTAATATTCACAGTCCATATAGCGAGACATATAAACATACCCAGAAAACATTAATATACACTAAAATAGAAGACCAGGGCTTTGGTACGATCTGCTCTACCATAGCACATGCTGAGTGGAGACCGTTTTTGTTAGTTTCTCTGATAATCTAAGTTTAATTTATAAGAGTCTCTGTTCTGTCTGACAAAATAAAATCTTTTTTTACTTTCAAATATGAACTTTCTCCAGTTATGCATGAAGGGGAGGCTGTATACAGCCTTCTCCTTCATAATATTCGACACTGAAATTTTGCCCCAAACCGCCGCTTGGGCTGTGTTAGCGACTTTGGTGTTTAGACTGTAGACTTCACTTAGGGAATCACAAGAATTATTGCCGCAAAATCGGTCTTAACATAATTATGATGATTTTGACGACCTCTGTGGCGCGGTGGGCGACGGTCCGCCTGCGACGTACGAGTTTGAGGGTTCTATTCCCAACTCGGAAAAATTGTGTGTACGATCTACTGTATTTGTTCCGGGTGTTCTGGTTGTTATTTATGTATAGTATAATAAAAATATCTAACTATGTAATCTATTTTATTAAGTATATCAGTCATCTAGTACCCTTAAGCCTTAGCTTGGGGATAGATGATGCTGTGTGGATTGTCTAGCATTATTTATTTATTTATTATATTTATAAATATGATAAAACCTTATTTTCGCCACCTATAATAACCGTCTTCTTTAACAATGCCAGTTGTATGTTGTGTGTGATGTGTGGCCTATGTGGCTATTTATAGGTATATCTCAAGCCTTAAGAATGTTCCAGAAAAACCTGACTCCGATTAGTCAATCCACGTTATTACTACATAGTGCGAAACCGAGAGATCTCGTTGCAGTTGCAACACGTTTTCCTTGCAGTTAAAATGCAACGTAATATTACTTTAGACCACATAAACAAATCATTACTGAGATCTGCCCGTAATTTATTTATAAATTTACCATCTCATCCTGTTTTTAGCATTTAGTTGAAAAGTCTGTGTATTTTTTATATCATTATTTCGTTCTGATCCAAATCGATACTACGTCGCCACCCAAAACCATTTATCTAACCTATAACCGAAGCACAACACGATTTTTTATTTGTATAGAGGCTTGGGAACGCCACATTTATAAATACAAATATACAAAATCTTTATTTGAAACAAAAAACTTATTATTTTTAGATAGGGTGCAATTATGGGCTGACTACCGCAAAAGTTAAAATACTAGGCACTACCTTATAGTAAAATAAAATGAAGTAGGTAAATGTAAATATTATAATTCACGTTCACTATTGCATTGAGGTAACGCAATATTTTGAAGAACGAGAACGTTCCATTTGACTTGAAGTGGGGTGGTTACCACGTGGTGGGCAACTAACTGGTCACTCCACCTTCGCCATCCTTGACCTCAACTCACAAGTTATGTATTCGCTAATAGATAATATCTAGTTTATATTATAGCTATGACTATTTATGCCTCTGTGCTTTACCAAAAAACATTTGGTGTTTTTACACCCTGAGCACAATGATTTGGCGTGTTTTAAAAATCTATAAAACGACTTCATGGATGACATTGTCAGAACTGAGCCAAACTAGAAACCATAACGAAAGCACCAAGCTTTTAAATAAAAAAGGAATCATGAAAATCGGTTCACCCAGTCGAAAGTTCTGAATAACAAACAATTTAAAAAAATACAGTCGAAATGTGAACCTCCTCCTTTTTTGAAGTCTGTTAAAAATAGGATGTTTATACGTTTCGTGTGGTATCAGATGGTGGAACCGATTTTGCCCAATACCGTCTAAATATAGAGCTTATACCACACCAGACACAATACTGGAGGCTTGCATAACTGACTATTGGTGAAGCTTCATACTTGCTTTGAGACGAGCTAGCTCGATAGGTCAAAGGCCCGACCACGTGGGATGCACTGGTAAACATTATCAAAGCTCCCGCTTATGCTTAGATTCAAACATAAATCCTATTGATTATATCAGATCTAGTACCCATAAAACAAGCTCTGCTTAGTTTGGGTTTAGATAATGCTATGTGGATTGTCCAGCCTTATTTTTTTTTAATAGGAGCGAGTTGATTCGTTCTTGAAATTTTCAACAAAACACATTTTCGGCTCGTAAATCTTTCATTATATTGCAACGCCTCTGAAATAATGTAGTTAGATATTTGTGGAATATTTTCAGTAAGTTCAAACTTACGCAACAAACTCACAACGTCGTATTAGATTATAAAGGACAACTTCTACCAGTGGAAGAAACATGTTCTTCTACGCTCAGTTGGAAACAGAACTAGTCTAGATCTAAAGTAGCTAGTATAGAGTATACTGAGTCTAGACCTCGTACAGCCTTAAGCGCAGTCTGGCAGTGGGTCAGTGGTTCCGCAGGGCGCGAGTCTGGCGCAACTCCCTTACGTAAAGCCTGCGCCCGCGCACCACGGATCGCACAGTGAAAGTTGCTATAGAACATTTGAGACTAATCAGTGGCTCCTTTTTTGGAGTGTTAATTACTTTATTTCACAAAAAAGTAGACTAGAACATATTTTAAAAAACTGTCTGACTTTCTTAATTACGTCGGCTATTGAACTCTGGCAAATAACAAACTGTTCTGGCTGCGGTCTCGTTTGTGCGGTACTAGAACGTTACTTACCATCACATAGGTAAAACTTACAACGTATTTTCTGAATTTTAACGGAATTTCAGTGTTAAAACATTTATGTACCTACTAATTGTACCTGTTGATTTTCAATCACTAGTATCATGATTCTCAGCAAAAAAATACCAAGTTTCACTTCCCCAAAAAAAGCATTGTCATCAATCCGTACACAACAATTGAAATTACCATGCGGATATTGTCTATCGTGCCGTGCTGAATGGTTATTTAGTTCAAGTGTGAGTGCAAGCTAATTTCACCGTAAAGAGCAGGTCAAGGCCGCCGAGACGTTGTGCAACAGATGTTAAACAAGTGGCCCCTGCCGCGTCATCTCTGGGCGTCGGACCACTTGCTAATGTGCCAGAGCACTGGGGAATACGAAATCAAAGCAGTATCGTGATTAAAGTAGGGTCGAAACTACAGTGACTTCTAAAATGATAATTAAAGGCAGGTAAAATTTTAAAGTTCGTGATGGCTACTCTACGCTACGCCTTTACGGAACTGCTGGTCCGATGAAAACAGTATTTTACAAATATGGACATTATTCCTGAGTTTTCTTGCTACTTTTTGTGTCATATGAAGGAAGGTGCAGTCAGAAATTAGTGAAGCGTTCTCTTGGATAAGATATGACCCTCGTTTCCGATTCCGGGTCGTGAAGCCATTTAATCAGTCAGATGTACCATCTTCCACAAAAGCCACACCCAATAAAGTATCAGGATAATTGATGAACCGAACAAAGGAGGAAGTTCACGAAAAACATGATGGGTATTATTACCATCACCAATTTTAATGAGCGAATACTTGCATTTATAATCGGAGTCCAATGAACCGTCTTGATTCTGCCGGGATGTTCCGGTGGCCGTCTCTCAACCTTGCCAGCGCACGACACGTTAATTATCGGCCAAGTCATTGACGTCTCGTTTACACCTCATATCCCTTGATTGTTTTCCTTTAATAGGAATCGCAGCGAACTTGACTGCTTCTATAACTCGTAGAGCAGTTCCCGCAAACACTATCGGTTAGCTGAATATCGAAGTTTACTTCAGGGAACGTGACAATAGAAAGTAAATTCCTACGTGACGTTCCGATGTTCGTACGTTGCTAATAATTAGCTCGTTGCCTTGTGCATGAGTTATTCAATTGAATCAATTGGGGTGTTATAACATCTAGTAGAACTTTTCAATTATAAAACGAGTTCAGTTTAGAGTTATGT
The DNA here is from genome assembly GCA_943735965.1 of Eupithecia abbreviata. Classification (NCBI taxonomy): domain Eukaryota; kingdom Metazoa; phylum Arthropoda; class Insecta; order Lepidoptera; family Geometridae; genus Eupithecia; species Eupithecia abbreviata. The sequence continues at coordinate 1,473,247 of OX030979.1, read as the reverse complement.
GTAACCTAATGGTTTAGTTGTTAATCTTATGACACCGATCAACTCGGCATCGATTTTGTTTCACGAAGTCTTTATGTTTCGGACGACACAGCCTAAGACAATGTTAAGAAGTTATTTAATTAAAACTACATATGTTATTGAATTATATTTTTCAGCGAAAACTAATAAAATCAAATCAAAAGAATGTTTTAGAAACTCAGCTCACTTCCACTCTCAGTAACTATTGCCACGCCCTGCTTGGGCACCATTGTGTCTCTTACATTACCTAGATACTAAGACCTACAAACGTACACAGTGATGCAATAAAATAAATATGAAATATGAAGAATAATCTAGAAATAATAAAATATTCCATGCTCACACCAAACAAAACGCAAATTCGTTCTAAAACTATCAATCTGCTTCGTAGACATGATAAAAGAACTGTCAAATCAGCCCAGAGCTATGCTAGTTTTTCCACGAGAGTTGTGTTAGTAAACCTGTAGTATTGCCTAAGATGGCAATGTGTAGATCAGTGTGTCGCTCGGTGCTAACCTTCTAACTGGTTGGATCGCCCCCCTTTCTCTCAAAGTCGACGCGATGTGCAATCTGACGCAAGTGAAGGAAACTCCGTGCCATCATTGCTCATGCAAAATGACTGGATTACAGACGGTTTTGTAATGCTATTATCACTCACCTCCTTTAGTTTCTTAGGATACCTGATAAACAAATAATGCTGGATATATCACACCGTTATTATACCCAAAGTTAGTCCATAGTCTCGACTAAGAACTAGAACCAGGTGACTTGCAGGTAAAATATTTTTGGAAATGCTTTGAGAATAGACCTAGCAACCTATCTCATCTCAAGGCATACCATCGCACTTAGCGCCACAGAGGTCGTAATATCTGGTAACACTTAAGAACTAAGTGCAGTCTTTAAATACATACTATCTGATTGGATAACTATGTTAGCGTTAAGTTTTGAGATTTACATTTGAGCATAGGTAGACATTCATAAATTACGTGAGGTAATTCTATCGATTTTGCGAGCCCACTTCTCCTTCTTTCCTTCTTCCTTTCCGTTGATGAGTTGTCGTGAGATTATCGACCCCCTTATCTCACGTAAAATTTTATAAAACCGATTTTATAAAACCATTTGTAATGTGCGTATATACATAAGTTAAGTAATCTGTTGTGAAGAGGAAATAAAAAAATTTATAATTAAAAAAAAAAAAAAAAAACTGTTGCATGTAAGACTTTTGCGATCGTCGTCTGGAATCACAGTGACAAAATAATCAATGAAATACTTAGGGTCGTTCTTTTTGTTTTGGCGCGAGATTCTTTGCTTGTGGTTTTTGCAAGGGATAAAGCTAACAAAAAAGTAATTTTCCATAGATCTTAAATGTTTTTCTATTACAAATTTGAATCTTGCGCCAACATGTAACAAACTACCATAAAGTAGGAACTGCTAAAATTCGTAGAAGAAAACGTAATTTTGCCTCGACCCCACGTGAGATTGAGTGAGATTAGCTATACCCTATAACACAAGCTAGTCAACAAACACATATTAATATTTAGGGACTGGTATCAAGACTAGACCGACAGAGAACCAAAGTTATCGACATAGCTCAAAGAATTAGCAAGCTGACGTGGCAGTGGGTCGACCATATCTCGCGAAGAACCGACGGCCGCTGGGGCAAATGTGTTCTTGAGTGGAGACCACGACTCGGTAAACGTAGTGTAGGATGCCCTCCGACCAGGTGGGATGACGAAAGACTGCAGGTAGATGCTGGATGCGTCAAGCTGAAGACAGGGCGCTATGGCGCTTATTGGGGGAGGCCTATGTCCAGCAGTGTACTGCTATAGGCTGATGATGATGATGATGATGATCAAGACTAAAACAGCGGTCGTAGTGTAAAAAATGTACCTAATCACTATTACCTCCATCATCACTTCACACACAGTATTTGATATTCTCGCGATGCATGCGTATTTTGTAATAGGATAGGTAACCGATGCGCCTACCTACACCTGCCAATGTAAAGTGACAACGGCACCATTGTCATAGATATCCCATGCTTACTTGATGGATTATGTAACCTTGTGTTATGCGTATGAAATAACGACGATAGTTCGCTTATAGTTCGCTGGTTTCCTTCAATGAGGAACCTTGATCGGAGCTGGGAAAGGTCTATGATCAATTCATGAGTTTATCATTTCAACCTTGTATTGGTCTATTCTATACCTATTATAAAGGTAAGTTTAATGTTTCATATTTTGTTGCATTTGCACGCGTATTTTCGGTTTAATAAGTAGCCTAGTGTGTCCAAGTTAGGCTATTTTCTAAATGTACGCCAAATTTCATCTTGATCTGTGCAGTATTTTACAGATTTTTAGGTAGCAAAAGAAAATTCACACAACAAAAAGTTAACACGTTGACTGCGGTTTTTTTCGACGACTTGCGATCTTTTTTATAACCTAAAAAATTCGTGCTGCACTAGTGTGGATTTTCGCAGATTAGTCACTTGTAGAAAACTCATACCGTGCGTTTTCAGCACTCAAAGTGTTAACACTTTGACTGCGGTTTTTTTTCGACGACTGCGATCTTTTTTCTAACTTAAAAAAAATTGTGCTGCCTCTCTACACAGCGGTTGTGTTGCGCCGCACATGCGTTTCGTTCGAAAAATATTACGGCTGTGCTGAGTCACACAGATCTGTATTTTCTCAGCCGCTGCGCTAGTGTGGATTTACGCATATTAGTCACTTGTAGAAAACACATACCGTGTGATTTCAGCAGTCAAAGTGTTAAAGGATTGTGGGATGACATTCGTAGTACTAATAGTAAAACTGTTAGTTGGTTTGTAGCTTAAAGTTTATTTACCCAGTCAGCGTGTAACAAATTGATAAAGTTACAAATTACAATTATAAAGTATTTACTATGGTAAGTCCATACCATCGATCGTTATTATGGCTAATCTGCATTCCTAAATCTTTCACTGATAAGTAGAAATAGTTAAGCGTTGGCTACCACTATAAAAACGAACATTCATTTTCTAGTAATTAAACTGCCTATCAATACATACAATAATAATTGGTGATAGGTTTTTGGAGTAAACATTATTGTTAATTTTGTAACCTAAAGATAATTATCTAATTTAACTTTATAGATGCTATATGTACTATTCACTTTATTTTCACAGTCTCTTCTTATTATATTATTATGTTATTTATCTGTGAAAACCTTCAATAAGCTTTCTAGTATTTATGAACTTTTTATTGTGTTATATATAAGCTTCTGGTTTTCCTTTAAATAAATATAAAATATAAATACTTTGTTCTGAAATAATCAAGGATATCGTTTCACGTCACTTCGTCTTTTATTTTGATAATTAAATTGCTCCTAAATAGAGGAGAATGTGTTGCAATCCAGAAACAAAGGTTCGACAGGCTGATGTAGCCAAGTTCATAAAACTCGATTGACCACATATGTCTGCGAAAGACTGCAGGTAGAAGCTGGATGCGTCCAGCTGAAGACAGGGCGCTGTGGCGTTCATTGGGGAGGCATATGTCCAATGTCCATCTGGAGACTAAAATAGGCTGATGATGATGAATATTGTATTGTATTTATTTAACTCAGATAATAAAATCCATAGTATACATTCAATTAAACATTATAACATTAATTAAATCATAATAAATAATAAAACATTAATACATTGAATAAGATAAAATAGTATTCAATCAAAAATGAGTATAAATAAGAGTGGGATTAAAATTAAATTAGATTAGGGTCACAAATAAAATTATACAAAATTAAGTTCAAAAGTATACAAATTATCTTACAATAAACTAAATAATAATTAAGACTAAATCATGTGCTGCTGTATCCACACGCTGGAGCAACACGTTGGACAAAATGTGTCCATATAGGGGACATACGTCCGTAATATGTCTCACAAAAATATGTTAGCGTTAAGTTTTTAACCAAGAACCCACGTATGTATCCAAACTGTTCTGTGTTATTTTTTGTTCATGTTGAACGATACCAACCTGCCGGGCTGTGTTGTCGACTTTGGTGTGAACTCCATAAGGCCTGCCGTGGGACTCTTTCAGGATTCTAATAATAATCTTAGATTACGCTTTTTTTTATGATTATTGCTTTGGTCTATCCGGTTTCATTGTTTTATTTGTACTAAAGGTAGGTATTCAAAAGTTTAATCACACAAGAGTAGTAGCCGAAAGCCGTTTTCATTGCGGTGAAAACACAATTGATTTAAACCACATGATACTTTTTAAAAATTATCTCAGCTCTGATGCGAATTGAGGGAAGACCAACTCAACAAGTTTGAGTTGCTTACGAACTAGACACCTTCGATAGAGCGTGGGTCCAACTGTCTTAGGATCGTTTAAAAATCGTGGGAACTGTTGGACAAAGACTTCTCTCTGATTCCCTCAATTCGCATCAGAGCGAATGAATCTCCCAATTCAGACTTATATAATTGAATACAGTTTATCAGAATTGTGTGGATATTTAAACGTAGTTTATAATTTTATTTGCAGTGTTGCGAGATAAATTACTTTGTTTATACAGGGTACCATTTCCTATTAAGGTATGACTTGCACAGAAAACAATGTAGAAAACCCATTTGCGTGACTTGCGTGTTATATCGGCATTATCACCGCAAATTATCATTAAATTATGTAGGTTATGAAGGCTCGTCCTGTGTGTAAAATGAGGCTATTTATTAGCTTTTGGCCTGGGGACAGTTTCCGCGCGTACCTAGTATGTTTCTATGGGCGTTTCTTCATCGCACGAACTGTCGTATCGTGCGATGAAGAAACGAGTAGTACTACTGAGTAACCGCATGATTCCATGAAAAAGAAAATATTTTGTAAAGGAAAAGTAATATAATAAACATTATAAACGAGAAAAGTCTATATTTTTAACCATCGGCTACAAGAACACATAAAAACAACGTCGGGAAAAATAGGTAATGATAAATAGCTATTAAAATAGTACTTGTAATTATGAGAAAAATCAGTTACAACAAAAATTGCCAACAGGAAAATCCTGCTGATTTCCGTGCAGACCTTTGAAGTAGTTTCATAGAATTATGCGTTCACTGATGTCGGGACCGACAATGAATTGTAAATATGTAAGTACTCCCTGTTACTAAAGGTCTGAGTCGGGTCGGATCGGCTAATGAAGAAACGCCCTTATGTGGTCGGTATGGGGTTAGGTGACCTCCGACCATGACCATATGTATGACCATTATTATTTATTTCCCTGTAGGGGTATGGCCTTTTATAACCACGAAAAATAAAAACAGCCGAACATATTTTAAATTAGGAACTTATCAAAAACTCGTCTATAAGCAAACAGAACCTCAATATTTATATTAGGTAAGTTCATTGCATGTTTGGAAGCTGTTATCTTACAAGACAATACAAAAATTCTTCTGTGCACAAAAGGTGCAGATCATTACAAAAAAAAATGCATTACATTCGGCCAATTCGATGGGCGGCCTTATCGCTAAGAAGCGATTCAGGCTTCCAGGCAACCTTTAGATGGAAATAATTATGTGAATTTAAGTAAGGCAGGTGGTGTACCAAAACTAAGCTAAAGTACCTACATAAATATGAACATAACATTATGAATACTTGAAAACAAATAATAAACAAATGTTACAAATACCTAAATACATACAATATATATCCAAGTCTCTATCTTCTGACGGACACTGGCAGAATTCTGTTAAATCAGACATAGAGCCATATCAAGAAGTTGAAGACAAACAACACTGAGCTTGTAATTACTACATCATACAAAATTACCATTTATCACACCTGGTTATATTTGTTTTGTATATGTATATTAAGCTAACCTAACATGTGTGCTAAGTCTGAACGAAATTTAATTAAATTTTTGTTTGTTTCAGATTATATTAGTTGGTAACAACCAATCCAAAGATGGCGAGCATAGTACAAGATTGGTACCGGGACCTCATGGACAATAGGGGCGGTAAGTGGTTTTTTTTTTAATGCAAACGTCACTGAACACGACTACCTGCACTTGGCCTATGTCCAGCCGTGGACTAGGAGCGATGATGATAATGATAACTGTCTTCTGTAATGGTTTTATGTCAAACAATTATTATATAATATCATTGAAATCAAAGCTGAGATAAAATGGCTCTGCAGTTTCAATACCTTTTATCATTTCATCAAACATTACCGATTTTTTACCCCTTACAAAAAAAAAATTATTATTTGACGTTTGCGTCTAAAACGGATGAACTGATTTGGATTTAGCGTTTCTATCTATCTATCTTCGCACGGTTTTAGTACGGATCCCTAACTTTTTTGAAAATATAATATAGCCTATTTGCACCGGGGATAGTGTAGCTTCCCAACAGTGTAATAATTTTTCAAATCGGTTTAGTAGTTTCGGAGCCAAACAAACAAACCAAGAAACAAAAAATCAAACCTTTCCTCTTTATAATATTTGTGTTAGAATATTACTTTTTGTTTGCTTCCGAATATTCTGTCTAGTATAACCATTGTAATATTTTTAAATAATTTTATTGTCTTTGGGTAAACGTGCCAGCTGATGATTGTATCTTGCATAAATGTTATTTTGGAATTTGGACCCACACCGATTGCCGATGGCGCGGCATCGCAAGAGGCACCGTCACCGCTTGCCCAACACATGATGTAAGTTGTGTGGGCAGCCACAGCGATCATACCAGCCTGAGATAACGTTAACAGGTGCTTGTTTCACACGGGTAGATTTGCGGTTTGTTTGTGGAAGAAAGATGATGTGAAATCTGAGGGAGAACAGCTTTAGGGTCAGGTCACAGCAACGCTCACGTCGCGTCGTGTCACGTCTCGGTGTTAGTCGTCTCTTAGCGTCTATCACTCAGCATATGCTGTCTTACCAACCCATATAAAGGAGCAGAGCCGTTATTACGGTTCTCGATAATGAATCTTTAACTACCCATTTTGTCTCGTGTGTTGGTAGAATCGATCAGATTTTACTAAATTTTATGGATACTAGAGACAAAATCGGTGCTTATCGAGAACCGTTATCCTCATGTGCACTTCTTTTGAGTTTCGAGAATACCATGATCATCGAAAAAACCATTCGTTAATCATAACAGTTATGATAAACCCATGTTTTAATTCTATCACTTCTGTTCCGGGGGTCAATATAAGGGTTGGTCAATCAGCTCACGCCGAGACGCGACACGACGCGACGACGTGAGCTTGGGTGTTAGGTTAATCCTAAAGCTGTTCTCACTCAGATTTTACATCATCTTTCTTCCACAAACAAACCGCAAATGTACCCGTGTGAAACAAACACCGCAGGTTGTTTTCTACCGAAAATTTGTTTGTAAATTCAGATAAAATACCTAATTCTTTTAACAATTATAAATTTAAGTTAATTACATACATCGTTTGCAGCAAGTAGCTATATTTTATAGGAATACTAAGAGCGTTAGCAATACAAACACAACATTAAACATAACATCCTCAAGGATGCTGCGAGATGGTAAAGGCCATAGATTAATGACGATGAATAGGCTAATTATTTGTTGGCATAAAACACGAGTCAAAGGATGACGAGTTACAGAACAGTAACGGGAACTTTTGAAGGTTGCTGTGTTGTGATTGTGAGCACCTTCATTAATCCAAAATAGAACTCTATGTCCATTGTCCAGCTGTGGACTGGTGTTTACCACCATGTTTATAAAATTATATATATGTTTGATTGTTTAAGAAAAACTAAAAAAACAAACTTCAAATCCCGTAGTATTTACATAGTTTGTAAGTTTTTCGCGACAATTCAAATATCAAAGTTCTTTATTTCCTTGAGACCTTACATGGCTTTTGGACACGTCACAAAATTCAAATAACATAAGTTAAACTAGGGAACAAACGTATCACTTTGATTATTTAAATACAATTTAAATAAATAAATAAATAATGCTGGACAATTCACACAGCATTATCTAGCCCCCATGGTAAGCAGAGCTTGTATTATGGGTACTAGTTAACTGATATACATAATACAATACATTACATAGATAGATATTTTTTATTATACATAGAAAACGACCAGAACACCCGGAACAATTATCGTACACACAATTGTTCCGAGGCGGGAATCGAACCCGCGACCTCCTGCGTCGCAGGCGGACCATTGCCCACCGCGCCACAGAGGTCGTCAAAAATTACAAATACTTATACCTCGGGAATAAATTGAATTTGGGACCAACTCGGGATCATTCTCCATACAACAGTGAAAGAATTTTCCAAATCTGTACCTAAATGAAGGAGAATAGAATAGAAATCGACGAACATACAAAAAAAATACATACAGCCGAACATAGAACCTCCTCTTTTGTTTTACGTTACGTCGCTTAAAAATACAAGCCAATATAGAATCTAACACGTCATGATAAAGTTCAATTTTACCGCGAAAGGCTGGACGACTGTGGCGGGGGCAAGTATGGTGACAGTATATGGTCTGATCCAAGTTATGTATGCTTACGAAGCGACGGCCTTCTCGCACGAGAATGCGGTCAAGTGCAAGATTCGCAATAGAGCCCTAAAGACAATCGTATAAACTTTACTTTCTTTTTTTTTATATAAATGTTCGCAAACATTTTCTCATAGTGGCAAATAAATAAAGATAATTTAATCTGGCAACAGATTACGTGCAATAATACTTTACGCTACATTATGTCAAAAGTTTAAATTCCTACGGCTTATGTTATTATTCTGTATTTTTGTGTGTTTTCCTTTTTTTGTAACTACATATAACATGTGTGTGTGGGCTATCGATAAATTATTTTATACTTTTTTTATTCAATAACACAAATAATAATAGTACACACTACCTACACAGTGCATTTAAAAATAAATAACATAAACCTACAGAGAAACAATAAATAGCTACCGTGCTAGCCTGTTGGCCATAAAAGGGTCAAACTCAGCTCTGTGCTGAAAAATATTTTTTTGTGTAATAATCAGAGATCGGACTTTTGGGTGCTATTAACAAAAGATGTTATCAAAAGTATGGATATGACCAAAAAATGGAAAACCTCGGAATTACATATATCACTGGGATATCGAATATGGATGAATGTTGGAATCACGATAGGAAGGATAGTATCCTTTCTTTACGTCATAGTCAAGCAAGCTGAATAGTTTACATAACAAAATTTAAGGACATGGCGACGTACTTGGGCGCGAAGTATGAATTTTATCTAGGTTTTTGCAAAAAATACCAAGTGGAAAAAAAATATGTAATTATGTTTTGTAAAACGCTGGCGTAGTACATTGCTTTCCAGCTGATTTAACCGTAGTCAAGATTTGAAACTATCCTAAATGAATGTAGATGTATTCTATAAGGTTTCATATCCTGTCTATAGTTTAAGCAGCTGCGAAACAATGTTCCACGCCGGCGTTTTACAAAATATTATTACAATTTCTTTTTTAAACTTAGTCTTTTTTCGAAAATCTAGAATAAATATCGAAATTTGCGGACCGAAAGTATCAAACGTCCTTTACATCTAACGCCAAGCTTCCGATGATGAAAGTGTTTCGTCATCCGAACGATCAAAAGCTTGGCTGAACTCTGTTCGGGGCTTTTAAAAATATTTTTTTTACGTTTTATATCAGAATATCTACGTCTGCATATTCTAATCTAATTTGTTCTGATACCCTGTGAAGTGCATGAGCCAAACATGTCACATGTTTCATGGCTGGTAAAAATGATTTTTATTTTCCAGCAGCCAACATGTATGAAACACTATCAGTACATAATATTAGGACATTGTTTACTTCCATATCAAATTCAAATGAATTTGACCATAAGGTTTCGAGGCAATCAATTACAAATTGGCTCAAATGGTGACCATCTACTTTCTCGATAATTTTTGAAGCAATTAAATATGATTTGCTTGCTATATTTTCACTTAATGGTCTTATCAAGAAATGTATCATATTCCTTCCTAGGAAATCACTCGGCTCATCCAATGAAATCCATAATTTTTCATTCATTGTTTTTTCATGTATTGCATGTAATTTGGAATTAAAAACTTTATCCAAATATGTTTTCCTTAAAATGGATTCATTGGGTAGACTTTAAATTACTGTCACATGTACAACAACGAAATGGACAGAAATATTTTTCAAAAATTTATTTTAAAGCAGTATTATTGACCTGTGCCCAGGGTATGTTACATTGTATTAAAAAAATATGTATGAAGTCAAAATAAAAGTTTTCTTTGACTTTCTTGTTGCGAGTATGCACTTTGCTGTTGATGTGCTTCATAAAGATAGATTTTTTACTTTTGAAAGTAATTTTGCACTTAGTGCAATAGATAGAGTTTGTCGCAGGATCGAACGTTAACTCTGGGTGGTCATCTATCCACTTCTGAACAGTTTGTCGCGTAACATTCGCCATATCTGCTACACCTAATAAAAATAAGTATCGTTGTAGCTATATCTTTATCTATCTTTAACACTTGAAATACCGTTACCTAACAAAGTAAATAATTGTTGATTTAAGTAGAACAGTAAAGTAGCAATATAGTAAAAATATTGGAAAATATCTGTTTCGGACTCAGATTAAAAACAATACTAGTGCATTCATTTAGAAAAAGAACAAGTAGCACAGAAAATAGAAAACATTAATTAGCTATTAATTTACTCACCTTGACAAAAGTTGTTGTAAAATATCCAATCAAAGCAGCAAATCGAAGTACGTTTTATCAAGCCAAAAGTGCCGAGTCAGGGAAAATCTAAGATAAAGAAATACAATAAGCTTAAGAGGAAGTTTATTAGAGACTTGAAGCACGTTACCTATATAGCTAAAGAGCAGTTTTACTATAATCAGAACTAAACTAATATGAATTCAAATATTGTCAAATAGGACTCCAAGGGAAATGGAATTTGCAATCTCACAGCTTGTCCATATCAACAAGTTGCCGCACTGTTAGTTGGTAGGAATTACGTAAAAAATTACTACAATATCACTTTTATCTACCAAAAAATAATATGCAAACCTGTTAAGTTTAACACAATATTTAAAAAATATACTCACCCAAACAAAGTCCAATCAATGCCAAAGGTATCCAGTCCAGTTGCAATACTCGTAGTCCGTTTTTCAAGCCAAAAATGTCAAGTTATGTAGTGAAATCCAAAATCCAGGTAACGCGCAGTGGTCAACAAATAAGTCCACAAAACACACGGATAGCAAACTGAACAGCACTCGACAAACCGAAGTTAGCGAATGAGTCAAAATAATTACAATAACTTCAAATTTTGTACCTACAGGGAGGTAATAATATTTTACGTTACTGTGTATGCTCTCTTCAAACTAATGCACGTGAAATTCCTAGAAATGTGCAAGTAGGTGGATTTATTGAACCTACAATAGATAATCCAATCAACAACAGTAAGGACTAGCATTGTTTTTATTATCTATTGTGGTAAGTTTGATCAACACCTGTCACCTAGGAACCTGGCCTAGGAACTACTGACAGGAGTCAGTAGTTCCTAGGCCAACCTAATGGTTTACATTTAATATGGCGGAAAGTAACTTCAAGTTCTAAAAGTGAGAACAATTTGAATTTTATTCAGTCTAACCGTGGCGGAAAAATGTTGGTGCACAATAGATTTAAGTTTCATAAGTAAACGAACGGAAAATTCTGGAATTTCCATTTTCGGAAAGTCATATCCATGTTAGTGACAACGTCTAAAATAGCACCCAATCGCCGATCTTTGGTAATAATATATCAATATGAGTATATTAGACGAATGTTGATTATATTATATAGCACCCTTAACACAAACATTGCAAACTTTGGTGCTAGATTATGCTGTATGGATTGTCCAGCATTATTTATTTATTATTATTATGTCTCTCATTTACCATGATCTCGGGCCATAAAGTGACCCGGTCCTTTGGAAGGCTTGCGTGGGGCCGAAGCCAACAGCACAGAGGCCCTTTGAGAAGTTAATCTAAAGGCGATGGCTACACATAGCGGGTATCATCCTCGGGTGCACAATATGATACATCCAAAGATGGTATCCACCAGGTGTAGAGACTATTGCAAAGAAAAATGTGTTGTTGCTTCTATGTAGGCAACGTTTAATTTGTGAAAAATAAGACTGATGGCCTGACTTGCTGTGATTTTTGAGGTGCGGAGAGAAATAAAAAATGCGTACTTCTATCCAGTATGGCGTGTAATCGTAATGAGAAATATTTGACAAGCGTCGAGGTGAGGTGAGGGGGAAGGGGGTGTGGCTAGAGGTACAATATTTCAAATTAGGCGCGAACATGCCCCCGGCCTTGGAAGCACCAGCTTTCAAAAGGTGTGAAGTTCCACGTCCCTATGCGTCTTCTACGTCTTCTGGAAGGAGTGGACAGATCTTCGCGTAGGCCCGACGAACGACGCCCGTGGCCGTTTGTATATCTGCTACTCTGGAGACTCCATCCTTGCCTGGAATCGTAGCGAGCACTCGACCCATGTGCCATTTTAGCGGTGGCGAGTTCATGTCTTTGATGAGAACAAGCGCGTCTGGTTTCAGATCAGTTGTCTGCTGCTTGTTCCATTTTTTGCGTATCTGCAACTCAGAAATATATTCTTTGGCCCAACGGGTCCAAAAATGTTGTCGTATCTGCTCCACCCTTTCGTAGCGCTGGAGTCGGTGTACTGGAACGTCGATGACATCATCGCTGGCTGGCGCAGTTAGCGGTCGACCAACCAGGAAATGAGCTGGAGTTAGAGGAGCGAAATCTCTAGGATCGGGAGAGAGAGGAGAAAGAGGTCGAGAATTCAGGATAGCTTCCACCTGTGCTAACACTGTACTGAATTCTTCGAAGGTGAGGTGCGCGTCTCCTATCACACGTCGCAAATGATGTTTACTAGATTTTATTCCTGCCTCCCACAGACCACCAAAATGCGGAGAATAAGGGGGAATGAATTTAAATTTTATTTGTTGATTTGCTGCGTATTCAACAATGTTAGAAGAACAATTGCGTAAAAAGTTTGAAAATTCATTCATCAACCCTACAAAGTTAGTTCCGTTATCGGAATACATTTCTAAAGGTTTACCGCGCCTAGAGATAAATCGTTTTAAAGCTAAAAGATAACCTTCAGTAGTGAGGTCACTCACCAGCTCTAAATGTACTGCTCGTGTCACAAAGCACACAAACAAACAAACGTATGCCTTACAAGTTTTTGCGCCCCTACCTTTGCGATTAAGTATGAGATAACTTCCACTATAGTCAACCCCACATCGATTGAACGGATTAGTAGGCGTTATTCTTTGTTTGGGATAATTACCCATTAAAGGGGTAAGTACCTTTCCTTTCATGCGTGTACATTTTACACAAGCATTAACTACAGACCTAGCTAGGTTCCTACCACCTACAGGCCACCAGGCATCACGTAGATGGCACAACAATGCCTGGCTACCAGCGTGAAGTAGCTCTTGATGTTCGTAGCGAAACAAAAGCTTAGTAAAATGGTGTTTATTTTATAATAAAATAGGATGTCTCTTATCGTAAGAGAACTCATCGGAGTAGCTTAGACGCCCACCCACTCTTATCATTTTATTTTTATCAATAAATAAGTTTAATTTATTTAAGTGATTATTTTTTATGATGGCGTTTTTATTTATTAATTTATATTCATTATGGTAACTTTCGATTTGAGACCATCGTACTAGCGTCCTTTCCGATTCCTTTAACTCGTCTACATTGAGCATACCTGTTAATCTATTCATTTTATTACGAATATTATGTATGAATCGTAACATAAATGCTACCGCGCGCTTCATACGTTGAAATTGAGAGAAACGTTCAAACGGAAACAAAAACCTGTCTTCCTGTGTCACTAGCGATGTAACAGCTGACGATTTCAGTTCAGGTAGGTGTTCATATGTTTCTTCAACCTTAAAATTATCTAGCGTGAAACTCGGGTTTCGTAAAAAATCTGGACCGTTCCACCACAAGGAGGAAGAAGAAAGTTCTTGAATACTTGCACCTCGCGACGCAAGATCCGCGGGGTTATCTTTACCCGACACATGACGCCAAATAACATCTTTTGTCAATTCGTGAATTTCTGAAGTTCGATTTTGAACAAAGGTTTTTAATTTATTTGGTGCCATGCGTAACCAACCTAATACTATGGTCGAGTCTGTCCAAAAAACGATATTTCGAAAGCTACAGTTTAACGAGTTACGTGTTTTTTCTAATATTCTAGCACCTAGCAACGCACCGGTAAGTTCCAGTCTTGGTATGCTTAAAACCTTAAGAGGGGGGCGACCTTGGCTTTAGAAAAAAGCAACCTAACTGTTATTGTTTCATTTTGATTCACCGTGCGCACGTAAACACAGGCGCCGTACGCAGTTTGCGACGCATCGCTAAAAACATGCAGCTCTAAATACATAGGTATGCATCCTATAGCGTGCCTAGGAATGCGAATAGAATCGAGCGTTTGTAGTGAGATAAGAAACCGGTTCCATGTTTGCGCGACACTGGCAGGAACAACATCATCCCAACCGATTTTAAGCAACCATAATTGTTGTAATAGAACTTTAGCGATTATTATCGTAGGGCTTAACAGGCCTAGAGGATCAAATATTTGAGAAATATTTGACAAAATTGATCGTTTATTGACTGGCCTACCATCAGATTGGAATTCAGTTTTAAAATAGAATTCATCATTTGAATTATTCCAACCTAAGCCTAGCGTTTTCGAATTAATGTTTTCGTTGCTTTTAATTTCCTTTGTGTGCTCAGAAATGGTATGATCATCATCGCACGGAAAGTTGTACATCCACTTGCGAAGTGAAAAACAGCCTAACAGAAGCGCGTTTTTTATGTCTACGCACAACTTTAATAGGCTTTCTTTGTTGTTATGACCGGTCAAGAGATCGTCCACGTAAAAATCATCCCTAACTGCTCGTTCAACGTCTGGGTTCAATGATTCAATACCTAACTGTTTTAAACACCTAACAGCTAAAAACGGCGCGGAAGCTGTTCCCTGGGTTACAGTATTGAGAGAGTACTTGCGTAACGGTAACGCTGGATCTTCTCTCCATACAATCAGCTGTAGCTGACGCTGGTCTTGAGCTACCAAACAATTGCGGAACATTTTACTGACGTCAGCACAGGCTACGAATTTATGCTGTCTAAAACGTAGGAGAATCGAAATCAAATCACCTTGTATCGGCGCGCCCACTAACTGCAGGTCGTTCAGCGACTTCCCGGTAGTGCTGGCCGCGCTGGCGTCGAACACCACGCGCAGCTTGGTGGTACTGCTGGCCTCGCGGTAAACGCCGTGGTGTGGGATGTAGTAACATGGATTTTCGTGGAAATTTACCTGACTCATGTGGCCTAAATCTTCGTATTCTTTCATAAAGTTTACGTATAATGATTTATAATCGGGCGAACGCTGTAAACGTTTTTCTAAAGAGAGGAAACGGCGTTCGGCTTGCGTGAATGACTCGCCTAAGACGTCGGGTGACTCTTTTAAAGGAATGCGTACAACAAACCTCCCCTCGCTATCACGCGTTGTAGTGCGAGCAAAGTGTTCTTCAGATGAACGTTCCTCATCAGTCCGTGTATCCTTAGCCTTCGGGAGCTCTTCGATTTCCCAAAACATACGTAATTGTGAATCTAACGTACGATTGAAATTACAATGAACGGGCATCGAATTTTCCGTTTTGTTGCGTTTATAAAGCGGACCGGAAATTATCCACCCTAATTTTGTGTTTTGTAAATAGGGTCCAGTAGGAAGTCGAATTTTGCCTTCTTCTAAAAGGTCCCAGAATACATCCGCGCCTATCAAAATGTCTATCTTCGATACGTCGAGAAAATTCGGGTTAGCCAACCTTATGTTGCCTGGTATACAAAGCTGTGCGTTTTCACAGAAGGTTGAAATGCCTGAAGTTATTCGTGGTAAAACAAAACAATTTATGCGTGTTTTGAATGTTTTATCGACATGCGACTTTATTTCAATGGTACATGTTTCTGAGCATTGTATAACTGAATCACCTACTCCTCGAATCTCGTGTTTTGATTTTAACAACGGAGCGTTAATTGCGTTTGATAATGATTCAGTGATAAAGCACCGCTGGGAACCCGAGTCCAGAAGCGCAACCGCCTGGTGATAAGCACCTTGCGAGTCCGCTACCTCGACCACAGCTGTTGACAATAGCACCGTATGCATACCTACATAATTAGAGCGGCTAGTCTGCATGTGCGCCTTATTTACTTGTATGAGCGTGTCCGTGGTAGAAGAAGCGGTCTCAGTGTCCTCAGTGAGGCTGCACTGAGTAGGCACACTTGAATGAAATGTCACTGCACTGTCAGTATGAATTAATGTGTTATGCTTAGCGTTGCATTTCCTACATGAGCCGAAGTTACACTGATCAGGCGTGTGTCCCGCGCGTAAACAGTTTTCACATAGTTTATTATCGCGAATTAATTTTAACTTTGATTCTAAATCACTTTCTAAGAATTGCAAACATGAATACAATGGATGCGCTGCTTTGCACTTCAAGCATGGCTTGCAGGAGCGAGACTGACGGTCGCCGGGTTTGTTGTTAGAAACATTGCAGTGTGAAACATTTTGTGATTTCGAACCTTGTTTTTTATGAAACCTTTCGGTTTTTTCTGTTTTTGGTTTGTCATGTGAAAGCTGCAGTGTTTCTAGCATGTCTGCCCTGTTCTGCAAGAAACCTATCAAATCACTAAACTTTATAATGTGTATCGTTTTGTGATCGTTTGCTGATAAAGTGCATTTGTATGTTTCCCATTCGCGTTCCGTCAATTTATCCAACTTAGACACAATCATATAGTTAATGAGCGTATCCCAGGAGTCAGTGGGCTCGCCTAGGATTTTTAGCGCACGTAAGTGTTTTAGAACTGTGTCAATTAACATTCTAATCAGTGAGGGTGATTCCTTTGTTAGCGCGTTTATAGTAAACAAAGCTTTAACGTGGTTGTGAATCAAAAGTCTATTATTATTGTACCTATTCAGTAATAATTCCCATGCGACAGAATAGTTATCTGCGGAGAATTCCATCGATTCTATAACCAGTAATGCGTTGCCCTTCAACGAAGACTTCAAGTAGTGAAACTTTTGAATGCTACTTATATTTTTAGAGTTATGAACAAGCGACAAAAATGTATCTCTAAACTCGAGCCAGTGCTCATACGATCCGTCAAAGGTAGGCATGGCTATAGTAGGTAATTTTACAAATTGTGACCCTTCGCAAGTACCTTTAGAACGGTCAGTGACCTCATCACTGGTTAGTAGTGATTGTGCTACGGCCAAAGTACTATAATAATTATTTTCGAAAGAATCCCTACAGGTTAATTGATCTGGAATCATACTATCATAAACAGTGTCTTCAATTTGCGATTGAATGTTATTAAATTCTTTAAATAGATCAGTAGCTCCGTTAATTCGTAGTTGTAGGTCTAAACGATTTCTATGAGAAAGAATAGGATCGTCACTTTCTATTAACGCTTGGACGTAGCTACTAAACTTAGTCAAACGGCCTTTAACTATTCCACGTTTTCTAAGCAATTCGCGAACTAGCGTGGGGTTATTACCCAACTGAGTAGTAGGAGACCTATCGCGAGTCCTAGGCTTCTCTTGAGATTCTACGTTTAGGGTGTCTGTAGACATTTTGGTGGTGTGTGGATGGAAGGAATACTCACGATTTTAAAGCGAACAGGATGGGCAGTGATAGCAGCGTCACAAGCCTTCGTCTATCCTGTCTGTTGGAGAGAACTCCTTCACGACACAACACTGAAACAGGTTAGCACACGTGTCACAATTGGAACAGGGAGGAGATGGATAATGAAGGATGGTTGGTCCCACCAGATGCGTTTGTAGAACGATGAGATGCCAATCCGACTTCAATTCCTTAGCGCGTAGCCTCCACGTTGTGTTTCGATGTGCAGTTTTTGATGCGCAGTTTGTCACAGCAATGGCCGCCAAGTCTTCGCGTTGTAGGACTGTATTTTCGTAGGTGCGGGATCCGTAATTTGACTCGGAGGACCAATATGTTGTTGCTTCTATGTAGGCAACGTTTAATTTGTGAAAAATAAGACTGATGGCCTGACTTGCTGTGATTTTTGAGGTGCGGAGAGAAATAAAAAATGCGTACTTCTATCCAGTATGGCGTGTAATCGTAATGAGAAATATTTGACAAGCGTCGAGGTGAGGTGAGGGGGAAGGGGGTGTGGCTAGAGGTACAATATTTCAAATTAGGCGCGAACAAAATGAAAGAAATAAAACCAGGTTATTGTGATGGATGGATGGACTGGGTAATCGGGCTATAGGGGAGATTGCGGACGTCTGCCATAAACAAGTCAATCATAATGTTAAGAAGAGCGGCAGACGGTGGCTTGCCGAATTCTGGATGGGTTCCTTAAAAAGCCGGAGTATATTACCGGAGAGGAACAACATCGGCGCAAACGACTGAGGGTGTCGAGAGGTGCGGCCCCGATTTCACCATCACGAAGACTGCTCGTGAGCGGGTTTCCTCGCTATTACGCCATTAGACACTTCCACCCCCGAGTCTACATCCTAAGATGCATCTCTCGCGACTCCACTCAGACCGGCCAATGAAGGCAAGCAAGAGGTGGGGATCTGGTTCTCTTGGGATGCCACTCCGCAAGCGGAGACGAGAACCAGGAACTTCCCCGGGAGCACTCGGTACCCGTGGTGTCGCTACTCACCAACAGCTCGCCACAAGCTGCCCTGCGGGTTATTATTATTATTTTTCATTTTATGTAGAATACCTATTAGCGACGGAATTTTTTAACACCGGAAATTACCCATTACAAACCATAAACTTTACTTCATTATAATATTAAGATAAAGGTTTTAATATCTTTTGTAGTTAAAAATAACATTAAGTTTCGGACATTTTGGTCTGAAGGCTGAAATACAACCAGTCATGTTAAAAAACATTAACCTTCAATAAGGAAAACTACGAACACTTCATTGTTAGCATTTTGTAGGCAAAGTGCAAGTTTAAAGACCAAACAACGTCTATGTAATTTAATCGTCATATATTCTTGGTAACTGCTGCCCACTTTAACTTTATACTGGCGAATACGCAGGTGATTCGCCTAAGAGCATGACATACTAATGCCTAAGTAAACAAAAATAGATCGCAAATGTAAATACATATCTACTTATTGCTCGCAAATGAACGATAGCACTTAGCAGAAGATCGCGAAACTTCATGATGAAAAACCCCTAATAAATAATCAAAAATAAAATGTATGTAATAATAGCCCACTGATGGACATAGGTCTTACCTAATGAGCGCTAAAGCACGTTAAATCGCTTTGTTATTTCTTTTTGTCCGGTACATGTTCCCTTTAGTTCCCATCACACCATTAACATTTTAAATTGAGTTGCAAAATTTAATAAATATGATTATAATATTTTGTGACGTAGACAATGCGTAAAACCAATCCGACAGACGGACTTTTTACTACGTCATAGCGAGGAACAAATTCCAGCAAGCTCTATAAATTGTTCTAAAGATGCGAAACAGGAAAATGTCATATTTCCTGATTGACTTGACCCGGCATAGCAGTATTGCGTTTACCTGGTACTGTCTGTGAGAAAAATCGTTAGACAGGGTCATTGTTTCTAAAACTAGAGCAGAATTTAAAATGAGAAAGAACATGTGAGTGGTTTCCTCTTTATGCTAAGGCCGCATCTTAAGTGATGAACTTGAATCGATCGCGAAGCAATTGCAAATAAAAAATGAAGGTATTGCCGTCGCAATCGCATCAATATCGCCCACGTAGGATGCAGTGTAAATTTTTTTTGTAATTAACTGTACCACTTCTAATTAAGATACCTCTACATATATGATATCAATCTAGTGCTCTATTTATTTCACTACTCATAAGTCGCATACACCCATAACACAACTCAGCTTAGTTTGGGTTAAAAATAAATGACTCTTGATTATCCAGAACTTTGTTTTTTCACTGATATCAGGATAAACAGGATAGTGTTAAAATTTTATAAATTTGTAACAAACTATAAAGATAGTCCAAAGGGATAGCCCACTGCAATTAATGTTCCAACCTGTAACCAGATGTCGCTACTGGACAAATTAGCAGGCGCTAACGAAGCATTCCGGATTCTGAAGCTTCCAAGAACCCAGAATGTATCCAGGATAACTAGTTTCCCCATGTATTACTAAATGCAACCACAGGTGAAATAAAAGGCGCTTACTAATTGTGGAAGTGGTCAACTTAGGAAGTGGACAAGGTCGTCCGGAAGGCTCAGCACATTTCGGTGACTTCCGAACCTAAGAGATTGTAGCAGTATCTCAACTTCCTCCTTCTTTCGGCGTTGTAAAATTATCTCTTCCACCTAGGTAGAAGTTGGGATGATACTTAGAATTCGTCTGAGTATCTACTATCTGTAGTAAATAGTCTCACTCGAATAAATTAGGTACCCCGCTCGTATTCTTTCAACACCCCCCCCCCCCCCCCCCCTCCCCCCGCTCCTCCTCTCCTCCTCTCCTCCGCTACCACAAAGTCTAATGAATACGTTCTGATATAATCCTTGGCAAATGTGAAAGGATGTCGGTTGCACCATGCCGAAATATTTCTACCTGTTTTGACAAATTTGTCGGAATGCAATCACTTGAAATCAGAATCGTAGATGAATGGGCTTCATTCATTACAGTTTTATGTAAAAAGTATTGGTTTTAAATATTTTGTCCTTTCCTTCAACAACGCATAATCTCACATGTGCAGCGAAAAATGCCTAATTCAAATTCGATGGCTTTCAAAACCAAAAATTCTTTCGAGCTTCTATGCCTCGCTTCGATGACAAATGTCGTTAGACATTTTTCACCAACATTCCTTGGGTTTTTGTAATCCCTTAAAAAATATCCAGGTTTTTAAATCGGAGTACAATGGTTTTCAATATTAAGTATCCTTGGATTCACCTTGTTTATCCAATATGTCGTTAAATATTTCCCACCAACATTCCTTGGGTAATCCCTTAAAAAATATAGAGGTTTTTAAATCGGAGTATAATGGTTTTCAATATAAAATATCCTGCATTTACCTTGTTTATGGTTACCAAAACTAACCCCCCCGTGTCTTATTCTAGACCCCCGAGTGAAGGACTGGCCGATGATGTCGTCACCCCTTCCGACCCTGGCGGCGTGTGTGATCTACGCGTACTGCTCCAAGGTCGTCGGACCCAGGATGATGGAGAACCGCAAGCCCTTCGAGCTGAGGAATGTGCTGGTCGTCTACAACCTTATTCAGACGATATTCAGCGCGTGGATATTCTATGAGGTAAGTTAAGTCTACGCCAGTGACGACTGATGTGGCGCGGTGGGCGAAGACGCAGGAGGTTGCGGGTTCGATTCCCGCCAAATATTTGTTCCGAATTGGTACTATGTATGATAAAATAAATATATGTATGTATTGTATTATTAAGTATATCAGTCTTCTATGTATAGTACACATAATACAAGCTCTGCTTATCTTGGGGCTAGATGATGCTACGACTATGTGGATTGTCCAGCGCTATTTATTTATTTCTAGTGCCGAAAAGGAACTGTACGTACAATTACCATTATTTGTGGATAGGCTATTGATTATAATGTTACAGTATTTTCACGAGATGTTTAGCATTACTTCCGGGTATAGATTCCATGTTTCGAAAGAAACAAACAAAATGGCACATTAGGAGGTACAAGTCCAGCGGTGTCTATTATAGGCTGATGATGTAAAGGCACACAGTGTTGATTCCTTGACCAAAGGCTCCAAAGAAGGACCCTCAAGGGTCTTTTCCCATCCTGTATTTTATACAGACGGAAAGCGTGCTCCATACTCGAGCCAAATCTTACCACATAAGTGATGTGGTTTTTACGACTTATTGTTATTTCAAGATAACAAGAATTTTACATTTTGAGCAGGAAACGATATAGAGGCCAAACTACTTTAATCATCAATTTTCTGGCATTATTTATGTATTTATTTATATAAATAAATATTAGAGAAAAACTAGAAAATTTACTTTTATAACTACATCTAATAATTCACATACAAGATAAAAACCAGTTTCAAATAGCTCAGGAAGTGTTTAAATTACTTAGCGTGTATGATAAAATCTCGGCCAGAATTACGAGGATTTTTATTTATTTATTTACTAACATATTTATTGGCATTACAGTGCAGCACCAAACCGACAAAGTAATATAAAAAAGTAACAAAATACAGTTACTAAACACTAACATTAATAAAATTAAACCAACAAGCTACTAACTATAACTTATACTAAAGCAAGTATCTACTTGCTTTAAGCATTACGATGTGCCGCGATGGGCGAAGGTCCGCCTGCGACGCATGGGGTTACGGGTTCGATTCCCGCCTCGGAACAAATGTGTGTACGATCTGCAGATATTTGTTTCGGGTGTTCTGGTCGTTTTCTATGTATAATAAAAAATATCTATCTATGTAATGTATTGTATTATGTATATCAGTTATCTAGTACCCATAACACAAGCTCTGCTTACCATGGGGCTAGATAATGCTGTGTGAATTGTCCAGCATTATTTATTTATTTATTTACTCCACTGTTGGTTTGTCACCTATAATTTTCATAAGGTCACTGTATTTATTAATTTGTATAGGTTTTGATACAGCGTATCGTGCGGATAGGGAACTACGCAAATTGCACACAATTACGAGACATTACTATCTCGTCTCGCTACTAACATCAACGTTTTTTGATTGTTTTTATTTATCAGAAAAAGCAGT
Source organism: Eupithecia abbreviata (assembly GCA_943735965.1). Classification (NCBI taxonomy): domain Eukaryota; kingdom Metazoa; phylum Arthropoda; class Insecta; order Lepidoptera; family Geometridae; genus Eupithecia; species Eupithecia abbreviata. Next base: position 1,450,411 of record OX030979.1, on the reverse strand, counting down.
ATGTTGAATGAAATTATAACAAAAAAATCCTCTTAACGAAAATCGCAGAACAAAAGTTGATGTCATCTGAGTCCGGAATTTATTTATTCATTTATTTACATTTGACTTACAGTTATATACATACTAAAACGTCAAACATTATATTTTATAAACTAAAGTACGTCAATTTTTTACATTAAACATTCAAGTCATAAACACAAAATAATAACAATCTGATTAATAAATTCTAAATATACATATATCTAATAAATTTTATATTCATTATATCAAAAATAAAATTCAAAATATCTATAAATATATATATACATTATAATATAAATGTGCATGTCACGGATAAAAAAACAAACAGGTCAAAAGGTACAATTTAGAAATGAGAGCATCAAACGGTGTAACTTGGCGATGCTATCAAAGAATACGTCAGTTGCGGCGACAAACTCGTTTAGGAGATTTAGTACTCTAGGGGTGGGAATCTGGATTTATGCACACACGTGTCTTCCCACGTAATATAAGATGCAAGTACTAAAAGATAAATTTCTGTCCACAGTACATGGCGAGCGGATGGTGGGGTCACTACAACTTCAGCTGTCAACTGGTAGACTACTCACGGAGCCCTATTGCGATGAGGGTAAACTCATTTTACATAAAACTTTAGAAACCATCATGGGTATTAACACAAAAGTCATTTATAACGGGATATTTACCATGATTTGATATTTGACACATAGAACTAGGTTCTGCCCACGACTTTGCTTACGTAGGTACCTGGATATACCGTAGATTTTTAGCGTATCATCTGTTCAAGAAAAGTTTTTTGAGTTGTTTCTTCACTTTGAATAGTAACCTAGGTCTAAATTTATCCTTATGAATGTCCTATAAAAAAAAAGATAAGAACAAGGTAACAGCCGATTTAATCACTTAAACAAAGACATAAACTATGTATCAACGCCGCCGCGCAACAAAAAAGTGCGAGTACAAAAACGCACGAGATATCAATGAAATTATGAATGAACGTTTTCAAACCAATTGTTTCGAACTTCTGTGATTTGCTCCGACTGTCGAATTTTTCCACTAATATTAAATTGGTTTTTTAACCCTTTGTGTGTTTTTTAACCCAAAAAAATATCTAGAACCAATAATAATTCCATTTAATAATGTTATAATTGGTTATATGGTAAAAAGTTTCCCTAAATCAAGTTTTTAGATCACTTGGTCAACGTCCGTAACGCAATAATGTATAATAATTACGTGTAATAATTATCAAATTATTTTTAATTTTTTGTGACGTTTTTGCATATTTTAGTTTAGAATTCAGTCCATAAGTATCGCAATAGATACGCGGAAGTTTTTGCGCTCTAGATTGTTATTTCAACAGAATATAATAGCAATCGGCGAGTGGGTTTAGCCAGGGGCATAAAACTTCGAACTAAAAGCATGGCAGAACTTGGATCATTATACTAAAAAATTGTGAAGTTCGATATGTAACTTAATAATCATCCTATCGTAGTATTTTATTTTACCCCTATGTAGAAAAGTACTTTGTGGGTTTAGCTATGACTATGCTTCATCAACATTATCATCAGCCGATACTAGTCCACTGCTGGAAATGGGCCTCTAATAATGAGCACCATAGCGCCCTGCCTTCAGCCTGCCGCTCCCAGCATCTAAGCAGCAGCGTAAACTAAAATAATATGGCAACACTAAAGATCGCTCTTCAATCCAATCGTAAGAAAGAGACATAAGAACTGTCGAATTATTTCTGTTTCATTTATGTTCCGACAAAGGGGTCTTCTATTTTATTGGTTCCGATTGAATCAACGACGACGCCAGGGCTTGACGTTGAGAAGTTCTTAAAAAAAGGTTAGCACGTGCGTTGAAGTAAAATCTAAAGGTCAGCCTACACCGGGACGTGAAGCGAATCGGCACTGCGCGCACATAGATTTAAAATAATAACTCTATTTAATAGACCAAAAGGTACAAATGTTTTTGACATAAGACGAAAACTCCAGGCGGGGCCACTACAAAACTGGGACCGCGGTCCCAGTTACCTGATTAGTTTTTTCTTGTTTATTTCGTTGGGCGAGTGGGACCACTCGTAATTTTAACCACAAATCTATTGTTTAAAGTACAGTTGGCATTATGTCTTATTGTGCAAAAAATATAATAAATAACCTTGAGTTCTAACACAACCTGGCCGTGTTGCGCCGCGCTTGTGCCAATTTGTATATTTTTTGTACTAAATAAAGTTATGTTTCGGATCAAAGTATGTAAGTTAGTCGAATCACGGTGTGAGCTGACCCTAAGCCATCGCCATATGTCTATGGTGTCCCATACAATCGTTATCGGACAATACATTGAATGTAGAGGTAACCACAGTCCTAGACTTTTTAATCTCGGGCGAACAATACGTATCACGTAAACGGTTGCATAAGCGGTTTACTAGATTGAATCCGAGGAATTCGTGCGCCAGGATAGATACGAATTTAATACATTTCTCAACGAAATTTGATAAATGTGGATATTACCATGGTGACAAAAAAAAACTCACAAACTGTTTCTTATCATACATATTATATTTTAAGAGTATTATCAAAATTATATTTCCTTTATTTCTTTAGGATTACTTTAATAAGCACATAGACAAGTCAATTTTTATACTATAAATTATTATCAAATAGGAAAAATTGTGTTTTTGATTTTCTGTTTACCGTAATTTTTTGTCCGTTTATCAGGATAATTGATGTTTTTTGACATAAAGGATCCTGATATTCCTTGCTGGCCGTATGGGCTTAGAATTAGCACCACCCCAACTCTTCCACGGATGTCGTAAAAGGCCACTAAAGTAAAGCCACCTGAGGGCAACAGTGCCTTCCACTGAACAATTTACAACCGAACTGCGATTCCCAACCCTTATACCCAACGTGGGGAATATGAGGATTATGGGCATTATTTATTATGATGAAAGACAATAAGGCTCTTATAAGGGAGGCCTGCGTCCATCAGTGGACCAGTATATGCCTATACCAGCCCACATTTTGTTGATCTTGCTATTCAAAAAATTAATTATTCTAATAACCTTTACACCAAAGAACCAACATTAGTTATGAACATACTAGTGGTTTCATCTCACTTCTTCCACTGGTGGACAAAAAATTGAACTATAAAATAATTTTAATTGATAATAATGAATAATATAAAATATGACCTGTCTAAGTGCTTATTTGTAAGCTTAAAGAAATAAAAACTTTTCATTTTCAATCAATAGAATAAATAAATAATAAATAAATCCACCCAGCATCAATGAATGATCGTATCCAGAATTACCAGTATCGTCAGCTGTTTACGTCAGAACAGCTTAAAATAACGTTGACAAGACACGTTTCTAACAAAGTTGTTTGGTAAACAAGCTAAGCGAAGAAACCACAATTGACTGTTAATTGATTTGATAGAAAAATAAACAGTATCAGTTCCGTATCTATGCGTCTGTTTGCTTAGTTTATGAAGTACTGAGATGTGCAAAGTGCTTGCAATCAGAGGCGTAGGTACTTGATGGCGTAAATCGCAGTTTATTATTTTCCAGTAGGTATACATTAGCCAAACTCGATGTAGAATGTTTGTAAACAAACCGCATTCTACATCAAGTTTCGCTAACATATTGCTCTGACGTTCAACGAGTCCCGTAAGGCCTTTAATTAAAGCAATTTGAGTTTTGAGCTTTCTAAATTTATTATATAGTTTGACCGAAACCACTGTACCGCGCCTGAGGTATGCGAGCGGCGAGACGGGGGAAATATCGGCCGCTCCGATCCATCAGTCTGCCGTCAACGCGCACTCTTGCTCTTTTTTCCTCGCCCCCCACCTCGCCGCACTTTCCTAAGGAGTGGTACAGCGGTTTCGGTCAAACTATAGATCAAAGTCGTCGTCAGGAGTTTTAGAATTTAGTAAAATAACCTTTTTGGTGGACTTATTATCTTCTTCTTATTATCTTATTATCTTTTCTCTAATTTCTCAGTTATCCCATAAAATGTAGCCTACAAATTGTACAGTATTCAGGTTTCGACAAAAATGTTAAAGAATCAAATTTCTTATAAATTCCTTAGCTCAAAATGCTATGTAATTGTTTGAATAACATATTCTTTACATAAACGCCGGATGTACTTTTGTTTTTTGTTTAAAACAAGTTACTAATGATTCATTAAGGAATAATTGCTTACTAATTCTTAAGTAATTGGTTGAATGCACTGTTAATCAGTTAACAAATGATTTGACGGAATAAAATACTGTACTTGTTTATGGGCGACGCAGGAGGTTGCGAGTTCGATTCCAGCCTTAAGACAAATGTTTGTTAAACAAATGACGACCGATGTGGCGCGGTGGGCGAAGGTCCGCCTGCGACGCAGGATGGTTGCGGGTTCGATTCCCGCCTCGGAACAATTGTGTGTACGATCTGCAGATATTTGTTCCGAGTTTTCTGGTTGTTTTCTATGTTTAATAAAAAATATCTATCTATGTAATGTATTGTATTATGTATATCAGTTATCTAGTACCCATAACACAAGCTCTGCTTACCATGGGGCTAGATAATGCTGTGTGAATTGTCCAGCATTATTTATTTTTATTGAATGATTAGTTTATTATTTTGCTACGAACGTTACCACTACCATGGGTTTCATTATCGAATGATTTACACTATGCTATGGTCGATTTAACACATCGCCTAATAAATAGCTTTGAAGTTAAAGTACATAATTACATGTGTTGGGGTACTGAAAGCTTTGAAGTTGAAGTACATAATTTCAAGTGTTTGGGCACTGAATGTGTTTTTGATGACTAATATAAAAAAGTAGGCTTTTTGTGGATATCGAGGCTTATTATATACTCTACCTACACCGAATATCATAAACTGGATTTTATAAAGAAGCACAAAAAATTGTTCGGACCCCTGCGATTGCATTGATTCAACCAAATTGATAAAAAAGGCTAATGATGATGATGGTGAACCAAATGTTGTTTCCAATTACAATGAATGAGTTGACGATGTATTTGAATAAAATACTTATTTTATTTGACGTGGACACTCACGATAGGGCTGGTCCACCAGTTCAAAGTCGCTCAGCGAGCTATGGAAAGAGCTATGCTCGGAGTTTCTCTGAAGGATAGGATTCGTAACGAATACATCCGACAGAGAACCAAGGTTATCGACATAGCTCAAAGAATTAGCAAGCTGAAGTGGCAGTGGGCCGGCCATATCTTGCGAAGAACCGACGGCCGATGGGGCAAACGTGTTCTTGAGTGGAGACCACGACTCGGTAAACGTAGTGTAGGACGCCCTCCGACCAGGTGGGATGACGACCTGCGAAAGACTGCAGGTAGATGCTGGATGCGGCAAGCTGAAGACAGGGCGCTATGGCGCTCATTGGGGGAGGCCTATGTCCAGCAGTGGACTGCTATAGGCTGATGATGATGATGACTTATTTTATTCAAATTCAGTTCGGCTACTTCTGGGTACCGACTTATTTTACAGGGCAAAGCTCCTAGATTTGTATTATATTAAGCGGCAAGCTGAAGACAGTGCGCTATGGCGCTCATTAGGAAAGGCCTATGCCCAGCAGTGGACTAGGTTTATGATGATGATTACTGTGGTCCATGTTGACAATTACTCGTTTATAGAGCAAGTTGGTAATTATAAAGTTATTTTTCAAATTTAATGTACTTCTTGCTCTAAGAGGTCATGGCTGCCATTAAAGTAAATATGTACTATGCATTATCCGTATACAAAGGCTGCGTACCTCACTGACAAAATATTTAAAATAATTCCTTCAAAATATTTGCATTATAAAGTCGTCAACCTTAAAACCTACATATTTATTAAAATCAATGTTATATTATGTACCTACCACTACCTTATAGTAAATATTAGTCAGTATGGCCCGCGTTATTTTGTCAGGAACCTTGGTAGTGACCTTTGACTCATTAATCTATGTCCTATTATAGATCATCGTTTATTAATAAAACCTTGTAAAAACCGGTAAGATGTAAATGATCGCCATACATATGTAATAAGCAAAAATGTACATTGCTAAGGTCTTTTTTACGTTGCTTATTTCCTTGTGTTATCGCCTTTTTTGATATCACTTTTGGTTCTAAAATTTTCTTAACACTTTGACTGCGATTTTTTTTCGACGACTGCAATCTTTTTTTTTAACCTAAAAAATTCGTGCTGCCGCTCTACACAGCGGTTGTGTTGCGCCGCACATGCGTTTCGTTCGAAAAATATTAAGGCTGTGCTGAGTCACACAGATCTGTATTTTCTCAGCCGCTGCGCTAGTGTGGATTTACGCATATTAGTCACTTGTAGAAAACACATACCGTGTGATTTCAGCAGTCAAAGTGTTAAAAGCCATCTACACATACTAGGGTATAGTATAATAAAGTATAGTATAACCTAGTATATATAGTAGCGGGTATAGTATAGGTATAGTTAAAGGAAAAACACTTTAAAAATATTAGTCCGATTTTATTAATTCTTTCACTAATATACACATTGTATCCAGGTACGTTACCACGAAGCGAATTCATTAGCAGCAGCTAGTTAAGAAACATTCTGAGAGCATGTAGTGAATTGCTATCAGTAGCTTCTATTAACACTTTGACTGCTATCGAGGCACACGGTCATGTACGACCTGCTCCGGGTCGCATCGCTGAAGCTTCGCAGTGAACGCGTGTAAAGGTCAGGCAGGGTCTAGATACAAACGCTACCGTTATGTACCGTTGCCTAAAACTGGAATCGGATTGGGCTTGCACTCGATAACTGGTCAGCCTTTTTATCATGTCCTGTCACTTAGAGTTATATCTCCCTACGCTTGATAGATTAAGAAATACAAGTTGGGAGGTAAAAAATAGAAGTAAGAACGTCATGACTTAGGTACTGCATTATCTGAGGCATTTTACGCTTTTTAAGCATTGTGTGCCCAGTTGTAGGACGAACGAATAAGGCTAGTAAAAAGAGCATCATGTCTCTGCAATTTTACAAGCAACCTTATCGTTACTTATCTGCGGCTAAAAGTTATACCTAAAAGCTGCAACTATAACTGATAATGAGTTGTATCTCAACAACTCTCTTCAAAAAACCACACATTACAGCCACAAAAACCACACAATAGCCACAAAAAGAGCAAACCCATTGACCGAGCGAGGGGGCGTCACACCGCGAGATGACGTCGGGGATTTCCCTATCTGTGTTATCAAACTATCTTCATAATTTAATAACTCATTAATATACAATTATTTTCCATTACTTGACGCTGGCAGAAAAGTGACCATTCAGACACAGTTGCCATTAACAAAGAATCATCATAACCTTATAAACGGAAACGTCAGTAATTTCAAATTACATAGTAAAACACAATATCTGTAAAAGTACAGCATTTCTACAATGCACCGTTCCTTTCCAGATGGCAAACACCTGCTGGTGGTACTACTTCAGCAAGTTCACGGAGTTCTTCGACACGCTGTTCTTCGTGCTGCGCAAGAAGAACCAGCACGTGTCCACACTGCACGTCATCCACCACGGGATCATGCCTATGTCTGTCTGGTTCGGGCTCAAGTTCGCTCCCGGTATGTATTTCAACTGATAGACGCCCACTGCTGGGCATAGACCTCCCATAATGAGCGCCGCAATCGGTATTTAGCAGTACAGACATTTATTATTTCTAGCCACAGGACGTCTACGTTTACGCACATTCTCGTATGTCGTAACGCTCGCACAGCTATGGCTGAGGACGGAGTTAGTGCCGAAGTTTTGTATGACAAAACGCCATCTAGGCGCAAAATAGAGAAACTTTTGGGCTGCCTTTCCATCAGAGGCAACTACAAACTATCTGTTCTGTGTACAAAATTAAGCTACAATTGTTCATCAATCCCACACATTATTGAAATTCAAGGTCCTGTAAATCTCTGGTGGGAGATGTCTTCAGCCTAGGAGTTTTTTATAGTAATACTGACTAACCGACCAAACTCTTAAAATCCATCGGCAAATCCTTGACTATCGAGGTGAGTATTCTTCTCAAGGCATGTACATGGATACGTGGCTTATCCTCGTAAGAAACCATTCATCAATGATCTCACTGAGCAAACACCAACCGAACTTATTTAGCGGCTATGGTTACATAGCGCCATCTATGTATTCTTATTGAACTTTACGTAATGAAAGTAATTCCATTCTAGCCCGCTAGATGGCGCGAATTGCCTTTATTTTAAGTAATAGACTCTTATAATCTAGTCCATATTGTTTTATTTAGACATATGTGACGAAAAAACTGGACCTAACACAACTTTTATTATAGTTTCAAATCATTATTTACCTACGAAACCTAAATGTCGAACAATCCATCTAGAGCACACCTCCGAAAACTACTTCGCGTGTTCTTATACGCATATATAAAATAAAATAAATTAAGTCAACTACAAATTGCCTATTCTATTAGTCAAATTTAATGAGTACGTTCAGGACAAAATTGTTAATAATAAATTATACAAAACGAATAAATGGTGTATTAGAATAATTTCTCGTCGTATGAGGTCACCCATAACCCCAAGCGCGTAACACACGCGTTAATATCAAACCACGTGTATTCCGGTCTGACCAGTCTTGAAATTCGCACTTTGCAATGCAAATTATGCTTATTGATTTATACTTGAACTAGCTCTACGTAATTTGCTTACTTATCAATATTAATGTTGAAATCAGATTGATATAACCGTCAAGTATTGGGTCTGACATTTAAAGCTTTTTGGTGGAATGTTGAGGATTGAATGTGACTTTGCAATTGTCTGATAATCAAGTTGTTTTTTCGATTATTTCTGATGCCTGTGAGTATCCCGTTTTAAGGGATGGGGTATTCTTATATAAAGGCTTAAGAGGGGAGCCTGCTTTAGAAGCTTCAAAAAATCGATTTTTTCGAGGATTTTTTTGGGAAGGAAAGAAATATTTGATTGAAACGAAACTTTCAGGTTTTATTGTTATATATTTCAAGAGTCTTCTCAAATTTGTTCATCAAAATATATGTCATATTATGCGTGGTACAAGCATTTCGCCGAGGCGCCTCGAGTATGCAGGTGTCGTGCGGCGGGAAAGATGCAGGTCGCAATTTTCATTTGAAACTAAAAAACCAAAAAAAAAAATAATTTTCAATAGTGTAGCTTCTTTAAACCAAGAAAATTAAAAAAAAAAGTGAAAAATTCAATTATTTTTCGCAAATTAAAAAAAAAAAACATTTTTTTGGAAAAAAATATTCACTTTAGATTGTTTAAAAAAATGGTTAATCACAACTTTTTCAAGTTTTTTTAGGTTCAACTAGAAGAGAATTTTATCCCGAACACAACCAATTTTGTCTCGTTTCGATAGGACATTTAGTTTTTTTTCTATCTTTCCCGCCAACTCGGGAAAATCGTAAAAATGAAAAACCGAGAAATCGCCCGTCAAAGTTTTCGCGCGGGCACTTCGAGCGATCTGGCCGCTCGTATACTTGTTTGACGCTTGCTCACTATTTCTTCTGTAACTCCGAAAATAATTTGAATTTGCTTTTGAAATTTTAGGGGCACATTCTTGGATAGTTTAGGAAGACATTTATGCAAAAAAAAAAAACGATTTTTTGAAGCATCTAAAGCAGGCCTTAACACATTGATAGAAGGTAGTAAGTTCTTGAAGGATGCGTTTTCTGACCCTTTAAATCAACTTACCTACCTTACATAATTTTGAATTTAAATACCTTGCCAACCAATTTTCTTTGATTAATATATTTAAAAAAATAAAAGAAATAAATCTGCCATAAAATATCGTAACCTAAATGAGTTAGGTATTCATATTTAATTCATAAAACTCATCACGGCGAGTTTTATAAGACGGCTCATAAACATAAAACCGTAAGGCGATTGGTTTTTACGCGCTCTTTATTAATCTTTCTTCCTTTCGTGCGTCATGCGATTTTAATTATCAAAAGTCCAGGGTTCATTGCTTTGGTCGTGTTACTTTTGCTTTCATTTTGGTCTAGATTGACGCATGTCGATTGTAGCTTACATAGGTATAAAACCTGCTTGTGTTGTGTTGACGCAAGCCCGAAAATGGCAAAGCCCTGATCAGTGAGTACTTGCGTTTTAAAGCAAGGGGTTTAATATGTAAAAGGACTGAAGGCTGATGCAACATGATAGTAGTACCTACGTCCAATGTCATACGACTTCGACTGTTACCAAATTAATATTATAAATGCGAATGTTTGTATGTTAAGATGATTGTTACCTTTTCACGCAAAAACTACTGAACGGATCGGGCTGTTTGCATTGTTTTGTTCCATCTCAGACCTGGTAAATCATACCTTTTTCTGAAAAAACGCGTGCTGAAGCCGTTACAAAAAAATAGAAAATATAAGAGACTTCTCTTCCACACGAACAACAAACTTTACTAAAAAGTATAGTTAAAACTTCATAGTATAATTCGATTGTGTTGAAAAAAGTAAAAAGAGACTTCATATTCCTGTTTTTTAATCTTTTACATAACAAATACTAGCCCCTTAGGACAGTCCTGGATCACTCTCCATACAATAGCAAATATTATCAAAATCTGACCACAATATACGGAGTTATCGTCGAAAAGCATTAAAAAAACATACAGTCAAATATAGTAGAACCTCCTTTGTCCGAAGTCGGTTATAATTGTATCATGCTGCAATTTGTGTTATTTGATATTGTGAAAATTCAGCTAAAATTAAACCTTTACCTTATTACGTAAAAATACTTATCATAAATATTTAGTGACGTGATCCGTGCAACGAGTAGGTACGAAACTTGATTTCGATGTCAAGTTTTAAAATAAACCGAGTTAAGAATGTTGCTTATTCGGTAGTTTTATTTCGGCTACTTAATTCCTCTTCCTAGATAATCAATATAGTATACAATCTGGTTTGGTTTGCTCACCCACGAATATAATTTTGCAAATGAGGACCTCGATATTACCAAATTATGTAATTCTCAAGATCAAGTAGGCTTAGATCGCCTTTCGTAGAATTCCGCGGTCACCAATGACAACGAAATCGTTACTAATCGATTAACGAGGACCAATTGGTTCGCTTTTTAGAGTTTAGTAGTTAATTTTTTATTTTATTTTATAAGTACTATCTAGTAGCAAGTACAGTGAATCAATAAATATATTTTCTTTCTTCTTCTTCTTCATTAATTTATGCATATTATCAAAATACAGGGTGCCACGTAATATGTGCACGAAGCCGAAAGGGCGTTATTTTTATTTTTTGTGCATAGCTTGTTTTGTTAGCAAAACCAGTGTTGTGTCATGAAATTATTACATTTAATTATTTAAAAAAATAGTGTATGACAAGATTAAAACTATATGGAAGAATATATGGAAGAAATATGTATAGTAAAGTAAAAAATCATTTATTTCTTTAGGCTTACAAAATAAGCACTTGACACAGACAAGTCATATTTTATATATTATTATCAAATAAAATTATTTATTATGTATATTAGTAATTCAAAACTCGTACAAAACAGGGTTTAAAATTCAACCCGGGGGCGGCCCCAGGTTACCGTTTACCTCACTGCCAAATTTCATTAAGATGGCGTTAAATGGTAACAGACATCATTTAATAAAATCGCTCATTGCTCTCCCAATTTTATTCTAAAGTCCCAAACGATAATTTAGTGACTCATCATCATCATCATCAGCCTATATTAGTCCACTGCTGGACATAGGCCTCCCCCAATGAGCGCCATAGCGCCCTGTCTTCAGATTTAGTGACTACCTAACTTAATTACCTTGTACATTAAATAAACGCGCAAACCTATAAATAAAATAATTGCTTAGGCAATTTAATCGTCACTGTTTATGAGTATATGGACCAGGAACTAGCAAATTCTATATATTTTTATTATATCTTTCGTAAGTTAATTTACGTTACGTTAACATTAATTATCACGGTTCGTTCCATGGATTTGCAAACATTTTGAAATCCGTGTAACTGCTATGTTATAATGAAGTAAGTAAATATTAATATTAATTTATTCAATGTTTCACATCTCCATGTTTGTCGAATACATTATTTTAGCCAGCCATGCCGCACGTGGAACATGTGATAATATCTTACCCAAAGAACATGAAACTAAAAACACAGGAGGTTTAGCTTGTAATAACGTGACTCTTAAGAGCCATACTTTTATAAACATTTTACAAACATTTTTAACGATCTCATATACTTCTCATCATCATCATCAGCCCATACACTTCCACTGCTGAACATAGGCCTCCCCAAACGACGACGCCACCAGTAGCGGTCCTGAGCCGCCTCCATCCATCGACTCCCTGCGACCGCTGATGTCGTCGGTCCATCGAGTCGGAGGTTTTCCCACACTCCGTTTCGCATTGCATCGCGGTCGCCACTCGAGAACCTTAACTCCGCAACGGTTATCGTTTCTGCGAGCTGTATGGCCTTCCCATCTCCATTTCAGCATGCTAATTCTGAGAGCTATATTTTGGTTCATCTACGGATTTCCGTATCCATCTCCATTTCAGCATGCTAATTCTGAGAGCTATATTTTGGTTCACCTACGGATTTCCGTATTCCGGATACTATCGCGTAGATAAACAGATCATAGCTCTCTGAGCATGTACGAGGCCTATAAGTCATCACTGGTAACAGACATCGGTTAAATACTTATTGCATGTTTGCATGACGTATGTTTCTCATAATGCTTTATTTTTATTGAACCACAGATTAAATAAAACCTACTCATAACAGCGCCTATTAATCTGTTTAGATCTTGGAGACTGCCCACCCTACCTTGACCTTCTACAAGAATATTTAGAGTTAATCAACACCCAAAATACAATGACATTAAGATTATATTTCGCACAAACACCAGTTTAACTAAAAATGCAATAATAAACTAGTTATTTTATTCTGTTGGTGTTTGGAAGTTCGACTGATAGGTATGTACTCAAAAAGTCATATCCTAACGCTTTACCGATTCGATTTTTAATGACAATCGACTTTGTTATTGCTACTCGACATTTTTATTATTTTACAGACCTTACTCATCTACTCATCTAAATGACTTTTTTTTTGGAATCAAAATATTTAATAGAATAAAATAGTATTATCTGTGTTGTTTTATTTGCTACTTGCTTATGCCCGCGGCATTACACGCGTTTTTTCGTGATAAAAAGTAAGACAGATTGAGTGACTGTGGAAACTAGAATTTTTATACTATTTTCAATTCTTTTTCATGAACAATACTAAAATACGATAGATCAGCATCTCTGTTTGTAAAAATTAACTGTGTCTATGAAATACTTCATTCTATCATTCGGTCGCCATTCATTCACTGTCCACTATTAGGGAACTTCATAGTCGTACATAAACCAAACAAAAAATAAACCCGTAGAATTATATAAATAGTATTAATTCATAAAGCCATTGACCGCACTTCACATTAATCATCATTTTATTTACTAAACGCGCAGTACCCAACTCAAGCTAAATTTTCCATTGAAACTTGAAGGGGTAGAAAAAAATCTATAGCACGCATTCGCATTTTTATTGTAAGCCGGTATTAACCGGTTCCGGTGCGGTAAATCCCGCTTTTGGTGCGATCTCGCTTAATGATGCCTAAGTTTGTGAACCAAAACGTTTCGGCTCCTTACTTACCGAACTTTAACTCTAAATGCCAGACAAAAGACTAAAGACAATAAAACTATAATGAATAATTATCAGTAAATGTATATTTTTTTTATAAGTAATGTCTGCAAAAACATAAAAATTAAGGTAAATCATCATTACCAACATTATAACGTTGAAAAATACCCTAAAACGTAATTTTAAGTACATTTTAATTACTATTTGTTTTCTACTCGTATATAAACTCAATGATCAGGTAAAGTCACCCTGCCTGCCGTGTGAATACGTCCTATAAGATATATTGACCTCGCAAAACAAGTTAGGCAGCGTATCAGTTTGCGATATTTGATTATGCATAAAGTAGGTTCCGTGTGTCCTAACATTAATAAACCGTTACCTGACATTACTGACCGTTAGAGCTAAAGATTAAAGAGCCAACTTTTAGTTTAAAACCTGTCAATTTTTTTTGGCACGAGAAGGCATGTAGGCGTACTAAAACTAAATAACATAGCCGTTTTATTCTAAAATATTCGTTCTAAAATACTTCGGCTATCTGAAGAGTTTTCTTCTATCTATTAAGGTTTTATTAAAATTCCTCTTGTGCCGCTGCAAAAGTTAGTTTAACTTTGCACTATTCATTAGTCTGATTAGACATTAAAGAGTAAAATATCTAATGAACACCACTAAGCTCGACTCAGCTTAGGGCTAGATGTCTGAATGTGTGAATTGTCCAGCATTATTTATTATTATTATGTGTTCTCATATCCATGATCTTAGGCCATTTTTTGGTTGCTAGCTTGCTAGTCATCCAACTCAAGCCAACGCAAAGCCATTTCGTTACTGGACTTACTTACACTTCATACCTTTAAATAGAATAGAATAGAAAAACATTTATTTAGACACAGGTACAAAATACAGGCATAGAATAACAAACGACAAATAAAGTAGTTTATCATGGGAGTAACTGATACAAATAGTGATATTAAGAAAATAAGACTACTTCCATGACCCTGCGCCGAAATAGGGGTTGGCTCAGCGTGTGCTGAACATTATTATATTCAGCGCTGTTTTACAACCAATTGAAGTCACGTCGTAAATCTATTTCCTCTCAGTATAAGTTTACTATGTTACTAACTGCGCCCGGCTTCGTCTGCGTGGAAATCTTGTGTCAAATGGTTTATAAACCTTTCTCTTGAACACTCTGTCTATTAAAACCGAATCAAAATCCGTTGCGTAGTTTTAAAGATCTAAGCATACATAGGGACAGACAGACAGCGGGAATCGACTTTGTTGTATACTATGTAGTGATGTGTTAGTCTTATTACAAATTATTATTCTATTCTTATCTTATGTTTTCCCCCCAGGTGGTCACAGCACGTTCTTCGCTCTGCTGAACACGTTTGTGCACATCGTGATGTACTTCTACTACATGGTCTCGGCGCTCGGCCCCCGCTATCAGAAATACATCTGGTGGAAGAAATATCTCACCGCTTTCCAGATGGTAAGTGTCACTTTTTATTTCATTCTAGATGAATAATGAAAAAGAGCGATTGAGAAGAGAGTTGTGATTGTGAGAAACTAGATGGCGCTTACTGGCTTCGAGTCGAGAGTTGCTGTTGTTAGATACTAGATGGCGTATTGAGATTTACTTATGCTACATGGTCTCAGAATACGGTCCCCGCTACCAAAAATACATGTGGTAGAATAGAACCGATACCTCACCGTATGGAAAAAGTTTTCGATAGCGGATAGTTGCCACTGTTGGACACCGGATGGCGCTTACTGTTATTTTAAATCAAAAACATACGTTTTTAGTAAGTTAAAGAAAGACAAATTTGCAAACAAGCTAAGCAGAGTTTGTGCTATGGGTACTAGATGACTGATACATAATACAATATATGTATTACATAAATAGATATTTTTATATATCAAAAAGTGTATTGATTTATAGAGGTTTGCCCTTTTGAAGTAATATCTACTGATGAGATTAACTCTATTTAGTATGGTTATTACTATTTAAGTCCGAAAACTTTTGTGTTTCTGAAGGTCGTACTCGCAATAAATAAATGAGTAAATACCGCTGGCAGTCCACAAGGATGACGCAGGCAAGGCCTTAAAATAGTAGCGGAATCCAAATTAAACATAACAACAAAAAGTAGGGACAGGTTTCAAAAACCCCTTTTCGGATATCGATCTCGTTTTGACGTCTTTGGGAATACCACAGCTTTCCGCGCTACAAATATATCTGCAAAAAGTAGACGGATAATAACATGCATTATACCTACTTATTAAAATAATGAGGCGTGCAAAAAACGAAACCGCGCCGCCATGGGAACGCGTACATTATGTTAGGAAGTAAAAACACTTTGTACTTACTCTCCTAATTCAAATAAAAGCAATAGATTATCGCCCTTGAGTTCGAATACTAATCACATCATCATCTAGATCAGATTGGATGTATGGATGGGTGTTGTTACCTTCTTCTCACGCTAAACCTACTGAATGGATCGGGCTGAAAATTGATATACATAGATGTAGCCGTGATCAAACATAGCCTTGGTACTTTCTTGTCATAATTCAGTTTCCATGGGATTGAAATAACCTTAAAACACTTCCATAGAAACAACGCGTGCGAAACCGCGGACAGAAACTACTTCTTCAAATGTTTTTCCCCTTATTGGAACTATTAAAAGCTTTTGAAATTTATATTTTTTTTGTATTTTGCTCTTCAGTAAAATTAATTCTTTGTTTTCCATTATTTTTATTGAGTGCTATTATGTTTATATACATACTAGCTGCT
Organism: Eupithecia abbreviata; assembly: GCA_943735965.1. Taxonomy (NCBI): domain Eukaryota; kingdom Metazoa; phylum Arthropoda; class Insecta; order Lepidoptera; family Geometridae; genus Eupithecia; species Eupithecia abbreviata. Next base: position 1,433,926 of record OX030979.1, on the reverse strand, counting down.
CCCCGCGGCTTCGCACAGTTCGCAAGGAACAGCATCATCTAGCTTAGGCAGCATCATCTAGCATGATGTCTTGTGTGGATTGTCCAGCATTATTTATTTATTAATGCCTTTGAATGAAATTGAACGCATTGCAAAACTGCGGAAGCTGTTTGATTCCATAATGGCTAAATAACATATCTAATAGCAGACATCTAAATAAATAATATAATTCTCAAGGTGGCCACTCGACCACTTATAAACTACTTTACATAGTTCAAGTTATGGAGCCTCCACTTGAAGAGTGCTAATGCTTAGTCATTTTGCTGTTTTAATAAAAATGCTATACATGGTGGCATGAAACATGTGTACTAAGCCGAAAGGGAGTGATTCTGGACCCTGAGAGAATGAACTTTTGCTCGATTTTTACGATTACGATTTTTAAAATTCCCAATTTTTTTATATAAAAGATATTCTGACTTTATTCATATTCGTCTTCTTTTACGTGTATTATTATTGTTTTGAAATGTACGTAATTTTTTTATTATAATTGTTTGACGAAATGCAGGTTTTGCTGAAACTTCTGCATTTCTGCATCCAACTGCTTAATTAGCAAATAAAAACATTTTGTGAAATATACTATATTGTTAAATAATTAAAAAGTGAGTCTGAACACGAATACTAAGAAACAAAAACAGAATGAAAAAAAATTGAATATCAAAAAAACTTTATTCACAAGTTAATCTCCTAGGGGCGCAGAATCACCCCCTTTCGGTATAGTACACATGTTACGTTGCACCCTGTATAATTTACATGTAAATTTGAACAGTGCTGTTTTAAAACGTATTTTCCATTACTTTACTCAGGATTATAGTTGCACGTGTACTGCCCGCGGCTTCGCTCGATACAGTGCGTGTGCCTGAACTAAGTGAAAACCTGTTTTTCAGGCAAAATAATCAAATAGAACTTGCTTGTTATACAAACATTAGCTAGGTACGTATAGATAAATAAATAATGCTGGACAATTCACTTTATCTAGCCCCATGGTAAGCAGAGCTCTGTGTTGTGGGTACTAGATAACTGATATACATAATCTATACTAATATTATAAAAAGGAAAGGTTTGATTTTTTGTTTGTTTGTATGTTTGTTTGTATGTTTGTTTGTTTGTAACGAATAGGCTCCGAAACTACTGGACTGATTTGAAAAATTATATCACCGTTAGGAAGCCTAAATATCCGTGGTGAACATATTATATTTTCAAAAAAAATTGGGATCCTTACTAAAACTCCAATAACTACTACTAACTTACTAAAAAGCCAAAGGTTCTAATAACCCGTGCGAAGCCGGGACGGTCCGCTAGTACAATATATTACAAAGGTAGATATTTTTTATTATACCTAGAAAACGACCAAAACAACCGGAACAAATATCTGCAGATCGTACACACAATTGTTCCGAGGCGGGAATCGAACCCGCAACCTTCTGCGTCGCAGGCGGACCTTCGCCCACCGCGCCACATCGGACGTATAAGTTAACGAATATCTTAAATCAGACCAAAATCACAAACAAACCTACAAACTCTGCCTATTACTTTACGATATGACAAAAATACAATTTATTACCATACGCTGTTTGGATGCATGGAATTTTTTGTTATTACTGTATTATGATAACTTGTATTGTGGCTAGGAGCCAGATAATAATATATAATAATAAATTGATTAGTATCAAACAAGTTTCTTGGAAAAATATAAGAACATAATCCGTCTACCTCTATGTGTATAAAATGTCTACATTATTATAGCTGGCAATCAAAAGATACGATTATGCACTTATAATCATATATAACCGGAACACGCTAATAACTACAACTGATTAAAACTATAATTAGCTAACTATAAAGGGCATTGCTAAACGTTGTTATACAATCAGAATGTCTATGTAAAGCATAGATAGACTGTAGTATGATAATATGGAAGAAACAAGCTATGTACAGAGTCCTGGGGGCTAATTCTGCTAACCAATCGCTTTACTATCATAGCCTCGCTGCTGCGCAGAACATGGAGCAGTACCAACTCCATCCTGCAGGTTGTGGGCAGCAAGTTTGCCTCGCCCATCATGCAGACATTCAACAGAGTCCTCACTCACTAGACTCCATGGGTTGGGTGGGAGTCTGTTGAATGACTGCTGCAAATTTAATTTTAATCTAATTTTAATTTTATTTAAGGTCTTATGTTTTATTTTTGTAATTTGTATGTGGACAACCTGTCTGAATAAAGAAACTTTTTATTTTATAGTACTAATGTGCGTGCGGTATTATTTGCACGTGCAGATTAATATAATAGTGTATATACATAGTATTTATTTACATTAGTTGATGTTTGTGGAGTCCTAGATAATGTGCACCACATCTTGATGGATTGCGTCAAGTTCAAAAATCGAAGGGAGGCACTGATGATTGAACTTAATTTAAATAGATTTGATTTAGGTCCATTAATTAACATTTTAGCGGAACCAGATTCAGCAGCGGCCATCTCATTATTCAAAATTTTTAAGCATCGGTGAAATATTTACATTAGTCTATAATACGCCACTGTCTATATACAATAGCTACGTGTCCATCCAAAGGTTGCCTAGAAGTAATCGCTCTTAGCGATAAGGCGCCCATTGTGCATCTATATCATTGTATATTCTTTTCTGTTTATTTCTCGTCTTGATGTGCAAATTATATGAAAGCGTATTTGTATAGTATTGCCATGTAAACTTGTACGTTTGCCCCCAGGTCCAGTTCGTGCTGATCTTCTCCCACCAGCTGCAAGTCCTGTTCCGCCCCGCCTGCCAGTACCCGCACGTGTTCGTCTACTGGATCGCCATGCACGGCTTCCTGTTCCTCTTCCTCTTCACAGACTTCTACAAAGCGAGATATAACAAGACGGGCAAGAAGACGAAGAATATTGGTTTCTGTATGGTGAGTTGTAAAAATTATCATATTCATATCATTTATTGTCATCATCATCAGCCTATGATAGTCCACTGCTGGACATAGGCCTCCCCCAATGAGCTAGACGCATCCAGCATCTACCTGCAGTCTTTCGCAGTTCGTCATCCCACCTGGTCGGGGGGCGTCCTACACTACGACCTGCGTCGGGCGCTATGACGCAACATACGGAACAAGCATACTCGTAATATGGCAGGTTTAATGATATAGCTATATCGCCTACATCATAGCAAAACATCGCTTGTGACTTTTCTTTGAAATATGTTTATCTCATGATAGCAAAGCTGTAAGTTATGAGGCTCAATAAAGGAAACAATCTTTACCGTTAAAATCTCTAATAAAATTTCCCACGTAAAAGTATAATGGCATCAAATCTCAACAAATATTGCCTACACTTGAACTTTTAATACGTAATTTTGATGTACCATCTACAAATAGTTACCCTTTTTGAGGAAAATCGTTTAAAACAAATACTCAATACTAACAAGGGTAACAATCAGCCCTCATTTGTTTAACACTTTGACTGCGATTTTTTTTCGACGACTACGATCTTTTTTTTAACTCAAAAAATTCGTGCTGCCGCTCTACACAGCGGTTGTGTTGCGCCGCACATGCGTTTCGTTCGAAAAATATTACGGCTGTGCTGAGTCACAAAGATCTGTATTTTCTCAGCCGCTGCACTAGTGTGGATTTACGCATATTAGTCACTTGTAGAAAACACATACCGTGTGATTTCAGCACTCAAAGTGTTTAACAACACTAAACACACCTGCAATGTCAAAGCGAGGACGAACATGACCTGAGATCAAACCTTATTTATATGGTCTTAGAACTTATAATCTAATAATTTGATTGTTTTGAAACAACTAAAAACGACCTTAAACCTACCTTAATTTCAGTTATCAGTAATATTTATTCACATAAGACATGGTACATAATACATTGGTGGAATAACACAGTAGAGCTGCATATCTGCAGCCCGAATGCAGGCACGTGAATATAAAAATCAATAAAATAAAATGTCAGTAATTAAATTAAATAAACGCAAATAAATTGTCAATTAAAATAGAACTCTCTAGGTCAAAACTTAAAATTAAGGTAATCTTCAACCGAATAAAAACAATGCTCAATTAATAAATTAAATAACTTTCTGTTGATGATGGGGGATATGGGACCCTTTAGTTCTTTTACATCGTTTGGCAATTTGTTGTGAATTTTGATAGCCATATTATAACAGTTTCGACTATACAATTGCGTTTTCTTTGCAGGAATTGAATTTTACACTATTTTTAAACTTTGCGGTACAAATACCTATTATAATCCCTCCGTATTTATTTTATCGAGTCTTTCCTCCGTCATTCTCTTTGCAATAGCAAATTATTTTCAAAATCGGTCCATAATTGAAAAAAATTACGAACATACTAAGATGAACATATATGTATAAGCCGAACATAGAACCTCCTCCATTTTTCGATGCCTCATCCAGAGCTGTGGTATATAATTTAAGCAGTTTATCAAGACTCACCCTGAAAAAGTCCCTCGATAAGGGATGAAACGTTGGTGTTCCTTCAACACGATCTAGGTTCATAGATAACCTTCATAATGAATATTTATACGGCTTGCAAGTCAAGTTCTAAGTCCAGCCATGACTTAATGGCAAAGTTCAACGATTTATTATTTTGTTTATACCGCAATAGAACTCGCGAAATTAACCGTTTATTTCAATTGTTCGTGTATTTTTATCTTTTTCACATACCTCACCTATAAATAATAGTACAGTCAATGTCCGACCAAAAATAATTGTGTTTTTTTACTCGACAGCGATAAAAATATCATCAATCATTGCTTTACGGCGTAGTTCATTCATTATTATGATATTCGTAATAATTGCTATCTTTGAAGGTGCTTATTTTATAGTGTTATTGAAATAACCACGTACAAAACGTAAATTCGTTGGAACTCTGATAAATCTGTTCTACAGATACTTGGCATACTTATCGATAGATCATATAGATTAGGTGACCTTTAAATTTCGTTATGCTTTCTGCGAAGTATATTCTTATCGCCCGCGCAAAGGGATAACATTAGACGACTACAGGGATAGGTCGTCTTATTTTTAACATTTTTGAGGGTTGGGACCTCAAAGCTGACGCAGTTTTCATCTTTAAAAAACTTGACAGTCCACACTAACCTCAAACTAAGCAGAACATGTTTTTCATGGGTAACTGATATAATACATAGATGTTGAGAGCAGACTGATATATGGTATGAAGAACTGTGTCAGCTTTGCGTGCTAATAATAGCCTTATTAATTTAACGCTGGGTTTGCAACCCGCATTATAGAGAATCTTTCTAAATGTTTATAAATATTAGAAAAGTTTGTTTGTTTTTAAATAATGATCTCCACATTAAAAACTATTTCACATATAGCTTAGTTGCATATACCACTTAAGTAAACCCACGGTCTTCACAATAAAGGCTAGTCAGTCATAAATCAGCAATCGCCATACATCAACATAATTTACAATAAGCCATTTCCAATTATATTTGGAAATAGGGCCCGAGATGTCCAAAGACCCAATGTATGCGACGATTGCAGCCATGCATATTTTCGTTTCGACCCGCGAGAAGACAGCCTCAATTCTGGTCACTGCTCTAAAACAGGTTGGGCAACGCAGGTCATTGCCGTCCTCTCAAATTCAAGATAATCAATTAATGCGACTTTGAGATAATATGGGTCCCTAACACTTAGAGATTTTAAAGAACCACGACCCTGACAAGTCATTTCTTGTTACTAAGGTCTATATCAACGCATAATACAGGTAATGCGAGTGATTTGTTATTGTAAGAATCCCCAAAAACAACTAAATTTTATTGCGATTTCGAGATAATTTAGGTCCCTAACACTAAGTGTTAGCGATTTTAAAGAATCATACACAACAAGTTATTTCTTGTAACTAAAGAAATAACTTGTCAGGGTCGTCCAAATCAACACACAATACAGGTAATGCAAGTGTTTTGTTATTGTAAGAATCCCCAAAAAAACAGATTATAGATTTTATTGCGATTTATATAAGATTTCCTTTTAAATGATGAAGGTAAAAATCTTTAACAAATACAGGTTTTAAATTGAATAATCGCACGCCACAAACTCTGCCCAAATCAATGGCCCCAGTTAAAAAGACTTCGCAAAAAGTTTTTATCAAGAGCATAATTGTTGTTTGCCTACAAATATCGCGATATTTTTCCGTACTTTTTGCTGCCGATGCGTGGAATATTCTCACATCAATAGTTTTTCGTCAGGTCTATTTACAAAAAATTCTTCGTACAATTCAATTGCTTGATAAAGAACAGTTTATATTATATTTATTTGGCGTTAGTTACGGATGTTCTCCTATTTGCGTCACAGTGCGGTCATCTTTACGCTACTAATCATTGTAAACATTATTTGTTGACACGAACTGTGTCAATAGTTTTTACCAATCAAAACATATTAAAAAGTAATTAGTAAATAGTGTTTAAGGTAGGTAACTTCGTCATTTGTTAAAGTATTCACGTCATTAGACTGAAGAAGGTGCTATGTACTGTGTTGCTGACGTCTTGTAATGATTATTAGCTTATCTTTTGATGGAAATTGCTGGGATGAACTAACAATGAAATTGATTGCGTATAAAAACACTTGAAAAGGAGTTGATTGAAGTTTTTATGAAGAAATTAATTCAGCTTCTTTTAAGCTTTTTGTTAAGGTTTAAACCGAATAATCCTAAGACATTATGTCTCTGAAAATTTTGTTTATGGTCTTGGAGCGAAAAAATATCATATTTAACTCGTCAATATCATAAGCCACGTGAGTCCCACTGATGGGCAAAGACCCCTATATCCTCCATGTATCCGTATATCGGTCATCCATCATAAAATGTGCCGTTCAGAAGTACTTTACACCAAAAACACTCCATTATTCTCGGGATGTAATTTGGCTTAGATTTAGTTCTGGATCTAGAAAAGCTTTACTATTCCGGATAAAGCAAATGCTCGTTTAGTCGAAGGTACCTATAGTTTCATACGTGTCTCATAGGATGCCTCGTTTAGCAATCAAATCAAAAACTCTTTATTTCCATCAATACAGTAATGTTTACTATGAAAATATCAAATTATTAAAATTTAACACACTAACACGGAAAAAAAGAGATATTTTTGACATCTTCGCTTTAGACTTAACTTTCTAAAACTAACAACAGACTTTCTGATAAAAGAAGCGACGATGAAACCTTGAGTTTATTAATTGTTATTTTTCGAGTAGGCTAAGATTTCTGTCGCTTTAAATAACTTTATAAAGCTAACTCTAACCATAGACTTTCTGAGACTTAACTAAAGAGAAGCGACGAAGAAAACCTTTTAGTATATCTATGAGTCTATTAATTGATATTTTTCGAGTTGGATAATGTGATGAATGATGATGATACATTGGAGCCTTTATCATATATGGCATGCGTACATTGAGCATATTTTGGTGCTATCTAAGTTGCTAATATTATATTTGAATTAATAAATATACCTTTGTCCACAGACCGTGCTAGACGAAAACACCAGCTCCCTCAACGGAAAGAACGGCTACAAGCAAGAAGAATCAGACGTCCCAAGTTCTTACGCGTCCTCGGGGGCGGATGCCTTCGTGCGCCGGCGACCCGTCTCATAGTGCATCTAGTTCTTTATTATTCAATACTGTGGTGTTCGTTTCAATAGCTTGGTTTCGAGGATTACTGTCTGTCATACTGATTCGGTCTTTGGATAGCACTTTTGACGAGAATAACCCCAGGGAAATCCAACGCAACTCAGATTTAATGTACGTCTTCAGTCGCGATTTTTTTATTAGGTTATCATTGAATTTATCCGGAAATCGCGACTTGGGCGGGTCTTACTTATGAGTTCGGGGGCTGTCTGTAAAACTGCAGGGCTGAGTTTATATCACTTGGTTTATTGAGATCGGCAAGATGGATTCTTATTAATTTTATTCTCCTTTAAGCTTACTGTGTCACCCCTGACATGCTAAGATAAACTTAATTTCCCGTGCACAAGGTGTGTTTTCGGACGACTAGAGCGGATTTAATAGTTTTTGCAAGACTTGGTCCGCTGTGCATGTGGTCTACTTTGAAAAGTGTCATACCTTCTCTCATTTCATTTGGTCACACTATTTTGGTGCAAATGACGCTCGCGGCCGCTGAACTCTGAAGTGACTGCTTTATACTCAAATGTCGTAGATAAAGCTTGCGATTTCCTTTCGATTATAATATTTAATTTGATAATTTAGAATCTTAGTTGTCATCCATACTACAAGAAGTAAATAGCAAGAAATACAAAAATGCTGAATATCTGCGTTGTGTTATGCGCTCTAAAGTTATATATATACATAACCGAACCTGCCTCTTCGACTTTGTGTCTACAATAATCTAGAACCGAGAAATAACTAGCCACGTTAGAAGCCCGCACCAAATATACGAATAAAAGCAAGTGTTACAGTGCGTCCAATGATAAGAAACGACGTGCATTTTAGAACGGTGGTCTCAGCACGCGGGACAACCGAATCGTTTTAAATATTAGTTATAATATAATGTATTTAAAGTTATCTTAAAGTTAAGCACAAAGTCTCACTATCTCGGATTTAGCAAAAATTTCCTAAGAGCCTTGTTAAATCTTAAGTACAAATGTATAGAACTATGCAACGTTAACGTATCTTTGTATTTTTCTTGAAATCTTGTGTAATAGAGTTTATTGGGTTGAAATACTTAAAGCTTTATAGCAACGCGCGAGGGGTACAGTTGTACCTGCGAGATGGGGAATTTGTGTTTTGTAAATAGTTTGAATAAGAGTATATAAATAGTTACGGAATTATGTTATTAGGATGTATGAGGTTAACGGATATTGTAAATAGAGTTTTATTAGGAAGTTGCTTTTGCCGAGCGCGTTCGTTCGAACGCATTCGGTGCACCTTGCAAGGTCCTTCGCGGCCGGTGTAAGAACGCAAAATACAAAGTTACCAAGATCTTATTCCATATTCCAGTGTTGTCTATTCTGTGTGAGTGCATTGCACTAGGATAATATACTAGTTTTCTACTGTGTTTTATTCCGTCACGAAGAATTTTTGTAAGAATATTCGCACACGAGCTATATATTGTATTTTGATAACAAATAACGAAATATTATGTATAGTTATGATTTGATTTTTTTGTAAAATCATTTTCATCATACTTCGTCTACAATTTTTTTAAATAAAATAACGTGTCAGAGAGCCTTCTAACCTAAATTGTGGTATTTTTATTACCCAACAAAAATACCAAAATTTATGTCGTTTTCTTTCAAATCAATTTTAATAATCTAAATCGAAATGATCTGCGGACCTGAGAGACTAGTATCATTTTTTATTTGAATTGAATATATTTTCTCTACAATTATATAAGTAACTTAAAGTAAAGCATGAAATACATGTGTATAAAGGTGTTATAATGTTTGCGTACAGTTTGACACTTACATGCATTAGGCTTTACAAATCAGAAAACTCAGAGTAATACCGCAAGAAACTGGTGTCAGGTAACCAATCTCGATAATGATTGTACAAGTCATAGTGTCCAAGACGTCTACTTCGAAAATCGATTACGATATATTCGGAACAAAATCATAGAGCTGTCAAGTTGTCAAATTCAAATGTAAAGGCGTTCCCTTACCGTTACACAGCGAAAATACACAAAAAATTACAAACTAGAAACCTAAATAAAACTAATACACTAGCCAAACTAGATGTCGAATGTTTGTCAGCAAACCGTCTATAACAACGCTTAAAATCACTGCTGCCACGTCTTTTTATATGCAATTTACATTACTTGTCGATTTGTGATCCTTCAATAAAAAACAAACCTTCGAAACTCGATAGTGTATAGTGCTCTCTAAATTCGAAGTACCTAGCCACAACATACGACAAAATCAAAGCAACTCCAACGATTTCATTCTGTGGATAACTGCAGCTTATATTGCATCGTTAGAGTACTTTTTTTAGCCGATGACGACGTACCCTTACCGAACCTCGATTCGTTTCTACAATTATCGTTTTTCGGAGTAGACGCCCAGAAACTGGCCGACTTCGTATAATGATTTATGAGTCGGTACCATGTGAACTGTATTTGACGCTTTGTGTGTAAATGTACGGTGTTTCCAACAGGTCTGCTCAAGTTACTGCTGATTTAACTCATTTGCAACGTTTATTTATTATTATAATAAAGGATTTTACAATATTTTGATGTTTTTCTTTACGCACACCTATGATACAATAGTTATCCATGAGTTATCCCCTAGACTTGCTTTACCTTAAATAGAACCATATAGCCGAATGTAACCTAACCTGTGGCAGTGAGCACGTCATCTCGCGAAGAATCGACAACCACTCAGGTAAAGTGGAGACCACGACTCGGTAAACATAGTGTTGGACGCCCTACGGCCAGGTGGATTGATGACCTGCAATAGACTGCTGGCAGAAGCTGGATGCGTCAAGCTGAAGACAAGGTGCTATGCCGCTCATTAGGGGAGGCCTATGTCCAGCTGTGGGCTAACATAGGCGGTGATGAATCATTCATCAATTATATTTTTTAAAACAACTAAAAATAGACTTCGAATCCTTTAGTTATATACAATTTTTTAAGTTTTGCGGAATAAACCAAAATTCCCGAGGAATAAAAATTTTATTCGACTTGGGATCATCCTCAATACAAATGCAAAAGAATCATACAAATCGGTCAATAATTGACGGATAAATTAAATAACATACATAGTAACTACATAAGAAACACATACAGCCGAAATAAAATCCTCCACCTTTTTTAATGTTTAAAGTCGGTTATTCAGGCGACACCGACCAATGAGAAATGCGAATTATTTCGTACTAGCTGCGCCCCGCGGTTTCACCCGCGTGGTGATAGATATTTTGGATAATATACAATATATCTAAATAAATTGTAGCCTATGTGTTATTTTGATATATAAGGTATATTATTGTGAAGTTTTATCAAAATCCATTCATCCATCCATACTTACAAACTTTCGCGTTTATAATATTAGTAGGATACGTCAGAGACAATGTTGGTAGGGATATATTTGAGATAACGTACAGTAATTTTCCTTGAGGATAATTTTTTCGTCCTTGTGATTATCGTCTAGTCAACTTTCTCTACCATATTTACCTACAAAGAGGGAAGTTTGTCACGAGGAATTTCCGCAAGTGCAGGTCCGGTTCTAAAAAATATTTCAACAATGATGCTATAGTTATCATTAGCTCAGGTACCTACGTTAATCACTTTTCGAGTGGAAATTTCCACAGGAATGTGTATGATCTCGCCTCCTCAAACAAGGATGGTTTGCCATAATCACCATGCTTGGCTGGCGGATAGGTAATGCAGTGATGTTCAAAATATAGGTACCTACAGAAGGTAGATAGTTGCTGCCCTTCCCCTGGTAGGTTCCGTTAGTAGACTGTTACGAAGGGTCGATTCTAACGCCACGGGTGTCGGCGGCGCGGCGCGGTGCAGCAATTCTGGAATCGAGATGAGATGAGATGGTACCTATCTATACCAGGACCAGTCTGAAAATCAGCGCCGCCGCTACTAAATTCGGCTTGTAGCGGCATAATGCTGAGACAGGAACTTCTTATGTAAAACATTATTTGTATTAATGTTTCTCGTTTGTATACCTACTTATACCTATCAATGTTGTGTGTCGTGTTATATATGGTTTCAAATAAATATTTTTATCTCTTCTATTATCTACTTCACGATTGAAATCATGGACACTAGCTGCGAATGCAATATAAATTTTGTACATACCGACCTAGGCGATTTAACAACTCAGAGGCATGATTATGGGTTATTTACCTACGTCCTTGTATGTAATTGTCATCTTATGATAATTTGTGCCAATTTAGGCACATAAACATTATTATTACCATCAAGTTGTAATGTAAGGTTCTAGGTAGGAGTAGGTAAGGAACTTCTTAGGCCTCGTTTACAGAGACGCGGGGCGTCGCGCATCGCGTTGGGCGGCGACGACGACGACGCGGCCCGCAATGAATTCAACCATATGGCGTTGTAGAGTGCGTTTACGGAGAAGCGATTTTACAGGAACTGCGAGCACGTGTGTGCAAAATGCAGCATTATTTTCCGCGGAGCCCGCAAATGTCATCCACGCGGCGTTCATCGCGGCGACGACGACGACGGCAGCGCGGCGATTAAGGCAACAATCCGTCACTGCAAAAAAGTTTTCTAATTGGTTACTTCGCAAAAAGTACTAGTAGTCGCGCGTCGCCTCTGCCGCCGCCGTGCCGGCAGCCGCCGCGCCGCCGCCGCCGCGGCCCCACACCGCCCCGCCGCCGTCCCAACGCGCCCACCGCCGTAACGAGGCCTTACATTGTCAGTCAAAAGACTGATTGGCGTTGTAGAAGTACGGTAAGGTACTAAAACCTATCATAAAATATTTTTTATTGAAGGAATACATAACAAATAAATTAAGCAAACGACTCTTGATTAGATAAAGGTACTTACTTACCTACCTTTATATTAAGGTTTTTTTAATTTCCTACCACCCATGGTGCATTCACCTTTGTATACCTACTATACTTCAATACTACAATAGAGCTAATCAAGGAAGGAAAAGCGCAGTCTTAGCCGCGAGCAGCAACTTGTGAATAAGGTATAATATATTTTATTTTTCTTACGATTATCTTTTATTTTTATGCATTACCTACGTCAATCATTGAACCTTGTGAAAAACCTTGCGGTAAATTCAAAACTCAAGGACCTGACAGACCCTATTCAAAAGTAAAAGTTCCGGTTCGAATGTAGAATCTCCGAAATAATAATTCCTTACCTAAATGATTTATAAAAAGAACCTAAAATATAGGTAAGACCCCTAGGTCCTACCTTTATTTTGTTGATACCTATATCATTATATTTATTGTATGCCTGTCATACATTTTGTGTCTGTTTTATTCTGTTTTTGTACGTGTAAGCGAAGCATAGAAGTCAAGTCTATAGAGCTTAAGAAAACTTTTTTCGTATAATCAGTTACAAAGCATAGCAGATAAAGACAGATCCCGGTAAACAGGCTTTTTAAATACACACCTAGATAAATGCATTACATTAAATGGAAGTAACCAGAGTAGTATTTTAACATTATAACAAGGAAAAACATAAAATTTTATTTGTTTTTCTTTATTGTGGTAAAGTGTGTGCGTAGGTAGAGCCACATTAATTTAATGTACCTAGTACCTATTTAATGTATTTATTTATCTAGTCCTGTACATACATATTATCGTCTCAACCAAATGACGTCTACAGCTAGACATAGGTACCTAGAAAGTCTTTGGAGGAGGTCTACCGTAGAGGGAGGCCCAAAGATCGCCACAATAAACAGTTCTTTGCGCCCCGCATCTTATGGTTTCCCCCAGTGGCGTATCTACACCTACAGTTGTCAATGGCAAAATGGCATCCAATAAATAATTTCGGAGATATGCGTGGACAAACATAGTACATACTCGTACATACATAAACTTCCAAAAAAATTGGTAGTTGGGATTCTACTCATCTGGGGCTCGTTCGGGCGACCCGTTATAAAATAAAAATATTATTATTGTTGGTTCAGCTTCTTTATACGGGAGGGGGGGGCATCGAACGGTAATTGGCTATTTTTCCCGACGTTTCAACAGGTTTCCACAGTCGTGGTCAAGGGATGACTCAGAAAAAGAGAAAAGATGACTAAAAAATGGGTAAGTAAACGCGATAATTACCCGTTCAATTAGTACTTATAATTATGTGTTTCGATCGCGTAAGTTTAGAAATCCCGTGCCTCTACACAGGACCAATCAAAAATACAAAAAAAAACACTTACCTATAACGGGAAGTTTACCATGATTTGATTTGAGTTTGAATCAAAACATGGTAGGTAGATACAAATCCCGTTATAAGTGACTTTTGCGTTAATAACCATGTTAGTTTCAAAAGTTTTATCAATCAAAAAGACATAATTATGTATAAAAACGGTATGTTGTCATGATTAGGTGTTATCTTCTCAATAAATCAGTGTGCGGAAGTTTGCTCGCTCGCGTCGTGAATGTTATACAACAACACTGATGTGCGAAGCCTAAACACACGGAAAACCAATAATACCAATAATACAATAATCACTTTGAATTTGACAGGTAATAAACAGATTTAAAAAATATGCATTTCGAAGCTAAATACGGACTTTACCTAAGGTTTTTAATATTATAATGCGTAAGCCCTCGCATCAAAACGTCACAGTGCTTTATTTCGCCGAACAATACTTTTGTATTAACTTTTTCACTAAAATAGAACCAAACTCCTTTTTGGTCTCTACGGCACAGGGTATCCTAGTGTAGAGATCACTATAATATTTAGTCCTAGTATATTAGCAAAATATGAATAATCTTAAGTTGATGTGATTGTGTTACTATGTATGCATGTATTTTTGATCTTATAAATTATTATTATTATTTCCTTTAGACTGAAAAATTTGTCCCGAGGCGGGAATCGAAACCTCCCACGTTGAAGGCGGACTTTGGCCACAGCCACAGAGGTCGTACCGTCGACTACTAAGACCCGACTAGGAAAACTACCAGAAGAAACTACCATATGTACGCCGATGATCTTCAGCTCTACCACTCCTCCTCTGTTGATGACTTGGACGATGCTATTAAGCTCCTTAATGGTGAGCTTGAGAAACTTTCAGCCTGGTCCACTCGTTTTGGTATTAAGGTTAACCCTAGCAAATGCCAGGCCATTATAATCGGTAGCTCTCGTCAACTGGCTAAAATAGATGGTCTACACTTAATCTCATTACAATACGACGGGACTGATATCCATCTCTCTCCTACTGTTAAAAATCTGGGTGTCAACTTCGATAGTAAACTCAGTTAGATTCCCCACGTAAAAGAGATCTCCAGAAAATTCTATGCCTCCATACACTCGCTTCTACGTCTTAAAAACTTCCTCCCGATCCCTTCTAAAATCACACTCGTCAACTCCCTCCTTATCCCTATTATCGATTATGCCGACACTGTCTTCCTCGATCTCAACGAAAATCTCCTAAATAAACTAGACCGTCTACTAAACACGTGTATTCGGTTCGTCTATAATCTCCGCAAGTATGATCATGTAAGCAAATACCGAGATCTGCTTAAATGGTTACCAATCCGCGAACGAAGGAAACTCAGGATCCTTTGTCTACTGTTCTCAGTCATACATAAGAGATCCTTCGAGTCCTGCTTACTTGAAAGACCGTTTTCATTTCCTGGCAGACGATCACAGTAGAAATCTCCGCTCCTCCGATAATCTTCTCCTGTCTATACCAATGCATAATACCTCCTTCTTTGGAAATTCTTTTTCGGTAGAAGCAGTACGACTGTGGAATGACTTACCACTGGACATTAGAAAATCAGATACACTTGATACTTTCAAGAAATCGGTGCGAAGGCTTTTTCATGAGAGATTATACAAGCATAGCTCTTCATAAAACGTTTATACTTTTTTTTTTTCTTCTTTTGATTTGATTTGATACTTATGCTATATTTGGAACTATATATTTATTGTTTTAGCTGTTTTTCTTAGGTATATAGATATGTATAATATAATATGTATTTTAGGTTTATATATAGGTTTATAAATTATAAATGTCATAAACATAGTTACTACCTAATTATATTTGTATGTAATGTTAGCACGCCAACCCTCTATTTAAAACATGTGTTTCCTGGTTGGCAGGTAGAAAATGCCTCGGCATTAAGCCCACCCTTTGTACCTTTAATAGTGCATCATCATCATCATCATCAGCCTATACTAGTCCACTGCTGGACATAGGCCTCCCCCAATGAGCGCCATAGCGCCCTGTCTTCGGCTTGACGCATCCAGCATCTACCTGCAGTCTTTCGCAGGTCGTCATCCCACCTGGTCGGAGGGCGTCCTACACTACGTTTACCGAGTCGTGGTCTCCACTCAAGAACACGTTTGCCCCAGCGGCCGTCGGTTCTTCGCGAGATATGGCCGGCCCACTGCCACTTCAGCTTGCTAATTCTCAGAGCTATGTCGATAACTTTAGTTCTCTGTCGGATGTATTCGTTGCGAATCCTATCCTTCAGAGATACTCCGAGCATAGCTCTTTCCATAGCTCGCTGAGCGACTTTGAACTGGTGGACCAGCCCTATCGTGAGTGTCCACGTCTCAGCTCCGTAGGTCATAACGGGTAGGACGCACTGGTTGAAAACTTTCGTTTTCAAGCATTGCGGTATGGATGAAGAGAAGACTCGACGTAGTTTCCCAAACGCTGCCCAGCCCAGCTGGATCCTCCTTTTGGCCTCCTTCTCGAAATTGTTTTTACCTAACTGCAGAATCTGCCCGAGGTATGTGTATTCGGAAACGATTTCGAGAAGGTGACCATGTACGACCACCGGCCTTGGATCAATGTGTCCATTGATCATGACTTTGGTTTTATCCAAATTCATGCCAAGACCGATGCATCGGGAGGCTGAAGCTAGGCCGTCCAGCATCTGGTTCAGCTCCTCTAGCGACTCCGCCAATAGGACTATGTCATCAGCGAATCGTAGGTGTGAGATGTAGTTGCCGTTTATGTTTATGCCCTTACCTTTCCAGTCCAGCGTCTTAAACAAATCTTCCAACGCGCTTGTGAACAGTTTCGGGGATATGACATCCCCCTGTCTCACTCCTCTGCGCAATTGGATAGGTTTAGACTGCTGGCCCTGTACTTGGACACTCATAGTGGTGGCTTCGTAGAGACATCTCAGAACCTCGATATAACGATAGTCCACTTGGCATCGCTGTAAGGATTCCAGAACAGCCCAGGTCTCGACAGAGTCAAAGGCCTTCTCATAGTCCACAAAAGCCAGACACAGGGGCTGATTATACTCTTCGGACTTCTGTATAATCTGCCTCACTGTGTGTATGTGGTCTATGGTGCCATATCCACCGCGAAATCCGGCCTGTTCTGGTGGCTGAAACTCGTCGAGTCTCCTAGCGAGACGGTTCGTGACTACTCGTGAGAACAGCTTATAGACGTGGCTCAAGAGTGAAATGGGTCTGTAGTTTTTAAGAAGGGTTTTATCGCCCTTCTTAAAAAAGAGCACCACCAAACTCCCGCTCCACGCCTTTGGAGTTCTCCCACTGTTAAGAACGGCGTTGAAGAGGTTCTGTAGCTCCTGTATAACAGGAGCTCCTCCAGCTTTCAAGAGCTCGGATGTTATACCGTCTTCACCGGGGGCTTTTCCATTTTTAAGCTGCCTTAGAGCTAACACGATCTCGTCTTGACTGATGTCAGGTAGTTCGTCGGTGTAGTGGCGTGTCAGGGTGGCTCTGGAATCATGGTTGTCTCGTCGGGAACGAGGGGCATGAGCAGCGTATAGACGGCCATAGAAATCCTCTATCTCGGCTGAGATCTCTGGCTTCGACAATACGGTCCTTCCGTCGTGCGTTTTAAGCTTTGTCAGGTGGCTCCTGCCAAGCTGCTGAGTGAATACTTTGGACCCCCGGTTTCGCTCTATCGCCTCTTCAATGAGGCGCGTGTTGGAGCTCCGGAGATCGTGCCGTACCATCTTCGCAATTCGCTTGTTCAGGTCTGACCTCTCTGACAAAGTCGATTGGGTGGTCTCCCGTCTTTTTGTCATCAGCCCAAGAGTCTCATCCGAGAGTTTGGACTTCTTGCCAGTACGCTGCTTTCGACAGAATTTAATGCCCTCGTCTCTCAACGTTTCAACCAGATTGTGTAGGGTCTCGTCAGCGTCATCAGTTGGTTCCAAGGCAACAAATCGATCCCCGAGAAGCTGCTGAAACTTCTCGGTGCCCGCCATGATTTGGATTAGGTCAGGTCGGAGCGTGGACTTCATCAGACGGTTTCTTTCAAGCTTAATGTTGATATTCAGAGAGCCTCGAAGGAGTCGGTGATCAGATCCGGTATTGAACCTGTTGATCACTGAGACATCTCTGAATATGTGCTTGCTATCCGTCATGATGAAGTCGATCTCATTTTTTGTCACAGTGTCGGGGCTTTGCCATGTCCACTTCCTTTGAGGCCGTTTCTTAAAGAAGGAGTTCATTAAGAACAGCCCCTCCTTCTCAAGGAAGTTGACAAGCATTTGCCCCCTGTGATTCCTAACTCCATAACCATGTGGGCCTATTCGGGATTCGTTGCCAGTCTGGATTCCCACCTTGCCGTTAAAGTCCCCCATAACAACGTTGAAGTGGGCCTTAGTGGTGTTGTGTAAGGCTTTGGATATGTCTTCGTACATATCCTCCACTTCATCATCCGAGTGTGCCGAGGTCGGTGCGTAGACCTGGATGACCTTCATGCTGTACCGTTTGGACAGCCGAAGGATCAGGTACGCTACCCTGGTCGACACACTGGAGATTTCTTGGACGTTGTTAGAGAGGGCCTTATTGACGAGGAAACCTACGCCACCCTGGGATGTTTTATCACCCTCGCGAAAGTAGAGAAGATGGCCCGAGTCTAGGGTTACGGTGTCCTCCCCCTCTCTACGGACTTCACATAACCCCAGAACATGCCATTTGATGTTCTCTAACTCCACTTCCAACTGCGCTAGATGATGGTCAAGCCTAAGAGTGCGTCCGTTAAACGTAGCCAGGGTCAGTTTATGTAGGGTGTGGTAGCCTAATGTAGCCCGGGGATTCCTAGCACCCCCTGCCCCGCCGTTACCGTGGCCGCTACCATGGCCAGGAATAGCGAGGCGGCCGGGAACTGGGGGCCACATTCTACTGGCGTATCGATC
Organism: Eupithecia abbreviata; assembly: GCA_943735965.1. NCBI lineage: Eukaryota > Metazoa > Arthropoda > Insecta > Lepidoptera > Geometridae > Eupithecia > Eupithecia abbreviata. The sequence continues at coordinate 1,415,103 of OX030979.1, read as the reverse complement.
CATGGGGGGGTTGATGCCCATAATCCCCACGCTGGGCATGCGGGTTGGGGATCGCAGTATAGGGAGTGTGCTGCAAGGGACGCTGCTGCCCGCCCCCCGGTGTATGTCCCTTAGTCGCCTCCTAAGACACCCACGGGAAGAGTTGGGTTGGTGCTATTCTTTCTAGGCCGACACCACACAGCCAATCAAAAAAAATTTAATAGTGCAATCAAGTTTAAATAAAATAAATAATAATAAAATAAGAAAGGCAGAAGCTTTCTTATGTTTATTTTTAACACCACTGCGATCAGCAATTTTTGGCCACGCGTGGGGGACGATTTCTGGTAAAAGTAAAGTTTAATAAGCATTTATTGCAGCAAAATACCAGTTTTTACCAGTGATCTGAATAGGCGGAGTATGTCCACAATTTCGAGTGTGGAAGCAACACGGAGTCGACAATACCCCTTCTACAACCCCGAGATGATGATAATGATGTTTTTGGCCCTAAGTTTTGATATTTAACATATTTGTCTTAATTAAGGGCTGTGGATCTTGTACCATAAATAAATAAATAAAAATCCCCTTGTTTTCTTTGACTGCAGGCTGGATGCTGGACGCGTAGAGCTGAAGACGGGCGCTATGGCGCTCATTAGGGGAGGCCTATGTCCAGTGGACTACTATAGGCTGATGATGATAATGATTGTTTTGTTTGGAGGAGGCACCTTCAGCGGTGTACATATGAATGAGTGATGGAAGGTAGGTACTACTCCGCTATTAGGTAATGGTTGTTGAACAAAGCGTTTCTTGCAAGATATTTAGCTCAATTAAACGACTAATAATAAATGTATGATTACAATACAAGTACAGGATATTAAATTGTTCGCGATTAATTTAAATCTAACAACAAGCAAAGTAGCATAAAATTACCTAGTATTAGCCTTATTTGCTTAAGAAATGTACCTAGTAAGTAGTATCCGGCAATATCTTGTTCTGTGACGGACAGCGAGAATGGGAAGCTTACGCAGGTACTCTCACGGATATAATTCATATGCCGCCTACCACGAAAGAGATAGGTACAGCTTCGTATAGCTCTGTCTCGCTCGTTCTGAAACAAAAAAAATATTCAACTACGCGACTGTCCAAAAGGTTTGCCGCCCACCAATTTGAAACTAGAATTGCGCTACGCATCTTTGTCACGTGGTTCGTCCGAGGACAAGAAGAATTTCGGTTATTATACCTAAACAATTAAACAACTTGTTATACATAAAGTTTACAACGAATTAAATTCTTATTTTTTATATTTAGATACCTTACTTACATTTATATTATTCAATAGACATTTTATCGTGAATAGACCTTTGTTCAACCTCACCTGATGGTGTGTGATGATGTGGCCGACGAAGAAGGTCACGAACGTCTAGAAGACACCAATTCGACGACCGATGTGGCGCGGTGGGCGAAGGTCCGCTTGCGACGCAAGAGGTTGCGGGTTCGATTCCCGGCTCGGAACAATTGTGTGTAGATCTGCAGATATTTGTCCCGGGTGTTCTGGTCGTTTTCTATGTATAATAAAAAATATCTATCTATGTAATGTATTGTATTATGTATATCAGTAAGTAAGTAAGCTCTGCTTACCATGGGGCTAGATAATGTTGTGTGAATTGTCCAGCATTATTTGTAAAATATTTAATTCACTCTAGTCTTGAAGAGACCCAGGATGTAGTTGACTGGAAAAACTGAAGCCCAAATAGAGCCCGAGTTCCAAATATTAGCGATACGAATGATAATTGTAGATGAGAACCGCTTGCTTAGTACGAGTGGAAGAATGATCAAGAAGATATGGGTAATGCGCTGTACATCCTGCTTGTCCTGGAGTGGACCGACACACGTAAGCCACAAACACAATGTTAATCCTGCCTCATTCAATTCAATTCAGAGTATACTATACATTACATCTAGGATCGATATCTAATGCAAAAAAAAATACTACTACCGTCGACCGAAAATTTATTAATATAGTCGACTACGCCACGTAGCCGCTTTAAAATAGCGTAGCTAGCCAATTTCGTAGACTTCGTAGAAAGAGGGTTGTAGCAACGGGAATTATTTCGTAGCAGTGCTACGAGCCGCGTAGCACTGCTACGAAATAATTCCCGTTGCGTCAACCCTAATGTAATTTTCCCTTGAGTAAATAATAAAAAGAACGAAAGAAAATTATTTAATAATAAAGTATTTATTTCAAATGTTTAGTATACATAACACACAAACAAACTAAAGACTAGATAACACGTAATACACAAACAAAACAAAAAATATACCTACATAAGATAAATCCAATCAAAAACTTTAATTACAAAGCTCTATTTTTGTAGTTACATTAAAATACACGTAGAAAAGGTCAAATTCTTAAAATTAACTGACATCGAAAAAACGTGATATTTTTGATTTGACTCCTGATTTATTTCTGTGGCTTCGGTATGTAGACTCGATAAGAAAAGTATATATGATATATAAGAAATATAAATATTACAAATAAATAAGATAAATACTCAATCTTTTGTTATAGGTCATCGCAGTTTCTGCTTGCTCTAATTATTAAGATTCTCTACAATAAAGCGTAATAAAAAAAATCTTAAAAAAAGTTTTTCAGGAATGACGCTATCAGCTACCACATGTAATATTATAATTAAGCCAAGCGGCTTAATATATTTCAAGTTACATTAACCTAACCTACCTATAACTTAATTTCCAAGGTCTCTAATTTGTATGGATTAACTGATCATTATAAGTTATTATTCTCTCGCGGAAATTCACAAAAAAGTGGGTAAGTACCTCTACAATAGTATTAACAATCAAACAAAAAAACTATCAATAAATACGTTAGCAAGTGCGTCATTCGATGATTGGTAGGAAACTGGTTGTTTTCACCTTTGGACTAATTATGATGTCACTATAAGCAATAAACATTCTTTCTAACAGGAACAAGCATTGTTCATGTTCTGGATAAAGGAGTGCCTATTTATTTATATTTTTTTTTATATTCTTTGGGTGGCTTGGGTATCACAGCGGCCATGATAGGCCTATTGTGATCGCCACTTATACGTTCAGCCCCGAAGCCGTAGCGTTCATAGTTCGCCACTAACCCCCTCAGCTGCTAGGAACTGTAGGATTTTCTTCGGGGTGATGTCTCGCACCTCGTCTGGGCTATGGAGATGCTTGTCCAGATGGATGCTGCGTTTGTGCATCAGTGCTCCACACTCACCTAGCAGATGGAGGGCGGAAGGAGTGCCTAACGCCTAACAGATGCACAAAATGAAGCCTCAAACGCATAGAAAAACATATTTTTGATAAGAGAAGAGATTGAATAGGAGTTATTATACAATTGACGGAACTTTGACTGATAAAAATATATTTGTGATGCGGTAGCTGAGGTTGCTGTTAATTAGCTATAGGTTTAAAATTTATTGTGTCTATCTAAGAACATGTTTATTGTGTCAAAAGATAAATAAATGAATTGAATTGAATTGTAATGTCAATGTGCAAGTGTTTGGTATTGAATAGGTACTAGTTTCAGCCCGTGACTTCGCACGCTGTAGAAGCAAAGCGTGCGAAGCTGCGGGCTAGAAATAAAATTTCCATAGAAATGGACGCGTGCAAATGTTTTTTCTATACCACAGTAAGTGATTGGGGATATGGGATAAAAAGTATTTACCTACTGCTCGTTATATGCATATAATGTTAGGTATTTAAAGAAGTTGTGCTTAAGAACTATTCTGCACATAATGATCGAAGAAAAGTAGTCTACGTATATGAGGTTTAAAACTAAAAGAAGGTAGTTTGGGTTACCTCCAGAGAACCTAATTTTTTGATAGGTTTTAGTTGGTTGCTAGTTTTACGGTATATATTACTATGGACCGTAGAATAAGTTAAATAAGATCTATTATTTTTCTATGATCTGAAATCAATTTAATGATTTATTATTAATATATTATTACTAGCGGCCCGTCCCAGCTACGCCCAAGAAGGCAATTTTTTAAATTTTTCTCTTTTTTCTCTCCGTAAGAACCATCCTCGTACTTCAGGGAACATTCTAAAAAAGAATTAGCGAAATCGGTTCAGCTGCTCTCGAGATTTGCGCTTAGCAACACATTCAGCGATTCATTTTTTTATATTATAGATTTGGTACCTAGAGTGCTGCAGCGCCTCTATCGTGCAGACAGGGAACAATGCAAGTCTCATAAAAATAAGACGTTAGAATCACGTTGTTAACACTTTGAGTGCTGAAATCACACGGTATGTGTTTTCTACAAGTGACTAATATGCGTAAATCCACACTAGCGCAGTGGCTGAGAAAATACAGATCTTTGTGACTCAGCACAGCCGTAATATTTTTCGAACGAAACGCAAGTGCGGCGCAACACAACCGCTGTGTAGAGCGGCAGCACTAATTTTTTAGGTTAAAAAAAAGATCGCAATCGTCGAAAAAAAATCGCAGTCAAAGTGTTAAATAGCCTGTCGTTAAATAGCCTCCGGGCTCAGGTGTGAGTCAGTTATTGCTGAAAACACGCTATATAATTTTTTATAGCCTCATGACCTACACAATAACTAAATTGTTTTGTTCTTACAACATTCCTCGAGGAAAACAAATGAATGAGGTGTCACTCAAGGCACAAATGGTCATTGAGACTCCATTTGTTAACGATAGGCCATGACTTTGACGCGTAGCTTCAACTTGACATTCTAATGTTTGCTAAACATTGAGCCACTTCAAAATTCACTGGTAATGGAATTATCGACCTTTTTACACCCAATACAAATAGTTATCAATAGGTGAACTAATATTTACATAACTACATATTTACTGCGTCAGCGTAAATAATAATGAGGAACTAGATATGCTTCTTATACATATATGTACATATTTTTCGGATGAAAGGTTACCTATTGCGGTTACCGTTTGCTACTGTAGCACAAATTCACCTACTTACTTATTTACTACATATTGTTATTTAGTTTTTTCTTCAACGTATTGCACGTAAATTATTTATTTTGTAATTAATGATACTACGATAATACGATTTGTAGATATTTGTTTCAGGTGTTTAAGTCGTATAATATAAGAAATAAAAATAAAATACTTATTTTATTTTTATTTCTTATATTATACGACCAAAACACCTGAAACAAATATCTACAGATCGTACGAATATTTGTCCCGAGGCGGGAATCGAACCCGTGCTCCTGCGTCGTAGACATCGTCTCTAAAGTCTCGAAAAACACTAGTTCTAATTTGTTTCTGTTAGTTATTTGATTGTAATTCTCAAGTTTTGATTACCTACGGAAATACTGGCAGATACCCCACTTAGTTGTTTTACGAGTAGTAAATAATACTATTGAATTTACCTCGAACTTTAAATTCACCTTCGTTCTTATTTTATTTTCATTTCCTTTACTAGTTTTAAACAGGAGTTTGTCAAATACCTCAAGGTTTAATTTTATTTCGTATTTAATATAACACCAGTTAAACAAGAAACACTTACTTTTAACTTAACTTACCTTTACTTTAAGTGTAAAGCGAGTTCTCTAGGTGTTCCGGTCAATTTAATTTTTAAACAATCCACTCAATATATTTACAAACATCTCTAGAATGAATACTAAGCAGTGATTTCACCTTAGTTACATCCATATTTTTCATTACATCCATCCATACCTTTGGCTCAGTAAACCAGACAATTTTATTTTTTAAATATTTTTACACTTCGCGATCTGAATACATAATTATAAGTATTGAAACAACGGGTATTTATCGCATTTATTTACCTATTTTCCCGACGTTTCAACAGGTTTACACTCTGTCGTGGTCACGGGATGACTGGAGTACTGGAGTTACCGCCTCAGCGAAGCGGGGGCTAGTTTATTTGAAACTACCCTCACTTAGTTTTCGATAGTAGGCATCTGCACACTCGGACGACACACAACACTAACAGTGTCCTCGACGCACTGAGAGATAGATGAATAAACGCGATAAATACCCGTTGTATTAATTTTAGTTTTTATTTTCGAAACCATTTTTTTTCAGAAAAGCCAGTTTTAGGCTTTTCTGAAAAAAAATGGCTTCTTAAACTAACATCCACACTACATATATAATGCGTATGAATTATTTTCTATATACATATATATTCAAAAGACCTTCGTTTGACCACAATATGACCTGATGTAAAGTGAAGATGAGTCCGAAAATGCATCGCAAAGGTCTCATCATCATCATCATCAGCTTATAGCAGTCCACTACTGGACATAGGCCTCCCCCAATGAGCGCCATAGCGCCCTGTCTTCAGCTTACCGCATCCAGCATCTACTGTCTTCGCGTCATCCCACCTGGTCGTCCTACACTACGTTTACCGAGTCACAATGGTTTAGAAGATATTTATTGACTCTTCGTCTTGAAAAGACCTACATAGGTTGTGATTGACAAAATACGCAACACCATAATAACGAACTATGTGGCGCGGTGGACGAATGTCCGCTGTCACACAGGAGGTTGCGGGTTCGATTTCCGCCTCGGGATAAATGTTTGTACGATCTGCCGATATTTGTTCCGGTTGTTCTGATCGTGTATAATAAAAAATATCTATCTATGCAATGTAATGTATGTGTTATGTATATCAGTTATCTAATATCCAAAACACAAGCTCTGCTTAGCTTGGGGCTAGATAATGCTGTGTGAATTGCCCAGCATCTGCCCATGTCTAGATATTCTTATCTTGGCTGGCCCTATATACATATAACATCATAAAGATCCTTCCTGATTAGGTCAAACACCTTATTAGTATCTAATTATAAAAAATAACCTAGAGATATACTTAACGGGAATATAATAATAATATCACGGCCACTTATTTACTTCAAGGCTATTTATTTTACTACCTGATCATCTTAATTTGAAACAACTTATTAACAAAAGTCAAAATATCATACAAAAAAGAACTAAGAAAGAACATTAATCTTTATAATAAATCGATTCTCTACAATCAATTACGAAATATCAGTAGGTAGGTATTAAAAATAATACTCAAGGAATAGTTATTATTTATTAAAGTTAAGTTTCCTTAAAAGCCTTATTATATATGTATATGTAAGTTTATTATAATGTTTGTAATGCTGGTATTATGGTAGGTATGTAGTGTAAGTAGTTGCTTTCTTGTTTTTTCCCCTCTGGCCACGTGGTCCTACTGCCTTTGTCCTACCGATCGGACCACATGAACTTTTTTTTCCTATTAGTTCAATTAATCGGATTATAAGGATTTGTAATTCCGCTTCGTCCTACCGATCGGACCACATGAACTTTTTTTTCCTATTAGTTCGATTAATCGGATTACAAGGAATTGGTAAAATGAAATGGACCTAGTTCTTTCATGTTTATAACACCCCAGTAGTTAGTATTTTCTTTAAATATCTATTCAAGTGCCACCGTTTATATTGTTCCTTCATGTCCAGTCCATCCTAAGGTTGCCTGGAAGAGATCGCTCTTAGCGATAAGGCCCTTTGCCACCACCACCACGACTCGGTAAACGTAGTGTAGGACGCCCTCCGACCATGGGGGATGTTGACCTGCGAAAGACTGCCGGTAGATGCTGGATGCGTCAAGCTGAAGACAGGGCGCTATGGCGCTTATTGGCCAGCAGTGGACTAACATAGGCTGATGATGATGATAAGGCCCTTTATACTTCTTCTATTCTTAGTACTTATTTTTGTATTGTTTCCTGTTTTTTGTGGTTTAATAAATTGTTTTCGTGATAATTATATTTTTCTTCTGCTGTTGATATATACCTCTATGTTGCGTCATGCAGCTTGCGTCGTTGTTGACTGAATGATTGGTTGGTTACGTTTTGCTGTGTTTGCAAAACGTAACCTTTAAAGAAGCTGTTATTCTTGTCCTGTTAGTTTTTGTGTGTGGGACTGTTGGGATTGGGATCTATCTACCCATATCAACTGAATTATAGACCATTTTATGCTCAAATTTTGTAATTTTGCTTTTTTAAAATTTCTACGCAAGTTCATATTCGCTCGTTTCGCATTTGCTACAATGCAATACAATGTCATGGTAATTCAAAAAACATTTTTTAGAGATTATGATGTATTAAAATATATTTATTTTATAGAGGCGCGTAATTGACATCATTTTCTTTGCTTTCGTAGAGGGGCTACGTCGCGTCGTAGTGGCGCAAATTTAGATTTTACAGGAATCTACAAATTTTACTATATGGGTAAGTCCGGGGGAGACAGCCGTACGGGAGAGATGGCCGATTGAAAAAACTGCAACTTATTACCGACAGATGATGTTAGTTTTAAGGTAGTTCGATTCGCCTCACTACTAGCTACAAGTGTAAACGGGATTTTTGTGAGAAAAAAAATGAAAAAGTAAGTAAAATCCACTTTGTTTTTTTAACATTTGTCCGATTTAGTATAAGGGGTTGACATATTATGGGTTTTCAAAAAAGTTTTTAAAAATATTCCCGTTTTCGTACTTTTATTGTGATATGATTACCTTTTACCGAATTCTAAGCCAAAAATTTGCAATGAGGATGATGTAATTCTGTTTTAAATTGAAGTGGCCATCTCTCCCGTACAATCGGGATAGATGGCCATGTTTTTCGGGGGAGATGGCCGTATTTTATACTTGTTATTTTACTAAGTATACTGACATGACGATGTTTTTCACAGATGCCTAACATCTACGTCCGGAAGGCAGCTTCTTCTCGAGGCATTTGAAGAGAAGATGGTCAACAAGCCACGGCTGCGGTTCAAAATAAAACGATGTCTGGCTACAGAGCGTATATTATTGACCTTTGAACAAACCTACACCAACAAGAATACTGAAAGAAATTTCGCCACTGCCTAACAAACTTTATGATGTTCGCAAACGTGCAAAACAGGTGAGCATTCTTTTGACATCTGAAGATCTTACTGAAAAACTAAAAATCAAAGAAAAAGAGAAGCATGGAAAAGAATCTGGAAAACCAAAGATGATGATTGATAAAACAGAAGGAAAATGACTGTCAGGAAACGTAAAGCCATTCGCAGGATCTCGGACAGCAGCTGTGAAGAAATTCCAATCGTTCTCTGTGATTCGTCCGAAAGTGAAAATCATGAAAATAAAGAACATAACTGCAGGGGCTGCGGTGAAAACTACTTTAAGACACAACTTACTGAACACTTGCTCCAATGTAAATTGTATATGCTGTGGGTGCATGAAAATTGCACTAAATACGAAGACATGTGCTCCAGCTGCGGATAAAAGAAATTAAAGGAGATTAAAGATTTAAAAGGCAAGGAAAAGGGCAAAAAAACTAAAGGCTATCTCTCCCCGAGCCCCATGGCAATCTCCCCCGGACACTCTGGGAGAGATGGCCAATCGTGAATTTTTTTTAGAGACCCTTAAGTCTATTTTTTGTTGATTTTGAGGCTGATTGAGAGTATAATACGAGTAGAATAATAATTAAAGTTTTGTTTACAATTAAAATTATTGTTTTAATCGCCATAGTTTCTTGAAAATATATCGTCAAAGTTAGTAGGGCCATCTCCCCCGGACTTACCCTATTAGATAAAAGACAGGCAGTGTGATAATAAAGGTTTCGAAATCAATCTCGAAACCCTAAAAATATCTATTACTATAAGTTTATCAATGACCAGCAGTGGACTAACATAGGCTGATCAAGATGATGAAAACTTTATCTGATATCTAGTAGTTATGTGGATGTGAGTGTGGATTTGAGTGTGGATTTTCCGGGCAATTGGGCATGCTTGAATTGGTAACATAATATTTTTAAAGCTTTATTTGATTCCAAATAAATCCATCGTGCACACTATTTGTTAATTAGGAACTTTTTACTTCTCTAGACGGAAATTTCCAAGCACACTTACTTCTTATAACGTGTTAGCAGAGAATATCTAACAATATAAGGTACATAAGTTGTTTTTTCTTATGGTATTGTTGATAAATATAAATAGGTATTTCAGAGGTTACGACTTATTATGCATGGCAACTATTTCTGTAATAAACCGAAACTTGATGAAGGCTGCCTACTGTTCTCGCGGAGCAATGAACTTCCGTGTCGATATATGTAAGTACCTATCTACATTGTTTATCGATATGTTATCATTATCACTTAGATGGCAGATACGTAGTGATCAACTGACAGCATCGCTGCTAATTAAGTAACGAGGTGTAGAGTCCAGATTGACCAAAGTCTTTTAAAGGTGACCGCGAATTCCGGAGTGACGAATGTCTGTTCAAAGTAGGTGTCAATAGTGGAGTGTTTTGAAGTTAGTTAAACTCGACATTCCTTAGTATTTACACAGTTTTTCGAAGTTTTTCGAGACCAATACTTATCTCTCGGGAATATTTTTTTATGGGACCAGCTCGGGATTATTCTCCATACAATAAATAAATAAATAAATAATGCTGGACAATTCACACAGCATTATCTAGCCCCATGGTAAGCAGAGCTTGTGTTATGGGTACTAGATAACTGATATTCATAATACTATATATTACATAGATAGATATTTTTTACTCTACATAGAAAACGACCAGAACACCCGGAACAAATATCTGCAGATCGTACACACAATTGTTCCGAGGCGGCAATCGAACCCGCAACCTCCTGCGTCGCAGCCGGACCTTCGCCCACCGCGCCACATCGGTCGTCAAAATAGGGAAAGAATTTTCAAAATCGGTTCATAACTGGCTGAGAAATCGATTAACATACAAAAAAATACAAACAGATGAATATAGAACTACCTCCTGTTTTGTTTTTCGTTTCCTCGTCGGTAAAAAAAAAAGTGTTTTTGGACCCCTTTTTGCCCGTTAGTAAGGCAATAAATATTTGATGTTTTTTTTAGTTTGTGGACTTTAGGTCCTCAACCCTGGTCACAAAATATGATACTTTGTACTACCACCATCCACTACGGCCATATTTCGCGAAGAACCGACGGCCGCTGGGGCAAACGTGTTCTTGAGTGGAGACCGCGACTCGGTAAACGTAGTGTAGGACGCCCTCCGACCAGGTGGGATGACGACTTGCGAAAGACTGCAGGTAGATGCTGGATGCGGCAAGCTGAAGACAGGGCGCTATGGCGCTCATTGGGGGAGGCCTATGTCCAGGAGTGGACTGATATAGGCTGATGATGATGATGACTACCACCATCTATGTATCACTTAGTTGTTATGGCTGATCGTTTCGGGCAGGCGCGAGATTTTAGTGGCTTTTTTTTATAACAAGGAATGAAACGAGCGAAAAAATAATTTGCCGCAAATTTTAACTATTTTCTATAAACTCACCGTAAAACTGGACGCATATTCATAATGCCATGCGTCTGTAAACGCAGGATGTGTCCCTTCCAATAAAAAAAAAAACGTTTTATTTATAGTTTTGTAATTACATATTGTCTTCATTTACTCTTTACTCTTAACTCTCTATGGCTGTAACATGTATTTTGTGAAGCTGAATTAAATAAATTGAATTGAAAAACCAACTTTGATGTTTGTATTATGTATTTTAAAAGAAATTGGGAACTTTTTTCTAGACATGAGACGGTTAACCTTGAATTGTTATTGTATATACCTATAGCCTTGATATGTTAATTGTTTCGTGCCGATAAGTATTTTCGTTCCATTTTCGTTCCATAATCCATGGCTAAGACTCCAAAGATTCTGTAGGTACGAAATTCTTAGCGCACGAATCCGACTCACACTTTTCCGGTTATTTTGATAACGTTCCGTACGTTTTGCTAATGAGTAAAGCAGGAATAAATTAATTTCTATTGTACCTATTTTAAACACGCAATGAACTATTGACCTGTGACTTTCATATTCGTAGTTTTTTATGTCTACGTGGGGAATTTACTAAGGCTCAAAGAATTAACAAACTGAAGTGGCAATGAGCCGGCCATATCCTGCGAAGAAACGACAACCGCTGGGGGGTATGCGTGTTCTTGATGACGACCTGCAAAAGACTGCAGGTAGATCGGTAGATGCTAGATTCGTATACCATTACATAGTATAAAACAAAGTCGCTTCCCGCTGTCTGTCCATCCATATGTATGGTTCATCATCATCATCAGCCCATATTAGTCCACTGCTGGACATAGGCCTCCCCATCCCCAATTGAGCGCCATAGCGCCCTGTCTTGACGCATCCAGCATCCACCTGCAGTCTTTCGCAGGTCGTCATCCCACCAGGTCGGAGGGCATCCTACACTACGTTTACCGAGTAGGTATGTATCCTTAGATCTTTAAAGCTAAGCAACGGATTGTTATCAGGTTTAGAGTGATTCAAGAAGAAGGTTTATAAACCATTTGACACATAAATTTCCACGCGAGCGAAGCCGCGGTGCGCAGCTACTATGTAATATGTTTAAAAATATATAATCATACTAATATGACAATGACCGATTTTTTTTCTGGTTCTGACATCTCTGTTGGTCTAATTGACGTTGATTTTAAAGACACCCTGTATCATAGACCTTTATAAAAAGCAAAGCAAAATATAACGTGATGATATAACAAAGAACTAACTTACATTTATGGTTTAGTCACAAGTTGAAAAAACTCTGAGAGTAGGTAGTCTTATTTTATAGCTTTTGGTTTAGCTATTTCTTCGTTGTTGAACCCTTCGTCAGAGCAGAATCATGCTGTATTAAATATACTATATAATTTAACTTTAATAAGAAGAGTTTTTAAACGTTAGTTATTATTTCAGTACAAACTTTTGAAACAAAGTATGATATAAACAAAGGGTAAAACCTAATTACAACAAATTAAATAATTAGTTTTTGATAACGGAATCACTCGTAATTTAATGTTATTTTTTTAATGGATGGTTCAACATTTTATCTCGTAACAGACATCATTTAAATATACAATTGCTATTCATCTTGATGACAGATGAACATATTAATAACTGGTTTAATCTATGACGGTAGGAATGACAGTAGGATTTATAATATTAATAAAGAGCTTGCTCGCTTGGCTTCCGTGTCGGAGAATGTCAGATATCTAGACCAAAATAGCACCTATAATAGACAATCAATCAAGAAATGTCTAACCGCTGACATTTTGCAGTCATGTTATAGCTTCAATTGTTCATCTTGTATAAAATTTATAAACACAAACTGTGAAAATAAACTCAAAAAGATAAATTTTTCAATATCTCCAACCAAGGTAGTAAATGGTTAAAAATAGTACATGGAAATGTTCAAAGTATTGGAAATAAGTATTTAGAAATAGAGCTTTTGACTGAAGTAACTAATTGTGATATTCTTTGTCTTTCGGAAACATGGTCGAACGAACATAAAGTGGATGTAATGTCAATTCCAGGATATGTGTTAGGAGCATACTATAATAGAAAGATTTTTGAACATGGTGGTACAGCGATTTTTGTAAAAAATGAAATTAGTTTTAAAGCAAGACATGACCTAACTAATTTTAGTTTTGAAATGAATTGTGAACTATCAGCAATAGAAATTAAGTGTTATAAATTGGTAATAATTTGCATGTATAGACCTGATTATGATTTTATAATATTTGAGGATGTTCTAACAAAAATTTTAGAAAAAGTAAGTCTAGAAAAGAAGAAAATTCTCATAGCTGGTGATTTTAATTTAAATGTTCTTACAGATAATAGGTATAAAAAAAGGAATGTTCAAAAGTTTTTAGCATTATTAGATGATTTCAAATGTAGAGTTATGTTAAATGAGCCTACTCGGACGAAGAAAAGGAGCGCTATATGTATTGACAATTTTATAATAAATGACGATGATAGTTATCAAAATCATGTTAGTAGAGTACTAGAATGGAAACTTTCTGACCACAATGTAATTTCATTAGATCTTAAGGTAAATTCTTATAAATACAATGATAAACCAAAAACAATGACAATTAGATTAAAATCAAAATATAATAAAGATTATTTTCATTACTTATTTTGTAAGGACTCTTTTGCTGTAAATAAAGCTATAGACGCAACCTTAAATGTTAACGAAAAAATGGATATCGCAATGGAACATCTTAAATACTGCTATAACGTGGCTTTCCCTGTTAAAACAATAAAAATAAATAATAATAAAAAACAAGAATTATCAACTGTAGGTATAGCAAAATCAAGGACTACCATTGAAAACCTAGAACTGCTACAAAATCTTTACCCGTGTCCTAACAGAAAAAAAAAGATTAAAAGCTATAAAAAAATGTTTCGGAAAGTACTTCAAACGGCAAAGAAACTAAACAATGCTACGATAATCAGAAATGCGGAAAATAAAATAAGTATGACATGGAAAATAATTAATGAGCAGCAAAATAAAGCAAGTAGGAAGAGACTTATAAATAGAATCAGTAAAATTCGCAATGTAAAAGGTGACCTTATAACAGACTGTAAAAACATGGCAAATAGTTTTAATACATTTTTTAATAATATTGCACGTAACTTGACTTCTACACTTAACGTAACTCCAGATAAATGTGATACTTAACTTCACAACCCGCCGCCTAACAAAGTAAAATTTGAAGTGATTTCAAAAATTGAACTAATTAAAATTATTCGTAGTATTAAGAGTAAGTCATCTCAAGATATTAATGACATGGATACCAAAACAATTAAGGAACTAATTTTATCTAATGATGACATGCTTAATATGTTTTTGAATTTATATAATTTAAGTATTTCTCAGGGGGTTTTCCCAGATTGTTTAAAATTAGGTAAAATAATCCCCCTATTCAAAAAGGGAGATAATACTGATCTTGGAAATTATAGACCTGTTTGTATTCTACCAGTTTTATCTAAAATACTAGAAACAGCTTTAAAAACAAGAATACTCGAATATTTTGAATCCAATAAATTGTTTCAGGAATCTCAGTTTGGCTTCAGAAAGAATAGATCTACCGTAATGGCTATCCAAAAAACAGTATACTTTATACTGGAGGCTATGGATAGGTCACAGAAAGTTTCTAGCGTTTTCTGTGACCTATCTAAAGCTTTTGACTGCTTACGACATGACATACTTATTCACAAACTTAAATTTTATGGTTTCGACAATATGGAACTCAATATCATAAAATCCTATCTAAAAAATAGAGTACAGGTTGTTAGAGTTAATAATGTAAAATCAGATAAAGAACTAAGTGACATAGGTGTACCACAAGGTTCTGTAATAGGTCCTCTGCTATTCCTGATATATGTCAATGATATAATAAACTGTCTACCAGAATGGGCACTTGTAATTCTGTTTGCTGACCATACCCATGTCGGGATAAGAGACAGTACAGTCGAAAAAGTTAAGACTCGAACTGATATGGTTGTTACTAGTTTAAAGCAGTGGTTTGAGGATAATGGCATAATTTTGAATGCCAATAAGAGTACAATATTAACTTATTCAACTAAATTAATTAATTATCAAAGCAACGAAGTAAAATTTTTGGGTTGTACATTAGACTCAACCTTATCTTTTGAAAGTCATATTAGTAACATATGCAAAAGATTAGCTAGCGCAAATTATGCCCTATTCAAATTAAAACCTATTTTAGATAAGCAAACTCTAATATCTATTTATTATGCCTATTGTAATTCTATAATCAGTTACGCTATATCCGTTTGGGGTAGCGCTTCACAAGTGGATAGAGTTCTCATTTGTCAGAAGAGATCATTGCGCATCATACATGGTCTACATAGATTAACCTCAGTAAAGGCATACTTCAAAAAATCTACAATTCTGACAGTGATTGTATTATTTATCTTGAATAGCCTACTAGAAATACATAAGATTAAAGATGAAATACCCAAAAAGATGAACATACATAGCTACAATACAAGAAATAAAGAAAAGTTACACGTACCTACTACTAGACTGGTAAAAACACATAAACAGGGTTTAACCCTAAAGCTTGATTTATACAACAAGTTACCACTAGAACTAACTCTACTTCCTCTTCAGGAATTTAAAGCAAAAATAAAGAACTTTTTAGTATGTAACCCATTTTATAGCTTTAACGAGTTTTTAACGTGCTCATTTGTCAATTTGTGATAAGTTATTATTGTCTATACTTATATTATTGTAATTTGGGATTTAATTTAATTTAAGAGTATTCATTGTACTGTAGTCTTAATTGACATGCCAATATTAGTAATAATGTTATGGTGAATAAATTGAATTTACTGAAATTTACTGAATTTACTGATGCTCTTTGAGAATTCAAGTTGATGCTGCATCAGAAGAAAGAAAAAACAGAGCCGAGCATTTTGTTTATACAATCAATTGACATTCCTTTGATCTCTGCTGACGGAAAATAGAATAGAATAGAAAAAACATTTATTTGGACACAGGTACAAAATACTGGCATAGAATAACAAACAAGGAGTTTAACATGGAGGTTAGTGACACAAAAAGGTGATAGTAAAAATAAGACTGCCTCCATGACCCTGCGCTAAATTTAAATTTGGCTCTACGTGTCCTGAACATTTTAAGATCAGCACTGTTTTTCAGCCTTAGACTAATTGAAGTTATAGACGACAATTCGGTGACAAAAAAGTAAAATATTTTATACAAAAGTTTAGGTTCAGGTTGTAATTGGCCGGAAAAAACAGCATTTGACATATTGTTTTTCCTCCATACGTTCGGGATAAACCAACATGTTCTTGAGGTTCTTTTTGCACAGTAACGTGGAAATAACCAGGGCGGCAATTTTCATTCTCAAATACGCAATTGCGTTTTACTTTAGGTCAATATTGCAAAACAAAGAAAACAAAACATGCAATTGCGTATGAAGAATACAAATAGGCTTCCTGTTCCACTCTCATCCCAATGGACCCCAATGGATTAATTCAGACAATAGTAGATCCATCACTATGGATAAGATACCACCAATGTTCCATTCTAATCCACCAATGGATTTGATTCCGAATAATCACTAGGATTAGTGTGGAACATATACATATGGATGGATATACGGAGTATAGAACGCCCAATATACCCAGGTAGGCCGTGGAATGAAGATCTGACAGATGACCTGACGATGTAGAGGCAGCGAGCTGCAGGAAAACAGGGCGCTATGGAGCTCACTATGAGAGGCCTGCGTCAAGCTGTGGACTACCGTACCAGCTGGTGAGCATAATGATTCATCATGTTACAATATGAGGGAAATAGTTTATCTCCCTGCTTCGAATGTTTAAATCTGTGTCGTCAAACCTTGTTTTTGGAAGGACCAGTTGCGCCCCGCGGCCCGCGTGGAAATCTGTGACAAATTGTTTATAAACCTTCCCCTTGAATCACTCTATCTATTAAACCGCATCAAAATCCGTTGCGAAGTTTTAAAGATAGCATACAAAGGGACAGACAAACAGCGGGAAGCGACTTTGTTTTATACTATGTAGTGATAACAAACATAATCCAGCTGGCATTAAGTGCGTTACAAATATTTGCACTCATACGTAGGTCCACAACCGGTCAAACCGGATGCTGCAGCGATCGCAGCCAGGGCAGTTACTATTCATGAACTCACGAACGTCAATGTGGAAAATTAGGAATTCAATATGCCGGAGATAAGAGCGGGTTTACTTTTTCTGGGGTCATCAAATACGTCATGTACGCAGCCGTACATGACGTAATATAATTAATAAATACAAAATATAGTTACACTTAAATAAATAATTTTTAAACATTTTGAAAAAAAAAGCACCTATAAATAAATAAATATCAATAAATTTTTACGAATTTTATCGTTTATTTCAGGCTAAAAACCTGATAAAAAATTAGGCAAAAGGGCAAGGGCAAAAATCTCACCAAAAAACTATAACTGACTTCCGATTCCTATATATATAGTTAAAATGGGTTTGGAAAGAACTTCGATAACGCAATCAAATTTTTCAAGTGGCGACATCTAGTTAAAATTCGAATCTAATTTAGTTTAATGAGATGCATGACACATGCATGAAACCACAGAACAGAGAATACATGAAACGACGAATGACAACCTCTTATTTACGCCCGTTGCCATGGAAACCATTTGTCAGTCACCTAAAAATCAACCTTTCTGTTATTTATTCATTCTGTGCCCTAACACAACGAAATAATAATCAAAATCGGCGAAGATTTCACCAAAATTGTTGTCTTGACTTAAAAAAAGTATGTATTATGTTGTTTTGTAAGCATACGGAATAAATATAAATAATGCTGGCCAATTCACACAGCATTATCTAGCCCCATGGTAAGCAGAGCTTGTGAATGGGTACTACATACATAATACAATACATTACATAGATAGATATTTTTGATTATACATAGAAAACGACCAGAACACCCGGAACAAATATCTGCAGATCGTACACACAATTGTCCCGAGGCGGGAATCGAACCCGCAACCTCCTGCGTCGCAGGCGGACCTTTGGAATATACATAGGCATTCTATCCCTCGAGAATAATTTGTTTATGGGGCCATTTCAGGATCATTCTCTATACAATAGCGAAATAATTTTTAAAATGAGTCCATAATAAACGGATAAATCGACGAAAAAAAATACTTACCTACAGTTAAAAACAGATAATGAAGGGGATAATTTATTTAGTTAAATTTACCTAATACAACTTTATCCCCTATTGCATCCCTAACGCTTCCGAATGCTTCCATCTTATTATTAATCGATAAATTTGTTGAAAAACAATTTCGGAACCGATATCACGGTTCTTGCCTCGCCTGTGTTCCATTATCCGTAACCTCGGCATAGATGCCACGACATTTCCTCTACATCTGACAATATTCTGATACTATGCGAACTAAACGATGCCGAAATTTCTAGATAACGGGCTTTCTTTGAGTGTTTAAAGATTGGAGTGCGTCTGTAGTCAGCTTTACCGGCTTTGCTTACCTTTTTAGATATTTAGATTCAGACAATTATCGTTCTTATGTGAGGTATGAGCTATTCAAATTAAACAAATTAATAGGTAGACTGTTTAATTTATTTGGGTTTAGGTATTGTCTAGAAAAGAATTCCGACTTTGCTTTGTCCATTACGTAGGTCCATATATTTAAAGAATCACGGGCTGGGTGCGTGGTTTTTATTCTTTGGTCGTACCTACCAAATTGGTTTACACCTTTTTGTGGTAGAACATTACGCTTCCTTCAATTTGTGGTTATTTTAACAGGTAGATTAGATCATTCTTGAACTCATTGGCGATTAGCAGCGTGAACAGACGCAGTAGCTTTATTTGGCAACATAAAACCAGTTTTCAAAACGAGATATTTGATCAAATGCTTATAACCAAAAACTCCTTTCGTTACATTTCGTCTTGGCCATGATAACGACTTTGCAAGGTTCGCTTAGAATTTTTTGGTTACATTAGCCTAGTTTTCAGAAACGCCTAGCTAAATTGAATCTGTTGATACTTGAGAACAGCATAAAGGATATTTCCATGTTTTTCGAGTATATAACTAACGTAATTCACCTTGAAGATCGCGCATTATGGAACTCGGATGGCTTGAGATGAAATCAGTAGGAAATGAGGTGGCATTGTGTCGGTTAGAAAGGTATACGTGTTTAGAAATTAAGAATACCTACTACTCGATTCGATATACAAGTATAGAGCCGGAATTTGATGACGACCGATGTGGCGCGGTGGGCGAAGGTCCGCCTGCGACACAGGAGGTTGCGGGTTCGATTCCCGCCTCGGAACAATTGTGTGTATGATCTGCAGATATTTGTTCCGGGTGTTCTGGTCGTTTTCTATGTATAATAAAAAAAATATTTATCTATTTAATGTATTGTATTATGTATATCAGTTATCTAGTACCCATAACACAAGCTCTGCTTACCATGGGGCTAGATAATGCTGTGTGAATTGTGTCCAGCATTATTATTATTATTATTATAATTTGAATTTAATTTAATATTATAAGAGCTCAATAGTCAGAAGTAAAGAGAAGAAAGAAAAGAAAAAAGAAATAATGTTCTTTTTTCTTTTCATTCTTCTCTTTTATTTCTTACAAAGTAAACATATACCCGTATAATTAGCTAGGTAGCTACAGTAAACTAAACGATGTTATATTATTATCGGTAAAGATAATCAATCCAAAATCCCACTAAAAATACAATTGCCTACTCAAGACTAAAAATAAATAAACAATGACCGGAAGGTTTTACCTGCATAAATAAAATATAAAAAAAAAGTTTTTAGATATAAATAGGTACTATTTATAGGTAGGTAACAGTTGATAAGTACCAATTGCTTTCAAATACGCATTGACGTATTATGTCGTTATAAAATCTATTGTTTACAAATTTTTCTATTTTAAGTATAGCAATGGTAAGCATTACCGAGCAAAAAATTGAATAAATGATTATGAATTCGCAATTTGAATTTCATTTACCACAAATGATTTGAATTTAGTTTTTGCAATAAATCAACATATTTTTACTTAAGCTACTCTTTGATTGCGCAGTAAATAATACGTTTTTGTAGTGTCCGAAAATTGACGAGATGGAGGAAGAAATAGTGGTGGGCCTTGTATTTCACTGCAGCCTGCCTTCGCGCCCGCCGTGGCCGGGAGAAAGCTTAATGAAAATATTATTGAAATTGATAATGATGATTTATCATATGGAGTCAGAACATTATCAATTTCTATACTATAGACGATAATATATGTATATAGCTATATCATCAGTTTTTTGCGGCTCGTGTTGGCAGTAGGGTCGCAGGCGGACCTTCGTCAAATGGCCGTACCATTTGACGAAGGTCCGCCTGCGACCAGGAGGTTGCAGGTTCGGTTCCCGGGACAATTGTGTGTACGATCTGCAGATATTTGTTCCGGGTGTTCTTGTCGTTATCTATGTATAATAAAAATATCTATTTATGTAATGTATTGTATTAAGTATATCAGTCATCTTGTAACCATAATTGTAGAGAAAAGGCTCAGATATATTCCTGCCTGATAAATATCAAAAACAAACAGATTCGATCTATCCTGAGTCAAGAGAACAATACTGCAGCAGATTTATATCTACGTATAAATCTGTGACACTAACGCTTTACACTTTATACAAGATGCAAATACTAAAACAAGTCGATATCATTAAATCAAATCAATATTATGAAAAAAACTAAATTGAAAAATCGTAGCACAAAAATAGACATTACGTAATCCAAAATCCCCGCTTTCGGTTAGTACACTTATTAAGTGCGACAGTGAGTTTTCCGGTTTTGAGTAAACATTAGTGAAACTGAATTTACCATGACAAGTGTCCCTACAAGTAAAACCTGGTTAATGCTACACCCCACCGTAGCCCTTCGTAGCAACCGTAGTCCCATTCTACGGCAGTGACGACTACTACTACAGGCTGCACTCTATTCCGAGAAATGAAGGAGGGTTGGTGTTGACTCTGTTCGCAACCTAAATTACGAAGTAACCTTACCTAAAACAGTAGCCGTTTCGTGCTCGTAACATAAGGCAACATCTGTTAAGGTTTTTAGTGCCAGTTAGTTTACCCGTTGAGGAAAACCTAGCTTCTTTAAATTTACCTTTTTTCATTTAATTAAACACTAGTAGACGAGTTGTCAAATCACAAACAAAGCAAATAGATTCAGCACTTACGTAAAACTAACGTAGGTAAAATAATTCATGAAACTGTTTTGAACTTGAACTCGAGTGCCCTGCCGAATGTTCACGATCATTTCAACAGGTGTCATTTTTTGTTGACTTTGAAGTTTAGTTTCGAACTTCCTTGTGATGCAACACTCTCGTACAGTGCCCTCTATTCTGCTGATGGAAAGAGTTTTTAATAAATTCCTTGGTTGTTATATCGTTACTTCTGGGGATTAAGGGAGACTCCAACATCTTGTCTCCCAAGCCAACCTAACCTCCACGTGGTACTCCCTGCTAGATAACGAACTCGGTTCTGGTGAAAATATCAAACATTCTTCTTATCTCATTGATTTTACATTACATTACACTGGCAGAAAAGTGTCCAACCAGAGACAGTTGCCACTAACAAAGTATCATCATCATCGTTACTTTTTTTTTATTTGTAGGATTCTGTATAAAATATAATGCCAACGGGACTCGGGACTATAGCTAGGCTGCCTACGCGCTGGGTACAGGCCATTATCATGCCTTCTCAGCAACCGTTAAATCGCCAACACGCCACTTTTTTTTACAAAAAACTCGTACTATAGTGATATACTATGGCAATTAATTAAATAAATCAATAAATATGCTATAACAATGGTTTCCCAATTAAAGAAAATATTAAATATAAATATTAAGGTTAAGAAACAGCCTCAAAGGAAGTGGACATGGCAAAGCCCCGACACTGTGACTAAAAATGAGATCGACTTCATCATGACGGATAGCAAGCACATATTCAGAGATGTCTCAGTGATCAACAGGTTCAATACCGGATCTGATCACCGACTCCTCCGAGGCTCTCTGAATATCAACTTGAAGCTTGAAAGAAACCGTCTGATGAAGTCCACGCTCCGACCTGACCCAATCCAAATCATGGCGGGCACCGAGAAGTTTCAGCAGCTTCTCGGGAATAGATTTGTTGCCTTGGAACCCACTGATGACGCTGACGAGACCCTACACAATCTGGTTGAAACGTTGAGGGATGAGGGCATCAAATTCTGTCGAAAGCAGCGTACTGGCAAGAAGTCCAAACTCTCGGATGAGACTCTTGGGCTGATGACAAAAAGACGGGAGACCACCCAAGCGACTTTGTCAGAGAGGTCAGACCTGAACAAGCGGATTGCGAAGATGGTACGGCACGACCTTCGGAGCTTCAACACGCGCCTCATTCAAGAGGCGATAGAGCGAAACCGAGGGTCCAAAGTATTCACTCAGCAGCTTGGCAGGAGCCACCTGACAAAGCTTAAAACGCACGACGGGAGGACCGTATTGTCAAAGCCGGAGATATCCGCCGAGATAGAGGATTTCTATGGCCGATTATACGCTGCACATGCCCCTCGTTACCGACGAGATAACCAAGATTCCAGAGCCACCCTGACACGCCACTATACCGACGAACTGCCTGAAATCAGTCAAGACGAGATCGTGTTAGCTCTAAGGCAGCTTAAAAATGGAAAAGCCCCCGGCGAGGACGGTATTACTTCAGAGCTTCTTAAAGCCGGAGGAGCCCCTGTAATACAGGAGCTACGGAACCTCTTTAATACCGTCCTTGACAGTGGGAGAACTCCAAAGGCGTGGAGCGGGAGTTTGGTGGTGCTCTTTTTTAAGAAGGGAGATAAAACCCTTCTTAAGAATTACAGACCCATCTCACTCTTGAGCCACGTCTATAAGCTGTTCTCACGAGTGGTCACGAACCGTCTCGCCAGGAGACTCGACGAGTTCCAGCCACCGGAACAGGCTGGGTTCCGCGGAGGATATGGCACCATAGACCACATACACACAGTGAGGCAGATTATACAGAAGTCCGAAGAGTATAATCAGCCCCTGTGTCTGGCTTTTGTGGACTATGAGAAGGCATTTGACTCCGTCGAAACCTGGGCTGTTCTGGATTCCTTACAGCGATGCCAAGTAGACTATCGTTATATCCAGGTGCTGAGTTGTCTCTACGAGGCCGCCACCATGAGTGTCCAAGTACAGGGTCAGCAGTCTAAACCCATCCAATTGCGCAGAGGAGTGAGGCAGGGGGATGTCATATCCCCGAAACTGTTCACGTGCGCATTGGAAGATATGTTTAGGTTGCTGGACTGGAAAGGAAAGGGCATTAATATAAACGGCGAGTACATCTCACACCTGCGATTCGCTGATGACATAGTCTTAATGGCGGAGTCGCTTGAGGAACTGAACCAGATGCTGGACGGCCTAGCTTCAGCCTCCCGATGTATCGGTCTTGGCATGAATTTGGATAAAACCAAAGTCATGATCAATGGTCACATTGATCCAAGGCCGGTGGTCGTACATGGTCACCTTCTCGAAACTGTTTCCGAGTACACTTACCTTGGGCAGATTCTGCAGTTGGGTAAAAACAGTTTCGAGAAGGAGGCCAAAAGGAGGATCCAGCTGGGCTGGGCAGCATTTGGGAAACTACGTCAAGTCTTCACGTCATCCATACCGCAATGCTTGAAAACTAAAGTTTTCAATCAGTGCGTCCTACCCGTTATGACCTACGGAGCTGAGACGTGGACACTCACGATAGGGCTGGTCCACCAGTTCAAAGTCGCTCAGCGAGCTATGGAAAGAGCTATGCTCGGAGTTTCTCTGAAGGATAGGATTCGTAACGAATACATCCGACAGAGAACCAAGGTTATCGACATAGCTCAAAGAATTAGCAAGCTGAAGTGGCAGTGGGCCGGCCATATCTCGCGAAGAACCGACGGCCGATGGGGCAAACGTGTTCTTGAGTGGAGACCACGACTCGGTAAACGTAGTGTAGGACGCCCTCCGACCAGGTGGGATGACGACCTGCGAAAGACTGCAGGTAGATGCTGGATGCGGCAAGCTGAAGACAGGGCGCTATGGCGCTCATTGGGGGAGGCCTATGTCCAGCAGTGGACTGCTATAGGCTGATGATGATGATGATGATAAAAATTATTGTGAAAATGAACTAGACTTTAACTCTCTCTAATTCTAATTTATAGCGCGAATCTGCTGCAGAATAATTAGGAGGAGATCCTTAGAATTAAAAACTATAAAAGCTAGTTAATCTAGTAAGTAATCATTATAGAACTAGCTTTTTCTATAATGATAAATATTTTTCAGTAATTTATACACAAGTTAGGGTAAGTACACACTCTATCTACGTATATAGTTAAATAATCTTATACAAAGTTCTTCCTGTATCGTGGTGGTGATGGTTTTGCATTTTCAGTGACTCTGTAATGGCAATTTTTTATTTATTTTGGCAAAGAAATATGGACAGAAAATTCTAAGTTCTCTTCGAATCATCTGTGTTTTTGCGTTTTTGTTCTCTGACATACAGAGTGTTTACCTACAAGTGAATCTTATATACAAACGCCGGTTGAAGCAGACACCTAGAGACCTCACTTTAGAGTTTATTTACGTAGTAGGTAGGTACATACTGCCCTTACATGCCCTTGCGTCTACATCACAAGTCTAGAACTTAGTTAGAGCAAGGTGTCGAAACTAAGAAGTGAAATAGGTCTACAGTATACATTACTTTGTTTTGTTTATTACTTTGTTTTGTTTTTAAGACCTTTTTTGAATAAATAAATAAATAAATATTATTATTTGAATAAATAAATATTATACTGTTCACGTTGTTATTGATTATTTATTTCCTTTAATAATTCATGAGTAAGAAATTAAAAACCCTTTTATGTCTTTTGTATTCACATGCCTGATGTCAAATTCATTACATGTGTTATTACGGTGTTAAGGATATTTCTATTGAAGTACATTTTCACCTATCCCTTTCTTGTTTATCCTTATCCTGTCTATCCCGCAATAAGGTAGGGTATACCAAGGTATACCTATCAGCACATATGTATATGCCAGCAGTGGTTATGAGTCCAGTGCTGGACGTGCCTCCCCCAAACAAGGGGATAATGTTGCTGTGGTATGTTCCCTCAGTCGCCTCTTACCGCGGGCTGAGTTGGATGGGTCCATTTTAACGCCGCGACCGCCGCGACTAGTTTAAGGTTTTCGTCAAGAAAATTCACAAGTGAATGTTTTCTTATGGGAAATATCTCAAAGCTGAAGTCAGATTCAGAAGTCAAGTTGAAGGAGCTCGCGGGCCGATGTGATATAAGCGAGGTGTGCGCGCGCGCCGCCAGTACGCCCGCAACCAGCGCGCAGACAGCTGCGCCCGCGCACGCGACCCCGCTCCCCGCACCCCTCACATGTCTCTCTCTCTCTCCTCGCCAGTGTTAGTGCCCAGGACGTGACTTACCCTTGACTACAGGTAAATACACATTACTCTACCAAAGTGAATATACCCCTATCGCAGTAAGTACTTAGAAAAATACTCATAAAGATCGCACGTTCCAAACGTGATGTAAACGCTAATATCTTTTATCTTCGGGATATTCAGTAATGCTTTATCGATGACACGTTCTATGGATACCATCAGCGCTAACTATAAACAAGCGGGCGAAATTAACTTCAACACCCTATTGTCTATCAATTCGCACGGAGGTGTAACCGGCTCGTGACGACATCGAGCGTTATGTTCGCGTCAAGTAAAACACGATAAGTAACCAGCTCTGCAAATATCTATATCAGTCAATAAGGCAACTAAATGAACCGAGCGAGAGGTAACCGATCGAGGGTCACAACACAACATAAAGATCAAGCTGAGTTAATTCGTACACCTGTTTAATATCGACCTCCCGCCTTAACATCTCGATGTCGCTATGTCGCAATGAGAAGCGGTGACATTCCTGCCTACAGGGCACAACAATCATTCAACCAAATTTGATTACCGATAGTTCGTAATAACTGCAAAGAGTCTAAGAAAGGAGCTCGGTTTTGAAGCCAAGGATGCGTCAAGGCGTTCAGGTGCTGTTAGTATTCCCCGAGCGTATTCTTTTAGCGTAGAGACAGCGGCGGCCGCGTGACGTAAGGTCATCGTGGTGGCAGCTGACTGACGGGAGATTACATTAGCATGCTCTTAGGGACGGAGCAGTAGTGCAGTGCATCAAGAAATGAGGCGAAACGAAGATATTACTCGGTATAGTCTCTGTTAAGTCCCTACTCTACGAAAGGTAGAGTCATCATAAGATGAAGACGTAAACTTGGGTTTAAACGTATAAAAACACGGTCAATGGTAGGTGAAGTTAAGGAAGTAAAACCTTTTTAAATGCTGGTTTAAATTTAATAACGACCTTCTGATTTTAAGGTGAGTTAAAAAGCACAAACACTTCTTTAAAATCGAGTCTTCGAATATTTTAACGAACCTATAGAACCAAAATGAAACTTACTTCATAAGTAAAAAAAAAATCAATGAAAATTTTATAAATTAATAGGACTAGACTATCTTGCATTGATTACAATAATGAATAACAAATTAAGATGAGGAAATTTTACGTTTGTGAGAAAATTATAATAGCCTCATAGCCTTGAAACCAAAGGTTATAAATGTTATTGGTTTCATCATTGCCAGCTTCTGCCCGTAGCTTTGCTTAATTATTGGATATTCTCTGGCTCGATAAAATTGCAGAAAAACCTAGGCCTTATCTTAGATATTATTATAAACTGCTCCTGTAGGGCAAAAATTACGGCACTTTGTCATTGAATGCGTAAATTATTTGCTTCAACTTCAATAATTTACTCAATAATGACGATGTGACATTTTTTCTATTCTACATTACAGAACAATACCCATAGTTCCGGAGATTTCCATCAAAATTAATAATTTCACTGGTTTCATTGATTTTTTGGAATAGACATTAGGACCTACTTAATAACTCCTCCAATAGCAATAATTATATATATATATATATATATAATTATATTTATCTGCAGAACAATGAACTAAATGTATGTAGTTGTGCATCGAAATCACTGATACAATCATTTTGGTTGTTGTTCTTTACGCACAACAATCAAATGGTTTCCAAGCACTATTCTGCATACAATGCAATCAATGGTACAATAGCCTTAACACTTTGAGTGCTGAAATCACACGGTATGTGTTTTCTACGAGTGACTAATATGCGTAAATCCACACTAGCGCAGCGGCTGAGAAAATACAGATCTGTGTGACTCAGCACAGCCGTAATATTTTTCGAACGAAACGCATGTGCGGCGCAACACAACCGCTGTGTAGAGCGGCAGCACGAATTTTTTAGGTTAAAAAAAAGATCGCAGTCGTCGAAAAAAAATCGCAGTCAAAGTGTTAAACAATAGCCACAGCTTTATCTAAAGTGATTTATCACACATCTTCACAGCATCACACTATAATAAACAAGGAAGTTTTCATGGGTATATGGATAATCGCTTATGTATTACCTCTTAACGCCAAAACTACTGTTCGGAACGCGGGTGAAGCTGCGGGGCGCAGCTAGTCTTTGATAAATACATATATAATATTACTATACCTAGGCATTAACTTAGGTATCGTAATCATGATGATGATGATGTTGATTACTATACCTAAGTTAATGCCGCAACTCTCAGCCAAGAGTTTTATTTGTTTCGAGGAGGTATATTTTTTACGCAATACATTTAATTTTATGCGAATTTAGTAAGAGTGGATATTATTTATTACGAAAACTATATGCTTACGACCTTAACTTAGATGCCTACATTGCAAATATATATTTTATATAGTGGTATTCACTCTTCACAACTCTTCTTAAGTAATATATATATGGTTGATGTTAATATAGAGAATAATATGTAGATTTTCATTTAAGTTTTATATTGATTCTGTATAAGTGCTTTCAACATTTCCACTGCGATCTCGAATCTGCTTAAGAAGCGTGATATTTAAAGAGAATCCCCTTTGATTTCTGGAATTGGTTAACTTTTAGGTTCGATTAAAGCACTATTTCACTTATAGGTAGCTACATTAACGATTAGTAGTACATAGTACTGCGTGGGGTGATTGTAATGTAGAGCGGAGACCTTAAGAGAAAATAAAAGTTTAAACTGACCGCGCTCAAACACACATAAAAAAGATAGTAGGTTGTCAATATACGTTTTTAATAATTATACAATATAGTGCAATCCTTTATTGTACACACGATAAAGATCATTAAAAAAAGATAATACATGCGACAAGTACAATAGGCGGCCTTATCGCTTTTATTATAATTATTAGCACAAAATATTATCGGAAAAATATGTCTCTTTTGGACGCAAGATGTGCGCTGTCATATTTTTTTCACCATAATCTAACCTACAAAGAATGTCACAGCAAAATCAAAGCAAGTTTTCTATATAAAGTATAGAAAACTTGCTTTGATATATTTATAATAACCAATAGAGCCATGTCATGTGGTTATAGATGGAAATCTTAATGACCAACAAATATGCGGATAATAGGTAGGTATTTACTTACCACATTATAATATCTGATTTAAATGCTTGCAAATGCTGGAGACTAGATATATATGTATGTATGGTGCATGTGCATTCCACTCTTCCAGTCGACATACAATATACTATATCTACACATAAATACACAGTCAGTACCTACTGTAGGTACACCTAGGACGCGTGTGGTAGCTTAAACGACTTGTCTTTATCTACTTGATGTATTAAGAAAATAATAAATAAAGATCCTATTAAAAACAAAACGTGGCCAACTTAGATTGTCCAGAAAATAGATGGAATATAGAATCATAAGCCATTCAACTGCAAACTGCCAACAGTCATTATAACAGGATATTTACCATGACTTGATTCATGGCGCATGAAACTGTGCCGAAATATTGGAAAACTCACAAATCTAAAATATCCGTTATAAATGACTTCATCAATTCCATAATTCCCCGAGCTTAACTGACCTTTGGACTGTCTAGTCTCCATAATAATCTACAATATAATAACAAAAAACTCGAAGATCGCATGCGTTACCAAAATAGTCATGAGTCAAAAATTAAACGGACGGAAGGTTAGCATTTTGCCTTTTTAGCAGTTTTCATTATCATTCTACCGCCTTCAGTCTCGTATTACAGAGGTTTTACACATTTTAGCATATTAACTGCTTCTTATGCCGCATATGTATTTTATCGCATAAACTACTATGCGCACAAATCCGGGGTCACTATTGTCAAGTCAAACGAGTAGGTAACCTACTCAAATATCGTCAATTTGTGATAATTTTCGTTCTCGACAAAGTTACAATTATCCTACTAATATTATAAACTCGAAAGTTTGTGTATGTTTGTTGCTCTTTCACGCAAAAAATCTGTCAAAAATTGGTATAGATGGATTTTGATTAAACTTCACAATAATATATTATAGCTTACATATCAGAATAACACATAGGCTACAATTCATAAAGATATATTGCATATTATCCAAAATATCTATCATAACGCGGGTGAAACCGCAGCTAGTTTATTACATTTCTTTTTTATCCTAGTCAGAGCTCTCGTTTTCGGCAGTGTAGGGTGTGATGAAGAGGCCATCACGTGCGCAGCGGCCTTGTCTACTGCCTCAGTGACTGCAAATGTTTACATTTGTCTTGGCCTCACAGCAAAGTCCCCCAAACCTACCTATCCTATCCCTACTCTGCTTTACTCTCATGGTCTCTACCTGTTTGAACAGAACCTTAATGTCAATATACCATTAATAATAATGGCTGTTTGGTTATGTCCGACACTCACGGCTGCCCAACGCATTCGTGTCCTTAGCCGATCTAGTAGATAAATAAACATAGCAACATTAAAAAAATCCATTTCGTTCCTTACTCCGTGGGCTGATCATATCAAATATCCTATCGGACTTAGTTTTAAGAATGACAGTAGTACTTTAATTAAACACTGATTAAATCACAATCGTAATAAACAAATTAGGAGGCTGCTTCTTATCGCGGATCAAGAATCAGCGATAGAAGGAAATGTACCGATAATCGTTGAATAGATTTAGCCTGGGGTTTTATTATAGCTATGCTTTAAAATACCACAGAGTAAACAACAAGAAGATTCGTAGATGTAATGATCGATACCGCAAAGCCTAAGAATATGTGGATCATGACCTAGACTCAAAGATTTGACCCCGAATTATCAATCGGTTGTTTGACCCGAAAGCATCATGAAATAAGTAACTTAACTTTACGAAATGCTTACGAGTACCTTAGTCGGACTCATGGGGATAAGCCTTTAAAATATGACTCAAAATAAATAACAATAGATAGAATCAAGAGCACAAATATAGATATAATATTGATGTTACATCTCCGTAATGTAGATATTAAATTAAAGCAATACTTACAAACAGCAAGCTGCTAACTTGCTGAAATGCAGCTGTAAGGCACCTTTGGTATTACCTGCTCCCACTTTGGCTATTATGGGGAAATACTTGCATGTGGAATATCTGTGCGAATCTCAGTCAGGGGTGAAGCTAAGAATTAGAAGTACCTAGATGTGCCCCGCGGCTTCGCCCGCGTGAATATCTTTGTGTCAAATAGTTTATAAACCTTTCTCTTGAATTCCTTCGACCTTCTTCTCTTATCTATTAAAAAAACCGCCTCAAAATCTGTTGCGTACCTAGTTTTAAAAATCTAAGCGTACATAGGGACAGACAGACAGCGGGAAGCGACTTTGTTTTATACTAGGTTGTTTTCCAAGCCAGCACATACCTTCTACCAGTCCAAGATTTCAAGGAACTGATATTTAGGTATAGTTCGTTGGTGTATCTATAAATATAAATAAATAAATAACGCTGGACAATTCACACAGCATTATCTAGCCCCAAGGTAAGCAGAGCTTGTGTTATGGGTACTAGATAACTGATATACATAATACAATACATTACATAGATAGATATTTTTTATTATACATAGAAAACTACCAGAACACCCGGAACAAATATCTGCAGATCGTACTCGTACACACAATTATTCCGAGGCGGGAATCGAACCCGCAACCTCCTGCGTCGCAGGCGGACCTTCGCCCACTGCGCCACATCGGTCGTCATCGGTCGTATCTGGTGCTGTATTGTCCAGTGGGGAGGTAGCCCAAGTGGGGGACACGAGCTAGCACGTCCCCACCGGCCTCGCTCGCCGCCTCGCCGCCTGCTAATGTTTACATTACCACGAGGATGATGCCCGCAGCAGCGCTTGCGAAACCATCGCTATTGAGTTCAGGGTCGCGTGGCAAGCCTCCGGGTCTTGCGCAAGCGCATCGAGCGCATTACACCCTCATCGCGATCATCGCTCTATCACTAAAGTCATTTAAAACGGGATATTTACCACATACGGCACAGTTACATGCACCATGATCACGGAATTACTTTTAGAGTCAATTACCCCCGAATACTCAAACGCAACTTAGATTTAAACACGTCTCAAGTTACCAATTTTTGACAGATTTTCATTGAAAACTGTCAAATAATCGTGCCTTGAGACGTGCTCAAATTTAAGTTACGATTGAGTATTCGGGCGCCGCGCCGTAGTAGCACTTTTGAACACGTCAAAAAGCTATGAGTTTTATAGAATCTTTCTCGTTTAAGTATTCAGATATCACTTCTAAATATTTAAACGCACAAAGATAAGTATAGCTAGTTGGTAATATAGATTTTTGTTATCTAATATGGGGTATTTTATATTTTAATTATTGGCAAATCATCAAAGCTTTACATAATAAATATATTAATATGGTAATACATAAATCTTCTTCATACTTGATAAATTTGGACTTAAGATTAACAGCATGGTTTACCTAATAATAGGCGTAAGTTCTGCCTTTGAACTTGACTCTAAGGTCAAATTATCGTTGATATAAGAATTTTGCATAAAGAATGCCTAATTATTACATAATAATTAGTTTATATGGTTCAAATTAGTCATCCTTCATTTCACATGAACATATTGATTGTCCATTATAAGTACTTTAATGTCTTCCTATCCAGCCCCATGGTAAGCAGAGCTTGTGTTATGGGTACTAGATAACTGATATACACAATACAATAGATTACATAGAAAGAAAGAAAGAAAGAAAATACATTTATTGATTCACTGAAGTAGGTACAACTACACAGATAGATTTTTTTATTATACATAGAAAACGACCAGAACACTCGGAACAAATATCTGCAGATCATACACACAATTGTTCCGAGGCGGGATCGAACCCGCAACCTCCTGTGTCGCAGGTGGGCCTTTACCCACCGCGCCACAGAGGTTGTCATTAGTATGATGTTGACCCTGGTCCGACCCTCCACTCGGTAGTTCTGTGCAGACCAGACCACTTGGCATTCCTCGCGTGCCTCTATAATAACCAAACCGTATAAAATTCAATGTCTATCTATCACTTATTTGCAAGAAATCCAAGGTCTATTCTATCGACCAATTATGTTTCTAATATTCTTTGAATACATTAATTTCAACCGCCCAAATGTTCACATTTCTTAATGTCCTTCTAGTTATTTAAATTTGATGTTAAAATATTGTGTAGGCTAAATATAATAGTGACTCAAGTTAAATTAACAAAATCTTAGGCAGGTGCCACATTGGCACCACAGAACATTGTTCATCCTTTTTTTTGTAGAAAGCATTTGCATAATTATTATAAAATGCCTAAAATATATTCAGAATTTCAGATAGCACCGCAGCAAAATGTTTATATTATTTAAGTTTGCGATTTAGCAATTAGTGCTTATACCATTGTATTTTTGGTTGGTGTTATCTGTCGTTCATATAAAATAATATTACTTTTTAAACAAAAGAATTTATTACTCTTACATTTTGTAAGTTTTGTGGGGCTCCTGAGGACACCTGTCACTTTTGAGTCCGGGCAACAGGAGCTATCAGAGTAAACATAATAAGAAATTTGTTTTAAAACCTACCGTATTTTACAAAGTAGAAGCCTAGAGTTCAAATACTCATAACAGATTGCATGTCTATAAAAAAATATTTGAACTGCGATTGTACTCGCGATAAGAAAATGGATTGAATTAAGCCGTTAATGTTTCTTGTTGAAATTATGGTAGGTATGAATTGTATAGGTAGGGTAAAAAATCATTAAAATTCCGTCGCTGGCTGACCTCAGTTTCGTTTGCGTGTATATACACTTCACGACACCAATATACATTTACCGCTAACGGCCACATATATTACGATATATCGGCAAATTATAAACTCTCTCTATAAGCACATAAAGCATCGCCAAAACAAGGGGGATTTTTTCATAATCACCACGTTTCACAGACAGATTGATAATGGCAATGTTATCACACTAATATTAGAAATGTTTGGATGTTTGTTACCTCTTTACGCCAAAACTCACTGAGCGGATAAGATTAAAAATAGATTTACAGTTCGCTCTAGGCCTGGAATAAAACTTAGGCTACTTCTTACCTCATAAATCAGTTCCCATGGGATAGAAGTAACCTTAAACAACGCAAATTAGCTAAAATACATACAACAAAGCAGCAGGATTTATTAGTCGGTTCCACGGTCGGCTCTTTCGACATCCACAGGCTGTACTGGTGCGGTCGGTTCTTATGACCCGTGACCGCCACCGATTATTATTATTATTCAAGCTATCGCATATTAGTCCAGAAGATAAATTACTGAAGTTACCGACTTGCAGTCTGTCTTGTTCATAATTGTTCCACAGGTTATTTTTTGTAATGTAATGATGCCCAAAAACTACGTGGAATTATTTTACCGGTCGATTTGTGTTTAAATGTGTAGCAACCTCTACAAAGTTTAAAACACCTGTGTACACCATAAGTGCACCATACCGTGTAAGCACCATATGAAATAATTACAGAATTAACTTAAAGCTCATTATTCATTGGAGTCTAGTAATTTAAAATACTATACTTTTACAAAGAAACGTAAACACAAAACATATTTTGTCAATATAATTTCAAATGAAATGAAAATCAAAATATATTGCGTGCATTTTCGCCACAATATTTCGAGTAACTTACATTAAAAAAAAAATATTTATTTATTAAAGGTAAGCAGATAATGAGTGCCTGTTATGTAACTATCAAAAATTATTGATGATAAGTTATCTATTCCTATGTCGTTATTGAAATTAGTTAGAGTTCATTGTCAAGACCATGAATTTACCATTTACCATTGTAAAACAAAAATAAATAATTTTGTTCAATATAAAAATATGTAATTAAATATTTTAATTACCTTCCTACCTGAAATAGGTATTATATTGTTGAAGTAATGTTGTTATAGTAATAATAGTATAATGTCTTAGAAATTAAATAATATCCCAAAAGTCGTATCGTAACGTATATGTCGTATCGTATCCTAGAAGTTTCGACGGGCTTTCAACCCGTGACATTCCTTTCTCCGGCTTACGCACTATAATAACAAAAACCTAAGAGTATATGTTTTTTAGTATGATGTCCAAGAAGAAAAATGCCTATACCCCTTAGCTTTAGTTCGGAAGTACCCGAGTGATATGTATATAGTAGTAACAAGCACTGTACAAAGTGTACAAAGTGTGTCATAATATACTACCATCACTTGAACCAATGTCAATGTCAAATGGAACTGAACGAGTGTGAATGGTACCTGCTACGATCTGTCGAAATCTTCGATACGAGAAGGCAATGAAGTAATAGTTACTGAGGTATTCAACTCAATGAGAGAAGGTCATATCGAAGGTAACAACAAACATTTTCTTTTTTTAAAGAACAACAATTTGATTCCATCTCTACCCGAACAATAAATAATCTTAATTGTATACGATAACCTTCCGTACGATAAGAACAAGATGAAAAAACTATCTGAGTAAGAGTTCGAACGAGCTCTAAAGTACATGTTTTTGATTTTCCGGTCTATTATAACTTGGGTATCATCAAAACAAGAGTATATCTTCTAGACGATAGATCAATCAGACAATAGATCTTCTCAACTTTCGTGATACGAGTACATCGTTGACCACATTGTTACTTTCAATCACGTGAGTTTGTGGTCAAAAGAAGATCAATTGACTAAAAAAACAGCTAGTGACAAGACAAGGAATGTTATCATCGCCACAGCGCTGCGCCGGCGCATAGAATCAGTTAGTAGGTCAAGTGCAGGACGGCGGCACTTCGTTACTACCTATCAAAATTAGCTCCTCGTTTGTAAGGAAGCCACGAACAGAGTAGCCATGAGCTACTGTTGCTTAAGATCTAATAAAATTGACTCTAGTTAGATTTGTATGATCGACTTGAGATTTTTGTGGTACAGTATGCAAAATAGTTTGATTTGACGTTTTTTTTAAATAATTATCAAACTTTTTGGCTAATTATTTATGTTATACTATATGTTTGGCGATCCAGGCTAGTATGCGTTGAAACTGGCCGCCGCGCCTTAGTCGAGATTTGGCTTGGAGGACGTCACCATAATGTACCTCTATATACTAAACTGTAATAAAGTAGTTTGTTGAAAAACATATCCCAAAAGGCGAACTAACCTCCGAGTCGGTCGATAAATATGGCTATATAGCGGAAATAAAGGGACTGAAAATGTACGTTTTTAATATAGAGACCTTTGCCAAAACGAACGATCGTTAGGAAACGGAAGCAAAATGTAAAGTTTATCAACTACGAGAATTAGCTTTTATATTTTATTGTTATTACCTACAGTATTTGCGATTGAATCACAAGGTTACTAAATATTTAAATTAACAAGGAAAACGATAATTCAAGATTTACTTTTTCCAATTATTAATAAACTTCCTTAAATAAATTGATTTCTAGTTTTTAAGGCCTTGCACGTTTTAATCCACGAATATTTTTTTTAAACCTATACTAAACTCTGCTCTATAATTTAATTAATTCCCATTAATTAAATTATAGAGCATAGTTTATAATATTCAACAAAGCTGACCTACGAGTATGTTATCCTGATTGTACGAGTATAAGACATAAAAAAATCTCGTTTTTCAAGATTTCTAATTTGCCAAGCAATACATAGTTATCGACCTTATTATTATCTAGTTTCTGCCCGCGTTATCGCACGCGTTGTTACTATGGAAACGTTTTAATGTTTTTTCTATCTCATGGGAATTATTTTATTGGATAAAAACTACCATCGTATCTATTCCCGGCTTAGAGCTCCATTTCAATGCGATCGGCGCAACCTCACTTCACGACACCAATATACATTTACCGCTAACGGCCACATTAGTATCTATTCCCGGCTTAGAGCTCCATTTCATTATGGCGTGAAGAGATTTAACAAATCCATCCAAATATCTACACATCCAAACATTCGCGTTTATAATATTTGTTAGAGATAGAGGGAAAAATAAGAAAATCATTCTTTCGTACAGTGGTTCCTGACTATATAACTAACATTTTTCTAAACATATACTTCCAGCTGCTCCCTACGAAAACCATCATCGATTTTTATTTTGTTAGATATAAACGCAGTACACGCAGGTGAGATGACGACCTGCGAAAGACTGCAGGTAGATGCTGGATGCGGCAAGCTGAAGACAGGGCGCTAAGACGCTCATTGGAGGAGGCGAATGTCCAGCAGTGGACTATCATAGGCTGATGATGATGATGAAACGTAGTATAAATTTGTTATTTTTTTGTTTTACCTTTTTGTAATAATTAGGTCGACAGATTTGTTGTACTTGTATGTTCGTAAAAGGCTAGAGCCTAGCAATTCGCGATTGCCATGAAAATAAATGGGCACCCAACAAAGAGCTCATTCTCTGCTGATTACACGACGCTAATAACTCCCACGT
Organism: Eupithecia abbreviata; assembly: GCA_943735965.1. NCBI lineage: Eukaryota > Metazoa > Arthropoda > Insecta > Lepidoptera > Geometridae > Eupithecia > Eupithecia abbreviata. The sequence goes on along the minus strand of OX030979.1, from coordinate 1,377,769 downwards.
TTACTTACCAATTAACTTCATTCACCTTGCATAGTTTAAGCTAGTTAGAAATTACTAGAAGCGAAATTCCTATATAATGTTTTTGGAAGTGCGCTGTATATTTCTGATTAGAAACGCATGCACTGTACAAGTAGTAGATAATCAGTAATCATTAAAACTACTTAATTTACCATCTGAGAAATTATAGAGCTTTTTTTACTCATGATAGACAAGCTCCCAGAGCGTAAGGTTTAGGTTTTAAGATTCTCAATAACAGACACAGTTACTTACATGATAATAGTTCTTTAGCTTAGTGTAAACAAATATAAAGCTTTACTATACTTATATTGATTACAGAATACACCGGTTAGTAGATTGATCGCTGGTTACTTAATTTATTCTTTAAATGCTAGAATGGCTTAAAATGTTTCAGGTTACGTTCTAGGTAGCACATCACGTCAATTCACAAATACTTTATTCATCACACACTAGAACACATTATTTAAAATATGCTTTAAAAAAGACAATTGTTACCAAGTAACGTCGTTTAAATTGAATTCGGGAGAGATAAGATGTATTCTGTTAACTCGAGCTTCGAGTTTCATTTCCATGATCTATTCAGCAATGCAGTTGTAGAGGCCATGTAAATCTAAACAACCATGGTGAGGCATTCGGAACTTAAATGGTAAATTGCAATAAACAGTTTATTTCACCTTCAAAACGGAACCGGTTGGTATAAACCAAATCCAGTTTAATAAGCTTGACTCTTTACACGCAACGGCGCGTGATTTTATACATCAACTGCAGAACATTTATATACTAAATTGTAGGATTTTTTATGGAGAATCCAAATATATATAGATGTTACGTAGATATTCCTAAAAAATAATCACGAAATAAGCGAAAGAATGCATCATACCACTGAAGACGCATGCGCTGCGGCGGCATATTCCGGAAACTACCGCGCGCGCATCTGCCAGTAGAGAGGATAGGTATTTAGCAATATAAATCTCATTTTTGAAGGATAGGATATAATATTATTAATAAATGTAAATAATGCTGGACAATTCACACAGCATTATCTAACCCCAAGCTAAGCTGAGCTTGTGTTATGGGTACTAGATAATACCTTTACCGATACCTTCTTACCCATTATCACTACATAGTATAAAACAAAGTTGTTTCCCGCTGTCTGTCCGTGCCTATGTATGCTTAAATCTCTAAAACTACGATTTTGATGCGTTTTTGTAAAAGATAGAGTTATTCAAACGGAAGGTTTATAAAACATTCGACACAGATTTCCACGCGGGCAAAGTCGCGGTGCGCAGCTGATTCATATATTAAATTAAGGTTTACGATTTATTTAATACGGCACTGGCCGTATTAAATAAATCGAATTAATTTTATCAACTATTTTTTACTAAATATCCTGTCTGAGATCAAGAAGCCATGACCAAAAGCTGGTATACGATTAGCTATTAACCAGAGCAACCTGAATAAAACCGGTCTATCAAGTCTTGCTAAGGAAATATACTGATTTTCTCGTTCCGCTACTTATTCCAGACTAACAATAGATTTAACGATTGTTTAATTCTATTGTTCATCCGGTAATAAACAGTAATAAGACACGATAAGCGAATAATAAATAGCGGGCTTTCCCGGGCGGTTTTTCTGCGTTCCAATTATTTTCTTCAGGTTCTGATTCACTGACATTTTTTCTACTACTGCTTCTGGTAATTGTATATCAAATGACGAACGACCACTGCTTTGTGCATAATAATGACATGGTGTAGACAATAAAACGCAAAAGACAAATTATCATTCAGATTAATGTCCTTCTGACGAACAAAGACTATAAAAAGTACGTAAAATATCAAAAGATCCGCTGTATTAAAATAATCACTATATAGTATAAAACAAAGTCGCTTCCCGCTGTCTGTCGGTACCTATGTATGCTTAGATCTTTAAAACTACGCAACGGATTTTGATACGGTTTTTTATAGATAGAGTGATTCAAGAGGAAGATTTATAAACCATTTGATTCATAGATTTCCACGCGGGTGAAGCCGCAGGGCTTATCTAGGCTTTGATAAAAATAAGGTAATTCTTCCATTTAAATTCAAAACTCATACCTAAACTTAGTTCAAGTTGTGGGAACAAAAAACAGTTCCTGTTCGTAGGTCGCGGTGCGCGTTTATGTCTTCTGTATGATTCGTAGCAAAACTCTACGAGATGCTACGACGTAGGCGTAGGGACGTTGAGGAAGAGATTTGTTGGGGAGTGGGACGATTTCAATCTATCAACTATGTATTGCGTTGGGGTCGGGGCTATTGCAGGGGACTGAGAAAATTTCAATGGACTAGCTAGACTATTGCGTTGTGGTTCGGGTATATTTTTATATTGAATATTATCTAGATGAGTCTGCGATCACAAAACTATCTAGATTTCGGGTCACAAACAAAATCAATGCTCAAAGTCGTATCCGTAAATAAGAGCGTACTAGAGGTACGTATTTTTACCTTTAACTAACAAATAATAATTTATTTTTATTTTTGCAACAGTAAATAAACATTGCGGCATTGTGACACGTGTTTACGTTGGCTGTGTTTCAATCAAACTAAACTATTAATAAACAGTTATCTGGGTTAATAGACAGGCATTCCGCATGCCCAGCGTGGGGTTATGGGCTAATAAGGTCTCAATGTAGCTAATAAGGTGCTTATCAGGGGGAGGCCTGCGTCCAGCAGTAGTTAATAGGGATGATACACATAATATTAAGATTTCTGTGGGATTAACAGACGATATTTTCGCACATAGCTCTAAGAATTAGCAAGCTGAAGTGGCAGTGGGCCGGCCATATCTCGCGAAGAACCGACGGCCGCTGGTGCAAACATGTTCTTGAGTGGAGACCACGACTCGGTAAACGTAGTTTAGGCCGCCCTCCAACCAGGTGGGATGACGACCTGCGAAAGACTGCAGGTAGATGCTGGATGCGGCAAGCTGAAGACAGGGCACTATGACGCTCATTGGGGGAGGTCTATGTCCAGCAGTGGACTGCTATAGGCTGATGATGATGATAAGTTTTCAGATTACCCTAATTTAGCTTACCTACCTCAAGTTATGACGTAAAACATTTAATTGCCTTACATTAATCGACGATCCAGTTTTTAGTTTGAATAAGGAAGTATAAGACTTGATGACGCTCGTGGCTTTAGCAAGTACATAGTGTCTTGATCTACATTATATGATACGCACATGGTTTACATATAAAAGGTTTCCGAGTTATACTAAACAGTCAAACAAACAATTACCAACGTTTAGCGTTAGATGATGTCACCCCACTTGATAAGTCTTTGTGTAAACCAGCAGCGAGGATCCTATCCTACAAAGTCGGGGCAGATGAACTACTAGTGTTGGCCGATTGATTCTCTGATGGCGACTTTCTTTTAGCATGGCTATTGAAATACAGAAATACAATTTATTCATAAAGCCACTTTACAAGTCAAAAATTCGTTTACATTTTGTATAAATTCAAATAAAAATTATTATTATTATTATTATTATTTTTTACACTTCACACAGCATTATCTAGCCCCATGGTAAGCAGAGCTTGTGTTATGGGTACTAGATAACTGGTATACATAATACTATATATTACATAGATAGATATTTTTTATTATACATAGAAAACGACCAGAACACCCGGAACAAATATCTGCAGATCATACACACAATTGTTCCGAGGCGGGAATCGAACCCGCAACCTCCTGCGTCGCAGGCGGACCTTCGCCCACCGCGCCACATCGGTCGTCAAAAATAAATCATATTATGTCGAATAAATAAAAATAATGTCATAGAATGGTTTACAATTGTAATAGTTCGTTTACAGGATAGAAATTCTGCTCGACAAGCCAACGTTTAAGTCTTATTTTAAAACACGATAGACTGCCATCAGACAACTGATGATTAGATGACCTCAGTGGCGCAGTGGGTAAAAGTCCAGCTGCGATGCAGGAGGTTGCGGGTTCATTTTCTGCCTCAGGACAATAAAAATCGATCTAAATATATTTGTTTAGGGTGTAGCTTGTATTCTCTATTGCTTGTAATCTTTTTAATGTAAAATACAAGCTATCTATGCATATATGTTATGTAATGTATTAAGTAGGTATTTCAGTTATCTAGACAAAGAAACTGCTAGTACCTAGTTATGTTCCTGGTCTTTTAAGGCTTCCCGTGATGGCTTCCATCAAGACAATTACACCTTTAATTGATCTTAAATTTTTTTGGATGTCGATAACTTTTTACAATAATTTCATGACCAATACATTGGATTATGTATATATTATATTGTTAAATATTGCTGTAAAAAACACAAAAAGGACAAAATCTAGTTTTTTTTTCATAACAATCAATATATTAGTCATAAAAAAATCACGATAATATATATGTTACGTGCCACCCTGTACAACCAACGCAACGTGTGCAAGTCAATCATGTAAATACAATTATCATTTCTTAGTACGTAAATTCCCACGAGACTGTGACGACTAAAGGCTGGTATTATTAGTATGTGATGTGAATATTATCCAATCAGTCGTGGCGGACACTGCGTAAGAATCGACCCCTCCACTCAGCCCAGGGATGTCGTGAGTCGACGGGACGACAGAGGAAGGACAGGACCATCCTTTAGTAAAATTTTATAATAATAAAAAAATCATTTATTTCAGACCATAGAAAAGTAACAGATCTTATTTAACTTATTCTACGGTCCATAGTAATATATACCTTAAAACTAGCATACATAAAATAACAGAAAATACTAAATTAATAACACGCTTATTATGATAATGCCGACAGCGTGTAAATGTCGAAATACCTACACTGCTATCACCAATCCGCCTGCCTGATTATAGCAAAACCTCTTTTGAACATCCTCATTTGGCATGTCCAACAGTGGACGTATTGCGTGCGGATGAGGATTTATGTCGATAACAATACTTTTCTGATCCATTCTATTCTGGAAGTATGTATTTACTTGTGTAGGATAGGTGTCTAAAGTGGATGACAGACGTACGAACTTAAAGTACGCGGTTTTTAAGATCGCGAACTTACTCGGCTCGACGTTAGTGACACACGTGAAGCTTACTCACTCTGTATTGCGATGTCGTCGACAGAAGAAGCTTTGTGTTATTTGGGAATTATATCGTATTACATTTTAAAAATTTAAAACTGACGGACTAGCCACACAAAATGGCGGTTCGTGGCTCGCAGTGCGAGCGGATGCGGTTACGAGCAAAATTTCAAACTTGTCAGATCGCCAACGAACGTACTCGGCGGTTTTAAAGTACGCGTACTTAGGGTGGGTGATAGACGTGCGAGTAAGTTCGCGAACTTACTGGCACGTCTATCACCCACATTATGTATGCCAGGACGATTTAACACAGCGGATGTGTTTTTACAGGACTGTTTTTTACAACAATCCTAAAGAAATGCTGTTTGAATGCGTTCTTAGTTAGTTATTTTGTACGTGTTCGTATATAAATACGTATAAAAGCGATTACTTCTTATTTTAGATTATGTTATAGTAAGTAGACTATCAAATATAGTCGGTGTCAATTCTTTTGGTACATAAACTATACAAAAATTACGTATTTTACAGTACTAAAAATGCCGTTTTTCTTTTTATTTATTTCGTAGAAAGGCACAGCAACATTTTTTAGCTATCAAATTAGTCGACCTACCCACTAAATCGACACTCTTCTACCCTACTAACTCTATCTACTAATATTGCGGAATATTTATAATCTGGAAATCTTTCTTATCTAATTAAAATATTAAATGTTGCAACGGAGTTTCACTGGTCTAATTTTCTCGTCTGTTCAATGTCGAAATTGTGACAATCAATCCGAGATAAAGACACGTGTTTTATGTAAATTACCTTCTAGTAAAACGGCATCGCTCTGCGTTTATGTTCTGTTGCAAAATAACGCGATGCGGTGAATTTTAATTCTTACTTTATTTTCCGAGGTTAATTCATAGCCCTGCCCTTGGCGATAATTCCAAAATCACTAACGTCTGAACAAAATGGAACGTAATGAGCGATTTTGAATACTTTGTTTGAAATTTGGAAATACAATTTGATTGGTAAAATCAATTAACGTGTCAAGTTTTCATAAAAATAGTTATTAATATAGGTTTCTAATACAAATGGTATTGTTAAAATCGGTTAAAAAAATTAAAAGTTATTAAATTTAAACTGGTTATTATTATATTTATTTTGAGCCATTATTGTCCCACTGCTGGGCAAAGGCCTCTCTTTTCTCCTTCCACTCCTCGCGATCCAACGCTGCAACAGGCCTAAAACTGGTTACTTTTAAACTGGTTGAACGAATCAAAATAAAAATGGTAATATTGTCACAGGTCGCAACGCCGAAATAATTAATAAACCCTTTTATTAAACGATTTGGGTAATATACGATAGGCTCACTGCGGCGCATGTTAGGAATTTAAAATTCGCGTCAGCTTCAGTATTTCTTGAGGTGGAAATGACAAAGGTGCCACCATTATGACTCAAAGAAACAAACAAAATAATTTTTTTTTTTTTTGTTCATCTTGACTTCCATTTTGTCCACATCACAGAGTTCCTACGTTCAGAGAGTTCATCTGCACTAAATCTGTAATAACTTGATTCGCTCGTTCTCATCTAATAAAACATCCAAATAGGTCCAATAACAGGCTAGGCGGCTAGCTCAGGACTCGTCGATTTGCACGGCCTATATACTCGTACAATGTTTCTGAACGCAACACGCAGCGGTGGCTCTGCGGCAGCCAATGACCCAGTTAAACGATGCTCGACTAATGACAACAAACATATTTCTTGATATCTTGGTACATAAATACTTACAGCATCCTTTCATTCATGTCGCAATCTCACAATCAATGAAGCGAATGAAAACCATGGATTCTTCTTACTTAATAACCTGTTGTGCTTTTATTGAACGAAAACTAAGCAGATTTAATAGATATCATTTCATAAGATCTTTATAGGCAGATAAGTTTCATACATCACCAAACGAAATGGAATTAGTACCTACGTTTATTTTTCATAAACAATCCCATATTTATTTAATATTATTTTGCTCATAGGCTCAATATGACCGAATTGATAGAGCAAGCTGATAGAGCCTTGCCTAATTGAAAAGGTTTATTATAAAACCTATGTTGACATAGAAATCACATCATTAAACAAAACTAACAATCTCAAAAGATTTTCAAATAATGAATTTCTAGTTCAAATTCTTATCAGCTGATTTTATTGATAACACCTCTGATAACGTAAAAATACCTCACAAACGTGGTAAATGTAGATGCCTTATCTCTGACGGCTCGTGCGTTATCTAGACACGTCTGATGCATTAAAATAGGTCACCAAATTAATACTTGTTTAATGAGGTATCTACCTACATATCTTACACAGTAATTCTGCTGTACGAGTGACCGCATTATGTTAGCTTTTTGTTTTGTACGATATACAAAAATATTCATTTAATCTCAAAAATATTTTTTTTAAAGTCACTTACATGAGAACAGGGTTCTTAGTTTAAGAATAGATACATACATAGGTTGTGGTCTTTCACAGATGACTCATTTAATGTGTTCACTTAATAAGAAGTGAATTATCATTTTTTAAGGTTCCTTTTGCGAAATAGTTATGTAGGATGTAGTGATGGTACGGAACCCTCCGAGTGCAAGTTGACTCGCACTTAACGGTTTTTTTACTGATAGCTGTGTGATACTACATTAAGACTAAAGAAGACATATAGCACAGAATAACTACATGCCTAGTTCTAACTTAGTTTAGGTAGGAAGGTACCTGCACAGATAGTACTGAACGGACCGTATATGTAGGTAAAACGACACTAACCTATCATTAAACTCTATGATTATATATTCTTACATGTGAGCACCCATTCTGATTCTCATTATATTAGATAGGTACCTTCCTGAGCTAGCAGAACCAAACACTATGAAATCTCCGTTACCTACGTTGTTAAGCAATAAGTGTCCATTGTGCTAGCCTGCTTTGCTAAACGGAAACTGTTCTATGAATTAGATTATGAAACAGTGGGGAAATGTAGGTACCTGCCTGTTTATCTGTTAATCAAGCGCTCTAGGAAACAACAATTCGATTTCAAGTTATTTTATGTCAACAAAGACATTTAGTAATTATGAATGGTAACTTAACAACAAAAAGTGTGTAGCTTTGGAAAATGTACCCCGTGTAGGTACATAGGTATATAATGTATCTACCTACCGATAGGAAGGTTGGTGAACTTGGCGGTAAATTATTATTTATCAAGTCTGAGGATAGGGGTTTTACCTGGCGGATGCTATGATAAAGTGCCTACGTTTTGTAGTTTTTGTTGTAAAAATAAAGTATAATCTCGGTCTTGATACCTGCAATACAAAATTAATAAGATCTATACTATAGATAATTAGCATCTCCTGCTCTTAGCAGTAAGTATGGGTCTTTGTAATGTGGTATTAGCCTTAACCATTGAATATGAACCCATTGTAAAACTAACTACAATTCAATCGCCCTTTTGAAAACGAATTAACTGTAGGTACCTACTTCGTACCAGGTTAGGTTTCATCAAACGTAGTTATAGTTATATAGGTACCTAACTTCTGGTTTACGTACCTACAGCTTACTTATCTTTTTTTTCCAGGTATTCAACACAGCCACAGCACAAATTGCCTCGAAGAACACATAAGGTAGGTCAGCAACGACAATAACTACTATCCTAATCCTAAAAACTTTATTTTTAATAAAATCCAAAGTTTAACTCTCTTATAAATATAATGTAATATTTCAGCACTTTGCATGCCCATAGTGTCTTTAATTAACGGGGCTAATGGGCTGATATTACAAATAAATTTTCAGCACTAGGTAGGTATACAGTGCAAATTCCCATATAAAATAAAATTGCCGAGACATATTTCGTATCCCATCTCTGATTCTAAAGCGGAAAATAAAATGGCCGACCAGCTTGACATCATTTTAATTTGTAATATTTAGATGAGGGTAGGGTATGCGACCGAGAAATATAGTGGGATTTGGTTGACCTTGACCTAAATAAATACTTGTATAAGTGCGGGCCTATTTACCACTGGCTATCTATATCACTGTAAATACACACTCACGTACAAACACTGTAAACTATAACTATTTAGAAGTCTTACCCATCTCTGGGACCTTTTTTTAACCCTATCCTTTTATTTCATTTTACCGCCATATATTTAAAACCGGGTGGGGCCGCTGTTTGTCATAGCCATAGTAGAAACTCTTCTATGGACATACGAGTGGAGTAAGCCAATCGATTGTGATTATGACATCATCTGTCAACATAGATCACAGGCAGGCACACCCCTCTGGCGTTATGGGATTCATTATCTGAGGTTTGGTGCACAAATACGATGCCGCTGCCGTAAAACGAAAAAATCCATCTAGCTACAAACGATGCCCACCCACCCCCACCCTGTACTGAATCCTCCCCCACCCTGTACTGAATCCTCCCCCAACCAAACATGCGGCTACATAGAGGGCTACATGGCTTACATGCGGCTTGCCTTGCTTGCCTATTTGTCAGTCTATCTGTCATTTTGCTGTCAATCTGTCATATAGACAGATATGACAAACAGAACAAAACTTGACCGACCGACTGACTTCATTCAACTCAACTGACAACTCAGTCAGTCAGTGCTCGAAGTTAGTTACGTCTTCTAACCTATTTTTATCGTGTAAATTATTTAAAATTAAGTTTTTTATTACTTCTAGTCTACTAAACAAATCCTATTGAATCAAAAATGTGTTAAGTTGTTGTAAATGACCTAATTTATTTCCGTCTCCAAGCAGGTAACGTCCTATCCCCATAAATCATGGGACCTAACAACTTCCTTGATATTGCATGTCACAATTATTTCAATTGTTTCTATGAATAAGCTCTCAGAGTAGATTTTATCTTTCAGATATTGTCACCATGGCGTTAGTGCTGCAGTACTATAACAATATGCAAGTTTATATGGACAAATATGGAGGTGAGTACATAATGATGTTGCTGAACCATAAAAATTATAGGTCCATTGACCATTATAACGCAACCTAGTCGTTCCCAGCTCCACTCTGCTCTTGAGAACTTAATTACAACATTATATTGCCAGTGGGTGTTCATATATTATAAATATTAATGATAACCATGTGAACTGCTTTCTATAACATTCAATAGGTACCTACCTACTAAAAGTTGCAAATAATACCTTGCCGTTGACCTCTGTTTAGCTAAATTATAACAACTAAATTAATTGTTCCATTTCTATTAATCAACTATAAGTTCAATTGTTTTCGGCCTTGGCCATGCCATTTATATAGAATCCTATCTGATGGATCTCAACTGTGTATCGATGTGAATATATTGTGATGAGTAATATTGTAGCACATCACCTGCTCAACAAAATTAGATATTGGATCATACTGTGACACCATAAGGTACATATTACAAGAGCTGATCTGTTCCAGTTCCCTCAGATATTAATAGACGACCCACTAAAACAGCTGTTTAGTTTACTCATTGATCTTTGTTAAAAACTCCTGTGAAGAGTTATAAATCAGTAAATCAATTGTTTACATTATACCAGACATTTATTTGAAGTTAATTTTACAAACATACAGAGTAGTTAACAGAATTGATTGCAGTCGCTAAGGGCTTATAAATATATATAGGCTCGAATAAACAAATACCTGCAAGATAACTGTGAATAGTGAATTTATAATGCATTCTGATAGCTTTTTAGTCAACTTTATGCTATGTAAATTTATAATATTGCCTCAAATAATAAAAGTTGTTTTTATATTTCAGATCCCAGAACAAATCCATGGTTCCTAATGAGTTCACCATTGCCTACATTACTCATATGTCTAAGTTATGTATATCTAGTCAAGGTGTGTACACTTTTCATATATTATTTTTAATTGATTTGATAGACAGAGAACAATTTTAAGTCTGAGGAATCTACAAGTTTAATTCCCACTATGGGAGGTAAACTATTCCGACTGTTAGGTGCCAATGCCCACAGCCTGATTATATTGATGAGATTGGAAAGTTTTAATAAAATTATCCATAGTGTGATTTTGTTTATAAAGACAAAAAACATGCATATCAATTCTCTAAAATTTCAAACTTTTAAATTTTCCTACGCTTTGCATAATTACTCAATATTTTTTATTTTATTTATGCTAATAATAATTAACTATACCTACTTAAAAATACTTTTCTTATTACAGGTAGCAGGTCCAAAGTTTATGGAAAACAGAAAACCATTAGAAATAAAAAATTTATTAATATTATACAATGCTATACAAGTTGTGTTCAGTACATGGTTGTTCTATGAGGTAAGTTTCTTTTTCCATTAGATGTAAACAAAATTATTATAATAAAGCTATAGTTATATACTAGTTCAAAAGAAGCAACCTATGTTGTTGTAAACACAATTTTTACGGCAATCTGTTGAGCAGATAATAACATTTAGATGGAATTTACATCCAAATATTGGTAAAAAGGTGTCAAAACAAAATTATTATACAGCTATAGACTAGTTAAATAAATAAATAATGCTGGACACAATTCACACAGCATTATCTAGCCCCATGGTAAGCAGAGAGCTTGTGTTATGGGTACTAGATAACTGATATACATAATACAATATATTACATAGATAGATATTTTTTATTATACATAGAAAACGACCAGAACACCCGGAACAAATATCTGCAGATCGTACACACAATTGTTCCGAGGCGGGAATCGAACCCGCAACCTTCTGCGTCGCAGGCGGACCTTCGCCCACCGCGCCACCTCGGTCGTCAAAGTAGTTAAAAAGTAGTATCCTAGTGATATTGTTATAAACAAAAATTTTACGGCAATCTGTTGAATAAATATAAATTTTGATGGAATTAACACACAAGACAATTAATAAACATGAGAAATATTTTGTAGTCTTTGTTGGCACTGAGGTCATGAAAATTATTTATAGAATGTAACAATGATTTAGAAATTGTTCAAAAACAAATGTTGCATTGTGATAATGCGTGTTTATTCACACGCGACATAACATACTACCTATTGTTGAATTTGTGTTATATTACCTACTACTATAAATTTGCATAAATTGCTAACAATTTCCACATTATTTTAATGATTATGGTGGGCCTTTTTTATCTTATGGCCTAAATTCCAGAGGTTATGCATTTGCTAATGTGATGGATTAAACCCAGCAGGTTTCTTAAGGTTAAGAACCTATGTGTATAACCAGGTTAAAATGCGGTTTATAATAACCAAGTACACAAATAATTGTTTGTATGTTATAATGAAATTGGGTCTTTTTAATTTTCAGTGATAAGGTACTTTCTTTTACTATTAAAAATAATAATAAGAGTGGTACTTTGGTTATTGCTATGGGTATTTGTTATTATTTTTATGTAAATTGAGTTTACTTGCTTTTAATTGTGTGTGTCTTTTAAATGTATTCTAGACATCCATAATAATATTTTATATGATTCTTACAACACTTACACATACTTTTAAGGTATTTTATACTTGCGTTATTACTTATTAATTAAGCTTTAAGTTATAATAGTATTTGCTTCACAAAATCTAAGAACTTTTTTGTAAATTGCCGTGCCCAGAGTTTGATGGGGGGCTGGCTGAATCATTACAGCTTTCGATGCCAACCAGTGGACTACTCTGACAGTCCCAGGGCAAAAATAGTAAGTGAATGGTCGGCCCTCGCCTAGGGCAGGCTTGACCAAGGCACTAACCGAAACTCGCATGTACATAGACATTTTCTTTCAGGCCAGTGTAAATATTCTTCTGTACAAGGGTATGAATGGGTCTAATTAAGTAGTTATAAGTATTTAGTTTAACCGAGAACTAACAGTATCTGATATTCACATGCACGTATTCGGCGATTAACACAAAACTCGCACCGAGACCTCCCTGTAGATACGTATAAGCAGTGTTGCCAGTTGCTCATGGGTCCGGTGACCGCGTGTTGTTTCAGATCGGGATCTCAGGCTGGTTCACAGGCAGGTATAACTATCAATGTCAGCCGGTGGACCACTCCAAACATCCACAAACAATGAGGGTGAATTATTTCATATACTGCCCCCATCCCACCAGACGTTTCGATATGTTCTTGTGTCACCCATGTTCTGCCGTCACCCCCTTCAGGCTACTAACTTCAGCCGACGGCCTCTGTTCGATGACCCCGATATGTTGGACCCCACCCTCCCCCCGCCGCCCGCGGTCCCTGTGTATAACAACTTCATGCCCAGTCCATTGTAAATTCCATTGCCCACGATCGTTCATTCCTCAGCCTTGCCTTTACTAAACCAATGCAAACATGATTACCATATCTGAAGTAAATCACAGCTCTATATCAAACTAGTTAACGATGCTAGTTGTAGATATATTTCAGATTGGATCATGCTATTCATCCGCCCAGTAATCCATTTAACAATCATTAATCATAATCCGTACGACATATTGATTCATAATCGTTAATGACTATTAATTAATCATATTTCATGTAAATATCATACTTAGTTGATATGATTGTTTCCTAAAAAAGATAAGATTATTTTATAGTAAATACATGCCGGGATTGATTGTGAAGTCATTTTAGATCTGCTTATCAAATAATTTGAGGTAAATGCGAACTTGTGAATCATGACTAGTAAACCTATCGAAGTATATAGATAGTATCTTCATAGTATATAAATATATATATATATATAGTATCTTCAATTTGTAAAACTCAAGTATGTAAAATTTTGTATATAGTATGTTATAGACTATAGCCTACGAGACTCCGCGCTACGGCATAAGTAAGCTATGTAGTCTCTTTGCTCTTGACATTCTGCAGTAAATGCTCCAAGATAAGTATTTGATCTTGAATAACTTATCGATACGAATTAGGAGTAAATGATCTTGACTACCATATTATTATATAGAAAACCACATCATATGCAGACTAGATCGGTAATTATATAGTAATTAAACCTGTATGTAATTGTATTTAATGAGTTTTATTGTGCGCAGTAAGTAAAAAATAAAGTGAGCAGGAACATATTTATGCAGACAGATTAAAATGTAGGTGCATAATGCAAAATCAAGTTTATAAAATTCGCTTATCATGGTTCAAGGGTTAATTGCATTATTTAAGTTTTTTTTGTTCGAAAGGAAAAAAATATGCAAATTGTTGGACATTTTATTGTTTTTTGACGTCGAATTTAACATTTTCAGATGGTTAATGTTTGCTGGTGGTACTACTTCTCCAAGTTCACAGAATTCTTTGATACTGTAAGTACTTTACTTAAATTTACGTATTCTGATTAGAATTTTCAGAAATAAAAATAATTTGTTCATTTTGTAATTTCAGTTTTTCATATTACTTTTTTCTTTAAGAAATTAAAAGTCAGTCTTGTCAGTTTATAAAATAATGTTTTTCACGAAGATGAACACTGTTGTCTGTTTGCTATTATACATATATTATGAACATCGGGTAAAAGTGGTAAAAACGAACTATATAGTAACATTGTAATAATAATTGTATCCAACTCATAATCTCCCCGTGTCGCTCGTCGTTGGAGGTGCGGTTTAAAAGTGCACATGTGTAGGGCAATACAATGTAAAATACATTAAAATATTTTATACAAAATAACAAGAAAAAATAGACCTTAAAAAGCCTGAGTGCGAGTCTAATTTTAGACAACTGCGATCATCAACGCCGGCCAAGCATGGTTATGGCAAAACCCCTTTGTTTATGGGAGTCATATTAAGCAGTAGACATAGATATAGATATACACTAGCTAAACTCGATGTAAGTATTTATTTTCATCAAGCTAACGCGGTATAGATAATAATATCGACGTAGAATGTATGTAAACAAATAGCGCACTGAACCTAAAATTCACTTTGTTACCGCGTGTTTTTAAACCCAATTTTCATAAGATTTGAGATCCTTCCTTCAATAACTATTATTACAATAATATATGTATCTGAGAATCAACTCCAATATTTTTAAGGTAAAGTAAGGACGGGACAAGAAACCTATAAATACCTTGTTAGGTTGTTAGTTTTCGAGTTGGATCAAAACAAAACTCGTCCCAAGATTTTTTATCAGCAATCTGATATTTGGTAGTAGATAAGCCGTTTTACAAAGGATATGTTTGACAATTTCTTTGAATTTATTCGTTGATAATTTTTACAACTCAATTAGAGTTTATTTGTAGAAGCGTTTACATTAACTAAACAAAAGACATTCTGCTTCTAAAAATGTAACTACAGTGCTGTAATACAACGATTTACATCTACTAACAGTTTTCACTTAAAAAATATATTACCTTATGAAGGGAAAAGCTACAACAAACAAAGTAAAACTCACTGTTTTACATTCAGCACAGTGTATAAACTCACAACACTTCTTTTTAGACGACCTCACTGATTGACAATGAAAAGGGCGTTAATTTAGTCATCGCGTTTATTTACCTATTTTTCCCGACGTTTCAACAGTTTTACACAAAACAAAGTAAATGCCCGTTAAAATAGTACTTGTTATTATGGGTTCTGATCGCGTAAGTTTCAAAATATGCGAAAACCTTACTGATTGAGTGTCGAGACTCCGAAAAATGAGAATGAGTGAAAAAGAGAAATAAAGCAATTTGAAGTTTCATAAATAATATTTTTATTCCAGTTCTTCTTTATCCTGCGAAAGAAGTTCGACCACGTATCAACCCTCCACGTAATCCACCACGGCGTGATGCCCATGTCCGTCTGGTTCGGAGTCAAGTTCACTCCGGGCGGGCACTCCACGTTCTTTGGACTGCTCAACACATTCGTACATATCATCATGTACAGTTACTACATGCTGGCCGCGGTCGGCCCGCATATGAGGAGGTACCTCTGGTGGAAGAAGTACCTTACTGCGCTGCAAATGGTGAGTTTTACAATTTTTAGTTAAGAATGGGATTGAAAATGGTGTCATAGTCATGTCTCATATTGCCCTGCTTCGATCAGCTGTGGCATGACGCAAAACCTAAATAAAAAACGCAAAAAAAACAGAATGGCCTTTATTATTATTGTCGTTTATTTCGGATTTACAATCCATAAAATATACAAAATTAATAAGAAGAATCCTTTGTATGGCCTTCGTAATTTGCAGTTGTATGGAGAAGAGCACTAAAAGGGCTTTCGACGGCATTGAAATGTCAATTTAAGGATGCGATTCTTAATACCATTATTTAAGAACGCAGCTTATAATTGTTATGAATATTAATTGGTTTAATTCGCGGATATGCCACTTTTAAATGAACACAAACGGACCCAAGAACTTACTTGTATTAACAGTACGTTAAATCAAAGCGTGGGTCTTACCGCTCATTACTTGATTTTATTAGCTGAAGCCTTAAAATGTCATCTTTTGTTTAAATGTATGATAGAAGTTCGCTTTGAATAGACCATTCGAAGTGGACCATACAGTACTACGCAATATTGTTCCCAGCCAAGGGTAACTTACAACAAGGCTTTGGTAAGAATAATTAAAGTATTGAGCAAGCTAATCGTATTCATAACTCGATGCGAATATTAATACCATTAACTTTATCTACTACCATTCCGCGGGTTATAACGTCTCTTGCTAAATCCATATATCAATTTATTAAGTGCTGAGGAGTGCCCACATAATTTCAAGATCAAGCTTATGATAGAGTCAATTGAGAGAGCACACTCTTTGGGAGGCCTATAGGTAAAATTTGAAAAGTGAATTTTGATTTTGAATTTGGGCAATGGGTAAAATTTTACTGCTGATAATGATGCTCATAGAAAACATGTATAAAATATAATAGAAATTACTTTTCTATGGTTAAATTCCTGAAAAGCCAATTGTAAAATCAGCACGCTCATGGTAGAAAACACATCATCATCAGCCAGCCTATGTTAGTCCAATGTAGCAAATAGGCCTCCTCTAATGAGCGCCATAGCGCCCTGTCTTCAGCTTGACGCATCCAGCATCTACCTGCAGTCTTTCGCAGGTCGTCATCACAACTGGTCGGAGGGCGACCTACACAAGTGAACATTAGTAATATATTATTATATTACTAATATATACATATATTATGTATGACGACCTTTGTGGTGCGGTGAGCGAAGGTCCGCCTGTGACGCAGGAGATTGCGGGTTCGATTCCCGTCTCGGGACAATTGTGTTAACGATCTGCAGATATTTGTTCCAGCTGTTCTGGTCGTTATTTATTTTTATTTATTTATTGCAAGGAAAACCAGCAGCACATACAGTAAAAAATCAGATAACCTACAAGATTACAATCAACTACGTTATATACGTTATATATGTATAATAAAAAAACCGTACACAAGATCTTCTTATCTCGGGGCTAGATGATGCTGTGTGGATTGTCCAGCATTATTTATTTATTTATGAATGTATCTATATTCCAGGCTCAATTCATCGGTATAATGGTGCACGCGTTCCAACTGCTGTTCATCGACTGCGACTACCCGCGCGCCTTCGTCTGGTGGATCGGCATGCACGCCGTCATGTTCTTCTTCCTCTTCAAGGACTTCTACAACCAGTCCTACAGCAGTCGGCCTAGGCAGCAGGTGAATATTCATCTAGTTTCTGCCTGCGCAAGTGTTGTTTCTATAGAAACGTTCAAAGATTATTTCCATAACGTAGAATTATTGGATAACTGATATATGGGATAATAACTCTTCTCTAGCCTATATTTTTTCTAGGGTTCAAAATTTCAGCCCGATCTGTTCAGTAGTTTTGGCGTGGAGAAGTAACAAACACCCATCCATCTATCCAAACTTACGCATTTATAATATGTATTAGCGTGATTAAACTTATTGCTTGTCCGCCTTTCCATATCCTCTAGTCTCGGCACTATAGTAAACTCTCCTTAAACTATCGGAGAATAACTTTAGGTCCGTAACTGCTATCTCAGCTCAGCACATGTTACCTTGATGATTCTACAAACTCTTTTGTCTGACCTACTCTATCTATGAACCTTGAAAATCTTGTGAGATCAATTAATCGTCCCATCATGATCACTGTGATAAATGCAAAGTCAATATATGTTAACTGAGGGACATAACATGGGCCTCCTAGATAGCCAGTTCTCTGGCGAGGATACTTAGAACCCCTTGCTTCACCGCTATCTTAATCTAATCGATCCTATTTCTCGCAGGTCCGCTCAAAATCTCCGCAACCCGAAACAACGGAGATCAAAGACGTAACATACAAGAACGGCGCAATAAAGAACGGCTTCACCAACGGGCACATAAACGGCAACATGCCGCGCGCGCGCACCGTGCTCCCAGCCGGCAACTGACGCCGGCGTCGCCCTTACCGCCTACTCTGTGATTCCTACAAGCAACTGACCCGACACCCTGTTGGGAACACTACAATACGCACATGCAGCGTTGATATATTCAGAACAAAGCAGAATTATACAAAAAGTTAAATGTATTCCTTGATTCTTCGCGAATCGTGTTGATGACTATCTTTAAGCGTCATTGCTGTGCTATCATTCAAATCAGTGTTGAAGCTAGACATTGTAAAAGACACTACACTGAGTAAGACAACGTTTTCGCTTTTTACTGGCTGAATCAGTGAAAATGGGTCTCGACTTGGGTGCTTCGACCTACCTTATTCATTGGTCGAAGGGGATGAGAGCTATTTGAAGTGAGTAGGCTCCATGTAAATAAAGAATTGAAATAGTGCACCGTTGTCTGGTATAAAATTATAACGCCGTATTACGATATTATGGCAGCCAGGGGGCGGTACCTACAGGGTGCACTTTTTCAAGAGAATTGAATATGGAGTTAGCTTAGTCATGTGTGAAGCCTACTCCCCGATGCCTTATATTGTAACATGGGGTGAGGGGCGGACGCGGGTCCGCGATAGCCCTAGACAAGTAGAAATGTGATTTATCTAGTGTACATACGGTTGGAGTTAGACGTAACGAAGGTGTATTTTTTATTTTACTATAAACATGGCTAGATTTGTGATCGCATAGCGTTTTTATTACCAAAATTTCTAGCGATGTTGCTTTTAGAATTTTTAAAAACCTCTGTTTATACGGTGCTTGTATTTAGACTGTTCAGGTTTTTCCTAATGAGCTTGTAAACTTTTTCACGATAATTTTATTTAACAGTAGCTTGAATGAGCACATGAAATCTGCCACCGAAAAATATATAAGTAAAACATTTTTGTGCCTTGCCATAAAGAATATGTACATAAATAAATACTATTAGTGACATTGTTAGATGGAATTGTTGTTATAATGTAAAGTGATTTGTGACTTTTAGAATACATTTTACAAGCTCAATACAAATGAATGTATATGATAGGTAATGATGTGAATAGTGTATAATAGAATGATGAAAGCGCAACAAATGACTTGACCCAAACTCGACTTACACTAAGATTTATATTAGAAACATATATTACTGCAATATGCATTCCATCGACTTCATAAATGACAATGGAATGCTTTACGATAGGCTAAATGTTTGTACCGCCACTTGTGGCTTCTCTTGAGCATCTTGAGCTAGTTCTCGACCATTTTAGCAAATGTTAGAACAAATTCAGTGAATGAATACTGCCAAGCAGTAGCATTGACACGGCTCGCCACTCGCGTGGAAGGCCCCGCTGTGTACCGCGTACACCATTTCTACTTAGTACAAACTCTATGTACTTGTATGTATATTAAGTACTTTATTTTAATGTATAACCTAGTTAAGAATAATTTAGACGCAAAGTGGTTGTGTTGGTTATTTATTTTGTTTTAATTTATCTTTTATTTATACCAAACGGGTTTTGTAGCAATAGCGTTTTAAGATCTTCCTTTTGTTTTAGTCTTCCGTATTACTTTGTACTTACTAAATGAAAGGTGCTTGTAGTGATCCGAACAAAGGCCGGCCTCGGTCGGCAGTCATACGCTCGCCATTTTGTAAATATACACTGTTTAATCAATTGTGGAAATCAATTCATTTAAAGTAATTTTTATACAAATTATGCAAATAAAATAATAAGTATAAGAACATATTTTTTTATTTTACCCTTAAAACTGGTTGTAACTGGTAACATTTGTTATAAATTAAATTAAGTTGTAGTCAAGTTCAACCCCCTCCATCCTGTTATTTACTACCTTAGTATAAATATACAAAATGCAAGAATCTAAGATTAGATAAGTCTATTTGAAAAATAAAAAGGAACAAACATTACAAACTTAATGCATATCAGGTCATGTTGTAAATTCATTTGACAAATTAAGTACATTTTTAACAATCCTTAAAACTATATTCGAAAAAGCTACACTACGTACAACAGCCAACTTTTGTTCTTTACTTTGTTCTTAAAAAATAGGAACTGAGTATCTTAATTAATGAATAGGATAAGTAAGATCTAAACTCCATCACCATCTAGACTTCGAGCGACCACGTAAAGCGCAGTAAAGCCCTAATGTAAGTCACGGGCACTAGATGCGGGCCGCGCAGGAATTTATACAGTGGACGTCGTCCTTCTGAGATGATGACGGAAGATTACTGCAGTGATTTTGCACAACGAAAGCCAAGGTTGCCGGCAGAACTGTCTTCAGTGTTGTGAGAGCGCGCAGAGCAACGGTAGCGGTAGCAGTAGGAATGGTGGCAGAGATAGGAACCTCCTTTCTTCACCTTCTCTTGACTCTGAAAGAGGAAAATAAATAAAAAATATTCTGGATAATCCACATAGCATCATCTAGACCCAGGCTAAGCAGAGCTTGTATTATGGCTACTAGATAACTCGTACCGAGATAGGTATTTTTTATTATACATAGAAAAACGATCCGTAACAAATATCTGCAGATCGAACAAACATTAGCCCCGAGGTAGGAATCGAAACCAATCAATCAAACCTATCGAATCTTAGCACAAGAGACTGATATAAAGTTCTTGAAGATTTAGAAAATAATTTTTAAAAAACATGTGTCTACATTATATTATAACATTTTCTTGCTTGAAACTTGTGATTTCAATAGATAAGTGAGGCCATGTGCCTGCATAAATAATTACCTACAAAGCCTGATTACATCTCAGACACTTAATAACAGTTGTATAATAAACTGGGTAATATATGAAATGAAATCATTCTACCTTAGCATGTTTAGAAATAACTGAAGGAGTGTCAATGATATGCATCATAATGTGACAACTCCATAACTTTACTTAATTTGCATGACTTGATAAATAAAGCTTGATTCAAAGAATGGATTAAAACCCACTAAGTTCCAGTTCTAACCTGCTTGGGATTGACACATCGGTTGGACACATGATTAATGAAAATGATAAGGAAATCTACCTTCTAAATAGTAATAAATCAAACATAAGTCAGCGATTGGTGTCAATTCAGACGTTGTTGCCAAACGAAACTTACTTGAGAGCAGTAGGTAAAGCCAGCGTTATCACCGCGAAAGGGTAATGAGCGGGAAATGAGACATGAGTGATGTGACAGAGTTAATTTCAACGCTTTCCGCTCCCTTAGTCCTTTCCGCTCGACTAATCAAATGATAAAAAGGCATGCATCGATAAAGCTGCATTTTTTGAGAGTTAAACGGAGTCCTGAATGGGTCCGCTCCGCTCGCGGTGGAAACCCTGCTTTAGAATGATGCCATGCCATGCGTTTTATTTCGATAATTATTTATATTTTGTCGTTGCTACCACCGCGATTCTGGAGTGCCTCGGGCATGTCAACGCATACACGCACCGACACCTTCTATGCTATCTGGCGAAAGAAGTCCGAAGGCAGAAGCCTGAAGGCAAGCTAAGGAACAGCATCCTAACCGTACGTAACAGCTTAAACATTATACGGTCCTATAATTTAGAAATAGGGCAAAATCATTATTTAATTATACCCTAGTTAAAATTCCAACTAACACAATGGATTGTAAAAATAATCTGAATACATTTGTTTAGTACTATTTTTAGTCGCTTTTTGTGGAAAATTTTAATTAGTCTTCAGTATTTAGTCACATACCTACTCATTAAGTTAGCTTTCCTGAATATTGTTAAAATAAAATAAATAATTAATTAAGGCAACGTTAACAGTTTCAATTTTAAGGTATTTTAAAGTTTGATTTATTACAGGTAGATTTTGACACCACTACGAAACTAACATAATAGAAATATTAATATTGCGAAAATGACATAGTCTGTTAGTAAATGAAATATGTCATAGGAGATTGTACCATGGGGAAGTCATACTTAGGTTTCTATCATCAGCATCACACACATCCACTACTGGACAAAGGCCTCATATATATCATATAGGATGTCACATATATCAGTCCTGTGGGGCTACCATGCTATTTAACACATAACGTAACGCGCGTTATCAGCGTTATTACGCTAATTTTAGCGCGGATACGCCTTTCTAGTTTTTCGCGTAAAATGGACCTTAACACGCGTTAATCACGCTAAAATTAGCGTAATAACGCTGATAACGCGCGTTACGTTAAGTGTTAAATAGCATGGTAGACCCACTTAGCCACCTATATCCATTGACTAAGGTTTCTATAGGACAAAGAAATCTATAACACTTTATAACTTCTATAACAAGACATTCAGTTCTATCTAAGACTTATATAATGTTAGTTTCTATCTTTACAAACCTTGTCATCAGCCCATGCATTAGCGGTCCACTCCCACACATTGCCAGCCATGTTGTGGAGTCCAAAGTCATTGGCTGGGTACATGTGCACGGGGTTGGTGCCCACAAACCCATCTTTAGCTGAATTATGATGAGGGAATGTTCCTTGCCAGATGTTTGCCCTGGTAATAAGAAAAATACTATAGATAGTCTGCCTTGTAGACTAAATTATCAGTTAGGCAATGATCTGCAGGCCATAATTACGTCGGCTTAAAACGCAGCGGGATATTTTTGACCATACAATGAAACAGATGGTTTAACAACGAAAGGGTTGGCTCTGCTGGGAGCACCTTACAAGCTAAACATTCAGACTTCCTACGCTTATCAGACTGATTACAAATAAAAGCCCGAAAAATACGCGGCGGGCGCTTGTAACGCAGGAGGTTCGATTCCCACCATGGGACAAATGTATGTACAATCTGCAAATATTTGGCCCTGGGTATTTTCTATGTATAATAAAAAAATATCTACTTATGTAATGTTTTGTATTAAGTATACTTAACTTTATTTTTATACTTAGATGTTTTATTTAGTCATATCATAACTTCCAAAGTAGACTAATGAATTGTTTATTTAAAAAAATTGCCAATACGAAACATGTAATTTTTACATAGTTGTCTTACATGTGTTTCTTGTCCGGAAACAGTTTGTCCCCCCAGGGGTACTTAGTGTCCGAGTGTCCCCCCCTGCAAGCCGCCTCCCACTCGGACTCTGTCGGCAAGCGGGCACCACGCCACTTGCAGTATGCATTGGCATCCCTCCATGACACATGGATTACGGGATGGTCCATCACATCTGAAACAGGCTTGTATTCAATAATATATATATTCAATAATTATGCCAGGTCAATTGAGTGGAGCCCGCAACTCAGCAATCATAGTGTAGGATGCCCTCCGGCCAGGTGGGATGACAACCTGCGAAGGACTGCAGGCAGGTGCTGGATGTGGCAAGCTGAAAACAGGGTGCTATGGCGCTATTTGAGGAGGCCTACATCCAGTAGTGGACTACTCTAATAGGCTGATAATGATGAATCAGGCCAGAGGGATCTAGACGGAAAGCTAATAATGATAATAATAAAAATGTGCAAATCACCGTTTATGTCAGAGTCTGGCCCATAAGGATGCCGCCAATCTGCCCCCATCACTTTATACCACCATTCCGCCTGTACCACTCTAAAGTCTTTCAATGCTTCCTTGTAAGTGCTATTTAAAAATATTCCAAATACAAAACTGTCTCCAAAAGATTCAGCTTCAGTCTTATAGTTAGATTCGGTAACGAAATTCAAAAAATTCTTATTGGATACTTCATACTTGTCTAAATGGAAGCTCTTTACTTGAACCATTCTTTTTGGCCCTTCAGTGTCGTTTTCAATAACAATATCGTCAGTACCTAGCTGGTACTCTCCACCAGGTATCAGTATCATGCTAACAGCTTCATTTTTAGCCTGATACTTATTCTTTTCGTTATCAACTGAAACTGAACACTGTTCTTCGGTTAGCGAACTTTCCAAAACCTTTTCTCTGTTTTGCGAGGTTTGTGAGCGATCAACGTTACAGCCACAAGATGTTTTTTCATTGGCAATATTATCCAAGAGCACTAGAAAGTAAATTATACATATTTTCTGCATTTTGAGATGAAACACCAAAAATTCGTTTGGTAGATAAGTACAGTACACGAAGAGACAAGAGGTAAGAAAGTAAACAAAAACATAGGTGATTGATGGCTTCAATGAAATGGCTTGATGACAGTGACAATAACAAAATATTACCACTGTCATAATGAGAAAGGTATAACACGCCCATGAAACAAGCCTTCACGTTTTTTCGATCTCTAGCTAGCCCTATCACAGAACGCCATCTATCGGAGAGTAGCAACAGATATTTCTATTTCTCCATGATGGAAGGCTGGAGGATGGCGAGGCGAAGTATAATGCATAAGCATATGCTCTCGCACTCGGGCGGGGGGCTAATCTCTTATTAATTAAATAATATCTCACAAAAAATCGATTTCGGCGGGACTTGAACCCGCAATCTTCCCCTTAGTAATGGGAATATTTGCGATATAAAAAAAAAATTGTTAACGTCGCAAAAGCAATGTTGTTTGTCAGAGATACCTACCTACCTAATGTAAGTTTTACTTACAAGACCTCTTATATACATTTTTGAACAGCCCGCAGCATTCCTAGCTTTTCTTAAGGCTCTAGACAGACGGACTGCATTTCAACTGCAATCCAACTACAAATTGCAGTTCAATTGCAGTTTGAATGCAGTTGACACACGACTGCAATAGCACTGCAAACCAACCGCAACCTGCAATTTGTTATTCGATTGCAGTTGAAATGCGGTCCGTCTGTCTAGAGCCTTAGTTCTTGACTTAAACATAAAACGCATAATTTATTGTTATTATGAGACAGTGGAGTCCCATTACGTTACGGCACTGACAAAAGCTAATAAGGTAGGTATGGAAACAAAAAATGTGTGTTTATTATTTTCAGGAGTTTTTTATTGTCATGTTTCGCAAAAACGAGCCTTCACATAATTTTTTTAATAACCACTTTAACCAAAAATCTGCCTGTATAAGAGAGAAAATAATAAAAAGTAAAACGTCAATTTGATTCCCTTCCACAAAAATACTTTATAGATTGGCTTGGGTGGAAATCTGAAACAAACAAAAACACGTAAGCATTAGTTTCTAATAATGAGTATGTAATATGTATGTATTTCTAGGGGATTCCCGGCGTGTCACCCCAAAACAAGGAGATTTTCGCCATAATAGGGAAGATGACAATCTGCAAATATTTATTCCGGTTGTTCTGGTTATTTTCTATTATTATTACCCCAGTCCTTTGGAAGGCTTGCGTGAGGCCGAAGCCAACAGCACAGAGGCCCTTTGAGAAAGTTAATCTAAAGGCGATGGCTACACATAGCGGGTATCATCCTCGGGTGCACAATACTTACACCCAAAGATGGTATCCGCCAGGTGTAGAGACTCTTGCCAAGAAAAATGAAAGAAATAAAACTAGGCTAATGTGATATCTTCATAAATAAATAAATAAATAAATAAATAAATGGCAGTGGGCCGGCCATATTTCGCGAAGAACCGACGGCCGCTGGAGCAAACGTGTTCTTGAGTGGAGACTGTGACTCGGTAAACGTAGTGTAGGACGCCCTCCGACCAGGTGGGATGACGACTTGCGAATGACTGCAGGTAGATGCTGGATGCGGCAAGCTGAAGACAGGGCGCTATGGCGCTCATTGGGGGAGGCCTATGTCCAGCAGTGGACTGATATAGGCTGATGATGATTGTGATGGATGGATGGAATCGACTCCACTCAGACCGGCCAATGAAGGCAAGCAAGAGGTGGGGATCTGGTTCTCTTGGGATGCCACTCCGCAAGCGGAGACGAGAACCAGGAACTTTCCCGGATCACTTGGTACCCGTGGTGTCGCTACTCACCAACAGCTCGCCACAAGCTTATTATTATTATTATATTAGCCCGCCGCAAACGCATCCCTCCCCTATTTTCTATGTATAATAAAAAATAACTGTAATATTATTTTGTACGAAGTATCGGTCATCTCGTACCTACCCATAACACAACGTCTGCTTAGCTTGGGGCTAGATACCTAATAAAAAAATAAGAGTAGAATTTATAGTTATCCTACTACAGTAACCATGGAAACCTGGGTAGTACCTACTTGAGAGCGTTTTCTGATGCCCCAGGAATGAGAAGAGGGTACTCGTGGCCTTCCGGTCACACGTTATGTCGTTTTTCTGCAAGTTTAAAAACTGATTAGTTCTGACTCCTTCCTGGGACATACAGAAAATAATGTAAGCACAAAAACTTAAGGGTTACCAAAGGTAATAGAAAATGTATGGGTTTTAAATTATTTAATAGGATCTCATTTGCACTTCTTTCCTGTTGCTGGGTTGCGGCATCCTGTATCCTATACGCGACACCACATGTGGGCGTATGGTCGTCAACCGTGTGGTTGCAATCCTTGACCGACTACGGCCAAGGCAGAGGTGAATTAGGACGTTGGTTATTCGTTGTGTTTCATCATCATCAACCTATAATAGTCCTCTGCTGGATATAGGCCTCCTTTAATGAGCGCCTAACGCCCTGTCTTAAGCTTGCCGCATCCAGCATCAGCAGTCTTACAAGTCGTCATCCCACCAGGCCGGAAGGCGTCCTACACTACGTTTGCGAAGTCGCAGTCTCCACTCCACTCAAGAACACGTTTACCCCAGCGGTTGTCGTTTCTTCGCGATATATGGCCGGCTCACTGCCTCTTCAGCTTGCTAATTCTTTGATCTATGTCGGTAACTTTAGTTCTCTGTCGGATGATTCGTTGTGTTTAAATTATAAATAAAATGAGAAACTCACAATAGTAGCGGGATGATGTCTGCTTGGCGCATTTTACCAAAATATTTAACTATGCCTTCGACATGACCCATTCCAACCACGGCAAGCACACGGGGCTTCTCAACTGGAAATAAAAATTAATTAAAGATAAAAAGGGCAGCAGGTAAAACTATAGGAGAGAGGATAATCTCATTCATAGGCTCAGTGGGGCTACCATGCTATTTAACACTTAACGTGATGCGCATTATCAGAGTTATTACGCTAATTTTAGCGCGATTAACGCGTGTAAGGCGCTTTTTAATGCGAATAACGTCTATTCACGAGTTATTCGCGTTAAAATACGCCTTAACGCGTAACCCGCGCTAAAATTACCGTAATAACGCTGATAACGCGCGTTACGTTATGTGTTAAAAAGCATGATAGCCCCCACAGGACCGCTATTCGTAGCGTTATTTGGTGTGGTGGCCTCTGTGCAGCAGTGGACTTATACGGGTTGATGATCAATAATTCTATTAGTTTGACCAGGAAGGGCCCCGAGTCGGTGTAGTAGTGTACTAACAAGTACGAACACACTCCTGCAGGGAAAACGCAAGGCACTTGTCTAAGTAGGTGTA
The DNA here is from genome assembly GCA_943735965.1 of Eupithecia abbreviata. Lineage (NCBI taxonomy): Eukaryota > Metazoa > Arthropoda > Insecta > Lepidoptera > Geometridae > Eupithecia > Eupithecia abbreviata. Next base: position 1,349,987 of record OX030979.1, on the reverse strand, counting down.
CTTACCCGTACGAACACACTCCTGCAGGGAAAACGCAAGGCACTTGTCTAAGTAGGTGTACTTACCCGTACGAACACACTCCTGCAGGGAAAACGCAAGGCACTTGTCTAAGTAGGTGTACTTACCCGTACGAACACACTCCTGCAGGGAATACGCAAGGCACTTGTCTAAGTAGGTGTACTTACCCGTACGAACACACTCCTGCAGGGAATACGCAAGGCACTTGTCTAAGTAGGTGTACTTACCCGTACGAACACACTCCTGCAGGGAATACGCAAGGCACTTGTCTAAGTAGGTGTACTTACCCGTACGAACACACTCCTGCAGGGAAAACGCAAGGCACTTGTCTAAGTAGGTGTACTTACCCGTACGAACACACTCCTGCAGGGAATACGCAAGGCACTTGTCTAAGTAGGTGTACTTACCCGTACGAACACACTCCTGCAGGGAAAACGCAAGGCACTTGTCTAAGTAGGTGTACTTACCCGTACGAACACACTCCTGCAGGGAATACGCAAGGCACTTGTCTAAGTAGGTGTACTTACCCGTACGAACACACTCCTGCAGGGAATACGCAAGGCACTTGTCTAAGTAGGTGTACTTACCCGTACGAACACACTCCTGCAGGGAAAACGCAAGGCACTTGTCTAAGTAGGTGTACTTACCCGTACGAACACACTCCTGCAGGGAAAACGCAAGGCACTTGTCTAAGTAGGTGTACTTACCCGTACGAACACACTCCTGCAGGGAATACGCAAGGCACTTGTCTAAGTAGGTGTACTTACCCGTACGAACACACTCCTGCAGGGAATACGCAAGGCACTTGTCTAAGTAGGTGTACTTACCCGTACGAACACACTCCTGCAGGGAATACGCAAGGCACTTGTCTAAGTAGGTGTACTTACCCGTACGAACACACTCCTGCAGGGAATACGCAAGGCACTTGTCTAAGTAGGTGTACTTACCCGTACGAACACACTCCTGCAGGGAAAACGCAAGGCACTTGTCTAAGTAGGTGTACTTACCCGTACGAACACACTCCTGCAGGGAATACGCAAGGCACTTGTCTAAGTAGGTGTACTTACCCGTACGAACACACTCCTGCAGGGAATACGCAAGGCACTTGTCTAAGTAGGTGTACTTACCCGTACGAACACACTCCTGCAGAGAATACGCAAGGCACTTGTCTAAGTAGGTGTACTTACCCGTACGAATACACTCCTGCAGGGAATACGCAAGGCACTTGTCTAAGTAGGTGTACTTACCCGTACGAACACACTCCTGCAGGGAATACGCAAGGCACTTGTCTCGCTCGTCCACAAACACGTGGAATATCTTCTTGAAGGCCGGCACGTCGCGGGTGATCTCCTCGAACTGCGCTTGCACAAAGTCTTTGTCCTTGTACCTTTCTAGACTACCAGAGCTGTGGAGAAACAACAACAATTATTTTATACTTAGGAAAGAACGATCGCGTTTTAAAAGAGAAAATAGTGCGATTTCTAGTTTGCCCGCCATGCCATTTCAAGTTTCGTTTTCGTCAGTAATGGTATGGCTGTTGTCTGTAACATTAAAAGGTAATAAAAAAATCTATAGCCGCGTTTTAAAGAAAAAATACTCTTTTCTATTTTTTCTTTAAAACGCGGCGATTTCAAGTTTGCCCACCATTTCAATATTAGTTTTGGTCAGTAACGGTAATGGCTTGTCTGTAACATGAAAGATGCCATAAATCTATAGCCATTTATATGCCCATAAAAATAAGTTCGATCATACAAACTAGATAGCGCCATTATATTTGTATATAAAATATGAAATGCAAATGCATACTCTAGCGGCCTCGGGTTGGTGGTGGTGAGGTGGTACATGACTTGCCCCAGCTCGTACACGCTGAGCGACTGGAAGGCGCGCGCGATCGTGATCTGTATTGGACGGTCGCCGAGAAACAACTTGCAGCCGGGGATCTTTTTCATCTGCAAATAATAATACAAATGTTTTTATTTCGTTCACAAAGTTTATGTTTATATTAAACTAGCTGCGCATTACGGCTTCGCCCGCGTGGAAATCTATGTTTCAAATGGTTTGTAAACCTTCCTCTTGAATCACTATCTATTAAAAATATGCATAAAAATCTATTGCGTAATTTTAAAGATCTAAACATACATACATAGGGACAGACAGACAGCGGGAAGCGATTTTGGTTCTAGTGATTATTTTGTAGCCTCCTTTTAAGTACCTATAGGGAAGGTGAGGTAATACGATCCCTGGAGGTCAAATAATCCCCCGCCGTAAATCAGAGACAACGACAACTAGTGCAATCTATCCAAATGCGCATGAAACATGTTCCCCGCACCCCTGCCAGTTGCCTCTCCAAGTGTCAGGGCGGCGGCGGCGGCGCGGTGCGAGCGCTTGGTGTGATTTTATTAAAAAATAATCAAAAAGTGTGGCTCTGATCTAAAGTAAGCATGTTTTTGGACTTTCATTACTTTTTACATGTTCGTGTTTATTGAAATGTTGTTTTATTTGCATTAATAGCAGTTAGCTAATCACCACCTCACCTTCCCCTAGATAGAATAATTGAACAAGGAGGTTGCGCTCTTCCTTGGTTACATTAACCGAGATTTAACAAAAACTTTTTACAAATTATAACATTATGGTCAGCACGGAATATAAAAAATAATAAGTTATAATTTAATAGTTGACATATTAGATAACTTAAAGGTATCTTCCATTTCAATGATCCTCATATCGCTGGTCCTCCAAGCTGGACCACTCAACCTGGTGATGGAATTGAATATAGAATACTGTCCGGTGTTATAGCTAGGCAGTGCTTGTTTAATTTCATCACAAGTGACTTTTAGAAAATTGTTTATTGTTTTTTTATTATTATAAGTCCTTTCGAACGAACCATTATAATAATAATATTTTAATTATTAAACTTATATAATTTTTATGGGACAACATTATCCCATAAAAATTATATAAGTTTAATAATAGTAGTTTTCATCTACATAGATTAAAACTACTTTTTGTATGATTATTTTAGATGGCATTTGAATGTGTTTTGTGTGTTTGATAAATAAATAATACATACAGGCTCAACTCAGTAAGCCTACCTACTTGCAAGTATAAAGCGAGTCGAGTGGTAGATCATAATGACGTACTTCATGATATGCTCTTCTGAATTCTCCCCCCGGTGCGACGCCCAGTTCCTTGGCGATGTCAGCGTACGTCTTGAGCAGCATCGCATGCAGCATGCCCGACACGAAACCTTGCCCCTTCACCGCATGTCTGGACCAACACATTCATTATGGTCCAAAATGGTTCAAAACCATCATTTAATTCGTCATTATCATCATCACCAGCCTATGTTAGTCCACAGCTGGACATAGGCCTCATCTAATGAGCGCCATAGCGCCCTGTCAGCTTCTCAGGTCTCATAATTGACCAAATTTGTACCTGGCTCCCGGACCATTACTATTAAAATAGGGTTTGTGTGTTCGATAAACGTAGTGTAGGACGCCCTCCGACTAGGTAGGATGACGACCTGCGAAAGACTGCAGGTAGATGCTGGATGCGTCAAGCAAACAGGGCGCTATGGCGTATTATGATGATTATTTTTTTAATGATGGTTTTATAACGATGAGACATATTAAAAAAAGGTAAATTAGATGTAGGTAGGTAACGTGTATCCTCACTTGACTTTTTTCGAATCGAAATTTTTAGCATCCTCCAAGAATTTCTTATCATCCAACTCCAGAAGCGACACTCGCTGGCGACATAGCTCAACCAGAATAGCATTTGGAGTTAAAACTTTGACTATCTGTGGAAATAATAGGTAATTAATCGAGATCGATCAATTCATTTCGAAAGTTCAGTTCAGTTTTAAACCTATTATTGATATCGAGGGATTTAAAAAGTCAATTATATTTTTATTTATATTTTAATCAATGGACCGATGCGATGCTGAATCGATTTAAGTGGTCAACGGCACCTAGATTTTTTCATTACGACTAAAATCGCTTTTTATATGCGGCTATAGAAAAGGCACAGGTTGAATTACAAACGCTCAACGATCCATCGTTTCGCGCCAATTCACTGTAAATCCACTTTGTATGGGCTTCTAATTCTAGATGGCGCTGGTAAAATAGCAGTTTCTCAAGTCTATACTACAGAGAAGCAATAGTTCCAATTTCAGCCACGTGGTTACTCACCGAGGAAACATCTTCGATCGACTGCTTGCTGAAATGCACTGTGCCAAGTAAGATGACTGTAGCAGCATGATCACTTTGCAGCACCGTGGCAGAAGCTGGTAGTTGCAAGCCTGAACTGCCATAGCCTCTCAGCCGAAAACCCAAAGACTTGGTTACTGAGGAAATAAAGTCTAAATTTGATTACTTTGTACTCAAGCTAGCAAAGTAATAAAATTTTGATTTTGTCACAAACACAAATCCAATTTAAATATCTAATTTGTAAGTTACGTAAGTACCTACTTATTGACTTTAGATATAAGTTATGTCTAAATTAAATCACTATTATATTCAATTCACAATAATAAAACTAAGTCTCTATCGTCTATAATAGGTACTACTACATAAAGAAATAACGGAAATGGTAACTTACAGTCGAATTTGGTAACTCTAAAAATGTCAATACGTTTAGATATAAATTGTCGAGTCAAATGGTTTATCATATTTCTACAAACAATTTAGAACGAAAAACATAGCTATGTATGATTTGTTTTTTATCCTTGATATAGTAAAAGATCCATTTTGGGCTAAATTTTGGGAAAAGGATTCCGTAGACTTTTATCAAAACGTCATATTTTTATTTTTATTTATTGACGTTTAAGTAATCTTTGGTTTTAATCGTTCGAAGGTTTCATTTAAAACTTATAGACACATTAAGCTTCAAAGAAAAAAATATCTATGCTAAGTCTTCCGTCTTCATCAACATCAACCCAATAACTATCTACTTAGTTAAGACATCAGCCCTGCCAAACCGGGGTGTGCGTTTCAGCCTTGATTCTCAATAAGAAAACTTAGTCATCATCATCAGCCCGTACACGTCCACTGCTGAACATAGGCCTTCCCCAAACGACGCGACATATAGCGGTCCTGAGCCGCCTCCATCCATCGACTCCCTGCGACCGCTACATTGTCGTCCGTCCATGTATGTAGGTCTTCACACACTCCGTTTCGCATTGCATCGCGGTCGCCCCTAGAGATATTTTACTCCCAAACAGTTATTGGTTCTGCGAGCTATATGGCCTGTCCATCGCCATTTTAGCATGCTAAACCTTGAAATCGATGTCGGTTTTTTGGTTCTACGGATTTTCGTACTTCGATTCTATCACGTAGAGAAACTCCGAGCATAGCTTGCTGAGTGACTTTGAGCTTTTGCACGAGTCTTATAGCCAGCGACCATGTCTCGTAATCATATTATAGGTACGGGTGTAGGTACCTAAATGTTGTACCTTCTTTGATGATATCGATCAAGGTAATCACAAAATCGAAGATACAAAATGTCGAATGCTGCATAGGCTGTAAATGACTGTAAATGACAGTAAATACGGGGAGACCTTCGATCAGGGAATACCTTAATCGACGGGTGAGACCCTAAACCTATGCGATGCTATGGCGTCCAGCATTTCGTAATTGAAGCGTACGGATTTGTTGCTTCGTATTGATTTATATGCTACAGCGTGCGTGATCCGCATATCTACCGATACTGATGCCAATGATATTGTAAATACCGACGCCGGTAGGTACCTACACGCTCCGATTCGCACGCGGGACGAACAGCTTAAATCATACGAATTAAAACTACATTCTGATAATAACAGGTTTTTATAGATTCCATGAGTATTGATTGACTATCCATAATGTTACGTAAAATCCAGTTACACATCTAAACTGTGCATAAAAACTAGTATAGGATCCCGTTAAGAACGACCTTCACCGAGATGCTTATTTGATGAAACGTATTTTATATTAAATTTAATATATCAATAAATACTTTGAATATGGGTTGTCTAACAAATTTCAGTCCAGGATATGATTAAATAAAAATTAAAAATTTTGACCACCTTCACCGGTTTGCTTATTAGACAAATTATATGCAAATCAAGAAAGTATGAAGTCCATAGAATATGCAAACGTTAGGCTGCCTATTCTTTTCCGGTCACAAATCTCGGGTTGCCAGGTATAAACAGGTAAATCGTATATCGTATTCTGTATAGCGCGCGCCACAGAATATCACATAATACGCATCTACTGCTGGACTGGTGTAAATACAGTATAAAATAGTTAGGTTATATATACACAGTTAATGAGGGCGCGCTCGGCAGGCGCGTGGATTCGTTTGCGTTGTTTGAATAATATTTTTTGTACGTACATTATATACATACATACATAGCATAGGTAAACTTATTCCCTACTCCAGGTATTAGTTCTATAATATTATAAAATAAACATGTGTAGGTACCAACTACAAATAAAAGACGGTAGGTAGGTATGTTCAATGTTCATTCTAAATTTATTATAATATTCAGGTAAGTAACATATTGATTCATCATAGTTAGTTAGCCTTCCGAATTTCGAGCTACAAATTTTTGTGAACAAGAAGTCAAGTGCGTGTAGGAAAAGCTAAATGAAGGATTCCATCAGTACAGTACCTACTTAGGTACATAATTTAACCTTGCAAATTTTCCAATCATCCAACAATTTTTGTGTACAAAGTCAAGTGTGCAATCACTTTTTTGCCATTTTTTTCAACAATAAATAGTAGCACGTTTGTTCAATTGTAACTATAGTGACAATCTACTCCGTACTATTCATACACAGTTACAATAAACAACAATTATTACATAATAATATTTCATATTAAAATATTATAACTTGCAGCTAACAAAACAAACAAACAACATGCGTCGCATTCGCATCGCACTGCGCCACCCCTGAGTTTGTCCACTGGCTGAGCCCGCGTAAACTAGTTTTAACCTGTGTCGCCGCGCGCCGCGTACGCGTATGCGACCAGTGGACACACACACATGCCCAGCGTGCTTGGTAGTAGTGAAACCGATTCGCGCGGTTGTATGAAGATTTAACTTGGCAATATTTCACTTTTCAAAATTCGACAATCGGAATCTTTATTTTCATATAATTTTCATTCCATAAGCAGACCGGTGCAAAATGCTATATTGATTTACCTATTTATGGCAACCCGAGAGTTGTGACCGGAAAAGAATAGGCAGCCTAACGTTTGCATATTCTATGGACTTCATACTTTCGATTGGCATAGAATTTGTCTAATAAGCAAACCGGTGAAGGAGGTCAAAATTTTTAATTTTTTTAATTTTTATTTAATCATATCCTGGACTGAAATTTGTTAGACAACCCATATGCAATGTATTTATTGATATATTTAATTAAATATAAAATACGTTTCATAAAATAAGCATCTCGGTGAAGGTCGTTCTTAACGGGATCTTAGACTAAACGTGTTACGCTATAAATAGTTTGTAAAAGAAAGAGAATACTAAAAAGTAAAACGTTAACTTGATTCCCGTCCTTAGTGCAGTTCGGTAAACTGGTTCCCGCGGAATTCTGTAATGACAATAAAACGTAACAATTAGTTTCATCACCATCATATCAGTCAATACACGTCCACCGCTGGACATAGTCGCCTATACGACACGCCACAATAGCGGCCTCAAGCGGCCTTCATCCATCGACTCCTACAATGGCGTCAATCCATCGAGCTGACTTATTTCCCAATAATCCGTTTCGCCTTGCGTCACGGTTGCCACTCGAAAACCTTTTTAGTAAAGGTTCTCGAGTGGCGCCCGTTGACGCAGGGGATTGAAAATTTCGAATGGTGGCGTTACAATCTTGGTGCATAATGTAAGTTTTACCTAGATATATTTCCGTTTTTCAAGAACTTCATTTATTCAGGCTTACAAAATAATTAATAAGACAGGTTAAAAGAATCTAATAAGAAATAAGGTGTTTTTTTTCTCTTTACTTTAAATTATTTTCCTTGTGATTTTGGAAAGAAACGGCACTGCAACAAAATAAACATAGACAAACTTACACAAGTAGCGGGACAATATCTTCTTGACGCATTTTGCCGTAATATTTGACGATCCCTTCGACGTGACCCATCCCGACCACAGCCAGCACACGCGGCTTTTCAACTGAAAAATACCTATTTATTCACCAAGTGGGTAAAACGATACTTTATTGAACGTGCCAATATTTAATCCCGAGCTAGCGAAGCAGAGTATCACGTATTCACGTGGTCACGAGCGTAGCGAGCGAGTCTACAGCAGACTGCTGAGCTAGCGAGGGATTTTATATCCCGAAGACACGAAACAAAAAAAATTTGCTCTCCAGTTAAACATACAACTTTTCAGCTCGACTAGCGAGATAATATTTTGTAATTCATAAAAGAGGTCGAGTGTCAGAAACTCATTTCGGTCAACCACCATCTTCGAATACTGACCATTCCCTTAGAGGGAGTTCTTTAGAAATAAGGATATAATGCTATAAACCTCTTTCAAACCGCGAACAAACGAAATTAATATTTTCATACGTTTTACAATTCCCAGTTGTCGTTTTACAGAACACCCTCCCCCAAATAAGGGGGGTTACCCCCTTATTTGGGGGAGGGTGTTCTGCAGTTTTTCATCATCATCATCAGCCTATGTCCTATGCCATCTGGACATAGAGGAGAGGCCTCCCCTCAGCAGTTTATATGGATGAAATATAATATCCAGGAAAAGCAAGCACGAAGCCGTGGATAAGCCATTAAAACTACACTCACCGATACGAACACATTCTTGCAACGAATACGCTAGACACTTGTCCCGTTCGTCTATAAACACGTGGTAAATCTTCTTGAGTGCTGGGATCTCTTCCGTCTTCTTCAGGAGCTGTTCTTGGACGAAGTTTCTATCCTTGAATCTTTCTAGGGTTACTGAGCTGTAGAAATTGAACTTTATGCTGAATACGTAAGGGTTAAAGCAGAACAAGCTGTTGAACTAGTTTAATTTTAATTAATTTTATATAATATGCTGGCTCAAATAGAACACTAACTTTATTGATGTCTGAAATAAACGTAATTGATTGATAGACCGTGCTTATTTAGCCATCGCATCCCATTAAGGCCACGTCTTCCTACAGCAGCAGGCATTTAGTGCGGTCCTGGGCCACGCGCGAAATACTTAGCGTGGACTCAGCGACGCCGGCGGTGACCTCGCAAAACCTTGCCAGCGACATAGTATAGAAATAAGTAGTAGGATTATTTAATTTTTCTTTGGCAATGCATTTTTTATGATCAAGCATTGTTTATAGTAAAAGCAAACTAAAGTTTAGTAAATAAATAAAGTAACCTTTCCACTTTTTGTTTTGTTTGTTTAATTATTATTACTTTAATACAACATGGAGAATCGGAGACTGAACAAGCAAGTTACCCATCATGTAAAACAAATTTATTAAATTTAAAATCAATTTATTGTATAATCTCAAAACTCTTCAAAATGTCTTTCTCGTGTGCTTGTTGCCTTACCCGGTTGCGAATCTTATTGTGGCTCATGAGATGATAAGTATATGGACTCCACAGAATTAACATTTTCCATTTGTGATAAGGCTACATCATTTTCATTTTCCTTGTCATCATTGTAAGGACAACGTTCTTATTGACTTTACACGTGCGTGTCTACTGTCTACAATTTCTGGCACTATACATTTCATGTAAAATATGGTCAACTTTGGCTCCATATTATACCGATAAAAATAACTATAGGCCAATATCGTTAGCGACCATCATAGCTAAAGTTTTAGACCGGCTAAATATTGTTAATAATATCGTGTTAAATAGAGTAGATAAGTTCCGATACTTGGGACATCTAGTGACTGAAAATCTTAGAGATGAGGAAGACATAGAAAGGGAGCGAAGAGCATTGACGGTGAGAGCGAATATGCTGGTTCGCAGGTTTGCTCGTTGTTCAGAAGAGGTAAAAGTAACTCTATTCAAATCATTTTGTCAGTCATTTTACACGAATAGCCTGTGGTTTAAATACACAAAAAAATCCGTCAATGCTCTTCGCGTACAATACAACAATGCGTTCAGGATGTTGCTGGGGCTGCCACGGTTCTGCAGCGCGTCCGGCATGTTCGTCGAGGCGTGCACAGACGTTCGGTTCGCACTTGGTTCGTTCAGCTGCCTGCATGAGGAAAAAGGCAGCCTCACTGCTGAGCAGAGTCCGTGGGAGCACCAACAACATTCTGCAAATGATAGCGGACAAGATTGATGGCCCGCTATACAGACACTGCATTGCTGTACTAACTAAATAACTACACCTACCTCTATTATACCTAACTAACATAGACCTAAGACTTAGATATAAATTAACCCGATTATGGATCTGTGTTATCTGAAAATATACGATTATTATTATATTATGCGTTTCCCAGAAATTATCGTCCCTTTCGATTCGTTTTGTAAGTAAGGGTTCATTTTCTCCAGCCCAGATTCCAAGCAGACAGCGTCGTCTTTCAGTGACGTGAAGCTGCCCCTGTATTTGATAGAACCAATTAGATTTTTTATTTATTGTGCTGGTGCGAGTGTTTTTGTCGTATTTGAATATTTGTATCTTGTTTTGTTGTATTACAAATGTTAGTCCTTTTTTTGCTGCAGTTAAACAGCATTTGATTTCCACTAGGATATCATCGCCTACTAAGCCGTCATGAGTTGCTCCAATAAATAGATAAATTTTTTCGATGAACAAACCGCAAGGATATTAATATTTTCTTGTTTTTGTTGCTGTTGAAGTGCTTGCCTTTCGTGCTCTATTCCGTGTGAAACAGCAGATAAACATGTCTGCTGATTTGCTCATGATTTTTGAAAATTTTAATTTACGGGGTCCATCACTACTGCCAAGGAAAATAATTCAATACTTTCTCCGTGACTGTATAAGCGGCCCGGTAGACTTATTTTTGCAAGAAATTGTCGCAGAAAAAATTGACACAGGTCAGTCGTCCGCAAGCGCCAGAGCGCGAGTGATCGCGACTACCAAGCCGCCGCGCTCGTAATTTTGTAGTTTTTTAAACATAGTGAATAAAAAAATCATTTTTTCAAGTCAAACTCTACGAATTTGTCTAGAAAAAGTTAATATCTTTATTTATGTACAAAAAAAATTGTAGACTAATGTAGTTCAGTCATAATTTTGAAAAAAAATTTGAAAAGGAGGTAATTTTGGGACTATTTTTTATCAAGTAAAATTCATAAGATCTTGTAACTGAATACGACTTTGACTAAATTAGATCCTTAAGTTATATATATCTTTTTTTCTGGACTTATTAACATTATTTTATGAGTCTCAGATGATTTTAAAAATCACGACCGCGCGCCCTCTGCCGGAATACCAACGATTTTTGAACCGAGAGTACCGTTCAAAAAATCGCGTCATCTATTAGTTATATGGTACCTACCTAATAAAGTGTTTTTCTTTTTTTGAAAACGCTTGGTTGTCCAGCAAAGCTACCACGCTGTAACGTTACGCGCGTCATCAGCGTTATTTCACTATTTTTTGCGCGAATAACGCGTGTTATGGAGCATATTAGCGCGTTTCAAGCGTTATTCGCTTAATAATTAAAATTAGCTTAATAATAATAACGCTCGTTACGTTATGTGTTAAATAGCGAGATAGCCTTGCAGCAAGACTTATGCAGTATGCCTTACTCTATATTCATGCGCTTGGCTTTGCTGGACTGAAACAGAAGCTGAGCCATCTCCGCCATGCTGAGGGACTTGGAGGCGCGCGCCACCGTGATCTGTATGGGACGGTCGCCGAGGAACAACTTGCAGCCCGGGATTTTCTTCATCTGCAAACACAATTTATCTGATACTTTTGCTGAAGTGGCAGTGGGCCGGCCATATCTCGCGAAGAACCGACAACCGTTGGGGTAATCGTGTTCTTGAGTGGAGACCGCGACTCGGCAAACGTAGTGGCCACCAGTGGACACCTTCTGGCCAGGTGGGATGACGACCTGCGAAGGACTGCGGGCAGATGCTGAATGCGTCAAGCTGAAGACAGGGCGCTATGGCGCTCATTGGGGGAGGCCTATGTGCAGCAGTGGACTAACATAGGTTGATGATGATGAATGATAATTATATGTACTTTTTAGGGTTCCGTGCCTAAAGGGTAAAACGAGACCCTATTAACTAGACCCTATTATTGTAATTCACTAGTGTAATTGGTTAGAACATAATTGTTCTAGTTAATAAGTAAATAAAAAAATAAAATAAAAAAAGTACTAACTCTCGAATACTCAAATGCATCTCAGATTTAAGCACGTCTCAGTCGCAATTTTTTGACAGTTTTCAATTAAAATCTGTCAGAAAATCATCACTTGAGACGGGCTTAAATCTGAGTTGCGTTTGCGTATTCGAGCGTATGAGACCCCGCATAAGTGTCCGTCTGTCACCAGGCTGTAGTATCTCATGAACCGTGATAGTCAGATACTTGAAATTTTCACAGATGATGTATTTCTGTTGCCGCTATAACAACAAATACTACAAAAAACTATAAAATATTTTTTCTCCTATACAACATACGTGATTTCTTTGCTTTAGCGCGATATTGATAGCGGCAACAGTTAGGCGCTTGAAATATTCACAGAATATTTAGTATATAGTAACTTTAAAAATAAATTATTACTTCTTTACGCCAAAACTCTGATCATAAAATTTCAGACTTGATGTGACATATAGGGCACTTTTATCCAGAAATAACGCGTGTTAAGCCGCGTGCTAAAGCTAGTAATGTCATAAATACTTCTTGAAACGCTCTTCGGAACTCCCCTCCGGGCGCGACGCCCAGCTTCCTAGCAATATCTGAGCTTGTTTTAAGATACATCGCATGCATGACGCCGGATACCACGCCTTGCCTCTTCATTGTCTCTCTGAAAATAACAAAATTTGGCGTGTTTTAAACCGACTTCAATTCCTATATAATGAAAACGGGAGTTTAAAACCTAGTTTTAAAAAACGAATCATGGATATCGGTTGGCATAATATAGAGTTATTCGTCCGTTTGTCTCGCACATATGTACTTAATGCAAATTTAAGACTTATAAAGTTTTTGTTCTTTAGTTATTTCATGGTTGCCATGTTTGTCAGAACTGGACCAAATTAAAATGGAACCACACAGGAAGCACCAGCTTTTAATAAATATAAAAAGAATCATCAAAATCGATTCACCCAGTCGAAACTTTTGAGGTAACAAACATAAATTGAGACCTTGAATTAAGACCCTCCGTTTTTGAAGTACGTTAAAAATTATCATATAGATGTCGCTGCCGGATCGTAGAACCAGCCCGTTGTTGCTCAGCATCAGCCAGATGCCATTCTATTAAATGCCTATGTCGATTGTTGAACGATTAAAGCTTAACAACTTACGTGAATTTTGAAACGACCTATACCGAGAGCTTTATAACCTGGATCTCTATGTGAATATGATACATGTTTGAAGAATAAATAAATATACAAATAGTTACTCACTTGATCGATTCTTGAGTTTTTGCAGAATTAAATTGTTTTATATCTTCCAAAAATTTCTTTTCGTCTAACTCTAGAAGAGGTATTCGCTGCCGACATAGCTCTAGAAAAATTGCATTTGGATTCAACACTCTTACTATCTGTAAAAGTTAATGTAATGGGTTAATAATATTTTAAAGTCTTTTATCGTCCGTCGGTTATCGGTCGGTTAATGTAACACCAATCGATCAGATTTAGCCTTTCAGTTTTTACAATAGTAGATAAAAAACGACTATGGGTACATCTTGCGCCCCAAACTTCAACTGAAGTTTTTTGTCAATTTTTGCGGCAGTCAGCCCTCAATTTACTCTTGCCGAAAACTTATATAAAAAAGTATCTACATATCGCGTACTTTGTAAGTGCTAATTATACCATGTATTATAAGATGAAGTGTATTTACTTATTAGTTTTGCTGTAATAAATGATCTTTTATCTTTAAGTAATATGTAGTAGTATCAGAGCTTTACTTTAAACAGGAGTGATCGAACCAGCCCAAGACACATTTCTAGAACATTGCACCGACATCAGTTCCCATGGCATAGAAATAGTTATAGGTAATTCTTTGTTAACTAATTCTGTTTACGAACAATAAACATATTTTTCTTGGCGAGAATGTACAAAAGCTGAACTGAGACGAGCGGAGAAGATATGTGTTGTTAAACTACCAATCTAAAAATCGTTCAGCTTCAGTGGAAACTAACGAGCGGAGACGTATCATATTTGTATGCGAAGAAACAAAGATTGATCGAAGTGGATATGGGCTGTCGCAAGCTGGCGATGTCACGCAGCGGAGACAAGAAAAGATGAGCGGAGATGTGAGCTGTGCCTCGCTAGTGCATTCATCTCAACAAGCATTCGACGATCGCCGCGCGCAGCGCAGCCGGTCGAGATAGATAGATACTCGTAGTAGATAAACGTAGTGTAGGACGCCCTCTTACCAGGTGGTATGAAGACTTGCGTTGCGAAAGACTGCAGGCAGATGCTGCATGCGGCAAGCTGAAGACAGGGCTTATTAGGAGGCCTATGTCCAGCAGTGGACAATTATAGGATGATGATGATGAGGCCTTATACGGCATTAACGGCTTTTATGGAGCACTGGATGCACACACATAATGTCATGCGTCTGTAATCGTAGGATGTGTCCCTTCCACACTTAGAATGATTTTATTTTTGTTTTTAAATTATGTACTCGAAAGTCCCTTCTGCTAACTATGGCTGTAAGGCTGCAACATGAACTTTGTGAAGCTGAAATAAATAAATTACATTAAGTACGTTCGCAGTATACAGACCGTGGAAACATCCTCGACAGATTGTTTACTGAAGTGCACCGTGCCGAGTAATACGACCGTAGCAACATTGTCATTCTGCAGTAAGGTGGCCGATGGGGGTAGTTGATAAGTGGTGATAGGCCTGCTATAATCTCTTGGCCGAAATAAGTTCAAAGCTGAGGGAGTAAAGTACAAATTACAGTGGCAAAACATTACGGTCATTCCTATATATTGATGAAACGGGTCGTTAGTGCCCACCGTAGGAAGTAGGTATATGTACTTATATATTTTTCGTACTTACCTACGATAGGCTTTAAATCACTCAAAGACGTTCAAACCGAATTAAAGTTATGTAAAATGATAAATGAATGGGAGAACTTCCCCTAACGAGCTCTTTAATAAAAAAAACTATAGGAACATCTACTATTACCCATGAAAAAAGGAATATTGTAGGTAGATAACTTACAGTTGAATCCAGAAACTTTTGCAAATGCTAAAGTTTCAAAGCGTTTGCTTAAAATCTGTCGGGTCAAATGGATTAACATATTTCTACGAAGAATTTTGGAAGGAGGGCATTGTACTCAGGAATTTATATTGCCTAAACTTTACGGTATATCCATTGTCAGGTAAGGTGATGAAAATTAGAAAAAAATCATTGATTATAGCAGTACCTATTTGTGACGGCTGACTTTTAGTTATGCCGTAGTATCCCTATATAGTTTGTGGTTATGCCAAAAAGGTTTCGGACGCTTTCAAACATAGAGTTAGGACCTAGTATAAAGAAGCTCTTTTCAATAAAAGGTAAACATAAACTTACGATTATTTATTTAATTTCAGGAATTCACTCAATAGACTATGTGCTATAAGATCTTTAACCTTAAATTATTGTAACAGTAGATCGAGATTTAAAACTTATCAGTCGACGATCCCTGAACTTCCTCAATACCTTCGACCACCACAACTTTTGTAGCGAACATTGCGACTTTAAACATTAAAACAATAAGACGGGAATGGGACGAGACGCAACGGCTTCGCACTGGCGATATCGCTGGCTACGTATCCAAACTATTGTATGGCATACGACGCAACGTGTTGCCAGAAAGTTTGGGTACGTAGCCAGCGCCCGTGGCCATGGCATTCCGGTGAGGTAGGGCCCTTAAATTCTCTAAAGAGATCGGAGAAAGTCACTAGGGCAGGAAAAAAGGGAACATAGCAACGATATTACGCAAAAAGTCATGATGGACGATGGCCTTTGTCTTACCTATACCACAGAACGCCTTCTATCATCATTACATGATTTACGTTCCGGCTGACGTCCCGTTTCCTTAGAGAATTAAACCAACCGTTTTAGTATTAACTCAACTACGAAACTTGCGCCAGATTATTACACTGTATAACTTACTGGCAACACCTTAGTACAGACGAATATTTTTCTATTTGCTAAATAAATGCATTATTTAAAAGTATTTGGACAAAATAATACTTACAGATGAAATGTAATAGTATCCTTTTGTAGGTTTGAAGTCTCTGATCTATTTTTGCACCAAAAAACACTGCAACTCGGAATTTTCACCGGAGCGTTTTGCAATCCGACAACTGGCGGCCGACGCGCGACAACTAGTTTTATATAACGGGTATGACCGCCGCTCTCGTACCTTTGGCAGAAGGGTACGCCTGTGAGTGTCCCCTCCCGGTTTGGTTTAATTCTTTAAGCCCGTTACCAACAAAGCGTACAAGGGATGTGTAAAAACCACGTTCGCCCAAAATTAGAAAGAATATCAAATGTTGCTATTGATTGGTACACATTTTCACTTTGGAAGAAAATGTGTACTTTTATCTTAGTTTATTCTCATTTCTCACCCAATAGCAGTTCCTAACGCAGACTTTTTAAAATATTTTGAAAAAGGAATTATATTATTGGCGTTACAATATTTTTTAGATGTGTTGTCAGATGATTACGTCCTAGACTGTTACTTGTAGTACTGCAATGTCTTTCTACTTTTATAAAGTAAACTATTAATAATAATGCAAGGCACGAAACAAAATGCAGGTCTATCTAAATTATAAGATTTATAAATAATCGATGTTCGATCATTTTAATAGATAAGTTTTTTTTATCTTATGTTATATAATGTTGTAACAATAAAAATAACAAGCTTTGCCAAAGGTATCTTAAAATTAGTATCAGTAAATAAACACAATTTTTTGATCACAAATAAAACCATGTTCTCATTTGTGATCGAGCATCAAATACACAGTGGTTTCAGCAATAAAGCATAAAGCTGAATCTCAATCATCATTTACAGCGAAAACAAATTTCTCAGAACCAAGATACGGAATTCTGCTTTTAAAGTAACTAAATATTTTTGATTTAAACACGACTATCACACTCCAAGTCTTGAAATAAAATATCGTACACAAGTAAACGCAAATTTGTAAAAACTAACTAAATACATTAGGTACTTGCATTTGTCAATTCTATGCCAGCATCGTAAAGCTTAATTTTAAAAACATTAAATCCGCTATCATTTCAGTCAGTTACTTTAAACTTTACAAGGGAAAATACAATGTGTTTTCTCCAAACTTGATCAAAGGAAATTTACGAATAAGTATATAAAAGTTTATTTGAATAAACATGCCAAAAGCTTTAAAGTTTCACTTTAATAAAATTTATAAAATTCAAATTTAAAATATACAAAATATATATAATCTTTTTTTTTACCAAGATTATGAGACTTTTATGTAGAAGCTACCTATCTTCTCAGATAGGTAGTTTCTAGCTTTCAATTACCTACTAGCTACTTTGTAGAAAATAATATTGGATTAAAAAAAAATTAAACGCCCTGATTTTTGAAATCTCGTGTTTGGAATAGCTAAATAACTTATCCAACTATTTTTTCCAATTTTTATCGACATTTTTTCGGCTAACATCGTTTGACCAAGTTTAGAAAAAAAACCATTATATAATCGTAATATTTTGAGCATACTATAATGCTGCATAGAATCAATACTAGTCTAAAACTAGCAAATCAAATGAATCCCGCAGTTAACTCTACCTTTATTTTACAATATAAACCGTAAAACTTAGTGCAATAAGCAAATATGAGAAATGAACACCAATCAGTAAATTCAATGCGCATCGTCGTGGCAGCTGTTTGAGCAATTTGTCGGGAGAGCGGGCCCTGAAACAGAAACACGTGCTTTAACAATTATAGAACTAATACCATTAAGCTAATAATAAATAAATACTGGACGATTCACACAGCACCATCTAGCCCCAAGCTATGGGCGTAAGATGACATACTTAACTAGCTGTTCCCCGCGGTTTCACCCGCGTTAAACTCGAATTTAACTTTATTAGGTGAATTTTTACACCTTGGTTACCACGTTTTATTATTGGAGTTTTAGTAAGAATCCCTAACTTTTTGAAAATATAATATAGCCTATGTTCACCACGGATATTTAGGCTACCTAACGGTGATAGTTTTTCATATCGGTCCAGTAGTTTCGGAGCCTACTCGTTACAAACAAAAAATCAAACCTTTCCTCTTTATAATATTAGTATAGATAAATAGATATACATTTATATAATATTTTTTATTATACAGATAACGACGACAGATATATAGATAACGACCAGACCAGAACACCCGGAACAAATATGTGCCAGATCGTACACACAATGGAGATGACAAAAGGGTCAAAATATTACTATCAAATACATAGGAGCGTAGATCATGTACATTACATAAGTTTTTATTTCACTTCAATACATGCAGTATTTCCGAAGTTATAACAACGAGAATTTAGGCCCTTTTTTGAATTTCTGAGATTACGCGCGCTTTTACTGTGACGTCACAACCTCACAACAATGCCACAACCGCGACATGGCGCGCGGCACTCTGTCCGGTGATAACGTGCGTATTGTTTCGATCGTCTTCGTTTTTCTATGAGTGTGCTTGTCCATCATTATTATTAAAGTGAATCTGTAGAATGGAAGAAGGATTTTTAAAAGGTCAGTCGGACAATCTGCCAACAGTGGATAGTTTGATGGGGGCACAATATTTAATCAGGAATCAGGATTTTACGGCTGCCGAAATTCGTGGAATAAAGATGAAAAGGTATGTAATGTATGTTCTAAGTAGGTAGTCTAATATTTTATATAATTACCTGCTCTCGGGTACCTAAGTATTTGTTCAAACTTAAACCTGTGAAAGTGTGTGTGTTTCATTTAGCTATTATGGGCGATGATAAAAAAAATACTAGGTAGGTAATCGCAATCAATATATCGAGGTTGTCGATGATTATTTTATGTGTTTTATTAGTATAAACTTATAGAAATGTCACTATTTACCCATAATGTTATAAAGATGTAGGTAAGTCCCCGTAGGTATTTACGTAGTTATCAGTTTTCTAAGTCGGCGAATACCTACCTATTATTATATTTTTATACTAAACCAGATATTTTTGATTAATTTTATACAATGTCCGCTTTAGTTTGTTCATTTACAGTTTTTTAAATAAAAATAAATGATAGTTATGAAATCAGTGCTGACCAACTCGCGGCTGTCATCCACTTTTTCCTCAACTTTGGGTCCTCAGGCACATAAAAAAAGAGTTTATCGGGTGTTTTAACTATTGAGTTGAAGCACTGAAGCACAATACAATATGTTTCATTATGATTTTTACTGCGCAGCGGCGTGCAAACGAGAGCGCGGCTGTCTAATGAGCAATGTTGTGACGTCATCGGGTAGTGAGCACCCGCCCGCGTTTTTAATAAACCTTCGGCCGGAAATACGCACTTTGATCGTAAATATCTCAGCCATTTTTTAAGATATGAAAAAAGTAAAAACGCAGTTTTTCTCGTAATTTTTTGTAGATTTATTTGGCATTTTAAGTAAAAAACGTTTGTCAGGTCCATTGTCCCGAGGCGGTGTCTATTAATGTATACTATACATTTGTATAGTTTGTGTCCTCAGCCAGGAGGGCCCATTCTTTATTACCTTCAACGTGGCCGTCGTCCGTCCGGGCACCAATCAGTGGCGATCGTCGCCCACTACTGGTCTGACATACGACACATGCCGTCCACGTCCAGCCCAGTCCCAGACGACAAAAGCAAAGAGAAAACAAGTCACGTGTGATAGTTACCCAGTCCTCAGGAGACGAAGCGGCGCGACAACCTGTACGCGCCGTACAGCAGCGCCCCCAGCACTGCTACGCGCACCGTTATGCGCAGCACTTGCGTAGAGCGGGACTCCGTCGGGACCCTGAAACAGGCATGCTCATAAATAAATCATGCTAGACAATCCACACAGCATCATCTAGCTACAAGCTAAGCAGAGCTTGTGTTATGGGTATTAGATGACAGATATACATAATACTACACATTACATAAATAGATAGATATTTTTTATTTTACATTTTTGTTTTTTTGATCCGATGTTATATTTTTGCAGTTGTTTTTAGGTATAGTTGTCTGCTTTTTATTATTCTCTCAATAAAAGATTTCCCAAAACTAAATAGTAATTACCTAGTTAACTAAACCTTATACCTTAACCTTATAACTTCAATGACATTATAAAATTGGATATTGTTAAGGCCTATCTAAGTAAATTAAAAGACTGGTTTTGTATTTTTTCCTGATTTACCCATATTTTAAACATTTTCTAGCAAACAGAACTGGCAGTATGTTGGCCATGTCTCACGAAGAACCGACCACCGCACCGCTAGGCTAAACGAGTTCCTGAGCCTCGGTAGCCAGACAATTTGGGAGAAACTACTGGCAGATGCTGCAAGCTGAAGATAGTGCTTTATAGCGCTCATTTGAGGAGACCTATGACCAACAGTTGTCTACTAAAGACGAAATTATGACGCTCACACACAAAGTTTACATTCAAGAACATAAAATTCATCTAAATACAGAAAGAAAACAAGATATGCAGTTATCTGACACTGGATTCCATTTGACAATGCTAAGTCAAAACAGTAAAATGCCACGGTTAATACATGAAGGTAAAATTCTTAAACAACCACTCTATTATAGATAGCAAATGGACGAACGAAATCAAAATATTCCTCGTTCTACCCCTTATTTATTCTACTTTTACAAGCTTTTATACTTCTTGACCCTCTTAGTTTGTGTGGAACACATCTTAATCTTCTTAGACAAGTTATTCGCAACCGATGGAGCTGAAATTTAAGTTCGGTGTCGATGCAATGTTAAGGTACCGTCGAGCTGGTCTGATGATGGAACTTCTAAACGTAACGACGCGCGACCTAACCCCGTCGAGTTTGGTTCGTTAGATTTGTCTTCTCAAGCACTTTGATAAAAGGTTATAGATGACGACCAGTTAAAGAAGTTAGGGTGTGCTTACATGAGCAGCGGAGGAATGTCTTCAGTCTTGACCTTGCCCCAGTGCTCCACGATGCCGCCGATGTGGCTTATCCCCACTAGTATAGGCTGAAGTACTTACATGAGCAGCGGAGGAATGTCTCCAGTCAGTCTTCACCTTGCCCCAGTGCTCCACGATGCCGCCGACGTGGCCTATCCCCACTAGTATAGGCTGAAGTACTTACATGAGCAGCGGTGGAATGTCTCCAGTCAGTCTTCACCTTGCCCCAGTGCTCGTATATGTATATGAGCATTTCCTAAATCGTAACTCAGTACAATTATTGTTTCAACTGACAAACTATAAAATGGCATGCTACAATTTAAGAACTGCAAAAAAACGGGGTGGTACACTAATTGTTGCTCATAATGAACTTAAATTCGAGGATATTTCTTATTGCAAAAAACTCAGTAAGGCATTTGAAATTTCGGGGGTTAGAGATACAAGTTCTAATATATACATTTTCTGCTGTTATCGTAATCCTGTTAACAAAATCTTTAATGTCTTTTTAGAACAACTGGAAAAGTTTTTAGATCACTTCTTTGACAGGAAATGTATTTTGGTAGGGGACTTCAACGTTAATGTGTTGGCAGATGATACGCAGAGTCACGATTTCATCAAACTCCTGAAATGCTACAACTTTGTCTACATAATCAAGGAAATAACTTTTATTAGGAACAGTGCCGGATCTTGCTTAGATAACATTATTATAACAAACATACAAGACGACACAATAGGTGACATTTTTGTGGACTATAACGGTTTGGGCGATGGTCATGCTGGGTTGTTATGCTCGTGCACGGTAGACTACATTGGCAAGCATAGTGCTATGCGGAGAATCAAAGTCGAACGCAGAGATAATCTATTAGAGAATTTTCATAATTTTAGAGATAGTGTTTTGGAGGTTAACTCGTTTGTGATGGGAGTTCATAATTTTATAAGTAAATTAATTAATGATATAATATACATTTTCCAAAAAAGAATAAATTGATTACAAAGAATAATAGAAAGAAACTTAATTGGATTACAAAAGGAGTAAAAATCTCAAGTAAAATGAAAAGCATTTTACTTGAGATTTTTACTCCTTTTATTATTTCTAGTAACCAATGTTAAAAATAATAATCTAATACAAAACTAAATAGTTATTACCTAGTTAACTAAACCTTATAACTTCAATGACATTATAAAATTGGATATTGTTAAGGTCTATCTAAGTAAATTAAAAGACTGGTTTTGTATATTTTCCTCATTTACCATTTGAAACATTTTTTAGCAAACAGAACTGGCAGTATATTGGCCATATCTCACGAAGAACCGACCACCGCACCGCTAGGCTAAACGAGTTCCTGAGTGGGCACTGAGCCTCGGTAGCCAGACAATTTGGGAGAAACTACTGGCAGATGCTGCAAGCTGAAGATAGTGCTTTATAGCGCTCATTTGAGGAGACCTATGACCAACAGTTCTCTACTAAAGTCAAAATTATGACGCTCACACACAAAGTTTACATTCAAGAACATAAAATTCATCTAAATACAGAAAGAAAACAAGATATGCAGTTATCTGACACTGGATTCCATTTGACAATGTTAAGTCAAGACAGTCAAATGCCACGGTTAATACATGGAGGTAAAATTCTTAAACAACTACTCTATTATAGATAGCAAATGGACGAACGAAATCAAAATATTCCTCGTTCTACCCCTTATTTATTCTACTTTTACAAGCTTTTATACTTCTTGACCCTCTTAGTTTGTGTGGAACACATCTTAATCTTCTTAGACAAGTTATTCGCAACCGATGGAGCTGAAATTTAAGTTCGGTGTCGATGCAATGTTAAGGTACCGTCGAGCTGGTCTGATGATGGAACTTCTAAACGAAACGACGCGCGACCTAACCCCGTCGAGTTTGGTTCGTTAGATTTGTCTTCCCAAGCACTTTGACCCTAAATGAGAAAATAGATGACGACCAGTTTAAGAAGTTAGGGCGCAATGGCGCTTATTAGAGGAGGCCTCGTTCAGCAGTGGACTAGGATAGGCTGAAGTACTTACATGAGCAGCGGAGGAATGTCTCCAGTCAGTCTTCACCTTGCCCCAGTGCTCCACGATGCCGCCGACGTGGCCTATCCCCACTAGTATAGGCTGATGTACTTACATGAGCAGCGAAGGAATATCTTCAGTCTTCACCTTGCCCCAGTGCTCCACGATGCCGCCCACGTGGCCTATCCCCACGACGCCTACTATCCGACACGGCTCGTGATCTGAAAGATAACATTAAATCTATTATTATTTATTTCCGTATTAGGTTCATATTTGGCCTTCGCAAATATGACGTTTCCGAATATCGCGCTCACCAACAAATCAAGTGGTTGCCCATCCGACTTCGTAGGAATACTCACATACTATCTCTCTTGTACAGTATTTTGTTCTATCCTTCAAGCCCTTCCTATTTCAAGGAGCGCTTCGGATTCCTCATAAGGCCGACATTTATACGTCCTTTATTGTATTGTTTATTTCTGTTTTGTCTCGTATATATAATAAAGTGTTTTATATCTATCTATCTAAATCTTTTTAGCGGGGATGTTAGGTAAACACGACACGTATGCACAGAGAGAGGGGATTTTTTTACGATCAAGCAAGCACGGTTCAACCTCTACCTAGGTATGACTAAATATATGGGGGTTAGTCCCCACAGTACTCACGTCTCGCGGCATGTGCGTTGGCGGCCACCTGCAGCGAGTGCGCGAGGAACAGGTCCCGCTCCGCCACGAACACCTGCTTCAGAGTCGGGAACTCCTCAGACATCTCCTCCAGCATGTCTTCCAGCATGTGCTTCTGTTTACATTTCTCCACTTCTTCGACGCTGTTGAAAAATAAGATAAAGATTAGAAACTAGCAATGACATCCTGCGGTGGAACGCTACAGCGTCATGTTGATGCGACCGACGGTCATAAAGTCTTCCCTGACGGACTTATTGTAAGTGATGTTGATGGGATGGTCATAATAACTTACCTGACGGACTTATTGTAAGTGATGTTGATGGAACGGTCATAATGTCTTACCTGACGGACTTATTGTAAGTGATGTTGATGGAACGGTCATAATGTCTTACCTGACGGACTTTTTATTTATGTATAAATCACGCAACTGACGACCGTGACGTGACACGATCCCTCTGGTCTTCACTAAAAATCAGCGCTGGGTGGACACATTAGTGTGCACCCAGCACAATGCTGAGTGAAGGCCATATTTGCCATGAACACTGCTACGCACATTAATTTGTAAGATATAAAGTATTCGTTTGCGTAGTTTTAAGTTGTTGTGTATGGTAGTTTTAAGGTAAATAAAAATATTTTCTTTCTTTCTTTCTTATTGTAGGTGGTGTTGATGGGACGGTCATAATGTCTTACCTGACGGACTTATTGTAAGTGATGTTGATGGGACGGTCATAATGTCTTACCTGACGGACTTATTGGAGGTGAGTAGATGCCAGACGAAGCGCAGAGTCTGTCCCCAGGAGAGCGAGGCGATGGCACGCTGCAGCGTAATGTTGATGGGACGGTCGCCGAGGTGGATGTGACATTGGGGAAGCTTCTTTGCCTGATAGGAACACGTTAGAAATTAAATATTACTCACAAATTAATAACTTACCACGTCCTTTAAAATTACTAGTTAATCACAAACCGTTCCTTAATTTTCGGGCAAAGAGATCAAAAACACATTAATTTCTGAAGACAGGGCACTATGGCGTTCATATGAACCCTACCTTATGAACGTGGAATGAGAGTGGAAGAATATGATGATGATGACAAATTAATTAAGAACAACAACTGAAGATATAAACGCTCACCTCAGCCATGGCTCGCCTGAACTCTCCTCCGGGCGCCATCCCCAGCTCTCGAGTGAAATGCGCCGACATGTTCAGCAGCAAGATGTACATGATGCCGTTAATCATTCCGTTCTGTTTGATCGTTGCTCTGGGAACAAACAGCATCAATAAATAATGCTGGACAATTTACACAGCATCACCTAGCCCCAAGCTAAGCAGAGCTTGTGTTATGGGTACTTACTAGATAACTGATAAATAATGCTGATAATACAAAACATTAATATAATTTTTTGTTTTACTTAGAAAACCACTATAACACCCGGAACAAATATCTGCAGATCGTACACCTGCTATCCAGCAGGTGAAACGTTTTGTGCGAACTGAGAACACCACAAACCGCGTATCGCATCGCTCACCACGCTATGTGAGGTGCTGTGCTGTGGTGAGCGAAATGAGCCGCGCTGGGATTATAAGCCGCAGTCTTGGTACTTTCATTCTCTTTTCATCATGTCGTTTAAGAATGCTAGACAATCCACAGTTTTTTATTTTAAAAATTAAATTAAAATGTTGCCGCTAGAAAACGCTCTTTTTACCGTGGTATTTAATCCTCATCAAAATAAATTACTTCATATTCAAGACTGCTTCAATACGTATACAACTTTTTGAAATATTCAATTCGGACATTCCATTCGAAAGATATCACGAGTTCAAAAATGTAAGTATTAGAAAAAAGTCGCGTGGCTCACACTCGGATAACTATAACTACCCGCTACAGGGTACGGGTACGGGAAGTCAATGTTAAGAAAAAACGGCTGCAAATAAATTATGAATAATAAAATTAATTAATACTTGTGCGAAGCCGCCACGGTCCGCTAGGTTTTTTATATAGATATAATGTTTTATCTAGAATTTATTATGATAACTTTATTATAAATTATTGTTATTTAAGAAATATGTACCTACCTTCGCACTTGACCTATAACTTGGTGTTATCAATAAAGATTGGATTGTATTGTATTCCACATTGAATTTGCCTAGTGTATACTTTAAACTCTGTTGTCTATACAAACTTATTTAATTTATTTAAACTTTATTGCACTATTAGAGGTACAAAGGGTGGGCTTAATGCCGAGGCATATTTAAGGGGCTTCTATTTAGATTTTAACAGTTACCTTATTTTCTTAATATTGATATTCTTGGCCTCCCTCAGTATGACTTCCTCATCCAGAAGCAGTATGTTAGTCCGCTGCTCGCACAGCTCCACCATCACAATATGTGGCTGCACTTCTTGTATCACCTGTAAATAAATATGATACCATCTCGGAATCATTCTCTATCTGTGATTTTACCTATTTTGTTATAAATATGTAATAGAAAAGTATAAAAACACGACTGAGAACAATGAAGCGGGGTTTCACCACTTGTTCATACACATAAAATGAGGGCCTCCTCATTTTATACAAGTGGTGGTATAAACAGGCCTATGAAATGTAGCTATTAATATTCCTAGGATTGTTTTGATACCTCGTTTGAAGCTTTGGCCAAAACTGCGCTTAGACAATATTAACATACATATACAATATTAATGTATCTTCTTCTGATTTCCATTCCGCTATTTAGGTGTGAAAAGGTAACAGTCTGATTGACGTTCTTTTTGCGTTAATTCGTTTGGTATGGATTAAAAATATGATTAACTAGGTAACTTAATTTGTAGTTATCTATTGCCATACCCTCGCGACATCTTCCTGTGACTGCAAGCTGAAGTGAGCCGTGCCCACAATATACACTTTCCCACCATTGGGCTCGTCCAACACAGTCACCGTTTCTGGAAACTGCCCATCATCATTTGGTAATTCAGGCACTTCTGAAAGTTAATTGTGAACCATTAGTATAGAATCAACCAAAATATAATCTGATACTGTGGTACACACCACACAAAAATAATATCTACCCTAACTAAGTCTATATAAATTCAAAAACAAGTTGAAGAAAATTAATTCAAATGAAAAAATTTAATTATTTTCCAATAAAAGAACATTCATGACAACTATAAAGCTTTTTTGGACAAATAACAACTATGTTAAACCAATGAATTCCCATAAAAAAATTAAAAACATTTCTAAACCAGTCATCTATAACCCAAGCTAAGCAGAGCAGGTAATAAAAGTAAAGATAATGAAATCATAATTTTAAAATGTTTGCTTAAGCCAGATACACCTATTTAATTTAATCAAAAACACAAATACTTTATCAAAATATTGCTCCAGCTAGCTCTTAAGCTCACATCAGGGCAGACCTAATGTGAAGGCAGCCACAGTGTTGATTTGGTATGCACTATAAAGCTTTAGCTCTCACACTTTTATGGGAAATCAAAGTTCATTGTCACTAACAATTGGTAATAAATAATAATGTAGCAGGTACTTCTTCAGGTGTGGGAAAGTCGTGCATTTTTCTTTCAAACAGCTTTATAGTGCGAGATGATTATGATATCTAGATGTTTTGTAGTAAATTGTTTATGTATTATTGTAAACATACTTCTAATCACCTGATTACCACCATTAATACCATTTTAAACATTTTTGTTTTTCCCAGCCATGGCAAAACATTTTTACTTCTTTGAGAATAGGATAGAGTTTTTACTTCTATATGCATGAGAATGAGAAAGTGTTTTGACTGTTGGATTGAGTATTATATCATACCTTCAATGTCACATTCTGGATTGGAATTGACTATTTGTGATTCACTTGAGATTTCCTTCACCAGGAGAGGTGTAAAAGTGGCAAAGACAGGATTAGGACCTTAGGAGACAAAACAAAATTAAGAACAACCAGTATCATATGTTTTTGATCAAAAATAAGCAGGATAGTTACCAATATTTTCATTCATTTTTATTTGAACATCTCCACCTCCATCTTCTGCCTTGAGGAAGATCTCGCATTCATTGTGGATATCTAACTTGACTCCAGGCTTCAAATTATGCTCCTCTAATGTCACCTTTGAACTCTGCTGCCCCAAGAAACTATCTGTAACTGGGTCCATTTTTCGATTTCTGAAAACATTAGAAATTGTGTAGACTGCATCAAATCACAGCTGTTATTTGAAGTTATGAGGCTAATTCTTGTATAAGAGTTTTGTAGGTTCAGATAATGCCGGTACCAATATGTATGGGTGTAACGTGTAAACCTTTAGGAAATATGAAATAAATCCTGAATAAATCTCATACTTCTTTGTTACTTCGAAGTTGAAGATGCCAACTCAGATGTCAGTTTTATAAAGTTACGGTGTGAGTCAAGAGAAGAATACCTATTTATCTACAGCAACGTTTTTAATCATTTATTTCCTTTATTTGATAACTTTGAAAAAGTTATTTCATCTCAGTTATACACACACAACAAGGCACAGGAAAAATGAACGGAAATGCCGAAAACAAAATTGTAAAGACGGACGATGTCGATCGCTTGCAGTGCAGCAGTAGGTAGGTACCTATTTTATTTTCAATTCAATCAAGTTGTTTGTTGTACACGCAACGCATGCAGCCAAGCCAGCCAGCTGGCTAACAGACTTTGATAAAAACTTTTTTTTGACATTGACAGTGATATATTAAAACACACGCGAAAAGATTAGAGAAGTGTCCTCTGACCGACAGAAAATGGTTATGTCATTCGTAAATCGATCCATCGCATCGCACAGTGTTTTGTAATTTTAGATTTCTTCTAATTTCTCGCAAGAAAAACTACAAAATGAGTGCCTGGAGGCAAGCTGGTCTTAAGTAAGTCTTTTTAACCATAAATTATTGCAAAATTGGTCAATACGAAGGTACTAACTTAGGTTATTTTTTTCAGTTACATAAACTACTCCAACATAGCCGCACAGACACTCAGAAAGGCCTTGAAGCCAGAGTTTCGTGCTGACGCCTTAAAACGGGATGCAACCTACATCAAAATCACTCCTTGGGCAAATGGCAAACCTGCACGTAAGTTTCGGCTACCCTTTTCAAAGTCTACACTTTGTAGCATTTAGCGCACATAGCTTTACGGGCGCAAAAAAAAAACGGTACGAATTACCTTTACCAATTCTTTATTACCTACTGATTAAGCTCACCATATTTTATCTTTGAGCTCACTTCAATGTTCCTTTCTTCAGTCCAAGTAAAGCAGAATGCCAATTTTTTTAATTATCAATGTTTTTTTATAATTTTTCAGATGAAAAGGAATAAGTTTTAAGGTGTAAGTTAGGATTAATAAAATATGAGCTTTCTATCATATTTAGTGTTGTTTTATAGTTTTCAATATAACCAACTTAAATTAGAAAGAAACTTGTAAATCAATAACAGTGTGTTCAACTCAAGTCCTACTGACAACTTAAACTAACCTTGTGTTTGTTTGTGATTATGTGCATCAACTAAAATAGATTTTGTTATGTTTGCTCTTTTCTAACATCTAGAAGTTAGAGAATCTGTACTGTCTATTTCTGTTCATATGTTAAGGTAATGAAACACTTATGAACTGTAATCTGTATTGTGTTGCTTAATATTATTTGATTTTTTCAGCTACCCAAGCAGCTAAGAACTGAAACTCCTTGTCTTCATGCATGATGATCAACAACTACCTATCTATTTATGTTTAATGTAGAACTATGTGCATATTATTTTTAAAAGTAATAAATCTGTTAAATATGTAAGATTGTCTTTTATTGACTGATTCAAAAGGTCTAAGCTAAGGCATCTGTTGTAGGGAAAAAAGAGAGAATCAATAATAGAAAATAATAAAAGAGATCATTAGCTGTTAGGTATATAGTTTTTTTAATCTTGATATTTTTACTGGTATATTTGCATTTATAACTTCTTCAGTGATATTTTTCCCCAAAGGAGCCTTTGGTTCCACATCTGAGAGGGAGATAAAAGAAGTTGTTTCACACTTTTTCTTAACCTTTTCTATGCCATTCCATGCTATCATGATACCATTATCAGTGCAAACCCTTGGGGGTGGACGAGTGACACTGTATCCATATTTGGTACCGATAACTTTAATTGAGTTATAAATGAAGTTGTTACAAGCTACTCCTCCAGATACAACAATATTCTTTTGTTCTCCTAAAAGGTTTTTTTTCTCACAATATAAAATAGCTCTTTCCATCCTATGTGCTAAATGTTCAGCGATAGCCAGCTGTAGCCCTGCGCAAAGGTCATATACTTCAGGTATGATTTGGTCACCCACAATGTTATGCTCGGATTCCTTCCGGAACAATTTTTTTTCTACTGAATTCTTTAATCCACTGAAACTAAAGTTACAATCCCTGTACTTGATCAATGGCAATGTGAAATTGAAGAGTTCTGGGTTTTTTGATAACTTTGCTGCTGTTTCTATAGCTTTTCCTCCAGCCATCTGTGAGTACTCTTGTATATTTCTCAGCTTCATGCGTCTTGCTGCTTTGTCCAGGACCTGTCCTGGTGCATTGTTCAAACAATCACCTAACAAGAGGAAGTCATCTACATCTCTAACCAGTGACAAGAGGCAGTGCCCTCCTGATATAAGTAGAACTAAGAATGGGAATGGGATGTCACCATACATTCTTGCTACAAGTGCATGACCTTCCATATGATGAATTGGTATAAGAGGTTTCTGATGTTTTTTAGCTAAAAAATTGGCATATTTTACACCAACTTGTAGGCTAATTAATAAACCAGGTTTAGTTGTTACTGCAATTGCATCAATTTCTTCTAAATTAAGTTGAGCCTTTGTCAGAGTCTCTTCGACAGCTTTGCCTATATTGTTCCGGTGGAGCTCGTGAGCTATAACTGGATTAACACCTCCATATCTCAAGTGCATGATGTTTTGAGAATAGAGTGATTCACCAAGAATTTTGCCAGCTCCATTTACAATAGCAATCCCAGTATCGTCACATGAAGTTTCAATGCCTAAAATACGAGTGTCACATGTGTGAGATAGACATCGTGCTTCAAAATTTGGATAAATAGTTCTCCTTGATACATTCTTGAAATGCTGGGCCCACACATATTTCATGATGACTTGATTACCTATCCTTTTGGTAATGTCTCATATAGCGTTGACGTAATAATAATTTGTATTTTTGGCTCTATTCAATAAGCTTTGTTAATTGTTGTTAATATTATAAATTACACGTACTATTGGAATAATTTAGGTTTTCAACTCGTCTTGGAGATATTTTCTATAAACCTAATTCTCTTTTTCTTTCTAACTTTCTTCATGGAATTTTCCGAGATTTCGTAGATTATTCTATTTATTAATAATGTATCTTTGTTTACCTACAGTTTTGATTGAGGAATGACCTTCCACTCATATGTTTTTGACATTGACATTTAATCAAATTTTAACACAGATGCACAAAATAAAATGCCAAGCTTGCCAGTTAGAAATAATGCCTCTCATGGATAAAAACTCCTTCATGGAGCCAACAGACGACGCGGGCGTTTTCCAATAAAACTCTATGGGCGCGAAGGACGTCACGATAGTGCTGGTCTACCAGTGAAGTAAACTATATTTTATTGCATGAAATTAGAGATGGGTCGAGGGTTTAAACCCTAATGGGCAAAAATGGCATAAACTGGGCAAATAGGGCAAAAACGAGTTTATGTCCAAATAAATGCCCGATGACAGGGCAGAAACTACGCTTGTAGTTTTTAGACTTTTTAAATAAAATATATAGATAAATATGTTGGGAAATTGTATAAATAGCCCAAAATATATTGTTTTGTAGCTGATAAAACATTAATACACGATAAGTACCTATTAAGTTATTGTTATATTTATTTCAATATCACTATTAGGTATTTTCTCCTATATAAGAACCTACTTTTACTTCAATCATTATGTACTTGATCACGGGACTATAAAGCAAGTTAGTGACTCGCAAACAAATTTAGTTTGATTAAATCTCGGGGAAGTACCGCGATGCGCGGAACGCACTGAAGTGAAGTTCGTACATTGTAGTCTAAAGCGAGAGTAATGGATTGAGCGCGTACGTACATGTACTAACTTCAGTTCATTGCACGCTATGACCAGTGCGAACATACCGAGCTAGTACCAATGATGTTATATAGGTAGATACGTTGTATCGAGGTCTGCGTGGCAAGACGAACACAAGCTAATTAGCTAGCTTGAGTGAACTCAGTCCGTCCTGCGTCTGGCCGCGACGCGGACGTACCCTGAAGCGGGATTTTGGAGTATGAAAAAATACTAAAATGTCATGTTGTGTGTTTAGAAAGTGCAATACCTACTTACGGGGAGGGTGGATGTTGTGAAAAGAAAGAAGGATATGTCTTTTTATTTCTTCTATTTGTTTGTACTGTTTAAATGGAAAATTATAAATTTAATTTTACTTTAAACTCACTGCCGCACTGTTGTCGCTTTTCCACCTACACGAACGAGACAAGTAATGCGTGCGTTGCGTTTATGAGTGACATGACAGTCATAACGAAAATGCGGCGCGGCGTTGTCTGTTCGAACGAAAATCACTGCCGCCCTGTTGCCGCTTTGCCACCTACACGAACGAGAGAAGTAATGCGTTGCGTTTATGAGTGACAGAGATAACGAGGTAATATCATGCGGCGTTGTCTGTTCTGTGTAACGACGCTAGAGGATGTTGAGGTGATATGATATGGGTATTGGAAAATTATTTCGTTTGAGAAGCTTGCAATCCAATCAAATTCACCTCATTGATGAATGTATCTATAACTGTGCATAGATACATTCTTCAACGTTCGCTTACATCCATCATCATCATCAGCCTATATCAGTTCACTGCTGGACACAGGCCTCCCCCCCAATGAGCGCCATAGCGCCCTGTCTTCAGCTTGCCGCATCCAGCATCTACCAGCAGTCTTTCGCAGGTCGTCATCCCACGTCGTCGGAGGGCATCCTACACTACGTTTACCGAGTCACGGTCTCCACTCAAGAACACGTTTGCCCCAGCGGCCGTCGGTTCTTCGCGAGATATGGCCGGCCTACTGCCACTTCAGCTTGCTAATTCTTAGAGCCATGTCGATAACTTTGGTTCTCTGGCGGATGTATTCGTTACGAATCTTATCCTTCAGAGAAACTCTGAGCATAGCTCTTTCCATAGCTCGCTGAGCGACTTTGAACTGGTGGATCAGCCCTATCGTGAGTGTCCACGTCTCAGCTCCGTAGGTCACAACGGGTGGGACGCACTGGTTGGAAACTTTTACATCGGGAGGCTGAAGCTAGGCCGGCATCTGGTTCAGTTCCTCAAGAGACTCCGCCATTAAGACTATGTCATCAGCGAATCGCAGGTGTGAGATGTACCTACCCGCCATTTATGTTAATGCCCTTACCTTTCTAGTCCAGCAACCTAAATATATCCTCCAATGCGCACGTGAACAGTTTCGGGGATATGACATCCCTCTGCCTCACTCCTCTGCGCAATTGTATGGGTTTAGACTGCTGGCCCTGTACTTGGACACTCATGCTGGCGGCTTACATTACGTACATAGAATTATTCACAATTGCAAAGAAATCTACAAAAGACAAAAAAGGAATAAATAACTAAGCTTCTTTGAAGGTACTATAAACCTACCAAAAGTAGATATAAAAATGGATATGCTACTTTATATTATAATTTGTAAATAAACCTTTTTATAAATTCCTCATGTAGCCTGCTAGTTCCCTCTAACTGATAGCTTATCTGACGTCATATGCTGTCATTGGCCGTCAGATAGGCATAAAGTTCCATGTGGTAGGTAGGTATAATAATAAAATATAGCCATGTTTTTATTTCTTTAAAATGAGTATGACGTCTCTATTTGTAAAATCTCATTGGATAGCATAGCACAAACAATTACAGACAAACGAAAACTCACTTTTATTTACTTTATCTAGTATAGTTGTATAAAAATAGGTACGTCCTACTTACTTTCCTCAGTCTACACATAAAAACATTTTTATGTAAGTTATAAAAGCAATAACATATGGATAATATAGTTTCTGCCCTGTGATTGGACATTTAAAAGGCATAAAAAGACATTTATCGGGCATTTACTCAATACGCCCTGTGAATGCCCGGCATAAACCCATCTCTGCATGAAATACATGTGTTAAGGCAA
This sequence comes from Eupithecia abbreviata, assembly GCA_943735965.1. Taxonomy (NCBI): domain Eukaryota; kingdom Metazoa; phylum Arthropoda; class Insecta; order Lepidoptera; family Geometridae; genus Eupithecia; species Eupithecia abbreviata. Next base: position 1,315,809 of record OX030979.1, on the reverse strand, counting down.
GAAATGCACGTTACAAAGCAAAGGTTAGGCGACCAACGAAGAGCAATAATTCGTAATAACTTGCTTAGTAAAACCGTTGTGAGTAATATAACAACAGAAGTAGAGCTCTACTTACGGACACCTGGAGGACAAACACATCTTACCACAACACAAACGACAAACGCCTCTCAACGAATGCACTGGACTTCAGAGCACAACGAAGCTATTATTAGGGCTTACTATAAAATAACCAATTTAGAAACAAATAAAACATCGTATCGGAAACTCCTACACCAACATTTTATTACGGATTTTCCTCAGCTGTCCCATTTGGGTGAGCAACGTATTGCAGACCAGAGAAGAGCCATATTTTCCAATAAGTACATTGATGATGCTCGACTTAACCTAATACGCCAAGAAATCGCTGACGAGTTAGGCATTAATGATAACACAATAGAAACCACTCAGACACAAGAAGACCCGAATATGACCATTTGGTACGACGTAGTAGAAAATAATGACACAAGTACTCTTGATGAAAGCAACACACTCACAATACTGCCACAGCCACTGAATGCTGATACTGTAGGCGACACAGGTAGGAATCCAGAAGTAGACAGTACGTTTACGACAGCTCTACAATATTTCTCAAACACATCCCCTACAGATCGACCTTTTATCCCAAAACAGAAGACCTCCCGAAATTTTGCAAAACTTGTTAGCTATATTAACACAACAATACTCCCTGAAATCGTTAATATCGACACAGACTTCAAAACCCTTCAGACTGCCATTTACTGTGCGGCGTGGACTGCGGCTAAAATTAACGGCTCGAGACTTAATATACCACCCCCAGAACAAGTAACTAACCAGGCTAAACGTGATTTTGTCCCCAACTGGCAAAAACGCCTCGATCGGAAGGTAGAAGACCTGCGAAAAAAGATAGGGCGATTAACGCAATATATTAACGGCGATAGAAATAGAGTACTTACAAAGCACGTGAATAAAATAATGGAACAATATAGGACCCATACTACACATGAGGAGCCGAACACCCATCTGACTCACTTTTTGGACACTCTAAAGCAGAAACTTATTGTAGTTAGCAGCCGCCTCAGAAGATACAAGACCTGTAGCTTTCGTAAATCTCAGAACAACCAGTTCTGCAATAATGAAAGAAAATTTTATCAAGCTCTTTCAAGCTCTACAAATAACCACTCAGCCCCATCTACCGCGAATCCTACTCACGATGTACTAGACCCCGTTGAAATGCGACAGTTCTGGGCTCACTTGTGGGAAAACCCAGGAGAATTCAAAGATGAAGCTGATTGGATGCAGAACGAACGCGCAAGATACTCACTACTAACGTTTATGGAGTACGAACATATCCCTGTAGATGTATTTCACAATGTTTTGAGGAGGACGCATAACTGGAAAACACCCGGGTCTGATCATCTTCATAGCTTTTGGTACAAAAAATTTACACACATCCACCCATATCTGTACAATCATTTAAACTACTTTATTAAAAATCCTTACTCTATGCCAGACTATATTACAGCGGGAATAACTTATATGATACCAAAAGATAATAATAACTCCTCAAACCCTGCGAAATATAGACCCATTACATGCCTTCAAACACTTTACAAAATTATAACAGCTTGCTTATCCCAACTCATCTATAGGCACATTGATCATCATTCGATCCTGGCAGAACAGCAAAAAGGCTGTAGAAAGTTCAGTCAAGGCTGTAAAGAACAGCTTGTCATAGACTCTGTTGTTTTACAGCAAACGCAAAGAACCAAACAAGATCTCTACAGCATTTACATCGACTACCAAAAAGCCTTTGACTCGGTCCCTCATTCTTGGCTCCTTAAAATCCTAGAAATATACAGAATTCATCCACAGGTTGTCTCTTTCTTAGGTAGTGCGATGTCCAAATGGACGACCCAACTTCACGCAACGACTTCCAGCGGGGCAATCCAAACAAGGCCAGTAAGGATTAATCGAGGCATATTCCAAGGAGACGCGCTGAGCCCATTATGGTTCTGCTTAGCTTTAAACCCCCTATCCAACACACTGAACACAATGAATCTAGGATATACACTCGGAAACACCACTGACGGACAGGCAGAAAACGCAGATATAAAACTTAACCATCTTCTGTATATGGATGATATCAAAATCTATGCTTCCAATCAAGATGACCTAGAATTGCTAATTACTGCTACTGAGCAATTTTCAAACGATATAGGTATGAACTTTGGAATCGATAAGTGCAAAATAAATTCTTATAAATCGGGCCATTGCCATATGCACGAGTATCAGACACAATCCGGTGAAGTAATAGAAGCCCTTAATGAAAATTAAACCTACAAGTACCTAGGATACCATCAATCCCGACAGATTCATAGCAAAGAAATAAAAACGAAACTCACCCAAAATTTTAAACATAGACTTAACTCAATACTTAAATCACAGCTTAATTCAAAGAACACTACAAAAGCAATAAACTCCTATGCAATTCCAATCTTAACCTACTCTTTCGGTGTAATTTACTGGACAAAGACGGAACTCAAAAGCCTACAGCGTCTCATAAACGTGACCATGACGCGAAACCGCAAGCACCACCCGCGAGCTTGCATCCAGAGACAAGTCCTACCTCGATCAGAAGGCGGCAGGGGAATTATAGACATAGTTAACCTACATAACAGACAAATTACAACTTTAAGGACATATTTCTACCATAAATCTGATACATCGAGTCTCCATAAGGCAATAGTTTCACATGATCGAAAGTTTACACCGCTTAACCTCAAAGACCGTAACCAACAGAAAAATGAAAAACTGACTGATAGGCCGACTTTAATATCTGAATGGACCCGGAAATCTCTTCACGGAAGACATCGCCACGATCTGAGCCAACCCACCGTCGACATGCAGGCGTCGAACGAATGGCTCAATCGAGGAGAACTCTTCCCCGAGACGGAAGGGTTCATGATAGCCATTCAAGACCAAGTCGCAAAACCCGGAACTACAAAAAACATATTATGAAAGTTCAAAATATGGGCTCTGATTCATGTAGACGTTGCAATAGTTCACCGGAAACAATCCAGCACATAACGGGAGCTTGTAAATCAATTGCTCAAACGGATTATAAGTATAGACACGACCAGGTTGCTAACATTATTCACCAAAGACTAGCTAGCAAATACCATCTTATTGAACAGTCGCCTAAGCCAACTCCGTACTACAAATATATTCCAGATACCGTGCTGGAAAACTCCTCTCATAAACTTTATTATGATAGAGCTATTCTAACCGACAAAACTACTCATTACAATAGACCTGACATAACACTTGTTGATAAAATTAATAAATCTGCGCTACTGATAGACATCGCCGTCCCTAACACACATAACCTTCAAAACACAATATCTGAGAAACTTTCTAAATATATCGAATTACAAAATGAAATCACTAGAATGTGGAGGCTTGAGAAGGTTTCCATCATCCCAATCGTACTTTCATCTACAGGAGTAATCCCTAAACAGCTCTCTACATCACTGGCGTCATTAGATTTACCCAAAAATACATATATATTGCTCCAAAAAGCCGCTGTTCTGAACACTTGTCGGATTGTCCGAAAGTTCTTGCAAATAGAACATTTAACAAACCAATTAACCTCTAGTGCCCAAAATCAAATCAACCCCACTAATACACACTTGGCTTAGGCCCGTGTCTATTAGTTATTTCCCGACTCTACGTCGAGCAGACAAAAAATCTGAAACAAAATAATAATAATAATACTGGACAATTCACACAGCATTATCTAGCCCCATGGTAAGCAGAGCTTGTGTTATGGGTACTAGATAACTGATATACATAATACAATACATTACATAGATAGATATTTTTTATTATACATAGAAAACGACCAGAACACCCGGAACAAGTATCTGCAGATCGTACACACAATTGTTCCGAGGCGGGAATCGAACCCGCAACCTCCTGCGTCGCAGGCGGACCTTCACCCACCGCGCCACATCGGTCGTCTAACTATATAATACTATTAATTAATACTTTGCAAATGTACTGTAGGATGCCCTCCGGCCAGGTTAGATGACAATCGAATGACTGCAGGTGCGTCAAGCTGAAGACATGGCGCTAATTAGGGGAGGCCTGTGTGACTAAAATTGGCCAGTAATTATAATGATGAGGTGTATTAAAACATCGATAGTTACTTATATCATATATGTGAGTAACACATTTGAGTTTCATTACTGACATGTTTGTGATACATAATTATGATAATGTTTGGCAGACAAATAGTTCGAACCTGGATCATCATAGAACTCTTCTTATCTTGGTCAAAGGTTCCTTATGGAGCACGCGGACGATGTTGTGTTGTGAGCGGCCGCAAGTTCTGACATGATGGGAGGATTTTGTGAGAACTTGCCTTTATGTTACATGTGAGAACACTTCACATGCCATGTGAGTTATGGTATAATTAATTGGAAAACAACCCACTGTAACAAATCAAAGCGGAGGCTGCTGGCGCGTGTCGGGTGATGCACTCGCAGCGGCGGCGCGGCGGCCACTAACGTTAGGATATTATTGTTCTGTGCCACTAACACACTAGCGTATATATATTTATTTAGGCTGCCAAAATAAGCACAAGTCAAAATATATAGTTTATTGATAATGGCAACATTGTATTTTTTTTTGTTTGGTTGGTACCTAATCCAGAAGAAATAACATTTCATTTCATTCATTCATTCATTGCGAATTTTCAATTCATTTCATCATACATCATATCAATGTCATCAAATCAATCCATCATTATCAATCCTTCGGACAGGACGTTGGATTCCGTTTCGTTGATGATTTCTTTCTGTTTTTTGTGCTGAAATTTTGACCGAAAAGGTATTGATTCCAGACAGTTTTATGGTGTTTGTTTGTTTTCCATATTTTTTTATAGTGTTTAAATTTGTTCCTAACAAGCTCACTTTAATTTATTTCAACTGGAGGGACATACCAATTAATTGTATTTTACAAGATGCGCTTTCGTTTACTCGAATCGTATTAGTATTTTGTGTGGCAAGTTATTCGGACTAGGCTTATAAACTATTTGATTTCAAGGAGTCAACATTTTTAACCTAAAATTATATACATTTTGTTTTACGTTCCTTCTGTAACCTTAGTCCATTGAACCGGCTTGACGGGTGCTTTCATGGAATTTGAGTTACTATTCACGTGTGGAAAGATACATTTTGTGACAAACTATCGTATCTCTTGTTTTTTTTAACATGTAGTGATCATATAATCTTTTATAATATATAATACAACAGTATTATAATAACTACCATTATAATAGTAGGTATAACCAATGCTCATACAACTAATAAAAATTTAACATAAACAGGTAGATACAAGATTATCATCAATTCCGATAGACAACACAAACAGATTCTATTATTTTGTCCCCAACCTTGTTATGTATGCAATCAGCATTCATGCTTCTTCATAACTTGCCATTTGAATAAAACATGGGGATACTTGCTAGTGAATATCTAATAATACTTGTCACAAATAAATATAGCATCAAGTATAATTTTACTCACAGTGAATATAAAAAACCCTTAAGTAAATATCAGGCCTATGTCCAGCAGTGGACTAACATAGGCTGATGATGATGAAGTAAATATCATATTTAAAAACCTTTTCCCTTTCAGATTAATGACTGCATCAAAATGACCAACTTAAATGTTTTAAAGCAGTCCACAATAGTGCATCTATGTTTTGCTATATCCTATTTCACATCAGGCTTGATCCTGAACTTCATACAGGCAATTTTGTATGTCAGCGTAAAGCCATTTAACAAAGCACTGTACCGGAAAATTAACTATTATCTGTCATACTCATTTTACAGTCGTAAGTAACTTTGATTATTACCTAAATTCTATTCATCAAACCTTATCTTAAAAAACTATAGTAGTTCGAAGAATTCATTTCGGATGTTATCCCACTCAACTTAAGTTGGTAACCCACTTACATCCGTAATGAAAATATCTTATCTATAATTATAGTTACACAATAGATCATTAAAAGCCTGACAAGTTCTTCATCAAGTGTTAAGTGCATAAATACTTTTATGGTCAACCAACAAATCATAGGGTTTTAACATATTTGAATACTAGCTGTGCCCCGCGGTTTGACCCACATGGTGATAGATATTTTGGATAATACCTTTACAATATATCTTAATGAATTGTAGCCTATGTGTTATTCTGATGTATAAGCTATATTATTGTAAAGTTTCATTAAAATCCATTTAGTAGTTTTTAGTGTTAGTTGTGAAAGAGTAAAAAACATCCATCCATACTTACAAACTTTCGCGTTTATAATATTAGTAGGATAATGTGCCTAATTTTATTATTTCAGAGTTAGTATTTATGGCAGAATGGTGGTCAGGGTCGAAGCTGTCAATTTACATAAACAAAGGGGAATACGAGAAATTCTATGGCAAAGAACATGGATACCTCATTATGAACCACAGCTATGAAATAGACTGGCTTATGGGCTGGCAGTTCTGTGATGGGATTGGTGTCTTGGGGGTAAGAGTTTACTCCACATATAAGTGTTTCTGCCTGCGGCTTCGCACGCGTTGTTTGTATGGAAACGTTTTAAGGTTATTTCTATCCCATGGGAATTGATTTATGGAATAAAAAGTAGCTTATGTTTTATTCCGGGCCTAAAACTACCTATTTGTTAAATTTCAGCCCGATCCATCCAGTAGTTTTTGTGTGAAAGAGTAACAAACATCCTACTAATATTATAAAGGCGAAAGTTTGTATGTAGGTATACAAACTTTCGCCTTTATAATATTAGTAGGATTTAGCACTTACCCTATTATTATACCCTATATTATAAAACAAAAACAATTTTTAATGTGAGACATGACAACTATGTTGATATAAGATGACTCGGGGTAATGATACTGTGACTGTACTATGATTTAACAAAATCAAGTTCTGATTTTGTGAAATCATATCTTTTTTATCCATCTGAAAATCATTTGATGTCATAATTAAACTTTCTGTGACTAAGTTATTCAGCAGGTCATTAAGCATATTATCACTACCAAATTGTCTCACTGCTGGGCAAAAAAATATTTTTAATTTAAGTTCTGCTTAGCTTTGGGCTAGATGATGCTGTGTGGACTGTCCAGGATTATTTATTTACATTAATGATATAAATTTAATCCACCTATCCTTTTCAGAATTGTAAAGCATACGCAAAAAAAGTGATCCAATATCTACCGCCCATAGGATGGATGTGGAAATTCGGAGAGTTTGTGTTCCTAGAGAGATCGTTCGAAAAGGACAGAGAGACTATCAAGACACAAATTTCAGAGCTTTGTGATTATCCGGATCCTGTCTGGGTGAGTCAATGACACCATATCTTTGTTTTAGTAGACTGCCTGATAAGGGACACATTGCTGTGATTCATGACCTATTGTGTAATCGAGATATAATTATGAGACTAGTATCAACTTTATGGTCACTAATGAGCTGAATTTAATTGGTTTGTGGCCTTATCATACATTTTAATGAACTATGTACATATTAAGATTATTAGTTATTAAATACTTGGTTAGGTCATGCAACAAGTTTTTGAGTACCTAATGCTTAGTATACACGACGACACTGACATTCGACAGAAATGTCGACACTAGTGTCGATTGCGTCCACACGGTAAGCAATTTTTTTTGTCGACATATGTGTAGACATCTAGTGTACCGGTTCCAGTGTATTTGCCGTCTCCACGAATCAACTATCTGACACAGACTGCAATTCAGTGTGGTGCATTCCATCGCCTGAAAACTGTCAAAAAATCGACTTGGGAAATGCCTAAATCTAAGTTACGTTTGAGTATTCGGCCGGTCATGTATAAGGATTAAGGACTCTTGAACAGCCGAAGTTCCAAATTAAAAGCATCGTCTACGTCTTTACGGTAGTCTAATTTTAATATCCATAATGTTGCGCGTTGATGTGGCGCGGTGGGCGAAGGTCCGCCTGCGACGCAGGAGGTTGTGGGTTCGATTCCCGCCTCGGAATAATTGTGTGTACGATCTGCAGATATTTGTTCCGGGTGCAGGGTTGGAAAAAAAACTGTTTTTTTATATGTTATAATACAAACAGTTCATAATGTTTAAAACAAGTGTTTTTTTTGTTTATTTTTACTTATCAATTTCAAATCAATTATAGCGAATAATAAAATAATCCATTTCTAAACTATTTCCTAATTCACATTAGTAAAACTTAACAAAACGATAAATATTTACTTTTGTTGCATATCTCAGTACCTCTAATCTTATTATTAAAAATTATTATTATTATTAATCAATACAAAACACTTTACATACACCTTATATGTAGTGGTGTAGGTACCGTACCCACTAATCCAGTGAATTACTTTCTTTCGGCGGCCGACATAGGGACATTCCCTGCGGGATTTTACTGGCGGGGTGTTACCTATGCAGTGTGCAGTGTATAAAACGGCCGACATAGGGACTTTCCCTGCGGGACTTTACTGGCGGGGAGTTACCTATGCAGTGTATAAATACCACAGCCTGTCTGTGTTATTTATACACATTCATTTGCAATTAAAGGTAGTTTTAAACCCTGTTTTTTTCTTAATATAAAACATAGTTTTATTTCAAACTGTTTTAAACACTGTTTTTAACACGTTTTTTAAAACAATTTGTTTTAATCATGCCAACCCTGTCCGGGTGTTCTGGTCGTTTTTTAAAAATAATCAATTTAGACCAAATTTCCTATTGATTTCCGTTGCAGAAGTATCAAACTGATCGGCCAATTTTTCTACAGCTGCTGTTTTTTTAACTCGATTTTTATATTCGGGGTTTGTTATTTGCCACAGTTCTGGCAGCGATTCATAATATAAAATCAAACATTTTATTTCATCCGAAGACCACGCGCGTGACGTCATACTCTAGCTAGAATTTCGCACACGTTCGAAAAAAGCGACACTTGTGTCGGAAAGCGCGCACGTCCTGTCTGTCCACGGCGGCGACACCGACACTAGAGCGACACCGTCCCTACACCTGCAACTAAGTGTCGCGGCAGTGTACACACGCAGCATTCGATGTATACACAGAGTGTCTGGTTTCTGATGTCGTCGTGTATACGTAACTGGTATAACAAGCAATCTTAAAGAAGCTTTTATCAAGTAAAAACATACCTACAGGAAATTTTTATTACCACATATTTAATAGTTTTAGGCTAAATTTAAAACAAAGGAAAAATAATCAAAAACAATCTCTTTTGTCTAGATCGTTTTATTTATGTTATCTAACAAAGTATTATTTTATCTCGTATATTTTTAGTATTAATTTCTTGACGCAAGTTATTAATTATACCTATTATAAGCGAAATTAAATCAGTCCTGAACCTTAGTATTAAAATCTCGGTATAATGTTCGAACATACGGTCTTCACATTAATAAAATCAAAGTCTAAAGTTCTGACATCTGAAGGTGAATTACGCAATGTGTACGTACACGCATGTTTTCACATTAGAACTAATGTATTGACGAGGAATCAAACTTCCAACTTTTGTTACAAACAGGGTTAATTATAAATGTAAGTGGGTTAGCTAAGAACCTTGTTTGTGTTGGAATGGAAGAATACTAACATTTCACACTTTAATGTAGGACTCGCCCTGAAAAAGTATTCGTCAAACTACGATAATTTTTAATAAAAAAGGGAAGATATAAGGCCCACCACACAAATGCGACCGTCTTCAAGTGCTGTTCGCCATTTTGTTACATTGTTGTCTTAGTCCTGTTAAAATCATGAAATCATATTATTCTCATTCTATTATTCTCTAATTCTATATTTATTTATTTCTTATACTATTATTCATGACGCCCTAACATCAGCCCTCGATCTACGCATGCAGTAGATGGCTCACTCATACCTCAGTATAAGTATATATGTGTACTGTGCTCATACTATGTTCGCCATCCATGGGATTCGTGGAAGCACTCTGAATGCTCGTTGAAAAAGAACCAACGCTACCGCTGCTCTGGAATAGAATTCCACTAAATTAAGTTCTTCGTCATAACTATGATATCGTCTCCGAATTACACATATCTACATATATTGGCACAGAAACTACAGATGGAGTGACGCGGGACTAAAGTATCAAGGATGAAATCAATCTATCAATCTCTCCGTGAAAATAGCATCTCACGCACTATCTAGAATTTCTTTCATCTGTGGACCATTGTTATAGTAAAGCGAAGGGGAGAATTCCGAGACGGGCGAATTCTGCTATCCAATCACTTTACTATGGACAAGTAGTATTCATCGTCATCGTCACTGAATCGACCACAGATAAGAGATTGGTAGAATGGTTTCAACATTGACACTGGACGCGCGGCCGACCATTTGTAGTTTCTTTCATCAAAGGTAAAATGCCAAAATGTGTCATTTTGAGACTATACCATTAATATGGCGAAGCGATAATTAGGTTTTTAGCGATTTATTAGAGTCCTGATCGAACACGGCTGAAAATTTTCGAACTGTTATAACTGTAATAAAATAACAGTACTTAATGTGCGTGCAAAGCCACCACCGGACAACATTAGTATAATTTAACACCTTGTATACCGTATGTGTTTTAGAGAGTATATTCACAAACTGAACGCGGTCAATGAACAAGTTATGCCCATGAATGTACTGTGCATGCAAGTAACATCATCATAAAGTAAATAACGGTAGCAGAGGCACAACGAAACTTCGAGATTCCAACCTTTTTATGTAACCCTGAAGGTCAAGACCTCCTTCGTTATTGAAAATTTGTTGATCTTATGTCCAAAGGAATGAATTCATGCGTTGTATTTAAGTCATATTTTCGTACGGAGACGGGCGGCCGGCCTGATCGGTAATTTATGTATTGCTTCTTCATGGAAGTCGAGTCTTTATGTAAGAGGACAAATGTCTTACTACAACAAACGTGTACTGGGAAAACTAAAAAAAATATTATTAGTCCCTAGCGAGTAAAGACGAATTTGACGGCCACTTGGCTACGCTATTATGACACACTTTTTGAGCAAGCGAACTGAAAATTTCTATCTCATAGGAATTGATTTATGGGATAAATATTAGCATATGTTTTATTCCAGGCCTTAAACAACCTGTAAGCAAAATATCAGCCCAATCCTTTCAGTAGCTTGGTCTTGAATACCCCACGGCACAAGAAACATCCAAATTTCGCTTTTATAACATTCGTGTGATAAACTAAATTATTGGTATGCTACAACGATCATTAAAAGTTCACTGAATGACACGCGAGGAGGCTGCAAATGAGAGGCATCCTTCCTTGCACATTATGACGTCACGATCATGTCGACAAGTGCTAGATACTAGTTCTGCTTTATTTCCATGTTACTGGCATCCCAGAGACATTCACTGTATCTGGTTTACACCGCTTCCTTCTTGATTACCTACGTCAATAGTTGATTTTGTATGTATGGAAAATACATATATGCTAAGAATAACAGCTATACTCTTGCATATATTTTGCATACAACCATCGTCAGCTGATGACGATCTCGTCGCGCCGTGGTCGAAGGTCCGCCCGAGACGCAAGAGCTTGGGTTCGATTCTCGCTGTGGAATAATTTCCCCGTACATATCAAAGTAGACTCGTATGATTCCAAGTTATTTTCTAAGTGGATTTCTTCTCAAATTATTATTAGGGCATGTTTAAACTGTACGCGTCTTTTGCCTCTAATATCCTCATGGTAGGGGTACCTAAGTTTCGCTCGGTTTCGCGTGTCATTTGTATATATATTACCGTATACCCACGCTCCGTTACCGAGATTTGGGTAGTAAATACATATAATTGTATTGTATTATATTAATTTTACCTTATTAACCTAAAAAATGGAAATCTGTAGACGAACCAAACTGAGAGCTATGTCGATACATAGCTCTCAGAATTAGTAAGACAAAGCGGCAGTGGCAGTGGTCATAGCTCGCAGTACTAATAAAATCCCTGGGGAGTTAAGGTTCTTGAGTGGCGGCCGCGGTGCATGGCGAAACGGAGTGTTAGGGGAGCATCCACTCACGATGGACCGAAGACATCGTAGCGGTCGCAGGGAGTCGATAGATGGAGGCGGCTCAGGACCGCTCTTTGTAGCATCGTATCCTATCCGGGGCCTATGTCTAGCAGTAAACACATGTTTACTGCTCAGTAACAACATTTGCCGGGGTAAATTCACTAGACGCTGAATCGCACGATCGAAATCAAATCGGGGATAGATTAGGATTATTGTTGAAGTGAAGATTATAATGCTTCGTGTTTTGTAACATGCATACATCACGTGCGTTTGTAGCAGTGCCAAATTAAGTCAGTCATCGACCTTATCATTATAATGCTACCTTCAGTGTCTAGTGCGAGTTTTTATCGCGATTCTAGATATCTAGAGTGGTACTGTCATATGTATGAAATCCGTTTAAACCCTTGTTTCTTGAAAAATATCATAATTATAGGTCAACGGGAACTAGGTGTAAATGCTTCATTGCAAATCTTTCGTTGAAGCTCTCTGTGCGTTATTGATTATATAATTATTTTTACTTACTTTCAAATGCATAATCAAAAAAAAAAAACTTCACACCGAAAACAAAAAGTCAATTGTAGGAAAAAAATAACAAAATTCTGTCTTCCGCGCGACAATTGAATACCTCAACTATTTGTGAACAAACACAGTGGGATCAAAAGGGTACAAATGTGAAGTCGCGACCTCAGATTTTTTGCAACGTACGAAACTTAATGTTTATCACACTAATCACATTATCATATAAATGCGAAAGTTTGAATGTTTGTTACCTCTTCACACCTACGCCCACGCAACGAGTCTGGCAGAAATTTTAGGCTAGGCCAGCTAGGCCTGGAATAAAACGTAGGCTACTTTTTATCCCATAAATCAGTTGCCATAGGACAGAAATAACTTAAAACAACGAGTGAAGCCGTCGGCAGAAACTAGTATTATAAATGGTTAGGTAACGATGTTTAAATTGATGAATATTTGTTACTTCTTTATGCCAAAACTACTGAACGGATCGGGCTGAAATTTTGGATACAGGTAGTTCTAGTGGAATAAAACATAGGCTACCATATCCGATATATCAGTTCCCATAGATTAGAAATAGCCTTTCCAAAGAAACAAGGCGTGCGAAGCCGCGAGCAGAAACTAGTTGGATATAATTTTTTATTTGAGGATAAAAAGGTTAAGGATTACATTTAAGTTTGAACTTCAAACTTAAACAAAAACTCGGGACAAAGATCGCTTCAGACTTTGAAGCGATGTTTGAGTTTTTGTTGTTCGATGTTTGTTTATCTTTACCGTGTAAGCCATGAGGTGGCCACGTGTCGAGCTCATCAATGAATACATAAAATGCAATGACGCAGCCATAGTAATATGGGTCGATAACATTTTAAAGTCTAAATTATAATCTGATAACTGGTTGACCTTTTGGGACTACATTAATTTTATTGGCACACTCATAATATGTAATTCAAATATCCTGAAAAGCTTAACAAACATTTATTCATAAATTATTGTAGGCATAAGAAATGTCGAATAAAAGATACATAGATATTATCATTTATTCATTACAAGTAGGTTATATAACTTTTTTAAAAGTGCCTGGAAGCCTACGTTAGGTTTGACACACATTAAAAAGAATGGAATTTACGTAGATAATCTGGCGTGGATTAAATTTATTATATGGCGCAGTTATCGCAGTTGTGACGATATTATAAATTTAAAATCCCGTTTATTCTCGACAATCAAATTAATTTAATCAAATTAGTGAGATTTTGTGCAGTGGAACACGTTTTGCGGTTTCAAATATAACCACATCAATGTATACACAACACAGCCAATGCGTCTCGGCCTGTGGTCTCGGCCTGTGGTCTCGGCCCACTTTTCGATTTGGCATTGTGCGTGCACAAATTACATATAAACGATACTCCTTCACCGATACTAATATTATTACGAATGGTATTCTGTCTTTCAGTTACCTTTTCATCACAAAACGCCTCAATGAATTTCAATGTGGAAGGGAGATAGATAATATCCTGGAGAAGGAAACATTATACTCCTTATCCCGGAAAGTTGCGGTGCATGCGAAGACGCGGGCATAAGCTTATATTATACAAGCAGTTTTATTTTATAACCGTCTTAGAACTTATCAAAATAATGAGGAAGGATAAAACGGCAATAAGCTTAACGTGTGTCGCTCCGCCCTTTGTCCACCTACTGTGTACCTATGTTAAAGAGGAGGAGGATCTATGTTTGGCTGTTTATATTTCTTCACATTTTTTTTACGTCTATTTCTCCGTCAGTTATGGACCGATTTGGAACATTCTCTCGTTTATGTATGGAGAATGGTCCCGAGATGGTCCCTTATTCTCGATATACTTTAATTCTCGAGGGATAAGTATTTGTCCAGAAAAAGATACATCATCATCAGCCTATATTAGTCCACTGCTGGACAAAGGCCCCAATGAGCGCCATAGCGCCCTGTATTCAGCTTGACGCATCTACCATCTACCTGCAGTCTTCGCAGGTCGTCATCCCACCTGGTCGAAAAAGGTTAAAACAGCGTAAATACTGAGGATTTAAAGATCCGATTTCGGTTTTTAAGTTATTTCAAAACAATCAAACTATACTGCATTTTATTGTGTTTTGTTATTTTATGTTTTATAGAATAACAAGTTATCTATTCAATGGCAGGCTATTTAACTACACTACAGGATAAATTCAGTACACTACGGGATGACTACGTCATCATCCCGTGACCATGACCGTGTAAACCTGTTGAAACGTAAAAATAGGTAAATGAACGCGATAAATACCCGTTAAACTTACTTACATCGACTACGTATAATAGACGCCTAATACCTATTTATTCACTGTGCAAACAAGTCTGTCAACCAACTGAGGTGAGCGGGCGCGGGGAAGTGAGTGCTCATTGGTCCGTTCAAGGTTACGACAAATCATGACCATTATTAGTGATGGGGTAAGAACTATGAAAGCAATCGATACTTGCAACAAGGTATATTTACTTTGACGATAGACCGATGTGGCGCGGCGGGCGAGGGCTGCCTGCGACGCAGGAGGTTGTGGGTTCGATTCCCGCCTGGGGTCAAATATTTCTACGATCTGAAAGTACCTATTTGTTTCGGGTGTTTTGGGTAGTAAAAATAGGTCAATTTTCGGTTTTTCCTAAAAAAAGATGCCTGTCAGCCGGAGGGGATGCAGGGGGGGGCTGGGGGCGTGTGGGGGGGGGGGTTCACAGCACGGCTCGCTTCACTCCTCTTCCTTCCTAAAAAAGGGGGTCTGGGGGGCAAAAGGGGGAAAAAAATCTTCTTATTCAAAACCATTTGTCCTCCTCTAAATGACTGTGAAAAAAAATCTTCCAAGTCTATCCGTTTTGGAGATGGAAAGGGGGGGGGGGGGGGGGCAAAAAAGGGGTTAAAAGGAAGTCCAATTTTTTTTCTTCCAAAACAAAGAGAAACCCTCTATACGACCCCGCAATCAGAACCCCTCTATCGCGACGGCATCTGGTAGCACACTCAAAAGGGGGGTCCTGGGGGGGGCAGGGGGGGGCAACATTTTCTATGCATTCAAAATCACTTGTCCTCCTCTATACAACCCCCATAAAAAAATTAAACAATATGGCTCCATGTAGGAGCCCCCCCACTGAGGGCGGTCTTGGGGGGGCAAATATCAAAAAGTCGGAATTTTCCCTAGGAGACTTTTACCTCCCCTATGCGATTCTGTAAAAAAAA
The DNA here is from genome assembly GCA_943735965.1 of Eupithecia abbreviata. Taxonomy (NCBI): domain Eukaryota; kingdom Metazoa; phylum Arthropoda; class Insecta; order Lepidoptera; family Geometridae; genus Eupithecia; species Eupithecia abbreviata. The sequence goes on along the minus strand of OX030979.1, from coordinate 1,299,938 downwards.
ACATACCTTCCCATCCACCATCAAGGCGAAAATCAGTCAGTCAGTAGTAATCTAGCTTTATATAGTATGTATAATATAATGTATAATAATAAAAAAAAATAAGTATCAATGGTAATCTAGCTTTATACTATAGTAGAATATAATAATATTATATGAAAAATAAATAAATATTAGAGTAAACATGGTAATACCATGTAGCAATGTAACGTTAAATATTATTTTAATCGACTTTTACATAATTCATCTCTTCATCTTTCCTCGTTTCCTTCGACATCTTAATGTCGCCTACGGCACAGCACTATTTACCCCGCCTTCTAAGAGAAAAAAGGAAAGCAAATACAGAATTGGTTATGAAAGAAAGAGATGCACAGTTGACCTCGACAGGTGACCTCAACCGGTCAACCAAATTAAGTTGAGCTCCGTCAGGAGCCATTGAGTAAGCGAGCGCAGAGATTGTCACGGGTCACTGGTCTGGTCGTTACTGATCGAACGTTAGTGGGCGTGGAATTTTATAAGATCTCTTTTTCTTATGTGATGTCTTAAATCGTTCGCCCTGTATTAGGTGTCTAGGGTACGTAGTCGATGCTTACTTATAAATAATTATGCGTTAAGAACGTGTAAATTTAAAAATATATATTATTACGTAACCAAAGTGGAACCAAGTAGATAGAATAGCTTTAATAATAAACGAATTAAACCTAATAGCCGTTGCTCACTATATATATTTTAGAGTATTATTAGATTAAGCATGATTTTTAAGATTAATTGTATCTCATTATAAGTGAACATTTTTGTTTTTATGAGAACCTGCGCCCCGTAGGTTTACCTGCGTGGAAATGTATGCTTCAAATGGTTTATGAACCTTCCTCTTGAATCACTCTAAAAAAATGTATCAAAGTCCGTTGCGTAGTTTATAAAGATCTAAGCATACATAGGGACAGACAGAGAGCGGGAAGCGACTCTGTTTTATACTGTAGTACTATGTAGTGATATACATCTTTAAACCGAAACCGAACGATCTAAACTGCCTGTACTATAATGATAATGAATAAATAATGCAGGACCTACGAATGTAGGCTAAAGTGTCTGGGATAGAATACTAGACTACTATGGCCGATATACCTAGCGTTCTAGAAATCGGACGTAATTTTGATTGACTGGTACTTCACTTATCGTCTCGTCTGGCTGCAGGGCAAAGGTCTGCACCAACTCCTTTGATCTCTGCTAAAGGTAGAAACAGACTGAACCGCAACGTACGCGACGTGCTACGAGATCTAAACGATTGAATTTAGTATGAAAACAGATGGACTAGACTAGACTATAGGCCATCTTTTTTCATAAAAATAGGGAAATCTCTAGGCTATGGAATGAAGAGGTAACAAACATCAAAATTTTCGCTTTTTTAATATTAGTGTGAACTGTGATATCAAAAATAGTACAAAATGCGACTAAAGCGATTTCTCGGACCAGGAGTATAACCATGGGAGAAATGGCTTTTATTCTGGTCTTTTGAGATTCGTCCTACAAAGGGAAGTACTACCCTTTGTCCCAGTTTCATAGGAAAATGTTACCTAATAATAATTCCTTTTATTTCTAGCTCCTCCTGAATCCCGAAGGCACGCGGTTCACGAAGGAAAAGCACCTAGCATCACTCAAATTCGCCAAGGAGAAGAACCTTCCAGAACTGAAGCACCACCTCACGCCCAGGACTAAGGGGTTCACCACCAGTTTGGAGCACTTCAGGGGGAAGATTCCTGCTATCTACCATATACAGCTCGCTTTCGAACGGGACAGTAAGGTGATCACATTTTATGTTCTGTTCCTATTATGTCCAGAATTCCAAAACACATATGTAGTTGTGTTGACTTGTATTGCAGCTAGGGAGCTGAATAGCAGAAGTGAGGGTACCTTGTAAAATAATATGACAATTAGTTATTCAACTACCTACTTAAATCCACTTTACGTAATCAACAAAGTAGATTAGATTTGCAAAGCTGATAACATGACAGTTCCCAATACTTGTAAAGCTAGCTTCCCACGGTGCAGCGACGATACGTTCTCTTTCACTTTGCATTTTGAAATGAAGCTATCAAAAGATCTACACAGACCGACATGCACCGTTGAAAGAGCCCTGTCTGTGTGCGTTGCCGTCCGTGGTCATCGGCTGTGCGTGATGATCCGCAGAATCACGCACCGTGGGAACCCAGTCGCGGCAGTTTCGGCGTAAGAATCGACCTCTCCAATTTACCCCGTGAATCGTCCGTACATATCGGACGACCGATGTGGCGCGGTGGGCGAAGGTCCGCCTGCGACGCAGGAGGTTGCGGGTTCGATTCCCGCCTCGGAACAATTGTGTGTACGATCTGCAGATATTTGTTCCGGGTGTTCTGGTCGTTTTCTATGTATAATAAAAAATATCTATCTATGTAATATATAGTATTATGTATATCAGTTATCTAGTACCCATAACACAAGCTCTGCTTACCATGGGGCTAGATAATGCTGTGTGAATTGTCCAGCATTATTTATTTATTTATATCTGACGGATAATGTGTCGCGTATCGCCAGAACAGACAAATATCTAATAAAACATTCAACCTTACACACTGAACCGATGATGATGCGTCAGTGCGTTGACTGTACAGCGTCTGTTCAGTTTCCGTCAACGCATTTTCGGTCGACATAACGTCTAAGACTAGGCGTAACATCGGCGGAGATCGTTTGTGTACGGCCGTTGGTGCTTACTAGACGCGTAGTGACTTGACCGATACTGATAAGCTCGACGCATTTTCCGTCAGATATTTACCGACCCTAAGGAAACCTTCCAAAGGGCAGCCGCTTCCTTCCGCGGTGATCATGGCAAACCGTGTTGCTCCTGTCAGTCAGGTTTAGTTAAAGACGTATAGCAAGTTGTTACATTATCTGTTTTAATCGATTTTTGATTACGATTTATCGTCTGCGTAAAGATATCGGTAATTTTGTTAAATGTTTTAATAATCTTTTAAATGTAAGCCTACTCACACAGATATTTAACATTGAATGCTCGTAAATTTTTTTCTATGTGAATCGTATTAAGTAATAATTTATTTAAGATAAATATACATTGAAGAATACAGCACAAGATATTTTGTGGCATTACAACTACAAACCAAACAGATATTACGATTTAAAGGCGAGATTTTGGGCGATTCTCGAAAGATATATCATAAAAAAATCATATCTCAGCTACCCTGACACTAAGGATATTGAGTCTTCCGGAGAATAAATAAATAAATAATGCTGGACAATGCACAGCACACAGCTTCATCTAGCTCCAACTTAAGCAGAGCTTGTGTTATTGGTACTATATTACTGACATACTTAATACATTACATAGATAGATATTTTTTATTATACATAGAGAAGGACGAGAACACCCGGAACAAATATCTGCAGATCGTACACACAGTTGTCCCGAGGCGGGAATCGAACCCGCGCAACCTCCTGCGTCGCAGGCGAGAGAAATGTAGACCCCCGCGACTCACCAAAAAGGTATAATCGGTTTCAATACCAAACATCCTCCTATATCACGTCTTAATGAAGAAGTTTATAACCGATATGCACTCTTTTGCAGCAAAAATATCTTGCATATAAAATAGCGATAAGTCATTTTAATGCGATGCATGATTATCGTCGCGTTATCAGCATCGATGAAATAACTACCTACAGTCATTCAATTTGAAATTAACTTGGTAACTACTAAGCTAGCAATAGTATTAAAATTACTTGTTATGGTGAAGTTGTATCGAGTATTAATCGCGTAAATACCCCCGATATTGTCGATATTCATATCACATTATGATAGGTCTCTACTAATGAAATTGAGGTTTTATATGGAAAAAGCAAAACGAAAAGAAAAAACTTATGTATTTTTATGATCTTAGTATCTATGCACTTCCGCCATTTTATAGGTAGTAATTTTTGGGTACTTTGAGTCTTTCCGGCTTTTATTATTAAAATTTCGTGCTCAAGTTCAGGATGGAAAAAACTACCTACTTTGATACAAAGAATAGATATCCCAAAACTTAGACTAAGGTCATAATAAGTGCGAGTATGATATAAACTTACGTATCTACTATGTTTACCCGAATAGCACTCCATTCTATTGTTTTCATTGCAAACATGAAGCGGTGCTAAGTCTATAAATCTATTTACATTACACCTAACACCAAAGGAATCATAGCTATTTTAAAACTGTTTACAAGCTTCTGAGTTATTCTGGCTGAGTCCAAGAATTGTGGTATGGCATTGTATGATTTTCCTGTTAGAAACATAAACAAAATTCTTATGCAGACTCTACTTTAACTTCAAATTATGCGTTGGCCCATGTCAAGGGGCATAATTTGCTTAACACTTTGAGTGCTGAAAACGCACGGTATGAGTTTTCTACAAGTGACTAATATGCGTAAATCCACACTAGCGCAGCGGCTGAGAAAATACAGATCTTTGTGACTCAGCAGAGCTGTAATATTTTTCAAACGAAACGCATTTGCGGCGCAACACAACCGCTGTGTAGAGTGGCAGCACGAATTTTTTAGGTAAAAAAAAAGACCGCAGTCGTCGAAAAAAAACCGCAGTCAAGGTGTTAATATCAGTAGTGTCTCCTGTCAAAACTATAGTTTCTATAGTAAAACTAGTATTCATCATCATCGGCCTATGTTAGTCGTAGACATAGGCCTGCTCAATAAGCGCCATAGCGCCCTGTCTTCAGCTTGACGCATCCAGCATCTACCTACAGTCTTTCGCAGGTCATCGTCCAATCTGGTCGCAGGGCGTCCTACACTACGTTTTCCTGGTCGTGGTCTCTATGCTCACTGGTGCAGAGTCCTATAAGTGCAAAACTTATATTAGAATAATAGAAGTATAGCTAGCAAGTATGTAAAGCTGATGATGTCTGCTGATAAAATATTCGAAACGCCAAGTTTTTACAAAAACAATATTTCTTCTGACCTTGTTATAACCCTTCTATATATTTTTATTGATTTGGATTATTTTGGATCAGTTAAGCTATCTCTAGATTGTGTGCCATATGCGGATAGCTCAACTGTTTCATGTACATTTTGTATATATGTAAGTTCTAGACCTATTATAATTTTCTTTTTTGAACCGTATTTTAAAAAAGGAGGATGTGCAGCTTTTGTCTGCATGTGTGTTACTTTAATATCTCCGCTAGATTTTCATTATTGTTCGTTTCTGTATAGATAAGGAATTAATTCCGAGGTGCATCCGTGTATGTTTAAAATTCAAAATTTATAATCCTTTATTTCCATAGGCTTACAAAATAAGTACTTAGAAAAGTCAAATAGTATAGTATAAATAATTACGAAATAAGAAATAAGGTGTTTTTGATTTTCTGTTCACTTAAATTTTTTTGGCCACTAGTGGAAGAAGTGAAAAAGATGTTATCCCTGACAAATTTCCCGTTTAAATATTCAGGAATTTGAAGCTGGGTTATCGTTTGTAAAGTAATAGTATAATTGCAGATTCCCCCAACGCTGACGAGCCTGCTGTACGGCAGATCGGTGCACGCACACATGTACATCGAGAGGATCCCGGTGGAGACGGTGCCGGAGGGAGAAGCTGCGGCCTCCAAGTGGCTGCACCAATTGTTTGAGAAGAAGGTGACTTCACACACAATACAATATAATTACTCTTTATTGCACACCAAATAAAAACAGATACACAAGACAGGAAAAAGACAAATACAGAATGTGCTATACAATGTGCGGCCTTATCGCTGTGAGCGATCTCTGCCAGGCAATCTATGAATGGACATAAATTATTAGAACAAAATATAGACGGTGGCGCGTTAAGCAGCATAATATTTGATTGGGACATACATGACAAATACACATTTTCATCATCAGCCTATGTTAGTCCACTGCTGGATATAGCACCATAGCGTCCTGTCTTCAGCTTGACGCATCCAGCATCCACCTGCAGACATTCGTAGGTCGAGATACCACCTGGTCGGAGGGCTTCCTACACTACGTTTACCGAGTCGTGGTCTCCACTCAAGAACACGTTTGCCGCAGCAGTTACATAGATAACGACCAGAACAGCCGGAACAAATAACTGCAGATCGTACACACATTTGTCCCGGAATCGAACACTCGCCCACCGCGCCACCGAGGTCGTCAATAATAAACTATAACAACCACTTTGTTCCAGGACAAAATGCAAGAATCATTCTTAAACACGGGCAACTTCTTCTCCGAGTCCGGAGTCCCTCGCGTGGAGGCGTTCTACATCCAGCGCCGGATCTACTCCCTCCTGAACACGCTGGGCTGGGCCGTGGTGACCCTCACTCCGATGCTGTACTACTTGCTGGGCTTGCTGCTCAGCGGACGGCTGCTATACTTCTCCATCGGGGTCGCTATATTTGGGGCCTGTGAGTGCAGTATACATACTTTACATTATACGTGACTAGCTGCGCCCCGCGGTTTCACCCGCGTGGTGATAGATATTTTGGATAATATACAATATATCTTTATGAATTGTAGCCTATGTGTTATTTTGATATGTGAGCTATATTATTGAGAAGTTTCATTAAAATCCATTCTGTAGTTTTTGCGTGAAAGAGCAACAAACATACTTACATACATCCTCACAAACTTTCGCGTTTATTATATTAGTAGGACTAGCGTCGCCATATTCGGGGCCTGTGAGTGCATTATATTACTACATAGTATAAAACAAAGTCGCTTCCCGCTGTCTGTCTGTCCCTATGTATGCTTAGATTCACATGGCCCTGAGTCTCAAGTGATATTTTATATTTCAATTTAAACAATCATAATATGTAATTGCAAAGATTGGACTTTGCTCCTTTTTAGCAACTACGAGTAGCTTATCGGAAAGAACTAGGAGTATCACGGCCAGTGATCTCATGATAACCTTATAGATATATACGTATCTACATAGTATAAAACAAAGTCGCTTCCCGCTGTCTGTCTGTCCCTATGTATGCTTAGATCTTTAAAACTTTCATTCCGATTCGTTCAGTAGTTTTAGCGTGATCATAAAAACAAACATACATCCAAACTATAGCATTTAATTTTCATCATCATTAATCATATTTATTTTATTGATTGGGTATAGAAAGTAATTTTTTTCTAAGAGTCCTTTACTCGAAATAAATTAAATTAAATTTATAACAGCCTTATTTCACTTATGGGTAGGGCTGCCAAAGTTTCTACCATTATGAGCCAGCGCCGCTAGATGTATAATAAATAATAATAATAAATAATGCTGGACAATTCACACAGCATTATCTAGCCCCATGGTAAGCAGAGCTTGTGTTATGGGTACTAGATAACTGATATACATAATACAATACATTACATAGATAGATATTTTTTATTATACATAGAAAACGACCAGAACACTAAGAATATTCAATGTATAATTAAATATTCTTTTTATTCTGACTTGCTACTATATACATTAGTCTTTACACACCTTACCGTCTATTATATACCTATACAATTGCTACGTGTATATACAAAGGTTGCCTGGAAGAAATCGCTCTTAGCGATAAGCTAAGTAGTCTAGCGATAAGACTGCCAATTATGCATCTGTATATTTATTTGTTTGTTCTTTACTGTTATTTTCTCTGTCTTGATTTGCATTACAGCGTATTTGTGTTGTATTATGTGTAGTATAGAGATGTCTTGTTTCGTTTCCAGTTTTCATCCTCCTGCAAAAGTCCCTCGGCATGACGAAGATTAGCCAAGGTTCCTCGTACGGCACCGAGGCCAAGTAGCTGCTACCTACCACAGTATTTTACATAACTGCCGTATTCGGTAAAACACCCAATTATTGGCCCTAAGAGGGATTAACTAATGGAATTTTGTGTAACCATATTGACTTTATACTAAGCGCTCTAGAAATTATGTAATAATGTTATCATAATGCCAAAAAGGTAAGAGAGTTAATATATTTATAATTTTGTTTCAAATGGATTGACTATCTTTGGATATTGGTACAATCAGTTCCTTACAAAAACTATGAAGTCAGGAAAAACTATTGCATATTGTATTATTTCCATCACCTTGTATAAAATGTATCATTCACAAAAATGCCCAATGCCGTTTGGTGAAGGGCCAGCCATTGGGTGTTTTGCCCAACTATATTTTTGAATAAAATTACAACATGTAATTAGATTTTGTATGAAACAATTTGTTGTATGTAACTTTATGAATGTACTGTAATGTTAGTACAAGTATTAGATGTCAGACGAAATTGGTAGTAGTTGATTATTAGGTGTAAAGTTAGGGTAATTGTTGCGTGTACAGTGTTAACCAGTTGTGATTCTAATGATGATGCAAAATGAAGTAAACAGAACGTTTGGTATTTATCTATACTTAGAAACAAATGGACTATTTATGTAATTATCTTTTTGAAATATTAATAAATATTTATATAAACATAAAATTAGTAACACGTTACTAATTTTATATTTGTTAGTTGTTGTTTAGTTACTTTTAAAAATGACGTAAACTGTGTATCGTGTTATCTTCATAGTTTTATGGCTTGAGATAAACTCGTGGATAAATGAAAGAGCAATAAATCTATAGAGATAATTGTAATCATATTTAATTAGAGATTATTCTTGGTATGAGACGATCGATGGACAGATTAAACGTTAAATAAACCGCGATTATTTATATCTATTTCTTTCTGTGAGCTAATTGTCAAAGTCCGGTGGCTTGTTTATAATCTTGTCTCTTTATCTGGGTGCAAAGTGCGAGTTTTATCCAAAAATTAGTCGCAAAATAAGGGATTTTATATGTTGGATATGTGTGTCGGCCTCGTTGCTCCCGAACGGATGAACCGATTTTGATTATATTTATATGTTAGAGGTGGCGAGAGTTAGCCTTTCTAATGTTAAAGTTCAAAGTAAAATTTTCGGCCAGCTTTTATATTTTTTGTAGTTTGATTACATACAAATTGTAGTAATTCAGTAAGATAAAAACTCGCATCCATTCTTAATTAAAAGATAAATTACAATTGACTTGCAAGCACTTAAAAAGGTTTTGGCAGCAATATCCGTTCCTTATGTATGTTTTGCAACGGTTTAGCCTTGGGCAGGGATTTACTGCACTTTATATTGGATTTACTTTGCTGATGAATTGTGCTTTTCAAGAGGCTGACTAGTTTTCCTATATAACTACCATTTGAATGCTTGCACACCTTTTCGCATACAAGACTTCTGAACTCAGAAACTGCTGTGTAGATTGTAAAATAACTATTTTGGTTTGTATACTGACCCGCTTATTCATAAAATCTTAGGACATTGTTAATTCTCACTGTCTTCTTCTATTGATATGGGTCAGAGTAAGAAATAACACAGCAGCTGTTTTAAGTTATGAGAGGCAGTAGACCATTGTGAATAAGGGGGTGAATACATACGTTTTATAAAAACAACAACAAAGGAATAGTTTTAAAGTGTAAATAATACGAACTGTTATGTTTAAAGAGTAGTGAGCAAGTGCACAAAATTGAAGTATAGCACAAATGATGACTATTGCATGTAAGTTATTTTGATATCGGCTTTGTTCCAAGCTACTGTTTCTAAATTGTGATTGATTACTTTTTATATCAATATTTCTTGTTACTGTATTATATTAAAAGTTTTGTAAGAAACCTCCCGCAATTCCAATATATTTTTTGTACCGAGTGTACCTATTTGATTATAGAAATATTTGTATCCGAACTTGTTACGAAAATAGTGGTGTCGATTTGTTTGTCAAAGGTGTAAAATTTGTATAAAATATAGTTTTGCTATCCTTTTCTAAATGATGGTGAGAGACAGAGAGAATATAGACTAAATGGTAAAATAGCCGAATCGCTAAATAACGAAACCACAATCAAATTAATCTGAAGAGCCGAAGTTCATTGGAGGTACTTCACACAAAACAAAAAAAAAACGATTACTTCTCTCACATTTAAGCTACCATAACTCGAGAAGTTATTACAAAACTCACCCAGATATTGTCCATTTTGACACTATGATTTTTAGACATGTCCTGACTAATTATTCTATAACTGATGGATGTATTGTATTGTCATGTACTATTTTTATCGACACTTTACATACCTACTGCAAGTAATTTTTTTGTCATTTCCTCATTTATGAACCGTAGATAGTAAATTACCGATTTTTAAATTTACCCTTAACTCAAAAACGTTGCTTATAAGGAACTTCTTACTCATGTAGTTCCTGTTGGTGTTTCTTAAATCAATGCTAGCAGTGTTTTTTGTTTTGTTGAAACACTGCTCTGCTCAGCAATTGTTTAAAATAGGTAACATTTCTAAGTAAGCGGGGTAGTTATTGTTAGTCAAAACAGCAGAAATTAGATATAGTTAAGATAAAAAATATTGCCCCAATAAAATTTGTGGTTCTATCACTTCTGTTTTCTATTTAGAGCCTTATTCATAATACATTTAAAGGACTTTTTTAACTCTAACAAGTAGTTGTAAAGTTTCGCGCGAAGGAAGAAGCCAAGGCATTACGGCCATAACTAAACGAACAAATTACTGAATTATGAATAAGGTTTATATATTACTGTTTTATTAATTATCTTCAGTTAATAAAACTAGGTAATTTTCTAAGAACTTTCTCAGACTGCGTTTATAAGAATGTTATAAATAAACCGAGACGCTATTTTCTTAGAACCGTTGTAAATGAACCGACAATTTATTTAATAAAACTTTACTGACAAATCTGAAGTGTTTTTTTTTTTCTACTCTCAGGACTTATATCCAGGTCTATACCGCACGCCACAACAATATGCATTAAAATGTGAACTTATACCATCATTTATAGTTCGCGTCATGTAAAAAGAACGCTGGCTGTCAAGCTGCGCAGTATAGGTGTCCATGTCACGTTTCTTGTCAAAATACCATCGCGAACAAAGTTTACTAAATGGTTTTACATACATAGAAAAGTGAAGAAAGGATTTATGACGTATATTGTTTTATGAAGAGAGAGGCAGATAATAATGCTGTTGATAATTTAAAACGCGTCCTCATCTGGTTTTCACGTCACCCAAGACTACTTAATGGATGTAGTTGCTACATTACATTATTTTTTTTGAATCGAACATGTTTTTAATTTTATCTAATATTATTTTCCAATAACCAATACCAAGCCGCGAGCGAAATATTAGTTTAAAATAGGCTTAGCATATTGGCATTGTACTAGTACTATGGTGCGCGAGTGTACCCAAGCGCGAACACATCCCTTCCACTTTCTTCCAGTGTTCTTTTTACGTGACGCGACCTATAACTAGGTACATTTTACTGTGACATTGCTTACCGTAAGCTTCAAGCGAGTGGCCAAAGCGCTGTCTGCGTTTTTATGCTCCAAATATATAAAATTGTTTTTATTAAAACTCCTTCGAAACGGCTTGACGAATTTTTATGGAATTTTTTGTGTATATTCATTAGGTCTGAGAATAAGATGTAAATTATTTTTCATACCCTTATATTTTCCATTTTTCCACGCGGGCGAAGCCGCGGGGCACAGCTAGTTATATATAAAATGTATCCAAATACTAATTTAAGACCATATTTGAATGCGCATTTTTGTGCTGAGCAGTGGTGCCGCCCGCGCCGTCCACATCTGCGAAAACCTTCAAATGTTATCTATTTTTGAGGAAATCAAACAACATGTGGTATTTGCATTATCCACTGGATAATCAGAAGTTTATTTCTCTGACCGTTCACATTAGATAGTGAATCTACATTATGAACATCATAGGCATTATAATACATAATCGTAAAACAAGAAGGCATGTTGTACAGAGGACTATTTACTAAAGCTAAGGAATATTTACAAGCACTATACAGCTGCTTTACAATAATTGGTTATACTACTATTTCCAAGAAAAAATATACATATCATAGCATTTTCTTTAAAGAACAAAGTTAAGTTTCAGGTTCTGCCTAGACAAAAATAATTAGGGAAAGCGTTTTGTTTTAACACTTTGACTGCGGGATCTTTTTAGACGACTGCGATCTTTTTTTAACCTAAAAAATTCGTGCTGCCGCTCTAAACAGCGGTTGTGTTGCGCCGCACATGCGTTTCGTTCGAAAAGTTCGGCTGTGCTGAGTCACACAGATCTGTATTTTCTCAGCCGCTGCGCTAGTGTGGATTTACGCATATTAGTCACTTGTAGAAAACACATACCGTGTGATTACAGCAGTCAAAGTGTTAATTACTTTAGAAATCGGATTTAAACTAGCCTAGAGAAGCTAAGCTGCAACATATTATGATTAAACAAAAAAGCCAAGATTCGAACTATAGCTTCTACCAGATTTTCGGAATTCCTTTATATTGATAAATAAACTACGTACCCACTGATTGTGCTCTCAAAGGTCATCTACTCATAGGAATTACATACATAGAATTAATATATCAGTTTGTTCAAATAGCACAATCATATAATCATATATTATATATCAATCTATCTACTTGCCCTCCATGTGCCATAGACATAGGACACCATGTATAACAAAATCTGTTCAGTTTGCACTGAAAGCAAGCCAAAGAAGTAGAATTACTTTTGAATAAATAGGAAGTCAAAATTCAGAAAACACTAATGCTACAAGAATACAAACGATAACAAGGTTTTTTGATACCTACTGGTAAGAATGTATATTTTTACGTCATATAGGTTTGAGACTCAACTTGTTAGGATATAATTTAACTCATATGATACATAGATTCAGAACTTATTGACAATCACATAACATCAAAGCTTGGTCAGACAGCTCCAAATATTCAATCATATTTATAACTATCCACAATATAGTTAACCATCGGATATCAAGAAACATAGTACCTCCTCTTTTAAGTGTGTTAAAAACGCCACTTTTTAATGTAACCATCCAGTTTTGGCATACAGAGGAACACAAGTATGGTGGTACGAAGGATAGTTATTTTCCTCGTTATAAACAATCATTTGATTATCAAGTGTGAATGGCTCATTAGGGGAGGCTATGTCCAGCAGTGGACTACTATAGGCTGATGATGATGATGAATGGATATGTGGGCATGTGTGACCAGAGCTTGATTACAATTAATTTGTTGTTATTACTTAGCTGCACATAGCCACATCATTATGTTGTGGTAGTAAGTAAAAAAATATAATTGATGTAAATCTAATAAGTACTAATAACTTATTTACATATATATCATATTTTATATTATACAAAGGCTGATTTTTTGGTTATTAATAAATCGCAATTAGCAGGATGCAACAGTGACATAAATACTGAAGAAAAATATACTTTTCAAGTCGCTGCTTATGTATTTATATTTATATAATTTACATAAATCTTTAACAATTCATTACTTATAATATATTAAAGATATATTTGAAGGCCATGTGTGTGCGGTTTTGGCTTTAGTTGTATTATTTCTAGGCGCTCATTTCACTTTAGAATATATATTATTTCTTTTCTTTAGAACATTCCAATGGTTCATGAAACTGAACTTAAATAAACTTTTAATACCCAATCAAATTCTAAATAGACCTCTAACAATAAAGTCAGCCATGAGTTTTAATACTTTTAATTAATAATTTAAAAAGTAATTTTCAGATTGTTTAGCTCCCACTTAATGATACATTTCAATTCTAACAGAACCACGAAAGCTAAAACAAATTACATGAAGTTGACAACAGTACATAATGTCGAGTCTGTATATACTAATGAGCTTTTAAAAATACTGGATCTAGTTTTTTTCTATTATATCATTATTCATATTATAACATTTCGATAAAAGCTTTTCTTACTTTAAAGCTGATATTATTATATAAGTAGTAACTTTTCATTTAGATCAGTTTCGAAGCATCAATATAAGTTATTTTGTCTTATTTAACCTTTCAATATTATAACAGATTTGAAAACGTTTTGAGTCCCGGCAAATACCGTTTGAATTTAACTAATTCTTATACCTACAAATAATACTTATCTCATTTTGTGATGTAACGTATTAGATCTATGATTTTGTTACCAACATTTATTTCAACTGGCCATCACGCTAACTTGCAATACATGGTCGTGATTACAATAATGTTTATCCAAAATCATATTAAACTAGTCATCGATTTTGAAAAAGTGGAAAGACAATGTATTCAAGCTATTTTCAGATCATTAGCTCGAAATGGAAATATAAAAAAAGTTAATCAAACACCTAAACAAAAGTAGGATGTAATTTGATTATATATTTTATTAAATAAAAAGCCACCCCAAACACACTACATTCGCAACTAAATAACTCCATCCATAAACGAGCATCGCTACATTTGTAAAGCTTATAATAATTAAAATCACATATTTGAATATCTTTGGATAGAACCAAAATTAAAAATAGCGTACAAAAATACAAAAAATATACAAGAATGTCGAACAATAGAGGAAAGGCGTGGAATAACCGTACCGCGTGAGTCGTACGTTAGTAACCTCGGCTCGCGACACACAGACTAGACCGACACATACAGTACGGTGGTAAAATGCGATCACTATCTACTATATAATCAATCATTGATACTTTGCTACAATTCCGTGGAGGTAAAGTCCAGATTGTTGTTGAGATTCCGTCACAGCAGATCTTGGACGTGCGAGGTATCAAGATTTGTGATGAGAGTTTTGAGGAAGGTCATTTCCTTACGCGCGTTTTCTAGAATGACCCGCGGGTCGGACGACGTACAGCGCAGGCAGTTGGGCGCAAACACCATCGCGAGGTTCGCAGAGTCCATCTTTGTAGCAAGCACCACTTCTGGTGCCGTGAATTGTTGCAGGAAGCTTATTAAGTATGTTAGTACCTGGAATTAAATAATAACTTGATGATACTTATAATTATTGATGGCATTATCGAGGTTTGGAAGCGATAAAATGAAACAAATTTTAAGAAACACCTCTCATCTTACAAAACAGGCCCGTTGGGGAATATATAGCCTCACAAAAATACATGACAAACTGACTTTTCCTGAATACTAGCTCCCATCTAGAACAAAGATATGACCGGGTACGGCGCGTCCGGGATGAGGGGAGAGTATAGTACTAACCAGCCGGTTGATAGGGGGCAGGCGTTGCAGCGCGCGCGCACAGGCCGCGAAGTCTCCGCCCCCCGCCACGCAGGCCGGGTACAGCGCGTCCGGGATGAGGGGAGAGTACAGCTCGCGGTACCATAGCTTTAGCAGGCTGGCTGGTGCGTGTGCGTCTAAACATACAATAACATGGTAAAAGTCGTACAATATCACGCTAGAAATCGTCAACTCATGATGTCTTGGCAAGGTGAAGCACTAGAACGAAACCCACGAAGGCGTCGCACCGGTTGATAGTTTGCGTTGCGTTGGTGGAGCTGATTTTGACTGTTTTAATATGAAGTAGTTAATAAGATTGGAATAAATCAATCACTATCAAGGGCGACGAATCTTCATTGGCCCTTTTGTGACATTCTAATAAAAAAATCTACATAAACTCACCAGTCAAAGTGGAGGCATCAGGCAGTTCCCAGTTATCTATCTTCGCCTTGAGTGCGTTGACCTCGTCCACATCGGCCGAGACTCGGAATATCCCCTCGGTTTCCTTGCCATTCAACGCGAGTATTTGCTGCGACAGCGCTACTTGCACCCACGGCAGCTGTCGGTTCGGAAACCGTTCCTTCTGTAGCGTCATCACCTCGGATAATGTGTTGCCGAACATTGACTGACGGAATATTTGTATCTGTTGAAATACGGTCAGAATAATGCGATAGTTTGGATGTTTAGATATTTGTAAATAGCCAAAAGCGCTGAACGAATCGCGCTGAAAATTTACATAGATGTAGGCCTGAACCCGTTTTAGCATACTACTTATATCTAAAAAAACTACGACGTTTTGAAAAAATATCACCACTAAGGCTTTTTAGGCGAAGACGCAGCAATAGCTTATTGAATAAGTTATTTTTCGGTCTGCGCCAATATTAGTGCGTCATTTATGATCGCAGAATAGGCTTAGACCTGGCTCGGTTTGGTCGACATGACACGACATGAGCTTTACACCCGTTTGTCTATTTAACAGCCTTTTCTGACCGGCTAAAGAATACAGCGTGGATACAGAAAATTATTGGGATAAATGTGGTAAATTGATTTTTGAAAATTATCACGATGTAATGGCACTTCAGTATTTTTCAATTCTTATGTTTGATTCTGTGCCATAGTTAGATTCTTCAACTCACCCTAGCTTGATCGATATCTTCCGTGGTAGGTTTCTTCGGCTGTCGCTTGCCTCCAATGCCGATTCTCTCTAACCGCTTACAAGCCACCCCCGCGTAATGAGACACTTGCACGTGGATAGGCCATCTGCCGACCTGGGAAGGAATCATTATTATTTATGTCCAACGACCGGCCTAAGTGTGAGAATATAATAATAATAAGTAAATAATGTTGAACAAGAATAGGCTCGACTTCGATGAATGAAAGAACGACATGAAGTGACTCGATTTCCTATAAAAGTAGTTGCTCTGGTCCGCCTGTGCAGACAGTTTTGCCCAAAAAATATCGAAGAAGATATAGATTTATGACTAAACAAGTTTTTTTTGGATTTAGGCACCTATTTGAAGTAGGAAAGTTGTCAGAGTGTTATCAGCGGTTTATCGCTGTCTGGTCGGAGACTCAGAAGGAGCAGAGAACAGACTCAGAGAAAAGAGCTTTTGAAAGAAAAAATCGTTTGGATTTCTTGGAAAGACAATTTTAGAATTAGTATTTCTATATAATAAAAACGTAAATTGTCTGCCTACCTGATGATTTGCAGATATTAGTTCACAATTAGACATTAGTTAGGTATAATAAAAAAATATCTATCTATGTAATGTATCGTATTAAGTATATCAGTCATCTAGTACCCACTTGGGACTAGATGATGCTGTGTGGATTTTCCAGCATTATTAATTAATTTACCTCTGGGAAGGCATCAGCGAAGGCCGGGTCGCGGTGCCGGTTCACATAGTTGGTGAGCGCTGGTTGGAAGGCCGGCGACGGAGGCACGAACGCGAGGCATACTGCGAGGAGTTCCCACCCGCGGAGTAGGGAGTCTCGGAGAGGGTTCTCTGTGGTCTGTCTGCATAGTTGGACGTACAACTCGTCTTGTAGCCTGGGGGGACATTCAAGGAGTTACATTATTTTTTAGGACTATATTCTGGTCCCGGAGCCAGTGACAGATTTTCATGACTAGTCCCTCCCAAGCAAAACTTCGTAAAATGCATTAGGGATCAATATTATGAATAGTTGTCAGCTGCGTGCGACTCCGTGGGTGGATTGGGCAGTGGCAGCGATGACGACATTATTATCATGGAATAAGGTTCAAATCAGAATTCTGGAACATGGGATTTTTAATTTTTGATTTGAACCTTATTCCATATGAGGAAATAATTGAGGCCTTCTTCAGGAGGCCTATGATGATGCTAGGTAGAGGTCTTACTTCTGATTGGCCGCTGTGGCATGCAGCATGTCCTGCGCGACGGAGTTGAGCGTCATCCCGGGGCGCGCCTTGCGGTCGCCCATGTAGATCTGCACCAGTCGGAACAGGTCTATGGCGGCCTTCTTGTGGGCCTTGTCCCAGTCCGCGCCCACCATCGGCGCGGAGATGCCGGAGCCCGTCCATGAGAGCATGTCGCGGACTGATGCCTGGAAAGTATACCACGATTTTAAAATCTAAGATCATGATATTAAAGTTTTGTTGGCACATTCAGTTGCTTGGTAAATTGATTGACAATAATAAACATTCATTTCTGAAGGTCTTGTTTATCACTTATTGGAAAAATAATATTGTGTTTAAAACCTATTTCTCCATTTGGTTCAGCTCCTCGCTCTAGGCTATATCTTTTTATATCTTATTTACAGTTCAGATGAAACGATTTCTATAAAAGTAAAAGCAAACATTTAGAACTAGAAATAAGTATTTTATACAAATAAAAGAAATTAAAAATTCATCTGGGAATGACATTTTTATATAAGTATTGGTTAAATGAAATAATAATTGTTTTGGATAGGAATAAGTTTTCAATATAATAAAACATAATAATTTATCAGTCGCATTTCCAGCACTTACCTTCCTCCTGAATATGCCCTTGTTGAAGTTGAGATGGTCCTTGGCAAAGTTCTCTATGTCTTGCTCAGGCACGGGGCGCGGCGCGGCGTGCGAGCGGACCGGCGAGTACAGCGCGGGCGCGCCCGACGGCGGCGGCGGCGACGTGCCGTGACCGCCGAGCGAACCAGTCTGTAAACAACAACACACTTTACACTACTAGGAGGTAGAAGGGTACGGCTGCGCGTATACCCTCAGATTTATTCCTTTCAAAAAGGCTGCTGTTACAGTTTTTGAGAGAGAATCCTTGATATGTTTATGAAGATTACGAAGTAATCTAACTAAACTAAAGAGCTTTCGTTTTCACTACTCGGCAAAGAAAGCTTTCATTATCTATTCTTATAACGTAGTCCACACTTAGCGCTTGGATAGTTGATCATAGTCAATATTTACCCGTTGTCATGGGGGGTCTATGCCCATAATCCCCACGCTGGGCATGGGGGTTGGGGATCGCAGTTCGTAGTTTGGGTTTTTCTTTAGGGGGCGCTGCTGCCCGCCCCCCGGTTTATGTCCCTTATGCTCGAATACGCAACTTATATTTGAGCATGTCTCAAGTCGCGATTTTTTTTTACAGTTTTTAATGAAAATATGTCATAAATTGACTCACTTGACACGTGCCTGAACCTAAGTTGCGTTTGAGTATTTAGGGGTTAGTAACCTTGTACCTATGTCCAGCAGTGGACTGCTATAGGCTGATGATGATGATGATGAACCTTGTACGACACCCACGATGATGAATATTTACCCGGTGTATATGCTGGTCGCGGTCCGCATCGAACCCCACAAAGGTGTTGTAGTAAGCAACACCATGGTTCATGTACTCGACGTCGTGGTCTCTATGCGCGTACGCATGCGGCAGGTAGACGCCGGAGCCGTCGTCGTCGTCCGGCGTGCGCGCGCCGCCGTCCGACGACTCGTTGTCCGGCTCGTGTCCGGACAGGGAGCGGGACGACCCGGAGCGGGAGTGGGAGGAGCCGCTCTCACCGTCAGAACCCGACCCGCCGTAGCGACGATCTGTTGATAATGGATGTTTCTTTAATATTGTTGTCATGGTTGTCTGTCTGGTAGAGATCTCTTGAGCGATAAGACTGCCAATTAAATAATTTTTAGTTTTACATGTACATACTTTCCTAGATAAAAAAGTGCAATTTGAGTCCTGTACATCTGGCCAATACCAAGTACTTACAAAATGTCTACTTACTCTACACTAGTAATAGTTTGGCATGCTGTATGATACTCACTGGGCAGTTTGGCAAGCAGTTTAATCCTCACTAGGAGAATTTTTGACATGCCGTATGATACTTACTAGAAGACAGTTTGGCATGCCGTATAATACTCACTGGACAGTTTGGCCTGCTGTATGATGTAGTCCTGTAAAGGCAGTAGATGCTGCATGCCTCGCAGGTCCCAGTTGCAGTAGAGAGGAGATCCCTCTTCGTCCTCCTCGTCTCCTTCTATTGGCTCTTCCATTTCCACCGGCTTCTTGTGTCCTGGAGTATAAACCATTTATAATAAGTTGGAAAAGCCTTGAAGAAAAATTTTGCTTTTACTATTGTTAAATTTTATTAGTAATAGCTTTAAAAAAAATTGCAATAACAAAAATATTTGAACATCGACGTATATTCTACATCAGTTTCGGAGCTACTATGCCACAAACAGATACGTCTTATAACGTCCTTTACGTTATAACGTATCCTTTGGTTCAGAGATGAATCAAAGTTAAAATTCAAATTCCTTTTTTTCTTTAGGCTAACAAAAAAATCAGCTTTTTTATATTAGCCTTATTCGTCCCAGTGCTGGGTAAGGCCAAAAAAAGCACCTGAGCACTATAAACGATTAAGTATATCAAATAAGTAATAAGGTGTATCTAATTTTCTGTTTACTTAAACATTTTGGTTAAGGTAAGAAAGTCAGCTTTCATTAGCGAATCTCTAGGATACTCAGTACTTACGTCTTGATTTAGTGCGGTCTTTGGGTACGGCAGCTCTTTCTAGCCTCTGGTTGTGCTTCTGGACGTTAGGCTCCGTCAGCGGCGGCTCCAGGCTCACGCATTTCATCTTGTAGTTTACTGCAAATAAACATTTGTGCTTATGATATCACCACATAGTATAAAACAAAGTCTGAAAGATCTTAAAACTACGGAACGGATTTTGATGCGGTTTTTTTAATAGGTAAAGTGATTCAGTGATTATAAACCATTTGACACACAGTCAGTGCGAAGCCGCGGGGCGCAGCTAGTATTATTATATAAAACATATGCCATAATTCTCTTTTAAATTAAAAAAAAAGACATGCGAACGAGCGTAACGGAATGATGGACTGATAGTCATGTAGTACCCATACTTAATACAATAGATTACATAGATAGATATTTTTTATTACACATAGATAACAACCAGAACACCCGGAACAAATGTCTGCCGTCTCCCGAGAGGCGGGAATCGAACCCGCAATCTCCTGTGTCGCAGGCGAACCTTCGCCCACCGCGCCACAGAGTTCGTCGTCGTTACAAGTTAGGTACATCTCCAGGGTAAGGGACTCACAAAGTCCCTACAAAGGTACTTACCAGCGGCCACATTATCCTGTTCGTTGGCGGAGGAGAGCCGCATGAAGTTGTGCGGCTCGTGCGGCGCGCGCTGCTTGCTGCTGCTGCTCGACACCGCGGAGGACTTACTGCTAGAGTACCTCTCCGGTTCCGCTTGCTGTCGTCTGAAATAATTATACCACTTATTAGGGCTGGTTTATAGAAGCCTCGGAAAAACTAACAAGAATACTGCAAGGCTACCACGCTATAGCTATCTCGTGAATAACTCGTGAAAAGGTGTTATTCACGCTAGAATGCGCTTTTACACGCGTTATTCACTAAAATTAGCGTAATAACGCTGATAACGCGTTACGTTATGTGTTAAATGGCCTTACTGATTTTTTAAAAATATAGCTAAGATAACTAACGATCAAGTCAAGTCAAGATCAAGCTCTATTCTATCCTCGTCTATAGTACAACCCACCTAGTGAAGTCTCTCGTAGCTTGCCAGTTGTGTGCGTTATGCCTCAGGTCAAGGCTGGTCTGTCGGAATGGTTTATCTGCACTGTACACGGCTTGCTTATCCGGGTATCTGTCTATGCGTTCTAATTCTGATATACGGTCCTTGTCCAGATGTCTGTGGGTAAAGACAAAATTAAGTAAGTTTAACGAATAAATAAATGTTATGCTATGCAGGTTGCGATTCCACCAGATATGTTCAATATAGATAAGGGTGTGTTGCACTCAACCAATCAGATCACTCTGAATGACCATTGGCTGAGTTAAACACATTTAACAGTTAGCTACTTATACATTTATGGTGGAAAACGCATCCTTAGACACATTGCTGGAAATCATCATTAGCCTGTTTTAGTCCACTGCTGGAAATAGGCCTCCCGCGCCACAGCGCGGGAGGCCTATTTCTTCAACCCCTGTCCCCAATCCCCTGTCTTCAACTTGCCGCATCCAGCGTCTTTCGCAGGTTATCATCTCACCTAACCGGAGGGCGTCCTACACTTCGTTTGCCGAGACGCGGTCTCCACTCAAGAACACGTTTACCCCAACGGTTGTCGGTTCTTCCGGTTTATCTTTCTGCCGGAGGGGAAACTTTACCAAAATTGTTTTAATTTCGACCTTATAATCATACTAATTAAATAAAATAATATTTTTGTCTTATTTTATTGAACATTGTTTTAGCGTTCTTTAATTTGATTTACAGTGATAGTATTTTTTTTATTTTACAAAAAGTAAATCCTTTATTGGCCTTCTGTTTAGTGATTAAGTATGTCAATTTTATTACTATACCCAAAAAATGGGGTTGCCCTTGGAAACTACATAATTTAATTAATATGATGTAATGTTTGGAGTTAAAAAGGCTATAATATAGTATTATTTGTGTAAATTTTAGTTCTGAAGGGCTGTGGATATTGTTTTATAAATAAATAAATACTGACCGGTCTGAATATCGTTCCCTGGCGTGCCTGGATAGATGCGGGCGCTCCAAACTGTGCATGACTCGGCCAGCGCCCTGCGCGTCCGCGGCGAGGGATATCGACGACACGAGCGACGGTCGCGCTGCATTGGCCTGCAAGAACACAAATAATCCTCATCAGCTCATAAACTAAATGGCTGAACGTGCACCACAACAACGATATAATTGCTGATAGCGATCACACTTTATTTTGATGTCGTCCGCTATGACAACATATCAAATGGTTCACATATGATTTGTATAATAGTGATTATAGCCCTCGTGTCTGAATACAAATTACCAGTTGTCAGGTAGGTTTTGTTCAAGCTGAGATAACATACACTATGGTTGAGGTAAGTTAGTACTCACTTGCAGGAAGGGGGTGGGTTGTGGCTTGTGCTGCGGACTGGCCGGGCTCTGCGGGGAGCCGGACTCGGCCGAGGAACCCGCGGAAGGCTGCGCCAGCTGGAAACGTTGCAACTATTACTTTTAAGGCTGACCAGGTATTAGCTAAGGTAAAAAGGACTGTGGATTTTGTTAAATAACTAATATCAGCCAATAGACTGGAAATAGGCCTTCCCTGAAGAACGCCACATGGACGATTTCTGCGCTACCCGCGTCCAGTGATTTCCTGCGACGCCATTGGCTATTATCGCTTGGTTACATCGTTAATAAGATAGTAGCTAGTGTGCACTAAGTCATACAGCTAGTTTTAATTTTATTCAGCACATTTCACTACAGGCAAAAGATAAGAAGTAGGCAAGAATCTATTTTTAGATTTTTGTGTAACTGACTACAGAGCAATATTTAACAGAATGGAAGAAAGCTACTTACTAGGACATAGGTAGGCTAGGCATTGCATAGTTGACTAAACGAAGCCTGGTATATTAATAAAATGTTATTGTATGACTTATACAAACCTTACGTCGAGTCAGTGGCGTACTTTCAACGGACTTGAAGTACTTCTCGTGCATTGAGTCGTCCGAGGCGTCTTTCCGCGGTGATATGAAGCTGCCGCTACGATTCAAACCTGAAATACGTTAATTTATAAATTATATTTTTAAATGACCCTGTGCCAGTGGGTTCCTCCATGTTTTTCCTAGATAAAAACGTTTGTTACTATAATAAAATAATTACATAGATATATCTATCACAATTTTAATCCGATTCAGTCAGTAGTTTTGGCGTGAAGAAGAAACAAACATTCAAATATTTATCCTTAAGTGTGATGTGATGATTCATACATATTTTTCTGTATAAAAATCCTTGAATTCCATTCCAGGTTTATATAGTTCCTACCCAATGGAACATCTACTGTCTTAGTTTATACAAGAATTACGTTTCTAATTTTACTTTATTTTTTATGATTATTTAGTTTTTAACGTCGTACGTCATAGGGTAATGAGAGTTACTGTACCAGCAAGGCTACCACACTATTTAACACATAACTTAACGCGCGTTATCAGCGTTATTACGCTAATTTTAGCGTGAATAACGCGTGTAAAGGCGCATTTCAGGTCGGTACATATCTGACGGGAAATGCGTCGAGCGTATCATCGGTCGCGTCTAATCAATCAAATTAGACCTGCAACATTATGCGTCTAGTCACTTCGAACGGCCTGTACACAAACAATCTCTTCTGAAGTTACGCCTAGTCTGAATGCATCATACAAAATACACGTTTCGCGACACGTTACGTCGCCCGACAATGCGTTGATGGAAACGTAACAGACGCTGTACGGTCGACGCACTAACGCATCATCGGTTATATATTTTTCTGTTTTGGCGTGACGCGACCGATACTACGCAACGCATTATCCGTCATATATGAATTAACCGTTAACGTGAATAACACGTGTCCTTGTCCTTGTAATCGCGGTAAATTCGCCTTTACACACGTATACGCGATAACGTGCGTTACGTTATGTGTTAAATAGCGTGGTAGCCTAGCTACAGCAGGTGTGGTGCTCGTCGTACCAGAATGCGGCGACCACTTGTCGGGCTCATGCGCGTGCGCGGCGCTGCTCCGCTTGCGCAGCTGCGGGGTCACGGCCGGCGCGCTGCACGCTACTGCATTCTGCTCCTGACACAAACAAAAACATGCTAATGTAACGACCTCTGTGGCGCGGTGGGCGAAGGTCCGCCTGCGACGCAGGTGGTTGCAGGTTCGATTCCCACCTGGGGACAAATGATTCCGGGGGCTCTGATCGTTATCTCTGTATAATAAAAATGTATTGTATTATGTATATCAGTCATGTAGTACCGATAACACAAGAACTGCTTAGCTTGGGGCTAGATGATGCTGTGTGGATTAGTGGATTGACCAGCATTATTTATTTATTTAATGTTGCTTTTGTAACATCGGTACTAACCTATTGCATATCAAATTGAGGAGGAGCGATCAAAACGAATCCCAACCAGCATGCCCAGCGTGGGGATTATGGCATTGCAAACCCAAAAGGGCTAGATGCTGTGTGGAGTCCTTCGGCGTCGCTGGCGGACCTTCGCCCACCGTGCCACATCGGTCGTCATAACATATAATAACATGCTAGGTGTAGTTACCTGCTTCCTCCTCTGTGCGCTGCTGATGCTGCTATCTGAAGATCTGCCTGAGTCCGTGTGCCGGCACAGCGGGGTGGTGCCATCCTCACTCATGCGGCCGCGGCGAGCGTCTGCGCTGTTCCTGTAACCACAGTAGATACACCTCAGTATACTGTGTTTATTGTACAGAACGGGACAGAATCTCGACAAAATGAAATGTACTAAAATTAAAACGATAGATATACTCTTTATTATACCACAGAACTGTATATTTGCTATTAATATTATATAACTTTGTAAGCCAAAGCTGTTTCAGCTGGTAAATCATCGTACGGGACGTTTTAGAATAAGCATACTAAAGTAAAGTAAAGAAAATTAAAAAATCATTTATTTCTTTAAAAAAAAAAAAGAGCTTTATTCCATATCAAGGTACAATTTTTAAACAATAATAATACAATTAATTTAATAATCATGACACACATTATGATTTAAGGATTAAATAGAAAATTACGTCAGGTGTCTTGTGTCATCCATGAGATAGATAAGTAGGTACGTTACTTCTTGAAATGGACCGCCTTTGGCGGTGTCTGCCTCCTCCAAGGATTTCTAGTAGTTTCTTTTGGTATCATAGAAAGTTTTATTCTCTTCTTTTTTGAGCGATTTCAGTGGGAGCATAGACTGGGCTTTTCTTTAGGCTTACAAAATAAGCACTTAGACATGTCATATTTTATATATAAATTATTATCAAATAAAAATATTTTACTGTTCACTTCAATTTTTTGTCCACTAGTGGAAGAAGTGAAAGGAAACCACTATCATATTCATCTCTTATATGTCTAATACATGGTTATTTGCCTATTTAAGTCTAAATATAATATGATACTAACTTAAAATAACCCGTTGACTGCAAATAAATTATTTAATTTGTTTGGAAAAGAAATACATAAATAAATACTAAGAATAAAGGAAGTATAAATGGGGGTCTTATCGCTGACAGCGATCTCTTCCATGCAACCTTAGGTTGGACGAACATGAAGGAACAATATAGACGGTGGCACTTTAATAAATAATTGGTAAAAAAGAAAACAAATACTCACACTACATAACATACATTACAACAATTATAAATCATAATAAACTTACATAGACAAGATAAGGCTATCAATCTTTTATATGGATAAATAATGCTGATGCAGCAGTTTTTTGAAGATAAGGAGCGATATGAACGATGTTACGTTAAAATTCAAATGTTATTATTTCTTTAGGCTTACAGATACGAACTTAGACAAGTCAAATTTAATATTATTAATTATTATCAAATAACATTATTTTAACGTTCACCAGTCAGTCTGGTGGTCGTCAACATTCGACTCAACGTTATTTACATTGTTGAATGTAGGCAGGAATCGAACTAGAGCTCTTTCTCCCGTTTTTGTCGTCGAGGAAAACTTTCCTCAAGTCATGTGCTGTCGATATGAGAGCCTTGCAGACTTCTCAAGAGCTGTTCGTTAGCCTGTTGGCTGTTCTAATATTCCTGGTTAACGTTCACTTCAATAGTTAGTATTATTTAAACAACAAAATTGAATTTTTATTGATTCATTAGAGCATCAACGCAATTTGCAGGCTACCGACTAGCTATCTTGGTTTGTAAAGGTACCAAACCTTTTTTTTTTTTTTTGATCGCGCGCGGAAAATGAAGACGGTGTTATAATAGGACGACTGAACAAACAATGCACTGACGACGACGCTTTAACGACCTTATGCCGCAGACATAACTAAAAGCGTTTTGCGATCAGCACAAGAATCATTATGTATCCTTTTATGGCTTTACTGCTGCATTGTTATGGAATTAATTCTTCAAATATAGCATCCAACAATAATACCTATAGGATACAAGATGCGAAGGGAGAGTCAACATTTTAGACCTTAACACTTTGACTGCGATTTTTTTTCGACGACTGCGATCTTTTTTTTAACCTAAAAAATTCATGCTGCCGCTCTACACAGCGGTTGTGTTGCGCCGCACACGCGTTTCGTTCGAAAAATATTACGGCTGTGCTGAGTCACACAGATCTGTATTTTCTCAGCCGCTGCGCTAGTGTGGATTTGTGGATTTACGCATATTAGTCACTTGTAGAAAACACATACCGTGTGATTTCAGCAGTCAAAGTGTTAACAAGTCACGTAATAGACTTGTTGCAATATCGACGTCAATTCAGCCCGTGGACACCTTTAACCTAAAACAAAATATAGACTTCCTCTTTTGCACAATCGGACCTGTTAGAGCCTTATTCAGTCTTTCGGCTATCTGGACACCTACCACTCCCTCTTGGTCCATAACAAGTATCCATCCCGTCAATGTTATGTGTAATGTTGTTTTTCTTTGCGATTTGACATTAGATCCTCACCTGTGGTGGTAATGAGAGCGTCTGGTTCGCACGGGGCTGGTCTGCGTGTTGGAGACATTCTTGGCATGGCCCGGGGACATCTTAGCGCTGCTTGCGCTTGCTATCGTACTGTTGCCGTTACTGCTAACAGGGTCAGCTGTCGTTACCTGGCATGGAGCAATACATTTTAGTATTCAGTTTAATTCAAAACTCAAATATTCTTTATTTCCGTATACACAATAGATGTCACTCAAAAAAATCATCTAATTCTTTAAATTAAAATAGACATAAAAATTGTGTTATTTTACGCTTCAAGCTGAAGACAGGGCGCTGTGGCGCTCATTAGGGGAGGCCTATGTCCAGCAGTGGACTAACATAGGCTGATGATGATGACGCTTCAACATATAGAATAAATAAAGTAAAGAAGTGATGAATTGAGCAAATATAAATCTAAACTCCAGCCAACCACACACAAGATACAGATCCTAGTACATCAGGAATTGGTAGGATTCTAAAACGCAGTACAACCCTGTATAAGACAGGACTGCATAAAATGTACACAAGAGTTTGGAAGTCCATACCCATCACCAAGCAATGGGTAAAATTGGGTTTACACAGACATTTGTAAAAATTTTTTAGGGTTCCGTACACAAAGGGTAAAACGGTACCCTCATTACGAAGACTCCGCTGTCTGTCCATCCGTCTCACCAGACTGATAGTTAGACAGTTGAAATTTTCACAGATAATGTATTTCTGTTGCCACTATAACAACGAATACTAAAAAACAGAATAAAACAATATTTAAGGTGTTATTTTTTACCCATACACAACAGACATTATTTTTTTGCCGTTTTTATAGATAAATGGTACCCTTCTCTGCGCGAGTCCACACTTGGTCGGTTTTTTAATAATTTATTATTTTCATATAGGAAACAGAGTAGCAGGCCACATGCAAATTACAGTAGAATCACTTCACTTACTTGATTAGTCCCTTGATTTGTCTGCGTGGAAGACTCTCTCCTCTTCTGCGGGTCCGTGTTTTGTTTCAGCGTCTGCAGTTTAGCGAGCGGGATGATGTCGCAGTCCGTCGGCCTGTGCCACACTGTGCTCTGGAAAATATTATCCAATATAATAAATATATCATTGTACCGAATATGGAGGAGTATATTATAGGCTAGTGTAGGGCGCCCTCCGACCAGGTGGAATGACGACCTGCCAAGGACTGCAGGCAGATTAACAGTAAAACAGTAAAATAATCTAATTTACAGCATAACATTTGACTTGTCTAAGTGCTTATTTTGTAAGCCTAAAAATAAAATAAAGAAATAAAAATATTTTGAATTGATGCAGCAAGCTAAAGACATGGCATATCGCTCATTAAGGAAGGCCTTATGTCCAGCAGTGGACTATTATAGATTGATGATGATGATATTATAGGCTGGTATTGGGCCTCCTTTTGCTCGTTGCGTTTTTAGAACCTGTCTGAAAATCAGCTGAGAGTATCCAGGGATCGTCTTTAGGTCGCGTGCGCAGGGGCGACGAGCGTGTTCTGGCGATCTCTAAGACATAAGCCATGTCGCATCGGCTTCGCTTTTTCACTACACAAGATTCGTCTCTTAGTGGCCAGATATTGTGTTCGTAACCTGTGGTCGAGTCTGATTGAATCACTTCAACAATCAGTCTATATCTACATTCGTCTGTATCTACACAGACTGGCTAAGTCGGCAGACTCACGCACGTGCTGGGACCCGCGTTGTATAACAACCTGCCGGATCAGGTGGTCACAGCACCTAGTCTGTCTTTCTTTAAACGAAGACTTAATCGTGGCTCGTCGAGAAGGCGTTCTACAGTATTGACTTTTTAATTCGTGAGGAAAATTAAATAATATCTTAAGTATTATTACTTAGTTACAATAAATTTATTATAATAATTATTATGTGACTTGTTATATTCGTTGTTAACAATAAATTTATTACTCTGATTATTATTCAATCAATCAATTTCGGGGTTTACATTTTTCCGCAGAATCCTGATGCTTTTTCAACAGTAAAATTAAGCCTATGATACCCGCTATGACATCAGCTATCTGCCTGTGAATGATCAAACGGATGGACTGATGATGTTCCTTTTACAATACAAAATACACTTCAATATCATTTATAGTTTAAATGAGAAAAAACTTACGTAATCGATTTCCACTCTCATATTTAATAATGACATACGAAGAGAAATGGGAAACATGGGCATATTGGGCATTTCTATTAATAAATAATAATAAACAACATTTTTTCTCCAAAGATTATGTAAAATGATGTTGATGAAGTTGATAAACAGGCGCAACCACAACAAATAACTGAGCAGGGTAAACATTCTAAAGCCAGAGGTTTTTTATAAATTCCATGTTACTAAATACACCTTGCATTGACTACCGTAACCCATCAACCTACACGTTTCCCATAAAATTGTTTTGAGGAACCTGCCCTTAATATTCAAATACAATTGTAAATATTGTTCACTAGCTGTTTCCCGCAGTTTCACGTGCGTTAAATTAAAATTTTACATTTCTTAATTTTAATATAGCCTATGTTCACCGCGGTTAGTGTAGCTCCCTAACGGTGAACGAATTTTTCAAATCGGTCCAGTAGTTTCGGAGCCTATTCAATACAAACAAACAAAAAATCAAACCTTTCCTCTTTATAATATTAGTAAAGACAAATAAATCATCTATATATCTTTACTCAGCAGTGAGTGATGTGAGGCTTTAAAGTGTTTAAACAATAGAATACATTACACTTGACAATACACAATAACAATGATAGGATACCTATTTTCTCACACCAAACCTATAATTTTAAAATTTTAAGTTGCAAAAAGCCTTAGCAGCGTTTTGTCTAATTTAAGAGTAATATTAAAAATTCCTGCGAAAGACTGCAGGTTGCTGGATGCGTCAAGCTGAAGACAGGGCGCTATGGCGCTCATTGAGGGAGGCCTATGTCCAGCAGCGGACTAACATAGGTTGATGATGATTAAAAACTCACCTGTGTAGATGCATTGTAGTAGTAAAACCTATGTGTGTTGATGTCAAATAGTTCCCACCATTGTGAGGAATCTGTCCGCTTCACTTTCACTCCCTGAAAAATATCGCATAACACTATAAACATTCAGTAAAAGCTATTTCAATGGTAAATGAAAGTATCTATCAGTTCCTAAAATTGTGAAATATTAGAAAATCTGAAACTCCACCATTATATATATTTCAGTTTTTTTCGCAAACTTTTGAACTTTTTCTGACATGAGTTTGACATAATGTAAGAACACTGAAAAATATGGCTTATTCGTCAACTCGCGGGCGTGAAAATCGAAATCACCCGCGAGTTGGACCTTCTAATTTTACCTATTTTTTATGTCGTCAACTCGCGTGCACATCATAAACGGGGCTTTGTACAGTCAGATGAATAAACGAAAACTGCCAAGACGACTATATTATTGTAGCGGAGTTCCTCATCCAAAGTAACAGGTTAACAGAAATATATCGGAGGGTGCGCAAGTGACCAAATTTGAACAAAAAAAATGACCATTTATCTATTTCTAAGATTCATTTACAATGCCTCTGGAATACCAGGAGAGTAGAAGTGTATTGGAAATAAAATAATATAATGAAGTAGGTACGCAAGTAGAATTCAAAATTTCAAATAGGAATAACAAAATCTAAACTGTTTAAGAAACATATAATGAGTATTGTTTTGGCACATTTTCCCAAAAAAAAAATATTATTTCCTAGGGACTTCGTTTTTTGTCGACAAATAGTCTTGCTATAAGATGCATCACTCACATTTATGTTATTG
Source organism: Eupithecia abbreviata (assembly GCA_943735965.1). Lineage (NCBI taxonomy): Eukaryota > Metazoa > Arthropoda > Insecta > Lepidoptera > Geometridae > Eupithecia > Eupithecia abbreviata. The sequence goes on along the minus strand of OX030979.1, from coordinate 1,268,993 downwards.
ATGATTTTTTTTATTTATTTACTTAGGTTTAAACAATTTACATAACATTTTATGTAAACCGGATTCGTGACTCATTGTTATATTATTGATTTGTGATATTCTTGATAATTATTAGGAAAATAAGCAGTTTTATATGTTGTTTTCTATTTTATCTAAATCTAAACCAAAAACCATATTGTTTTTTATTTTAAACTTTAATCGTATCGTGTCTTGCACATTTAAAGTAGGCACCTATATTAAATTTCTTAAAATAATCTAATTCTTAAAACGTTTTTGTAGATGACTGTACATAAATACGCCAGATTTCACAAACAAGCGAGATGACTACACAAAAAATAGGTAAAATCGAAAGGTGCTAACTCGCGGGTGCCCGCGAGTTTCAAGCGAGATGACGAATGAGCCAAAAATATCACATAAGACATTCAGTAAAAGCTATTTCTATGGTAAACAATAAAAGTAATCTATCAGTTAATAAGAGAGCTCAGGGTTACGGGTCAGTAATTAAATTTTTCTATTATGAATTTATGAAAGAAGCCAAATATATGTTTTAAAAAGTGTTTTTTGTGTTCTATTCTAATCTGATCAGTCCACTGACTATGAGCGAATTTAATGAGGGTGAAAGTCATTCAAGGAATTGGTCCAACAATCATTTCCCCATTGTAATCATGCGTCAAGATCTATGTGTTGTTATAGGAAAGCCAAAACATTTTATTAAATTCAACTTGATAGACCATAATAATCTTCCAGGATTTAAAAGCTATAACACCTTTAAGCCAATTCTTTTATGTTTTTTGTGTTATACATAGTCACCTACTTTTTTGTAATATCTTGTGTATTGTACAAAATCCAGTTCAATCTTCTGTTCTATGTGCTAAAGTAATCTGAATGGGTATTCAACATTCAATATGATTTCTATTTATATAATTGCTACTACCTATATTTGCCAGTATCCAATTCCTAAATAGCATGATGTGTTTCCACATAGGAGAAATTGTCATAAACTAAAGAAACTGGCTTGCTAGAAGTAAGTTCATATTATTTGCTTTGGTTTTTTGTGTCATATTATTAAATATATCTTTCTTATAGGGATCACTCTGGGAAAGGGGCATGCCTATGTAATATTATAATTAAACTAGGTATTTCAATTGTTTTATTTATTTTAAGATTTTACCAACCCTCTATGTATAATTATATTTTTGTGTGTCTACCAAATATGGATCCATGGATATCCGAGATTTTATTTTAATTTTTATTATTGCTTGTTATGTGTTTTGTGTACCTAAAATAATTAATAAACATGTGACCTGAAACTTCAGTGCAAGTGGATTTTTCACTTATTATGTACACAAGTTGTCTTAGCTGTAAATATCTCTTGCGACTTGTATTCTTGTTGCATAGCTATCTTTAGGCAAATTAGACTAAACTGAACCCATTATGTATTTGAGGATAGTCCAAACACAGAGAAATTAATATGTTTTTTCAATGCACATTCATAGAGTTATGAACCTTCTTTCCTTTATAACTGATAGTTTCATAATATTATCAAGAGCCCAATGATATAACTGAGATAGGTTCTAACAATATATACATAAGGTATTAGGTACTACAAAGTGGTTAGCTGGTTGAGAAGTAATTTGTTGTCTGGTGAACAGAAAGATCTAAGAGGTATTAGAAAGACAGGTATTGTTTAAAGTGAAATGCAAAGGGCACAGCAAAGCCCCCCCCAGGAAGTGGGTGGCCAACGATATGCCTAAATGGATAACGTTACCTCGGGAGGGTCCCAAACGCACTCTCCAGTGGTGAGGTTAGCATACATATGCTCCTTTGTCTTCGGCTCGATGATTTCCACCCATTCCACCCTAGAATAAAACATCGCGCACTTTAAAAACTCACTCCGGCGTTTTCTCGCCGCACCAACAAACCACGAATTCAGGGCGTGACATTAGCAATTTCCGCGTACATTATTGATTTTGCAACTTCAACAGACGGATATCGGAAGCGATTTGTCAACTAGATTCAACGAAGTAAGCCCAAGAAATTACCTCTCCGAAGACATTTTTGCTAATTATTGGTAACGTCTGCATAACACTGAAACACTTCCAACAAAAACTAAAAATATTTGACCTAAAATACAGATGTGGACAATCGGAAACCATCCATGTTGAATGTTTACTTCATTTTCATTGATGGGCATTTCGCTTTTCGCCCGCTTTGGTTGGTTGTTTTTTTTATGGAATGAGTGAGCGGTGCAGCTAGGGCTATAACTTAACATTCAGTGATATTTTTATATCTGTGACAAAATTCAGCCAATTAGAAAGCAAAAACTAGTGTCAGTGTCTAGTGTTCTTACGTATGTCAATGTCAAAGTCATGTCAGAATAAGTTCAAAAGTTGGCGAAAAAAATAGAAATTCTTGTAGTGGAGATTCAGATTTTGTAATAACTATTTCACAATTTTAGGAGTATTTTCCGTCTTGTTTTTATACATAATCTGATTTGTCTTCAGTAAGTACAACTCTTACATCAATAATTTTATCAGTTTATAGAAACCACAATCAATGTTGCGGACACTGACTGCTAACCTTATAAAATGCCGGCGGCTCGATATTGCTGATTCACTTACTGCTAAAAATTGCTATAGACACTCGTCTGGTGACAATCTGGTTATAACTCCAAAAAAAGTTAAGGGTCAGTAATAGATTTACAAAATTAGATACATCTATCCATACAATTTGCTAACAAAGTAAATATTAAATCTCCATTGGTACCTACTACCAAAAGTGATACCTACTTTCTTTGGCTGAGTGTAAAAGATGACAAAAATTATCTACAATGTTTTAGTGAATAATTTTATACTATTTCATTTGCAGCCATGTCTATTGATAAATCAAACTTCTTGCTGCCAAACAATCAAAAGTTTGTTGAGCTGGACAGTTCCCAAGCATTCAATAATCTCACATACAAAGAAAAATTGTATGCTCATTATCTCAGCCAGGTATGTTATTTATTTTTAATAAGTTTTCTGCAAGCTCCTAGCAATATAACCAACACAACAAAATATGCTGGTAAATCATCACATGGGACAAAACACTAATGTTATACCTAACTGTGAAAGTTTGGCTTTCTATTACAACTTCACGCCAAATCAACTAATCAGATGGAGCTGAAATTTAACATAGTACATCTATGTAAAATTTCAGTTCCAGACCAGGAACACCTTTAATTCCAGAAGAATGTGTTCAAAGCCGTACAAGCTGATTTTAATATATAATAAATAATCATTATCATCATCATTAGCCTATAGCAGTCCACTGTTGAACATAGGCCTCTCCCAATAAGTGCCATAGTGCCCTGTCTTCAGCTGGCCGCATCCAGCATCTACCTGCAGTCTTTCACAGTTCATCATCCCACCTGGTCGGTGGGCGTCCTGCACTATGTTTACCGTTAAAAAAATAAAAAAGTATACAAACTCTTAACACTTTGAGTGCTGAAAACGCACGGTATGAGTTTTTTACAAGTGACTAATATCCGTAAATCCACACTAGCGCAGCGGCTGAGAAAATACAGATCTTTGTGACTCAGCAGAGCTGTAATATTTTTCGAACGAAACGCATGTGCGGCGCAACACAAACGCTGTGTAGAGCGGCAGCACGAATTTTTTAGGTAAAAAAAAAGATCGCAGTCGTCGAAAAAAAACCGCAGTCAAAGTGTTAACTCCTTGTCTGCAAATATATTATTTTATACATAGATCTAATATTAATCAGACTTGCCATGTCTTTAGAGTTCATCCAGCTCAAGAGCTAAGTATATTATTCAGAGAGACTAATATAATAACATAATAAATCTTTGGTTGTAAAATGCGATGTGATTTCAGTCTGCATGGAATGGTGGGCTGATTGTCCTTCTTCAAACAAGTCCGGAGTCTCCCCGGATATTCTCCTTACTGCACAGAATATTCCATGCTGAACCTCTGGAAGATCTCAAAAAGAATGCTCTTGAAAAAGTCTCTGTGGATGAATTCCAGGTATGTAATTGAGCTGGCGAGGGCCCACTGCTGGGCGTGTGAAGCCGCGGGCAAAAACTAGTAAGGAATAAAAAAAAATTAATGACCAACCACATCCTTTACCTACAAATAGTTTGTGGTTTTATCTTGTGAGAATGACATTATTTCATAAATTTTATCTAACTATTACCACAAACAACATACATAGATAGGCAGGCTATTAACCTCAAGACAAGTTACTTATTTAATTTCTAATGTTTATATTCACTTAATTCTTACTTACCAACCACAGGCTTTACTTAATCTATTAGCACTTAACTTCGCAATTTAATGTGTAGATCAAGGCCGCCCAATAGATTTTCCAGGTGGGCCTTGGTGTAGATGTATGGATGTTTGTTAGCTTTTTACACCTAAACTACTGAATGGATTGGGCTGAAAGTTACGCCTGAATAGGTAGTTCTGTTCCTGGAATAAAAAAGGCTACTTTTTATCCCATTAATCAGTTCCCATGGAATAAAAATTACCTTAAAACATTTCAATGTGTAGATCAAGGCCGCCCAATAGATTTTCCAGGTGGGCCTTGGTGTAGATGTATGGATGTTTGTTAGCTTTTTACACCTAAACTACTGAATGGATTGGGCTGAAAGTTACGCCTGAATAGGTAGTTCTGTTCCTGGAATAAAAAAGGCTACTTTTTATCCCATTAATCAGTTCCCATGGAATAAAAATTACCTTAAAACATTTCCATAGAAACAAAGTGTGCGAAGGGCAGAAACGAATTGCGTAATTTTTTGAGTTGTGATTCGCGTATAATGAAAAGTGTAGCACACATAGAACTTTTGCACGAAGAGACTCGCAATTAATTTGCTTGTTTAGTTTCAGCCTCCGAGAAACATTTATTTAAACTTAAAAAGTACCTGAAACTTACAAGTGTCACAGGGACCAAAGAATCCTGCAAGGCTACCACGCTATTCAGCACATAATGTAACGCGCGTTGTCAGCGTTTTTACGCTAATTTTAGTTATATAATTCTGGTTTTCCAGCAGAACTTTTGGGGCAAGTCCACTTGGGCAACAATTCAAAATGATCTGTATTATGCAACCAAAGATTTTATTACTCTGATATTGATTTTAGGCATTCCTGGTGTACGCTGGCGGTATCTTCTCGAACAGTGGGAACTACAAAGGCTTTGGAGATACAAAATTCATTCCTAATCTATCTGAATCTGCTTTCGAATCCATAGTGAAGGCTTCGAAGGCGTATAGCGAAGATAACATCTACATAATCAAGCATTGGGAAGACGTTAAATGTTCCATTTACTCTCTGGGAGCCAGGTTGACTAGCCTAGGTCTTGCTGAGAAGGTAAGGTTACATTTATTTTGCTCATCTCTGTACTTCTGGAATAACCCATTTACTAGTATACCAATTTTATGGTACCATATGGTACTCTGTATTATTTGTTCTAACGGGATGGTGAATTAATTGATAAAATAAATCTAAAGGTAGAAACAGCAACACAAAAAATCACAGTTGAACCGGAAATCCTAAAATCGTATTGTTTTCCTGTACAGGGAGTAACAACATACTTTTCAAGCAACTGCACGGAAGCTGATTCCACGTTGGTGAACGATTGGCTGAAGACCAAGCGCATAGAGGCGTACATTTGTCGGACATTTAAGACAATAGAAAATGATGGCCGTAAGTAACTATAACAATACTAATCGTTTATTTGATATCCTGTACATATTTAAAAATTAAAATTTATTGCAACAATACTGAATTAAATTTTTGCATACTTTTAGCGATATATCTAGCCAATAATACCAACCTAACATAGTAGGTAAGGTATCTTTTTAATACCCGAAGGAATCTTGCGTTGAATAACGTACGCTAGGGCCATTATTTTCAGGGTTCCGTATATACCTCTACGATTTATGTTCGTTTTTAATATTCTACCAAAATCGGCGACATAAAGAAACAAAATCGTTTTAAAACTTTAGAAACTATCATGGTTATGAACACTAAAGTAAATTAAAACGGGATATTTACCATGATTTGATTTTTGAGTTTATTCCTTCAGCTATTCCGTGATCATGGCAAATATTGGAAAAGTAAAAAATCAAATCAGGTAAATATCCCGTTCTATGACTGTACTCCGATATAGAATCCAAGATATTTTTTGTCAATGTAGACATTTTTCAATGAAAAGATAACAATAACAGAAAACAACGAGGTAACAGCATGGTTATCTTTTAAAACTAAAACACAAACTTCAACAATGCATAATCTCACATGTAGAGTAAAATTCGAAAACTAAAGATTATATGTATAAAACGATGAAGGAAAGCTTTCAAAAACAAAAATGGTTCGAGCTTCTATGCTTAGTTTCGATGATACCAATGTCAAATATTTTCCACCAATATTAAATTATCCGTGGCGCTCATTGGGGGAGGCCTATGTCCAGCAGTGAACTGATATAGTCTGATGATGATGATGATTCCTTGGGTTTTGTAATCCCTTTGTATACAAAAAATATCCAGGTTTTTAAATCGGAGTATGGATGAACATGCTAGTGGCACCTAGTGGTTTCTTTTTCACTTCTTCCACTAGTAGACAAAAAATTGAAGTGAAGTAGCAAAATAATTTTATTTGATAATTGTATTGTATTGTATTTATTTAACTCAGATAATAAAATCCATAGTATACATTCAATTAAACATTATAATATTAATTAAATCATAATAAATAATAAAACATTAATACATTGAATAAGATAAAATAGTATTAAATTAAAAATGAGTATAAATAAGAATGGGATTAAAATTAAATTAGATTAGTTTCACAAATAAAATTATACCAAATTAAGTTCCAAAGTATACAAATTATCTTACAATAAACTAAATAATAATTAAGACTAAATCACGTGCTGCTGTATCCACACGCTGGAGCAACACGTTGGACAAAATGTGTCCATACATACGCCCGGCCATAATAATTTAATGTATAAAATATGACTTGTCCAATTGCTTATTTTGTAAGCCTAAAGAAATAAATGATTTTTGGCTTTTGACTTTGACTTGAGTATAGTGACAAAATCGTTTGTTTCAGGCCCCCTATACACAATCCGCTACGCGAGCGTAGACAAGGACAGCAAACCGCCTATAACCCTCGACAAAGAACAATACAAGAACGCTTACTTCCAAGTAACGCGGGGCGACTACTCGCCGTTACTGCGCCTCGTGAACGAGAACCTGAGCAAGGCGCAGGAGCACGCCTCCAATGACACGGAGAAGAATATGTTGAATCATTATATACAGAGCTTCAAGGAGGGAAGCTTGCCGGAGCATAAAGAGGGCAGCAGATACTGGATCAGGAATTTGGGGCCTATTATTGAAACGTAAGTTAAACTTTAACGGAAGATAAGAAATCTTATAGTAGGATTATTGTAATATCTTCTGAATTCTCCTGCCTCTTGAGGTAATTTTTTTTATTTTTTTTTTGTTTTTTTTTTGTTTTTTTTTTATGCTGGACAATTCACACATCATTATCTAGCCCTATGGTAAGCAGAGCTTGTGTTATGGGTACTAGATAACTGATAGACATAATACAATGCATTACATAGATAGATATTTTTTATTATACTATATATAAAACGACCAGAACACCCGGAACAAATATCTGCAGATCGTACACACAATTGTTTCGAGGCGGGAATCGAACCCGCAACCTCCTGCGTCGCTAGCGGACCTTTACCCACCGCGCCACATTGGTCGTCGAAATACCAACCTAATACGACTAAATACCTAATTTGGAATCTTTATTAGTTCTTAATTAGTATTATTTAATATGGAACGCAAATAAATATTTCCTATTCTATTCTACCGCCCTCTAGCTATCAAATTAAGTCAACAGGTATTGGGAATAAATAAATAAATTTTGCTGGACAATTCACACAGCGTCATCTAACCCCAAGCTAAGCAGAGCTTGTGTTATTGGTACTAGATGAATGAGATACATCATACAATACATTACATTAGAGAATCGAACCCGCCTCCTGCGTCGCAGGCGCACGTTCGTCCACCGCGCGCCATCTTTATGCGTGACAAGGTAACACAGACAGAAATGAGTAATGCTTTTATAAAATAAAGTTATTTTTTTATCTTTTAATGAGTTTAATATGTTTTAATGTATGTTTGTCTTTTTGGTTGTACTTTCCCTCAGCTTTTTGTATGCTAATAAAATGTTTACTATTCTATTATTTGCGAACAGTTACCAAGGCTTCATAGAAACGTACCGCGACCCGAGCGGGCAGCGCGGCGAGTTCGAAGGGTTCGTGGCCATGGTGAACAAGGAAATGTCCAAGAAGTTCGGCAGCCTCGTGGACGGAGCCGAGAACTTCATCAAGCTGCTGCCCTGGGGCAAGGATCTCGAGAAGGACGTGTTCCTGAGGCCTGACTTCACCAGTCTGGATGTACTGGCGTTCTCGGGAAGTGGGATACCGGCTGGGATTAATATTCCTAACTGTAAGTGGGAAAACGTGTTCTTGAGTGGAGACCACGACTCGGTAAACGTAGTGTAGGACACCTTCCGACTAGGTGGGATGACGACCTGACGAAAGACTGCAGGTAGATGCTGGATGCGTCAAGCTGTAGACAGGGCGCTATGGCGCTCATTGCGGGAGGCCTATGTCCAGCTGTGGACTACTATAGGCTGATGATGAACTGTAAGTGATGGATGAGGGAGGCCATAGGCCGAAGAAAATATTATATAATAGATGAACTTCTAGTCTTGTCTTTTAACAATTTATTTTGAAGTCAGCGGGACGCTGTTTATTTTATAATTGTAACTCGCACTTTGCCGATTGATTACTGTCTGAAACTCTTTCCATACATGCATTATTTAATAGCTAAACCCTGATTGCCCTGATAAATTTAATATTTCGAAATCAGCATTGTATATTAAAATGCTTAATGTTACTCGTATGTGTGTTAAATTTTGTTTAGAATCTGCCAAAAGTGGCAGGATCCGAAGATCTAAAATAAGTTTAAAGAACGGACTAATATTACCTGATTCAGAAACAATAAATGAATAACTGATTGTTTCCGCAAGTCATTTATAACGGGATATTTACCATGATTTGATTTATGAGTTTTCCATATACGAATATCCCAATAAAAAATTAAGTTATAAATTATTTTTGTGATAATAAATCATGATATTTTTCTGAAGATGAATGTTTTCAGACGATGAAATCCGTCAGAACGAAGGCTTCAAGAACGTATCCCTGGGGAACGTGATCCCCGCAGCTTACAAGGAGTCCATTATTCCGTTCCTATCAGAGGAAGATAAGAAGCTGTTGGAGAAATACAGGGTGCCTGCTTTTGAGGTAAATGACACTTATCATAACAAGTGGACATAAATAAAAATCTAAAAAATCTCGGTAACCTTCTCGTGACATTTTACATCTGAATGGATGCACGAGCATGTACTTAGTTACGTTCATTTTATTTATAACTAGCGGCCCGTCCCGGCTTCGCCCGGGAGGTCATTTGTTGTAGGTAATTTTTAAAATTTTTCTCTTTTTTCTCTCCATAAGAATCATCCTCGTACTTCAAAGAATATTCTAAAAAAAGAATTAGCGAAATCGGTTCAGCTGCTCTCGAGATTTGCGCTTAGCAACATATTCAGCGGTTCATTTTATATTATAGATGGATTAGTAGTACATTACTATATACCAGCCAAACTCTATGTATGTAGAATGTTTGTAAACAATGAGTACTAAAAGGACATCTAAAAGCGCGATAGGGGTCGACACATTGTAAAAATTGCTGAGCACACCTGGATGCGAAAATCAGAGGGCAGAGACTTGCTAAATGCAGAAAGAATCAAAAGTGAAGCTAAATCGTGCAGTTACACATGGACTTTTGGATTCCTACAAGCTCGCTCAGCGATTATTAGGGAGCGTCCCACTAGCGCAGATCAGATCCAAATCGACCAATCACAGTAGTTGAAATAAACGTCACATCATCTGGCAAGCTCGTGATTGGTCGATTCCGCTCCAACCCTTCCGCTAACAAAAGGTTGTTTTGCTGAAGGTATCTAAGGTATCTTGTAAATCACATTAATACCCTGCGATTGTGCCATCAACCAAAATTAAAGAAGTTTGTCTCTTCTACATTAGATACCTTTTGCATAAGTCTGCATAAAAAATAAGCGCCGCCTGTCGACCAAAATAGACATGAAATCTGTCTTAGTTTATCACGGACACGGATATGTTCTGCTGTTATAGGTGCAAGTGGGTCTTCACGAGCTGCTCGGCCACGGCAGCGGGAAGCTTCTGCGAGAGTTGGACGACAAAACGTTCAACTTCGATAAGGAGAAGGTCATAAACCCATTAACTAGTAAGTGTCTTAACATATTTATAATACATTTCTGTAAGTGAATTTTAAGAATTAGTGCCCTTGTGTTTGTTGTCCTAGCTTAATATTTATGTCATCTGCAGCCAACAATATAGTAAAGAAAAGTTTTTATTTAATGTTCAAATTGAGGACTAATGCGGCGGGTGTAGGTCCGCCTGCGACGTAGGAGGTTGCAGGTTCGATTCCTTTCGAGAATCAGATCAGACTAATATTTGTGTTTGTATGATTTGGAAATATTTCTGTATCTACATTGCACCGTGCGAAGCCGGGGCGGGTCGCTAGTTATATAGTATATAATATTTATGTTACACACAAATGAAAGAAAGGCCCCACTAGTGGATCTCCCACTAGTTAGTGGAAGATCCAGTGAAAGAATAATGCTGAACACGTTTAAAGCAACATAATTATAATTATTATAAAATTGTTGTGCCCTGACAGGGTTTTTATGCATTGTGTAGTTACTAAGAATACTACACCTAAGAACTACTACTACCTGTGTATGAAATCACAATAAATGATATGAATATTTCAGACAAACAGATAGAGTCGTGGTACACGTCCGGTGAGACGTACGACAGCAAGTTCACGACGCTGGGCTCGGCCTTCGAGGAGTGCCGCGCGGAGGCCGTCGGCCTCTATCTATCGCTCGAGCCAGAGATATTGAAGTTAGTATACTATTTTCTGGAGGATTCAGGGTAGATTTAGACGACCTCTGTGACGCAGACTCTGGGACACATCTTAAATGTTTTCTCGATCTGTAGATATTTATTCCGGGTTTTATTAATTATAAAATATCTATCATTGTAATGTATTTTATCAGTTATCTAGTATCCATAACCTAATTAGATTATTTATGTACAATAAATTTTAATTAAATCAATTTTTTCAGTCCCCTAAGTGAAAACTGCTTTGGTTATATCACCATTGTTACCTTACTCGTTATTGTTACTCCTTTGTTTTAAAAGCTGTTTGTTTTCAATGTAAAACCGCGAAAACAAAATATGATCGCCTTCGCTTCATACGGTTCGATTAGGTTCAGCTGGGGCCTTATTCTGCTATACTAAGCGCTTCACTATGATAGTAGAACCATCTCAGAATGATAAATTTTGGTCTCGGTGTGAGCTGACCTATAATATCCTCTCTTTTATTGTAGAATATTCGGTTACGAAGACGAGGAGGCACAGAATGTGATCTACGTGAACTGGCTGAGTTTGTTGTGGAACGGAGTCGCCAAGGCCACGGAAATGTACCAGCCGTCCACTAAGACTTGGTTACAGGTGAGTTCAAACTAAATGTAGAATAAGTTATATTTTTAGCTAACAAATAATTTTTATTTTTGCAATTTTTGAATACACATTGCGGCTTTGTGACACGTGTTTACGTTGGCTGTGTTTCAATCGAACTCAACAAAATAAGAGCTCACATTACAAGTGCGCTCTTATTTACGGAGACGGATTTTTTGCGCCGACCCAACATTTAGATAGTATTTGTGATCGAAGGGTGAAAGGCTAAACAGTTTTGTTTGGTTGTAGGCGCACGCGCGGGCCCGCTTCGTCCTAATGCGTCTCCTGGAAGTGGAAGGCGACGGCATCCTCACCGTCACGGAGACCGCGCCCGGCAAGAACCTCCTCCTCACGCTGCAGAGAGACAGGCTAGCCACAGACGGGAAGAAGATCATTGGTAAGCCTCCTACTTCCAATACTCTATGTTTTATTGCTTATCTACTTAAAGGAAGAACCTGTCCACCTGTAACACAGCTACCTTCTAGCTACCCCAGGAGACAGTGCTCCAACTCCATTGTTTTTGTGTGTATTTGTACAAAAGAACGTTTTGTATTTTTTTTTATATTTTTTGTACAAACCGGTCTTAAAATAATATAACACAAGTTCAACATGCACCCTGCAAGGGCATTGCAATATAAAGTTAAATGCTAAGTGGTTATATAAAGTTAGTAATATGCTTAATATTCCTTTTAAATTTAAAATTATAAAGTCACAGATTATTTGCTAAAGTTCTGGTTTTCCCGCAGGTGACTTCCTCGTGAAACTTCAAGTGATAAAGGCGACCGGCGACGTGGCGGCCGGCGAGGCGCTGTTCGACAAGTACTCGCGACTGGACGCGCCGTGGAGCCGCTGGCGAGACATCGTCATGCTGCACAAACAGCCCAGGAATATCTTCGTGCAACCCAACACTATTGTTAAAGGTATTACACTGTTGTTATAGACATTTTATACCGGTAGTATACTATCGCCTAGACGTCTCAGCTATTTTTTACCCACAAGGCGCGGGTTACGTTTATTCAGTGTTTCTATGTGGCGAACACATTTGATTCCTCATTTATCAAAATCATCAATAGATTTTGATAAATGAGGAATCAGAACACTCACCTGCATAAGGTTCATAGCTACATTTTGTGTACCTTCGCCCTCATTTGTCGGAAAACAGAGTAAAAAGTACCTTACCTACCGAGTCGGGTTTTTTAGAATTAATTTCAATTATCACTTGTTTACAGGGGTCCTACCTCTAAGCTAAAATTATGTGGCAATGTATGTGTATGCTATAAATAAATGAATATGTTCAAGCAGTAGTTTTTTACCCACAGGCACAGATGTAGAACTGAAGCGGTATCCCGCGACGGCGGAAGGCATGATCGCGTCGTGGGTGGACCGCTTCCCCGATACGATTGTAGACGACATTCTGGACAAGCTGGCGGCTGACGATTCCTCGCATTTCGCACAACTCAAACTCTGCGCTGATGCGTGAATGTAATCTAAACTTATATACAATTACTGAGTATGAAAGCAATAAATTTGATTTTGCTATATTTACGTGTTTGTGTTGTAGATATCAGCCTACATAAATTTATTAAGTGAGGGTTGGCCAGTCGGGTTTAGCGTAAACTCAGATAAACGACCAGGAAACCTGAAACAAATATCTGCAGATCGTACAAACTTATGTTACGAGGCGGGAATCGAACCCGCAACCTCCTGCGTCGCAGGCGGACCTTCGCTCACCGCGCCACAGAGGTAGATGTTGATGTTGATGGGTACGGTAGGATAGGAGATTGGTTTCGAATAAAAATCTCAAGTCAACTATATAATTTATTCACATTCAATACAAAACGCGTGTGACAGAATTTTAACATAAGTCAATTACAAACAGTAAACCATGAGGAATATTAAAAATCACCACACACTAATAAATAATCTCAAGTCTATTATAAAATAAATAATTTCAAAATGAAGTACATGAAATGATATTCAAATTATTGCTAAAATACTATTGATCGATCTAGCCGCTCCCTAGAACAGTAACGGGAAATTGCAACAAACAACACCATACCTTGTATTCACTAATAAAAACAATTTCAACAGCGGAATAGATCTATTACACGCAAACCTATAGCTATATAACATTTACACGTAATGAAGTCTAATCAACAAATCTAAGCACCATTCTATTCGATATCTGTTCCAGCGTGACTTGTCATCCAATACAGTTCGACTCTTACGCAACAAGGACGCAGTCATTATGAAAATACGCAAAAAGCAATGTATTTGTGCAAATACAGCAACTAACATCGTGTTAATACCATGATAATAGGACCATATCAAATCCAGTCACTTAATTTATAAAGGCACATAATAATCAATATACAATAAACGCATAATAAAAGAACCACTCTGCAAAATATGTCAAATACTGACTGATAAATAATACATCTGAGAAGCTCGAGATAATAACTTAAGGCCGCAGTCAACCGTGGTTGGATGTAGATAGACACAAAATAGAGAATTGAAGCGTCATAAATGTATATACATGAAATTCATTTGATGACATTCGTGAGTTACTTTAAACCTTACCATTAAAATGATTCGTGAATCTAATTTTAATAAACGATTTATAAATACTTGAGTAGAGATTCAAAAGTATTCTCCTTCATAGAAGTTTTTAATTTTGCCACCAAAGACAGTCTTGTGATAAGCATCCGTTGCTAATGAGATTCTAACATGAGCTGTTATAGATAATGCTATTAGGACTATTTCTATTTGGCAAGAATAACAATTTCAGCCTCTATTCAATCGTTGCTAATCACACGTCACGCACGCTCGGTAAGTGTAACAAAAACAAGTGAAAGCGTTCAATAAACACGTATCAACTATTGACCAAATAATGTTAAATCAACTGACAAGAAAATGCTTGCTTTTAATCACTAAATCCCAATGATATCCGAATTATTCAGTAGTTCTTTTCAGTCAACTTTCTCAGAGCATTCTGTACCGTCGCTTTCGCCTTTAGATGGGACAGGGGATCTGAAAAATAAACCAATGGGTGAGACATTCAAAATTATATTGAATTGGCAACGATCTACTGCTTTTGATTGTCTTTGAGGAAATATAGTATAATTCTTATACAAATCTGGTGAGTTAGTCAAGTGACTGAACTCGTGTAACTTTAATCCTCGATATCTACAGTAAATTGCCATGAATAAAATATGTACAGTGGTCTGAAGTTCCGACAAACTGACTAACTCTAAAGGATTGAAAACTTAAGCATTAGTGCTGTAAGATTTAAATCAAAAGCGTGAAGCGTGCAGTGTAACATTTGAGGGGGAGTTATTCATTATTTACGTGGCATGTAAGAATCAAAACATACGCACCTTGACACTGATTCTGATTCACGGTCCGGTTTCCTGGTGACGCTGATAGAAAAGTTTTTCCTTTGTCTGATTTTGTCGAGGATGTTGTCGGGACTGGGTTCCTTTTCGCTTTCCTTTAGGATGATGGCAGGATTGTGCGTTCGCTTTGGCCTGTAGGTGGCGTAGTTTCCGGGCGAGTACATGGAAATGGTTCTGTTGTATTTGAGTGGTTCTCTGAGCGAATGCATCAGACCGGTATCTGTTCCCTCCGGCTCTAACAGCGACTTCGTCCTCGAGTATCTCTGAGTGCCGTACGAGGAAGGTTCGTAGTCTAAGTAACTTCTGGTGCCAGGATACTTCCGATAGTCGTTTCTGTCTAGGGATCGGTATGTGTCGATTTTATCGTTCAGTCCGTAGTTCTCGTATTTGAGGTTTGTTCGGGGTAGCTCGCTGAGGAGCGTCCTGTAGCGCTCCGTGGACGGAGACAGGTCAGAGGTGGCCGAGAGGCCGGGAGACAGGTCGTATGTGACCGGGGAGGTGGGCGACACGTCGTACTTGGGTTCCGGCGGCGCGTGTATCCGAGCGAGAGGGTCGTACTCCGTCGCGCCCGGACCGACCAGACTGCTCTTTCGTCGTTGTTTCTTTTCGTTAAATCTCGAGTAGAAACTCTTTCTTCGTATTCTATCGACTATATCCTCCTTCTCGGGCGAGGTGGACTCGTGGTTCCGGAGGGGATGCGCGCTGCTGTTCTCGGACGGAGAGACCGGGGTCCTATCTGAATACTTAGTATCGGCATTGAGATCGGATTTTATCTCTGAATTAGAAATAATGGACCTACTCCTGGACCGGCTGCGGCTCTGCGTGTTTCTGTCGTTGTTACTGTTCTCCAGAGCGAGCGCAATCTTTTCCGAGATATACTTCTTCTCGCTTTCGCCGTCGAGAGAGGAATAATTTAATTGAGGTTCTATCACAGGGTTTGTAGGAACTATTTTTTTTACTCTTGGCAATTTGGAGAAGTCTAACTTTAGACTGTTTTTGTTCTTTGTATCGTTAACTTTCTTAGTAGACTCGTCATTATCTGGTAGATGGGTAACGCTGTCACTGGCAGTTCTGTCGTATTTGTTCCTACGTCCGAGTCCGTTCAGAAGTAATGACGTCGGTCTTCGTGGTTTATCGTCGAGGTTGTCGTTGTCTACATCGTTTTTCTGTTCATTTGTGATGCTTATATCGGCGGTGTCCAGGCTGATGGATTTTTCCATGATGGGTTTGATCTTGTCCTTCGGTTCGAACTTTTTGAAGAGGCCTAAGACTTTTGAGACCGTGGTCTTGTTGGTGATTGGCGCCTGGTTTTCTAGAGCGGCGACGTCTGTGATAGTGACAGCTCGTTTGATGAGATTGGATTCGTTGGGCGGCTCGGCGGTCGCGGGCACGGACTGCTCGCGTTGAGTCCTCCTGACTTTAGACGTGCTTCTCTTAGCATCGTTCGCGGTATTCTCAGCGTTCTTTTCCGGTGAGTTAGATTTACTGGACGCGAATTTTTCCAATCTGTGACCTATAGATTGCAAGACGGATTTCTTTTTTGTGACGGCGGCGGTTTTGTTACTGTCATCTTCCGGCACCTTTTCTTTCACTTTCTTTGTGACCTTTTTCGTCGTTTTTACTTCGGTAACGTCCTGACCGCCGGCCAGATCAGTCTTTGATTTCGATGAAACTTTCTTTATAATCTTTTTCTTTATAGTTCCTTTCTTTTCACTAGAATCGGAATCTGCAATTTTCTTGGTTTCATCCTTTTTGGCCAGCTTCGATTTCGCGTCGTCATTCGTTTTGGCTGCTTCGGGGATTCCACCGTTGGTGATGGCCGTCCCGTTCTTAGCTTTATGTTCCTCAGGTTTATCCGAGGAGGTTCCGTTAACGATCTGATACTTCTTCAAAACGAGCGTGCCGGTCGACCTTCTATCACCGTCTGCCTTCGCTTCAGTCTCCCGAGTCTCTTTACTCTTCAAAGCGTCTGTCTTAGCCGCCTCCGTTTTCTTTCTCGGTAGAGTGATGCTGAAACTGACTTCGACATCAGTTTTCTCAGGGACCGGGTCGTCTTTGGGAGGGCTGTTCTTAATATCTGTTTTTGTAACGGTGCGAGAGACGAACACCTTCTCTGGTGAGGGACTAGTGGTAGGGTAGCTGCGCGGGCGTGCGAGCCGCGACTCGCGCCGCTCCCGGCTGTCGTCGCAGCCAGGCTCGGGCGCGGTGACCTCGCGCGGCTCGTCGATGGCATCGAGCGTCTTTACCGGATAGCTTTTCGGTCGTATGAGCCGCGAATTTCCATCCGCATCTTCGGAGCGCGCTCGGCCGCGTCCGTCAGTTTCCGTGATCTCATCCAGACTGGGAAGGAACGGCGTCCCGGAGCGCGAGCGTTCTTTGCCTAGCAGCGCCCCGAGCGGCGAGGCGCACTTGCGAGTGCTCTCCTCCGGCGGCGGCGTGTCGAGCGTTCTCCCCCCGCTCCCCCCCGCCGCACGTCGCTCACGGATCTCGCGTAAGATCCGCTGGGTCTCTTGTTCTTTTTCTCTTTTACGGCGCGCGTACGGTCCCTCCTCGTCAGTTACAGGAGGTCGCTCGAAGAAGTCAGCGCGGAGGAAGCGGGACAGACGGCGCGGTGTTTCGCCCGACAGTCGCAGCGAGTGGCGACGTGTCGCGACGGGGGCGCCTTCACTCACTGGCTCGTCCAAGGAGAGCGCGCGCTCGGGCGTCAGATACTTGCTGAGCAGGGGACGCGCGCCGGAGCCGCGTCGGCCGAGCGTCGCCGTCGCGCCGGCGTCCGCGTCCGACGAGGGCGGGTCGCGCGACCCGGAACGCCTGCGCAGCCGCGGGAGCGTCGAGTAAAGTGTATCGGTATGATCTGGACTCTCCGACTTGGTATAGACTTGTGATTCTGGCTCGGGTTGGGGTTGAGGTGCCGGTTCCGGCTCGGTGAGTGGTGGCGTGTGCGGTTCTGTCGGTGCGTCAGGTGTTGGTTCCGGCGGCGCGCGGTCGAGGTGCAGTGAGAGCGTGCGGCGCAGCGACTGCGCGGCGCGCGGCGGCAGCGAGGCCAGCAGCTGGCGCTGCAGCCGCCGCGAGAGCGCGGGCGTGAGGCCCGACAGCGCGCGCACCTCGCGCTCCGACAGCTCGAGGTCAATGTCCGGCAGGTCCGCCCCCGCACTCCCCCCCGCAGGCTCCGCGCGCTCGCGGCTCCTCCTACCGCCTGGAATGCAACCGAAAAACACACGTTCGATCATGCAGAACGCTCGCCGCGACGCGCCCGCGAGCGCCCGGATGTTGGTTACGAGTTAATGAGTACTACGGTTAGAGCAAACTTCAAGCGGATGCCAAACGGAGGATGCATTAAAATGTTGCTTCTCAGGATGCGAACTAAGATGGCATCAGCGATCATATCAAATACGGAGGCGTCTCTATTCTGCGACAGCCGCGGCGCGCCGTGCGGAACACAAAATGAAAACACATGTATAAATAAAATAATAATAGTTTAGTACCTATTCCTTGTCTGTGGCGGGCTTGTGTGCGCCGGCGCCGCTGTGGAGGGGCGTGGGCGGGGCATGCAGTGTAACGCGCAACCCAACTGCAACCACACCAACACAACCTCACTGACTGCTCCCGGGGCCGCGCGGAGTCCTCTCTGTACCCCCCCACTGTGTCCCCCCCCCTCCCCACTGTACCCCGCTACACCCCCGAGGCATGTGTGCTACCACATACTATCTACATTGAGGCGATGATCACTCTCTAAACAAATTAATTAACTTTCTCTTTCAAATATTGATCTCAAATTTAGAATTTATCTACTTTACATGACTTCAATGCCAAACGGTACTCGAATCGTGAAATGCCTTTTGTACACTTCATGCAGATCCAACTAGGTAGTAAATTAAACGTGTGACAACTTAGAGCAACATTTTCCTGCTAGTGTTAGCGGGTAGGAGAAAGTCAACACCTGCACAAAGAATGCAAATTGAATACAAATATAACACTACAATGCAAAAAAACTGGTTAAGTCATTAATAAAATCATGTTAATGAAAACTAGGAAAAATACACACACAATTAGAGAAAAAGTGTAGACACGTTTAATGTTTCTCGAGTCTACAGAGATGTTAGAAGTGTAATCGGACGGCGGAAAACGTTACGAATATACTGACGGTTTGTAGGTACGACTTGTTCATGGAATGGCTGATCGTTAATTGATTTGTTTTAGTGCAAGCTGCTGTGAGTTCGTGGCTCGCTAGCTACAGTGGGACTATGCCTGTACTCGTGCTACCTGGGCCATCCAATACTTTGGCAAACAGTGACCAAACTACACCTTGATGCGTCTATCTAAAGTATATTAATTTGACTGGACCTTGTTCAAAACTTTTTAATGAGAATGCACCGTTGTTTTCCGCCAGAATATTCAAATTTTATTGGAAATAGCATTGACTTCCGCTAGATGTCTCCAATAAGGAGTCTCCACGCCACCTAGAAAGCGCGACAGTGGCGCCAATAGTTTGTACTTTTGAGCGCACTGATCTTTTATTTCATTGGCGTCTTGTTTCCCGCCTAATACGGACGTGCTACTTTTCTTTACGTAGCACACTAAGCACGCTGCTCAGCAGGCTTTGAAGAAATATTTAAAAGTGCATACAATACAATTAGCAAAGAATTGTTTAAAAGTGCACAAATTTAAAGGTTTGATGAAAGTGCATACTGCGTAAGTAACTTTTCTTTATCTACCTTGCACTTTCTATAAAGTGTTAATTTGCGAAATAAGTTTCGGAAATTCCTTTTGGATTCTTTAGTCCAAGACTGACGATACGTGTTGTTTGTTAGTCGATAGTTATTACAAAGCTGACGCTTCAAGTACCTCGCACGAGGTGGTACCTGCGCGAGTTATTTTTTGTGATTTTTTTTTTTTTTTCGAATAATAGCGCGTGCTTCCGGCACGTGGTAAATTTTTATTACATTTTTTACGTTAGCTGAGGCTTGTACAACTTAACACGTGGTATTTCCGCTATTTTCAGCGGAAATTTTTAGCAAACGAAAATTTAACGGTTTACCGTTCGATAGTTTTGTGTTCCGGTTATTTGTTGGTTTTTGGTTTTGTTTGCTAAAATACATTTTTTCCAGCATGGAGAAAAGACGATAAAAATGTATAAATTCTGACCACCAAAATCATGGAGCGTGGACAGCTGGAGAAAGTGTTCGACATAGAAAATAAAAATCGTGAGTAATTTTTAAACTTTTTAATTTGGGCATTGTGGGCCAAGAACGCCTACGTAGGGCGTTGCCCATACCTTATACTCGGCAAACAACACGTGGACCTCAACCTGGCTGGTATATGTACGTACATGTCCCTGCCCCGCTGGTATAAGCCAACATATACTCAAAATATTCCTACTGCTGAACATAGAGCGTTCCACAACGTATGATGTTGAACGCTCGTATGATAAACTTGGATGTCCACGTAGTTCTTTCTAGCTTTCAGAATCGAATGCCCTCTCAACAAAAGTAATATTTCTGAATCGTCTGATAAAGTACAATTTGTTGGTTTCAAAAAATGTTTGGCTACCTACCACATTTTATTGGTGTTCTAGAATTCTCACGAGGAGTTTCGTAATAATGTTGCCTAACCTATTCACTGCCCAGCCACGGATTCAAGCTGTTAAAATGTTAATATAGGTTGGCAATAATAATATTTCTTTCAGAAGTGTTACATATTGTGTGCAATTTTTGTCTACTGATTGTAGCTATCCGATCAGCTGTGTGTCAGTCCTGAAATAATTTAATAAATAAAAATAAACTCTCAAGTCAAGTCGTCGCTTGACAAGAGATGATTAAAGGATAAAATAAAGAAATAATGAGGATGAATATGAAGAAATGATTTGTAAGCAACACACCTGCCTCTTGCAAGTAATAAAAGAAACCCTCGCAGGGTTCGTTTTAGCGCCCTCGCAGGGCTGCAATGGCAAATATTGTCATGGGCACTTGCAAGTATTTGTTTTAAAAAATCCCTCGCGGGGTTTATATTAAGCGCCCTCGCAGGGCTGCATTAACACATGAAATTCGGCCGCACCGAATACGTTCCAGCTAATATATTATCGTCAACGAGTCCAAAGGTATATTTTTCTTCTGCAACGACGTAAGCATGACATGTGTTCATATGAACGGAAAAGGGCTAACTGGTTAGTATTTGGGAAAATGAAGTAATCGTGGAGCAAGAACCACTTAATATATCCCATAGTTTCGCGAACATATTTATAGAACTTTCAGGAAAGTTACCTATATCAATATGATTCGGATTTTGCATACCTACGCCATGATTACGTATATGTACTAAATGGAAGTGTCGCTCGCGGTGCATATCCACGAGTGATACAACAAGGGTATCGCGTACCTATTTTCAAGAATTTCCAGGAAGGCTGACTAATATATATATGATTCGGGTTTTGCATATCCACACCAAGAGTAAGTATTAAATGGAAGCGTCGTGGTACATATCCACTAGTGATACAACAAGGGTTTCGCGTACCTATTTTCAAGAATTTCCAGGAAGGCTAACTAATATCTATATTATTCGGGTATTGAATACCCACACCACGAGTAAGTATTAAATGGAAGCGTCGTGGTGCATATCACTAGGGATACAACAAGGGTATCGCGTACCTATTTTCAAGAACTTCCAGGAAGGCTAACTAATATCTATATTATTCGGGTATTGAATACCCACACCACGAGTAAGTATTAAATGGAAGCGTCGTTGTGCATATTACTAGTGATACAACAAGGGTATCGCGTACCTTTTTTTTCAAGAACTTCCAGGAAGGCTAACTAATATCTATATTATTCGGGTATGAATACCCACACCACGAGTAAGTATTAAATGGAAGCGTCGTGGTGCATATCACTAGTGATACAACAAGGGTATCGCGTACCTATGTTCAAGTACTTCCCGGAAGGGTAACTAATATATATGATTCGGGTATTGCATGCCCACTATGTATTAAATGGAAGCGTCGTGGTGCATATTCACTAGTTATGCAACAAATTCCAGGGTATCGCATACTTACTTACTACTTTTATGACTACTTATTGATTAGCTGATAAATTGCGCAATCCGCAGCGACAACTGATTATGTTATGTCCTTGTACAGGCAATGAAAATACCTTACGCTAAGCATTGGTGTTGGACTTGGATTCAACATAGTTTAACCCAGAGTTACTATTATATATTATTTCTCTCGGATCGGTAACCTGTATGCAGTGCGAGTTTAAGGAAAGGATTAAAGAATATTTCTATGGATTCATGCAGGTTCATGAGATCGCAGCAATGAATGTAAGGCTTATCAATTATCATATTGAGAAGTTATTCAGACCTACCTTAAAAATTTTGTTGCGTACCAAACTTTTCGCATGGAAGAGAATAGGTCATCTACCCTCACTATCTACCCTCAATTATATTTTGTTCTTTTTGCCACCCAGATATGAAAGACGGGTAGGACACATCAAGTAATCATAGGAAACGTGAAGCAATGAAAATGAATGCTGGTTTACCTACCTACATTAAAAATATGTAGAATAATAAGACACTACATTTGTGTCCATTTTGTCTGAACAATTAAATATGACGAATTGATCAAATTGTTGGTCTTGCCAATAATAAGTTTTTAGCCTATGTAATACAGTTGCAAAGGTATCTCTGGCTTTGTATTGAAATCCGTCTATGTATAGAGTTGTGATTGTGACAATGGCCATACGCGACGCTTCCAAATGGTAATACCTTCCGTGCTTATTACGACTAACTACCCTCTTTATACTTATTATCATCGGTAAAAAAAATCATAGTCGTTTGCGTTGTATGATATGTAGTTGATAGGCTAATACTTGGTAATGTTTAGATGTTTTATGTACCTGCATTATGCTAAGGATGAGAAAGTCATCAAAACATTAACTTAGTACCCACGGCCTATGTCCTTGACGTGCGGAGCTGTTTGTTTAGTACCAGCAAACCAATATTATAATAACGTGTAATCGGGTGGTCTTTCCCTCAACATATGTGACAACAGTGTACACTGCATTCTATTATCACATCACACATTATTTATAATGTCAGTTAAGCGTTAAATCTTTCTTGATTATTTATTATTATTATAATTTTTTTTAATCAATATTGTGATGAAACAGTCGCTCGTCTAGATCCAGAGCTATTTTGGATGAGGCACATTGACAAGAGTAACGAATACATCTGCAAATAGAGTGCCTACACTACATTGAAACAAATAACTTTTGTGCTGGTTTGTGAACTACACTGGTTGTAAGATGCAGGATATCTAGTGTCTGATAGTTACCATCATGCATCATAATGTTATTTATTGACGACAGAATAGGTTTCTCTTCATAAAGTTTGTACAATAACATGCTTTCTATATCCTGTTGGCCTTTTTCAAAAGAAATAGCTGAAGCTATCTGATCCGTAAGATTCTTACGCTGTTGCAGTTGGAAATTTATGCAAATGTTATATCAACAACTGTTGTATTCCAAACAAAGTGGGGAGGGGAAAACTAATTATTAAAATCTAATTAATTTCAATAATTAATCTAATAATTAATTATTGAAATCTAAGAATAAAACATCCCATATCTGGGCGTCTTAGATGAGCAAAGCTCCGCTACAATTGAAAAGGTTTATTGAGTACCTACCTACTGTGTTGGATTAATAACCTATTTGAGTTAAAATGGTTTAATCGACCATACAATCTTCAGAGATGGCCAGGGCAGTAAATTTATTTTGGATCAAAATATTTATTTTTATAAATGAATTAATGATTTTTGTTATAAAACATATTAAATTAAACGAAAGTTTGTGAACCGTTTCTAAAAGAAATTCAGCCATGGCCGCCGAGGTCTTATTTAACGGATACTATTATACTGTATTGTTTTAAGTTTATCAGTAATCTGGTACCAATTACACAGGTTCTGCTTAGCTTGGGGATAGGATAGATGATACTGTGCGAACTGTCCTGAATTAATTGACTATAATATAAAAATATTACGTACGTGGTCTATAATATACATGATACTACAGGTTTAACCTATCATGGCATGGAAGTAGCACAGAGTAACAATGTTATTTTTCAATAAATTTAATGACTTTTCCCTCGAACTTTTCGAACCAGTCACAACAAGACATTTGGATGTCTACATGTTATTTAAGCCTACTGTTTTAAATATTGCTAAGTTTTGTTTTTGGGCATAAGTGTGTTACTTATGTCATCATCATCAGCCTATGTCAAATCCACTGCTAGACATAGGCCTCCCTTAATGTGCGCCATAGCGCCCTGTCAGTTACTTATGTATTTAGTTTGAATGTCATAATGTCTTATTTGCATTCAAACCTGTATAGTTTACTATAATAACTTTTATTTTAGTAAGTTCACATTGGCGTTAAGTGTCTCCACCACCACCAGGCGATAACAAACATCTCTCATTAAAAAGTTTTGAACAAGGTCCAGTCAAATTAATAGAAGCGTTTTACATAAAATAAAACGCATATTAATTTACTTACCTTGTTCAAAACTTACATTTTAAATCTTGCCTGGTGATATTCGACGCAATGAAATAAAAGATCAGTGCGCTCAAAAGTACAAACTATTGGCGCCACTGTCGCGCTTTCTAGGTGGCGTGGAGACTCCTTATTGGAGACATCTAGCGGAAGTCAATGCTATTTCCAATAAAATTTGAATATTCTGGCGGAAAACAACGGTGCATTCTCATTAAAAAGTTTTGAACAAGGTAAGTAAATTAATATGCGTTTTATTTTATGTAAAACGCTTCTATTAGCAATTAAAATTCAAGAATCATCACTAAGTGCTATGGGAGAGTATGTCTTGTTCGGTCCGATATAAGGTTCAATGCAGAGCAATGCAGGCTGTACATGAATAGACTGTTTGTGCTCTGAAAATTATACCGAGATCCCATAGGTTTAGCTTTTCATTTACATCGTTTATTCAATTATATTAACTTCAAGAAGTTTTTACTTAAGCATAGTATGTAATCTGGTGGTTATTTTGACAACCTTTGAGCAAAGTCAGTAATTTGATTGGTTGAATTTGCAATATATTGTGTATATTTATGTTTTGTTTCAGATGCAAATTCTTACTATAATTTGAGCTGGTTTTATTTTTATTCTATTTGATTTTTTATTTATCTACTTATTTTTTTCGCAATGAATAAGTAGGTCACAAAAAAAATTAAGAGATATTACATATCCTAACAAGAAATGGACACAATGAATTGTTTGCCAAAGCGGTAAGGCAAGAATCATCATTGCCTATAAGTTTTCTCTATTACAATAATGTAAATGTAACAACTGGGTTCTAAATGGTTAATTGTTCTATCATGCGCAATCTAACAATGCCAAATCAAAAGCCAAAAACGTGATGATGGAAATTTTGAAATTTAAATGAAAATTCGCGGCACTTGCCTACTTGTTGGTGGTCCAAAACTCTGTGTCATGGACCTTACTTTTCTCAGGGATGTGATGATCGATCACCAAAACCATAATTTTCTTTCTTAGGATTGTCAGTAGACCGACAATGACCCGTTTCTAATGAAGAAGTGGTCGATACTTTTAAAAAACAGGGCCATTTATAATATTTGTCTAGCGTTTTGGAGTTCAACAACGCATTTTGACATAACTTTTTGTGAAAGAAATGTCAAAACTCAACTACCGATAGGCAATGGACCCCGATTACACTAATGTTTGTGCAAATAATCGAAGCGAAACGTATCATAAACCCCTATTTTCTAATAAAAAGAAAAATTGAGGATTTTAACGATACAATATGTGACGCTATTTCTGGGTTTGATTCAACTTCGATTGTTAACAAAAAAATCGACCCCCAGTCTTCGCTAAAAAAGATCTAAGATAGAACAAAGACGAGTAAAATTATCAAAGATATTTGCTATTGCTAATTTCATGATACTATTAAAATCAAGTCAAAATCTTACATATCCTACCAAAAACTCCACAAAACATAGCAGTGATAGCTTGCATCTGTACAGTGATATATTCCAGTGATATAGTAAGCGTGTATCATTGGCAACGTTTTCCCCGTGCGTAAGCGTGCAAGCTGGCAACGTCGCACTCACCTCGCGGCATCGCCGCCCGCGACTTGCTGAACATAGAGTCGAAGTCGGCGTGCAGGTCGCGGGAACCCCAACCTTCGCGTCTAGAACATAAGGATGATATTAATACATAAATAACGCTGGACATTCCACACATCATCTAGCTCCAGGCTAAGCAGAGCTTCATGTAGACCCATGACACAAACTCTGCTTATCTCTGCTGCTTAGATTACTTGTATACTTAATGTAATAGGTACAAGAACAAAGACCGTGTTTTAGTATACATAGAAAATACCCAGAACAAATATTTGTAGATCGTACAAACATTGTCCCAAGGCGGGAATCAAACCCGCAATCTCCTGCGTCGCAGGCAGACCTTCGCCCACCGCGGCACATCGGTCGTATTAATGTGGGTGAAAAATAATTTGGGTCTTCTGTGTAGCAGAAAATCGAGAGAACTTTGTTTATTTACTTTTTATTGTACCTACATATTATGAAACACATAATTTTCCATCAGGTGAGATAGTGGTCAAACCATACAAAACCGGTTTAAGTTGTGAAACTAGGAATGTTATGAGACGACTTCAATGAGAATAATTATAAATCCAACTTACGTTTCTGAGACACTTCGTTTACTTTCCACATATTTATGAGTGCTGCATGTGCATACAATAGTTAAATTCACAACATACTGGGTATATACAACTAGATGTGATGAGGCCTGTTCACAGCTAAGCGGTATTCGCTACCCAAAGCGGTAGGGGTCAATGTTTCGAACTTAAGTGAAATTAACTTATTTTATACAGGGCGCCACTAACATGTGTACTAAACCGAAAGAGTGATTCTGGACACCGAGGGGATCAACTTGCGAATTTTTTTTTTTTTTTTTTTTAAATTCAAAGCAATTAAGCTTTTTTTTATTTTATTCGTGATCTTTTACACGCCACTATTGCATGATTTCAGAGTATAAAATATTTCACAAATCTTTTATACAAAAAGAACGACGAAATACGGCCAGTTATTTTAAAAACATGTTCGAAATTAAAAACATCTTAGAACAAAAGTTGATACCCTTGAGGTCCAAAATGGTCTTTTTTGGCCTATTACACATGTTTCATGGCACCCTGTATAGATGTGAATAGGCCTGCAAACAAGGGTATAGAAACAAAACATAACGACATGGACACCTTGTTAACAAGGCCTTTGCCCAGCTGTTGGACACACAAGGCTTATTCTAATGAGAATATTTGTTTGTTTCGGGAAAATGGAACTCTAAGAACAATGGACACAAGTTTGATTAGATACTACAGATTATAAATAATAAAAGTAATACTTACAAGAGATGCCTCCTTGGTAAATGCGGGCTGCATGCATAAAATTAACATTTTAGTACGAAAATTATAGAAAAGAATTAGAAAATGTTATGAATGTAGTAAATACATTAGTTGAGCTTTAAGTCGCTGTCCCACCGCTGCGCAGGCTGTGGCTAAGGCTACAGCGTGCGCCGCAGTTGCACAGCGGCTTTACTTTTGTTTAGAAAAACATTGTTACTTATAGTTATTTTCAAATACTTTTACAGCAGGTGAAATAGAGTTTAGCTATTATGGTTTTGAACATATTGATTAATTTATCCTGATACTGATTTGCTTTATCCAAATTAAATTTATCTTTCAATGGTGGTAATGTTGATAAGCATTAATATTATGTGATAAAACAGTTTCAGTGTGCTAAATTTAACACTAAATAATTTTAATGACTCAATTTTTTAAATCACTGCAAAACAAACAAGCCATACTTATTCTAAAACTAACTTTCTTGTGTTGATTTGTTTATATTATACAGTCTTAGTAAATTTAATAAAAATCTCGACTGCAAGGAATCAGTTTTAGTCTTTTTAACAGGATTGATTGACATTTTCAGAGATTTGTAAAGTTGAGTTGAATGATAATTTAGTTGTGTAATTGAATTTAGTGTATTTTAATTGTTGAATGTCGCCACATTCCTAACACGATGAACACACTGACTTATTAAAATAAAGCGTATCACAACTACTGTGATATATTACCTGTTAGAGGATTCAATTTATTTTTATGGATTGACATCATTTGTAGAGATATTATAAGGTCGATTTGAATTAGAATTTAATTTAGTATGTTTTAATTGAATGAGATACGAGTAGTTGAATGTCGACATATTCTTAACACGATAATCACACTGACTTATAGAAATAAAGCGTGTCACAACAACCAGTGCAGTGTGATATATTACCTGTTAGTAAAGAAGGGTGACTGCAGATTGTTGAAGAGCGAGTGCGGATGCTGCGGGAAGCCGGGGCCTTCCTCTCCGTTCAGGCGGTTCGTCAGCGAACGGACCTGCAATGTACAAATTCACAATTCATATATGTTTTTTAACTGTAACCAATAGTTATATTATAAATAAATTAACTATTTTTATTATTACACCTTGTTCGGGTAAACTGTGGCGCGGTGGGCGAAGGTTCGCCTGCGACGCAGGAGGTTGCTGGTACGATTCCCGCCTCGGGACAATTGTGTGTACGATCTGCAGATATTTGTTCCGCGTGTTCTGGTCGTTATCTACATAGTCACAGGATCCCGAGGAGCTTGTGAGCCAGATGGACCGGCACAGGCAAGATGTTATTTAATAAATTGGGGACATTCCACCTTCAGCTTCCAAGCTTGTGACTTAAATGACGCAACCTAAGCCAAGGCGAGAAGTACATACTCCGTGTATGTGACTAACACACTAGTCAAACAATAGTCAGCACTAACCCGGTGCAGTAGAGTCGAAAAGAGGTTCTCAGCCGTGAGCAGATGGAAGCCCTCGTCCTCCTCGTCCTCCTCTCCCGACGAGGCGGAGTCTGCGCGTGCGAGGCGAGACGGGCGGAGGCGATGCATGTGGTTATCGTCTTCTTCTTCTGACTCGCCTCCGCTTACGAGACTGCTGGAAAGAGAAAGTTGAAGTAAGAGGGGGAAGTAAAGTTAAGCTAGCTCTTCCCGGGATGCTGATATTACAGTCGAGTATAGAAACCATAGCTATATTGTATATAAAACTACGACTAATGTAATGGCAATGGGTGCAGTTTGAATGTCTGGTGGTGATGCACTGACCTCTGTAGGCGCCCGGTCCGCGCTCGCGGCACGAGTAAACAACTTGGTCAAACTGCTGACGCTGCTAATATACCTACGTGATCGATGTATCGAGCAAAAGTTGTTTGGTTATTTATTATATTTGAAAGGGCGTCCACCAATGGAGAGTGGAGGGTTGATGTATGAAAATAACTAAAATTATGGTCTCAAATGACCAACACGACTTGCATGCGTGATTATTGCTAGATTTAACATTTATCCGCTCGCTCCGTTTAGGAAAAATGCTGGATCTGAGATCTATGAGACGGAGAGGGCAGTTGCTAGAAACGTCATATGGATGGTCCGCCATGTCCTAAATCTCGAAATAACCGAACCACGACACAATCCAATTACTTGTTGCATGTTCAAAATAATAAACGCTCAAATTATCTTGCTCCAACTTGATTTTTTCCTCGTTTATATTAGCTAGTTCGAATATTGTTTGCTGGTTCCGATGGCTTGTATCAGTGAGTGGATTTCTTATTTATGGCACACACAATAAACAACTAGAAAAGGCAAGTTCTCTTTCAGAAAGTTCTCTTGTACGTGACAAACACACGGCTATTCCGTCGCTTTTCTTTCCGAACATGGATTAGGTTCTATCAGGTCTATATTACCTGATGCGGCGATGGCCCCTGGCCCGCGGCGGACCCCGCGCCTGCTCGGGCTCCAGGCTGCGCTGGCGCGGCGTCACGTAGCCGCCTCCTTCAATATACAAGATATTATTGTCAAACAGACCCCTCCAAACAAACATGTGAAAACAAAGTCTAGTCTGGCTAGTCAAGGCTTTGGCGCTACCCAGAGAGTAAGTCCAACAGGCCTTTAGTGGTTTCACCGATAAGAGCTACAATCATTATTCAATCAATTTGATTTATTACGTAACACGTAACGCGTAAACGTCACGTCATAAATTAAGGTTCAATCTTAATTTATTACATGATTTTATTTATTTAGTTGGGCGCTATAGGCGACCATTAGGGGAGGACGATGCCCATCAGGGGACTAATATAGGCTGATGATATTTCATTTGTATATTGGCAAGTTTTCTGTGCACTTAAGATGTTATTATTGTTTGAGTATTACCTTCTACAGCTATGGGTATAATAAACTCGCGGGCTGACTTCTTGATGGGTTCGCCGGGGCTTGAGCAGGTCTCGCTAGTGTTGCCAGATTCCGTTGATACTAGGCGTCTGGAATGAGAGATAGGTAGTGAGGAATTTTGTAGCGCCATCTAGTTGAGTCGCCTAAGGTTGTTTTGCGTAGGTCCTGCATGTTTGTTTGTGTCGTTAAGTTCTATTTTTAAAAGTTTTATTACAATTTTATTATATAACACACACTAACTTTTGTCATTGGAAACACCATAGGGGATTGTGCAAAGAAAAAGAAGACAGATATGCCATCTTTAAAAATAAAATAAAAAGATTTATAGTAATTTATCAATGTAAAATAAATGGGCAGTTGCGATCAAGTCGTTGAGACTGCCCGGGCACTCAGATTGTTATCGCCTGTGTTTAGTAAAAGGTTTTAATTTATTATTATTTATTTATTTTTAGCCATTATTGTCGCACTGCTGGGTAAATGCCTCCCTTTTCTCCTTCCACTCCTGGCGATCCAACGCTGCAACATGCCACGATGGGAGATGTGCCTCGAGCTGTCGCGTTTTAATTGATGGTAACATTATCGTCGGCAATTTTCTTTTGGTCCGGTAGCCAGGTACAAATTTGGTCAATTATTTCCTATCGAGCGTAAATTCGAAAAATGCATTAGGGATTAATATTATGAATACTCGTGACCGTCAGCTGCGACTCTGTGGGTGGTTTGGGCAGTGGCAGCGATGACGACGTTATTCCCATGGAATAAGGTTCAAATCAGTAATTAAATTTCGCATATTCCAGAATTCTGATTTGAACCTTATTACGAAGTTTTGCTTGGGAGGAACTTGGTCATGAAAATCTGTCCCTGGCTCTCGGACCATTTCACGCTATCGCTTTATTTACCTGAGTGGAGTGGTGAGTGGCGTGCGCTGCGTGGGCGACGGTTTGGGTTGCGGCGACAGCGGGCTCTGCGCTTGTGAAGAGGGAGCTTCCTCGCTCATGCTGATGGGGATTATACGCTCGACGGACACGCCCCTGCTGGAAAGTAAAAGAAACAAGTTGTTAGTCAACAAGTGGTAGCGCTGTTTAAGAATTCCTAGAAAAATAGCCCTCAAAATGTTGAGTTTTGTTACAAATGGAAAAAGTAGACACACATTTTTCTAGCTTCAATAGACAATTTTAAAGTTTTTAGCAACGACTTTCTTCAAACAAATCAATTCCAAATCTTATGCGTATCTCAAATATGCGTTTTTCACACTAAACTTAGTTAGAGCGAGGAGGTTAAACCAAATGGAGAAATAGGTCTTTAACACAATATTATTATTATTCAGTAAATTCAATTTATTCACCATTACATTATCACTAATATTGGCTATTTCACCAATAAATAATCGATTATTATTATATTATGATTACAGTTACCTGTTAGAGTTGCGGTGGTCTTGCACACGATGCTGCGCCTCTGTGCGGAAAACCCGCGGCGGCGTGCCCGGCGTGCCAGGCGTGCCCGGCGGAGACATGAGCGTGCCCACGCCGGCAGACGACGACCGCCCGTACGGCACGGGGGGCTTGCCTATAACCAATGTACATGCGTACTATCCTAGTGTCTACAGGGGGCGACTGAGTGACGTCAGACTGAGCGACATAGCTGCAGCTGCGGGGACTTCTTGTGATTGAAACTTGGCTAGTGGTAGCGACAGTGGTGAAACGAAAGTGAGGCGACGCGACGGGTAAAACCAATCGATTTTCCGCAGGGCGATTATTCGATAAATTCAATGTTTGTAAATTCTAAATATATAATAAATTCTGTCAAAAAACCGTGACTTGAGATTAACCACTTTATCACACTGGCAATTTGCCAGAGATTTCAAAGCGATGCGATTGCGCCGCGATTACGCCGCGACGACAATCGCTTTGAAATCGCTCGCAAATGGCCAGTGTGATAAGGCTGTAACTCAAACTCAAATCAGATACAACGTTCGTGTATTCGGGTAAGGCCCTTCCTACCATGCAAACTACACGGTAACGGCACTGTCGTGCCGTGCTAAGGACTGACCAACTCGTTTAACCGAGTTTGTTTTTAAATGGTAAGAGGGCACCCACAACCAGAGGAGATACATGTACAGTTTCATTTGTAACATCAGCTCTGTTTTAACGCCAAAATGTTTTTCTCCAAAAAGGAGCTGATGTTACAAATGAAACTGTACATGTATCTCCTCTGGTTATGGGTGACCCCCTAAACTCCCAGTTAAAAAAGACCGTATATATACATACTATAAAGACTTTCACTGTCACTATCGCTCCTGTTAACCCCCTCACCCCGCCGCCCCGCCGCTGTCTGGTGTGTCGTGGTATGTCATGGTAATATTTACATAATACAAGTTGATTCCAATGATATCTCTAAACTGGTATTATTTCTACGAACATCTACGGTGCTGCTACAATGAACTCAGCCAATGGGTCTGCTTGCAAGAAGCTTAATGAATATTATTATTTACCCTGCGGCTACACTTATACTCAGATTTACAGATCGATCTTAGACTTATCTTAATGCAGAGACTTGTGATAATTGATAAACAAACAGAAATTTCTAGAGCCCCATTAACGCGGATCGGAATTCACCAATCACGTTCGTTGAAATAAAGATCACGTCATTCCGCTAGTGACTCATTGGTCGATTCTGTTTGCTTTGCGCAGTAACGCCACCTAAGATATAGATAAGTCAAAGATCAATCAATCTATAAATCTTAGCAGTCTAACGTCGTATCTTTAATCCTAGACCTCGACTCTTGCGTTATTGTATTCTTATTGCTTGGTCGTACAAAAATCCTTAACCCAAAGGTCTTACAACGTTTTCTCATATGACATCTGCCATTTCATGAGCCGCGTGAGTTTACTCAACGACCAAAGGTTCAAACCTTCACTCCACGCACGTCATAAATGCGTGAGTGGTTTGGTAAAATTATCGACTGAGTATGTTTTGGAGACAAGTGCTTATTTTGTAAGCCTAAAGAAATAAATGCTATTGACTTTGACTTAGACATGCTCCGCAGAGTTCGAGTCGAATAAGAGTCGAGGATAGGTCTAAAGATTGATGTAAATGCATATATTTTAGAATTGGATTGAGAATGACGTAGGTACTAAGTGGTCTTATATTTCTGTATCTAGTAGGTACTCACTCAGTCGTCTTATAATTTCTGAACTAAAGTTTTTTTGTGTGTCCAATACATATATTCTTTCTTTTCTTTTTCTTTATCTAGATAATGCTGTGTGAATTGTCCAGCATTATTTATTTATCTCTCATGCTCTCCTGCTTGGTTCGAATCCTATCCGAGCGAAAGAGCATGAGAGATGAAGTAATTCTCAATCCCATTCTTTAATTATACAGGTTATACAAGTGTATCCGCAGGGTCGTGATGCCGATGATGGAGGGCGCATGCACTTACCGGTGCGGATGGCAGATGATATGATATCGCGCGCGGCGCGCCTGCGCGAGTCCTCACCTGCTTTCTCCTCCACCAGCTTTGCCATCGAGTTCTGCAGGCTCCTACAACATAACATAACATTATCCTATCATAGATATCATTGTGTATCAGTGCTTTATTTCCTTTAGACCTTACATGACCCACACTCTTGGTCACGTCGCTACAAGGATTGGTTCCCTCCGATGCACTGCAAAAGCTTTCATATCAAAGAATGAAGATTGTAAGAGACTATAAACTACACTATTATATTAGCTAATGCCTGTAAAAATACTTTGAATAAATAAATAAATAAAAATGAGTACCATAAACATAGTAAGTCATCTTTCAGTCAAATTGTCTATTTACAATATTTAAGATACTTTCCCTCCATGTGGCATGGCTGTGGGACGCCCTGTATATAAATAATAGACATTAAAAGTCACCATTTTCACCATTTGTTTGCGGATTGTAATCCAAAACAGCAAGGCTACCACGCTGTTTAACACATAACGTAGCACGCGTTACGCTATGTGCTAAATAGCGTGGTAGCTGCTTGTAGGTGAAATAGTAATCGTCAGTCGCCCCAGCCTCACCTTCTAGCATCCTGCAATAGGACGGAGGGGTCGACCGGCGTCGCTCCGTGGTTCGGCTCACTCTCTGTCTTCTTCACTCCTCCGCGAATGGGCTCGGCCTCCGCTGGCGGGGTCTGTTATGATAAACATTCGTTACAGAAAACAGAGTATAAAGTAGCATGCGGGCTATATGAGGTTACTGTTTTTTTTTAATTTGTATTTATTCAAACCAATTATATCTATTTTTACAGTATAGTACTTTGGGACCAGATCAAACGAAAAACAACACCTTTTCACATAAAAACCGTACAGTCTATTAAAATTGACATAAATATTAACGTATAAAACAGGAAGGGCTAGAGCGTTACTTGCACCCTTGTCCAATTTCGACAGGATTTCCCATTTTCTCAACAAATTCGCACCACTTTCGGGTAACTAGTCTAAGTCAGCGTTCGTCAAGTTAAGTTATTACACGTATAATTGAGGGCTCGGATAATCGAGGTTCTTACTTACTACTAACTTATATGTCTTTACCACTTACAGTAAGTATGTGGTAAATACATATAAAAGCACTTACGGGACTGGGCTCGATGCCGATCTGTTGCAGTCTGACCGTTCCGTTTCCATTCTCTGGCTTAAGCTCGCGGTCTTCACTCGCCGCTTTAGGTTTGGCGATCTTTGACACTACTGTGAACAGTATAACGCTGTTAATTGCTTGGCAAAACAAAAGCTATTTTCACTCTATTTTCATCGGACAGCAATCTTATAAGAAACATAATTTCTATGTTATTGTAACTGAGTGTTCTTGCAATGTTCTGTGTATCGAAGAGAAGAAATAAGTTTTTGTACAGTTTATAAATAGTTGTTTTCAATCGGCAACCCATAACTATTACAGATTTATTGAAACATAAGAATGACTTAGTGACCCGATTTTCATCAAACATATCTCAGAACACTATCGATGATGACACATTTCAATCAAAATAAAACTGAATTCATATCGATTCATAGAGGTTTATCTACTTTCTGCTAATGCAAATAAGGTATAATTTCCAAACCTGGCTTAGTAATGTTCCGTTTGATCTCCGGAGCGGCGGTGAGGGAGGCGCGCCTTTCGAACTGATCCTTGAAACTGCCGACGTTGCCTCCTACCGACCAAAACAAACAAGTTCATATAACAAGTAAATAAATGATTATGATCTAAATGATCAATCGATATCAAACAGACTCTAACTTAGATAGACAGAGAATTAGTTATTGCATACTTAATAACACCACAATCAAGATAAATTATAAATACTAATTGTTTCCATACCTGGTATGGACAACTTCTTAGGTTTGACGGGTGTCTTGGCCTCGGGGCTGCTCGGGGCGATCGCGAGCGACGTCAGCTTGTCCGCGGCCGCCGCTACTGAGCTAGCCTTGAAGTCCTCCTGCTGAATAAGTAATGAATCTTAAAACAGTGGTAGTAAGGTAGCTTTTATAGCACTACAGCCAATAAAAGCTAAAAGCACTGAGTGCGAAAAATTGCTCTACCATGACTGTAAAAGTATGTAATAAAATTCCTAGAGACATAAGAGCTGCCTACTTGTGAATTTAAGACAAAACTCCGTACGTGGCTCATAGAGAAATGTTTTTATGACATCAAAGAACTATGACATTAAATATTATAATCATCAAATTACCTAGTTATATAAGTTTAATATTGTACATCCATAATTAATGGATAAACTGTTGATTCACCTAGCTTTTAAGATCTTTTTGTACACAGTTTCTACAATAAATTTATTTCATTTCATTTCAATATGAGACTATGGTATTCAATAAAAACCAGCGTTAAAGTTATACGAGTAAGTACGCTAGAGATAAAATGTATCTTGCAACTCGAAGATGCACTTACGGTTAAACAAGGTCGCTCCTATACAAACGTGGAAGGGCTACTATATAAATTTATCTCGTCATTATCTATGTTCTTATACACCCAAAACCGTAAAACGTATACATTTGAAAAATCCATTTTCTAAACTTTCGTATTTCAACGATAATTTTAGCCCAACTATGGGCAAAAATAAATGATATACGGAGAAAGAAAACTCTTAAATAAATTCCGTTCCGACGTACTCGTAGTTTAGTTATTCAAGTTGTAATAACCCTTGTGCTAAAGCACTGTTCGAAATAAGATGGGTGATGCGCATTAGGTACGTATTCTACAAGTTTCCCTTTAAAGCAGTATTTATCTTTATAGAATAGAATTAGATATAAAGATAATTTAGACACCTTTGGCTCCTCCATTTTGTCTGGCAGATTCAGATTCTTCTCTTCCAAAACCTTAGTAGGCGACGTCTTCTTCTTAATCACCACTCTTGGCTTGGCGCCCGCCTCTTTAACCTCTTTGTCCGGGCTCTTCTCTTTGATGATCTCTTTGGTCGCGTCTCGAGCCAGCTCGGTCGGCGCGATTGTGATGGTTGCGGAGGATTTCAGGCATGGTGTGGGCTGTAAGATAAATAAATAAATAATGCTGGACAATGCACACAGCATCATCTCGCCCCAAGCTTAGCAGAGCCGGTGTTATGGGTACTAGATGACTGATTTACTTAATACAATACACTACATTAGATAGATATGTTTTATTAAATGACCAGAACACCCAGAACAAATATCTGCAGATCGTATACACAATTGTTCCGAGGCGGGAATCGAACCCGCAACCCCCTGCGTCGCAAGCGGACCTTTGCCCACCGCGCCACATCGGTCGTCAAAAGGTTAGACCGATTTTGTTGTAAGACGGATATAATGGTTTGAGGGAAAAAAAGTTAAATTTTTAATGGTGAATAGTGTTTTTTTAATAGTTTTCAATTAATTATCATGAAGAATTAAATTATCATAGACTTTAACTGGACAATCGTTTTATGTCTGATAAAGAAACTTTTTATTTTTTTAACTTATGAGCGCTGATGGACGACTGTAATTCTTATAGTATACAAGGACTTACCATGTCGTCTGGCTGTGCGTCCGCCGGTGGGGACTCCGCGCCGGCCTCTTCGGGCAGCGTCGGGGCTTGCGGCGCCATACACGCAACACTAAACAAATAACAAAATACATTTGATATCGTTTTACACATCCATTGTCATGAGCACACAATATGAGTCCAAAGCTGAACAAGCCTTCCTCAAACCGTTTATTCTCTCCTGCGGAGACGATGGTGCGCGTGATCTCTATATCTACGAAGACAAGGTTCAAACTGCACTAACCTGGGCACACGTTCCTTCTTTCTCTGCAGTCCGCTGGCAGACATGGCCAGCTCCAGCTTCCGTTTGTTCTCTCCCGCGGAGACGATGGTGCGCGTGGGCGAGGGTTTGATGGCGTCCTCTCCGCCTTCCGCTACCAGGTCCAGGATGCGCTTCTCCGCAGAGTTGCTGGGCTCCACGGCCATGGAGGTGGAGCTGGTGAGGTCGGTGGTGCTCTCTTCAGGACCTAGTTCTCGCTGGAAAATTAAAATGCGTAGATAAGGACACTGCACTCTTTGCACAACAGCGGGGCATATTCAACTAACAAATTGAGATTTAAAAGTGATCTGCATAGGACATTTTTAATACGCAGCCTGACTTTCAAAGACATTTCGCTTCTCTTATATGCAAGTCTTCAGATTTCGTGAATAAAGAGCCAAATTTTCCGTCTTCAATGAGACGCCACTTTTTTCTAATTAGCGCTTATTCCCCACGAAATATGATGAAATTAAAATCTCTCTGTCTATCAAAAATTAACCCTAAGTGAGTTTTCTGAGTGATGGTATAGTAAACTCATACTCAACTAGATTGAGATGGAATTATGCATTAATTGAAGGTGGACTTACAACGAGACAGCTTTACGCTGTATCGTCCATTTTATCAAGTTAACACTGACCTCTGGCGGGACCATGACAGAGTTACAGTTAGTAGGAGCGGCAGGCGCCAGAGACAGCAACAGGTCCAACCGCACCGGGGTCTCCGCCGCCAGCGCCTCCGCCACTTCGAGACACGACGCTTCATAGCCGCAGTTTACCCATCTGTAGAGGAATATAACATTAGGGACGGTACATATCTGACGGAAAATGCATCGAGCGTATCATCGGTCGCGTCTATTCGGTCAAATTAGATCTGCCACATTCCACGTCTAGTCAGTTCGAACGGCCTGTACACAAACGATCTGCTCTGATGTTACGCCTAGTCTGAATGCATCATACACAATACAGGTATCACGACACGTTACGTCGACCGAATCTGCGTTGACGGAAACGTAACATACGCTGTAAGCTCGCCGCAGTAACGGATCATCGGTTGAGTGTGAAAGGTTGAATGTTTTATTATATATTTGCCTGTTCTGGCGTAACGCGACTGATAATACGCGACGCATTTTCCGTCAGATATGTACCGACCCTGAGGTCCGGTTTCCATCAAATTTGAACAGAGTTGTGTATAAAAAACCCCATAGGTGTAACAATAGCGTCAAATGACCATCATTGACGATTTTCGGTTGATATTTCAAACGTATTACAATTAAGAGTTGATACTATCTGAAATCGGTTATTTTCAACGATCATATCTTCCACAATTCTGAATCATTTACTTTGAGATTTTAATATGTTATAGTTCAGGATTGATGCTAGACCACCAGTGTTTCGAAAACACGATTACATGAAATTTTCTCGATAGAAAAAAAATCCAAAGTTCACTCTAAACTGTATTTTAAACCGTCGCTATTCAATAGATACGTTAAAATAAGCCTTGATACTTTATACAGTAAACAATTAGAGTATAAAGCAGACGATGTGTGTTTTAGATTTTCAAAATTACTATTATTTTTACCGTAAAAAAATAATACCTAAATATTCACGCGCTATCTTCCGTCCGGGCCATAATTCAGTCTAGCTTCGGCCTTCGGACGGGGAGCCTGTGTCGCTGCTCCGCGCTTCGTGTCATCGGACTTTGTATATTTGTAAATATGGGAAATCTTTATAATAAGTGTAGAAAGCGACGACGGAATCATAAAAAAGATGGAAAACACATGAACGACGTTATAAAGTAAGTACCTACCTACCCTACACGTTGAGGTGAGGTGAGGTGAGGATGTGGATTGTGATTTGTGAGTACCTAAGTAAATGTCGCAGCCAAACTAATTATTTTTTATTTTATTTTAGAAAACGTCGATTAGAAAGTACAGCTCCTATTGTAAGCGATGATGGCGACAATGATAAAGAAAATAATGTCCCGGTAAATCCGTGTGTACCAAACACCTACCTACCTACCAGTAAGGTAGTAGACCTTACTTGTTTATGGGACTGGATGGCGCTAAGTATGTGAAAATCGTATTTTTTATACTTATAGGTAAATACCTATACCTAGGTCCTACCTAGGTGTAAATACAAGGTATACCCACCTCAATTTGTATCTCCATGTGATAGAAGTAGTATTTTCACAACACATCATTATCTAGGTAGAAATATATATTAGGGTTCCGTTTGACTATCAATACTATAAAATATTTACACCTAGGTATACCCACCTAATTTGTATCTCCATAATATATGAATCGTTACTGATACATGATGGAAGTAACATCGAATGATCTGGACATTTTGGATATCAGAAAAGATCCGTACGAGTTTTTTTTTTACCAATTACAAAATATTGAATTGTAAGTAGTAGGTTAGGTACCTACTATAGTTACTAACTATAGTACCTACTGTCTACACCTATAATGTATTATAACTTTCCTAACATTTTTACGAGTTTGTAAATTTTAGGGTTCTGCAATAATTAATTTAGTCATGGTTCCAACCTTACGAACACAAGCTTTTCTACTTTTAGTTCATGAAAGTGAAGATATATCACATGGTTCAAAATATAAATGGGTAATAATGGACTTATACGGTTTATACCTTGAACGAGAGTCCTTATTAATTATTCATTATAATTCATTCATATTACTAGAGTGGGCATATTATATTTACATGTTAGGTACCTATTTTCTTGACATGTATGACTGTTACAGGATGGAAGTAACGTCGTATGATTCGACAAATGGCATAAATCCGGACAAGACAAATCTTTATCAATTACAGAACATAGAATTGTAAGTAAATACTTACATATCTACTGAAATATAAATATACCTAGTGTATATTCTTTCCTAACGTTTTCACGAGTTTGTAAATTTTAGGGTTTTGCAATAATTTAACCTAGAACTATTCGTACCTAACGAACACAAGCTTTTCTACTTTTAGTTCATGAAAGTGAAATTATACCACATGGTTCAAATTTATAAATTGGGTAATAATGGACTTTTTACGGTTGATAGCTTGAACGAGAGTCCTTATTAATTCTTCATTACGATTCATTCATATTACTAGAGTGGGCACATACATATATTTACATGTTAGGTACCTTACCTACCTACTTTCTTGGCATGTGTAACTGATACAGGATGGAAGTAACGTCGAATGATTTGACAAATGGCATAAATTCGGATAAGACAAATCTTTATCAATTACAGAACGTAGAATTGTAAGTAAATACTTACATATCTACTGAAATATGATTTGGTATCAAGATTATAATAAGATTGTGTTTTATTTTTCCTTTTTCAGACAAACACACACCTCTCCAGAGTCACTACCCCACCCTACCCAAACCTACCAACCTACCTACCCTACGCTAACCTACCCTGCGGGATAAAAAGTATCCTATATCCATCTGCTGGTTCTAAGCTACCTCTCCACCAATTTTCAGCCAAATCGGTTAAGCCGTTCTTGAGTTATAAATAGTGTAACTAACACGACTTTCTTTTATATATATAATATACACAATAGATATAGATTAGTGTGATAAAATATCATTTCATTTGTTTTATGTAGATGTTAGATGAAAGTTGAGATCATCGAAAGGGATGACGAATTTTGGGAACAACTAATGGAACCAAAATTTTTTTAACATATATTTTGTTCGAGTTATGCGATCCCTGGCATGTTCGCAATATGAAAATACGAGATATAAGTGAATTGAAATAAATTTAATATAAAGTAATATATATTGTTAATAAAGTTAAACATATTATGTATGTGCAAATATAATCTAGACTATATTTTAATTTATTACAATATTTACCTGCACACTACTTGTCATACACATCCTATTTCCACACAATGTTTTTTTGGCAAAATTCAATTTTACTTAAAAAACTAATATGCGGAACCCTCACTCAATATACTTAGACATAAACTTGTATTCTATTTCATTGCTTATATAGGTTTTGTTGTGTTAGTTTTACCTTATATAGGTAGTAGTACCAATCTTCGTTTATATTAAATCTGTAAACAAGGTGTTATAATAAAAAATCCTATTTACTAGTACCAAAGAATAAATAATAGTACTACGTACCTATTTTTAGGTTGGTAGTAGGCATAAGTATAATTTACATTTCGCAGAACACTATCTTACTACAGAAAAGAATGTTCGGAACCCTTCAGCGCTATAGCGACTCGCACCTGTCTAGTGTTTGGGTAGAAAATAACGTCTCGGGCGCGGTGGTCTAGTAGCAGTAGTAGGTATGTTGGCAACTACATTGAAAAACAATAAAATAAAATAATGTTTTGTAATTGTAAGTAGGTAGGTAGGTACCTACCAATATCCAACTATCATAATATTAGGTAGGTATAGGTACATACTAAGGTATAAAGTTACTAAAAAGCATTACCTACGTATTTGATAATTTCATTTCTTAGTAGGTACCGTATATATAATTAATTACCTACCTTTTAGACAATAATATTGCACCTACCTAACTTCAATAAGATTGTTTTGAACTAGCGTGAACCCAACCCAATATAATTTTGCGCGCGAAGTAATAGCGCGGCGAGTAGGTACGTTGCCACCGGCCGTCCGCCCCGTGGCGCCGCCCGTGCGCCGCGGCGCGGCGGCGTAACAAGCTGAGGCGAAATTTGATTTTCTGCTGAGGTAATGTAGGCCCTTAATTAGTTTTTAATTAAGCAAATAAGGTTCACCGCAACAGCCTATATTGGTCCTTCTCGTATGTCTATTTCCTATCCAGAAATGTGTCCCTGCCTAATTTTATGAAGAAAATATTGTTATTACGTCGCATCGTCAGGTAAAAACCACATCGGTCACTGACCACTGCTTACATAATGGTCACTGAACTCCTTCAAACAAGTATGAGTACCTATAATGGAGCTCGGTGATAATGGTGTTGAAAAATAGGTACAAATCGATTTATATTGAATCACGGCGTGAAACAGATTTCACGGCTCATCAGAGCGGAACGCCATTGCTTGTTATACTTGATTTTCGTCAAACAGTTTCAATAACTTATCTAGGGAGCGTCACTTGCCCCAAAATAATGAGAACTAAAGTAATTTAAAAAAAAATTAAGTGAACAGAAAATCTGAAGCGCCGTATTTCTTATTTGATAAACTTACAACTAACTTAAAAAAACCTGAATACGCTGTTTTTTGTTAATAATACTATTCATATTATTAAAAAACTTCGAAAAAGAAAGGGCCTTTTTCGATTTTCCTTTTTTCTATGTTTGGCATTTTATGCATGTCCGTCAATTATGGACCGATATTGTAAATTCTTTTACTATTGTATAGAAAATGATCCCGAGGTGGTCCCTTGAAAACAGTGTAAAGATAAGGGATTTGAAGTAAATTTTCAGTTTTTTCCAATACAATCAAAATATAAAGCGCTAATATAACGGATATCTATCGCGTTTATATGATTATTTTCCCTGACGTTTCAACAGGTTTACACACTGTCGTGGTAACGAGATGTCTGATTATGTATTGTATTAGTGCTTATAACTATGTGTTTAGATCGCGTTCGTTTAAATGTTTTTATTACAATCAAAATAATTATATATTTACTCACGGATGGTCACAGATGTAGGCGATATCGGCTCGCTTCAGAGGATCCACGGTCAGCATGTCGCGGATCAGGGGCGACGCCGCTGGAACAAACAGAGCTTGTTACTGATTGATGAACAACATCCTAGATTAGGGTTTGACAAGGAAATACTTCTCTAGTCTTCATACGTACGTAATACAATGCGTCAATTATATTTAAGTTGAAATAGGAATCAATATCCGCACATTATTTTGCAGCTAA
Organism: Eupithecia abbreviata; assembly: GCA_943735965.1. Taxonomy (NCBI): domain Eukaryota; kingdom Metazoa; phylum Arthropoda; class Insecta; order Lepidoptera; family Geometridae; genus Eupithecia; species Eupithecia abbreviata. The sequence goes on along the minus strand of OX030979.1, from coordinate 1,225,357 downwards.
ATCTTTGTCAATAAATAAATGTCTTAATTCCAGAAATCTTTTGCGTCTAGCTGATCTGTCCACGCCGCAGTCGCCGCAGTCATCGCATTTTATAAATATATATGATTTTTTGCAACATTGCGCCGCATTTCAGTAAAATCTAGTGCGGCTACTGCGGTGCGGATAGATGCGTCGTGTTCAGCTTAAGGCACCTAATTCAAAGTAAAAATAAGTAATATACTATGAAAGGAATACTTTTATTCACATACTTATTTCCATTTTCTCGTAATTGAGTAAGTAAATAAAATAAATAGGGTGTTGAAGAATTTATTGTAAAATTCTGTTTTATAGCAACGAATCAAATGAATTAACGATCGGAAACGGTCGGAGACGGACCGTGTGAATGTTGTTCTCGACACGCGAACGAGAAGCAGAGCTAATGGTATTTATTTCTGCTAAGACATCCTTAGGTTTGAGGATTAACTTGTGTTTTTTATGTATTGTTTTGGTAATTTATGACAACTAATCTATTATATGGTTTCTACCTTTATTATATTATATTAGCAAAGCTTATAAGCATTTAATTATTGTTCCGAATACGGAAGAGGCCGATATCATAATGTCCGCCATTATGATATCGGCCTCCTCCGTATTCGGAATTTTTGGTATAACATTTGAATTGTTTACGTGCATATTTTGTAAACCTTAACACATCTGAAATGTAAACTATAAAAGGTTCTCATCATCTTAATACTTACAGGAAGGAGTCCTCGGCTCGTAGTAGTCTCCGTTGCTGATCTGCCGCACGAGCCGCTTGAAGTTGGACCCGTCGAACGGCATCGCGCCGTACACAAGGGTGTAGAGCAGCACGCCCAGAGACCAACAGTCCACCTGTAATAGTATGTAAGTAATTTATTGTTAGCGTAGCTTTACATAAATATTGACATGTATCAAATCACATTATATTTAGATTTAAACAGGCAAACAACCATGTATGAGTGGACAAAAAATATAAGTGAACATCAAATAAAAAACACCTTATTTCTTATTTGATAAATAATTAAAAGCATAAAATTTTACTAGTCTAAATGGTTTTTTTATGCCTAAAGAAATAAAGGATTCTGAATTTGAATTAACAGGGTCAATCTTCCAAAAACATTTTAGGCGACACAGTTTTAGTTTCACGAGACAGACTATTTTCAAATTGCCCATGTTTAACAATGTCGTTGTCTACATTTAACCATGAATCTAAAACCGTTGATTATTTTATTCATGTAGCCTCAAGATTGACTTAGCTTGATGCCAGATGATGCTGTATGAAATATATTACATTATTAGTTTGTCATCATCATCATCATCGTCAGCTTATAGTACTCCACTGCTGGACATAGGCCACCCCTTAGCCATAGCGCCCTGTCATCAGCTTGCCGCATTATTCTATACTAGTGATTAATTAGGTTGACTACACTATTGTATTAGGTAATACCTGTAAAAATAGTTGTAATTTAAATAAATTATTTATATTAATTTCATCATCATCATCATCAACCAATTTTAGTCCACCGCTAGACAGGCCTACACCAATGAGCGCCATAGCGCCCTGTCTTATATTAATTGATGTACAAAAAATTAATAGTAAGTGTAATTAAAATATGTACTTACCTCAGGTCCAATATAAGGCGTTCCTTTGACAATCTCAGGCGAGGCGTAGAGCGGCGACCCACAGAACGTTGATAACAACGACGTCTCTTTGAATACGTTTGATAAACCGAAATCTGCTATCTGGAAATTAAATAACACATTTAAATTATGTGAGTTTTTATTACAATACAATTACGCTTTATTGCACATCAAGACAGAGAAGAAAAAAACAGTAAAGAACAACAAACAAAGATACAGATACACAATGGGCGGCCTTGGATGGAAATTGGACACGTAGCTATTGTATTACTTATATTCATTATAGAAATAAATAAAATATTTATTATAATTCTTAATAATATTGGACTGAAAGGATAACAAAGAGTACTTAATATTATATTTGTATGAGATAGCATAAATGTATTTGCCTGAACTAGGTAAGAACCTGTTTGGTTTGTTCCTATATGGCAACCTTCTGTCTCCATCATCAGGCCAGCTTGGTACCATAACATTGCACTGTCACTGAACTTACATAAGTATGACAAATTTCAGCTCAATCGGTTGAGGATAACTGGTCTAAATTCAGTTGCAAGATTTGCCCCGAACATAGTAACAGGGCAAGTTAAGTTATAGCTTGTTTTATAGACAGAAGGGCTAGCTAACAATAAACGCCACTGTACTGGTATTGCAATAGGCATAGCACAAGGGTTGTTGCCTAGGTTACAATAGTGCAAATTACGTCACATCGTCATCAATTGCATACATTATTTAGAAGCTCTTTCCTTCGACTTCAATAATTTACGCAATGTATAACGATGCGATATCATTTTTCTCTATTTTACCCTAGAGAAATGAAATGAAAGTTTATTTCTTTAGGCTTACAAAAAAGCACTTAGAAAAGTCATTATTATATTGATGTTCACTTAAATTTTTTGTCCACCAGTGGAAGAAGTGAGAAGAAACCACTAGTATGTTCATAACTTATGTGTCTAGTACATATGATTTGCTTATCTGTAAGTTGGTAGATTTTGAGTTGGAGCAAAACTCGTTCCAAGCTTTTTTATCTTCTAGATAATCTGATATTTTGTAATAAGCCTTTTTACAAAGAATATGCTTCACAATTTTTTAAAATTTATTTATTGATAATTTTTGCAACTCACTTGGAGTTTTGTTGTAGAAGCGTATACATTGCCCTAAGATACACTTATCTTATGTAGTCTTGTTGTGGGAACAGCGAGTTTAGGAGAATAATTCCCATACTAACATATAGTAGTTAACATCGCATCGAGGCAATGGACGCAAGACGCCAGATACGTAAACAGAGACCTAAGCCCTCCTACACGTATACATATAACTCATCGGGCCAACTCTACTGCCATGCGTGCCGTAGGATATTCAAGACCAAGTTCGGTCTAGCGAGCCATATTAGAGCTCATAATAGAAAAAATCCGTGATTACTTAGGGTCGCCGTCATCGAAATCGATGAGGAGGCCTATATATATATATATATATAGTAGTTAAATGTTGCTTACCTTAGCGCTACCAGTATCGTCTAATAATACGTTCTCCAGTTTTAAATCTCTATGGCATATTTTGTGTATATGGCAGTAATATGTAGCGGTCGCTATTTGACGGAACAACCTGAGAACAAAGCAAAACATTATTTACAAAACAAAATATGTATACTCATAAAGGTGGCATGCGGTGCACGGTATTTATATTTACTGAGAACGAGAAAATAATGTACCGTAAGTGCATTTCAATGTACATTTTTATATACATTTTTCTCAACTTACTTGTAATTTTTTTTATTAAGTTAGTGAAATTTGTTAAAACAATATTTCGTGATTAATGGACGACCCCTAAAAGGGTTAGGGACCCTTAACGAAGGACTTAAAATTGTAAAATTGTTGTATCAATGGAGCATTTAATGCTGAGCTGGTAGCTATATATTTGTGTACTCGCCATTCGTTTATTTCTATTAGTTCCTTATTTATTATTGTTATTCACATAATTTAAATAATTATCGTTAAAAAAACATTATTAACGACAAAAAATACAATAAAATATTGGGAAACCATTCTATAGTAAAATATATCAAAACGGTTGTTCACCGCTCGCTAGGCTCAAGGCGGCCGGTGACGAGGGCTGCACAGAGAGAGGAACTTCCTGACGATGCGTGCCGAGTCAAGGAGTACCGCCTTTATTGTTATTTTTATTAGTTAGTTCTTTTTTTATTATTTTCTATTTTGAAAGGCAAATAAACATTTTCTGTTTCTGACTTCTCTCGTTAAAGGATGAAACGTTGGTGTTCTTTCAACAAAAACAAGGTTCGCAGTTCACCCGCTTACATTCGTAATGAAGTGAACAACGCGATGATGACATTAATTGGGATAAAAGATTTTCTTACCTTCTGGCTTCTTCTTCTTGTAATACTTTCTTCTGACTTAGATAATCGTATAGTTCACCTCCTGGACAATACTCCATGACGAGAATCATCTTTTCACTGTTTTCAAATACTGAAAAGAAATAAAAAACCATTTAGAAGGTAAATAATGATGAATAGCACGGGACTAGGTTGTAGTGTTCTTCATAAAAAGCTACAAAATAAGACATTAAGATTATAAAAAAACTAATAATTCGATTAAAACCGAATTCAAATTCTTTGCAATGTATATACACTCTGTTTTTGAAGTCTTATGTGGCAAATACTTATCCCCTCGGGAATACAATTATTATGGGACCACCTCAGGTTCATTCTCCATACAATAGCGAAAGAATATTCGAAATCGGTCCATAATTGACAGAGAAATCGACGAACATTTAAAAAAATACATGCTACCGAACATAGAACCTACTCTTTTGTTTTTCGTTTCGTCAGTTAAACTACTATAATATAATGCTATGATGGCGCGGCGGGGGAAAGTCCGCCTGGGATGCAGGAGATTGCGGGTTCGATACCTGCCTTAGTACAAATTTTTGTACGATCTGCAAAATTTTCCCGATGTTCTAGGTCTTTGTTCTATGTATAGCGGATAGGTGATCGCATTAGAGGTGTCAAAAATACACAGAAGGAAGTTGCTCCAGCCTCTGGTAGGTTCCTTAAGTCGCCTATTACGACATCCACGGACTCAGTAGGATGGGTCGATTCTTTCCGCAAGCGCCGCGCCGCCGGCAAGCATAGTAACTACTACTAACCTAACATTGCGGTTATGCAGACTCGATACAGTATCTACATCTTCACCCGTGGTAAACCTGAGATTATGAAACCCAATGGAGGATGTAATGAGGAGAAAGTGTTATAAGACGTTAGAGTCCGTTCCAGACATTAACTCATCACGTTTTATTACTTCCTAAGTGTTCGCAGCGCTGATATAAACAAGTCCCTGTGTTTAACATCTTAATCGACGTACTACAGAAGCTTTGGTTAGGTCTGGTTTGACTTCCAAATCGGGGAGAGATAATAGATAATAAATAAATAATGCCGGACTATTCACACAGCATTATCTAGCCCCATGGTAAGCAGAGCTTGTGTTATGGGTAATAGATAACTAATATACATAATACAATCATTACATAGATAGATATTTTTATTATACATAGATAACTACCAGAACACCCGGAACAAATATCTCCAGATCGTACACACAATTGTTTCGAGGCGGGAATCGAACCCGCAACCTTCTGCGTCGCAGGTGGACCTTCGCCCACAGCGTTACCGATGTCGTCAAAATTAAAAAAAAAATAGACTGAATTTATATTTACCTTCATAAATATGTACAATATTAGGGTGTCTGACTGAGGACATGATCTGCACCTCCCGCCGGATGCGGATGAGGTCTGCCTCGGACTCGATCTTGCATTTCTTGATGGTCTTGATGGCCACCTCCTGGCCGGTCTTCTTGTTGATGCCCAGCTGTACCTTGCCGTATGTGCCCTGCCCCAGCTTTCTTACTATGTCGAACCTGGAACATAGACAATAAATAAATAATGCTGGACAATCCACACAGCATAATCCATCCCCAAGCTAAGCAGAGCTTGTGTTATGGGTACTAGATGATTGATATGTCAGTTTGATGTCACTTGACTTGACTTCTTTTATTTGGCAATGTGTCCAGTTCATAGAAATTTCCTAGTCATGGAATGGAGGCGGAATTACAATAATAATATAAGCGGTAAAGTTTGAAAAACACACAGCCGTATAGCGTAATAACATTGCGCCTACTATTTCTTCTTTTTCCAGTCCTCATCCCACACTTGATGGGCCGGTTGCATCTGTATCTCCTTACACCTGTATTACCCATACCCTTTTTCACACCATCCATCCCAGGCAATCAAATCCAAAACAACATTAAATACATGAAACAAAATGAAACAAAGAGACCGTTCACCGTGGTCTCTATGTTTCATTTTGTTTATTTAAGATCACTTTTAAATGTTTCCCTTTTGGTCATTTAAGAACCCAAAGATCTAGAATTCAAAGACAGCCATTGGCGCAGACTGTGAACAAATAAGCAGTTTGCTCCTAGTCTGACACTACCCAGACAAGGACGCTCGAGTCAAAGCAATCTGAGGTCGTTGCCATCAGACGCCTGCGTAGCCAAACCTATCGATCGATCCTCTTCCAAACGTCTTTCACTGAAATCTTTTAATCCCTGGAATCTTGATTATTGATGGTGAGATTAGTATAGACTTAGATTGAAAGTGTATTCAGATCATAGCAGATCAATCCATCATGGGTTTATAACAACTTCGGGTTTTATTCCCATGATAGTCGAAAGTAACAAGCAAAGCAAGTAACCTTTAGTCTTATTCTACATACAAGATATTTTTGTATCGCTTGCAACTAACATAGTCAACAGATTTAAGTACCTATACCTAGTTAAATAAACGTTTTCAAGATAGAAGTCGTATCTGAAACGGAGGATGTAGAGATAAACGGATATCCTGTATTTTCAACACCCAATAAAAGAAAATTATATTTTTTATCTACTTCAAATGGCCTAGTTTTGTTTTAAAAGTATGTATTTTGATAACTACTTCCCACACTGCTTACGCAAAATCATTTCTATAAAATACAACGGTCCATCCATCAAATTAAGACGACATTAATCCGTTTGACGCGTGTTACAAAAAACCACCTAACACGCTCCGTTCAAACTTTATATAGTTGTTTAAAAAATTGATTTGCACGGCAATTGTTAGAGTCATCGCGAGTCAAGCTGATCCATTCGCGGATTGTTTAGCATCGGGGCTCTAATCGTAAAGGTAATCAATGCGCAGCGGAACGCACTTAACCGACCGCAACAAAGTTATAAGCTATAGCGTTTTAAACTCGCTAGATGCTGTCTGACGTGAATGTAACATCCAAGCATGAATTATAGGATTGGGAACGGATACAGTGCGTAACCGCTCTAATTTTATCACCCTTTATCTCAGAATTTAGATGTGGGACAACAACATTAAGCGATCAAGGGAACACCTACTATCACTCATGTCTTCGAATTAATACCGGTGCTTAAGAAATGCCATTCTCACAAAGATTTGAGAGATTCATGCGAATCTACAGACCGCGTAAAGCGAATCCGTCACGCCAATTATTGCGGGTAATCACTGTAGACACTGCAAACACATATACGTGTCTACTCTCGAAACAGTTTCCTTAATATAGAAGCATACGCGATAATTTGCAACGTAATTTTGGACCATACGAAATTTCGAAAAGCAGTAACCCACGCAAAACTGGGCATTGCACGCAATGTTTCACGATAGTTCTAGAGTAGGAATGGTACATGGACTTTCAAACGAATAGCCTTGGTGAGGCATTCACCCACTTGCATGCCTACACTCTCACGTTCGGCATTGCTAAATCGATTTTGTAGCTCAAAATCTCAATTATGCGATTCATAATCGATTCGGTAGATTCTAAATAATAATGTTGGCTTCGGCCCCACGCAAGCCTTCCAAAGGACCGGGTCACTTTCTGGCCCGAGATCATGGTAAATGAGAGACATAATAATAATAATGCTGGACAATTCACACACCATTATCTAGCCCCATGGTAAGCAGAGCTTGTGTTATGGGTACTAGATAACTGATATACATAATACAATACATTACATGGATAGATATTTTTTATTATACATTGAAAATGACCAGAACACCCGGAACAAATATCTGCAGATCGTACACACAATTGTTCCGAGGCGGGAATCGAACCCGCAACCTGCTGCGTCGCAGGCGGACCTTCGCCCACCGCGCCACATCGGTCTTCAAAAACAAAATGTGAAAAAGAGAAATCTAAATGAGAATAGTACGAAACGAAAAGGCAGCGTCTTGATATAAGCCAGAGCTAGTATTTGTTTGATGTGCTCCATTTCCTCAGCTACACAAACACAACAATATTTGTGTATGAGGGACACCGCTTTCCCCTCTGTAATTCAGTCCAAAGCATATCGAGTTCCGAAAATAAACATACAAAATGACATTCAACCCGAATTCTGGGTGACGTCACGCTAAAAGGAAACCGGTGGCCATAACGAGCCCTATTACCAAATCGATGTCTCACTGCGGAAGTCATCGCCCCACTGACAACTTTAGGAAATTACCTAAAAGCTTGACACAAGAAAACCGAGGCAGTTTTGAATGAATTTTCCAGCTAGCTCTCGCAGATAAGCGAATGCATTTAGATTCTCTGAGGCCGTCGTGTTTTACGTTCATATTCAAGCCAAGAGCCCAATTGCATTGCATTATGACGTTGGGAATTAAGATGTGAATGTTTTAATACCAAGTAGGCTGAATTTGCATTTTATGACGTTGGAATGATGTAACAAGCAACCTTTACGCCCACGCACTTCCGAAGATTCATACGTAGGCGATTACCCTTAAATCGGTCAATGATTCGCTGACGTCAGATCCTTTAAGGAACTCGTTGTGTTAAACATCTTCGCTGCGTTTCTCTTTTCTGAATCACGACGACTCTCCTATATTTATCTGAAGCATTGTTTTAATTGCTGTTTGCACAACCGTGAACGACCGCCCCGATTCCTTTAATTACGAGGACACGAGACACTAAAACCTTTGTTTTGTTTATTCTCGGATACATTTAAATATTTTCCTAGATCTGTTTACGGGTTATTTTAGCTTAGTAGTCCAAGCTAGAAACGGAGCCGCCTACACTTGTTTGAATAATGTAGAACGAATCGCGCGACCCTGTTTTTTTACAGTAAAGACATGCTTTTACGACTTTAAAATACATGTTTTCTTAATGAAGTACTATCAAGATTTACTATCATTAGACCAGGCAGCTGCGTATTTCCTTCCTTAACCAAACGTTAATTACGTGATTGTTCTTAAGTCAAATCACTGTTGTACAAGGATTTATCTTTTCTCTTTCAACTTATCGTCATTCAATGCATCCACCACTAGGTGTACTACGTCATCCAAGTCAGAATAGTAATAGTAACTTATCTGGACCCGTCCACGTTGCATGCTAGCGTAAAGTAAAGAAGCGACATGCCAGTAAATAATCGTGTTAAAGAACAATAGCACAATATACCTTTGTTTGAGCCTTAACCGGTGGTCGTGCATCCTCACGTCGCCTGTGTTCTCGATGCCGTCCATGATGTTGGCGGTCGCCGCGTGCTTGTTCTCGCCCACGACCATTGTGGCTGCAACAAACAAAACGCACTCAATATAACCCATTCCATTCATAGCTAGTGCTATGCGGTAGCAGTTGGCGCCGTGACAGGGGTCGGAGACTGACACACGTTTTCATCTCCTAAGCTGGAGATAGGTACATTTTTAACTACTTAAAATATTATTAATATTTTACGCATTGGAGGACGATTCCATGTTATTTATTATACGACACCCTAGACAAGGCCTTGTTTAGACTGTCCACTGACTGTGAAACTCCTCAATTTCAAACGTGAAAAACTTCGGCAAGTCGTCGATATTGTCACTGGACACTGCATGCTAAACAAACAGCAATTTAATTTGGGTATCACGGACAGCCCCCTTTGCAGAGGGTGCATGAATGCAGAGGAGACGGCAGCGCATGTGCTTTTAGATTGCGACACCGTAGCTTCTCAAAGACTGTAACACCTTGGGACACCGAGGACGCCTAGGGAGGTATGCACCGGCATCAGCGAGCTGCTGGCCTTCCTCGAGGACATCGGGTGGTTAAACTAGCAGCCCCCCCTGAGTCCTGACTGACTGTGGGTGGCGATCGCCTGTCTCGTTAACTATGGCGGCGCTAACCGCCAACTTAAGAATATTTAACTTTACTTAAGCTTGCTAGAAATGCAAAACAATCAACGAACAATAAGAACCAATAAGAGTGCTGTTGACGGTGGATCAAGCCTATTCAAGCGTGCTGATTATGATCTAGAAATCAACTGTTTATGCAGAACTGACTGTCTGCAAACAGTATGCGTCTAAGAACAAAATCATGTAAGTAACATGATTTCGTTCTAATAAGAGATTAATTATGGTAGAATAAGTAATTGGACATTTCTGAGTCCTAAATCCGAGGTACTTTGATTCATCAAAGCAATTGCGTATTTTTTTAAATTTTTTGTGCACATTGCTACCTATATTCGTTGTATTACAGTATCAACCTTGTTAGAATTGAAACACGCCATTTCTTCCTGTACCTTATAGTCTCACTAAGTAAAATAATTCACTGTTTTGAGTTTTAAGGGTAAGTCTATGTACTGTATGCTAGAAAGAAAATTAAGAGCTATGTCAGGCTTGATGTACCTAAAAACGATTGCCAAAACACACATTTAATAATAAGATCGCATTTAATAATAAGCGTCCGATTTATTTTTCTAACAACACTACCATGTTTATCAGACATCTGGTTACTTTGAGGCTAGATAATACTGTGCGACAATGTCTAGCATTATTATAATTTTATGATATCACGTACTTTTGTTGATAATATAGGGAAACACCTTCGATTCCTGGCGGATTGCACCTGGTGATTAGCTGGCTGGCGACGACGTTCTCGTCATGGCTGGTTAGCTGACATGGGTGTTATTAGGTCGTCTACACGTAGAAAGCAGATTATCGGTGCCGGTCTAAGATCTAGTGCTTGTTTGGTCGACTCATCTTGTTTCTCGTTTAGAGCGAGGTATATTTATTCTCAGAGTAGCTTCTGCCCGAGCTTCGCACGCATTTTAAGAGATTCAGAGAAGGCTTTTAAGTGTAATTATTTATTGATGATCTACCTAATGCGATGCGACTAGATCTATAACCCAAATACAAAATAACATGTATGACATGTAGAACTCTTATAAATCTAGGTAATTATGCAAAGTTTTTTCCCAATCTGTTCCGTATTTTACGACGTACCTATCCAGTCAACCCAATCCTATCTTGGAATAAAGCTCACGTCTGCGTGTTTTGTTATGACAGTCAACAGCTTGCACTAATCGCAAATGCGGCCGATGCTGGCAATGCGCCGTTTCCTAGTCAATTGGGACCTCGTGATTTATTCACGCTGGCACCAGTGCATGCTAATCAGCCAAGACATGGTTAGGGATGCGGCCGTGCGAAACATCCGTCTGCCGGCACGATCCGACTCTCAGACTCATTGACTGTGCTGGGCACGACGTGTATGTTGCTTTCCACTGCGTTGGATTGGACCACAGGAGAACTTTCTCCTGTGGTGCAAAGTTGTGGAAGGCATTCTCTCTTTACTCTAATATTAAACAGTAGTTGGAAGCGTGTGGGATGTAGTTCATAGACTTCGTAGAATATAGTGTATTGATGGATCTGGTAAAACGATTTTGAAAACTCAGAGAGTACTCACTAGCTGGATGTTAGGGTGATGTCGAGTTGAGTCTCCTAGATTTCTGCGTTTTGATGTCAATCTGTGCCTAGTAACAACGCATACAACGCGATATTAATAAAGTGATTACTTTATGAGCGGAGTCCGTACGAATAGCATGATTAAATGTATGTCGTAAACCCACCTACATCGGATCGCTGACGAAAATATCCGGACACGTACACCACGAGTAACATGCGAGTCTGCTCTGCTTGTTCCAAGGAAACATTGCTCAGCTGCGTTTCGACGAATTCATGTTCTGTTATGGAATTTAGCTCGTGTGTGCAGAATTTTAAGGATGGTTTCGTCTTAAATTGCCTTCTGTGAACTTCTACCTAAATGTCCCATACATTTTATAACAAGAAACAAAAGTACTGATCATGTCAAACTAGATATAGAGAAGAATTTTTTAATACACCACACCACGGAATAATTATATATATATATATATGTACATTGATAGCTGATATGGTAGCTATGGTCTTTTTTGTGCGAAAAGTAATGAAAAGTCATATTGGTAATTTAATTAGATTTTTTTATATAGGAACAACCTAACGTAAATAAAATATTTCACGTTATATAATGAAGGTCTGGCCATATCGTGTGGAAGACATTGATGAGAAAGGTGAAGCGTACCAGTTCACCGACGATAATAACGAGCAGCTATCATCGACCGAGTAATAAATCAATTTTCCAGCTCGTGACATTTACCTCGAGCGCTGAAACGAAAGTCTTGACCTAGTTTCCGAAATGGGAACCTTTGAGCAACCCAAAAACCTGGCACGAGTTATCTGAACAATGCCGGTATTTGGACTCGAATCGACTGGGCACGTCAATTCGACAAGGTGGGTGGACGCTGACCCAGTATTCGGCCCAGACAAGCAACTTCAACGTCACGTCACATAACTTGAAATAACGTCGCGACAATGAAGAGAATATGGCTCGTCGATATTTGCATATTTGGGTGGGACACCCAAGGCAGATGAATAATACAGTATTTCACTCTTTGGATAAAAATAATCAGCACCAATTGTTTTCGGCATTAAAACAAATCATTTGGATCGGTGCTTATATCGCTGATGACAACAATAATTAAATGAGAAAGGCTGCATGTATGATTGGAAAATTGACGATGCTGGGATTACTAAACGAGAGACGAGGACGATTGACAAAACTATAAACTTAAAAGGCCCGAAATAACATAGTACCTAAATGTATCGTACGAAAATGCCGACAGAAACTAGTCCTAGTCCTCTAAACAAATTAAGCAGTTTGACCAGTTAATTAAATAGCATGGTAATTTAATGGGTGATCTAAGTGGATTAATAGTCATGTATTATGACACTTGGGTTTAACAGGGTGGTTCACGCCTACATGTCACGTTCATGACATGAATAATGAATAATTAGCTAAATGGGCGTACTCATCTTGACCCTGCAGCGTTGTTTATTTGACAAGCCGGTTATAATCCAGCTGGGACAACATTATGAATTCCTAAAGCGAAACGTAGTGTAGAGCTTTCGAGATTTCAAACAATTCAATTCCGAAACTATTTGACATTGACTCATCGTTTACATCTCGGTCATTTTTGCTATTTTCGTCCACCTTGACGATTCCCAATAATTATAGAATCAAGCTTTTTTATAGAATTTCATTTTACTGTATCATGAGAGAAATAGTGATCAATCGTAAACAGGTGCATTGAGAGATTTCTTTTTACTGAATACTTAAATGTAGAGCAGAGGACGTGGTATTCAGCGCCACTTGAGTCTTGCCTCGCTTTGTTATTACTTTAACTCTAAACAAATGTATATAAACAATCATCCGTTTACTCACAGGCAGCGGTTTCTCACCTCTGTGGAATTACGAGAGCAAAGATGAAAGAGAATAATACTAGCACTTCGAGGTAGTTCTTTGGACGAACCAATTCGTAATTATTTTCAGGTGCATTTTGGCCATTGTCTCTGACCTTGGTCACGTTAACCGCTGCTGTATCTGGGCCAGTAACATAGGTGTCAATGTTTGTCGGTCGGAAGAACCGTGGCCGATGGCATTGACGCCGTGAGACGTCCAGAAAAATGTGGCGCAAGTAGCCAATTAACATGTGGATAGTGTGGGGCCGGCGTCTCGGCTCTATAAATATACAGCCCCCCGCGCCCCGGCGCCGTCTCCGCCCGGCACCGCCATCGAACCACCGCAATCACATAAAGACAAGATATAAATCTTAACATCAAATCCCGACGCTGGAATGTTGCTCGATATCGACTTAAGTTCCAGTATTATGGAAATCAGCTTGCAAGGCAACGCGCACTCTAGCTAGATTCATAAGACTATGGCAGAACGGGTGACAAATTCCTCAGGTGATCTTAAAAATTGAAGAGTTGAAAATCACGGACACGCGATCAGTGAAAAGTTCAAACGCCAACAGCTGGTCTGTTTATTTGCGCAGTTGACGTTTACGTTGAGTATAGAACAGTGGGCCAAGTCTCGGCGTGTCCCGGAAGTGAACGCGCCCGGGGCGCGTCGCCGCCGCCGCCTGCTGCGCCCGAGACGTCCTACGGAGTCGTACAAGCAAGCGCGGACGCACAGATCGCTCTATTTCCGTCCACACACCAGTTGAATAACCTCCAATCAACTATTCGCACTTGCTTCCCAATCTAGAAATCAGATCATCGCTCTACCGAACGGTCACATGACTTATTCTAGAAATTCTTTGGATGTTATCTCTACAATGTAAGAGCAAGTACGAGTTCTACTGCGCGTTTCTGTTATTTGAAGTGTCTTAAAGGAAACTAGGCGAATGTTCTTAAAGACAGCAAGGAGCCGATAGTCCCACTTGTGCACGAACTGCTTGTTATTACACGTCTACGATGTCAAGCAGCCAGCATCTTCAGAAAGTACCTATAGAAAATCTGATACTAATACTACAGTTCTGTGTTGCACTATAGGGCTTGAATTGAAATAGGTAGACTAGATACGCCTCCAACAAATAATCCAATTATTCTATTAAGATGAAATGGTCAGTATTAAACATCGCATCATCGTAGGCAAGTAGGTGTGACAAGGGAACGTAATTGTCAATATTTGTAAATTTTATTTATTCATCATTTTATATTTATAACATTGAAAGATATACAAGACAAGTCATGTTGTACAATTCGAACACGATTCTTAATAATATTCAACAAAGTTCTTTAAACAATTTCATAAATAGATTACATAATGTACCTATATAAAATTCATATTTATTCAAATTATATTTACTTTCTTTTCTTTGACAAGTCTGTAATAGAAGTAAAGCTAGAGTAAAACATCGATTATTGGCGTGCTAGCCATTCGTTTATGTAGTACCATTAAGATAAACAAGGCAGTCAGATGACGCAGTTGCATGCATATTTTTGTCGTAAATTTTATAATTTGGCAAAGAGTCTAGCGTACCAATGAATGTATCAAAATAGAACGGAATATAACAATTCCATGGTGCACCCAACGGGTTACTTTGCATAAATCAAAACCATTACAAGGCTTAGAAAACATAGGAAGGTATAATAAATACCTACGAGTACACTGGAGTGCGCGCCAAAAGTATCTTGTGCGTTGTGATGTGACAGACAGAGAACACAGAATACATAACGTAATTGCAATGTTAAGGTCGATGGGGATATCTACAAAACAATCATGGATAACACTGTTTTTATTCCCCTTAGTATCATTATCAGCCTATGATAGTCCACTGCTGGACATAGGCCACCCCCAATGAGCGCCATAGCGGCGTGTCTTCAGCTTGACGTATCCAGCATCTACCTGCAGTCTTTCGCAGGTCGTCATCCCACTTGGTCGGAGGGCGTCCTACACTACGTTTACCGAGTCGTGGTTTCTACTCAAGAACACGTTTGCCCCAGCGGCCGTTGGTTCTTCGTGAGATATGGATCGGCCCACTGCCACTTAAGCTTGCTAATTCTTAGAGCTTTGTCAATAACTTTGGGTCTCTGTCGGATATATTCGTAAAGAATCTTATTCTTCAGAGATACTCCGAGCATAGCTCTTTCCATAGCTCGCTGAGCGACCTTGAACTGGTGGACCAGCCCTATCGTGAGTGTCCACGACTCAGCTCCGTAGGTCATAACGGGTAGGACACACTGGTTGAAAACTTTCGTTTTCAAGCATTGCGGTATGAATGACGAGAAGATTAATGTTATTAATAGGTTATTAGATAGTCAGGTTATTATTATTATAATAAATAAATAAATAATGCTGGACAATTCACACAGCATTATCTAGCCCCATGGTAAGCAGAGCTTGTGTTATGGGTACTAGATAACTGATATACATAATACAATACATTACATAGATAGTTTTTTTTTTTTTTTTTTTTATTATACATAGAAAACGACCAGAACACCCGAAACAAATATCTGCAGATCGTACACACATTTGTTCCGAGGCGGGAATCGAACCCGCAACCTCCTGCGTCGCAGGCGGACCTTCGCCCACCGCGCCACATCGGTCGTCGGAAGACTTGACGTAGTTTCCCAAACGCTGCCCAGCCTAGCTGGATCCTCCTTTTGTTTTTACCTAACTGCAGATCTGCTCCAGTAGTATATTTACTATGATTTGATCTTTACATTTTATTGTGGGTAATTGCGTAGAGGCGTTCGTAGCAGAAGGCAAAAAATTAGGGAAGATCGATATATCTGCTAATAAAATCTCACTCGCATTGCCTTCAGTTATTCCGTGATCATGGCGTATGAAACAATGCCGAAATATTGGACCATTGTATGCTATGACTGGCGAGTGTATTAGTTTATTTATTTATTTAAAGCATTACAACTATTTTTACAGGTATTACCTAATGCAATAGTGTAGTCAACCTAATTAATCACTAGCATAGAATTTAACAAAACTAATAATCCTATATACATATGTCAATGAGCAAAAATAATCCAATATACATGTCAATAAGCTAAATATATAATGATATATATGATTGGACATGATATAGTTATACCTATATCATGTCCAATCCGTGCTAAGGTTGCCTAGAAGAGATCGCTCTCAGCGATAAGGCCGCCCTTTATACTTCCTCTATTCTAAGTATTTTTTTTTATTTCTGTATTGTTTCCTGTTTTGAATGGTAAACACTTTATGTGTTTTCTATCTATCTATATTAGTTAAGAAAAGAGTGGCGGCGTAAATACTGAAAACATTCACAAGGGCGAGTTGAGAAAATTATAAGGTTGAAAACAAAATTATTAAGATGAAAGGACCACTACTTACACACATTCTTTGTAAAAAAGCTTATTACAAAATATCAGATTACTTAGAAGATAAAAAAGCTTGGAACGAGTTTTGCTCCAACTCAAAATCTACCAACTTACAGATAAGCAAATCAAATGTACTAGACACATAAGTTATGAACATACTAGTGGTTTCTTCTCACTTCTTCCGCTGGTGGACAAAAAATTGAAGTGAACTATAAAATATGACCTGTCTAAGTGCTTATTTGTAAGCTTAAAGAAATAAAAAAAAATCATTTTCTTTCATTTTCACTTTAAGTTCCTAGGTGGGCTGATTAAGGTCTAGCTAGGCAGGAGTATTGTTAACAATGCAGAGTGCATTGTAAAGTGTGCATGTGAGATGTCAGCAGTTTGCAGGGCCCACCCAGTATGATAGTAAGATCCCATTCAGTTTAGTTCAACACATTATGCAGCACCTTGAAGTTTTTTTTAATCTGCGATCAGTTGGCTCTTGAGTAGATATTATGAGCTTTCTATTTATGATAAAATAGAAAGCTCCTGCCTCACTTCTGGGTCTTTTGGACCTTCAATTAAGTATGTCTTTTTTAGCCTTCTCTAATATTATAGGTGTCTTGAGAGTTTCCATGCCAGTTGTTTTGAGTGGTTTGGCCATATTATATTAATATCTGAGCACCTTGTATAGGTAATGAACTTTATGGAATATTCTCAAGAGGTCCACTCGGTACCTATCGAACATGTCATTAGCAGCGCGTCTGGTATGTTCGCGGAGGCGCGCACGGACGGCTTTCATGCGATTATTCGCAAAAAAGTCGCTTCCCTACTACAGCGTGCGCGAGCCAGTAGCAACGGCATCCTGAAAATGATTGTTTCACGTCTGGACTGTCCCATCCAATACAAATGGATGAAAATATTGATGGGGTCGATATCCATATAAATGTCCATTAGGTTAGTAAGTTTTTTCATTTTGTGTTTTATTAATATTATTTTTTTAAATTTTCCCTTAGTTATATTATTCTATTTTTATTTAATTTTATTTGATTTATTTTGTGACATTTATTTTTAATTTTGTATGTTTTTATTTTTAAGTGTATATGGATTGAGAATCTGATAATAAATGAGTTAATAATAATAATTAGCTACTAACATCATACATCAAAGTGGTTTATTTCCTTTAGATGTTACTGGACTCTTGGACACTTAAATTTAAAAGATTGAAGTGAAGTAGTTTTAATAACTTAAAATGACTTACTTCAATCTTTTATAGGTAAAGAAACAATCAAGAAACCAAACTTTAGGGTATTCATTTTCATACCTACTGCAGCAAAACTTAGCCCAAGTTTTCTTATTCTCTAGCGATATAATCAGATATATTGAAGTAAGCATTTTTATAAAGGATATGTTTGACAATTTGCTTGAATTTATTTATTGTTTTTTTCATCATAATTTTTGCAACTCACTTGATTGTTGTAGAAGCAGTCTAGTCTAAGGTAAATATAATAACAATGTAGCTAAATGATAAACAAACATGAGAGTATGTACATCAATAAATGCCCCATTTAAAGACAGCGCACTAACTGAAACACTTTAATTTGGATGTACGCCAGATAAACAAAATATTGTAGTGTAACACATAAACTATGTGCGGTAGAATTCAGAATAGTCTTAAAAACTCAAATGCAAGTTTATAATTTTTTTAATCAGCTTTTTTACCTTAGTAACTCTTTTAAAAAGGTACTTTTTTGTACTTCTCATAGAATCACTTAAAGTAAACATAAAATACATTTGCTTGGGCAATTTAGATTTTACCACCCTATGATTTTACCTTATATTTTACTCTCTAAAATGAGAACAATGAATTATGAAATGTATTTATTAAGGTATGTAGGATGTAACAAACCCTTGGACTGTGCAGGTATTTCATACTACATGTTAAGAGCCTTTTACTTAACACATGAACTGATTTGAACCTTACAATAATATGTTTAGAGGTGGCATGGAAAATGATTCATAGCAGCAAGCATAAACAGTTTTGGATACCTACTGCTGATGTCATACGGACCACCACACTTTTAGGGATAATGTTCTCAGGAAAACTCGTTGAAATTGAGGATTTAAAATAGACGTGTTATTTCTATGTTATCACAGAAAAAATCTGTAAATTCCTTCATTCAATACCTTTTCAAAATAAACTACTAAAATTGGAAAATATTCTTGATAAAATACATTTTCAAAAATCGACATTCTTATGTAATATTCGATATATATTGAATGTTTTATGAATTATAACAATAGCCAAAATATGTTTGAGTCATTTAGTAGAATAAAATAAGCGATATAAGCGGAGGAAGTAATAAATACCTTGAATTTATTTGTAATCCAATATCCAGAAGAAAGTTTGAATACTATTTACGCACGAGTACACTGTCATTCATGTAAATTAATACACTATCACCATACTACACATCACAAAATTTCACTTAGAATATATTTTTTATGTGAACAAATCACAAATTGCGCCATTTTCGCAATAAATCCGAAGGACAGCAATCGGCAATCGCTGCCATCTTTTTTGTCAAATGTCTAAAAACTAATTTTAGCGCTTGGAACGAACTCTGGTGTTTATTTTTAGCAAATACACACAAACACAACAATTCAAAACTTGTAGCGACATCTGTACGAAAGTTTGCAAGATTTCTACTCGCTACAAGAGGGCGCTTTAAACTGTTCGTGAGCTTCTTTTCTCCAATCCTAGATGGCGATATGTGTTTCTTAAAAGGTATTGAGATAGAGCCACAGAACAGAGAAAACATTCGTATTCTCTGTTCCTTCCGAATCCGAACTTGGCTGGCGGCGACGGCGCATGGCGACGCAATAGCAGTAAGTACCGAGTGAGTCTTCAACTTCCTTACGCTGCAAAACTTCCAAGTTGCTTGACCATGGTCAAAAACATAATTTTACTAGTAGTTTTGATTCGCTTCAATTCGCTTCACATGCAAAATCGAACCCAATGTTCTTTTGACTAAACTCAGTCAGAACAGGGAATGGAAATACCTAAATGTAGCTTATCGACACAAGCATAGATCAATTAATTTTCTGTGATGTATTTTTGGGATACCTTTGTACCAAACCAAAAACGGTGGCCTACCCTAATGGGTTTGTAAATACATGACATGCAGGCAGAGGACATGGTTTTATTTCCGGCTGCTAAAATTGAAGCCGGAGATTGTAAAATCACCTCGACATGATTGTCTCGTTACGTTGCATTATGAAGAAATAAACTGAATCCGGGTGACGCATGACGTCATTTTTTGAGGATACTAAGGTAGGTATGTACCTATATGTTACGCCTTTCACTTGTGAATTTTCAAACGCAGGGTCCAGATGGTAGACTAGTGGATTCTGTGTGGGTAAGTAGGTAATTACTTTTGGTAGGCAGTAGTTTACCTAAAACCAAAGATGATATAATATAATAGAATATGATAGAATTTCGATTAGGTACCTACTTATTATATTTCTTAGGTCATCCCGTACTGGAATCGAACTGGCATTGGTACTTAGGAAGGTACCCAATTATCTATATCATTCTACTGCGTTCTATAGGTAATTAGTAATTACCTATAGAATTATAATTACCTACTCGCACCAAAATCGAAAATACTGGAGATGTTTGGTCTTGGTCTCTTGAAGCAAGATTTTATTTTAGTCATCAAAACAGCTGAACCATTTCACTGCCCAGTTTCTGCGGTGCGACCGTGGTGGGTGCGACCCGCCGCCGCAGCAGGTTTTCGAGAATGCAGAATGCAAGAACGCCAGATGTGCGTTGTGCGCAGTGAAGGTGTTAACTAAGGATCTACCTACATATTTCACATAGAAATGAGTGTGAGACCATAGACTCGTTACCTACCTACCTTCTCATCAGCACATTTAATTCCACCCTTCTCTCACTCTGCTGGAACATCATGCCTCCCCCAAACAATTTTTGTCAACAAATGTCGCGCGGCGGGCTCAGGTCCGCCTGCGACGCAGTAGGTACGCAGTAGGTTGCGGGTTTGATTTCCGCCTTGGGACAAATGTTTGTACGAGTGGTGGGTGTTTTATGTATATCAGTTAAAAAGTACCCATAACACAAGTTCTGCTTAGCTTGGGCACAGATAATATAATACATACTGGCTTGGGGCTAGATAATGCTTTGTGAATTGTCTAGCAATATTTATTTGCTTTGCAGGATCAAGATGAAACTAAGTCGTTGCAATATATAAAGTTATATTATATAACAGAAAAACGGACGAACACTAATGACATTAGAAAAAACCCAATAGTAACCCACCTAAATAAAATGCATGTAAAGCCGTAGACAGGAGCCTATAGTAATACAACATGGGCAGGTCCACCGTCGTCCGTTTGCATGAGATGTTAGCGCGCAGGCGAAGGAAGGTGAAAGTGGTTGCGCAAGCCCCGCTTCTGTAACTTGCTTGATACGGATTAGGAAGGAGTTTTGTAATGCACTCGACAAAAGAACTAAAACAATGCTTGTTGCCTCAACAAAAAGAAGTAAATAGGTAATCTGTCTGTCTATTTCAGTGCTTCAATTTCAAAGACGTTTATTGTTAATTTGGTAATGATTCTTTAAAAAGTGGCTCCTATCCATGATCGAACAATACATTTTTCTTTACTTAAGTGATGATGATGCCCTTCCAGCCAAATATCCGCCACGGCGCAGCAGCCAGTCTTATGTAACTAAAAGTATATAAGTACTCACTTTTGTACTTAGGTAGTTTAGTTACATTAAGACTACAACCGTAACATAAAAAGATTTATTAATCTATGTATACTCATATTATAATGAGGAAAGATTTGGTTTTTTTGTTTCTTTGTTTGCATTTAATGGGCTCCGAAAGTACTTGACCGATTTGAAAATTTGGGGAACGGAATAGGAATAAACAGCTGCGAATAAAAAAATAATAATAAATAGTAGGTATCCACCCGTGCGTAGCCGGGACGGTTCGCTAGTAATATACATAATAATGAATACGTCACTCAACGAACTCAACATGATGAAAGAAAATGTATAAAATTCAACAACAATAAATCAAATAAGAGCAGGACATCCTGGCACAAGTAAACCTACATACGATGTCCTAACAACTGTCTACCATGTAAAGTAACATATTTTTATACAAATAAACAATTTTCAATTTCAATTGAACATTATTTTCAATAAATAATAATAAATACAATAAAACATAGAGTATTGTCTACACATACATATATTTATCCCCGCAGTGCCTACGCAAGGAACTGAACTGCGATCCTGCTATTAGTATACGTATCAGGCGATATCATACATTTTTATGACATCATTGGTCTTGTTATTGTTAGTAACTACCAACCATTCTGTCTGTCTGTATGTTACCTCGTCCTAATCGACTGAACCAATCGTAAGCAATTTTGCCATTTTCTTAGCAATTCATTGATTATTATTGACACCTATTTAATATTTTTTAGCTATTTTCTTAGATTGTATCCTGAATAAGCTATATATCTCTACTAATATTATAAAGAGGAAAGGTTTGTTTTTTTGTTGAGAAGCTACACTATCCCCGGTGAACATAGGCTACATTATATTTTCAAAAAAGTTAGGGATCCTTACTAATACTCCAATAATGTAACCCAAGGTGTAAAAAGATCACCTAATACAGTGAAAGTCGAGTTTAACGCGGGTGAAACCGCGTGGAACAACTAGTTGTTTATAAAAGTATTCTTGAGTGGTCATTGTAGCGATCTTTGAAGGAGACCTAGATATCCAGTAATGGACCTCGCTCAACTGAGAGTCTGAGATTATGATGAAGGTCAATGAAATTGAAGAACCAGATAATATTCGTCAGAACCAGAGTATAACCAACTAACCTACGTGGGTTTGGACAATCTGGAAGAATGTCCACTGTAGTGGGCGAAGAAATGAAGTCATTAGGTATAATTATTTACTTATCTTGCAGAGTTGAGATGTTAAGAGATGATTGAGAGGATATGATCCAGGGTTCTGGGGATCATCTTAAAGTAGAGCA
This sequence comes from Eupithecia abbreviata, assembly GCA_943735965.1. Lineage (NCBI taxonomy): Eukaryota > Metazoa > Arthropoda > Insecta > Lepidoptera > Geometridae > Eupithecia > Eupithecia abbreviata. The sequence continues at coordinate 1,202,576 of OX030979.1, read as the reverse complement.
AGTTTAAGATGATAAAACTAATTTACATAGATAGATAGAAAACACTTTATTATACCACACAAAACATAAAACAATACATAAATAAACAATAGAATAAACGAAGTATAAAGGGCGGCCTTATCGCTGAGAGAGATCTCTTCCAGGCAACCTTAGGATGGACTGGACATGAAGGAACATATAAACGGTGACACTTTTACTAAAGTCATTTAAAACGGGATATTTACCATGATTTGATTTTTGAGTTATCCAAATGGTGACACTTATTTTGTCACTTATTAATATACATATATACATACATTACATACCATAAAACCTAAATTAGGTAATTTATCATTAAATGAATGTTATTGTTTGATGTCCTGGAACTGAGACATGCTGCTTATAAACTTCTTCATGATTTTGAACCATTTTCAAAAGGACAGTCTAATCCAATAATTGTTTACTATGAGAAGAAGTTTAGTAAGAGTGTGCAAGACTCAGCTCGTATATTTAATCAACATACAACAGAAATTATCACAGAGAGACAAATCTTCGGAGTTTGTGTGGCAAAATGTTGGGTGGGAGAGACATGACATTAAAGTCTATTATTTTTAAAGTGGATTGACTCACTATGTCTACACCTCACTTATTATTATTATTATTGTCCCACTGCTGGGCAAAAGCCTCCCTTTTCTCCTTCCACTCCTCGCGATCCAACGCTGCAACAGGCCATGATGGAAGATGTGCCTCGACTCCTCGAGCTCGTCACGCCATCTCATCCTACACCTCACTTAAATTATAAATAAAAAATATCCTTCGCATCCTCTGTACGTTAAAAAGATAAATCATTCAATTAATACCAATAAAACCATATAATTTGAACAGAGCTGGCATTTGTTTAACATTGATGTACCTACTCATCCTTTTGTAATTAGGTACTCCTTTACTCAATGTTGAACCAAGCCACCGATGAAACGGAAGAACCACCAGAAAAACTCATCAAACAATATCAACAGATCATTGATGTAACCGCACCGTACGGGGGAACCCTGCACCATACACAAAGCCATTTTCTCTGAGTTTCTCTGGAGGCGCCCGCGCAGTCACCGCTTAGACGTCGAAACCGGCGCGCGTCTCTACTTTCCGAAGTTTTCGTTTTACGTTTTACGCGAAATTAAAAAAAGGAACGTTTTATGTTAAAGGATTATAAAATATCGTGTGAATTTTCCAAGTCTCATAGAGAGCAGTGCTGTGTTTGTTTATCGTTAGAAAGTTGGTGAATTGTCGGTTGCTGTCGTATTTTTACAAGAGTGCACCGCTGCCGTTGGAATAACTGTAAGGTTGGTGTCTAATTCGTTGTCTATTAATATAAATTAATCTATAGGAGAAAGCACCTCTAAAAAATTACGTTTTTCGATATAAAATTACCAAGGTACTTTATTAACAAAGAAAATTACAATTGAAGGATAGAAAATAAGAAATAGTATTTACAATTGAAACAGTTGAGCTAACTAATTAAAAGTAACCTTTATTAAAAGTTTAGAACTCTACCAGAACTTTGACGCACCATGTTTTTTTGTATATTTTCAATTGACCATCGTATTAATTACGTACCTAATGATCTTATCACAATTGTTTTCAAATAGATTCTTATCAAATAAGAATTGATTCCATATCATTTATTCATGCAGCCAGCGTCTTGGGGACGCTTTCGACTGGTGTATTGATCAGTTGAGCTACCTTGTAGATTGTTTGCAACAGTCACATAACCTAACACTCTCCAGTTAGGTTAACTGTTTCAATTGTAAATACTAATTTTAATTTGTTTGTATAATTTGATTGTAACTTTCTTCATAAAGAACATACTTTATTTATTTGTGTTGACTACTTAGAAACTTTTTTTAACTGATAATATTAATACCAATGATGATAACTGTTAACTATGTACACAATTTATAAAAGTATATAAGTTACACAGCTGCTTCTGTACATAACAATAAGGTAGACAATTGTACCTACTACCTAGATAAAGTTGCATAACTTTACCTAGATTATGCAAATGTTACTACAATACCTTTAATAGGTAAATAAAATACTTATAGTATAGGTAAATACTAACCTACCAGAATGTTAGGTCGTAGATTCTCTGTTATCGGTTACATTATTTGTTTAGTAGGTACCTAGTATACCTAGTAAGTAGTAACAAACTAGGTTGTATAGAATTTTATGTAAACTTTACGACCGACGACGACGCGGCGACGTAACCTACCTTACATTTTAGATAGGTATTCGGATAGACTAATAACATAGACCTCTAGTTGTGTTTTTTATTTATTTTCAGTAAAAATATATTCAATTACGACGGGTTCAAACCCGCGCGGCTAGCATCATCACTGAATAGTATAAAACAAAGTAGCTTCCCGCTGTCTGTCTGTCCCTATGTATGCTTATATCTTTAAATTTACGCAACGGATTTTGACAAAGTTTTATATGTATATATATTTAAAATCGTGCGAAGCCGGGACGGGTCGCTAGTAGTAATATTAACTATATCTTTGCCAGCCGGAAACTTTTAAAAATCTCACTTCTCTAAAATATCACACATAAAACAAATCATCTGCGTATGAAAAAGTAACATAGATAGAGGGAATAATGCAGTACGCATCACTACAATATTAGTAGGTATAAAACAAAGTCACTTTACGCTGTCTGTCTGTCCCTATATATGCTTAGATCTTTATAACTACGCAACGGGTTTTTATGCGGTTTTTTAATAGATAGAGTGATACAAGAGGAAGGCTTATAAACGATTCGACACATAGAATGCGCATTTAGTCTCCAATAAAATAGAGGTTTCAAAAGAGTCTGGAAAGCAAGGGGAAACTCAAAGCCTGATGAGAGAGCCTGATAGCTTTCTGTGGGCTCCGAGAATTGCCCTCCATTTCACTCGCGTCGAGACCATTATGGGGACTACAATTGGAGGCTCCCACGACTGAGTGCTCTTACTTTGACCTAGTGAATCATCATCATCGACAGCCTATAACAGACCATCTTATTCATGTGCCATTCGAATTTGGTTTATGAGCGTTGTTAATAGATGGTTTATGACTATCAGCATTAGCCCACCATTCAATGCTCAACATGGTAAGCCTCCCCCAAAGGGTTTTAAATAAATAGATAAATGTTGGACAATCCACACAGCATCATCTAACCCCAAGCTAATTGGTGTTATGGGTACTAGATGACATCAGACAAGATACAATCACGTCAGTAGGCAAGTTTTACTTTTGATAACTTTGTAAAATATAATAAGAATCTTGGTCTGGCAACCCTAATCTACTTTTACTTAACAAAAACTCCTTTTGATAACCTAAAAACACCTGAATACCTCATTTTTTAGTTAAAGTTGTTAGTTTTTAAGTACTTTGTTAAGAATAAAATAACAATAGAATAATAATTTTATTGGTGCTAAATCACCAATATTGGCAGTCAAGATTATCATTGCAGATCTAGCCTTGTCCGCATGCAAATATTAACCTATTTCTGAAATACCAAAGAAAAATTACCAACGCCAACAATCAATACTTCTCTACATATTAACTGGTTCTTTATAATTTTAAACACATGTCAACTCATGACTGTGAGAACTTAACGAGAACACAACAAAGTAGAGTCCCTTCTCCTTTCAAGGCTGTATATTTTGCGAACCGAACAATCAGGTAAAATCAGGTTAAAGCAGTTTTTTTGATCAAATTGAATAGTACGCACTAAAAACGTGTTACACATTTACATGTGAAATGAGCAGTGGTTGGTGGTGCCGTTCACCGAGTGCCAATAGTGTTGTAACTGGCTTGGCTTCAGGTATATACCTGCAGTACGTGATATTGTTTACAATTATTTACGAAAGTGGCTGACCACGGCTTCCTTTGGTTAAAGTTTTGACTCCCTTGACACATTTTTGAGGTCACTATGCCCAACGAAATTGGTCACCAATGCAAGCCATTTTCATGAAATAATATACAAAATAATATTGCAGGCGTCGCGTCGAGTTTAGAAATCAATTTTCAGTATTTTACATTGTATGAAAGAGCCCAAATCGACAAGCAGCTATAGCTATACACTAGCTAAACTTAAGTGTTTTTGTAAACAAACAACGAAAAAACCTAAAACTCACTTGCTTGGCGTCGCGTTTAATATTTTAAGCAATATTAAACGCGATGCCGATGTGGCGCGGTGGGCGAAGGTCCGCTTGCGACGCAGGAGGTTGCGGGTTCGATTCCCGCCTCGGAACAATTGTGTGTACGAACTGCAGATATTTGTTCCGGGTGTTCTGGTCGTTTGCTATGTATAATAAAAAATATCTATCTATGTAATTTATTGTATTATGTATATCAGTTATCTAGTACCCATAACACAAGCTCTGCTTACCATGGGGCTAGATAATGTTGTGTGAATTGTCCAGCATTATTATTATGTCTCTCATTTACCATGATCTCGGGCCATAAAGTGACCCGGTCCTTTGGAAGGCTTGCGTGGGGCCGAAGCCAACAGCACAGAGGCCCTTTGAGAAGTTAATCTAAAGGCGATGGCTTCACATAGCGGGTATCATCCTCGGGTGCACAATATGATACATCCAAAGATGGTGTCCGCCAGGTGTAGAGACTATTGCAAAGAAAAATGAAAGAAATAAAACCAGGTTATTGTGATGGATTGATGGACTGGGTAATCGGGCTATAGGGGAGATTGCGGACGTCTGCCATAAACAAGTCAATCATAATGTTAAGAAGAGTGGCAGACGGTGGCTTATTATTATTATTATTATAAATATATTTTAAGCGGAATCCCAAATTGACAAGTAAATTGACTAAAGTGATGCACCACCGGTGGTTTGTTTACAAATACTGTACATCCAATTTGGCTGGAATATAATGTAGAATCTGTTAAAACATCAACAAGAAAACAAACTTTGTATATATGAGTCTATGAATGAAGAGTGCATGTGAGGCAGTCTTATTATAGATTGCATAACCAAGATTATAATTTTGTCGGATTTTACCTACTTACTGCCGGGGCCTCTCGCGCATGCCACCCTGAAGTTAGTGCGGTTTACCACCATCATGACCCGTCACACAAGCAATAGAACTAAACAGACGAAAAGACCAATGACGATGACGGTCATTGGTCATCAATGATGACTCCTGGTCACAATTATTAGATAATAACGATAATAATTAATAACCAATGATGACTACACGCAGAAAGAATTTCCACGTGTAAAAACAGTAAAATGTCAACGGACTTGAATGGATAACATGGAAATACAAAATAAAACACGCTGCAAGCACGGTAGCTACCTATACTAACTACCCACAAGTATTGCAGCGGCCTGCCTGGAGGAGGCCTTTACCCGAGAGGGGTCCTAACTACTTATTAAATATATGCATTAAATTCAATCGAAATAAACAACTTTTCAAATACTATTAATATTATTAAATCTACATATTGACATTTTCTATAATATTTGACATACTTAAATTAGATTTAACAAATTTTTCATAAGCATGATTGATCAATGTTATTTAAGGTTAAGGAATAAAAGGCTTTTTTATTTTATTTTATTTATTGCAGCTGCCTATATTCTCTGGGATATTAAAGTATGAACGTGATAAAAGTAAATATTAAATGATTCTGTAGAAAAACAAAGAACAGAATAGTAGGGGTACATACGTACATGATTAAAAATACGTAGGACATTGATGCTATCAATATCTGACGCGCTCGAGTATGTTCATGGAACAGTATTTTTTTTACATATTTGAAAACTATCCGCTCCCCCCAACGATGAAAGGTATACATTATATAACATTTATTTCTTCTTATCATCTAAGCTTTACAACCCATAGGTCTCTATGAAATCGAGTAAATCCCCATTTAGCATCGTGGGCTCTCCTACTAGAGCGAGCATGTCAAAAAACTCGTTTAAATATCGTTCAAGCTATAAAATTTGAGGAAAATAACAGAACGCATAAATTCATCGTTTTGGATTACGAGGTATTACGACACAGCTTTCTTGGGGTGTTTAACTTTAACGCACCTACTTTCTACTTGGTTTGTTCTCAAAACAAACTTTATTAATTGTGTTTTCACCTACTAAAGTAATGTCATAATAAATAAGCAATCGTAAAGACAGAAAGAACCAGTAGGTTATTAATAATGTAATTACGAAACGCATTATTTTCTCATGTAGTGTGGGCTGTATCTAATAGATTACCTATCTACTCACATAAAGGTACATCTAGATATAGAACAAAGTTATATATCATGTTTTCTATTGTGTACATGTGATAAAACATAAGATTAACAAGTTAGAAATATGATATGGTGAAGAATATAGTTTATTAGTAATAAATAATTTTAGGGATCTTTAATTCATTTGTTTACAAAAAAATATCTGTGATTTTAGGACCGAGCATAGGTTACCAATTATTTTTTTTGTAAGAGAAGAACGCGAGTGTAGCTGCGGGCTGAAGGTAGTGCATGTCTTTAGAAGTGACTACATACAATATACATATTGTATGTACATACAAAGATACCGATCCTTTGCACGCATAATTCGACGCAGATCGCGTTGAAGTCTTTTGTACGGGAGAAAGAGTCTGCGCGATCCTCTACGACAAATTTAGTTTTCGTACGACTACGACTATATTACGACAAGGATTTTGGTAATTAGTAGTTTTTTTAGCTAATCTATTTGAAATGGCTTCTGGAACGGTCAAATAGGTTAGTTTAGGTAAGTGGTTGTAAAGTGGGTTACAATAACAAAGCCAATGCAGTGCACTTCGCCGCATAGTCATTAGTGAGTGCATTAATTTGGTATGTTTTTGATTTTATAGAACCTCTACCAAATGAGAGCTTTTATAGTTTCTGGTCGATCATTATTTAATAACCATTTCATTTTAAACTATACACGCAAAAAACGAATTTGAAATCTGCGTTTAAGTCTTTTGTATGGAGAGAAAGAATTGTAGGTCTGAAGCCGACAAATAACATAAAATAGTATATTACCACCACAAAGATGGCTCTGGCTGCGATGGCATAGGTTAAATCTAGAATTAAATTGCCTTTGCAAGCAATGCAATTATTTTTGTTAACAGATATCGATAAGTATAGGAGGTTCTATGTTTAGCTCTATATATTTAATAACGTATGTTTGTCGATTTCTCCATCATTTATGGACCGATTTAGATTATTTTTTGCAGATATAAGTTGATTTTGAGGGTGGTTCCATGAAACTATTATTCCCAAGGGTAATATTTGTCCAAAAATACTTATAAAAAAAGTTTGGACCTAAGGGGTTTGAAGTCAGTTTCAGGTGTTTTTAATAATCAAATGATTATAGAACAACGTACCGACCTACCTGCTGTTATATAGATACATATTTTGAATAACTACAAAACAACAAAGGCTTTGGCAATTCAAAATCAAGTTTATCATAATCACGGAAAAAGGTTATACCCAACAGGAAAAATGTGATTGCATTTCCATTGTCAAATTAATCTGAGATCTGCATTGTATGTCCATGATATCAGATGATTATTACCTACATATTTCAAGCTCTGTTGCCTTGTATAACGATGAAGTTATAATGATAACAATTTTATAAATCCCTGGCGGGAATATATGTTCAGCACGTTGGTTTCGTTGCGTATTGTCGTACGTAACTAAACCAACGTGCTAGTACGTAACAAAATCAGCGTGTTTTGTGTTAATATATTATTTATTATTATTTTTTTTTTTTTTTTTACCATCCACACAGCATTATCTAGCCCCATGGTAAGCAAAGCTTGTGTTATGGGTACTAGATAACTGATATACATAATACAATACATTACATATATAGATATTTTTTTATTATACATAGAAAACGACCAGAACACCCGGAACAAATATCTGCAGATCGTACACACAATTGTCCCGAGGCGGGAATCGAACCCGCAACCTCCTGCGTCGCAGGCGGACCTTCGCCCACCGCGCCACATCGGTCGTCAAATAATACACTAGCTGCGCCCCACGGCTTCGCCCGCCTGGAAATCTATGTGTCAAATGGTTTATAAACCTTCCTTTTGAATCACTGTATCTATTTAAAAAAAAACCGCATCAAAATCCGTTGCGTAGTTTTAAATATCTAAGCATACATAGGGACAGACATGCACAGGGGGGAGGAGACTTTGTTTTATACTATGTACCTAGTGATGATACATATTAAACTATATTTTAAGCTCAGGGAGTGGTAACGCTGAATTTCCCCATCATAACCCTATCAAATATCTTTTATTCTACTATATTCCAGGTTTTATAGAAATAGAGCTGTAATAAGCTATTAAAACTATGGGTAGGAACGAGTACGTGTAGGTAAGTTTTGATAGCTTACAAAGCTAGATGAAACACATTCTTATTTCAATAATATATTCAATAATAAAAGTTTTATTTGAAAAATAAAACTTTTATTATTATTATTATGTCTCTCATTTACCATGATCTCGGGCCATAAAGTGACCCGGTCCTTTGGAAGGCTTGCGTGGGTTATTATTATTATTATTATTCTATGAAACTTTTAACCAGTTGATCAGGTGAAATTAATTAGAACTTCTCGTTAAATCGGATGTACTTACAAGGTACCAACTGTTAAATTGGGCCTGGGGTTTTGGTGGCTAGAGATAATATCTTACTTACCTTGATGGTTATGTTTTGTCGCTTGCTGGCTGTCTAAGGCAAACCTCTTTTGTGTAGACTATATAGATAAAGGTATACTAAAGGTTCCTTGGTAAATGGAAGGTAGCTATATCTTTCGCAAGATACAGCCTCGGTTATGTACCTACATATATAAGGATTCTCCTAGGCCAGCGGTCGGCAACACGCGGCCCGCGGGCCACATGCGGCCCGCGGACGTCTTACTTGTGGCCCGTGAATGTTTTGTAAATAAGTTATAAATATCAAAATAAATGCATTAAATAATGAGTAAGCGCGCCTCTTAAGAACGCGCTTCGCCCTGCCCTGAAAAAGGCAAATCTATTCCAGAGCTAACAGATACTCAATGGTTAATATAATAGACCTTGGATTTTTGACAGATATAACTCATTAATTAAATACACTGCTTACATTCAGTGTATTTAATTAATGAGTTATATCTTCAGCTTCAAGGTAAAAACAAACTTATCTCTGATATGCACACTTTACGGTGGTTATTTTTCTAGCTATAAAGCCTAAACATATAAACATGATGTGAGTATTACGTGTACGAATTAAATTCCGTCTGTTTTAACAATTTTTAATAGCATTTTTATTTTTTCTATGGGATATGAATATACTTAGGTATATTGAGCTTCTAGGGTTAATGTCACAAATACGGCCCGCCTTTACTTTATTTTGCCACCTTGTGGCCCTTGCTTGCCAAAAGGTTGCCGACCACTGTCCTAGGCCAATATCAACAATGTTTCCTCTGTTGAATTAATTCATAATATTACTGGATTTATCTTTGCTGTAGTTTGTTTTATTTTTTCAATTAGATCGTACCATGATACCGTTTCGTACCGTTGGGGGAGGCCTATGTCCAGCAGTGGACTGCTATAGGCTGATGATGATGATGATGATACCGTTCCTACACTACATATCTTTATTTATTGATAATTTACGTACCGTTTTCAATAGTTCGACCATTCAATGAAGATTCCATACAACTTTGAACATTTGGCTACAATTTGAACAAAATTGATTAGGTTAATTTAAAAATCTATCATCTATTCTCTAAATTTTGTTCTGCAGGTTACCAAAGAAATGTGCAATTCGTGATAAACAATAGAATTTCATCTGCTGCGGTCTTTTTCTGCAGGTCAAGCTGACTGATAACCAGCTTCAGTATAGGCACTTACCTAACCTTTATATTGCAACAGGGAAAGAGCAATTTTACCCATCTCAGAACTCTACATCAACTTTGTAAACTCTGATAAACTTGTTGTTTATAAGTCTTAATTAGTAACAAGTCTTCATCTACATAGCTTTTCCTCTGTTTTTGAATGAAACTGAAGGAAACCTTTATTCTTTGCAAAGTATTCAGCAAGGAGGCTCATACCTCAGTGACCTCACGGAAGTCCATCCATTCCTTGCTCATTCATGTCATGTCAAAGTGCACTTCGTAACCACTCTTGCGCAGGCGCTTTCACTTCTTACACATCAGCTTATATCACCCGATGAAACCCGTTCCTGTTCCGTTTCCTAAACACTGCTGCCTAAGTTCCATTACATAGCTCCTTGTGCGAAGAAAAAGAGCAATGGATGACGGACGTAGCCATCACCACGCGCGGTAATTTCTGGTCAAATTTAGAGGTCAAGAGATAGATTCCAGTGAAAGTTGTGATACTACTATTACTGATTTAGATTGCCAAATAAGGCTCGCTTCCATTAAACTCTTTTTAAGGCGATTAACGTTCCTAAACCGAGTTGAACGTTGAACTCGTAAGCTTTTGTTTAAAATTTAAAAAGGAACTAAGTATATAATATAAAGAAGGCTAAGTAAGTATAATGTATATAAATAAAGTAGGCGAATTCTTTTTAAATAATGTAATCCCTGATTTTTGATGTACAAACTTGGCTCACATGCTGAAGCAAATTTACTATTATTTTCTAATTTTACTCCTAGCATTCATTAACCATCTTAAGTAATTCCGTTTGAAAAAATCCTTGGATCGTTCTCGAAACGAAAATATACTGTTATTTATGTAAAATATCTAGTCTGCACTCTGCATGCACTAGACTAGACGAATAAAATGCAGGTCATTTCCTACGAGTTTGTTGATGTTTAGATTCATTATTCCAAGATTATATATTATTCTAGACTCTCTTTGGTTCGATTCAAGTAACCTTTTTAGATAATATAGACATTAGACCTTAATTATTGATTATTTGACTGTATTTGAACTGTATTTACAACATGTTTCTTAGCTAATCTAACTACATTTTATATTAACCTCTGTAATTAGTAGATATAATTGGCCTAGGGCCGTTTTGATTACATTAATGAATAAACAAATTAGATGATTTAATTAACGCACAAGGAAGCTATAAGGAAAAGAAGAAACCACTCTCAAACTTAAAAAAGTATAATGCACTCTGTTTTTACGCAGATAAGGTAGCAGATAACCTATGAACATGGACAAAGAAAACTACTGGTCTGTGTTACGAATGAAGTACCTACAAGCAGCTAATGCAATTGCAAATAGGTTACAAATTGCAATCGTACTTTATTTCGTCGATGCTTACAATGTGTACGTTACGAGGCTGTTTAATCGGCTGTAAAGGAAAAGTAGGCAGTTCACAGTTTGTTTTCTACTTCACGGTCTCCACTGAAGATACGATTTCGACGCTAATTACCTCGGCTAACAAAAGAAAGTGTTGGCTGAACGTAATTTACATAATATGGAACCGGTTTAGTATTTACGATCGAGTCGTCTCTACATAACTCATGATAACTCATATATCAGCTGATGTTACGTGGAAATAGGCATGGAAAAATACTTATGGAACATAATATACCTAAAATGCTGATAAATGAATGAATGCTGCTAAGGAAATAAGATCTGACATTGAATATCTGCAATGACATGCAAAATATCAAATATTTAAACTAACATACGAGTGGTACAAGTTAATAAAAACAATTATGGCGAAAGTTTGAAAGAAATAAAACTTATAGTTAGATCGAGGCTATTTTTTCTATCATGTTGACTTGTAGGATATTCAATAATGAGTACAATTTACTACGTGTAGTATAGGAACTATTAAAGCCGCCACACATAGAAATCGTGGCGAAGGCGTGCGGGTTGTATCATACGAAGTTATATGAAAGACTACACATACACCGCGGGGCGGCGGCTAAGCGGTGCAGCGGCATTCATACCTAATATTGTGAAACACTGATTTTACCTCAAAAAGCCTAAGCGAATTAGTACCTAAATACAACAATTGAATTTCACAATTCAATGAGTACTAGGAACAAGCATTATTTCGATTTCTTCTTATTTGTAATGTGTACAATAGTAGAGGTCAGTACAATAGTGGAGGTTTGCATCTATATCTGAATAGCCAGCGAAGTGAGGAATTGGGGCGGTATTGCTCGGTTTCCGTCGCAGGTCACTGCTCGTGACCGAAATGTAGGCGATGGAAAATGGCCTGACCTTTTTGAGGCAGGTAGAAACCGACTTTCATAAGAATTTATAAGTTTACTAACGGCTTGCGGCTTCGCATGAGCTTTTCTGGGATAACAAATATATCCTATATCAGTCCCTGGAATAACGTGTACCTAACTGCAAAAATCCATCAAGATTTCGTTTAGCCGTTTCGGCCTGAAGGTATATAATTATAGGAATAAACAGACATCCAGAGGGTAAAAAAGGCTTTCAAATTTATCATATTCGTATGAATAAAAATGAACAACCCAGGCAGGGTTCCCAATTTCCTATGCTGAAATGCTTCTGCGGCGCGGACAAGTGCGCGTTCAGCTTTAGATAATTGATGAAACAAATAATGTTTACAATAGGTATGGTAATATGAATTTGTTGGAGCAGAAAAACAAAGGCAATTTTGCCAGGAAATTATTATTAATTATGTGTTGGTAACAATGTTTGTAATATTAAATTCCGCGGTATTGCACATTTGCAATACCCAGGTACAACGTGGTCTGCCAGGACCAACTACTTTTTAGCTACCATTGGTTTTTAAATAAATTATTAATAAATAGGTAGAGGTCGTGAGGAGTACGTATTTTAATAAAATAAAGGGCCTGCAAATCATCTTCATACCGCGCATGCAGGTTCACCATCATTATTTCAGGAAGAGCTTTTCCTATGGAACGCAGGCTGATACGATCAAAGAGAATACGAGAACTACGCCTACGATCTTTGTTTTTCAAAGATCGTGCTAGAAAAATTAATAAAAAAATAGAGTCAAGTAAAAGTTGTTTTTATTGACATATATAGTTTAACATAGATAATATATACCGTTTAGCTAGTTACAGTTTGAGCTTTTTTCCATAGAGAAGATATCCGTCCGCCTCGATAACAAAACGTTGAAAATGTTCTAAGAAAACCTTCTTATTTAGACGTTCGTATAAATTATACTTCTCTGTCTAGCTTTCGACCATAGACATTTAATCAGCTACAATTATGCCTGTGGTTGTGGTCTCTACGCTGTGGTCAAGACTTAGGTAATTTTTCGACGCCGAAATTTGATTAAATCCCTTCAGTTGTAAGTACATATTTACGCAGTTATTGTATTGTCTTTGGTAAGTCATCAAGATACCTATGTCAATATTTCAATCGTGTGGGGTGTAAGGGGGACTCCAGCATCTCGTCTCCCAAGATCCCACTTAGTTTTAAACTGTTTTTGAAATTTTGCTGGACAATTACTAATCCCCACCTTGGGACCACCTCTATACAACTGCAAAAGAAGGTTCATTAATGACGGAGAAATCGACGAACATACATACCTACATAAAAATAACAATATACAACCGACCAACGAACCTTCTCCTTTTTTCAAAGTCAGTTGAAAATAAAATAAACACACTGTATCTATTTATGTAGATGCAAAGTAGTTAATATAAACTTTATTGATAATGATTCATTCGGGTATGGCATACCTACTTTGTTTGGTCTAGTCTACTTTGTCTGTTTGAAGAAGTGCTAATAATTACCTCCGTTGTTCGCAGTTCCGATGTATTCGTATTTAATGCTCATGCTTTACCAATTACGGATTATTGAACGGATAATCCGCTGTGTAATTGATAACAAGGTCTCTTCCTAGTCTAATTGAAGGTAAACACTACTTCAATGAAGGTAAGACAAGCAAAACCTGCCGAAGACCTTAACCATAATAGATAATAATGAAATCATTTATTGCCTTTACATTTCTTAACCTAAACTAATATTAAACACAAAAAAAAATCTTATAAGTAAGTACCTAATAGCAAAGGGAGTAGATATACATGTATTCAGCATTGTCCTGCATGCCAACAAGACATGCGGCGCTGATTTTCAATACACTCCCGTCGGGTAGCTGGTCACCGAGGGGATGGGATTACAGAGCTTAAAGTAGGTTCTTATACTTTTTAATATATTACAATTAGATAGTACTTATTTAATTATTTTTTATTTCAGTTTTACAATAACTTTATTTCTTTAGGCTTACAAAATAGATGATAAGACAAGACAAAGTTTTTACCATAACTTATTATCAAATGTGTTATTGATGTTCTCTTCACTTCAATTTAATGTGCACTTGTCAATAAATCAATAAATTTCTTTCCGGCCCTGGTGGGGGCACAGAGAGGGGCCTCGAGGCTTGGCCTCATTACCCCGGCGTCAGGGGTGACGACCCCTCGGTCCTTGGGTTTTATGGGAATAGCTTTTTTCCCCCTTCTCAATGTTTTTTTTTTTTTTTTTTGGCTGCCTTTTATTTTGTATATATATATATATATTTTTTTTTTTCATTTTTTTTGTGTTTTTTTTCCTTTTTTTTGTGCACTTGTGGAAGAAGTGTATGAGAACCCGTTAGTAGGTAAATTTATATATCACATAAGCATAAGTGTATATAACATGTATAGCCTATCTAAATGCTCTAAAGCACACAAGATCTGCTTCATTTGGGGCTAGAAAAACCTGTGTATTTGTATAATAATATTATTTCCTATATCTCCGATTTTCATTAATACTCACGCGATCTAAGCAAAAAGAAGCTAATGAGAGTTTAAGCTAATGGTAGTTTGTCAACACTTCATTTTATTTACCATTTTGTTAGGTACCTACACTTGATACATAATATAATAACATTGGCAGGTCAAAGTGATCTAATGTATATACAGTATTTCCACAACTTGGCCACAGGTGAGCCCTTTTTGCGTGTCAAATGTACAGACAGTTTCAGTTTAGTCCACCTGTGCGGTAAGGCCGGGTCCACCAACGAATATTAGGAGCTGGACCAGGAAATTAGCGGTAATGAGATAATTAGCAGGCTGCGACCGTCGCTATTGTTGTTAGCGGCTATTAGCCGTGTGTAATGGGAAGCTACTGGCGTTATTATAAACCAGTTACATTGCGTACTATGGGGATGGCTATCGGTGTCATTACACCGTTTATTACTAAAACAACACTTCAATTGTTAGAATTTAATTTATTCGTTCAGTTCAGTTCAGTTATTTATTGATAAGAATATTCTTATATGTCAAACATAATATTATATATTAGTTATATATTATATAGTATTAAATACAATATAATATATAACTATTTAATGTAGTTCACAAAATAAAACATAGTTGTTAACAGGCCGATGACTGAAGGGATTATATTCAACATATCGGCACATAAACGTCCACAGCTGGACACAAGCCTCCCCATACGAGGACGCCAAACACAGCCGTCTCCATCCATCGACCAATACAATCTCGAACCATCAAATGGATAGTGAAATATTTTTAGAAGCAATAAATAAAATAAAACGGACAAAAATACATATGTAATGCCAAAAATAAACATTTTTCTAAATTTAACTAATAGTTAGGTAAGGTTAGCCTTACCTACTAAATTTATGTATACATTCATTGAATTGGCTAGCCTTATTAGATATCTCCTCTAGGCTTGTAAAGCCTGTGTAATAGACATCTAGTATAATATGCCATCCCTCATTACAATGACACAGATTGTACAAGAAAGTGATGGCGTTTCCTCCTCCCCATCATCTCCACACGCCCACCGATGGACGTGTCTCCCCTGGAGGTATTTGCCATAACGAGCATGTTATATTAAATAGTGTTGACGACCTCTGTGGCGCGGTGGGCGAATGACCGCCTGCGACACAGGCGGGTTCGATTCCCACCTCGGGACAAATGTTTGTATGATATGCAGAAATTTCTTCCAGGTGTTCTGGTCGTTTTAATAAAAAATATCTATCTATGTAATGTATTGTATTATGTATAACTCTTATCTAGTACCATTACACAAGCTCTGCTTAGCTTAGGGCTAGATGATTTTGTGTGTATTGTCCCGTATTATTTATTTATTTTATTACTGTTTATTGCCTGCAGGTCGGTGGTCGTGAATGCGGGGCCGCATGGATGGCGACGCACGCCCGACGGCCTCTCGCCGTGCTCCTGGCTCTGCTCTCGCTTGCCGTCGCTAGGTGTAAGTACCACTCCACTGCACAGTGCACCTGTGTTTGTGCACACACTTGAACACTACCATAATAAAGATAATAGGGCCTGCGCACATGGCTAGTCTCCGTTTGCCTCCTAGACGAAAACTCGCTTATATAATAAACTAGCCGCGCCCGCGGCTTCGCCCGCGTGGAAATCTATATGTCAAATGGTTTATAAACCTTACTCTTGAATCACTCTATCTATTAAAAAAACTGCATCAAAATCCGTGATGTAGTTTTAAAGATCTAAGCATACATAGGGAACAGACATACAGCAGAAACGACTTTGTTTTATACTATGTAGTGATAAATATTCGTAATTGTGTAAAAGTGCAATCGGTATTTTTTTGTTTTATCATACATATAAATAATAATAATCACGGTATGTACCAGTCAGTAGCTTTAACGCCTATTATAACAAAGCAAAGCAATACTCCGCAAAAGACATACTTTAGGACTGCGTTGTATGATGCACTGCTTCGCGCTAAGAACCTGAGGCAGGTCTGTATTACCACCACATTATGTAAAACCAGCAATGTATCGTGCTCAATAGTGCAAAGCTAACGTAACCACTCACTTAGGATTCCAAATGGACGAACGTAACTATCTACAATGTAGAGAGTTACTTAAGCGATTAGGGAAGGAACTCCCTCATCGCCAATGTAACTGGAACTATGGAAGAAATTTCGACTCTTTTATTTTTAAAAGTATGAAACCTATACTATGATGTACCCCCCCCCCCCCCCCCGTTTCATAATTATACCCACCTTTTTGGCCTTTTTCTAAAACGGTTTTAATAACAGACTTCGTAGTGCAGCTCAGTAAGATCGTAGTGAGTGACTCTACCGATGCCTGACTCACCTTGGCAAGCGAAAGTATCACACAATTGCTTTCTTGCCTTTGGAGTGGTCGAACAACTTGAAAAAAACAAACATTCACAATAGTCTCGCACACTTCAGACACTACATTACTCCGACCCGCAGCTTCGCCCTCTGATTCAAATAGTTTATAAATCTTCCTCTTGAATTACTCTATCTATTAAAAAAACAGCACCAAAATCCGTTGCGTAGTTTTAAAGATGTAAGCATACATATGGACAAACAGACAGTGGGAAGGAAGTTTGTTTTATACTATGTAGTGATGACAATAAATAACACTAGCTTTTGCTCGCATCGCATGCGGTTCTCGGGATAAATAATATAGCTTTATCGGGATACCATCTACTTCTTCCAAATGTCACTATTTAGTCGTGAAAGGTAACAGAGACACATACTTACTTTCGGCTTTCACATAATATAAAGGAAATGAAAGGACAAAAATGAAAAGACAGAGAAAACTGGAAGTGGAGGGAGAATTTTGACGTACAATAGGATAATACAGGCTAAGCTATAGGTTCTAGAATCTTTGAAAAGTTTTATTGCATATAACTTGACCCCGATGGCCAATGAGCAATAAGCTACTAATCAGTCGCTGGTCCTTGGGTCACGACACCTTGCCTCATCTCCGCTTACATGCAATTTCTAATTGGGTGTATCCTCACCTCAATATATACTTTATCTGTTACTAACTCGAATTACGACACATAACAACTAATGTTATCGCGTTTGGACATGAATATCCTAATTTAGAAGACCACGTGAGGGTACTTATGACTTGTGCTCCCTTTTAGTGGTGTTAAATAACTCCATTGCGCTAATTATCTGCCAAACGCCGGTAAAGTTAATGACGCGACACAATGTCGCAAAGTATACCTACCTTGGACTCTACTTTTTCGGGAAGAAAGTCGGAGTAACCATATACGGCAGTTATATAACTCTAAGTAAGTCAAATAACAACTCCCATAAGTTACCAGACAATTTAGACATCGCCTATTACATGCCCGAAGTAAATAGCTAAGTCTATTATGTTGGTCTTAACAAGTGAACAAAGACACAGAAGGTACCTTCACAACTTATGTGCATCTTTACGCAATCATGTTGACAAATTTGGCTCTGCACCACAAATGGTTATGTAAAACGAAATTATTCCAAGACAAAACTGCTCATGTAATTTCCGAAAGCACATTTTGTATTGGACATTAAGGCCGAACGAACAGTATAGACGAGTGTTTTGCTGTCGCAAGTCGATAGAAATTGTCACTGTGTTTAGAAATACGCAGTTTCGGCACGATATTACGGCGGCAAGATAGTAACCGGCGATATTCTCGTGTGATGGCAAATGTTGATTTGTTCAATACTTCTCCAAGTAACTTCAAATGTATTTGTATTAATCACTTCTTTACTGTATAACTTCACATATTCATATTGTTTGTCCACTACTCATTCTTTTTAATTATTTTTTCTTACTACTTGTGGAAACTTGTAATTGGCCGTCCTTATATATACTTAATCTTTCTTGTTATATGTTTAGCCGTAAGTTTTCCGAAAATTAAATAAATAAATAAATCTCTAAATTACCAACACAGAAACATTCGTGCGTATAAGACATTAGTTTCATTTATCCAACACCAGAAATGAATTCGTATGTCAACCACATTAACAATAGCCTTCTTCCGTCTGCCTCAAATGGAGTCAGCCACAGCTTTGTTTAAACATAGACATACATTTATTAGCTGCTTCAGTATAAAACAAGTGGGCTTGTCGTTCACTCGGTGAGTTTCCCATCATTCTTCGCCTGGGAGTGGCCTGCTTCCTACCAAGGCATGCCCTACAACGAATCAAGGCCACACTCCGCAAAAACCCGGAGATGGACGAGACTGTATGACAGCATTCAGGTTGGTTCAGTTGCGCATATACCTAAGCACATTTAGCTGTTTGTAATGCGGAGCGCAACTTCGAAGCTATTTACTTCCCCAACGTTTTATTGGCAACGCTCGTGTTCCATTGTTTGAAAAACTACAGTTTTATTGCATTCGGGCGTAATTGGTAAACCGAAAGTCCGAAGTTCAATTACTTTTAACACGTTCATTTTGAGAGTGGGCGGTTTTCAATTGGTTATTTTCGAGCAAGACTGGGGCAAAAGCGAAACAGTACCGGCCAATTTTGTATATTTGGAAAAAACGATCACACCAAACATTTGATTAGTAGATAGAAGCCTGGCGCCTATTCGATTATTAATGAGAGTGGGGCGGACACCCATTCTTCAAACTGTCTACCAGTAGGTACCAAAGATTAAAAACCATTCAGGTTAAATATGAAACATAATTATGTAGAGACTCGAGCACGCGGCACGATTTATGCGAGGCTTTAGAAGGTCGCTTCATAACGGGGACTTGTCATTAAGATGCAACTCATAATGGCTTTACAGTTCTGTCGATACGACCTTACCTCCCGAATAACTTGACCGACACACATTCTTCAAAGATTTAATTGCTGGAATGGGCTCCGCGATTATCGCATTATTTTCATAGCCCATCATAGTAACAACACAACATTTTCAGCAACATAAGTGTAGCAATTTAATACGATGGTGCACAGAGCGCAAGGTTTGTGGTGCGAATGACCTACAAGGCGCACTCAGGATGCTGCTTTCCATCTCCCAATGAGATCCATAATAATAATTAATTAATTTCAGGTAACATTAGTCTAGTACAGGATGGAAAATACTTAAAAACTGGTCCATATAAATAAACTATAATATACCTTCATTCATAAAATAAACCTATTTGTCACCACGTAATGTCGTCGACGTGTGTGACGCAATACCTATGTGCTGCGACCGGTAATCGTACCTACGCGAAAACGCCGGAACAGCACATTCTTTGGCCAGAATTCTTCCCATATACCTACTTGCGTTTTGTGGGCAGCATGGGCCGGCTTTTTTAGGTAGTTTTCAATGAATCTCGCTGTCTATGGCTGCTCTAACTATGCATAAGTAACCTTATTTTGTAATTATTGTTTCAGACGCAGAACTAGAAGCATGGCGCGGCGCGGGGCGGCCGGCGACGGCGGCGCAGGAGGCGGAGGACGAGCGCCGGGACGCCGATCTGCTGGCCGCCGTGCGGGACTCCATGCACCAGTGGGAGCAGCGCCGGGCTCGCACCAGGTGAATGACCAGTAGACAGAACTAGAAGCAAGGCGCGCCTTGTGCAGCCGGCGACCCCAGCTTGCAGAGACTGGGCAGTGCAAGTTACTCGCACTTTAATAGCCCTCACGCCCAGCCCAGCTTCAGCAGTGTGACCAGACGCCGCGGCACCGCTCAGATACAAGTCATGTCTTGTCCATCATGATCTCTAGTGTTATAAGCTCGAATGCAGCTTGCACATCCAAATGTGTTTGTAGCCCTGCCTGTTCCACCAGGGCGCATAGTGCATTATCAATGATCTTCATCATTTCGAGCAATGCTGTAAGAATCGAACTTAGATTATTTCTTCTGGATTAACCGTCGAGCGAGACTTCACTCGAGTCTTGGGTTACTGCTTTGAGAGTCCGACCGGCCTCTCAAGAGCTGTTCCGTAGCCGATTGGCTGCGATGGTCTTCTTGGGAGTGGGGAGAAACTGCTGGAACTCCACAATGACGCTCATTGTGGAGTTCCAGCAGTTCACCAGGAGGGTTTTGCATCTGACGGTCTTGATGAAGGGGTGCGAATCCGTTGAGGTAAATGCGGCGGGAATTGTCCGTACAGGCGTACTGCAACCAGTGCTTTATTCCTTATATAATAAGTTATACTAGTTTGCTTTTCAAGTGTGGTATGTTCAGATTTATAGTTTAGCATTTGATTGATATCTTTGCATTTTTATGTATTAATACTAGAATTTATCTATCAGAGCCCTAACATTTTGTATTGTAATAACCTAATTTGTAGTAGTGTGCTGATGTTTTCCCTAAAATAAATAAATAAAATTCCTTACTATTATTTATTTATTCAGATTTGACTTACATACATGCTAACATACATTCCATTATGGTCATTCTATATAAATATTCTTTCCACATAACAGAAAACGTTAGTCTTAGAATTAAAGTTAATTTATCACTAGGTGTATGTAAAACAAATAC
Organism: Eupithecia abbreviata; assembly: GCA_943735965.1. NCBI lineage: Eukaryota > Metazoa > Arthropoda > Insecta > Lepidoptera > Geometridae > Eupithecia > Eupithecia abbreviata. The sequence goes on along the minus strand of OX030979.1, from coordinate 1,181,354 downwards.
AAGTCATACACAGATTTCAATAGAAATCAAATCAATAGGTAGTAAATTTCGCACGCAGAGCGAACTTCGAGGAAAAAAGAAGCAGCCTGAAACATCAGGCCTGATGATATGATGAGTTACCACTGAGTAGTCGGACAGAGTAGAAAATAATTCTTTCTACATTCGACAAAGACACTAACACGGAAAAGGTGCAAGACTGTGGTAAAAGTCAACTTAAACTGTAAGAAAGTAACAGTTAGTGAACTGATTGAGACACTAATTAAAATAAAATGTGCGATACCTTGACTTAGTAAACCATGCAATTTCATACACAGGTCCTTTGCATTCAAATTATTTGTATAATGTGAAACATTTCACATGCTTGAAGATTGGTTACAAAACTTTTTAAAAGGAAGTCAATACATATATAGTATATTGAAGCAGTCTTATATGTTTTGTCGAGAAGTTTGTGTCGAAAAGTATTGCTTTCACTGTCAACACTCCGAATAAACTTTCTATCGAGCAAATTCAATAAATTCGCGTCGCATTCGTGCACCCAGTGAGTTAGTTGTTGACATAACTCAACTCGAGTAATTATTGTTTGCTCTTGGTTTTATTTTATCACTGAATGAAAGTAAGAAAGTTTCAAAGAAAGTTTATAGAATTCGTATCTGCAAATTAAAAAGATAGTAATGAATTCATTTGCAAGGTTAATGGTATCGCGCGATCTTTAATATTTGTTTTTTGGAACCGCAAGGAAGCTACTTACGTGTATATCTATATCTATACTAATATTATAAAGACGAAAGGTTTGATTTTTTGTTTGTTTGTTTGTATTGAAATGGCTCCGAAACTACTGGACTGACTTGAAAAATTCTTTGACGGTTGGGAAGCTACACTATCTGCGGTGAACATAGGCTATATTAAAATTTAGAAATGTGAAACTTGAATTAAACGCGGGTTAAACCGAGGGAAACAGCTAGTACTTAAGTAATATATAATATATAGCTACTCACAAATAACGTGGCTTTCTATTGCTAATGAATTTTCACAATCAGTTCAGTAAATCCAGAGGTAACCCCAACAACTCACTAGCTTTACCAATGTTTTGGTATATTTACTTACTCGTAAAAATGGAGGTACCCTAGTGCAGTGCAAGAGCATCAGTGAACAGTGCAGCCGACTCTAATCTTTCACTGAACACTTCATAGCAATTACGACTGTAACAATCTAGGGAGGTGACGTGACATTCCCATACTGTTTTTACTGAGTCCAGACAATAAAACACTTTTTACCTTGCTCTGACGTCATACCGCATCACACTCTTCCTATAAAATTACCCAACACCGTTATAAATCATCCCAGAGCAGAACAAAGGTATGAAAATGAGAGAAGTTGAGATAAGTATCAGTTTCCAACACTTCCCTCATTGAGACAACTGAGGATCTCTGGGGCATTTCAACGAAAGTACTAAGTTTAATTATTAAGGAAGTGGCTCCCTGCTTGGCCCTTATTTTCAATAATTGTGTAGACGCAGGAGTTTTTCCTGTACTTATGAAATGTAGTAAACTGGTTCCTCTTTACAAATCTGGTAGCCATACTGATCCGGCCAATTACAGGCCAATTTCAATACTTCCTGCAATAAGTAAAATTTTCGAAAAAATAAAAACGCATACGAAAGTGTTCATGGAATCTACGCAGCTGTAGGTACGATACTTTCCACGCTCACATCGACATACCGTGATTAACATACTTTCGTGCATTACCGATTGTTATCGGGAGATAAATTTATTCTGCCCACTCTAGTACGGTAAGTGAGTACCTATGTGTGTGTTGCCAACATGAGCGGGTCATCTAAAACGCTTTAGCCTTAGAATAATCACTCTAAGCTTTTAGCCTTCATAGCCAAATCCCTAACTCACATCGCCTGTGCTCAACTTATAGTTAGCAGTTGAAAATGTTATTCGTTAAAAAACATGCGACACACATTTTGTCAAATGAAATGAAATGAAATGAAATGAAATGAAATGAAATGAAATGAAATGAAATGAAATGAAATGAAATGAAATGAAATGAAATGAAATGAAATGAAATGAAATGAAAAAGGTTTATTTGACACGACACATAACAATTTTAAAAACACAAAGGATAACTAAGAACTAGGCACAACTTAATTACTAAAATAATGGAGGTTACACAGTTATATATTTAAAAAAAAAAAATCACACTTAAAGTTAGGGGGACGGGGTGTGGTGTCCTCTTGCAGTGTAGGCTTGCGTAAATCTGCACACTCGTGCACTATAATATCTCCTGTGCATTTACACATGGAGGACATCATCACTATCAGTCTTGTAGACCAGCCGGCCGCATGAACTGAACCTACTCTCTCTCCCGTGCCTCGGAAGTACGTTAACACTTTGACTGCGGTTTTTTTTCGACGACTGCGATCTTTTTTTTTACCTAAAAAATTCGAGCTGCCGCTCTACACAGCGGTTGTGTTGCGCCGCACATGCGTTTCGTTCGAAAAATATTACAGCTCTGCTGAGTCACAAAGATCCGTTTTTCTCAGCCGCTGCGCTAGTGTGGATTTACGCATATTAGTCATTTGTAGAAAACTCATACCGTGCGTTTTCAGCGCCATAGGATGGGACCTGTGTACGGTGCAGAGCAAACGTGCATTTAGGTATAAGCTAGCTAATTATATATTGTCAAATCATCGACATTATTTAGGTCATATGTTACACGCGCCTTCCACTTAGCTTATTGCATCAGTTCACGTTTTCACCTCATCATGGTAGGCGCGTGCTCAAATATCATCAATCAATTTGTAATATCAATATAAGAGTTTTTATCGATCTCTTCGTATCATTTATATCAATTAAAGGTGTCCCGTACAACCTGCGCCTGACCTCTCCCCGGTCTAGTCAGTCTGTTGTTGGTTTTTACGGCGCGACCGCCATACCATGGCCGTGCAATGCGTGAAATAGTATATTGGTGGCAATAACACTAAATCGCAGAGTTATAGAAATGTGCTAACCGCGCAATATTGTGGATACTTGAGTCAGACTGTATATGATAATAGATTAGTACCTACCTACTACGTCTAAGTACACCATTACAACATAGCGCTTAAGGAATTCGATCGCTGTTTAGTTAGTAAAGTTATTTCGAAGTTGGCACGGATTCAACAAGATAACTGTGTAAAGTAAAGGACCTCAATTCTCATGGTCAATTGGACCTACTTACCAACATATCTTCATTTTATGTTCCAAGACGAATGGCAATTAACAAATTAATTAATTTACGTGCGTATTAAGTATTGCAGATTCTCTATTAATACCAAGTCACTTTCGCAACTTGATTTTGTGACTTGTAATCTCCGGTAGGTTTATATTTCTAATTCAATTCAGAAAATTCTGACACTGATAATTTGCTTTCATTATAGGTACCTCCCGTTACCCGAGTGGTAGGTTTAATCCTGCTCCTACCACGTGAGCGAACCCACTCTTAAAGTATAGGCCTTTATACCTTTTCATAAATCCTCCTTATACATGCGAAAGTTCGGATATTTAATATCCAAAAACTGTTGAACGGATGAAAATATTGCAGAGATGATGTTCTAGACCTGGATAGGCGTTTAGACTTCTTATCCTGGAAAAGGCGTGCGAAGCCACGGGTTGGAGCAATGTAAAAAACAAAATTTGTTTTATTATACAGTGGCCCACTTTGCGGTACGATCACCGTAACCAATTAACTGTAATGAAAGGAAAGTACCTTTATCAGTAGTAGTGTGAGTAAGTATATCAGATATCTATTAGGTATACAACTATGCATAGCACCAGCTCTGCTTAAGGGTCCGGCGACCCTCGCTTGCAAAAATCGCTCTGAATATCGCTGCCCCTGTTTAACCCTTGCGCCGCGCCCCATGCGTGCGCGATAGCAATATTAGCCGTTCAAAATTTGGTTTGTTCCGTAATACTAAAAATTATGACTGAAAACTTTATGAATTCGTCACAAAATATTGTTATTCTGTAACTAGACAATATAAGCTATGTTCCTTAATAAATAAAACGTAAGATATTGATGTTTTTAATACCAAACAAATAGCGAGAAAACTGGCATAAAAATGTGCAAAATGAGATTGGCTTTCATTTAATTTTAGGTAAGTATTTTGAAAAAAAAAACTATTTAGGAACCTAGATAAATACTATTCAAATACAAATAATACAATATTATAGTGGAAATATGCTTGAATTGGAAATCATTTTGGTAATACGTTTGTATGAAGAATTCGTCCTTCCGGAGGCCTCTTAACTTAGGTCTAGATGATGCTGTGATGCATTATTCCTTATAATAAATATATTTTGTCGAAGTGGTGTTTCTACTCGGTAGACTGACATTGTTGTAGGATAATTTTGTGTTTTGACATCATAATTAGCCAATATTATCTAATGCCAATATTATTTTATTTTTGTTAAATTATTATTTGTTAGTATTATTGATATTTTTGTGTGTTCAGTATTCATCCTGTATGACATGTTATTATGTTCAATAAGTCCGCATGTAGGTATAAAATTTCAGATAGGTTCAGTTCGATTATTGTGAACGAATAAAGATTATCTATACTAATATTATAAAGAGGATAGGTTTGATTTTTTGTTTGTTTGTATTGAATAGGCTCTGAAACTACTGAACCGATTTTAAAAATTCTTTCACCGTTGGGAAGCTACATTATCTCCGTCCGGGTGACATAGGCTATATTATATTTTAGAAATGAGAAATTTGAATTTAACGCGGATGAAACCGCGGGAAACAGCTACTGAATTATAAATAGAACAATAATAAAGATGCCAACGTTTGCCAATCTCCAGGAGCAAGCGATCCCAAGGCAGCGTGTGTTACGGCGAGTTCGGGTGCTTCGAGGACGCGGGTCCCTTCGCCTACCTGGAGACGTTGCCCAGCTCGCCCCAGGAGGTCGGCACGCAGTTCCTCATGTACTCCACGTTGAGCAGGTAACACCATTACGTCATCCTATGATAGAAATAGGCCTAGCGCCATAGCGCCCTATCTTCAGCTTGACGCATCCAGCATCTACCCGCAGTCCTTCGCAGGTCGACATCCCCGGAGGGCGGAGACAGGTAAAACCAATCCTATCCAAAACATACATGTGAAATTAGACCAAAGTTCGATATTATGATATATGCCTTGGTTGTATACTTCAACGACAAAAGAAGTGAGATCTAAATGGGTGCCAAGTCCAATGGTCAGTCCTGAAATTTATTTATCCTGAAAATATTTTGTAATCACTTCAAATATAATTTCTTCTCATAACTTAGGATAATATATTGAAGCCTAAGGTCTGACTGGGATAGTTTTCATAATTATACTTGCACATACACAACTTGGCTGGACACGCTACCGCGTGTCTAGATAGTACTGGACAAGTTCGTGTGTGTGTATGACGTCACACGAGAGTCTGTAGGTTCCGCAAAATAATTATGTCGTTAATAAGGTACATACCTACCCAAGTACTTTTTATTTCTGTTTTATTGTTTTTATTTTTATAACAATTGTCGATAACGAATGACCGACCTTGAGAACTATGACGCAGGTCTATAGATCAGCGGGCAGAACGGCGATGTCGCAGATTTTGAAGCGCCTAAATATTTGACGACCTTTGTGGCGCGGTGGATAAGGTCTGCCTGCGACGCAGGAGGTTGCGCGTATGATTCCCGCCTCAGAACAATTGTGTGTACGATCTGCAGATAATTGTTCCGCTAGTTTCGAATTACATACTCATTGTTTACTGCTGGACATAGGTTTTGACTATTCGCAAGAAATTCCTAATGTAATGGTATGTCTGTATTCTAGAGGTGACCAGCCGCTACTAGCAGTGTCTGCCAGCAACATGTCAGCGGCGTGGTCGTGGGCCACCCGCACCTTCGACGCCGACCGACCCACGAGAATCATCGTGCACGGCTTCGGGTCCAACTGCGACAACGTTTGGGTCTACGAGATGCGGTCTGCTCTTATGGCTGTTGTGAGTTTTGATATATTTCTTCTTTCCGACACTTAATTAGGCCAGCACTTGTCAATTAAACTAAATTGTCTTATTCTCCAATTTGACAGAAGCTTCTACCACCATGATAAACAAGGTGTGAAAATCTGAGAGAAGGAATATTAAGAATATCAAAACAAGGTGTTAAAATCAGAGCGAAACTAGCAGAGCGAATGTTTCTGACGTGAACCTTAGCATATACGGATATTGACTTGATTTTCTGTGGCTGACTGTGATGGATCCCAATTTGTTCAAATTTCGCCGTTTTTCGCTCCGCTTTTTTCTTTATTGCTTACATACATACCTGCGTAGATTTGACCACAGTCAAATCCTTAAAAAGCTTATATAAAGCTGATAGAACATTCTTTATTGCACTTTAACTATAAACTATGTACTGTAAAAACTTAAAAATTAAGTACAATTGGCGGTCTTATCGCTCAAGAGCGATCTCTACCAGACAACCATGGATGGATAGGATCGTGGACAGTACCAGGGGATCTGTGTGCTTGTAAGTTATGGGATATTATAAATAAAATACTTATAGTACTTACATAGAAATATACTACATATATATCATAACATATACATATACTACTTATAATCATAGAATCTCAGGTTAGCGTTAGTGACAGCAGGACAAATAGTGCTCTTTTAACAGTGTTTTAAAGGTTGGTAATGACTTAGCACGCCTCACCGATGTAGGTGCTTATGCGACTACATTACGTACACATAGTGTAGTCCGCATAATCTAGGATTCTATAAAAACTCTACAAACGTCAAGTCGTTCTTAAAAGAAACATCGTAATTTCTCAACCTGATTTAACAAGGCATTACATCAATACATCTCGTTTAAAACGCGGCCACCTGTTGGCGTCAGGTTTTTTGATATCCTGCTTAATCAGGAAGCTTGCAAGTTCTACGTGATTTTAAATATTTACGTAAAACAACTGAAATCCGAGAATATTGTCGCAATTTTAAAGCAAGTTTCCTCGTGAGAGTCAAAGAGGTCAGACCATAATTAGCGAGCAGTTTTGCATACATTAAAATATTGTTTTTCTACCCGGCCTTCGGCGGTGTTGCCACGTAATATGTCACGCCAGTGGTTTAGCCGGCGATTATGAGATAACTATCATATTATTTTATTATTATGCTAATGAACTTCGCTGGAAGGAAATATTCACGAAGCGTGGAGGTCATTCATTTATCCTATCTTTCAGGCGTTGGCAACGAAAATCATAATTATGTTAGGTACGCTAAAAATATTGACGACACTCAATAACTTTATAACTTACGCTTTTTGTTTATGCTCAAGTAGATATAAATAAATAAATAAATAATGCTGGACAATTCACACAGCATTATCTAGCCCCAAGGTAAGCAGAGCTTGTGTTATGGGTACTAGATAACTGATATACATAATACAATACATTACATAGATAGATATTTTTTATTATACATAGAAAACAACCAGAACACCCGGAACAAATATCTGCAGATCGTACACACAATTGTTCCGAGGCGGGAATCGAACCCGCAACCTCCTGCGTCGCAGGTGGACCTTCGCCCACCGCGCCACATCGGTCGTCAAATATATGATTCCATTGTCTCGTTTTAAACTTTCCCACCTAACCTACCTACCTAGTGATTTGTAGACTAATCCGGTTTAGTATTTTTTTGTTGAGAATGGGAATTTCCTTACTTTATGATCAAACATCTCGTAAACATCAAAGCTTGAGAAAACTAGAGTCTAGCAAGGCTATTGGGCCAAACTGTAGTCAACTAAAAGACAAGTATCATCAAATTAAAAAGGGTGTAAGGGGGACTCCAACATCACCCAAACCAACCGGTAGAAATAAAGGCAGAAAAGTGACCCAGACACAATTGCCATTAATAAAGAATCATCATCAACCACTTAAAAGTACTATTAACTTTTTCAGGAGGAATGCAACGTGATTTGCGTGGACTGGGAAGGCGGAGCGACCATGCCGAACTACCTTCGAGCTGCCGCCAACACAAGGCTGGTGGGCAAACAACTAGCTATGTTGTTGCAAGGTGAATACAGTCACTAGTCCAAGTTTCATCATCATCAGCCTACGCTAGTCCAACTGGACATCGGTCTCCCAATGAGCGCCATAGCGAAAAAAAACAAAACGAATTCTGGCTTATATACCAATCCTACTAATATTTATCAATCAATCAATCAAATTCTTTATTGTCAGAAAACAAAGGTCCATAAAAAAACACAGGAAAATACAATTACAACGAAGAAAATAAAACCAAAATATCTAAATCTAGATTATAAGTAATTTCACCCAGAGGTGTCGTATTGGACAGTCATATTTACTAGATATTACTTTCAGGATGCTGTTGTTACTACCTGTCACTCCATGTCCATTAAAAACGCGAAAGTTTGTGAGGATGTTTGTTGCTCTTTTACGCAAAAACTACAGAATGGATTTTGATGAAACTTCACAATAATATAGCTTACATATCAGCATAACACATAGGCTACAATTCATAAAGATATATTGTATATTATCCAAAATGTCTATGACCACGCGGGTAAAACCGCGGGGCGCAATCAATTTAGTGAACTATTTGACATTAAATTTAATAATAATTTAATTTTTATTTTTAATTAATTAAAAGAATTTATCATATAAAAAATAATTATTAAAACCAAGACGTTATTGATAATTTATTTAGAATTAAGAACATGACATATAAACGTTATCAATAAAATAACTGAAACTGCGACCTGTCGCCGTAGCACCTGATTGCCGCATCCATCATCTGCCAGCAGTCATTGATGTTCGATTCTCCTATTGGTTTTATAATTATTATTATTTCAACTCCTTTTGACTAATACTTTTACACATTTCCAGGGTTGGACAAGCACATAAACTTGAGGTATGAAGACGTCCACCTCATTGGCTTCAGTTTGGGAGCGCACGTCGCAGGGTTTGCCGGATCTGAGTTAAGGAACATCAGTCGAATTACTGGTAAGCACAGATGTCTTTAAAATATATAGTAGGTACCTACTACAGGTACTACAAACAGGAAGGCTGGGTTTTCTCGTTTTTTGTGACCACTTATCTTAGTCAAATCAAGGTTACTAAACTTGAACAAGTTAACTATAAAAATGCGCGCTATACAACGTGCTCATACTACGTAGGTAACTTTTGCTTAATATTTTAGTATTTAATGATTTATTAAGTATTAGTAAGTAATTATAAATAGTATTTTTACCAAAAAAACTTTTAAAGGCGTCTTTATTAATTGGAGTTATTTATTAATTGGTCTTGTACTTAGTAGTTGTATCCTACTAATATTATAAACGGGAAAGTTTGTGAGGATGTATGTAAGTATGTTTGTTGCTCTTTCGTTGCAGAAAGCTTATATATCAGAATAACTGATAGGCTACAATTCATAAAGTTATATAGTATATTTTCCAAAATATCTATCACCACGCGCGGGTGAAGCCGCGGTGCAGCTAGTTGTATATATTCCCTTTTACAGGTCTAGACCCAGCCGGTCCCCTCTTTGAGTTCCAAGACCCGCGGGCTCGCCTGGACAAGTCCGATGCCAAGTTCGTGGATGTCATCCATTCTAACGGGGAGACCCTCATCCTTGGAGGGCTGGGGGCCGCGCAGCCGCTAGGCCATGTGGACTTCTATCCCAATGGAGGCAGAGTGCAGCATGGCTGCTCCAATCTGTAAGCTCATAATATCACTATAATAAAATAAAAGAAGCTTTATTTACTACCACGTTGTGTGATTTTGTACGTTTTTATCTATGCACTGAATTTAAACTATTGCTCTGTGGCAGTACCAGTTAGAGTGGTGAAGGCCTCCTCCAGGTTCGGGTCCTTCCATGCTTCTCTATCCAAAGCCAGTCTGCTCCAAGTAACTCCAGCTACTTTGACTATATCGTCATAATATCACTACATAGGTAGAATAAAATAGGTCGCTTCCCGCTGTCTGTCCCTGTGTATCCTTAGATCTTTAAAACTACACAACGAATTTTGATGCGATTTTTTTAATAGATTGATTGAGTGATTCAAGAGTAAGGTTTATAAACCATTTGACACATCGATTTCAAAGCAGTGCAGTTACTTTGTTAATAAACACCAATTATACATAGGCCTCTTTTGCTAGAGTTCATTATCTGCGTTGGTATTTTGAGTTTCTCGTATGCTCGAAAATTATAAAATCTGTGAGAAGCTTTGCTATTTATATGGTAACTTCTATTAAAGAAACGTGACGGCTAGGTTTGCAGAAAAAAACTACACCAACCATAATTAAATACATTGTACGACACTTCAGTGGAGCACAGTCAAGTGATATTTTTTATACCTACTACTTTTTTACCGTCTCAGTGCTTATTCTGTAAGCCTAAAGATATATAACATATTGGATTTGAATACAAGGGAAGTAACGACAAGTCAACAACCTACATCATCTTTCGTAGGTGTTCAGAGGCCAATAGGTAAACCCGGGCGACATCCTAGTTTTATTTATCATGGTACAATTGGGACAAATCTGTGCCAATTGTACCATCAATAGTATTGCTTAATGGTACAAGTGGTCCGACGGCCATTTTGACTTTGACTACATCGTACGAGTATGTGCTTCAGAAACCCTGTAACATGATTATTCTCTTCCATTCCTCCAGATTCGTAGGAGCGGTATCAGACCTGCTGCCCTGGGCCGCCAGCTCCGCGGAAGGTCGCTCGCTGTGCAACCACCGGCGCGCTTACAAGTTCTTCACAGACTCCGTGTCCCCAAAGTGCCACTTCCCTGCCTTCCCTTGTACCAACTACGATACTTTTCTCGAGGTAATCTCACTTATACATATATAAAAATAAGCACCGTCTATCGACCACTTTAAAATTGACATGCAGTCTTAGTTATTCACGGATACCTCTTTATTATAAGATTGTAGGAATGATGTTTATGTCCAATTTTATATTATGTTTTGAGTTTTGAAGTTTTAACCTTTTTTTTATAACTATATTGTTAAAATTATATAATTATATTAAAAAAAAAATCTTTTTCAACTGTGTTATTTCTTGTACTTTTTATGATGGTAAATATTTCAATGTACTAAGCATAACGATTTGGAGATATCTGTAATGTTATGGTCTTATGTAAATAAACAGGTATATCGAATTTATACGCACTCACTCATCTGTTAATGTTTATGTGCTAAAGTAGGAGTCACTGTTAGGTATGTCTGTTTTATTGTTTTATCTCTACTTTTCCATACGATCCCCTATGGTTTTTCCTTCCTACACAAAAACCTTTTAATTTAACCTTATAATTTAATAATATGTATAATAGTAAAGTAGATTGAACAACATCAAGTGTATGTATGAACGTGTATATGGTGGAATACCTAATAAATACAATACAATTAAATAATTTGAACTGCTCTCTATAGTCAGAGTAGCAACACCGCGTCCTAAGACGCATCTCTTTTTACAGACTCTATATAATTTGTGTTCAGATCGCGTAAGTTTAAAAATATTTATCATAAAGTATAATTTGTGGTGTTCCAGGGGCAGTGCTTCCCGTGCGACAGCCAGCGTCGCTGCGGCAACATGGGGTATTATGCGGACAGGTCGCTGGGCAGGGGACAGCTGTATCTGCTCACGAGGGAGGAGGAACCCTTCTGCGGTACGTTATGTTAACTGCTGCACTCAGTACTCTAGCGCCGCTGAAAACCAGCGCTGCATTGGCACCCGTGTCAATGGAGCATTTAATGCTGAGCCGGGAGCCTATTTGTGTTATCGCGTTACATTATTTTTATTAGTTCCTAATCTGTTATCTTTATTAGTTCTTAATTTGTATTATTTTATATGACACGCAAATAAATATTTTCTATAATTTGTCTCTATGATAAACCAGCACTGTGGGAGGAAAACTGCTGCCACATGTAGCATTCCGAGAGTTGATACTATCTGAAATCGGTTATTTTCAACGATCATATCTTCCACAATTCTGAAGCATTTACTTTGAGATTTTAATATGTTATAGTTCAGGATTGATGCTAGACCACCAGTGTTTCGAAAACACGATTACATGAAATTTTCTCGATAGAAAAAAAATCCAAAGTTCACTCTAAACTGTACTTTAAACCGTCGCTATTCAATAGATACGTTAAAATAAGCCTTGATACTTTATACAGTAAACAATCAGAGTATAAAGCAGACGATGTGTGTTTTAGATTTTCAAAATTACTATTATTTTTACCGTAAAAAAATAATACCTAAACATTCACGCGCTATCTTCCGTCCGGGCCATAATTCAGTCTAGCTTCGGCCTTCGGACGGGGAGCCTGTGTCGCTGCTCCGCGCTTCGTGTCATCGGACTTTGTATATTTGTAAATATGGGAAATCTTTATAATAAGTGTAGAAAGCGACGACGGAATCATAAAAAAGATGAAAAACACATGAACGACGTTATAAAGTAAGTACCTACCTACCCTACACGTTGAGGTGAGGTGAGGTGAGGATGTGGATTGTGATTTGTGAGTACCTAAGTAAATATCGCAGCCAAACTAATTATTTTTTATTTTATTTTAGAAAACGTCGATTAGAAAGTACAGCTCCTATTGTAAGCGATGATGGCGACAATGATAAAGAAAATAATGTCCCGGTAAATCCGTGTGTACGAAACACCTACCTACCTACCAGTAAGGTAGTAGACCTTACTTGTTTATGGGACTGGATGGCGCTAAGTATGTGAAAATCGTATTTTTTATACTTATAGGTAAATACCTATACCTAGGTCCTACCTAGGTGTAAATACAAGGTATACCCACCTCAATTTGTATCTCCATGTGATAGAAGTAGTATTTTCACAACACATCATTATCTAGGTAGAAATATATATTAGGGTTCCGTTTGACTATCAATACAATAAAATATTTACACCTAGGTATACCCACCTAATTTGTATCTCCATAATATATGAATCGTTACTGATACATGATGGAAGTAACATCGAATGATCTGGACATTTTGGATATCAGAAAAGATCCGTACGAGATTTTTTTTTACCAATTACAAAACATTGAATTGTAAGTAGTAGGTTAGGTACCTACTATAGTTACTAACTATAGTACCTACTGGCTACACCTATAATGTATTATAACTTTCCTAACATTTTTACGAGTTTGTAAATTTTAGGGTTCTGCAATAATTTAACCTAGAACTATTCGTACCTAACGAACACAAGCTTTTCTACTTTTAGTTCATGAAAGTGAAAATGTATCACATGGTTCAAATTTATAAATTGGGTAATAATGGACTTTTTACGGTTGATAGCTTGAACGAGAGTCCTTATTAATTCTTCATTACGATTCATTCATATTACTAGAGTGGGCACATATATTTACATGTTAGGTACCTTACCTACCTACTTTCTTGGCATGTGTAACTGTTACAGGATGGAAGTAACGTCGAATGATTTGACAAATGGCATAAATTCGGATAAGACAAATCTTTATCAATTACAGAACGTAGAATTGTAAGTAAATACTTACATATCTACTGAAATATGATTTGGTATCTAGATTATAATAAGATTGTGTTTTATTTTTCCTTTTTCAGACACACACACACCTCTCCAGAGTCAAAGTCACTACCCCACCCTACCCAAACCTACCAACCTACCTACCCTACGCTAACCTACCCTGCGGGATAAAAAGTATCCTATATCCTTCTGCTGGTTCTAAGCTACCTCTCCACCAATTTTCAGCCAAATCGGTTCAGCCGTTCTTGAGTTATAAATAGTGTAACTAACACGACTTTCTTTTATATATATAATATACACAATAGATATAGATTAGTGTGATAAAATATCATTTCATTTCAGATGAAAGTTGAGATCATCGAAAGGGATGACGAATTTTGGGAACAACTAATGGAACCAAAATTTTTTTAACATATATTTTGTCCGAGTTATGCGTTATGGCATGTTCGCAATATGAAAATACGAGATATAAGTGAATTGAAATAAATTTAATATAAAGTAATATATATTGTTAATAAAGTTAAACATATTATGTATGTGCAAATATAATCTAGACTATATTTTAATTTATTACAATATTTACCTGCACACTACTTGTCATACACATCCTATTTCCACACAATGTTTTTTTGGCAAAATTCAATTTTACTTAAAAAACTAATATGCGGAACCCTCACTCAATATACTTAGACATAAACTTGTATTCTATTCCATTGCTTATATAGGTTTTGTTGTGTTAGTTTTACCTTATATAGGTAGTAGTACCAATCTTCGTTTATATTAAATCTGTAAACAAGGTGTTATAATAAAAAATCCTATTTACTAGTACCAAAGAATAAATAATAGTACTACGTACCTATTTTTAGGTTGGTAGTAGGCATAAGTATAATTTACATTTCGCAGAACACTATCTTACTACAGAAAAGAATGTTCGGAACCCTTCAGCGCTATAGCGACTCGCACCTGTCTAGTGTTTGGGTAGAAAATAACGTCTCGGGCGCGGTGGTCTAGTAGCAGTAGTAGGTATGTTGGCAACTACATTGAAAAACAATAAAATAAAATAATGTTTTGTAATTGTAAGTAGGTAGGTAGGTACCTACCAATATCCAACTATCATAATATTAGGTAGGTATAGGTACATACTAAGGTATAAAGTTACTAAAAAGCATTACCTACGTATTTGATAATTTCATTTCTTAGTAGGTACCGTATATATAATTAATTACCTACCTTTTAGACAATAATATTGCACCTACCTAACTTCAATAAGATTGTTTTGAACTAGCGTGAACCCAACCCAATATAATTTTGCGCGCGAAGTAATAGCGCGGCGAGTAGGTACGTTGCCACCGGCCGTCCGCCCCGTGGCGCCGCCCGTGCGCCGCGGCGCGGCGGCGTAACAAGCTGAGGCGAAATTTGATTTTCTGCTGAGGTAATGTAGGCCCTTAATAAGCAAACCCGACGCAAAAAGGGGGTATTATATAACCTGGACCTATTCCTCACTATGGATAATTACACTTTTTGTAGCTTTAACTGAAAAAAAATTAAAACTTTCGACAGATAGAACTTTGTACTCGAGTGGACATTGTTGCATTTCAAGAAACATGGCCATCATGCATCTATTCCATCGTAGCTCTTAAACGGATAAACTTATTTTCACTTGATCTATTGATCCTTTGCTTGTTTCAGCACATCAATACCACGTGTCGATCTGGGCTGGTAACGAAGCCCCAGAGAAAGCAAATTTCGGCCGATTGACGCTCACGCTGCAAGGCGATTCTGGGCTGAATGAGTCCTTCCCTATGACCAAGTAAGAGCTATGCCAATCTATCAATCTACTACTGGCAACTATGTTTTTTTAGAAAAGTCCAACCTAAAAGTATTAACGAAGACCTTTTTACGGGCACGGTTATAGCTGGTCATTGCAAGCTGTCTCGAGGTCTTGAAGTCAGCCTTGAGGTCTCGATAAGTCACTTAATTCTATAGCAATTAAATAAACGGTTTTCCACACGACGGCGATACTTATATCGACTGGTCGCGTGACTCTGCAGGTATTTTTACCAAAGTATAAATAAAATAATATAATTTATTTCAGACCATATAAAAGTAAGAGATCCTATTTAACTTATTCGACGGTCCATATTAATATATACCTACCTTAAAACTAGCATACAAAATATAATATTTCCAGACGAGAAGGCAGCCTCAACGGCGGTGCACGGTTCACCCGTGTGCTAGTGCCTCATCCCGCATTGGGCGTGCCCATCCGAGCGACCATACACTACGCGGCGTACAACGGATGGCTCAGCGCCGGAGTCAAGTCCATACTGGTGGACAAGCTACTGATTGCGGACAGTTTTGCTAAGACGTAAGGAACTATTGCTTTTTACCTGTGATGTCCCAAAAATATCCAGTTACGTTTCAGATCAGAATATTTCACGACGAACAGAGAGTTGTTTGTAATTTAGGCCACCGTTGTCTCAGTGCAGGGCAAAGGCTTCCCTAAATGCGTTCACCACCTAGCTTAAGGAAAGGAAGTGCCAACAGTACATCTGCGTCATGCTCACTCTTTGTGTTATGAAACGCAAGGAAAAAATATTGCTTGACATTTCACAGTGCATTCATCATCTAGTATCAAACTAACCAGAGTTTGTTTTATTAATTACAGATCGTCGTTCTGCAAAAAAGCAATGAAACTGTTATCAGAGGAGTCAGTAGAGCTGCGTCTGTACCCGGGAGACTGCGACGTACCACCAGACGACCAAACCTCCAACGGCACCAACGACAGCCAAGTCTTCTCCAAAGACAACAGCACCAACCGAGAACCGGTGGTCATCCGAGACGATCTCGACAATGAGCTTCCAGAGGACTTACCACAGCGACCCTTCGTACTGGCGGACCCGTACGAGTGGGCGGACGACGCAGAGAATACAGGACGGGCCTTCGGAATGACCAACACAAAGACAGCACCAAGTGGTCTAGTCGAAATAGCGGAGCCGGTGCTCAGGCCGCGTTTACGGAAAACCCCCCGACAACGGGCCGACAACGACGCACACGAGATATCCGAACCAGTGTTGCGACCGACGCAAGCTCCGAAGACGACGCAACCGCCGTTGATACGGAAGGCTAAGAACTACGACCTATCGACCACTCCCACATACGAGTACTCTGGAGACGATAGGGCGGAGAAGGAAGAAACTAGCTTTGCAGTACAGTTCTTACCAGCTCGCTTAGCGTCCTTCATTTCTAGAGCGGAGCGGTACGCGAGAGATACTCTACTGCCACTGGTCTCAGCATACGCGCCGCGGCTGCCAATATTTGGCGCTCGCGACCTCCCCAAACCCACATCTAGATACATCCCAATGGAAGACACGAACGTCACCAGCTCAGTACCAGTCCCCACTCCTACTTTAGAAATGAAGATAGAATCACTGCGAGTCTTCGGACCACCGGGAGAGAAACGAGAAGTAGAAATACCCGATGATCCCGAAATATACTTCGAAGTAAAGACAACTACAACGACCGTCGCGCCTCTCACCACCACCACGACGGAGAGGCTTCGTCCAGCGCCGACGGAGATGTTGAAGATAGTGCCAGGTCCTGTGGTCTCCATCAGTACGGCCTTGCCGCCGGTGGCGCTGCAAGCCGAGGGCAGCGAGAAGATAATGATAGTGTATCCTATGAACACTCGCGATGAACGCAAGATCAAGTCGCATTCGTACCCGGAAGAGCTACAGTTCGAGGCGTTATACCGGCACACGGCAGCGCCGGCGGACATCCGCGTCGACTTGCCTACGTTTAGTCCACCTACCACGACGCATGCGCCGGTCACAGAGCCGCACCAATCAGAGGGCAGGTTCATTCCATACTTCAAGACTGATGTCGACAATAACAAATCGTAGTGGGTTTAGTTGTCTTTGAAAGGCGATTGTATACGTATATGTATAAACCGATAGATTATAGAATCTTTTGATTTAGAGTTAAAAGAGCACCGTTAGTATTAATTCGGATCTTAGTTGCCCTTTAACAAGTTAAAACAAAAGGTGCTTGCTATGTGAATGTAAATAGCATGATATGCATGATTTTGTACAGCTAAAATAATCTTATTAAGTTCGACTGGCAGAGCCCAGGGAAATGTTCGACTGGCAGAGCCCAGGGAAATGTTCGACTGGCAGAGCCCAGGGAAATGTTCGACTGGCAGAGCCCAGGGAAATGTTCGACTGGCAGAGCCCAGGGAAATGTTCGACTGGCAGAGCCCAGGGAAATGTTCGACTGGCAGAGCCCAGGGAAATGTTCGACTGGCAGAGCCCAGGGAAATGTTCGACTGGCAGAGCCCAGGGAAATGTTCGACTGGCAGAGCCCAGGGAAATGTTCGACTGGCAGAGCCCAGGGAAATGTTCGACTGGCAGAGCCCAGGGAAATGTTCGACTGGCAGAGCCCAGGGAAATGTTCGACTGGCAGAGCCCAGGGAAATATAGTTTTAAACCATCTGTTGTAAAAATTGTTCGTTTGGAATTGAATATTGTGTAAATAAATTAGAGCTAATGTAGGGTACGTTTAGAAATAAGACACATTTTACAATAAATTTTTATTTATTATCTACGTTTTTACTTCCTGACTTCTTTCATAATTATTGATACATTTGGATATTTAGTAATACTTGCTAAACTTAAAACGCTCGAAATTAAACATAAATCGATTCCTCCTAGGACAAAATGACATTCAATTAAGAGTAGCTTATAATATAACAAAACACCTATAGAAAATATCACAAAATATGTACCTATGTGGAAATAATAAATTTCGAGGATTCGAAACTGAAAGGCATCGAGATCCCCCAGTTAAGAATTGCAAATAAATTGAACACAAACTGCTACTCAGGGTAGAAACTGGCAATCACCTAACTAATAATGGTGCGACAAAATAAACACACGCTAGTGCGAAATACCCTTAATTATATGCAACGCTATTCGTTTCTATAGACGGACACACGTGGGTATCTGTCTGTCTAAACTTTCGGCAGATTTCTACGGGACTGCGACATAGATTTAAGTAAAAATGGTAGATATGATACTTTCTCCCAGCACTTACTCAACCTGTGTACTCAACCTCAATGTTGTGTTACAACTGAACGTAAAGACACGATATATCCAATACCACATAATTTAAGCCTTCCTCTTTCGAGAAGCTACTACCTAATCTCCCCTTTTGACTTAGATCTATGGACAGTGATATTTATATTCTGCGTGAATTTGGCCAACGGCTGAGATTATTGATAATAGTATGGTGTAACTTGTTTAGTTCAAGAGTCTATGCGCACGACGACTTTTCGCACGTACATCGATATCATCTAGTCCGCGCGCATCACGCATAGACTGGAACCAAGCAGTTCGCCTCCCCGCGTACATCGCATAGTTTAAACTAATCTAAATCATCATTATCAATAATCATCGATATAATAATCGAAACGCCCTCACCATGGGCAGTATGAACGTCGACACACAAATACAATGTAATAATTAAGATTAGCGCGGTAAACCAGGTTACCATCGGAATCAGCAGTGTCTTAGTGGGCTCTACAAGTCGTTGTGTAGTTATATGAAGCTATACGATCAAGATAGTTCATAAACTTATCAGATTGCTGCGTCAGGATATGCTGTTAATCCACGAGGTTACCATCGGAATCAGCAGAATCTGAGCGATTCTGAGTTCCCTACAAGTCGCCGTGTAGTTATGAAACCATTATCGAAATAATAATCGAATCGCCATCACCGCGGGTAGTATGAACGTCGACACACAAATACAATTTAAAAACAAATGACCATCTGAGCGGGCCCTACAAGTCGTCGTGTGGTTATATGACGCTATACGATCAAGTTACTTCATATACTTGTCAGAGTGCTGCGTCAGGATGCGGGCGGAGGACTTGGCGTCGAGGAAGAGCGTGTGGACGGCCGTGATGTGCGCGGGCGCGATGGACTGCGCGCCGTCCGCGCGCGCCGACAGCATCGCCGGCGTCAGCAGCTGGGCAGCGTATCTGGAACGGAGACAGAAGGTTTCACTATACAAAATGAAGAATAATGAGTACCAGAACAGTGGTATTCAACATGTAGTCTCTTAGGAAGTGAGGGCGCGCGTGTGCCAATGTACTACTTTTGTTGCGGTAATATGTATCGCCACGAGACTTCTCTTTTTGCACAGACTCTAGCAAGGTGGGAACTATTAGGATGGATAGAAAACACTTTATTATATACCACACGAAACAGATAAAAATAAAGAAATAAACAATAGAATAAAGGAAGTATAACCGCTGAGAGCAATCTCTTCCAGGCTTGTTGTTGTCGTTTACTTAAGCTAATGCCATTCAGTTTGCAGAGTTCTATCAATACTTGCTTATGCTACGATCTCCACAGCTTATAAACACTATCACGAACAGATAAAATGAAAAAACATGATTGTAATTTTTGTAATTTTCCTATTGAGTTGTAACCTATCTTTTAAATTAATTTGTGCAATATGTAATATATAACCTATCTATAGATCGCACAACTTATACTTAAAATAAAATAAAAATAAAAGCAGCTTTATTCCATATCACCAATAGTTATTAATATGTACAATTTTAAAACAATAATAATACTCAATACTCAATATATTTACATAATAGTAAAAGAAAGAATTAATAGTCGTGTAGGTACATTATAATTTTAGAATTGAATTTAGTTTTGAATTAATTATGTCAGATTTTTGCTGTCATGTCCTGATATGGACCGCCTTCGGCGGTGTATGCCTCCTCCAAGGATCTCCAGAGGTTTCTGTCTCTGGCTTTTTGTGGCCACATTTTTCCAGCTTCTTGTGTGATGTCATCATTCCATCTTTTGAATGGTCTCCCTTTTTTCCTTTTTTGGTCAAGTGGTATCCAGTTAGTGACTATATATGGCCATCTGTTTGGTTTTAATCTTTGAATACTTATACTTACTTATATATATTGTTAACACTAAGCTAAATTACTAGTCTCATGTAAGTGACTGTCTTTTTTGAGAATAAATATCTTTAAACCTAATTCGTAGGGTTTTGTGACCGATAAACCGAGTCGGCGTCGATACATATAGCGGGACCCTTTTTGTTAGCTTTTTACCATAAACAATTTTATTTCAGCATATAATTTGTGCTAGTAAATAAATAAATAAAGTAAATATTCATGTATTTCTCACCTGAGCGTACTTTTGGCGCCAACCTCGGCCAGTGCTGATATTGCGTCGTCATCAATGGAAATACTTTCAGTTATCGCACGCAGTTTCAAAATCTAAAACAAAAAGTCATTTTTGAGAATACAATACAATACAAAAATTCATTATTGTACACCATAATCAAATCATTACAAAAATACATTACATGCAACAAGTCCAATGGTGGCCTTATCACTTAGAAGCGATCTCTTCCAGGCCAACCTTTGGATGGAAAGAATTATGTCAATACAAGAACCTATAGCAGTCCACTGCTAGACATAGGCCTCCCACAATGAGCGCCATTGCGCCCTTTCTTCGTCTTGACGCATCCACCATCTACCTGCAGTCTTTCGCAGGTCGTCATCCCACCTGGTCGGAGGGCCATTATTATGTTCCATCAACATATTATCTCAAAGTAAACTATAATGTTTCTGACCTGCAGAAGCTCAGCCTTGTTGTATGGCAGCGTGCGAATGATCAGCAATCTATCCAGCAGATCTAGCGGGATGCCGTGCGGCGAGATTATGTCTTCAGTGCCTCTGGAATAAACATCACACTTCACTACATAGTATAAAACAAAGTCGCTTCTCGCTGTCTGTCTGTCCCTCACTATGTATGATCTTTAAAAATACGTATCTGATTTTGATGCGGTTTTTTATATATGGAGTGATTAAAGAGGAACGTTTATATATTATGTATATAACACATGCATTTGAACTCGTGCGAGGCTAGGGCAGGTCGCTAGTATATTATAAATGCGAAAGGTTGAATGTTAAGATGGATGTTTGTTATTTCTTCACGCAAAAACTACGAAACGGATTGGGTTGAAATTTATATAGCTCTAGGCCTGAAACATAGGCTACTTTTTGTTCCTTAAATCAGTTCCCATGGGAGAGAAATAAACTATAAACATTTCCATACAAACAATGAATGCGAAGCCGTTTCTTTGCATACAAAACGTTAAATGAGCTCAGCTTTGGAAGAGTCTGGCCCTTACTTCGCCGAGTTAAATTGTCCGTTGATTAAATTGACCCCTACTACCATCATCTTAGAATTCTAAAACGATCTAAATAAAGCAATTTCCTTTTTTACCAAGCTGTAGGTTCGCTGCTTACCTAATTTGGCATTTGCCTCTATTCGTGGCGAATATGACAATAGGTGCAATGGCGGACTCTAGAGCGCGATGCAGGTACGTAAACGTTTCAATGTCGAGCATGTGGACCTGAAAAAGTCATTAAAGAATTTTAATTAATCTTGCATGGACTAGTTCCCATGCAAGTTTAATTTGTTTTTTCAAAATGTACTCAGGTTTTTGTTATTATTATAGTGCGTAAGCCTTCTGGGAAATTAAATGATATCCCAAAAATATACGATTTCGGCGGGACTTGAACCCGCGACGTTCCCTCAACAGAGACATGATGATATGAGATGAGATAGCCTAACTTATATAATAAGCTACTAATTATACAGAAAATAGGCGTATGAAGCCGAGGGCAGAATCTAGTCATCTTTATATATAAGAGAACGGCTGGGCCGATTTAGCTGATTTTGGTTTTGAAATCTTTGTCGTAGTCCAGGGAAGGTTTAAACGGTGAGAAAACATGCTAAAATTGCGCAGAAATTTCGCCACGCGGGCGAAGCCGCGGGGCGCAGCTAGTTACTAATATAAATGTCAAACAAACATACGTCTTTTACAAATATAAGTAAGTGAGAGATTGCTAACCTCGTCAATGAAAAGCACTCCCGGTACTAATTCAGCGATGCCCTGGTCAATGTATTTGTTTACAACTTTGTTGATTTCTTTCCTCAACTTATCTGAAACATAATATAATAGCGGTGTTAGGGTTTGTACGTCGGTGAGTAGTTATGTAAATAATTATAATACCAACTATATTTTTTTTACTTTTAACAATAGAAAGGTTGGGCTTTTTAAATTATTTCCTAAAAAAAAGAACAATGAATGGTTATTCCATAAAAGAAATAAAAAAAGTCTTGCATAGATATTAATCATCATCAGCCTATATTTAGTCCACTGCTGGAAATATTTAGAGACTACATAGACATTAACTATTAAAAAAATTATCAAGTGTCTGCCCAGAAATCATATATAATACCTCCGTTCAGGGTAAATTATACAAAAGAGCCAGTTTAGTCTAGAGATTATAATAATGAAAAAGAATTGGCTTCAATAAGGACAATCAGGCAGCTGCATCAGTTTCTGCTTGCAAACCAAAAAATACTGTCAAAACACATACCAGTAATTTCAGTCTTCTTAGGTTTCATGAGCTGCCCCATCATAGACATGATGTCGTGTCCGCCCTGCGGCCGCGCGTTGGCGCAGTCCAGGTCGTGCAGCGTCACATCCTGCACCACCTCCTTCTTCTTGTGCACGTCCCCTTTCGGCAGCGGCACATACTCCTCAGCCTACAACAAATTACAACATTCAATAACAAGCGGAATAGAATATAATAGTAAAACATTTATTTGGACACAGGTACAAAATACAGGCATAGAATGACTAAGTAGTCTATTGCAATCTATTCTAGTTTGTAGTCTTTGGATTTATGTAAGTAGTTGCATAACTGTTTTAATTGATATCCTAGACATAATATGTAAATATACCGTAAATACTAATAACTCTATCAATTAGAAACAAACTACAAGATCAAAACATGCAATAACGAAAATACCCCTCAGTGTTGGCCGCTCAACCATACTGTAAATAAGAATCATACCTCAAGATCAAACTCCGTGGCAAAAGTGTCACTTCTGCCTTGACGTTTGACTGCTCCAGAGTTGGCTTCAATGTAGATAACATCACCAACTTCCACCTTCTCTTTCTGCAGAGATTCGTAGATGGTGGGGTCCAGTTTCAGCTGCTTGGTGCCTTTGGCTGTCTTGAGGCCGATGATCACATGTGATACTGTCTTGCCATAACCTGATAAATAATTTTTTTGTTTAAAGATTTTTTTAGGGGGGGGGGGGTCGGTGTAGGTCTTAGTGGGGCGTGTTCTTTGCCAGGGGACAAGCCTCTATAAAATGCTAAGTAAACCAGTAGCGTACGCCTTGGTGTGTGGAGAAAGGCTATCAGGCGCGCACCGACAAGCTCTTCATACACGTCCACGCCATCTCTGGACTGCCGCCGCGGTCCAGTTATGGGCTCACATACTCCATCTGAATGTGAGTCGTCCACCCCGGGCAATGCTGTGATCTAAAATGAGCTCCACACATTCCACCTGCCTCAGGATCACAGTAGCGAAGTATGAAGGGCGAGGGCGAGTCTTCGGCGCCTAGTGTCCTCAGGGCGGCCCCTTGTGCGTCCATGGTACGGGGCTAGTTGCCGTGTAACTAACATTTAATCCCGCAAATCAAAGGTTGGTCTTACGACGGTGGCGGACTCTGGATCATGGACGCGCAGGGAACCTTGTATGACACCTAACCGAACAATCTGGCTAGGGGAAATTAACCCCGAAGAAAAAAATACCAACTCAACCATGGAAGCAGAACAAAAAGAGAAACTACCCCAGGAGGGTACCGGCCACGCCGGAGAATCCCTCCCTGAGCCTAGCTCAGGCTGCCCCACGTACTCTGGGGGGGGCAACGTTTTGCCAGAAGTTGACCTAACAGGAGAAGAGAGAGTAGAAGTAGGAGAAAGTAAATTAGGGCGAACAGACAAGCCAATCCAAAAAACTACACTAATCCAACAAACATTCCACAAGAGCATGTTTATTCCACGATCAAATTCAGTTGGAGCAATTCCAAAAAACATCACCGTTGTACCAACGAAAGACCAGAGAGAGAACAGAACACAGTCACAGAATAAGACACAGACACCGATACAGACCGACCGAGAGAGAAACATTGAATGGCAAAAAGACATAGTACCCCCAGCTAAGCGGAAACGGGTTGATATAAGCCCCCAGCATGCTTTACCTACCAAGGAAAAGACAAATAATGTCACCTACACAGTCCCAACTTACAATCAGTTCCAGATGCTAGCTGATACTGATGATACAGCAAACACAGAAACCATAAAACCACCAAGACCAGAACCAATTTTTGTTACCGGAGTCATCAACATCAACTCTCTGAAAAGCGTACTAAACGAAATCACCAACAATGATGAATACACCATGACGACACTCAGAGCGGGACACATAGTTAAAATAATGCCTAAAAACGTAGAGGTCTACAAAAAAATTAGACAAAAATTTGTAGATGAAAACATCAGTCACTACACCTACAGACTTAAAAGCGAAAGAGCCTACAGAGTAGTCCTGCGTGGCCTGCACCAGTCAGAGGATACATCTAACATCACAACTGAACTAGAAAAACTAGGACACGAGGTCCGCCAAGTAGTCCAGGTACTACATAGAACTACCAAAGAGGCTCTCCCACTCTTTTATGTGGACCTAGAACAAAAAAACAACAACAAAGACATATTTAAAATAAAACTCCTAAACTACATGAAAGTAACTTTTGAAACACCGTACAAGAAAAAAGAGGTACTACAATGCAAAAGATGCCAAAGATTCGGACACTCCAAGAATCAATGCTTCAAACCCTTTAGATGCGTCAAATGCGGTGAAGATCACCCTACAAGCACCTGCGCAAAATCCCGAGACACGGAAGCAACGTGTGCAAACTGTCACGAAAAACATCCGGCTAGTTACAGAGGATGTATAAAATACAAGCAATATAAGGAACAAATACTAAAACTGAACCCAAAACCACGAGACAACCAATTTACTAGAAACATGGAAGAAATCAAACACAACATACGAGCTGGAGAGATACGAGCGCCCACAACTGATAAGACCTACTCACCTATAGGAAACAAAGAAACCCAACAGCAAGACCTAAATAACGAGTACCCTCGGCTACCCAATCCCCAGTGGAAGACGGTTAAACCCTACAATAGACATCCAGATACAAACAGAACAGAAACACCGAAACGCACATCTAACTCATTTGGAGAAGCTACCAAGGCAAAAACCATCAAAGATAACAACAAACCCGCACAAAAATCAATACCCGTCATCAGCCAACCTGGAACAGAAAACTTCGTAGAAATACTAGACAAAATGTTCAATAAATTCGAAGCAATCATGACAAACATGATGGACAGCATGATGAATCGCATGATCCAACTGATTAGCAGCTTGCTGCTATCAAAATAAAACACAGCATACGTATCATGACATGGAACGCCAACGGGCTCACTGAGCGCAGACAAGAACTAGAGACATTCCTCATTACTGAAAAGATTGACATTGCACTCATCTCCGAAACAAGATTTACAATAAAATCCCATGTTTCATTTAATAACTACAAAATGTACACAACAAACCATTCGTCTGGCAAAGCACATGGAGGATCAGCAATCATAGTAAAAACAAATGTAAAACACTACCCGATCGAAGCATTCTGCACGGAAAAAATTCAGGCCTCGCAAATCAAAATCACCGACAATAGCTCAGAAATAACAGTGTCAGCAGTATACTCACCACCACGGCACAGCATATCAGCAGAAAACTACAAAGAATACCTGTCAACACTAGGAAACCGATTCATCAGCGGCGGCGACTGGAACGCCAAACACGTGTACTGGGGCTCCCGACTCATAAATCCGAAAGGACGGCAACTTTACCGGGCACTAGGGGACTTAAACCTCGAATGCTTATCTACTGGTGAACCATCGTACTGGCCCACAGACCAAGCACGAATGCCCGACCTACTAGACTTCTTTGTTGTCAAGAATGTTACACTTAACAACCTGAGCACCGAGCATGTTATAGACTTATCCTCCGACCACACTCCAGTCATTCTCAACATCAACTGTAAGGCGATTCTAACAGAGAAGCCACTTCAAATCTATAACCGAAACACCAACTGGGAAGAATATCAAAATATCATAACATCAACAGTAGACCTTAAAATCCCTCTAAAAACAATTGAAGACATAGAATTGGCAATTGAAGACCTAAACAAAATAATCCACACAGCAGCTAACAAATCTACCAAACAACGTAGAGCGTTTGCCCCAAAGGAGCATTTCTACCCAGCATGCATAAAAGAAAGAATACAAGAAAGACGGCGACTACGCAGGATTTGGCACAATACACGGTACCCGAGAGATAAAGCTGCTTTTAACAGAGTCTCCGAAGAAGTTAAGACTCAAATAAAAAACATGAAAAACGAGAACCTACAGACATACCTAAGCAAACTGACGCCGTCCCACGACACAAATTACTCTCTGTGGAAAGCGACCTCGAAGCTCAAACGCCCTAAAATACAAATAACACCTTTAAGTATACAGCCTGGAACCTGGGCTCGGTCTGACTCAGAAAAAGCTGATACCTTCGCCAAGCACCTAGAACAAGTTTTCCAACCGCTACCCAGTACAAATCAAGATCATGAAAGAGAAATCGGGAAAGCTCTTGAAACTGCTACACAAATGTGCCTGCCGCTAAAAAGTGTCACTCCTAAAGAGTTACTCATAGAAATTCGAAAACTCAAAGACGGGAAAGCTCCAGGATATGATCAAATTGACGCCACCCTACTAAAACACCTCCCGAAAAAAGGGATCGTGCTTCTAGCCATCATATTCAATGCATGTCTACGATTATCAATTTTCCCAAGTCAGTGGAAAATAGCACAAGTTGTAATGATCTTAAAACCAGGCAAACCAGCACAAGAAGTAACCTCTTACAGGCCCATAAGCCTACTACCAATACCTGGGAAACTACTCGAAAAGACGATACTTTCTAGAATGCGTGAACACCTGGAAGACATTGTACCCAAACACCAGTTCGGATTTAGGGAAGGACACGGTACAATTGAACAAATACACCGCCTAGTAGACATCATCAATCGAGCACTCGAAAACAAACAATACTGCTCAGCTATTTTTCTAGATATCAGTCAAGCATTTGACAAAGTATGGCATGCTGGACTTCTATTCAAGATCAAACAAAGGCTTCCACACTCTATCTTCCTATTGATTAAGTCTTACCTTGACAAAAGGTGCTTTGAAGTCAAATTCAATGAAGAACTGTCTGCAATGTAAGAAATCAAATCCGGCGTGCCGCAGGGTAGCATTCTGGGACCCATGCTATATCTCATATTTACCGCCGATCTGCCTACTTCGGATGAAACTACAACGACCGCTACTTACGCTGACGATACCGCACTGCTTTCGGTGGATGAGGACCCAGACATTGCCTCGAAAAACCTCCAAGTGCATCTCAGACGCATCGAGGAGTGGTTCGACAGATGGCGCATCAAAGCCAATAAAGATAAATCAGTACATGTTACCTACACACTTAGAAAGAAAACCTGTCCGCCGGTATTACTCTATAACGCACCAATCCCACAAGCAGAAGACGCAAAATATCTTGGAATGCACTTAGACCGCCGCCTGACTTGGCAAAAACACATCTGGAACAAGCGGAAACAACTAGACCTCAAAATACGTAATATGTACTGGCTAATTGGTAATCGATACCAACTAGCGGACACCAGCAAGATGACAATTTATAAATGCATCGTGAAACCAATATGGACCTACGGGATACAGCTGTGGGGCTCTGCCAGTCACAGCAACATTGAGATTCTGGAAAGATTTCAAAACAAAACGATAAGAAACATGCTACAAATATCACCTCATATTAGCAATAAGTTTATGTATACGGACATCAAGCTAAACTCAGTCAAACAGGAAATTGAAGTCTTCAGCAAAAACTATCAGCTTCGGCTAGATAATCACAAAAATGAACTCGCCTCTCAACTACAAGGAACTGGAACTCTTGAATTCTCTAGACTAAAGAGACACAGTATCTCAAACCTAGCTGAAAGATTCACAGACAAAAGCCTAGAGGTGACTCACTGGAGTCAACTCTACTAACAACACAAAAAGCGGATAATATCAGAGAGCAGATTGGATTATTGTTTACATAAACAGATCACCAAGAAGCAGTATAGAAAAAAAAGAAAAAAAAAAAAGATTTTTTGATGTTTCAAAGAAAATACACATCAACATACATTTATAATGACTTTATTTTTGGAATCAGAATATCCAATTGAATAAATTAGTATTGTTTTTCTTGTTAAATTGACTACTATTATTCTTACACTTAGAGGAGCAACAGTGATCTACACTGGCATATTGGTTTCCACAAGCTAATTCAGCAGCAGGTGTAGTGATGCTAGCATAGACTAGAGGAGTAAAATATTATCTGGTGGTACAATTTGGAACCATACCTCCAGCAGGATTCTCAGTTTCAACAGGTGTGAGTTCAGTCACTTCTCCCTCGTAAACTTCCTTGGTTTCTCGGATACGGAGACCAATAGCGCGGCGGAAATTCTCCATCAACACTTCAGTTTTCTTTATTTCAGTGCTGTAGACTTCACTACCAACCATTGGGCAGAATGGCACCTAGTGACAAATTATTTATTATAAACAAATTGAATCATCATCAACAAGGCAGACTAACTGCCTTGGTCAGAGAATATTATGAGGATGTGATGAAAATGAATGATGAGGAGGACCTGATGAAAACTGACCAATGTGGCCGATCGAGTATCAGGAAGGTCTAGAAGACACCTAATCACAACAGTGCATGCTCACAAGCTGATATAGATAAAAAGAACAAAAAATACATTTATATTCATGTATAAAGAATAACATATTTTGAAGGTACTTACTTTGTTACCCAGTTCTTGGGCGATAGCTAAAGCAATAGCAGTCTTTCCAGTGCCCGGTGGCCCGGCCAACAACAAGGCCCGACCAGCCATCTTCTTGTTTCTGATCATATCCACAACTAGCCCGGCAGCCTGGAAATTAAGTAAGTAGAGCTAAAAAATCACTAAAACAGCCTTCGAGTGCATGCCCTTGAAGCCCTACGGAGTTATACAGTGGTATTCTGTGCTTAAATGCTATTGGTGTCCATGGCAACCAAATGTTTATAACCTCAAAGTTTATCTTTAATTTTTAAGGAATATATAAAGTTCCAGAATGACGTTTCCTTTGATATTATGTGATTTATTTAGAGTAAAGGAAGCACTTACCTCTCTCGCTGACTCCTGCCCCACGAGACCGGCTGCCATTTGAATAGGAATACCATTTTCATCGAGACCCAGTCCTTTGATGTGGGTGTGAGCAGATATTCTCTGGGTCTTCGCAGTGCTTTTTACTTCTTCTATCTTCATTTTGATCGATGTTAGATCTTCTGTATTTTCTGTAATTCACGTTTTCACAAAAAACAACAAATCAACTCGCCTGCCTAAAGAAGAATTAATGAATGAATGAACAAATTACCACAAATTAAAAGACAACAAAACTGAATGAATGTATGAAGTAGGGATGTGCGAAACTATCTAAGCAAGCATCTGATTATCACATAGATTAATTATAAAGTACAAGATGTCTGGGTAGCGTAGCGTGGTTCGTGTGAGGGACAGATAATACGAAATAGTGTTGCCATCAAATGTTCTTACCCCGATTTTAGATTTCTTGTGTTAGGTTTTTTGGTGATATTTTTATAAAGCCAACAAACCCAATATTATAAGAAATAAAGATCTTATCAAACCTACTATCGCGAAGTTACCTGATGCATGCGAAATACTACGTTTAGCTATCTATTTATTTTATACTAGCGGACCTTCCCGGCTTCGCACGGGTATTTTCTAATACTTAGACTAGATTTTTTTTAATACTTACATTTTAGAACTCGTGATATCTTTCTAATGGAATGTCCAAATTAAATAATTCAAAAAGTTATATCAAGGCATTGAAGCATTCTTAAATATAAGGTATTTATCTTAATAAGGATTAATATCACAGTACAAATAAAGAGCCTTTTCTAGAGCGGTATTTTAATTTACTTTTTAAAATAAAAAACAATTTTGTGTACGTAAAGGATTGACATGAAATTTTGCAAAGTTTTAGTTCCAGACCCGGATGAACATATTGTTACATTTCACACTATTACTATTAACAATCTTCAAATCCATTACTGTCCCATAAATAGTACAAGTTTCGTATTGATATGTCTGATTTTATCCTGTGGTTCAAATTTCTTTGTGGCATGGTGGATGCGGATTTCAAAGTACCGCGCTGTAATCGCTTTGATTAACAAAATTCTGTGATTTCCAATTAATGGCTGGTTATTGAAGTGGTCTTCGGTAAACAATGATTGACATGATTGGCTTTTTAAAGTTAAACAAATTAGTTTCGGCACTATATTTTTTTCGGCAAAGAATGACAGCCCCCTTATTAAATTTTTCTTGAATAACTTTTCTGCCAACATGCATAATTTTATAACACTGTGTGAGGGATAAATGAGTCCCCCTTTGTCTCTATTTAAAATAAGGCCAGAGTATTTATCACCAACGAGAGCAAGAAGGCAATCTTCACATTTAAGTGACTTTAAAAGTTTTCTGACCACAAATCCACCAATATATGGAATAATTTCTTCAGCATATATTGTAAGACGAGAAGGGTCAGCCAAGTAGTCATGGTCGCTTATAGCGTCGTGGTCACTGTTTGTTGTGACTTCTACGTTAATATTTACATCAGACGTATCTTTTGTAAAAGCGTTAATTTTTTTCTCATAACGCATTTCACTGTGTGTCAGAATTTTAAGGTCATCTAACGGTATACTATTACCAGTTGTAATACTTTTTATTTCTCCATGTAGGACTAATTTTTTATAAGCGCTTTGGAACTGAAAGGCGGTGGGGTTGTTGTTAAAGCCGCCTTTAGATCTAATTGAACTAAAAAAATATTCTAAATGGTCTTGACTTAGTTTGTAAACCGGCAAAAATTTCAGCTTGCCTGTAGAAATGTAATCTGAAAAAATGTTCTTTAAGCTTTGAAGGCATATAAGTAGGCCAAGAAAGCCAACTTTTCTATTTGAATTTAATATATTTCTCCCCTCTAAGTTAAGTCCCTTAATGTATGTCTCCATTTCAGTTATAAAACCATGAATTTGACTCCAATTTTTTTCATTGATTGGCTTTTTAAATTCGTAAACGGCGAGGTTTCTACTATTAAGAACATCAAACAAATTATTCATTTTCGTTATAAAGTCTACAGTTGCATCAGAGCCTGAAAAATCTGGTAAATTTAACGCATGGTTTCACAATTTCATGGCAGTAGCAACTGAATTGCTAAATGTCTGTGCTGCTAATTTTACTTTCATTATCTGTTTATCAAAGTCAATATGTTGCCTTTTAAGGCGATTAGCCATATGAAGGCCTTCATTTTCTTGGAGGTTGTGCAATTTTTCAATAAACTGCCATGAAATTTTTTCACCACAAACACTTACCAATTCTTTTTTCTGACCCAATGTATTTCTTACGAGTTTTAGCATATGTGAAGGATCTGGAATTATGAATATTACATTTTTACCGACTTTAAAATACGGTTTGATGTTTTCTGCCTGGTCAAATCTGCAACCTAACTTTTGGGCCATTTTGAAATTTGAAGGACATCCGTCAAATGTAAGAGTCATCACATTGATTCCACAATCGATCAACAAATGTATACACTGTGATACCAAGTTTGCCTTTTGCTCTCCATTACAACCGTCAATAAAAAAATTAGGGCACAGTAGAGTGGTTTATCCTTGCTATTTACTAGTAGCTTAATACAATTAAATGATTCTGTTGTAAACCCTGGATTAGCATCAATACTTCTGTACCATGACTTAAGAGTAGATGGGTGAGGTAGGCAAGTATTAAAAGATTCTCTTACATATCTATATGCCCGCGGACTTAAAAAGTTTAAACAAAGCGCGAATTTGCGTAACGATGGTGAATATTTTGTATCACTTGCACCATATAAGACTTTTTTCAAGAAATCTTTGTTAACTGAATCAATTG
This sequence comes from Eupithecia abbreviata, assembly GCA_943735965.1. Classification (NCBI taxonomy): domain Eukaryota; kingdom Metazoa; phylum Arthropoda; class Insecta; order Lepidoptera; family Geometridae; genus Eupithecia; species Eupithecia abbreviata. Next base: position 1,148,664 of record OX030979.1, on the reverse strand, counting down.
ATTGCAACATATCTCCCTCCTCATCACTCATCAGAGATTTAGCTTTAAGTTCAGCAATAACATTTTCCAGTTTTGCTACTTTCTTTGACAATCGCCTACTTTTTTCCCGAAGAGCTTGCAGTTTTTTTAATCGGTCTTTAGATTGTTGTGTAGTTCTGTGCAATTTCCTTTGCATCGTTCTTGGCGTGTCCATTGGTGACGTTCCCTAAAAATAAAAACTGATAGTTATACAGAGTGCAATAAAAGTAACGACCAAACTTTATACTTTATATATATGTCGTAGAGGGAGTAGCTCAGACATTAACAAAACCAGGAATTACACCGTCAATACTTTTATTCTATTTTATAAACTTTGATTAACAGTAATTGTGTTATCTGTAATAATCTATACCACTATAATCGATACGCATCAACTACCATAATCCGAACGAACTACGGCGGGATGTGCACTCAACGAAAGCTGAAGCGAGACTGCCTGTTGCTGCCGCGCGCTCGCCTTAAATACGCGCGGTTGGGGTAAACAAGTCTACGAGCGGTCGCTCAGGTACGGGCGGCGGCCCGGAGCAGGTAGTGTCCCTTTCTTCGCCTCGGTGCACGTGTTCTCAGAGTCTAACCAAAGCGTGGCGCCTACACGGCCAGTCTGACCTGCGAACGTCCTCGTTCGCGTAAGCTCATAGGATATCATCTGAGAAAAAGAACAAAACAACATTACTGCTCGTTCATCCTGACACAACAAACTGATTTACTACTCGAATCGATCTCTAGGTAAAACAAACACTCAGAATAGATAGTTGGCCCCGATTATATAGCCCAGACACACTGTCCCTATAACTCAATTCAATCGATCTCTAGGTCAAAACACCTAGCCCAGACACTCTGTCTCTATAACTCAATATAGAATCCCTTCAGTGTACAAACTGACCTGGACCTCAGCGATTATTTTTTTTCGCATGTCCCTTCAGTACTGGCCCGGATCTCAGCGACTATTTTTTTTCGCATATCCCTTCAGTACTGGCCTGGATTTCAGCGACTATTTTTTTTCGCCTATCCACCAGTACTGGCCCGGATTACAGCGACTATTTTTTTTCGCCTATCCCTTCAGTACTGGCTTGGGCTTCAGCGACTATTTTTTTTCGCCTATATCCCGTCAGTACTGATGTGCGACTATTCTTTTTCGCTACCCTCTCAGTACTGACCTGCGACTATTTTTTTTCGCTTTACATTTCTTTTTTCTCTTTTCTTTTTTTTTTCTCATTCATTGTTTTCTCTATTTTTTTTTTATCTACCATACCTATACCCAATCAGCTAATCACTTTTAACCCACCATCATCATCTATGGTCGACATCCTGACTACCACCTGGCCTTAACAATTTATAGCAATAATGAACACCAGTACAACCCTATAATCATCCTCATCGATATAGTATCAGACTCAAAACTTACGGTATTTTCTCGCTGTACAACTTATTACCTTAATCAGCCCTTGATCTAAAATAGCCTACTGAGCTATCAAGTTAGCGTCAATATTAGGAAGAGATGCTACTAGTGATCAAAAGAAGTCTGCTAAAATACTTCAACTATCGGACGCTGTATTGTTAACTATTTACATCGTTTTTATCAGGCGCCGTCTCATCACTGTATTTTACTACAATATCAATCAGAGCACGATGTACTGCCCGTAAGTGTTCGATTTAAACGCGGGCGTGAAGGAGACAGCTTATGTGACAGGTTGACTTTAACTGACAATACGTAATTCAAGATTGTGAGTATTGAGAACACTAACTAGACAGTCCAAAGTGGAGGCGTATATTCAAAACAGTACTTACTCAACATCATACAAACTACTACCAAATTAGCCTTGACTGATGATAGATAATGATGTCACACAAAATAATTCGGTCTCACCGCTGTATCCAGTCCGGTGGCACCTTCAATAATCACGCTTACAGCCTCAGCAACATTCTCAGCGCAATCCATGAGCAGCGCAGCGTGTGGAGAGGGGTCCTCAACGCTAGTCGCTAGCGCGTGAAACGCACCTTTCCAAGCGATGACAGCTTCAAGTCATGGGGCACTCCAAATACTAAAAACAAATAAAAATTAACGCACAGGGAGGTTGTTCTATTAATAATTTTATCTGTTATACAAATAAAAATGTTATAAGCGATAGATTGAAATAATAACAGTAGAAGTAAAATCACACCGAAGAATCAGTTCATCTTCGACATTTTAATCTTGTCACTTCACCAATCACCTCTGTCGAATGCTAAATTTACTGGATAATATTCAGAATATAAAGAGATATTCGAACTCCGACTAGAACTCGGACTTGAGTCAACAACTTCACCCCTAACAGCTGTATGGTCCATTATAAACATCGTGTCTAATTGCTTAGCAACAAAACTCAGCTAACCACAACGAAACCCTACCTCAAACTCTTGAATTAATGGACAGATTTGTAACCGAAGCTGCAACAACGACCTCAGCGTTGTATCCTTTGTCCATACGACGCAGTATTGTCCCGTTCTCATCCCCACATTAACCTACGGCTATAATAGGAGTCACCGTAGTAATAAACAATGCCAACGTGTGTACTTCGTTCGCCGATTGTGCGCGACGGTTTGTCGTGCACCTGAAACCAATCACTCCGACCATTTTATTACTAATGGAATCTCTTAACCAATGAAAAACTTGAATCTTACAGAGTTCCACGATTATAAGCGATAAGCTATCACGATGTAGTTTATTGCAAATGACAAAACCTAGGTTCTTCTCATAACAATCGCGGCGGTATTGCGTTGATCGACTACAACTAGGACGATCACACTAAATAGACATGTCAAGCTATATTCACCAAGACAATGTTGATCGTAAATGTGAATACCAAATGTAAGGGTACCGCAACTCAACTCGGCTATTTCCGATCTCATAGTCGTCATAATCATTATAAAATTATTCTAACGTGATCCGACTCCAAAACAAAATAAACACGTACAGTTGCTAGGGTCTGCCTTCAGAGCGCCCCTCTTATGAAACACAGTTGTTGAAGAGCTAATTCGCAGGTTCAACGACCATGGACTGGTCACGATGTGATACGCTGACCGATCTACCATAAACGGAACTGATACTGTTCACAAACGAGCGACATCTGGGAAACCTAAAACTCCGCTATTTAAGTCTAAAGCGGTTTAACACAAAGCAAACTGCTATGGAATAAACATCTTGACTACAAACTTCAGCGTGCTACCGCCATTCTGTACCAATGTAGCAGAATGCTTGGTAAACCTTGGGGACTTTTACCGCAAATAAAGAACCCCGCATGGCTGCTCCTGGTGACCAAATTTCCAGTATACCAATACTAAACATATGCTATCAGATACAACTATACGTGGACCAAAAAAATGGACCAGGAAGACACGACGTCAGAATCTATACAGATGGCTTCAAGACCAATGCTGGTACGGGTGCACATTCCAATGTGAATGCGTAGCAAGAACCCAGGCAGCTACAGCCGCGTAGAGGAGAGTAATCAAGGACCAACGTGTACGAATCCTCACCGACAGCTGTCATTCTCAGGGCTCTTGAGGGAAAGAGCTGCAATTCCAAGTTTGTAAACGAATGTCACACATCATTAGAAAGGATATCCACAAAGAACAGGATTATAAATTTCAATGAATCTAGGGACAAAGCGGATTGCTAGGCAATGACACTACAGACGAACTGACACGTAGGGGATCGGAGGCGACCACCGAAGATCCATCCATCACCTTTTCTACCCCTGTCATACTCAAAACTCTAGACATGAACTAGGCTCCGAACTAAAGAAACTCATAACGAACGAAAGATTCGTCAACTAAAATGCTAACAAGCCAGGTTGGGACTTTCATCAACATCACTAAACCTAAAAAAAATGCCTACTGAATCTAAACAGCTCACTGAACAAGCACTTAGTCACCATTGGAGCGACCAAGCCAACAGCCAACAGCGCTCTCTGCAGATGTGCGACAGCGGTGACGAATCAGCTACACAATGTAGTCCTGGGAATGTGAGCAAGTAATAGCGCAAGGAACAGAAATCCTTAACTTGCCAAGGTTGCTCCGTGAAGCCTGCAAAGACCCCATGAAGTTGCTGCGCTTCCGGGCGGAGCTAGGAGAAAAATTAAAAAATAACTTAACAACACGTGATTCCTCGAAGATAGGTTCTGTACTGTAGATCTTCGAAACACACTTGGAACAAGAAACACGGATGAGCCAAAACAGATAGTGGGCGGGATTTCTGTCCACTTCTGATGTCGTAGAGGGAGTAGCTCAGACATTAACAAAACCAGGAATTACACCGTCAATACTTTTATTCTATTTTATAAACTTTGATTAACAGTAATTGTGTTATCTGTAATAATCTATACCACTATAATCGATACGCATCAACTACCATAATCCGAACGAACTACGGCGGGATGTGCACTCAACGAAAGCTGAAGCGAGACTGCCTGTTGCTGCCGCGCGCTCGCCTTAAATACGCGCGGTTGGGGTAAACAAGTCTACGAGCGGTCGCTCAGGTACGGGCGGCGGCCCGGAGCAGGTAGTGTCCCTTTCTTCGCCTCGGTGCACGTGTTCTCAGAGTCTAACCAAAGCGTGGCGCAAACATTATACATATACTTAATAATAAAACAAAACTCTTATGATAAATTAAACCCTCCCTGGGTTTAATTTATCATGAGAGTTTTGTTTTATTATTGTTATAGTGTTATAAATAAAAAAAATTAAAAAAAGATTTTTCAAAAACTTAATATTATATTTTTAAATTATTGTGATCTATGATTGAATCTGAACCCCTCTTAAGTTTAATCCCTATTCTTTTTTCACTCTCTGTAGAATAAAAGACAATTAATTTAAAATTGTAACGATGATCTATAGGCATTAAATAAGTTAATCAGTACTCAATATTTTATTTTCACTTACAGGTGTACTTTTATATGTTTCTAGGTCTATAGCTGAAGTCGGAGCAGTCGGAAAAGCATTGGATTCTTCGCTAGTCTGCAACAACCAACAATTTTATGAAAAACACCATGAACTTAATTATTATACAATGTGTTTCATTGGTCACTGATGTCGGAGACTTTGGGATGATCTATAGGCATTAAATAAGTTAATCAGTACTCAATATTTTATTTCCACTTACCTGTGTACTTTTGTATGTTTCTAGGTCTATAGCTGAAGTTGGAGCAGTCGGAAAAGCATTGGATTCTTCGCTAGCCTGCAACAACCAACAATTTTATAAAAACACCATGCACTTTATTATTATACAATGTGTCTCTATGGTCACTGGTTTTGGAGACTTTATCGACAAATCACTATCCCTATTTTTTTAGTAGTAGAAATACTGCAAGACGCAGTTGGTATCACAAACTTTCTATGAGTCTCAAATGGAGTTTCACCCACTGTGGCATGGAGGCAACTTTTTATGTATTTATTTATGTTACTTACCAGCCTTGGAACAGCTTTAGGGAACAGATAGGTTCGCTGTTTCTTTTTCACCAATAAATTTTCATCAAAATGTTTGCTACAAATTGATGAAAATTTATTGGGTTCCCAATCTTTGCGACCTGTGGCTTTGATCCAAAGAAGACGTAAATCATCATTTTTGGGAAATCTGTAACAAATTATTACCTACATAATTCAATTTTTTAGATGAATGCATGTATCTTTTTAAACAATGAAGGTATTCAAAATGTTTCAATGCGAAATATGGGGAATTTTATTTTCTAGTGCAGGCAACCCTAAATTTTCATGATTTTAGGAAGATTGATGAAAATTTACTTTATACATAATTTTTGAGCCTTGCCTCTATGCGAATCTAAGAAACCGTATATTTTGAATCGTTTTGTAGTCAATATAAATTGTACTTACGAGTGAAATGATAAATGCGGCACTTTTTTTCCACTGTGACTTTTGCACGAAGAGACACTGCAATGAACCATATTTTTGTTGAGGTCTTATCAGTTGTGAGGTGCAGTAGTGCAAGTGAATTGAATTTAGCACTTTAATTTAGAGAATATAACTAATTTTGGTTTAAAACAACAATATTGCGTCGAACACCAATGTCCGGGAACATTTTGTTGATCACTAGATTGTTTGACCTTGACACGCTGAGCGAGACAGATATACAGTCAACCTATCTCATTTCTTCTCAGGCTTTGAGGATATATTGTTCTCTTTCTTGTGTGAAAGAGATGGCATTTGCTATCCTTCTATGGACTTCTCTTTCTAGGGATTATCAAGTCCGTCCAGAGCACTGAATGAACAGCCAATTTGGCATAAATAAATATATTTAACTCTACATGTTGGTCAATATGTGTGCCTTTATGTTGGCCAACAATTTGGAGAACAGCCTGTCAAAGCGTCCACACGTTGGTCCTTGGTCCACATGACTATTGTGTGCTATAATCCCACCAAAAACATAAATGTAAAATAGGAGAGCCAAGTTCAATGCAAAAATTATGATTGGCTGTGGGCTTCGCGGCAAAAAGAATTGATATCTGAATGAGTGCCAAGTCAAATCTATGTAGGTTAGATTTGACTTTGCCAGTTTTCATTACATCAGTCATTTTATAAAGTTATTCAACGTTTTAATTCTGATAAAAACTGGCCAAGTCAAATCTAACCTACATAGATTTGACTTGGCACTCATTCAGATATCAATTCTTTTTGCCGCGAAGCCCACAGCCAATCATAATTTTTGCATTGAACTTGGCTCTCCTATTTTACATTTATGTTTTTAGTGGGATATCATTACTTTTTGTAAAGAAAACTAGGCGTATTGACTCGGCGTTTCCAAATATAATTCTACTTGACAATAGATGGCGACACTTTGTATCATGGGAAATAAACCTACGTAGGGCTCAGTAATAATATATTTTAATAATCAAATGTACTGAAATTTGTTCAACTACACAACTGACCAATATAATTCTTTTTGGATTTTTCTGAATACCGCATCATATTTTAAAAGTTCTCGAACATTTCCATTGCGACTCGGCGTTTCCAAATATAATTCTACTTGACAATAGATGGCGATACTTTGTATCATGGGAAATAAACATTTATAGGTACGTAGGGCTCAGTGTTAATATATTTTAATAATCATATGTACTGAAATTACTTCAACTTAAGTTCATAAAGACTTTTTAGTCGCCAAAATTTTAATTTTTAATTTTTATAGTCATTTTTAAGCAAGCCGCCATCTATCGTCAACCATTAACTTATAAAGAAAAACAGGGCCAGGGCCGTATTTAGAATCCAATTATTTTACTGAATGTCCCACGGCTATGGTGAAACATAGCTGTTGAAACATGTATGGAATGCACCTATGGAATGTTTTATAATAAATATTCTATATTGAAAGTACTTTCCCTCCGTGAGACAACTACTATAATAGTAGTTGTTTAGTAAATTTATTGAAATTGAAGCCCACCTATTATTGCAATTTTAAATTGTGTATGTTCTAGATTTCCATCTCAAGATAATGTAAGACAGCAATGGATCACAAAAATTAATAGACAAGACTGGACTCCGACGAAATATACGAATATTTGTTCTTGCTGATAATACTGATAATCATATTATTCTTCTGATTAAATTAATAGCTGAAAAATATATAGGTATTCGTTTTAAGCATTTTGCAACCATAGAAAATGATAGGGCAACCAACCGACAACAATTAACCAAAACAGTTATTTTTGCTGGAAAATTAATTTTGTGAATAAAATAATTCTTAGTACGTTCCAAAAAAAAAAGTCATAAAAGTCATTTATTTCATCTTTAAACTTATTTAAAGCACTTAGACATGTCGAAACATTACATAAAATTTGTACAATGTACCTAGATCTCACTTATTATTAAATATCAGAATTTTCTTCACAAAATAAAGATGTGTCAGCCATAGCTTCGTCAATTGTATAGTAACATTTTTTAATTAAATGGTTTTTGACATATTTTAATAATACAGTATTTGGTTTTTGTCTTATAATAATTGGTATTTTGTTGTAAATTTTTTTAGATATACAGTTGAAACTTTTCAAAATTTTACTTGGTCTGGTCCGAGGAACCACTACATTTGCCTTATTTCTAGTGTTATGATGATGAACCTCTGCATTTGTTACAACATCTTCAATATTTTCTAGCATATAGACTATATTTTGATAAATCAACTCACTAGCCCCATGGTCATAATATTAAGTTCTTTGAATTTACCTCTACAGGAGTCTCTATATTTTAAGCCTAGTATGTATCGAATGCATCGCTTTTGCAGAACAATTATTCGATTGCAATCAGCTGCAGTGCCCCAAAACATTAGTCCATAACTCATAAGAGAATGAAAATAAGCAAAGTAAACATCCCTTGCTGCTTTCTCTCCGCCTATTTCTTTAATTTTTTTAATCGCATAGGTTGCGGAGCTCAGTTTTTTTGATAGCTCGTCTATATGAGTTTCCCACGTTAACTTTGTATCAAGCCATACTCCTAAAAATTTAATTTTGTCACTTCTTGGTACATCCATTTCATCTAGTGATGTGTCAACCATAGCGCTATTTGTACTCCCCTTTGCTCCTAAGCCAAATTTTACAACATGAGTTTTGTCAACGTTAAGCAGTAGGTTATTTACGGAAAACCATTCTTTTAAATCAACTATGACTTCTTTCAACTTATGACTAAGATTAACATTACATTTGTCCTTAATTATTAAACTAGTGTCGTCAGCAAATAAGACTATGTCAATATCCTTACAAGCTATCGAAACATCATTCACATACAATAAAAACAATAGCGGACCTAGAATAGAACCTTGAGGTACCCCTAGTGATATACTATTTACATCAGACCTACATCCATTTACTTCTGTAACTTGGTTTCTGTCACAGAGGTAGGATTCAAATATTTGGAGTTCTTTATTTCTTACACCATAATGCTCTAGCTTATTAAGAAGAATTTTATGTGAAACACAATCAAATGCTTTAGAGAGATCACAAAATACTCCGTAAGTTTTTTGTGATCATTTTTTGTCCCCTACACTAGTGACATCTAGTGTGAGGTAGTAAAAATATGTAGTTACTTCGAAAACAGAATCTATTATTTGCCGGTCCCTAACAACTACACTGTATTCTATTGCGCAATCGGAGACGTTAGTACTATTGCTTATTCTATGCAATGCGGATTCTATTCGAATTTAAACCTTATTTCATTGACATAAGGTCGTCGTTGCTAACATCACTTATTTTTTGACTTTTTTTTATTTTTTGATTTTTTCCTACGCTTACACACAATTACCGAGCTGGATTCCAAATTTCATCCTTCTAGGTCATCTGGAAGTAGGTTAGAATTAGGTACTATATGTATGTCAGTCAGTCAATGTGAATTTTTACGACTTTTCGACCTTCATATCTTTGTAACCGTTTGAGCTAGCTTCATGAAATTTGGGCTTCTACATGTCCTTATGGATATAATTCAACACACGTAGTTTTATGTGTTTACGTTAAAGAGGTTTTGAGTTATAGAAGGGTCAAAAGTGGCACCAAGTGGTTCGTGTAATGATACACTCGGCGCGTTCCTTTGCTTGAACTTGGCTTGGTCACGCTGCCGCGTGCCCTGATGACGGCCAACACCTCGTTGAGAACATTCACACCTTAGAAATCGTAAAAGTCATAAGAAAAATTAACAATATTATTATAGTTGGTTATTTGTACCGAGAAACACCTTTTAAAGTTTTTGGTAATTATAGTGTGTAATGTAATGTAAGCCCTCGTAAGAGGACGGTCGCAAGATCAAGTCCCGTCGTAATAAAAAAATAATGGGTTATTATTAAATTTCTTAAATAACTTTTATTTCATCTGACGACCGCAGTTATTTTGGCCTGTAAATGGATTACACCTACAATGTACCCTAGACTTCTCTTTCAAATTTACGGACTTTTATCATTCATTCTTTTGTGACAGTCTTATATCATTGGTCGGCAAGTCGGAGATTTTGCATTTCTTTCTCTCCCAAGCGCTATAGGCCCAATGTTGGCTCTATGTCTCTTTCTAGTCTAGCATATGTCAAATGTAGAGAGATTTGTAGATCAAAATTTGTGAAGAATTGAGAAAGATTTTGTTTCGTAGATATTTACACAAAATAAAATACAATATTGAATGGTTTTGCTCTTACAGTTAGTCGCGTTCTTCACAAAATACTTAACATTATGAATTAACGGCCAGTGTCAGGTCGGTGTACTCGCACAAGAGTAGAAGGTGGTATTTGTAGAATCTTCAGAAATGGAATTCACAGCTCAAAATGCTGAGTATGCTGTGTCTGTCTTCTACAATGGGGAGCAGAATGATCGTTCGAAAGCCCATACTTGGCTGACTACTGCCCAAAGAGTTCCTGAAGCCTGGAACTTTGTATGGGAACTGCTTCAACCTTCCAAGGTAATCTCTGGCCTTTTTGAAACGATTTTTTTTACTATCGGTTTAAAACCGTAGTTCTTGATTTAGAAAATAATAGTTGTGTTCTCTCACACCTACAATCTATACAATTGCAGTGTACAGAAGTTCAGTTCTATGGAGCAACAACATTACACACTAAGATCTTACGATGCTGGAATGAGGTTCCCCCAGAGAGCTATGAAGAACTGAAGGATAAGCTTCTACAAGCTGTTTTCACCTACTCAAAAGGGCCTAAGATCGTCACAAATAGGCTCTGTATTGGTGTAAGTTTTAGCAAGTATTATACCGAGATATGCTAAATAAAGCTCTCAAAACAAAATACTGATTTGTAAAACTTTACAGCTGGCAGCTTTTATACTGCAGCAAGGAACAATAGACCTTGCAACAACCCTAAGGCCACTCTCTGATGTAGAAAACACAACATTACTATTGGAAGTGTTAACTGTGATACCTGAAGAGGTAAGTCTGATGCATATGGGATGGAATGTGGCGTAAGACAGGGGGGGGTCTCTTCACCACACCTTTTTAACCTCTATGTAAATTCCCTGATAGATGGTCTCAGCAGGCAGCCAGTGGGATGCTCCATTGATGGAATAAGTGTAAATAATATCAGTTATGCCGACGATATGGTGCTGCTGGCACCATCTGTCAGTGCACTTGAGAAACTGTTGGTAATATGTGAAAATTATGCTAAGAGTCATGGTCTACAATATAACGAAAAAAAAACGTGAGTTCATGGTATTCTCCCCAAAGGGAAAACACATGAAGGAGGTACCACCCATTATGTTGAATGGATCTGAGCTGAAAAGAGTTACCCAGTTCAAATACTCAGGTCACATTATAACTGACAATCTTAGAGATGAACCAGACGTAGAGAGGGAGCGAAGGGCGTTGACCGTAAGGGTCAATCTGTTGGTTCGTAGGTTTTATCGATGTTCTGAAGAGGCAAAAGTCAGTCTGTCTGTCAGACGTTCTACACGAGTAGCCTATGGACCACATATACTCAAAAAGCGATGAACCCTTCATGTCCAGTATAATAATGCATTCAGGATGATACTGGGTCTCCCGAGGTTCTGCAGCGGCAGCTGCTTCCGGCATGTTCGCGGAGGCGCGCACGGACGGCTTCCATGTATGCATGCGGAAGCCTCGTTGCTGTTCAGGCTGCACGGTAGTACCAACATCATTCTGAATGCATTATCCAATAAATGGTATAGCCCGTTCCTCAAGCACTGCAACCAAATAATCACTTTCATCATTATTTCATTGTACTGTTTGTAATAATTTACATTAATTGTTAATAACTAACATAGAATTAAATAATATTTGCTACTAACATGATATGGACCTAAATTTAATTTTTATTATGATTTGTCGTTATCCAAAATAAATGAATTTTATTTTATTTATTTATTTATTTTATAAGTACCTACCAGCTGCCAATACAGATACTTGTGCTTACACATTATTTTATTCACAAGATGTCTACAGTAGACAAATTGCCAATGCTATCAAGACTGGCTGTTTTAATAATAATTAATTTAATAATAGTTAACACAGCATTATCTAGCCCCAAGCTAAGCAGAGCTTGTGTTGTGGTACTAGATAACTGATATACATAATACATAGATAGATATTTTTTTTGACCAGAACACCCTAAACAAATATCTACAGATCGTACAAATATGTGTCCCGAGGCGGGAATCGAACCTGCAACCTCTTGCGTTGCAGGCGGACTTTCGCCCACTTCGCCACAGAGGTCGTCAAAGTTACTCAGCTACAATGCTGAGAACTTGAACTAAAGAATTGATTGTTTCTTCCACAGTATAACAGCATGACAATGGGCTCATCACTGCGTGCCAAGAACCGAGCCATGTTACGACAGGCTTGCCCTGCAGTTTTGGATGACATGTTGCGATATCTGCAAACAGTTTACAAGTAAGTTAAAACTCTGTCAGTACATGCTTCAGCTTAAATTCAATTGTTTATTAGTAAGGGTTAAACTTTTGGAACTATCATGGTTATAAACACAAAAGTCACTTATAACAATATTGTGATGCTGTGTGAAATGTTGAGAATTTGTTTGCTGCATATTAAAACTAGTTATTATCTCAGTTTTTTCAAAGGAGTTTATCCAAATGCTAAGAGCTGTATGTTTTGAGGTTGATACTGAATTTTCTTTGAAGAAAAGTACACTAGTGAATTTATATAAAGTTTAGTTCAGAGACAGCCAATGATAAAACTTTACAAAAAATTTGGATTTATATGACCAAGATATTATATCAGCCACATCATGGTATGGTATGGTATGGTAGTTGTACTCCTGTTTCCGCACTTAGACTTCCCCCATCCCTTAAGGTAATCCCTTTCCCTGCTCCCGTGCCCATATCGGTCTTGGAGCCGTCAGTGTATATTCTCACTTCGTGGCTACCTGATTCATCCCTATGGTCTTCATGCAGTTGTATTCGGTAGTGTTTGTTATGTATTGGTTTGCTGGGAATTCTGTCACAAGATGCTGCTAGGAGAGGTTCATAGGCAAGGGCTCTGTGCAGGATTTGAGCATGTGGGCAGTCGATGTTTCCCCACAGTCCCATGTTTTGTAGTCTCAGGGCCGACATTATAGCCTCTTGTTGTATAATAGGCCTAGTATCACGTCTAGGGCAGCGCCTGGTGTGGTTGTCATGAAGCCCGTTATGGCTGAGCACACCATTCTTTGGAAGCGTTGCAGCTTGATTATCACGGTGTTTAGCTCAGTTCTGGTCCACCATACGATGGCTCCATTATGTGAGTATTGGTCTGATGATAGCGATGTAGAGCCACCTGGATATCTTTGGCGATAGGCCCCATGTTTACCAAGCATTCTGCTGCATTGGTAGAAGGCGGTAGTAACCCGTTGCAGTTTGTAGTCAAGGTGTTTGTTCCATAGGAGTTTATTATCCAGTATGACTCCTAGATACTTGACTTCGGTTTTCAAAGTTAGTTCGGTGTTAAATAATCTTGGCAAGTTAAGGTTTCCTAAGTTGCGTTTATTGGAGAACATTATTAGTTCTGTTTTTGTGGGGTTTACTGATAGTTCGTGGTCATTACACCACGTTTCAATGGTTTTGAAGGCGAGTTTCATCAGCCACATCAATAAACACCTTCAAGAATAAACGACAACTAGTTACGAGACACAAATAACAAACTAATAAAACTTATACAATGAATAAATACAACACTGTGATATAGACACATTAGCCAGAACCTGCTCGTCGGTTTACAAATATTATTTCCAGAGACTGGCTTAAAAATACGAATATTTTTTTCTTCCAGTGACTTCAGCAAAGAGCCCCCACCAGAGCAGATGGTTCAGTCCTGGACCACAGCCGCCAGCTGTGCGTACAGCTGGCTCACCATCGACGGGGTGGAGGCGGAGATGGGGCCTGCGCTGCCGGACCGAATGCCGCTCTTCCGCGCGCTGCTCACCGCAGTGCATGTCTTGTACTCGTGAGTAGGGGATTTATTAAACTTAACGACAGTGAATGGCCCAACAGTGGGATCAACGAAAGTAAGACCATAAATTGTAATAACATAAAACTTAAAAAAAAACGTAATATCTTCGGACCCATTATGTTCTTACTTTATAATGATAGCTGTTGGTTATCGTCCAGGTCTCACGAGATAGTGTCCGACACAGCGCTAGACGCATGCGAGGCGTGCCTGTCGGCGGCGCGCGCGTGCGGCGACGCGGGCAATGCGACGCGGTATCCGGCGACGGCGCTGGAACTGCTGGCGTCGCTGGCGGCGCTGACGGCGCCTATCGTGCAGCGAGACTCACAGCCTAATTCCGCTAATGAGGTATATATTAAATCTCAACTATTTTAATTCGTATGTTTTTATTTCTCTTCTCCTAAAAACTATATTATGTAATATTAATTTTTGAAATTTGGAGTCCATGTTAATCTCGGAGGAGGTCGTTTTCATCTGCGATCATAGTTTTTGAACTTCTGCAGATGACATCTTTTTCATTTATATACTCGTATATGTGAGCATTGTTTTTGTGCCATAATAAATGATTTATTTATTTATATTATTCTATATCAATGGCAGCTTTTTTACTGTATGATGAAATATTAACTTCGAGCTTACATGTGAAGCATGCTGGTAACCTTAGAAGAGGTCAAACCCGTCGAGATTAATTTAGTTAAGTACTTCTATATAAATATATAATTATGTAATTAGAGATTAGTTTCCCTGAGTAACTAGATTATAAGATTTGTAAATAAAATAAGCTCAATAAAATAAAAATGATCGAAACAGAGCACGGACAAAAGTCTGTGGTGAACGCAAAAAAATTAAAAAAAAAAAAACCCGTCGAGAGATTTTGAGAAAAAGGGGTCTAAGGGGGAATAGAGGGAAATCAATTAAATCAACCTTATTTTGATATTTAATACAAAAATTGAGCTCCCAACTTAATAACTTTTTGATAAATAAACAACTATTTTTTATGTTTCCAGGAGCTGCTGTCAGCCCTAATGACCTGCTGCGTGGCGCTGGGGGTGACTCACGCGCGAGTGATCGTGGACGCGGTTGAAAACGGAGAGGAGAGTCCACAAGCGACCGGCACGAGGCAACTGTTGGAGCTATTGCTTGAGTCTCAGGGCGCGCCCGGGTACTACCCTATACACGAGACTCGGTCTAACCTTATCTTTGGCTTTTGGTATACGTTACAGGTAAGTGAAATAGCTCTTAGCGATAAATGTCTTAGTTTGTTTGTTCTTTACTGTATTTTTCTCTTTCTTGATGTGCAATACAGCGTATTTGTATTGTATTGTGAATGCTTAAATAGAACTTGCTTGTCTGCTATTTTAGTTTTAACCCCACACTGTTTTGGTAATGTAGCGGTCGTATTGAAGCCCGGTGTAGCAAGCTTACTTGTCAGAGCGACTGTCGTCACATCTTTCTTTATCAAATCGGTCCAGTAGTATCGGAGCCTATTCAATACAAACAAACAAAAAATCAAACCTATCCTCTTTATAATATTGGTAAATATTAACATGTGTGTTCTCAACAGGACGAAATCCTAAACGTAATGGAGCAGAAGATAACATTGAACAGCGTGTGGCGCGAAGTGTTCTCGCGTCTCCTGACCGTGCTCGTCAGCAAGTCTGAAGCGGCGACCGACACGGCCATGTCTAAGGACGACCTCGAGCTGCTGCGGTGCTATCGGCAGGACATCGCTGATACTCTGGTAAGGATGCGTGACAAAATATAGGTTCCACGACGACGATACGCACCGCGACGACTGTTTGTCGTCCATTTTCTCATGCATATGTTTCCTATTCGCACCGAGAAGAACGAGACGAAGCTTCACATCGATCCAGTTAAATAGCCCGAACTTTGTTCCCAGATGTACTGTTTCGCAATAGTAGGCGACTGGTGCTGGTCCCGCGTCGAAGCCGCCTACGTCGGCGCGTCGACCGAAGCGCGGCGCGAGGCCGCCTTGCACGTGTTCTGTGCTTTAGCAGACGCGGCACCTCACAAGCAGGCGCCGGCCTCGCTAGTATCGATGTTGAAGCATACTATCCACCAAGTCAACACGTCTACGCACCCTAGAACTTTGAGCACTGCGCTGGATTCGCTCGGTGAGTTTACAAAAATAAGACGGCAAGAGATCATGATCATGGGTTTTTCATTTAGGTACATTCCGTGATCATGGCGCGTGAAACTGTGCCTAAATAATGGAAACTCAAAAATATCCCGTTATAAATGACTTTTGTATTTGTTTATTTGAAAGTTTATTATCCTATCGCTACAGCCTTGATCTGGTCAAGTAAAAAGCTATTTCATTATATTCTTGGCTATTTCCGAGCCACCTGAGCTTCGTTCTTGGAGAAGGTTTTCGGGCATCAAATGACGCTTAGGTGTTCTGTCATGGGGATGGTCCGACATATTGTACTAAATTCCACAATATACAAACATCGATACAGTCCGATTGCTTATTACATGTTCTCAATTATTAGCTAACGTATTTATCACAGGAACGTCGAGATTTCTTGTGATTCAGATTGGAATAAATGTCCTTCTCCGTGATGCGATCCAGTTCCATGCCGAATTTGGATACTTCCGTGTCATATTTTGACCAACACCTTCTGCACGTTTTCTTTGCGTTCCGTTCCACTCTATTTCACTGCAAGAAGATAAACCTAGGTTCCAAACTTTTCGCGTTAGTAGTGACATAAAACCAATCCGTTTCAGGTAGCTACGCGGCCTGGCTCAGCTCCATAGAAGAGATCAACCCATCTTACATGGAGCTAGCCTGTGAGTGTATGGTCGCGGCGGGCGGCGCGCTGGCCCGACGCGCGGCCCCGGCCGCTCTGGCGCTGCGCAAGCTGGCCGCCGACTGCCCCGGCCCGGCCGCCGCGCTCGCTACTCACCTAGTGCACACTGCACAGGTACGTAAATGTACTGACGTGTGAGTGTATGCTCAATTTCAAGAGACTCCACTGATTTGAAAGATCTTTCAAGAAATCCCCTACATTACTTGTAAATGTTTCTGTTATTTGCAGAACAGCGGCGGTCTAGAAGCGTGGACGCGGCGCCAGCTGATCGGCGCAGCGGGTGCGGCGCTGGCGGGCGCTGACGCGGCGCAAGCGGGGACATTGCTGCAGGACCTAGCCGGCACGCTGCATAAGGACTTGCTCCAACAGGTCACTATTATTATGTGTAGAACAATCTAGAAGCGACGAGCCTTAAAGACGTTGGGTTGGTACCCTTTCCCCAGAGTAAGAGTCCATATTAAAGAAAGGCAAAAGCGTATGCTTAGCATGATAGTTTCATTTTTGGTCGGCGTTTTAAGTGTTTGGCGTCAACAACGCATGAATATATATATGTATATATATTTTTCTCAGGAATTGTCCTGCTTTTCATGATATATTTTCTGGTTTCCTAGGCAGCCGATCCAACAGCTAACGGCGGCGCGGCGGAGTGCGTGGCGTCACTGCTCGCGTCGCTGGCGTCGCGACCCGAACTCGCGGCCGAACTCTACCGAGCTATCGCGAACACACTGCCGCCCTTCGCCGTGCATCCTGCACTTGTTGAGGTAGGTATAGCTTCTAAAAGGGTTTGAAAGTCTATGTGACATTAGACTGTGAAGCCTCAGTCTTCTTTCTGGGTGACTGAAATTAATCACCAACTTACTATACACATAATTCTTTGTTCTTTCTTAAATTTACATAATTCTTTCCATCCAAAGGTAGCCGAAAGAAATCCCTTCTAAGCGATAAGGCCTACCATTGTACTTGTAGCATGTAATGTATTTTTGTAATGATCTGCATATGGTGTACAATAACGCTTTTTTGTATTGTATTGTATAATTCACTGGTTATGTATCTATTTTGAAGTATTTTCATAGTTTTTGCTCGTAAGACAATGAATTAAAATGTTCTTCCGCCTCCCCATAATACAATTCAGTAGGTTATACTCACGTAGAACCAGTTATGAAACCTACTGTTCTATGAAAGGAAATATAAGTTACCTGAATATAAGCTTTTAGTTTCCCAAATAAATAACAAAAGGATAACTAACTACAACCGAGGCCGGCCATGCGGTTTTGAAATATTTTTTTTTATTAATTTGTAAATATTACTATAATATTAACGATTTTTTCATATGATAAATTTTAATTCATGTTAAATTATTGCACTAACGGTCAAGCATGTTGATTCATGAAATGTATGTTATACTGGTTACCTTACATAACACATGTCTTTGGCAAATACAGATCTTTAATAATAATAATTAGTTTAGTAAATTTGTTAACTACAAATAGTTGTTTGCTACAAATAAAGATTTTTCTATTTCATCTATATCTTTGATTGACGACCGATGTGGCGCGGTGGGCGAAGGTCCGCTTGCGACGCAGGAGGTTGCGGGTTCGATTTCCGCCTCGGAACAATTGCGTGTACGATCTGCAGATATTTGTTCAGGGTGTTCTGGTTGTTTTCTATATATAATAAAAATATCTATCTATGTAATGTATTGTATTATGTACATCGGTTATCTAGTACCCATAACACAAGCTCTGCTTACCATGCGGCTAGATAATGCTATGTGAATTGACCATCATTATTTATTTATTTGATTATCTGATGGTAGGTTTATCTTTCAGGCAATGTTCAGCATTCTGAAGCAGACCGTGTCCGCCCTGATGGGCGACATCGTGCCCTTCTTGGAGCAGATCTCGCAGCTGACCGTGGCGGGGTGCGGCCACCACCCCTGCGCCTCCGGGCTCGACGTCGTCAAACTGGTGGGTCTCTTCTGCTTGAGATTTATTAACTTCAGTTTATCCCGTGGCTTTTTAAATTTTCGTGAATTAAAGTTACGGCTCTCGTCTAATATACCTCCTTGTTGCGCCATATTTTATTGTATTCTAACTAAATGCTCTTTATAAGCTGTGCTCATGAGTGGTCACGAATCGTCTCGCCAGGAGACTCGACGAGTTCCAGCCACCAGAACAGGCCGGGTTCCGCGGAGGATATGGCACCATAGACCACATACACACAGTGAAACTGAATATACAGAAAGATTATAAACCTAGGTCGCCATGTTAAGTCTATCCAATAGGCAATGGCCTCGTTAACCCCTTCAACAGTTAACATACTGTTTTTTATTGTCAGATAGTGATAGTAGCAGGCAGCGAATGGGAGGGGTCGCGAGAGTTCCTGCGCGCGTGCGTGTCGGGCGCGGCGCGCGCGCTGTCCCCGGCGGGGGCACAGCCCGACCTGGCGGAGGGGCTGTTCACGCTGCTCTTCGCCATCACCAAAAAGAAGCCGCAGTATCTGGACTGGATCGATGATCTGCTGCCGGAGCTGGTGGAGCTGGGTGAGTTGCAAGTTGTGACGTCATTTGTTGGCTGTAGCAGTGGTCATTGGGTATCGCCTTATGTCAGTAATAAAGTTAACAAGACGTATATATTCGAGTAAGCAGTACAACATAGATATAAACAAAGTCGGGTTTGTTCGAACACATAGAATTCGAGAATGGGTGGACCGATTTCCATAGTTATTGGTTGGTTGTACATATTTGTCTCCGCCCCAAATAAAAACATTGGAAAATTGTCGAAAAAAATTAAATAATAGAAAAAACATTTTCCCATACAATATATTTTATAACTGTAAGACATTGACTGTTATGCGGTATGTAGTTCGCCGGGTCGGCTAGTTTCAAATAATAAAATGTATCTTGTCCTTCCCTAAGTTGTAGCACCGTATGTCAACAAAACTTAGAGAGCAATCAAAACCATTTATAAGTGGATCGTTCTCCCGTTAGGTTCTGACCTATAATTGTTGCAGGTTGCACTTGCATCCGACTGTGGGAGGTGGGCGCGGCGCGCTCGGCGTGCTGGTGGCTGGCTGTGCTGTGCGGCGCGCGCCCCGCCGCGCTGCAGCACGCCGCGCCCGCGCTCGTGCACAGCGCGCTGCGGTGCATCGGTGAGTACTGGTACTTGTACATGCTGCGTGGTGCTGTGCAGCTCTGCAGCACGCCTTCAAGAGATCGTAACGCATCACTAAGCGCCACACTCATCTCCGTAGACCATTGGAGACGGAAATTGTACTGTATTTTGGTCACAAAAGGTCTTTTGAGACCGAGGAGCAAACCTTCAACCGTCAGGCATCAAATTGGTATTACATTTTATTGTGTTCGTAATGATTTGTTATTCTCTTAGGCGGCGCGACCCCCCGCAACCAGATCGAGCCGCTGGCGGAGCTGCTGCTGGCGCTGAACCGCGCGACGTGGCGCGGCGGCGGCAACGGCGGCGGCGGGGCGCTGGCCGTGTGGCTGCGCTCCGCGCTGGCGCCGCCCGCCTTTCCCACCGTGCACGCGACTGATGCGCACAAACACAAGTTCATAGCCGCTGTCATCAAGTGAGACACTAAAACAATACAAGCTACTCAAATAATAGACTCGGGCGTTTCCACCATCACAATACCACGCAAATCTTATCTCATATGATAAAATCCTACAAAATGCTATTCACGCGTATCACCCAGGTGACCCACCCTCTCACAAATTGGCATGCTACGCCATGTCATTTGTGAGATGCGGTGTGTGGGCCTTTGTAGTAGGAAAGCCCACACGTACTACACCAAAACCATATCAAAGTCGTCACCTAGTTTCGTCGGTCCACGAACGTCATCAGGACGTCACAATACTCGAATAACAAATACACTGGGAGCGCCAAGCTACAAAACAGAGTCCTTTCAGTCATATTGCCTCTCCTCGCTCCTCGCAAACTAACAAAGAACAAACTAGTACTAACACAGCTCTATACTAAGTCCACCAATTTTGCCGAGCCGCGGTCTCCACTCCACAAATTGTGTTATCCGTTCCATCGGCATAATACAAAGTTGTACAACCAACTGTAACAATCCTTCTTTCCAGGGAAAAAAGCAGCAAACGAAGATTACTCGACACGGTGCAGGAGTTCTCTCTGGTCTGCCGGGGGCTGGTCGGCACGGAGTACGCGCGGCAAAGCCTCGCCGCTAAACAACTGGTCGCCTAGATTCGATAACTCTAGGCGTAAGCTAGAGGCCCTTCATTTGGTCTAGATTCCTGGCGTACCACCTGGTTTAGTCTAGATTCTAGACGTAACAGGAATAGACGGTGCTTTAGGCCTGTCTGCAAGACGAGGCCATAAGCCGATAAAGTCTATATCGATACGTGAACGTACTAAGTAATGCGAGACAGAAATCGAAAAATATTACTTGCGCGGAACAGTTATTAATCAGGTTAAAAATTATCTTAACTAGCAATAGGTATAGCCTTTGTACCACAGATGTGCTGTGTAGCTTCGTTTACAAGAATTCACGTGAAGGTGGGTGTAAGATTATGATATGAGCGGTCGATTAGGTGAGCTATGTAGCACATTCCTGGTGGAAAGGCACCTTAACCTTTGTATATTTGATGATCAAATAAAGACATTAATTATGAACTTATCGCTTGTGAACTAAGAGCCTGCGACCGCCAGACCTTCGTCATTTTATAAAAGCTGCAAGTTTGTCATGCCTCCAACACAGATATGTAGGAGCGATCGCCGATTATAAAGTTTGGGAAACAAAAAGCTTTTGCTACAATTAATAGTACAGTTAAATTATAAACAAATGAAGCTAACGCAGTAAAGTTGCTGAATTTCCACCAAAAATTCGTTATGGTATTAATAATGGAGAGTTCATAATTATTAATTTAGACTTTAACCTCGGCCCTAACCGGGTCTACCTGTGTTGGGGCATACTACTAACGCTCAGCATTCATAAATTGACGAAGGTATGACTGTCGCAGGCTCCAAGGCTATTGCCATTTTACATAGAACTCAAATTATTAATCTACGCGTCATGGAATATGAACTTGTGATGAAATTTGACAAATAAACTTTAACTTTGTTCGTACATTAATGTACGTTGTTATAATTGTTTTGTGTGTGTAAACATATCTCAATTAGATAAACATGTTTATCCGAGGTGTGTTCTATAAATTATCTTGTACTGTAATCTGTAATTGATATTTTATGTAGAAATCAAAACAAATTAAATAGGGTACCTAATCAAGTTTTCCTCGTAAGTAATCTGTAATAATATATTATGCTGGTAATAACTGCGCAATATAATATCCAATAATTTAGATGGAATGACTGCATGGGTCTGCTGTTATCATATCACATAACAATTTTGTGTAAATTTTGTAATAATCATGTACCTGTTCTATTCAATGTATTTATTACAATCAACTATTTCAACTCATCTGTAAATAAACCTATGAACATTCATTATGCTCAAACTAGATAAATGTAAATAATCGTTTCTAATATCTTTTTTTATCATACAACTAATAAAACAAAACAGTTGCGATTGCGATTAAAGAGACGTGTATGGAATGATCTCACTATCATGGATGAATGATTTAAAATTAATTTTGTAGGTATTCGTTAATTTATTGGCCTACCTAGACTTGTTTGAGTTAGACAGAGGAATCTTACTGAAAATATACAAAAGTATTGGTTGATATCTTGTTTTATTTTGTAAATTACCAAATATAGAGGTAAACTATTGTGAGCTGGTGCGATTGTCTTTTGTTGTTTCATACAACTAACCACGCTGTCGCGTCGTCACAAATCTGTCGATACTGGAAGCCTACTCTAGATCTTTTCATGTATGAAGTATGGCCACAAAACCTCCTCGTTTACTTACGTTTTCGTACGAATTTTATGACTGCATTTATTACATTTTTGCAATAAAACAATTTTTGCTAAATGCAATAAAACTTCGTATAAATGACACTTAAATATTAATATAACAATTAAACAATAATATTATAACTATATAAATAACTTTATTACTAAAGTAGGCTTCCATTATATCGACGATAAACAAAAGACTTAGTCTCTATAATTAACACAAGCTCCATTACACAAGTACGCTGAAAGAAATATTGAACGCAATGAGTTTTTTTATCGTGCCGATTCATTCAGATTATCGACGGTCTCTAGTATAAAACTGATATTCTCCGAGGTCTACCAATCAACATGACATCCGTAAGTAATATTAGTTCCATATAGACTGTCAAAGTGGCCAAATCTAAATGATTGTCGTACATATTAACATTCTTTCTAAATGTTTAACTATACTAGTGCGTTACCCATAAAGAAAGCTTGCGATGCTATCAGGAGACGGACATTGGCAGAATTGCGTCAATCCAGACGCAGAGCCATCTAGCAAGAAGTTGAACTCCAGCTAACTTCAAGTTACTTGCATAATGGAGGTCAGTGAATGTTAGGATATTATGGTTCTGTGGTGGTAATTTACCATTCCACTGGTTTCCCTAACGCTGATTAAACTAATAAATAGGCAACCAAACCTCTTGCCAAGTGTTCTGCTTAGTGAGGAGTGGATTGATTTGTACAAAAATTAGGTTGATCAATCATTGATCGCAAAATATGCATATTTCAAAAACTATAAAAATGACATGACTCATGAAATCAAACTACTCAGCGTTTGAGAAACCATTTGTACACGTAATTATGAATAAGACATCGAATAAACTGGGTACAAGAAGAAATTAAAGGTAGATAGTTTATTTCCAAAGATTAGAAAAAATGCTAGTACATAACTAATCTACAATCAACAACGTACCATATATAGTTAGGTGTTGAGGATTACAAATAACTACGGGTGTGGCCTAAAAAAAACTACCAAACCTAGAATAGATCCAAACTTATAATTATTATCAGGCGGGCCAATCATATTGAGATCTGGTTCAATTTAAAAATATTTCTACACCATTTAATACCTTTTAAATTGCAAATTTTGGTCACAAGTAGTCACAAACAGCTATTTAACTACAACAATTATATTCTTAAAAATTACACTATGTATGCCCAGTCCAATACCTTTTACATTGAAAGATGGAATTCGTAACTACTACAATGCAATGGTGTGAAATTGTATCCTTTACATCATCATAATCATCCTATGGCAGTCCACAGCTGGACATAGGCCACCCCTTTACATACCATAATAATATATGTTGGTAACTTAACTTCGTATCCTACTAATATTTAAAAAGCTAAACTTTGATGTTTGCTAAGTAGAATATAATCTGATGGTACCAGGCAGTCGACAAAAATTAGGTTATTCATTATTAGATCTTTCATAATCAAGTAAATCAAATGAATTGCTCAATATGCATTTTTCAAACGCATTCTGTAGCGTTTCTTTATTTTCAAATGCTTGTAAAATCAGATTTCAACCATCAGCATTCAAGAAACCATCTGCTAATACATCATATTATTAATAAGACATCCAATATTACAATTACAAATAGAAATCTTTCCTTAGAAAAAATAACTTGCCCCTGAATGAAGAAACACATCTCAAGCATTGATTATTTAACAGTTACAATGAAAATCTCCCAAAGCTTCAACATTTAAGACAATTCTAATGCGTTTGAGTATTCGCTGGATAGCTAGGTATATGTATAAAAGGTTAAGTATATTATCTAAATACACATATATAAGTTAGTTTAGGCTGTTAGTTAATAAATAAATCAATCCAAGCCACAAACATACCACAATGTGCAATATATAGGTACTTGTTTATAAACTACATATCAATAGTACTTTCTTACACCAAAACATTTAATTCGTCGACACAAAATACGCTAGATATTATAAAAAGTAAACAATGAAGTGCATATTTGTTACTAAGTAATTTTAACATACAGTACTGCTGACTCCCATGGCCGTTCCTAAAAACGACTACACATTCCCATAATCTTTGTACCCTGACAATTAATTCATTTTCTCCAAAATATGCAAAATTTTCTAATAAATCTTTCAAAACCGAAGTGTGAGCAACTTCAAAAACTAAATAACTTTATTTTACTACACTTCTTTCATAAAAAGATAGCAACGAAGAGTGAAACTTACCTAACTTAAACATTGATGTGACTATACGTTTTACATCAATTTTATATTGAATACGTTCAATAAATAATTATTATTTATTTTAAGCCCATTGCTGGGCAAAGGCCTACCTTTTAAATAAATAATAATAAAATCTTTATTTAGAACATGTTCACATGGGATCATAGATACATATTGAAACAATGACACTACAGAAGCTTTAACAACTTTTAAACAAAAGCTTTAAACTTTATGAATATTAAATACTTTGCGACAAGCCCAGGTTTTTAAACGAATGCAGAATATTTTACCGGGCATAACGGTCCAGAGGTGAACAAACTCATCTTCTCCACTGTCTTACATCTCTAACCAGCTCGCTCAATAAATATAGACATTAAAAACACTTAGAACTAACACTTGAAAGTTTATATCACGACTTTATACTTCTACTGAAATGTTTCGTTCAACGTTCAAACATTTCACGTACTTTGTATGTATAAACAATCCCAACTGGCCAGGGTTTGCTTTAATGTTCCTGATATGCCAGTTGCACATAGATTTGCCCAATTTAGGCATGATTTAAAAATCACTGAACCATTACCTCCTATTAACTTCCACTGTAACGCACATGAATGGACTATAGACAGCCGCTCACCACATTTTTATCGACGCAGAATCGGCATAAACTTCTTAGACATCTGGCTGGACCAACTTCATATTTTTTGTCCGTCACTTCTTACTAGTAAGCAATGCGCCTAAGTTCCAACTGCTTGTTGCATTGAAAACATTTAAGTTAGTAACCGACTGAACCCTCGCTACGCGACGAAATTTATGAAACGTAGAATGGCATGGCGTACGATAAATGTCTCTAGCTAGGCCATCAGTGATAATGAAAATTCAAGCGCACAGACCGCGTGCGTCGCGTACGTTGCGTGGCTCACGCCCG
This sequence comes from Eupithecia abbreviata, assembly GCA_943735965.1. Classification (NCBI taxonomy): domain Eukaryota; kingdom Metazoa; phylum Arthropoda; class Insecta; order Lepidoptera; family Geometridae; genus Eupithecia; species Eupithecia abbreviata. The sequence goes on along the minus strand of OX030979.1, from coordinate 1,122,809 downwards.
AATACGCTCAATACTCAAACGCGTCTTAGATTTAAGAAATGAAATGAAATGAAATTTTTGACAGTTTTCAATGAAAATCTGTCATAAGTTCGTCACGTTCGAGTATTCGAGGGTCAGTCTGTTTCTAGCTTATGCGGATTCCGCGTGGATATATCCAGTTAGATCCTAACTAGTGATCAAGCGGTTCAGATGTTGGTTCCTCACGTTCGGCGGCCATGCGCGCGGCGATGGCGGTGGCCAAGGGGTGGTGGGAGGCGAGGGCGGCGGTGAAGGATTCGCGGCCGCGGGCGGCAGCTATAGTGCAGTGCTCCTCGGTCCAGCCGGGCCGGCACAGCCGCAGGATGCGCTGCAGTACGAGCTCGGGCGGCCCCGACGCAGCTTCCATCAGCGCCGGCGGAAGCTCCGCTGACGATCTCGTTAGAAGACCGCCCAAGGCCATATCTAAGGGTCCTACTTCCCGCGTGCGAGTCCATTCAGCTGAAAGAGAAGGAATTCTTAATCATACTAACCCCCGAATACTCAAACCCAACTTAGATTTAAGCGCGTCTCAAGTGATGATTTTCTGACAGATTTAAAAAAAAAAAAAAGTAAAATAAAAGTATATTTTATTGCATGAAATACATGTGTAGTGTATACAGGTGTTGAGGCATAAATGTGATTCAATGTATTTCTACCGTTAAGTGTGCAATCAAGTCAGATTTACAATTTGTGTATAATGAATTTAAATTAAATTGTATAGATATAATTAAAATTTAAAAAAGTGTAGATAGGAATAAAACAGATAATAAGAATTGATTTTAAAACAAAAGTCAGATTTAAAAATAACGAATGTCATCATTTAACCATTCTATAATACATGTCAATGCTAAGTTGATGTCAGTTTTATAAGTGTCAATATTTTTACAAGCTATAGTAACCGTGCTATCATCTGCGAATAGAGACATTGCGTGGGTGGTTGCTTTTGGGAGATCATTTATGTAGAGGATAAATAAGAGAGGTCCTAGTACACTCCCTTGGGGGACACCATATTTCACAATACGTTCTCGTGAAAGGTGACCTTCTTCAATTTTAGTGACATGGTTAATTCTGGTTATTTTTGTGAATTGTTTCCTATTTTCTAGATATGACTTGATCAGCTGAAGAGTGTTTCCTCTTACGCCGTAGGTTTCAAGTTTGTTCAGTAAGATGTCATGTTTGACATAATCAAACGCTTGAGTCATGTCACAGAAGATTGAGCAAACGGGAATTCTGTTATCGACGTTCTTTGTGACAAATTGCAGAAAGTCGTAAATAGCCATGTTGATAGTTTTGTTTTCTCTAAATCCTTTTTGTTCCCTGCATAAAATTTGATTACACTCTAAGTAGTTGTATAGTGATCTGTAAATATACTTTTCAAATATCTTAGAGATGACTGGTATTAAAGATATTGGTCTATAATTACCCATGCATTCTTTGTTTTGTTTTTTATGTACAGGTTTGATAACGGATATCTTTAATGCGTCTGGAAATACACCTGAGCTTATGCTTAAGTTAATAATATGACTAATTGGCGTACATATACTTTCAGCTACAGATTTTAAGGTCTTCGTGGATATTTCATCATAACCAACACTGTTTGTGTTGTTTAAGGAAGCTATTATTCTAAAATTTAGCTATTATTCTAAAATTTTCATTCAAATTAGTCAGAAAATGGCTACTTGAGACGTGCTCAAATCAGAGATGCGTTTGAGTATTTGGGCGCTACTCAGTAACAAATACAAACTTTATTAGTTTCTATTAAGCAAGACTTAATTAAATAAAAAAAAAACACTTTCTAACAGATATTTATGTTTAACATAATTTGTGTTGTTTTGAGTCCTATGTGTGTTTGTCTCCTACATTTTCCTGCTACTGATTTTAAATTTACCCATGAAGGAGACTATTTTTACGCCGCGTCCGCCACTGCTGAATATACGGTTACTTTTAATGAACTAAATAAAATAAATAAATATTACTGGACAATCCACACAGAATCGTCTAGCTCCAAGCTAAGCAGAGGTAGTCACTCATAAAAACATATATCGATTCATTAAAAAAAGCGATATACATAATGTAAATACTAGAAATAAGAATAAACTCGCTGTTCCCACAACTAGACTACATAAGATAAGTGCATCTTTTAAAGGGCAATGTATACGCTTCTACAACAAAACTCCAAGTGAGTTGCAAAAATTATCAATAAATAAATTTAAAAAAATTGTGAAGCATATTCTTTGTAAAAAGGCTTATTACAAAATATCAGATTATCTAGCTAGAATATAAAAAAGCTTGGAACGAGTTTTGCTCCAACTCAAAATCTAACAACTTACAGATAAGCAAATCATATGTACTAGACACATAAGTTATGAACATACTAGTGGTTTCTTCTCACTTCTTCCACTGGTGGACAAAAAATTGAAGTGAATATCAATATAATAATGAATAGTATAAAATATGACTTGTCTAAGTGCTTATTTGTAAGCCTAAAGAAATAATTTCATTTCATTTAATTTCATTTCAGTGGTATGGGTGCTAGGTGAGATGACTGATATACTTAATACAATACATTACATATCAATATTTTTTTAATTTACATAGATTGAAGAACAACCAGAACATCCAGAAAAAATATCTGCAGATCGTACACACAATTGTTCCCAGGCGGGTTCGGCTTCGCCCACCGCGCCACAGAGGTCGTCAATAACGTGATGGAAGCGGGTAGACCGTAACATACATATGTTCGCTTACCGGTTGTCCCCTCCATGATTTGAAGAGGTAACGGTTCAGCAATGAGTCATGAGTCGGATTCGTTACGCGACGGAGGCGGCTCGATCTTGGAGACCTCCACCTCGAACTCGAGGATGCGCTCGGCGTCGCAGTGGCGATTCTTGAAGCGGATGAAGTTAAGAGCCTGGAAAGGAAATGTTTATTTAAAAATATCTTTCTATAGCTATAGGATTCAACGTTGGTTTCTGCTAGCCATGGTAAAACTTTTGAAACTATCATGGTTATTACCACAAAATAAATAAATAAATAATAAATTCTTGTGAATGCAATGTAAGACCATCCCAAATATGCTCAAAATACGCACACTCGTGAGAAACAAGCAGGCAATGCCAACACTCAAAGACATCATCTTCAGAAAAATATTACCTAAGACTTGATGTGCATAGAAATCAACTCTGCTATCCTCAGTTTTTTATTGTGTAAAACACCCCTGATAGTAAATAAAAAAAATACCTTTTCCGGAATCTAATAAATTACTTAAGAGCGATTAATAACACCCACGTGTTAATTCAGGGCAGAGACGTTTTTAAGTTTAGTTTGAAATAAAGTAGTTTGAAATCTAAAGAACTATGATTTAATGGCGTAGTCCGGTGTCAGGCAGCGAGTTGGCGCAGCTAAACTTACGATTGCGACAGATGGAAGCAGTCCTGGCGGCTGACGTTGTGCGAGGAGCTCTCGAGGTCGCTGTGCGTGGCGCGCCGGTAGATCATCTTGTGTATACCTGATCGAGGGACAGATGGAAGCAGTCCTGGCGGCTGACGTTGTGCGAGGAGCTCTCGAGGTCGCTGTGCGTGGCGCGCCGGTAGATCATCTTGTGTATACCTGATCGAGGGACAGATGGAAGCAGTCCTGGCGGCTGACGTTGTGCGAGGAGCTCTCGAGGTCGCTGTGCGTGGCGCGCCGGTAGATCATCTTGTATATACCTGATCGAGGGACAGATGGAAGCAGTCCTGGCGGCTGACGTTGTGCGAGGAGCTCTCGAGGTCGCTGTGCGTGGCGCGCCGGTAGATCATCTTGTATATACCTGATCGAGGGACAGATGGAAGCAGTCCTGGCGGCTGACGTTGTGCGAGGAGCTCTCGAGGTCGCTGTGCGTGGCGCGCCGGTAGATCATCTTGTATATACCTGATCGAGGGACAGATGGAAGCAGTCCTGGCGGCTGACGTTGTGCGAGGAGCTCTCGAGGTCGCTGTGCGTGGCGCGCCGGTAGATCATCTTACGCCCGTTGTGCTGCCCGTCGATCGACACCTAGAACCAATTCCAATACATACGTTACAAAGAACGCCTCGAAAATATCGGACTGAGCCAGGGTACCAAGCTGTATAGTGTTACGTAACTCGTTATATACTATTACTTTAGTTCGAGGCTATTCGGTAAACCGGTGGTGACAGAGAGCCGGTCTAATTCTCTGTCAGTCTGTTTGATACCTATCAAACGGTTTCATAAAAATGGAATGGATATTATTTATAAGTTATCAAATTATGAAGATTGTTTGATATTTCCATCAGAGCCTAGTTCGTTATCTAGCAGGGTGTACCACGTGCAGGTTAGGTTGGCTTGGGAGACGAGATGTTGGAGTCCCCCTTACACCCCTAAACTCGTTAACACGCTTATGGGCTTCACGACGTTGACGGAGGATAGATTTCCACGCGGGCGAAGCTGGTAAATAATAAAGAAATGACCTCATAAGAGTAGTCCTTGGCGTTGCACTTGGGTCCGATGTAGGCGACGTGGACTATGACCCCCCAGGTGCGGATGTCCACGTCCACGCGCACGTGGAACACCTCGTCCATCGTCACGATGAGCCACGTGTCGTGCACCTCCGAGTTCACCTTGATGCCGAACCGGTGGCGCGGGCCCAACTTCACCAGGTACTGGTGTTTGCTCTGGAAGGTGAAAACACATTTTGTGTTTCAAATGCAGGGAAAGAAAGCCAACCATAACAGAAATTGTCGTTTATTTATTGTTTAGAACTAGTCTGCGATCGCAAATACTATCTAATACTCAATACTCAATGGTTTATTGCTTACATGTCAAGGTCTTACAATAATATATAAAAGTCCAACATGTCCTAGATTTCCATTTTGGACTTCTTATTTACGGAGACGGATTTTTACGCCGACCCGACATCTAGATAGTATTTGTAATCGCAGGAACTTGTTGACAAGTCTAGTGCGCAGAAAAGAGGAAGCAGCCCGCGCCATTGCCATATATAGTTCGATAAAGCGCCTCCAGTGGCGTTTGTGCGAACCACGTAAGAAGCAATCGATTTAAGAAAGCTGCTGAATGGGTATGTAGTTCCGAAGCTCAGTCACAGATGGCGCTGTTTTTAACAAATCAATTTTATACTACATCTGCTCGGAAAATGGCATAATTCTATATGTGGGAGGTGTGAAATCCATAAATATGTAATTTATGGATTTCATACTACTTTTACCATAAGATCGTAACGCCGTCTATGAAAGTCAATGGTTGTCGTGGTCACCAATGGCGGGGGCAGGCGTACTTGCGTTTGCGCGTGTTGTGTACGTATATATTTACATTGATGTGTGCGTGCAGCTCGTCCCGCGCCAGGTGCAGCTTGTCCAGGCAGAGCGGCACGGGGCAGGCGTACTTGCGCGCGGCGCAGGAGGCCTCGTGCGGCGTGCGCCGGCGCAGGCGCACCTCGCGCCCGCACCCGTGCCGGCACGGGTAGCGCAGCATCTCTGCCACCTGCAGGTAGATAGTAAGAGCGATAGTAAGAACGCTGTTTCTATGAAAGTTCCCTTTCTTAGAAACAGTGCTCTAATCTATGTACGTTGTCGACAATTAATGAATTAGCTTTTTTACAAACACATAGAAGCTTGAATTCATTAAATAATTTATATTTATTTCCATATTAATTGGATAATAATTGACGCAAATAAAAATATCATAAATCTGAAAGTAACTCTAAGTAAGGCCGCCTTTTATATTACTTCCTTTATTCTATTGTTTATTTCTGTATTGTTTTCTGTGGTATAATAGTGTTTTCTATCTACATCTAACTTTGTTAATGTGTCTGTTTCGATTTCGCGCCTAAACGGCTGAACGGATCATAATGAACTTTGGCTTGGAGATAGATATTTTATCGGGGACGGTCAAAGGCTACGCTTTGTTTCAAAAACCTATCTTGAAAGTGACATTTTCACCGAGCTGTTGGTACCGAACCTGCTACCTACCACCCAAATGAAGAAGCGTTTAACAGCTAGTTAAACCATATTACAAACATAAATTACGTACAATATTCCTATTCTAAATTTTGCAATTTAGAATAATGAATAACAATACATAAACTGTATAAATGCCGTGATCGACTAGAACCAAAATAATGTAGATATGACACAGCTAGCAAAATATAAACAATAAAACCTGTCTGCCTGACAAACAAATGTTTTTTTTTTTTATTTATTTGCGATGGAAAACATACAGCTTATAAATCTTAAATAAGTATAGAAACATTTGTGGTTTAAGCCAAAGCTTAACAGTTATCATCTAGGTTGCCTGGGAGAACACGCTGTCAGCGATAGCCAGCAGTACAGCTCATATACAATTTTTTTTTAATGTTTTTAAGTGCAGTGTTTATTCATTCATCAGGCAGTTAACAAGACTCACGCCCTCCATAGCTCGGTTCCTGACGGAGCTGAAGGTGGTCCGGCAGACGGGGCAGGAGGCGAGGCGCGCGCGGCATCGGTTGCACACGAGGTGTCCGCGCCGGCACTGGGACATGGGGGGCTCCATCCACTCTAGGCACACGGGGCACTCCAGCAGGCGGAGGATTTTCTGTTCAGGGCAAGAGGCAAGTCTTCTATGTAAGTATTATAAGTATTCAGTTTTTTTTACATTGTTCTTATAAATTATTATGTACTCAGCTGTACCATGCGCAGTTTCGCATTCGAGGCTAAGTTCGCAAAGTTGTTAAATAATTCGGCGACAAGTAAAACATATCGTCCATGAATGAAATATGGTTTAACTAGCTGTTGCCCGCGACTTCAGATGCTTGGAATACGGGCTTTTTACAGTCAGTCAGATAATATAAAAACCTTTTAAACTACAAACTTAACACACATAGAAATAGTATAGTAGTTCGACGAAGGCATTTTGATGGGGCAATCGTGCACGGAGCAATGGGTAAGGGTGTGTATGCGCTACATAAAGCACTTTTGTGTTTTTTGTGCACTAGGGTGATATTTTTTAGGGCTGTCGCATAATTATAATATATAAAGCTAAATTGTTTTATTTGATCGATATAATGTTAATGCTGTGTGAATTGTACATCATTGTTTATTCATAATTATACTCTTCTCGTCTTTGGGCAACAGGATTAGGCATCCGTTTACATATTCTAAAACGCAGTTTTAATCTAATCACGTTTTTTTTTTTTAATTTATATCAGTATAGGTATTGTTTTCGTAGGTTATCATAGGTGTACATTATGAAAATGTTGTCAATTACAAAATCTAAGATGGCAGATATTATGTTAATTTCAAATTTAACTTATTAAATTCAGAAAACGCCGCACGCAATACACGTTTTTTGTTTTGTTAACCTTGGGAACCTTTACGTAAAATGTTGTCCGACTAACGGTTCCTGAAATAAAGAGCATTGTGACCATGTCAACTTTGGTTCTATACCAAGAACTGATTTACGTACTGTAAAGAATAAACTGTCCATATTTCAAGTATCTCTAACACCAGCCGGTTTGTTTGTTTATTGCGACAAGTCACGAATTTTACCTAGAAATTCAAATAAAACAAAAACTTATTGTGTTATTACATTATTTTAACACTGTCATGTAGGCATTGAGTTAGAATCTTAGAATTAAAGAGACCCAACCACACAAATAAAATTACGCGCCAAAACTCGGCCACGCTTCGCAGTGGGCCGAGTTTTAGTTTAGTGGCAAGGCGATCGCAATCGCCGAATAACGTCCGCGATGTGAAAACACGATTTCGTAGTTTCTCAACCCCCCAAGTAACATAATAAAAAATTCAGTTTATAAACTATGACGAAAGTTCACCTTATTTTGTGAAACTAAAGCAGTTTTTTAATTGAGAATTAAGTAGCACATTAATGACATGTTCATATTTTATAAAACATTTAAAAATTACTTTATATAGGAACCTAGTTCTAGAAATGTTTGCATGCCAATGTGTTTGATGAAGTATGTGACACTACCTATTCTAATTTACACTATAACGGATTTTTGGTGCAAATTCAACAACTTTGCAAGCCAATATCTACGAAAGCCGCTATGAGACAAACTTCAGTTCCTACCTGTGTGTTGGGGGCATACGCTGACAAACTCTCAGCTTTTATAAAATGACGAAGGTTCTAAGCCTATAAAGATGTACAGCTAGCACAATAGAAGACCTAAGATTATTTATAATAAATTGATATTTGACAGATGTATACTTTGAGTATTCCAAATAAAGCTGGAACGTAGTTACAAGAGCATTGGCACCACAAGAGATAGTAATAAAAAAAATGATAGTAATGAAGAAGAAGAAGCGACGAAAACTTACTTGATTGAACTCCTTGACCGTCAACGGCTCCGAGGGTCTATCAGTTGATGCTGTAACAATAAATTACTATTTCACCACTCAAAAGCTGTGAGCAAAAATATTTTTGCTCACAGCTTTTGAGAATGGACAAGTTTTCTTGCTATTTGTTTCGTATTAAAAACATCAATATCTTACGTTTTATTTATTAAGGAGCATAGCTTATATTGTCAAGTTACAGAATAACAATACTTTGTGAAGAATACAAAAAGTTTTCAGTCATAATTTTTGGTATTACAAAACAAACCAAATTTTGAACGGCTAATCTTGCTATCGCGCTCGCATGTGGCGCGGCGCAAGGGTTAAACAGGGACAACGATATTAAGGCTCGCCATAAATATACATGTCTTACGTTCAAGTTATCATCACTGGCCTTTGAGTGAAGACCGCCTCTGTTCAGGTGGGATGATGATTGCGAAAGACTGCAGGCAGATGATGAATGCGGCAAGAAGATGGCAGAGAGAGGGCGCTATGACACTCATTAAGGGAGGCCTATGTCGCAGTAGCAGTGGACTAATATAGGCCGATAATGATGATGATCATCCGACATGGTCGTTTGCTTATGAAAGCTTACGAACTTTTATATTATTCCCAGAATAATGTTAAACTACCTACATAATATGTATGTGTATGTGGATTGACGTAAAGAAAGTATTGTGTACATACAAGATCTCTTGCGCTTCACGCCTTGCTGCGCCGCCTGCAATGTTTCCGACTCTGGGGCGTCCACTTCATCTGCTTGGCTGGTTGAAGCCTGCTGACAAAACGTTACAAATCATGACAGCAGGATAGGGTACTAAACTTACTTTATTTTATTCAAATTATTTATTTCGGTTGTTCACCATAATTATTAGTACACCTACCCTATAAATATATTATGTTAGTAACTTTAACTCTTCTACTAGAATGATATACAAGGTTAGGACAGAAGCAAAGAAAAGATCCTGCTAATATTATAAACGCGAAAGTTTGTGAGGATGTTTGTTGCTCTTTCACGCAAAAACTACTAAATGGATTTTGAAGTTTCATCAAAATCCATTCGGTAGTTTTTTTGTTTTATAGCTTGAATATCAGAATAACACATAGGCTACAATTCATATAGATATATTGTACCTCTATAATGTCCAAAATATCTATCACGACGCGGGTGAAACCGCGGGGCGCAGCTAGTATGTAATAATTTCTTTGCTTCTTTGAAATACAGTATTGAGGTAGAGAAAAGAACAGGCTGGCCATAAATATACATGTCTTACGTTCAAGTTATCATCACTGGCCGCAGTGGGATCCGCTGTAGCTTCGGCGGGCTCGTCTGAAATCTCCACGACGGCATCTTCCACCGCGACTCCGGAGCCCGATGTGTCGTTAGAACTCCCTCCTGGAACAGAGTCAAAAACAAACATTACAGATGGAAAACACAAATCTTGTCTTATATGAAAGAAAGAGAATACATTTTGTTGACATCATACTTAGCACCACACATTACATAATAGGTAGGTTAGTATACAAACAAGAAAAATGTATGTGAAGGAAATAGATAAAACATACAGATAGGTACAAATACAAAATACAATATTCGTTTATTTGAACAAGTAAACAGTTTTATCAGGTTACATGTTGAACGAGGAGACCACAAAAGTTAAAAACTGCGGCGTAGTCTCATCGCCAATAGTGTGTTCCATCCTTATGTAATACACTACTTGTACCTATCTGTATGTGACCTTTTTGGCCATTTTTGGCATTATGCCGCTACTTGCCGAAGTTAGTAGCGGCACTGATTTTATGACAGGTCCCGGTGTTACTGCTGTATCGTAGGTTTTCACCCGACTTCTTGTTAGGGCGGTGCCCACCGCCACCAATTTTACCTTATTATTAGGCTCAACTCACACCAAAGAACGAGTCGAATTCGCCGGAATTCCCGCGGCGCCGCGGGCATCCGCGCGACTCGTTCGAATTTATCATGCGATAATAAGTTTTATTGTAATGAAAATAAAGTTAAAATTCATATGACACTGAAACTGCGCTCCGCTTCGCTGCGCTTCGACGCTCTTTTGGTGTGAGTTGAGCCTTAAGTTAACAAAGGAAATGTCAAATATTTCATTGCTGTTCTTGTGATAGGTAACTATTGTAAGCTTTTTTGAATGCTTCTGACATAGTTTAATTTTGTAAGGTTTAAAATAGAGTTTGGTGGCCAGCAAGGGCAACTTCGTATCTCTGCGTAAACTATACTAAATACAACTATTACAGCGACTAATATTAATACAATCATGTATTGCCTACAAATTACTTAACCTAAAATTAAATTAAACACAAAAATAAATGACTGATAAGAGGCAAAAGGATTATATTCAGCATTGTGCTGCATGCCACCAAGAGGCGCTGGTTATAAATATACTCCCGTCGTCGGGTAGGTCACCGAGGGGATGGAATAGCGGGCTTAAAGTAGCTTCCTATATGTACTTATAAATATATTTCAAACGTATCTAGTCTACTGCGATCACCCATCCTCCGCCTGGCAAGCGGGAATTATAAAGATAGTATCGTACTTGACCGACATATCTTTAGATAATTCTTCAACAAATTCTACACTCAAACTCGTCTGCATTGCCTTGTTTGAATTGTTAATAAAGCAATAGTACAATTTTACTTTAATAATAGTACTACTTAACTTTGCGGGTTCTACATTATGTATCGTGGGCCCAACTGGCTCAGGATTGAGGCGCATGAACCGATCAGTAGAGTATTTATTTAGATTTAGATAAGAAAACCAAATGAACAAGACACAAGTTATATAAGAACATACTAGTGGTTTCTTTTTCACTTCTTCCACTAGTGGACAAAAAATTGAAGTGAACATTACAATTAATATAATGTTATTTGATAACAATGAATAGTAAATAATTTTCTTGTCCAAGTGCTTAATTTTAAGCCTAAAGAAAATAAAAACATTTGAAATTTGAATTTGAAGTAATTTCCCCAACATTGGGAGCCGTTCGTAGATGTAACAAACCTTGTGTTTCCACCTCAATTTCTTGTTCCGCAGGGGGAGGGATTAACACGGGGTTGCCACGCAGGAGAGAGATCGCCATACGATTTGCCGATTGAATGACATGTAGCGGCGACCCAATATCCGGCTCTTCTAAGGATAACCATTTCATATCATTATATATCTTATTACAAGGTATATTCAACATGTGCTTTCCAAAAATATCGTGGGTCAATTATAATTATAATAAAAAAAAAATTTACTTAAAGCACACATCATACAACACTTTAAAAATATAAACAAATTTATACTATAGTAGAATATATAACTAAGAGATGTGTTAGTGGCTTGTTAGATCTATTACATAATAGCAAACCCTACACCATGCCCTACACTAAGTCGTCGACGACCGATGTGGCGCGGTGGGCGATGGTCCGCCTGCGACGCAGGAGGTTGCGGGTTCGATTCCCGCCTCGGAACAATTGTGTGTACGATCTGCAGATATTTGTTCCGGGTGTTCTGGTCGTTTTCTATGTACAATAAAATATATATATCTATGTAATGTATTGTATTATGTATATCAGTTATCTAGTATCCATAACACAAGCTTTGCTTACCATGGGGCTAGATAATGCTGTGTGAATTGTCCAGAATTATTTTAAAAAAAGTCGTACAGACTTGTCCTGTAGGTATAGTACAGGTATCCCTTCCAACGACGTTTATAAAAATTTAAGTGCCACTAGTAATATGAATATTATTAAATAAAGCTATTATATTTTATCTAGCTGTTCCCCGCGGTTACACCCGCGTTAAATTCGGGGTATAAAAAAGTATTTCTTCCCGTTCAGTATTTTTCGTGAATTGAGAACCTCATTTTTTTAAGTCTGATAAAAGCACTATAGGATGGTGCGCCGTAAGCTAACCTAACAAACAACGTGCCTTATGGTAAGAAAGGACAGCGCAACGATAGCGCGTTTTATAGGCGCCAAACAGCGCCATCTAGTGGTTCTATCTGCAGATCACACACAATTGTCACGAGGCGGGAATCGAACCCACAACCGCGCCACAGAGGTTTATAATCTTAGGTATGTTACCTTCTTCTGAGTTTTGCACTTCCATGCTCTGCGTGCGGCGCCTGCGCGCGCTCGCTGGCGGCTCCTCCACTGTTAAATACCACTCATGTTATAAATATCAACCTTAGTGATAACCTGTTACAACACAAGCTTTGAAGGTTAATGTTTTACCAAATTCAAACAAATGGAATGGTAATGGTATCTCTTAGTCTGTAATATGAAGCTTGATGATGATGATTCTTTGTTAATGGCATCTGTGTCTGGTTGGACACTCCTCTGCCGATGTTTGATATTTTCACCAGAGCCTAGTTCGTTATCTAGCAGGGTGTACCACGTGCAGGTTAGGTTGGCTTGGGAGACAAGAAGTTGGAGTAAAGAGAAGGAGCTTGCTCAGTCATAGATCTATGCTTGACCTGAGTGAAGTTTATGTTACTCAGGTATAGTTCGATGGCAACGCAAGCTTTCATATACTGGCCTTAGTACGAGTCTCCTTGGTTAACATTTTCGTACATCAAAATCATAAACATTTTACATATTTTCTTAGGACCGATGAGATTGAATTTGGAACCTCAAAATATGTAAGTACTTATGTGTGAGAATGTTTACCAAGGAGATCCGTACAATGAGATCTTCGAAATACAAACTCGATTTATTTCGCCTTTTAAACAGACCTCGGTTCATTTAACACTTTGAGTGCTGAAAACGCACGGTATGAGTTTTCTACAAGTGACTAATCTGCGTAAATCCACACTAGCGCAGCGGCTGAGAAAATACAGATCTTTGTGACTCAGCAGAGCTGTAATATTTTTCGGACGACACGCAAGTGCGGCGCAACACAACCGCTGTGTAGAGCGGCAGCACGAATTTTTTAGGTAAAAAAAAATATCGCAGTCGTCGAAAAAAAACCGCAGTCAAATCATATTAAAGAAAGAAAATCTATGAAGTCCTAGATTTTCTTTTTTATTTTCGAGCAGAAAGTTTGAAAGAGTAAAACTTCTTATATGCTTCTATCTAACTCCTTATATAACTTAGAAAATAGTAAAATAACCCGACTTATTTATCGCGCGTGCGTACTTAACTTAACATGTATTTTATTATTATAATTTTGACATTATTATTAATTGTTTGTTAATTTTTATTTATAAATTTGATGTGCTTAAATAGGACACACTTTTTGTCTGTTCTTTTTTATCTCAACTTCTCCATACACTCCCTAATGGTGTTTCTTTTTTACAGAAAAAACTTGTATTATATAAATAATAATTAAGTAATATGTATAGTAGAAGGAGAAAAGGGAGGCCTTTGCCCAGCAGTGGGACAATAATGGCTTAAAATAAAATAAATATAAATAGTAGTAAATTAGATTATAACGACATCAAGTGTATCAACATGTACCTACAGTGGAATAATAAATGAAATGTAATGTAATGCATTATGCAAGTAGCAGTAATAGTTGTACTGTCGTTAAGGTGGAGCGTGGCGCTAGTCCAAAAACTTTATATTTTAGTGATTTCTGCCTTCTACAAGTTATTTCACTAACTAACGTAATCTCCTTTTTGGTGACCATTATGCCATTTGCTATTTAACCCTTTTCGAACAAACTTCGAATCATTGGTCATGCAAGATTTAATACTATAAAATTAACATAAACAACGTCGAAAGACGATGATTGATTAGATGTTAATTTGTTAATATTATATACATACATATACTACTTTTCAAGACCAAGTTGGTTAGTTATGGGTTAGTTTTTTTTTTGATTACTGAACTGCCTTAATAAGTATAAACTTACGAGGCATAGGAGGGATGCTCATGGGAGGGATGTGAGGCCCTCTCCGCTGCCCCCCAGAGCTGGCCCAGCTGTGTGTCTCAGAGGGATCCACGGTGCCGGGCCGCGAGTAACCTGCTTGTAACACAATGCTATTTGTTTCATTCTTTAATGATAATGTGGGAGTGAATGGAGCTATTAAGCTACATCAATGGATAACCAATAAGAAATTAATAGAATAATAAGAATTCCTATTCAACAGATATTTTAAAACTAGAATCATTTGGTAAAATTAAGATTGAAGAGGCTGTTCTTCATGAAAACAACATAATTTAATAGTGAAATAAAAGAGCGCGACGACTCGCATATGGAGAAAGTTATCCCTACAAAAGTATTTTGCAAAAGAAACCCTAAAGTACAGATTTATGTAACAAAAAATATTTTAACATTTAGTTTATTTTTATAAGTTCTTATTTTTATGTTGTTTTAGCGGCAAGAGAAATACACACTGAGAATTTCAACCGTCTCCCTTTTACGGTTCATCAGATACAGCCCCCTCCTGATAGACGGACAAACAAAGCATAATATGGCTTAAATAAATTATAATGAAGACTAAACCAGAACATGACATCCATTGAACAACCCTTGTTGACAATCTGGTCTTGTTAACCTGTGTGATCATCAACAAATGTTAAGGGCCATTTATGATGACTCATTTTAAGTCTTTCTGAAGATGAATATGGCCACCAGCGTCAGAATGTGCTGACGGACAGGCTGGAAGAAGGCCAGCAGTGGCTGATTCCAGGTTAAAAGGATGATGTAATGTAGATACGTACTGCGAGGTATGGTCATCCCGTTGTTCCGGGGGTAGCGAGGCAAGGAGCCGGGCAAAACATTAATGTTGCGCGTGAGGCGCCGGAAGGCCAGCACGCGGCGCATGTCGTCCATGGGGCGGTCCTCCTCGCCTTGCCGGACCATCATGTCTGGTGGGGACGTGTTTATGGTGCGAGACATGTTGTAGGGTAGGTTGACTCTGGCAATAGAGTAGACCACATTTAAAACTAAATATTCTGTGGGACAAACACAGCACACCTTCCGGTGGAATGACGACTGCAGGCAGATGGATGTGGCAACCTAAAGAGAAGGTGCTATGGCGTTTTTAGAACAGGCATTATGTCCAACAGATGACTAGCAGGGGCTAATGATGATGATCTGTGCAGTAAAACTACAAGTTAATAAAATATGCTTACTAAGTTATATTGCATATTTTGACAAATATTTTATAGAAAAGAAATTGGAATACTGGCAGGCTGAGTTTTTTGTTACATATTCTCTCGGTGTTTTTAAAAATCGAAACCCATGCAATTTTTGTGGTCAAACATCTTGTTCTGGACATACCGAATACTTGTAGAGCCGGAAGTGGAGGCAGCTGGTCTGGACAAATTGCTGCGCAGCCTGGAGAGAAACAGCAGGTTGTTGGTTGGTGGGCTCCGCTGGGCTCCAGGGTAGGAGCTGCCGCCTATGGGCTGCGGGCCTAAAATAATATACAAGTGTTTAAATAAAATAAATAAAAAAGCCTTTATTCAGTGACCAAAGTATGATAATGCTAATAAAGTATTATTAAAAAGTAAGTATCTTATTGATCCTATCATCTATGAACTAACTGAATTCTTCAGCAACCAGTTTGTTGGTCAGGTTGTCCTTCGACATAAGCCTCCCCTAGCTTCTTCCAATAATCTTTGTCACAAGCTAGTCTTCTCCATCCTTTTGCAGGTCATCTTCCCATCTCTCGATTTGACATCCCTTTCTTCTTTTTCCATTCCTAGGATACCATTCCATCAGTGCCAATACAAGTGTTTAGTGAAATTCAAAGATCTACATAGATTCACAAATATTTTGTATAACAGCCAAACCCAGAACAAAATATTAGCAGATGTATAAAGCCTGGTTTTCACAGGCCCAGTATGACTTGACTTCTTTGATTTAGGAATATGTGTCTGGATTGTAAATTTTCTGCCAGTTCATAGAAATTTCATAGTCATGGAATGGAGGTGGAATTACAATAATCATAATTATGAGGGTAGTTGACCACCCAGTAGACAGCATCTTTTCATCTGCATTCTATACAGTTACAGTCACTTTCCCAACATCTTCTCACTATGAGACAGCTATCTGCAAGAGACAGTTGCTGTCTACACAGTAGCTGTAAGCTGCTGAGGGGACAATTCTGCATATCACTTGTTTTTTTATAGCTGCAACACCTATCCAAGACCAGCCATTTTAAAGAACCTAGATGACGAAATATCTGAAAACTGAAATGGCTTTTTAGTATTTAAACAATTTCAAGGCATCCACTTTCCTCCTGCATTGACTGGCTGCCAAAATAACCTAAGTTATGATAGCCATGCTTCCCAACGTTGGGAAGCATAACGCGTAACTACGCGTTTGGTCATTAAAAGCATAACAATTATGATTGCAAAGCACCTACCAGGTCTTGCGTTCGTGGTCGTGGTCTGTCGCGTGTCCGCAGATTGCTCTTCATCGTCTACAAACATCATAATTTTTTTAATGCAGCAAGAATTAATAAGATGTATTTAGAATAGGTACATAAATCGTCATAAATTGGTAGGTTGGTAAACTCGAAGTGAAACACATTATTGATAAAGAGAAAAAAACTACCCACAAGAATTAATATGAATAACAGAACCGGCTTTGACTTTTTCCTAGTTTTAAAGAAAACGGTAGGAAGGGTATTATGTAATACCTACTGCTCTCGAAGAGTGCAGGGTTTTGTGGCACTTTTCCGGGACGGGTTGGTTTTTTGTGTAGGTAGGCAGGCAGAGTCCACCTATCTAGAAATACTAGGCTACACCGAAATTCACCTACCTGAGCTCCATGGGTATTCTGGTATACCCAGATTCTTCAGGTAATCTTTTCGACTTCCCATGGCTTAGAAAATCGATAGGCAACTTACGCCACCATTGTTGTTTTACACAACTACGCAAAAGGATTTCTGATATCATACATAAACCAAGAGAGAATCGTTAAATGAAATGACCAACAAACAATCACAACACCAATACCTACAGTTACATTAGTTTGTAGGCAAATTCAATGCTTTGATTAAAAATTTGAGATGCAATTCAAAATTCAAACAATCTGCCAGCAAAATATTCAATCAAAACATAGGTATTATAGTCAGTCATTTATTTATGTACGTACTATACTACCTATAATAACGTATGATACGAACCAAAGAGATAGAGATAGAACCACCATAGATTAAATAAAAAGTACCTCTTTCTAGGACAACTACATTGACATTTTATGTTTTGATGATATCAGACTAAAATAATAAAAAAAACGTCAAAATAAGTGTAGCCAGCTTTATTAAGATTTGTCGACCAGTCTTGACATCCAAACTACCGCTGAAAACCAAGATTGGGGTCTACAAGACATTTGCTCGAGGCTCACATATGCAGCACCAGCATGGTACTCCCTGTGCTCTGCATCAAACCGGCAAACGGATAATAATTAAGCTACCAATGGAAATTACAAGTAATATGAACCAAATAAATATTACGTAAACGTATTCATAAAATATGACCCTAAGAAGAACTTTAATTAGGCTAAATTATAAAATGTCTTGAATCAAGACATTTTATAAACAAAATTAATAATAAGTAACAATCAAGACTCTTGATTGTTACTTATTATTAATTTTGTTTATTGTTGTTACTACTTAACTATTGCTAAATTTTATTTTAAATATGTATTTATTCTCATCCTTCCCGTGTCCTCCGATCGTTAGAAAATCTGGCTTTGAGTATGCCACTTCACAAAACCAGTTTCTACGACAAATCCTTCTTCATCCAGGCCATAAGGTTGTGGAATGCACTACCAGAATCCATCAGAAATACAGTGTCCTTACCAGTTTTTAAAGCTCGCGTTAAGGGATTCTACCTGTCAGAATCGTGAATACTGGTACTTATTATTTATTTATTAACTAAGTATTACTAAGTAGTATATTATACATATTTTATAAATATGTATATATATATATATATATATATATATTTAACATTTATTTATCTTTAAATACTCATATTATGTTCATATTTTTTCTAGCTCTATCCTTGGTACACCTCCTACCTTTCTTTAATTCACACAATTATTTCCATCCAAAGGTTGCCTGGAAGAGATCGCTTCTAAGCGATAGGGCCCATTGTACTTGTCACATGTAATATCTTTCATAATGTTCTGTATCTGGTTTACAATAAAGTATTTTTGTATTGTATTGTTGTATTGTATTTTCATTTTATTTACATTGGGCATTGTTTTAAGTTAGTTTTATAGAAATTTTAAAGAACGACCTTATGTTTAGTTCGTATACAAATTTCCGCCTGCTTCCTTTGTAACGATGTTTTTTCAGTTTATTTGAAATAAGTTCATAGTTGTTATGCATTGTTGGAGAGCTAAGAATACGGTTCTGTTTTTAAAATAATCTGCAAGCCAAGTTTAATAAAGGTTTTTTTTTTAATTTTTAAGGCATTTTAGAGGATAAAAATCTCAATGAATAATTAAATAATATCGTTTTTTATCCATTTTTAAATTTGGAGCGGTGATTTAAATAACCAGTGTTTATTCGTTTTTATAAATCAGACGAAAAAAATTGATTTAAATAGACAGTTTTTTTTAATCAATTTTTGATGTTGCTCTTTTGATTTATTTTGAAAAAAGCTAAAAATCACGATAACTTAAAAATGGTTCACTTTTGCATGATGCACATGGGGGTGAAAATTATCGCAAATAGTCACCCCTATCACCTCCTAACGGGAATACGTCGAATTACCAATAACCCTGTATAGGTACACTTCTGACACACACAAGTACTGACGTTTTAAAATGTTCAACTAAGATATAGATAAGTTTACATTAAATATTTTTTATTTTTATTTAGTAGGTACTAAGAAAATTGTTGATTGACACTATCCCTCTGCTGAGTCTGCTGTGACAGCAGCGTGTATTCTCAATGTATAATCAATACATTGAGAATACACGCTGCTGTCACACCTATTGCGTTACGTTTAAGAAGAAAGGGGAAAAGAATGACATGAAAAATTACCGTCCAATAGCTTTAGTATCAATATTTTCAAAGATATTTGAAAAACACATTTACAATAATCTCTATTCCTTCATTGAAAAACATAACATTCTTGCTAAAGAACAATACGGGTTCAGAAAAAATAAATCCATTAACTTAGCAATCTTTGATTTACTAAAGAAAGCTGTCGAATCCATGGACGAGAGAACGCCTATCTGTGCTGTCTATATGGACATGACAAAAGCCTTTGACTATGTAGATCACCAAATCCTTCTAAAAAAAACTTTTCCGCTACGGGGTTAGAGGAAACACGCTTAATCTATTAAAATCATACCTTAGCAACCGACAACAATTTACAGAGATAAATTCAATATGCCGAACTTCAAAAAGAGAAATAAAATTTCTGTCTGGCCCTAGATTGGTGGAATACGGTGTTCCACAGGGGAGTATCTTAGGACCACTACTTTTTCTCCCTTATATTTTTATATTTTTGTTATCGTCTTAAGCTTCCTTATAGTTCGTCTAATTACATAGATCTTTGCCGTACATTCCACCTTCTTCCGCTGAGTAAAAGGCGCGAAATTGGTGACTTTATATTTTTATTCAAAATCACTAACAACCATATTAACTGCCCTGAACTTCTTAGCAAGATATCACTAAACGTTCCCCAAAAAAGGGTCAGATTTAACGAAATCATTAATATTAAAAAAGTTAAAACCAATTATCGCCAGAACTCCTTTTTATATCGAGTTGGCGACCAATTTAATAATCTCTCTAAGAAAATAGATCTGGACCTCTTCTGTTCCAGCGTTCATTCCGTGAGACGGCGGTTGAGCTCTGACTTTTCTCACCATCCGACGTGGATGATGAGGATGACTCGAATTTGGCATGCGAGTAATGCAAATATAATGCAGATTGTCTATTATATATCGATATTTTTGTTGATTGTAATCTTGTAGGTTATCAGTTTTCTTTCTGTATCTATTCTTTGCTTGTTCACATTTTTATGTTTCTATTATTCTTCTTAGTCGTGAAAACCTCTTAATAGCCTTCTGTTTCTATTTTCTTATTTTTAATTTACTGTATGTGCTGCTGGTTTTCCTTGTAATAAATAAATAAATAAATAAATATTAACGACCTCCCATTATGTAATAAATATCCAATGACACTGTTCGCCGATGATAGTACTCTTCTAATTAAATGTACAAATTCTTTGACGTACGAAAGTGAAATAAATGAGGATCTTAGTAAAGTAATTGATTGGCTAGATATAAATAATTTAATTGTAAACATAAAGAAAACTAAAATAATGCATTTTTCACAACGCCTCCCAGAACCTTGTGTGCAAATAATGTACAAAGGCCAGGTTGTAGAGAGTACTGTACATACGAAATTTCTAGGACTAGAGATAGATAGAAACATAAACTGGAGCTTTCAAGCCGACAATATATGTAAAGCCCTCAGTAAATATGCGTACATGCTTTTTAAACTACGCAAAATTGCTGGTTTAGATGCTCTTAAAACGGTGTACCATAGTTATGTATCCTCGAAATTACGTTACGGTATTATATTTTGGGGCAATTGCAGAGACAGAGAAATTATATTTAGGGCACAAAAAAGGTGCATCAGAGTAATGAAAGGTTTAACAAGCATTGATAGCTGCAAATCCCACTTTGTGACTTTAAAAATATTAACCGTACCATGTCTTTTTATATTTGAAGTGGCTCTGTTTGTAAAATCAAATCAAGAGCTCTATCAAAAACCTGCTCATTCCCGTAGTAGGCGTGACTTGAGCCGCCTTTGCTTAAACGGGGGCCACACAGCTCTATATCGTAAAAACTTTTGTGGAATAGCTCCAAAAATATTTAATAAATTACCAGCTGCTCTACGAGAGTTAAGCCTTGTGATGTTTAAACAACAATTATTTAAGATACTGACATCAAAATGCTACTATCATATCAATGAATTTTTCACGGATCCTAACATAAAAGTTTTGTAAGCCCTAATTTTTTTACTTAACATCTGTATACCTTATTAAAATTTGCGTGTAATTTTGATGTGTGATGTGTATCTTTTTGTTATATCTAAGGACCAACGTTATTATAATACATACACATCGTTTTGACATTATTTTAATTAATTTTCCAATAATACATATTTGCAATTAATATTATATAATTTTTGCACGCCAAAGCTGTTTCAGCTGGTAAGTCATCGCATGGGACGTTTTAGAATAAGCATACTAACTTATAACCCGTTGACTGCAAATAAATGATTTTGTATTTGTATTTGTATTTTGTATTTGTATTTGTTACGTCTAGGATCAAAAGAAGACATCCTAACAAGCCAAAGACCTGCTAGCTAAACCTATTTGTACTCTGTATGTTTGTGTTTTATTGGGGTTGAAATAAATAAACTCTAGAATTTACATCCACACAATAAATAAGTAGGTATCAAAATGCTGTGTGTGTGGGCAACATTGTTTTTGACATGTAATGTCATGTCATTGAAAATTAAATAAATAGTCAAAAAAATCAATCCAGAGGGCGCTTTTTATAGCACGGCCACGTAAGTCAGGGTCGTATTTTCTTCCTAGATTTATTAGAATTACGCTGTTTAGCTTTTTGTGATATTATGTGAGAATGGTTTAGTGTTTTAGAAGTGCTAGTGACGCAAATTCTTTCTACCAACTTCAACAGACAACTTCCAAACTGCGGTAAGTTTCATTGGATCTGAGTCAATCGTCCATCGCCCTTCCGTCATTTTCGTAGTGAATTTGCATGTTTTAATAGAATCCTCTTTAATATCTAGGCTCCTATCACAATACAAACACAGAGCAGCGTACGACACGTGATGCTTTGACTGGTAGCAATAAGTTATATTATAAGATGTAAATGCGATGGAATGTTTCCAGATTGACGAGCCATGTCCAACTTACCACCAAATCCATACAATAACGTGCCTGGAGGTCCTCAAGTGAACGCAATTCCTACGGCACCCGTGTTTAACAACAGCCAGCAGTTTAGTCAAGTGCCATTGAGCCAACTGCCTCCAGGTTTTGCGGGGACAAAGCAAGATGCAAACTCAAACAGCCCAATCCATACTTCGACCTCTGTGCCACCGAATAATGCTCTATCTAACGTCAGTAACTACAATCAGAGTGGCAGCAATTCACCAGCATTCAATCAGCCAGGAATTATGCCTCCAGCTTACAAGGCCCTTCAAGGATCTCCTATGAAGCCACCTGGGTCCATTAACACAAGCGCTGTTCCGTCAAATATATCATCAAACTCCGGCAGCCCTAGCCCCTTCAATGCTAATGCATTACCAACACCTTACCCTCAGAATGCTCAGCCTCAGCGTCAGGTCAATGACAATGCTCCACCGCTCATCGCTTCTAGTCAGTTCAACCAATCACTGATGAATGGCCCATCCAATCCCCCAATGTCTAATTATCAGGGAGCAATGACCAATCAGCTTCCTGCTACATCTACCCCGTTTAGTTCTCCTCAAAACAGGCCTCCAAGTGGGGCTCTCCCAGGAGGTAACCTCCCTATGAACCAGACTTTTGGTCCTCCTCTATCAAAACCAACTGGTCCAATAACAAGCCAACCAAACATACCCTTTACAGGAACTTTAACAAGTCCACCAAGGGGCAGTCCATTAATGCAAGGACCTCCTATTAATGGTCCAACAGGCCCACCATTAGGCCCCCCTGGGCTTATGTCAACAAATGGGCCCTCTCTACTTCTGAGTTCTGGAACCTTAGGGCCTGCAAAGCCCCTTTCTAGTGGCCTACCACCTGCCTCTAAACCTGGACCTTATTTGAATGGACCGACAATGAGTGGGCACCCAATAAGTAATCAGCCAATGAGTATACCAGGACAGTCAGTTGGCCGGCCACCCCTGTCTGGACTGCAAGCAAGTGGACTTATGGCTGGTTCCACAATGACTGGACTCCCAGGTCATCCTATGACAGTCCCACAAACTCCTATGAGTGGACCACAAAGCCTTATGAGTAGACCCCCATCAGGGCCGCCTATGAGTAGCTCCCCTAGCTTGCCACCTATGAGTGGTCCTCCGACAATGCCACCTATAATTGCGCCATCTTTGAGTGGGCCTCCAACAGGGCCGCCATTTCGACCTCCTATCACTGGCACCCCAAGCTTGCCACATATGAGTGGTCTTGCAACAAGGCCACCTATGAGTGGGCCCCCAAGCATGCCACCTATGAGTGGGCCCCCAAGCATGCCACCTATGAGTGTTCCCCCAGCAGGGCAACCTATGAGTGGCCCTCAAATGAATAGGCCACCAGTACTTGGAGCTCAAGCCCAACCTTTCAATGGGCCACCTAGAAGTGGTCCAGTGGGGCCTCCTGGTCCTCAGAGCCTCCCAGCCCAGATTCCTCCGCATCCCCTACAACCTCAGCCTCCGATGGGTCCGCCTGGGCCGGGCCAGTTACCGACGCAGCCTGCCGGGCCGCCAAGAACCAACATGCAGAACAGATACCCTCAAATGCAACAACCACAGGCTGCATCAGCGGGATTTAACCCTCAAATGCCACCTCAACCGATGGGCCAGTATCCACAACAGTACACCACTCAGAACATGACTCAGCAAATGGGCAACATGAGCGTGACGCGACAAGGGTTCGACCAGCTCTGGGGACACCAGACCATAGACCTAATGCAATGCAAGAACATTTTACCGGAGTACCCTGAAGAGATGCCAGAGATTAAACTAGGCCCGGCCTTCCCTGATGCTGTGAACTGCAGTCCAGAGTAAGTTATTTGTTTTATTCTTAACCTGCTTTTTGGGGCAAGGATTTCTTATCATCTGATCAAAACTGCATAGACTGCGGAGGTGTATTTAGTTACCCTTTAAAAATACATTCGTGTGATATATTGATAATCCTACTAATATTATAAGAAAGTTTATATTTATGTATGTTTCTTACTCTTTCACGCAAAAACTACTGAATTAATCGGGCTGAAATTTTACATACACACTTGTTATTCCAGGCCAGGAATTAAACATTTATTATTAACATTTTTATCCCATAAATCAGTTCCCATGGGACAGAAATAACCTTAAAACGTACGTAGTACGCCATAAATGCAAATACACCCTCTGAATACACCCCAAAAATATAAAAAAAATATATATACCTACATTGATTTGATGCAGAGGTTAAATTAATTAAAATAACTTAGTTAATAGCATGCATACAAGTGCAAGATAAGTTGTGAACTTGAACCCAACATGACAGATAATTTTACTATTATTTTAAGATACTTTTTTACTCATTACAAAAACATTATAAATACAATTAAAGTAAAGATAACTTTAAATATTGTTTATCTCCAGTTATTTATTACATTAACGATGTGGCGCGGTGGGCGAAGGTCCGCTTTCGGTTGGTCGGCTTTTCGGAGGTTGCGTGTTCGATTCCCGCCTCGGAACAATTGTGTGTACGATCTGCAGATATTTGTTCCGGGTGTTCTGGTCGTTTTCTATGTATAATAAAAAATATCTATCTATGTAATGATTGTATTATGTATATCAGTTATCTAGCACCCATAACACCATGGGGCTAGATAATGCTGTGTGAATTGTCCAAAAAAAAAATACATTACGAAATATTCGCTTAAAATTCCTATCTACTACTACTAACAAGAAATAAATTCTGTTATTAATAAACTGTAAGATATTTATCTCGGAGAACAATCGTGTGTTTGATGAATACTATTTGCATGATTCTCGCATTTGACGACCTCTGTGGCACGGGAGGCGAAGGAGGTTGCGGGTTCGATTCCCGCCTCGGGACAATTGTGTATTCGATCTGCAGATTATTGTTCTGGGTGTTCTGGTCGTTATCTATGTATAATTAAAAATATAAATCTGTGTTATCTCTTGTATTAAGTATATTAGTCATCTGTTATTTATTACACAAGATCTGCTTAGCTTGGGGCTAGATGATGCTGTCTGGATTGTCCAGCAATCGGTTTATATTTATTTGTCTCATTGAATACAATATCTAGTAATGAAAGTCATTTGTACATTTAGCAATATAATTATAATTCTGTTAATGACCTTAAAATGTTGCTACAAATGGATCATGATGAGTTTCCTCCTACTGTTCATACATATAAAACGAACTTTGTCCTTTGCAATTACGCCTTGACCTTCTTGCTATAGGTACGGTATGAGGCTAAACAAATACATAATCTACTCGTACCTTAGGGCCGTAGCACATCTCCGCCGCGAAAACATAGCGGAAGTAGTTTCGCCATCGATTGACCCTTGTACGATAAGCGAAACAGAGGCGAAACTGCCTGTTATAATTATAACGCATAGATTTGACTGATTCTATTATTTTTAGGGTTCCGGACCCAAAGGGTAGAACGGGACCCATAAACTTAAGGGAGGCTCCTATACAACAGACATTGGTTTTTTGCCGTTTTTATAGATATGGTACGCGAGTCCGACTCCCACTTGGCTGGTTTTTTCATTCTTTGATTCATCCCGCGCGGTTCAGCTGATATTCTCAAACGCGAGCATATACATATATCTCCCGCGCTCGCTGTAGGCACTATCGCTACAATACCGCGTTTGTTTTGCATGTATCTGTGGCTGTCGACAATATACATTATATTCCACTATTCGAACGGCGACAAATGTAGTAATGTTGCGCAGCGGGTCTCACTTTGCGGCGGCGCGGGGCGGCTCGCTATGATTTCGCGGCGGAGATGGGCTACAGGCCTAAAACTGTATTTGATGACGTTAGTAGCCCTTACAGACAATATTATTAGTAGAGAATAGAGAGATATATTATCAATAATCCTGCGTTTGTTTTACTATAAGTTTTATCAGCCAGTACCGCTAGGTAGGGGCAGAAAATGGTCATTGCTTGGATGATGGCTGATACCAAATAAAACCTTCATCTTCCTATATGCAGTTACGAAATCTCATTATCTTAGGTACCTTAGTGGGAGGAAAATAATATCTGAATTGTAACCAAGATATTTCAATACCACCTTGCTAGATTGCTACTAAACCTGATACGAGTAGGATAGGCTCTTATCAGTGCCTGAGATAAGTCACGTCTGCCGTTGGCGTTGGTTGTAATAACCCTCGATTTATATAATTTATGATTGATATGTGATCTCAGAGATTTGATAATATTTTTAGTTATGATTTTAAGAGCTTAAAAGTGACTCATTGTTAAATTAGTTAAACAATGTTTAAGTTGTTAAGCTGACAATAAAGAACCATTAATCTCGTTTACCTATATACAAACCAACGACGACGAATTGACCCAAAGTTGCATCATAGAACCGTACTCAGGGGTCTACGTTTTTTAAGGTTGCGGTCACTCAGAGGTTTAGAGCAATAGCGCACTAGCGGCCTGGCCACAAAGGTACCAACGTGTCAAACACGCAGGATGCGAACGCGAAGCGGGAGCGTCAACAACGCAAAACTTTTTAACCAAAAAGTAGCGTCTCGGTCGCGTAGGCGCCATTGAATCGTCACTGCAGTTTGGCGTCTCGCATGTTTGACGCGCTGGTTTGACCGAAGCTTTACGAAAGTTAAATTTTTATCTACATACATTTTTATACGACATAATTATACAAAATCGTAGTATGGTAAAGTAAGAAAAGATGAGTTATACATATACGCATTTCAAACGAATACCTTTGCATTACGCATAAGAAAGTGTGACAATGTTAAGAGCAACATTAATATTTGGGCCATGGGCACTGCTTGTACGCTACATTCAATGGCGAGTCACTGCTCAATTTATTAAGGTGTCCGTTAGGAGGTATATAGTCCGCTATAAGATTCATTCTCGTTTGCACATAGGAGGTTATGCGGGCTGATAAATCTACTGATAATTATGAATAGGTTCCCACCCTCCTTGACTGTACAAGAGTTTTTGAAATGTTGCTTCATGTGATTGGACCGCCGCCATTGTGATTGGACCGCACAACAGGGAAATATACTAGGATTTGTTTACCATGATTTGTGTTTTTCAGATAACAATATATATAATTTTTACCATTATTTGTGTTTTGAGATAACCAATAATTTGGGCACAATTTCATGCGCCATGATCTAGAAATAACTGAAGATCTTGGCGCATTAAACTATGCCGAAATATTGTAAAGCACAAAACTCGAATCGTGGTAAATGTCCCGTTATAAATGACTTTCTTCATGCATCTATATTTTAGTATGAGATAAAGCCATTATGCACATTTTTGTGCTGTACTGTAGCAGTGTTGCCTTGATCTGCGACAACCTTTAACCCGCTCTTGCTCTGCCATTATAAATCATCATCACCAGTCTATGTTAGTCCACTGTTGGACATAGGCCTCCCCTAATGAGCGCCATAGCGCCTTGTCTTCACCTTGCCCTGTCCAGAATCTTCCTGCAGTCCATTATAAATACTTATAGAAAATACACTTAGTTTATCTGTCTGTGTTTTCAGAATCTTCAGATGCACAGTGAATCGTATTCCCGAGTCCAACAGTCTCCTGCAGAAGTCTCGCCTGCCGCTGGGTATCCTCATCCACCCTTTCAAGGACTTGAATGTAAGTTCCATTGTCTAAGTGATTGTGGGCTCAACTCGTAGAGAGTTAGGCGGCAAAGAAATACACTCCGAACTCTATGTAGAATGATCGTAAATAAACCATGCTTTACCTAAAAATTCACTTTGTTTACGCTTCTTTTTATACACACTTTACAATTCTTGTCGATTTGAGAACCATACTTTAAAAAAATATATTTTCAATTATATCAGAAACTCGACGTTTTGTTTAAATCTCTACTGCACTTTGTGACTACTTGGAGGCAGAAATCAGAAATTCATCATCAGCCCATTACACGTTCAGAGTGTGACACGTGAACATTCAGCCTTCAGATATTAAATATTTTTTATTTCCATTATAAATAAGACATGACACTTGGATACCTCAAACGTGTTCAATAAATCGTGTCAAAAAACCATTAGGTACATTTTATGCCTTTTTTATCACAAGCAAATAACTTTTTACGGAATATATTCCATTTTCAATAACATTATTCGCAAAAACCTACAGATATCATGAATTCATGTAAAAAAGTGCTAGAATTTTAATTGCCATAATGAATTTATAAACCTATTTAAAAAAAAAAAAAAACAAAACGTTTAAAAATATACTTATTCAAAAAAATATACATGGTGCCATAAAACCTGTGTCATAACCCGAAAGGATGATTCTGGACAATGATGGGATAAACTTTTGTTCACTTTAAAAATTTGAATAGCATATTTGCACACCCAAGTCACAATAAAATAACTTAGAACCTATACATTGAAATAAGAACATTAATGCCTAGAACCTACTAATAAATAATCCTAGAACAAATACTACTGATTATACAAAAAAAATTCTTGCGTCAGGAATTGAACCCGCAATCTTCTGCGTCTCTAGCGTACATTCATCAACTGCGCAAAAGAGAACAAACCGAAAAAAATTACAAGGTTTGAAGGAAATAACACTAAATACTACATAATCACTCTCGACTTGATGAAAAAACTACGGGCTGTGTACTGGTTACATAATATCAAATATGATATGCAAAGATAAAGTAGACTTTTTGTCTCAATTAATTATAATAATTTTATAGCCTGATATACAAGGTTTTATCTTTTTTTCTTTTCAGTTTTCACTGATATAAATATATAATATTTTTTTGTACTTGACCTAGACCTCTATAACTTTTTTAAACTGACCTCAAACATCGAGGGGCTTCTCGATATGTCGGATTTTTTACGTTTTGTGAGAGATACCAACTCTTAGCCACGTTCGATTATTTTATGTTACAAAATTGGTAGGGCCCTAGAGGTTCTCATTTAAAAATGAACTGATACTGGGAACTAGCTTGAAATGGGTTGGATGATGCAGTGTGGAATATTGTTATGTTGCATTACAATTACAAAAGCATTACTGACGTTTCACTATCTATCTAATGAACATTGTGAGAGACAAAATAAATGATTTGTTTGTGTGTGACGGTCATTTATCGACAATGCACTGAATCGGCTGCGCAAATAACATTGTCGTATGTTTACAGTACAGTACATTGAACGGTTATTGTACTACGTTTGATGTTTACAAAAATCTGTTCTAATAATTTAAAGAACAGGAATAATAATCTCTCTTCACTTTGTCTCTCTCTCCCAATAAGGTTTGCTGGAACAGAACTCGTATTAGGGTTAAGTTTGCCTTTGTATAAATTTTCTAGAATAAGTTTTGTGTTATGGTTTTCGTGCAAGAAGTATAAAATAAATAAATAATTGGCGAACCTAACAGGGTTGGTTGTCTAACTAGGCAGATAACTAGGCATCTCACGGCATCCCCGTGATAAAAAACTCGAATGACATAAAATCTACATTTGTTTGGTTCCATGAATGTGATAACACTAAAAACAATAAGTTGAAAGTTCGAAATCTACGTGCACTTCTTCGATCCAGCAATACCTGGGACCGGCTGGTCTTTTCCATCATACGGTTTCTTGTCTGTTCAATCTTTTGACGTTTTCGAGCCAAGCGTATACGCGAGCTCTTTAATTCTTCTATGATTTTCATTCAGCAAGTCTATATTGGTAAACTACGGTAAACTACGTAGAGTCTTCTCTTCATCCATACCGCAATGCTTGAAAACGAAAGTTTTCAACCAGTGCGTCCTATCCGTTATGACCTACGGAGCTGAGACGTGGACACTTACGATGGGGCTGGAGCACCAGTTCAAAGTCGCTCAGCGAGCTATGGAAAGAGCTATGCTCGGAGTTTCTCTGAAGGATAGGATTCGCAACGAATACATCCGACAGAGAACCAAAGTTATCGACATAGCTCTGAGAATTAGCAAGCAGAAGTGGCAGTGGACCGGCCATATCTCGCCGGTCGCTGGGGCAAACGTATTCTTGAGTGGAGACCACGACTCGGTAAACGTAGTGTAGGACGCCCTCCGACCAGGTGGGATGACGACCTGCGAATGACTGAGGTAGATGCTGGATGCGTCAAGCTGAAGACAGGGCGCTATGGCGCTCATTGGGGGAGGCCTATGTCCAGCAGTGGACTAATATAGGCTGATGATGATGATGATAAGTCTATATCAAATTTATTTTAAATTTTTCAGCACCTCCCCGTTATCCAGTGCAACACAATAGTGCGATGCCGTTCGTGCCGGACCTACATCAACCCCTTCGTGTATTTCGTAGACGCGAAGCGATGGAAGTGCAATCTCTGCTTTAGGGTCAACGATTGTAAGTGTTTTGTCGTACTATGATTATTATTGTCTGTCCATAATACCTCCATTGTTAAAGGTTAAGCTAGAAAAGTAACTTATTCTCGTCTTTCCAGTGCCCGAAGAGTTTTTATTCGACCCCGTCAGCAAATCCTACGGCGACCCCTCACGAAGACCAGAGATAAAGTCCGCGACCATAGAGTTCATAGCGCCAGGAGAGTATATGCTGCGTCCCCCACAACCCGCCGTCTACCTGTTCCTACTGGACGTGTCGCAGATAGCGAGGGACTCCGGGTATCTGCAGGTACCAGAGACAGTAGACTTGACCATAGAGCATAAAGAACCATAGCATAGAGGGAGAGCTTGAAGTTTCGGCGCAGTTTTATCTGTGTTCGCTTTTACAGACACTTGGGTCACAGTAACCAGGGAGATGTAAATCATAGCCGAATCTTTAGACGGAAACTCCCAAAATTCTCTCGAATTATAGGCTACATAAGTATAGCATTTGCAAAGCTGTGTAACAAAACAGTGTGATATTGCATATCTAATCTTATTCTCTTCATCTCAAAGTGCTCTTTCTATTAACCACTCTAGTGTAGCTTAGAAATTGTAAACTCAACCTTATTACCTCAACCTCAAAGTACAAATTCCCTCCGCAGGTGGTATGCGACACACTACGCGCCTGCCTAGACGAGCTTCCCGGCGATGCGCGAACACAGATCGGCTTCATCTGTTTCGACTCCCACGTGCATTACTATCTCATGAGCGAAGGACTGCAGAGGCCTAAGGAAATGACTGTGCTTGATATTGACGGTGAGTTTTACCCCCGAATACTTACGCATCTCAAATTTAAGACCGTCTCATTTGGCGATTTACTGAAATATTTTCATTAAAAACTGTCAAAAAATTGGTGCTTAAGATGTGCTTAAATCTGAGATGCGTTTAAGTTGGGCGTTAATGTAGCGCCATCTAGTTTGGGATTGGGAAACAAACTATTACTTTTTTACTAACCACACAACAAAAGGCTTTGTCGCATATTATTACTTATATCTTGTTTTTTTTATTTAACAAGAAAATATTTGAATTTTTATGACAGGCAGAAACGTTCAATGTAATGAATAAAACAATAAGTGGGGTATTTAAAGGCTGCAGCATTACTTATTTGAGGGTAGCGATTTTGTTTTATACTATGTAGTGATGTATGCTAGTTTTAAGAGATAGGGATATACATATGATTATGGACCGTAGAATAAGTTAAATAAGATCTGTTTTTTTTGTGTGGTCTGAATCTCCTACTACTTATGTTTTAACACTTTGACTGCGGTTTTTTTTCGACGACTGCGGTCTTTTTTTTTTACCTAAAAAATTCGTGCTGCCGCTCTACACAGCGGTTGTGTTGCGCCGCACATGCGTTTCGTTCGAAAAATATTACAGCTCTGCTGAGTCACAAAGATCTGTATTTTCTCAGCCGCTGCGCTAGTGTGGATTTACGCATATTAGTCACTTGTAGAAAACTCATACCGTGCGTTTTCAGCACTCAAAGTGTTAATGAAATGTCTTTTATACCACAGACATATTCCTGCCATCCCCCGAATCCCTGCTAGTGAATCTGGGCGAGAGGAACGAGCTCGTCAAGGAACTGTTAACAGTCCTGCCTCAGAGGTACTCCGGGCCCGGCGTGCCCACCTCGGCGTTAGGCGCCGCGCTACAGGCCGCTTACAAACTTATGGTGAGATTTTACTAATAACTAGGCTACGTGGAAATTTCTGCGCAATTTTCTTAATTATTTTTGATGTAAGAACCGCAAGGAAGCCTTTCTTGCGGAGCTTATGCTCATATGTCTGGATTGATAACCTCCTTGTTACCTGACTGCGCAAGAAGAGAGTAAGAATGTAATGACGTTAAAAAAAGATGTATGAAATTGGTAAAGCTGTTCTCAAGTTATAGCGTGACCAGGAGAAATAGGGGTTCGTTTGTATAATATATGTATATAGAATAAAGTACGAACAAAATTATAGAAGATTGCTTCAAAGGCCAACTAATCATCATCATCAACCCATATAAGGCACAATGTACACAATGATGCAATAAATAAATATGAATAAGGCCTACCCCGATGAGCGCCATAGCTCCCTGTCTTCAGCTCTACGCATCGAGTATGACAGTCATCCCACCTAGTCGGACGGCATCTTACATTGCGTGTACCGCGTCGCGGGCTCCACTCAATAACAAGTTTACCCTAGCGGTGGTCGGTCCTTCGCAAGATATGGCCGGCTCATTGCCATTTCAGTTTACAATTTTTGTGATGCTATGTCGAAAATGCAAGGAGTGCCGTGGAGTTGTAGCTTTATTTTATTTATTTGCAGTTTTATGATTCAGTTTTCATGTTTTATAATATCCATCCATCCTGTGAAACCCTTTGATGTACAGATGGATTATTGAATTTCATTCGCTAATGAACTTTACCAATTTGTTTCTCTCCATTTCATGTCGTATTCAGATGTTGCAGGCGGTAAGTATAGCTTCAGATACTTTGTTCCCTTAACTTATAGTTTAGTTTTATTGAATTTGGACTTATCCTGATTTTAAATATTGTTGTAGGCGCCGACGGGAGGCCGCATCACCGTGTTCCAGACCTGTTTGCCGAATGTCGGACCAGGATCTTTACTGCCAAGGTAAATCATGATCACCAAATACATTTAGTACTGCTGAATTCAGGCCTCTTTTAGGGTTTATCCACATCTGACGGTAAACGCGTCGAGCGTATCTTCGGTCTCGTCTATTCGGTCAATTCAGACCTGACACACTACGCACACTAATAAATTATTACATTTTGTTTCGTGTAATTTGCAAAAAATATACATAATTTAGTTGAAATAAAGCGAAAAATGTTTTTTTTAGGCTATTATCTGATAGAATGACCATAATTTGAAGCATATTTTCAATGTTGTCAAATAGCCTATTCCTGCCTCGAGACAAATGTTTATTTAAACTATTTGCAGATATTTGTTCCTGGTGTTCTCGTCATTTTCTATGTATAATAAAAATAATCTATCTATGTTAAGTATTGCATTATGTATATCAGTCATCTAGTTCCCATAAAACAAGCTCTGCTTAGCTTGGGGATAGATGATGCTGTGTGAATTGTCCAGCTTTTTTATTTATGTATTTTTTTGACAGAGAAGACCCGAACGCCCGCTCCAGTAAAGACGTCGCACATCTAAACCCGGCCACAGACTTCTACAAGCGGATCGCTCTCGACTGCAGCGGCGCGCAGATTTGCGTCGACCTTTTCCTACTTAACTCGCAGTACACGGACCTTGCAACACTTAGTAAGTTAATCATCATCAGCCTAAGTTAATCCACAACCAAAACTGAACATAGGCCTCCCCTAATGAGCGTCATTTTTTTATGGTCGATAGGCCTTCGTTTGACAATAAAGATATTTCTAAATGGACACTAATTATATTCGTGTGGAAACGTTTCTTATTCAGAATTGTGTTTGTCCGCAGGTGGTATGAGTAAATTCAGCGGCGGCACAGTGTACCACATTCCCCTGTACAAGACGAGTAGGTCCTGGCAAGCGGAGCAACTCAACAAGATGTTCACGAGATACCTCACGAGGAAGATCGGCTTCGAGGCTGTGATGCGGGTGCGGGCTACTAGGTAAGATGGTTCCTCATATGTATGAGGATGCATGGGAGATTTTCCCTTTTAGAATAGAATAGAAAAAAGATTTATTTAGTACATATGTACACTAAAACAAGGAAAGTACAACTTAAACAACAAACAGAAATTAAAACACATAATAAAACGAAATTAAAAACAGTCTGGAATTAAATAAGCCTTTCCCTAGTGGGCGGCTAATGGAATTGGAAAGGATTGAAGGTACCTTTTTACCTAACCAAAATAAAATTGTGCAAAAGTCCACAAAAGTGGAATGCAGAGTAAATTTTTACTAGACAGCTGTCCACCGCAAACTTAAAAAGGAAATACCGCGCGCGGCATGTACCTATTCTGTTCAACTGCCAAAAACGCTGCTGCTTACCAAAAATCTCCCAATAATCCTAATAACTGAACTCGTTCATAATCCCCAGGGGTATTTCAATCCACACGTTCCACGGCAACTTCTTCGTGCGCTCGACGGACCTGCTGTCGCTGCCCAACGTGTCGCCCGACGCCGGCTTCGGCATGCAGCTGTCCATCGACGAGTCCCTCAAGGATCTCCAGCATGTCTGCTTCCAGGCGGCGCTGCTCTACACCAGCAGTAAAGGTTAGACACGAGAACATGTACATGTACATAAAGTCTTGTTGATGGCGCCATGCATACAAACGTCGAATTAATCGATAGATGTCGATTTTTACATCGAAAAAACAGGCGTGTCAATAAGCTTCCATGGTGAACCATACAATACTGGACACTGTGCCTTCGCACGGCGAATTAACCGTAGATTTAAACGGCGGAAAGAAACGGGTGTGAACAAAGTCTTTTCATATATACTATGTATGGCTGTCGACACTAGACAAACCTTATCTGGTTTAAAGTGTCGTAGAAATAAGATTAGAATAAGTTTTTATTAATAAAGAAATACAATACAATACAATACAATACAATACAATACAAAGAAAATACTTTGTTTGTGAAAATACTCAAAACACCCAGAACAAATATTTTGCAGATCGTACAATCATCTGTCCTAAGGCGGAAATTGAATCCGCATACTCCTGAGTCGCGCTACATCGTTTCGTCATTATGATATCTTATGAAAGAAAAATGGACGAGATGGTTTGTACCTTGGACTGCACAATGAATGAATGTCAATTGATTGTGACGTCCAAGGTACAAACTCCATTCCCCTTTCATGAGATATTAATGAATGTCCATTGATTTAAGTCCAAGGTACAAGCTCCATTCCCCATTAATTAGATATGAATTAATATCCATTGATTGAAGTCCAAGGTAAAAACTCCATTCCCCTTTCGTGAGATAACCCTATTGTAATTATAGAAATTTAAAAATGAGTTCTTAAAACTATGTATAATGACGCAGAAAAGCAATGAAATGTGACTTTTGGTCGGTAACAATAAAGGTCATTTTCTTTCAATTGCAGGTGAACGCCGGATACGAGTGCACACGATGTCCCTGCCCATCGCCACGACGCTGCCCGATGTGCTTCACTCCGCCGACACGCAATGTATTATAGGATTACTTAGTAAAATGGGTGAGTCTATCACATCAATGGACTTATTTAAAACTTTATTGCACTACAAAGGGTACAGAGGGTGGGCTTAGCGCCGCATTTTCTAAGGCATTTTCTACCTGGCCGACCAGCATAATACATGTTTATACAGAGAGTCGACGTGCTGTACTTAGAGAAAAGGAAATATTACACAGTTAAGAAAATAGAAAATATGGATGAGGATATACAACTGATAGGGGAGAGTGGATTAAAAATGCATGATGGGTGATCGTTCCTACCTGTTTACTAACACAGGTAGGAACGATCTACGATTTTCTAGTAGTAGTAGCTTGCTACTGGGCTATGGAATGCTCTCCCTCTGGACATAAGACGTTTCAAATCCCAGTATCTTCAAAAAATCCATCTTAAAGTTGCCTGAAAGATTTCACTCTCAGCGATTATACTTCCTTTATTCTATAGTTTATTTCTGTATTGGTTTCTGTTTTGTGTGGTATAATAAAGTTTTTTCTATCTATCTACGTATAATTATCTATCCGACGGCGTTGAGGCAGACCACCTGCCCGATGGTCAGACGACATTGTGGGGGCTTTAGGGAAGCAGTGGATCTGACTGGCACAAGAGCGCCAGGGGTGGCGATATAAGGAAGAGGCCTATACTCAGCAGTGGGTGTCACCGACTGATTAGATAGATAGATATTCTATCTATCTTAGACAAAAGAGGTCCTAATTATAGTTTGTTTATTTCAGCGGTGGACCGAGCGCAGAGCGCGTCCCTCGGCGAGGCGCGCGAGGCGCTAATGCACGTGGCGGTGGAGGCGCTGAGCGCGCACCGCCTCTCGCAGAACCTGCCCGCCGGCGCCTCCACGACTGCACTGCACGCGCCGCACTCTCTGAAGCTGCTGCCGCTGTTCCTACTGGCTCTGTTGAAACGGGTAAGTCATCATCATTATGCATCACTTAGTTGAAAGACTCCCACTGGACATACATATGCCTCTCCAAAGATCGTCAGAATCTCCTGTCTTCGGCCTGCATTTGTTTGCATCTTTTGTCAGTTCTAACAGCATTTCTCAGTGAATGAATGAATTAATAATAAATTTATTGCACTTACACATAACAAAATAAAATCAACATTTAAAACGTGAACAGTACAATAGGCGGCCTTATCGCTGACAGCGATATCTCCCTCGGAAAAAGATATACGTCTACTAAGTGTTAGTAGACCAAAAACAGTAACGGAAAAGTATCAAAATATACAAACTAGGTACGTACATTACAATACAAAACCAATAGAAACATTAATTCGTATTACAGAAAGCCTTCCGCACCGGCACATCGACCCGCCTCGACGACCGCGTAGCAGACATGGGCGCGATGAAAAGTCAGCCGCTGCAAGCGCTGATGCGAGCGCTGTATCCGCCGCTGTACCCGCTGCACGACATCACGCAGCACTGCGTCAGCGCTGACAACGAGGAGATGGTACCGGACCCGCCTAGGTTACATCTGTCTGCTGAGAGGTGAATATAACTAGATTAATATCTTGTAGAGAAAATTCGTGGTATTAGGGGCACGGCACGCAGTGGAGCGGCGTTCGGGTAAACCGACCACGCCGCAGATATGCATTTAGCTGCACTTGCAGTTGAATGCGTATTTGCTCGCGATTTACCTTAATTTACTCAGTTCGCTAATTGTTCAACCATCTGATACAATTTTTACCATAAGTTGGCGGCAGTATTTCAATTACTGTGAATATAGTCCGTACCATACCATTATCCGTTACTTTCGTTGACCACTAACCTTATACCCTACCAAACCATTCTTAAAGGGCTCTTTGGGGATTAACCAGCACCTTCTACCACAACTCCCAACCATAACCTTTTTCAAGCAGCCTTGTGTTAAAGAATATATAATAATACTTACGTATAGAATGGACACTTTTCGCCCTCCATTTGTTCGAGCTTCCTAACCCCGCCGCGTCCTAGCGAGTTTCGGTTGCGAGGGATGCTTGGCGCTCGCTTGGCGCGCAGATCGCCTGGATAATGATTCTGATAGACGACGACGCCTATGGTGATTTATTTCAGATTTATTTATGGTGTTTGATCATAGATATAAATGAAAATTAAATTGTTTATTTTTGAAATCACATAACAAAACTAACTGAACCATTAAAAAAAACATGATCTTAACATGCTTGCCAACAATTGTATTTCCCGTTCTAAAATCTTTAAATTGTCTTTATTTACAGAGTAAACTCCACCGGCGCATATCTCCTCGACGACGGCGAGACGATGATAATCTACGTGGGCCGGAACGTCAGCCCCGCATTCCTGTCCGAGACCTTCGGCGTCGCGGCCTTTAGTCAGATCCCGGACGAGGCCCGGAGCCTGCCCAAAGTGGACTCCGACACCAGCGCGCTCATACACGCCTTCATCGATAGGCTCAATGAGGAGCGCCCGTATGCTTCAGACATTCTTGTATTAAGGTCAGTAAATCCGGAACTGTCTATGTTCTATTTATACCTAAATATAAGCTCTTTGAATCCGAAATAAAATAAAAATAAAAAATTCCAAACAAAGTCAGGAATCGTCTGCCCAATGTGGATTCCGATATCAACGCATATGACAATGCTATGCAAGAGCTTTATCGCTCTGGCGAGTGATTTCAAAGCGATGCGCAGCGCCCCATCTGACACGAAAAGAGGGCCCATTTGTGGCCAGTTGCGCAAACCAGTCCAGAAACAGGTAAGAGCACGCCGCGATTAGTGCCATCGACACCAGTGATCAAAATCGCTACGTCGTCGTCGTCGTCGTCGTCGTCGCGGCGTCATTGAATAGCTGGCAAATTGCCAGTGTGATAAGACTGTTAGGATGAGTGATCTAATGATAGAGCCAGAAGATGGCCAAGGGATCTCTGTAATAAAAAAACGCAATCCCATCGAATTTGGCCTTGTTTGATTCGTCTACACAGTAACTTTAGTCCCAGATCATGATTAAAGCTTTGTTTAAACTTCAACTAATTCTTTTTTACAGGGATAACTCACCGTCAAAACTACTGTTCACGGAAAGATTAGTCGACGACAGAGTGGAATCAGCATTCTCCTACTACGAATTCCTACAGCACGTCAAAAACCAAGTCAAATGAGTGACGCAAACCTCGTGACGCGAACTTTAATGACGCGGGAAACATTGACGCAAACTGGTGTGGTGTATAAATAGTGGTGTAAAAGTGACGCAATGTAAAAAAGTGATGTGAATAGTGAATGAAAGTATGAAGGATGGTGACACAATACTGCCCTATGTTAGGTAAGTCTTGGGGTGCGATCTTTTTTACTGCTGATGTAATATAAAAGGATATTTATTCATCAGTTGACTTGTTTATTTCTACAATTAAATAGCTTCTCAATCCCTCCTATTACAAATTGCACATTGACTTTGGATGAGCTGAAGGCAATGCGTCCTAGACCTTTCTTAGCTTGTATCTTCAACCAGGCCAGAAACCATTGTGTAAATGTGTAAAAACATTACTTAGAAATTATAAGATGCGTCATATTTTTTCAGCAGTGAAAAAAGAGTATACCAAATTTATTCTAAAATTATTTAATTGATTGTACAGAAATATCTAGAATTGCATCATGTTGCATATTAATTACTCAATCAAATCTAGCATTAAATGCTCCAAACAATGCCTTTTCAAAGTAAATTAGACTGTCTTGTTTGAACATAAGCTTCAAAATGTATTATTGATTATTAAGCTCAGGATTGCTATGCGTGGCATGTTGTTCTGTCTCCCAAACGACAAGGCAGGCCTTGTATGTTCAGCAGTGGACTTATATGGGCTGATGATGATTATGTCTCTTAGATTTACCTACAGTCCAAGGTTCTCAGTGGGAATGTATAAAGTCCACAAGATTAATAATAAATTAGTTGTAAAATCAGAAATTTCACATTTATCAATATCGTTTTGTCTGTGAGTTTATAGGTTTCTATTCATGTAAAGGTAAAACATGTGTTTAAACTATATTTCTGAAAATTATCTAACATGGAAAGCCATCTTGCCGCATGCTCTTTATTCAAAATACTATGGCTTATAGTTTAATTTGTAATGGTTGTCCTACAGACACATAATAAGAAATATCATTTCATATAATACTGTGTAACAAATGAGGCAGAATGTCTCGCTAGTTCTGAGTTCAGAACTGTAGCAAAAAACTAGTGGCAACATAGGGCAAGTTAAAACAAATCACATGTTATGAAGGTATCATTTATTATCGCCCATGCTATGTGTTATTTTTTTTATAATTTGTGTTAATGCTAGTAACTGACCCCAAGTATAAAATACTCGTACATGAATTTGTATGCAGATGAATAAAGCCTAAAGCTTATGCTAAAAACTGCTTAATTAAGACTTGAATGAAAATAGTTCTGGAACAATCTGTAGGGCAAGAACTATTGAATGTGGCTCAGAGAGAGGTGCAAAGAATATGTTCCATGAAGAAAACTTCTTGATGGAACATATGAATGACTTTTTGACGGGCAGAATTGACCCAATGATATCAGCAGCATTCCTCATCATCATCATTATCCTGAGCCATCCTGGGCTGATCATATACAGGTATTGGCGCCTGATGATCGGTACAATATTGTCAACGGAGGATGTTAAAAAGTATAGAAGAAATGGAAATAAAATAAAATATCCAAGTTATAGATAAATATGTTGAGAGTCAGGTAATTCCTCCCAAAGATGTCTGCTACACTCATCTTAAAAATCTTCAAAGGCTCGTAGTAGAAAACAATTTATTTTCCAACATTTAAATCACAAAACAACATTGCGAATGATTACTTTTAAAAACAACTTGAAAGAATAGTCTTTCCTATGAATGTATTTGTCTTGCGTGAATGAATGTTTGTATGGAAGTGTGAATGACATTTGTACAAACACTATCTTTATTATTTTATCGTATTTCTCTAGGTAATATAATTATCATTTCCAATTGACGCAATAAGAGTTATTGTTCTGGTCACGCCATTTTTTGTGGACAGTTTAATTAAAGCTTTTGTTCTACTGCTCTATTTGAAAAAAACTTAATAGACATTTAAAAGTTTCTGATTAAGTCTCCGAGGTGATTTTATCATTTTGCGATGGACATAGAATATAGCGCGACCATTCGTTGTTAGGTGTAATGTACTATTACTTTGTAATTTTTGTATAGCATGTATTTATTTGGGCACTTCTATTCGAATGTAAAATATAAATTATTTATAAAATTCTAGGTAGAATTTTTTATACTGAAATGAGTTCGGTTCATCTGATTATAACGTAAAACCGATTTTGTAGTACGAACTTGGTTATGGCACTTTTTGGTCATGAACTCATGAGAAAGGAGTAAATCGGTTACGTAAGCAATCGCTCCTTCCAAGACATGAAAAGAGATTGTATAAGTAACTGAGAGACCGACTAAAAGAGATAGAGAGAGAGAGAGCCAAGATGTGCCATGATTAACGCTGAATTACATATTAGTTTCAAGTTGCTATTTAAAAGCATACTTAACTGTAAATTGGAATTTAAATGAAATATTTTAAGCGTTGTGTTGAGGCTTTAAATGGACATCGAACCGGAATGCCAGTTGTTATTGGATTGTTGAACAATATAATGAAATCACCCGAAAGTCTGTGTTTTAATGTTTCAAAGTTTATAGTGTTATTACTACAATATTTTGTATACTATGTTCTTTAGTATCCTGGATTGACTACATATAATTCCATTTAATATAGTATTTTTTTATAAAAATTGCAAAATCTTATGCATTTAATGATAAGCTTAAATAGATTGCAATTAAGGGCCTACATTACCTCAGCAGAAAATCAAATTTCGCCTCAGCTTGTTACGCCGCCGCGCCGCGGCGCACGGGCGGCGCCACGGGGCGGACGGCCGGTGGCAACGTACCTACTCGCCGCGCTATTACTTCGCGCGCAAAATTATATTGGGTTGGGTTCACGCTAGTTCAAAACAATCTTATTGAAGTTAGGTAGGTGCA
Organism: Eupithecia abbreviata; assembly: GCA_943735965.1. Classification (NCBI taxonomy): domain Eukaryota; kingdom Metazoa; phylum Arthropoda; class Insecta; order Lepidoptera; family Geometridae; genus Eupithecia; species Eupithecia abbreviata. The sequence goes on along the minus strand of OX030979.1, from coordinate 1,080,976 downwards.
ATATTATTGTCTAAAAGGTAGGTAATTAATTATATATACGGTACCTACTAAGAAATGAAATTATCAAATACGTAGGTAATGCTTTTTAGTAACTTTATACCTTAGTATGTACCTATACCTACCTAATATTATGATAGTTGGATATTGGTAGGTACCTACCTACCTACTTACAATTACAAAACATTATTTTATTTTATTGTTTTTCAATGTAGTTGCCAACATACCTACTACTGCTACTAGACCACCGCGCCCGAGACGTTATTTTCTACCCAAACACTAGACATGTGCGAGTCGCTATAGCGCTGAAGGGTTCCGAACATTCTTTTCTGTAGTAAGATAGTGTTCTGCGAAATGTAAATTATACTTATGCCTACTACCAACCTAAAAATAGGTACGTAGTACTATTATTTATTCTTTGGTACTAGTAAATAGGATTTTTTATTATAACACCTTGTTTACAGATATAAAATAAACGAAGATTGGTACTACTACCTATATAAGGTAAAACTAACACAACAAAACCTATATAAGCAATGAAATAGAATACAAGTTTATGTCTAAGTATATTGAGTGAGGGTTCCGCATATTAGTTTTTTAAGTAAAATTGAATTTTGCCAAAAAAACATTGTGTGGAAATAGGATGTGTATGACAAGTAGTGTGCAGGTAAATATTGTAATAAATTAAAATATAGTCTAGATTATATTTGCACATACATAATATGTTTAACTTTATTAACAATATATATTACTTTATATTAAATTTATTTCAATTCACTTATATCTCGTATTTTCATATTGCGAACATGCCAGGGATCGCATAACTCGAACAAAATATATGTTAAAAAAATTTTGGTTCCATTAGTTGTTCCCAAAATTCGTCATCCCTTTCGATGATCTCAACTTTCATCTAACATCTACAAATGAAATGATATTTTATCACACTAATCTATATCTATTGTGTATATTATATATATAAAAGAAAGTCGTGTTAGTTACACTATTTATAACTCAAGAACGGCTTAACCGATTTGGCTGAAAATTGGTGGAGAGGTAGCTTAGAACCAGCAGATGGATATAGGATACTTTTTATCCCGCAGGGTAGGTTAGCGTAGGGTACTCTGGAGAGGTGTGTGTTTGTCTGAAAAAGGAAAAATAAAACACAATCTTATTATAATCTAGATACCAAATCATATTTCAGTAGATATGTAAGTATTTACTTACAATTCTACGTTCTGTAATTGATAAAGATTTGTCTTATCCGAATTTATGCCATTTGTCAAATCATTCGACGTTACTTCCATCCTGTATCAGTTACACATGCCAAGAAAGTAGGTAGGTAAGGTACCTAACATGTAAATATATGTATGTGCCCACTCTAGTAATATGAATGAATCGTAATGAAGAATTAATAAGGACTCTCGTTCAAGCTATCAACCGTAAAAAGTCCATTATTACCCAATTTATAAATTTGAACCATGTGATATAATTTCACTTTCATGAACTAAAAGTAGAAAAGCTTGTGTTCGTTAGGTACGAATAGTTCTAGGTTAAATTATTGCAAAACCCTAAAATTTACAAACTCGTGAAAACGTTAGGAAAGAATATACACTAGGTATATTTATATTTCAGTAGATATGTAAGTATTTACTTACAATTCTATGTTCTGTAATTGATAAAGATTTGTCTTGTCCGGATTTATGCCATTTGTCGAATCATACGACGTTACTTCCATCCTGTAACAGTCATACATGTCAAGAAAATAGGTACCTAACATGTAAATATAATATGCTCACTCTAGTAATATGAATGAATTATAATGAATAATTAATAAGGACTCTCGTTCAAGGTATAAACCGTATAAGTCTATTATTACCCATTTATATTTTGAACCATGTGATATATCTTCACTTTCATGAACTAAAAGTAGAAAAGCTTGTGTTCGTAAGGTTGGAACCATGACTAAATTAATTATTGCAGAACCCTAAAATTTACAAACTCGTAAAAATGTTAGGAAAGTTATAATACATTATAGGTGTAGACAGTAGGTACTATAGTTAGTAACTATAGTAGGTACCTAACCTACTACTTACAATTCAATGTTTTGTAATTGGTAAAAAAAAATCTCGTACGGATCTTTTCTGATATCCAAAATGTCCAGATCATTCGATGTTACTTCCATCATGTATCAGTAACGATTCATATATTATGGAGATACAGGACATTAGGTGGGTATACCTAGGTGTAAATATTTTATAGTATTGATAGTCAAACGGAACCCTAATATATATTTCTACCTAGATAATGATGTGTTGTGAAAATACTACTTCTATCACATGGAGATACAAATTGAGGTGGGTATACCTTGTATTTACACCTAGGTAGGACCTAGGTATAGGTATTTACCTATAAGTATAAAAAATACGATTTTCACATACTTAGCGCCATCCAGTCCCATAAACAAGTAAGGTCTACTACCTTACTGGTAGGTAGGTGTTTGGTACACACGGATTTACCGGGACATTATTTTCTTTATCATTGTCGCCATCATCGCTTACAATAGGAGCTGTACTTTCTAATCGACGTTTTCTAAAATAAAATAAAAAATAATTAGTTTGGCTGCGACATTTACTTAGGTACTCACAAATCACAATCCACATCCTCACCTCACCTCACCTCAACGTGTAGGGTAGGTAGGTACTTACTTTATAACGTCGTTCATGTGTTTTCCATCTTTTTTATGATTCCGTCGTCGCTTTCTACACTTATTATAAAGATTTCCCATATTTACAAATATACAAAGTCTGATGACACGAAGCGCGGAGCAGCGACACAGGCTCCCCGTCCGAAGGCCGAAGCTAGACTGAATTATGGCCCGGACGGAAGATAGCGCGTGAATATTTAGGTATTATTTTTTTACGGTAAAAATAATAGTAATTTTGAAAATCTAAAACACACATCGTCTGCTTTATACTCTAATTGTTTACTGTATAAAGTATCAAGGCTTATTTTAACGTATCTATTGAATAGCGACGGTTTAAAGTACAGTTTAGAGTGAACTTTGGATTTTTTTTCTATCGAGAAAATTTCATGTAATCGTGTTTTCGAAACACTGGTGGTCTAGCATCAATCCTGAACTATAACATATTAAAATCTCAAAGTAAATGCTTCAGAATTGTGGAAGATATGATCGTTGAAAATAACCGATTTCAGATAGTATCAACTCTTAAGTCATCAAATCGTTTCGCTCATTATTTCCGCCCATTGATGGAAGACACGATACTGTTTATTTCAGCAGAGCGTTTCGGCCACCGAACATTTTTCACAAGAACTTTTTTTAAAAATTATTATTGTTTCTTTTACCATTTTAGAGAAATTCTGATCGACTATTACCTACTATTTTTAAGGTAAGATTGCATATTTCCGGAGGTTTACACTATCAAGTTTTTGCTACATTATTTGAGCAAGTGCTGTTAAACATAGAACAGAGGGATGTTGCAGAGGTGGCTTTTAAGTGATCAAGAATACTAACGTCTGCAATTTTTTGCCCGACCGTTTAGAAAGGAAGGAATAAAAGACAGGATAAAGAACTAGTGTAATTATTTTATTAATAACTAAAACTATTACTAAATCATAAACAAATAATATTTCTATAGCAAATAATAACTAAAACATTTATTAAATTAAAATTATTATTGTAATCATTGAATAAAAATAATTAAAAAATAAAATGAATCATGTGAATGTATGTACTATAAAAATTGTTCGTATGTGTAGAAGGGCTTGTCTGTTAGCTACAAAAGTTTCCGGTATAAAAAGTTTTTGATGGAAAATATAAAACCCTCACTTACTCGAAGTGACTTGCAGAAAACTCAAGCAATTCCAAAACTACATAGCATAGCTTGCCGCACACGGTGTAATGCAAAGTGCTTGTTGTGCGTGTTCTCAAAATATGACTGTTTGATTGCCTGTGTAGACCTCGCTTCATATATTTTCAAAGACAAACATAATCATCATAATTTTAAATCCCTGATAGCTTCTATTCTTAGCTCGTGGAAATTGTCTCGTTTAAGGTAAATAAAGAGCAGAGCAATGTTATGAATTATGTTCTGACAAAAATTTTCCGCTTCATAATACATATGAGCGATGTTACTGATTTTTTTTTTTTAAATTGTACATATTTAAATTGCCACTAGCGGACTGAACTCTAGCCTTGTATAAGTTCCAATATAATAATTATTTTAAAGTACACTTGTTCATATTTCTCTGTTCTTAAATCTGCTGGAAAATATCTGATTCAGTTTTTGATTTCTTGTTGAAGCCATCCTGTCAGAGTTTCCTGAGTTCTATATTGGATATGATACACAATTCAGACTTGAAAATCACGAGCCGGGCTCATGAATAGGTAAATGATCAATCTTTAACAACCACGTTAAAGCTAGAAGAAGTAATTTTGTCAATTATCCCACACATGTTATATGCCGAAGTCTGTTTAAAATAGTGCTTTCACATTGGAAGTTACTTTTTGTTGGGCAACTAATTTGCTATATGTATAACTGATGATTTTTGTTTGCATCGCAAGGTCAGCGGTCTAATGTTTTTAAGCTAACAAAAATGTACTGCGGTGTATATGTATGTATGTAGCCGCCGAATGTTAGAATCGCAAGGCGGTTTACAAACGGGCGGCGTTCAAAGAATATGGCGAAAGGTCTCTTAGCCATCTCTTCGAATTAAATTAATTAGGTGTTCCCAACAATAACCCTTTCTTCAAACGGGCTAATTCTACGATTCGGCGGAGACGGCAAACACCGGCTTCAAAATGAAGGGACCTTTATTTTACCTATTTTTTGATATTAGAAATTCTGCAGCACTCCGCACACTTATCATCGTTGTTGCCTATCGGTTGCAGTTTCAGCGGAGTGGGCCAGGTGTCCTGGGGGCCGTACTTGCTCCGGGTCAACAGTTGCTTTTCAATGAAGGTCCAGAAGTAGAGGTAGGTTCTCGCTCGTCGGAACTTGGTAGATGATTCTAAGACTGCGTCGATGGCTCGCTGGCAGACCGGGTCGAGGATGTACGACGTGTTGTAGCGGAGGTTCTTCAGGTTGCAGCGGAATATCTGAACATACAAATATATGTTGATGACCTCTGTAGCGCAGTAGGCAGTCTGCGACGCAGGATATTGCGGGTTCGATTCCCGCCTTGGGACAAATGTTTGTACGTTCTGCAGATATTTGTTCCGGGTGGTCTGGTCGTTTTCTATGTATAGTAAAAATAGCTATCTATGCAATGGATTGTATTAAGTATATCAGTTATCTAGTACCCATATAACACAAGCTATGTCTTAGCTGGGGGCTAGATGATGCTGTGAAGATTATTTCAGCATTAATTTTATTTATATGTATTGAGTTGCGACATCAGACATACCAATAGTACCTTACCTATTTAAAACAATGTGTTCTATTTTTGAATTGCTTATATCATACTTCTAATTATAGCAGGTTTGGTAGAGCTATTGATGTCTTTATAGCCGGATTTGGACCTTGGCGCAAATTGGCGGCCAGTCTCAACGGAAACTAGCCATGTCATGTAGACTGCAGAGATGAGAGGCAGTGGGTTGCATTGTAGGGTTCAAAATGCCGGTTTTTTCAATATATTAATGTTTCGCATATATGCATAAGGATAAAAGACATTTTTAGATACGTTCCATAAAATAAAAAGTACAGTAACATTTACCTCGTGCCCGCACATCTCTAGTATACAATAATTTAAGAAATCCACTGGTATTAGTTCGAGGCGATAGCCTAGCTTCCGAAGACGATCTGAAATACAGAAACACTATTTATTGGTACCTAAATCAATTTACATGTCAAATTTTCATATAAATTAAGTATTGTCAATCAGTAAGCATAATTTAAATTTAAAAACATAAATGAAAACAAATAAATAAATTGAAAACTTGATATTAAAAATTCAATCATCATCATCAGTTGGACTTAGGCGTCCCCCAATGAGCGCCCTGTCTTCAGCTTGACGCATCCAGCATCTACCTGCAGTCTTTCGCAGGTCGTCATCCCACCTGCTCGGAGGGCCTCCTACGTTTACTGTAGTAGATATACCTTTTTTTTAAAAATTACTGTTCGTTCTAATAGTTCGTTCACCGAATAGAAATTCTTCTGAATAAAGTTATAACTAATTTAGCTGTTTTTTTTGCAAAACCATTATTTTTAGTAAAAGTTTTCGTTTGAGCTCGAGCTTTCCTTGAAGGCGTTTCCTTACCGACAAGCCCCCTCAGTTTGAGCGGCTTATGATCGCAAGTGTTGAAGGACTCGCATGGCCCGTAGTAGATGGTCACTGAACTCATAGACATCTTCAACAGCAATAGTTATATTCCACGGTAATTTAAAAAGTCTGTGATTTTTGCTATTTAAATTTTACCAATTCAAACTTTACTTAAACAAACAAAAGAGGGAAACGCTAAACAGAACCGTGGACCATTAATTCTAGCTACATACAAAATTCCACCCTCTCGCCATCCTGTATATGACTTTTAGCAAATATTATATAATAACAATAGTAAAACTGTGCAGATGAAATTACTAGACGGACGTTTTACAACTGAAAGATGTTCGTTTGCAGTAGCTGTCAATAATTTGTTCGTCCATGCAGGTTAATGCATTAAGGTTGGTTACTCTAAAGGTTGTATTAGCTACGCCAATAATTTAGCTCTATGGCTTCTCTAGCAACATACTACTCAAGAGATCCATCTGTACTGTACGCGTCTCCGTCCAATAGGCGTGTGGATGCAAAGAGATTATAAAGTTGTGTTGAGTGGATGGTTGATTGAACTGGTAACCTATTTGAAATAAATAAATATAAATTGACAATCCCAAAACATTGTCTAGCCTCAAGCTAAGCAGTACTTGTGTTATCGGTACCAGATAACTGATATAAGTAAGTAATACAATACATTACTATACATATTTTTTTGCTATGCATAGAAAACGACCACATCATCTACCTATAGATCGTACACGCATTTGGCGGGAATCGAAACCGCGTCCTACGTTGCAGGCGGACCTTCGCCCGCCGCGCCACAGAGGTCGTCTTGCCAAAAATGTGCCTTGGTATGTGTGCAATCTATGCACTGAACACGCTTGGTGCCTCTACAACCTGTCACCAGCCAAGAATATAGAAATATGCTACGTGATCGGCATCAGGATAGTGCAAGTGCATCCGACTTCCTCATGTGCCCTACTCATTTCTAACACATGCCTGTCGCAGTCATCCTGCAGGCCCAATGTCCCGTACGTGGTGCATCGCCATAATTCATATAAGTAACTAGCTGCGCCTCGCGGCTTCGCCCGTGTGGAAATCTATGTGTCAAATTATTTATAAACCTTCCTCTTGAATCACTATCTACCTATTAATACCGCATAAAAATCCGTTGCGTAGTTTTAAAGATCTAAGCATACAAAGGGACAGACAGACCGCCTGAAACGGCTTTGTTTTATACTACCTATGATGTGATCTACGTAGATTCTGATGATGATGATTGTAACCTCTACCATCAGCATCATCATCAGTATCTACTTAGAGCCTTGACAAATCCACTGCTGAACGTAGACCTCCCCTGATAAGCGCTATTCACTATAATAAGAGAGCCAATAAGGCTCTTATTATAGTGGATTAATTGAGTAACATATACATAAATCATTTTGTTTTTATATTTAGTTTTGCATGCCATACTCAATATATTTTTTTGCATACCGATATAAATTGGTCAAACATAAATTATTGACCATCCTTGCTTTACACGTGTTTTTGCAAATAAATTATCTTAATCTTTACCCACTATTAAGTGATACTTAATAAAGTGATAGCTTAGCTATCTCTCAAGATGCATGGCGCTCCAACAGGGCTCCTAATACCTAGCATAAGTGACATTTTTAAGACCTCTTTAACTTTGTTTTATTATTATTAATAATTAATCCACTGCAGGCAAAGGCCTAGGCGGAGATGGCGGGATGAGCTCGACCTATACAATAACTTTGTATTAGGATTGCAAAATTATACTACTTGAATAATTGATATTCCTTAGTCGCCTTTTACGACACGCTCGGGTAGAGTTGGGGTAGTGCAGTTTCTAAGCCGCCGGCAAGCATTAACATAATTGATGTAATCATCTATGGATATAGTATTCTTCAGGTACAATATAATTCATAAATGAGGTTTATTCCCGATTTCCTCCCTGAAATCCCCCCTGAGAAGGAAAACTGGAATTCAACAATTTTGACACCTGCCTGAGTTGCTGCCGGCACATTGCAGGTACCTATCCTACGTGTTCTACAAGGCCAACAGGTGGGTATTAAGATCTAATGTATGTATTTTATTGTACGTTTTTTATAAGTAAGTAGGTAACTCTAACATTGAACGATCAAACCATCATTAGGTAGGTAGAGCCACAATGACGACCGATGTGGCGCGGTGGGCGAAGGTCCGCCTGCGACGTAAGAGGTTGCGGGTTCGATTCCCGCCTCGGAACAATTGTGTGTACGATCTGCAGATATTTGTTCCGGGTGTTCTGGTCGTTTTCTATGTATAGTAAAAAATATCTATCTATGTAATATATTGTATTATGTATATCAGTTATCTAGTACCCATAAAACAAGCTCTGCTTACCATGGGGCTAGATAATGCTGTGTGAATTGTCCAGCATTATTTATTATTTATTTAATGGTAGAGTTGTTTATTATGATGATATGCTACGGACAATGTATTTATATTTACCTACCTATACACTAGCCAAACTCCATGTGGATTGTTTGTAATTAATGGGCAATTGCCCGTACTTAACCTAAAGTTTACTCTATTGCCGCGTTTTTTTTACGCGATTTGCATTTCTTGTCGATTTGAGATCCATCAACATTGCTTACAATTATATCTGAAAGTCGACGCCAAGCAAGTGAGTTTTCGTTATTTGTATCGTGGTTTGTTTACAATTCTACATCGAGTTTGGCTAGTGTATAGTAGGATAAATGTCTCGCACCTACTTACATAAGATACAATAGATAGGTATCTAAACATAAAAAGTAGGTATGTAGGTATAGGTACCTATTCTGCTTTACCACTAATGATATGATATCTGGGTGATACCCAGATATCATATCTTTATTGGTTGTAAGATTGACTGAAAGGTTAGATGCAATGACAAATAGGAAGGTATCCAAGTAACATATATCTACCTAGAGAGTACAGTCAGCGTCAAATTGATATGAGCGTCTAGAGTAGGTAGTCAAAATGATCTGAAAAACATGGAATCAATTTGATATACGCAGTTAGAATCATCATATTGTTGTGTGTACCTCAAGGTGTTCAAAATATCTTACTACTCATTGTTTCATATTTATGTGAACAGTCAGGGTGTTCAAAATCATCTTAGCAATTATGAGTTTGCATACTACCTTTGAGAGCTTGATTTGCTTAGATTATTTTGAACACCTTGCCTGCTCATATAAATATGAAACAATGAGTAGTAAGATATTTTGTGCTTACAACAATATGATGATTCAAACTGCGTATATCAAAATGCTTTTATGTTTTTCAGATCATTTTGACTACTCTAGACGCTCATATCAATTTGACGCTGACTGTACCTATCTACTTATGTATTAGGGTACAATAGCATTGTTATTCCTATCATTTATTTATAGTCATATGTCGCGGGTATCTACGGTCGGTACCATCACCAATACATGCTATCCTATCACACTTACATATATTAGTAGGTACAATTTGCAGATATTTGTTTCAGGGCTTCTGGAAACATCCAGTGTAGGAATCTTAAAATATATTTTGTAATTAACATAACCTACGTAAAGATCTGGATACATAACATAATATGCTACGTACTTTTTATTCACAGAAGCTAGTGGGGGGGATACTCAATACTCAATACTCATGATATATCAACGCACAAAGAATAATTATACAAAAAAATATAGAACTTGTACTTAATGCATAAATTTGTATTCGGTGTGAATTTTTTAAATGCATAGGGAATTAAAAGATCCACACCGAATACTAAATGAAAAAATCTATCACAGCAATAGAGTTGGAATATCAAAGCAAGTCGTTTTTTAATAATTGGTTAGACGCCACCCGATTATTTCCTAGGCCAATATGCTTTTTCAAAGTAAAGTAAAAGTAAAAAGTAAAAGTATATTTTATTGCATGAAATACATGTGTAGTGTATACAGGTGTTGAGGCATAAATGTGATTCAATGTATTTCTACCGTTAAGTGTGCAATCAAGTCAGATTTACAATTTGTGTATAATGAATTTAAATTAAATTGTATAGATATAATTAAAATTAAAAAAAAAGTGTAGATAGGAATAAAACAGATAATAAGAATTGATTTTAAAACAAAAGTCAGACTTAAAAATAACGAATGTCATGGAGTGGTTAAATCTTTGTCAGTAATAAATTCATTAATGGTATAGTAACATTTGCTAGAAAGTATAGTTTTAAGTTTTCTTTGGAACTCCAATCTCGGCAATAGTCTTATGCACTTTTTTTCAATTTTAATATAAGTATGTATATTACAATGATGTTGATAAACAGTCCGATACAACCGTTAGGTTCAAGGTCCAACACTTTACTTGCTCGCTAAAACCGCTTCCGCGAGTGTTTCCTCTCAGTTCGCTAACTCGCTCCCCGGCGACATGTTGTTCGTGCTAGTTCTTATCGCTCTCGTAGCGCTTTATTTATACAGCACTAGGAGACACAACTACTGGGCGAAACGAAATGTTAAACACAGACCTCCAATACCCCTTTTCGGGAACCATTTCCGCACTGTTTCGGGACAAAGGAGCATCACACAAGTTGCTACAGAGCTCTACAACCAGTTCCCTAAAGAGAAAGTGGTCGGCTACTACAGGGGAACCACTCCGGAGTTGGTCATCCGCGATCTCGAGATAGCCAGAAGTATTCTGACGGTGGACTTTGCGTGCTTCTACCCGCGAGGGCTGGGGAGAGATCCGAAGAAGGAGCCGCTCCACGGGCACCTGTTCTTCGCAGATGGGGACCTGTGGAAGCTGCTACGGCAGCGCCTCACACCGGCCTTCACCACTGCCAAGCTACGGGGCATGTTCCCGCTTATAGTGAACTGTGCGAAGAAGTTGCAAGTGGTGGGCGCAGATGTGGTGAGCCGCGGCGGAGACTGTGACGTGCGCGAGCTCATGGCGCGCTTCACCACCGAGTTCATCGGCGCCTGCGGCTTCGGCATCGAAGTCGACTCCATCAACAACGAGAACTCGCTCTTTAGAGCACTTGGCAGGAAAATGTTTACACCCACTTGGAGGTCTATATTCCTTATCGGCATGCACGAGATATTGCCTGAACTGAGAAATCTCATGCCTCCGGTGAGCAACGAGCTCAACGATGACATGTCTGTGATTGTTAAAAACATTTGCGAACAGAGGAACTACCAACCGTCGGGGCGCAATGACTTTGTGGATCTGCTTCTAGAGCTGCAGAACAAGGGGGTGATCAAAGGAGACTCCATCGAGAAGAGGAACGCAGACGGCTCCGCTCCGGAAGTCGAGATGGAGATGGACTTTAAAGTGATAGTTGCTCAAATTTTCGTGTTCTTTGCGGCTGGTTTCGAGACCTCATCTTCAGCCACCAGTTTCACTCTCCTGCAGCTGGCGTACCACCAGGAGGAGCAGCAGAGAATACAGCAAGAGATAGACGAGGTGTTGGCGAATTATAACAACGAGTTGTGTTACGAGTCTATCGCTAAAATGACCTTGCTTAGTAATGCTTTCAAGGAGTCTATGAGAATGTTCCCATCGCTAGGAAACCTGCACAGAGTCTGCATGAAGAAGTACACGATCCCCGGAACGGATGTAACGCTGGATCCTGGCGTGAAGATCATCATCCCTATCCAGGCTATACAGAATGATGAGCAGTACTTTGAGAATCCGACAGAGTTCCGGCCAGATAGGTTCGCTGAGGCAGACATCAAAAGTAACCAGTTTACTTATTTGCCGTTCGGCATTGGTCCTAGAGCATGTATTGGTAAGTTTTCATAAATTTCTTTATATAATTATCATGTTAGGTATATGGTCTGGTCAGTACCCCCTTCATAATCTAAAAATAACACTAATGCTATCGCGTTCTAGAGCTGTATTTATTCTTATCATAATACCCAAAGGTCCGAAGAATTACGCCCTTTTAGTGGACATACACTTGCAAATTACAGGGCATTAAAAAAACTGTCTAATGTGGGATGGGTTTTTTAGAGTAATTCCACAGCAGAACACTAGATAAACCATCCTTCGAGTATGTAGAGGCCAATGATGATGATGATACCTATAGCTATAATTGATGTTATAGGTACAGATTAAGCCTTGTTACCTATAATACTAATAATCGAGTCTGATAGACCAGGCTAATCTTTATTTATTGTTTCTAGTATCTCACACGACATAAACATACCAAGATAATAACTTCTTAAACTGTAAAGTATATATCAATGTCAATGTAATCAATGTACAAATGTGTTTACATTGATTACATTGACATCACAGAGAATATATTCTTATAATATATTTAATTTAAGCAAAATTGATCTACTCGCTTGATTTAAGTATTAAGTAGAGTTAATTCTCTTATTATTTATTTCAAAATTAAACGAGTGAAATTCAATGCTTTGAGAAGATAAGCATTTTAGTATTTATATATATACATAGATTCTGGAGTGAGCTAAGCTTGCTCCAGAATCTATAGGTACATTACAAGGGTACTGTATATACAAAATTCAGTAAAGGTCAGTCAGTTATAAGTTTGGTTCAATGGTAGAGTCACATTACCTTATCTTTAGCGCTCTATGGCGCTCATTGGGGGAGGCCTATGTCCAGCAGTGGACTGCTATAGGCTGATGATGATGATGATGATGATGACCTTATCTTTGGTAAAGTTAGGCCATCTTAGGCCACATGTTCACTTATTAAGTATATGGTGGACAAACGCTTGACCGTCGCCAATCTTATGTTTGTCATTTAAAACGGGATATTTACCATGATTTAATTTCTGAGTTATCCTATATTTCGGCACAGTTTGTGATCATGGCGCATAACAATGTGCCGAAATATTGGATAACTCGAAAATAAAATCATAAATTATCCCGTTTTGAATGACTTTAGTGTTAATAACCAGAAATATATACTTTCAAAAGTTTTAATCTTATGATTGTTTTTTTTTTCAGGGGCTCGTCTCGGCGAGATGCAGTCTCTAGCTGGGCTGGCTGCCTTGCTACAGAAGTTCAGCGTTGAACCTTCGGCGTCTACGCTTCGGCAACCTATCGTCAACTCGGCGTCTAACGTCGTGCAAGGGGTGAAGGGAGGCATCCCTATGAAACTTAGGCTTAGGAAAAATTTATGAGTTAGGTAAATCAGAATGTTTGGTTTCATAAATGACCTACTGCATCCTCTCATGTCTTAAATGTGAACGCATAGTATTAAAATATTTATCAAACATGTAATTGTTTTTTGTAAACCTGTCAATAAAAGTAAGAATAATCATCACTACTAAGAACTTACTATAAGTTACTACTAAGTAAGTACTAGTACATAAGTGCTTTTATAATAATACTAACTTACCTACCTCTATAACTAGGTAAGTACATTACCTACCTAGATATTATATCGTCCCTGTATTGCAATTACCGTCGTGTGCCAATTGGTGTAATTAATATGCACTTCCCGTTAAAATAACATTTGAACATAGTTTGGGATTCAAGATTCAAGTCCAAAGGTTTTTTAACAGGTTGTGTCATAAAGTCATTTAAAACGGGATATTTACCACGATTTCGCATCGCAGTGCCTTCAGTTATTCCGTGATCATGGTGCATGAAACTGTGCCGAAATATTGGATAACTCAAAAATCAAATCATGGTAAATATCCCGTTTTAAATGACTTTAGTATTAATAACCATGATAGTTTCAAAAGTTTTAAGGTTGTATCATTTTACCAGTTTGTGCAATTATTTACCTACCGTGATATTATGCTTATTCATTGTAGGTTATCTAATTGTCGTATATTAACTGTCGTAATTGTCGGTTATCTAATTACATTACCTAATTGTCGTAAAAGATGTTGTGTTTGCTTGTGCTAAGAACATGGTCTCCCGGACTCTGCACCTACAAATAGATAGGTACCTCAACGAGATTAGATCATTTGATTTGATTAGATCACTTTATGATAATATAATATAACTATTGACGAGTAGGTTAGATACCTATATCTCACGTTTAAATGGACTTTGAGCACCTCGCACTTGGACGCGAAAGGCATAGGACAGAACTGGCTCGCGAAAATATATTTTACCTATTTGGATTTTAGTAAAATTTTTGTTAAAATCAGATTTCTGCCTGAACTTCGCCATTGCATCCAAAATCTGAAAGGTCTGCGACTCTGTCTTTTTTTAAACAAGGTCGATAGTTGGCCTTTAATGCCCCTATAACAATCAGACTCTTAGATTTATAAAAAACCAAATGTGAAAATTATAGTAAAATTTATTTTCAATATCTAATATTTACATTAACTTTCTATGGTCATTATAAATATTTCACATATTATTTTTCTGCAACCTATCTTCAAAACAAATAGCTTTCATAAGAACAAACCGTGAAAATTTAATTTGACTAGTACGAAAGCATCATGTTGATTGAAAAATGTAGGTAGGTACATAAAATAGTATAAGTGCCAAAAATACCTGATTGGTTAACCAAAAACTACTGGTTCTTGTCAAGGAAAGGATAGCTAAATAAAAGAAAATGTCTTGCTCTTACACCGCTCTGATTGGCTGATAAAGTGCTTTTTTTAAATTTGGAATTTGAATATTGGAATGAAGACTGCGTTATCTTGCACCGCTGTGATTGGCTGAATATGTAGGTAGTATAGTATTTTTACATTTTAATTTTTCGAATAGCGCCTGTAATTGTAGCAAGTAATTGGAGGTAGGATACACAAGGAACTTATCAGACCAATAATAATTGTAAGAAGATAAATTATGTGATTGACTTTAAAGCAAGTAAAATGAAGCTACGACGTCGTCGCTCTGAGAGTGAGTTTAAGCGGCAATCCGTGAGCGAAGGCCTGCACGATGTTCTTGGAGTGGTCCACCTCGGGCCAGCGCTGGGAGCGTGCAGACGGCACAACGTCGAACTGGCTGAGGAGGCTGGCTAGTGCCGCTAGCACCTGCATCTCACCTACGAGAGAACCTGAAAGGAAAAGTCTTTTACAATGCGTTACTCATTTATACCCATCTATTCAAGATTGTGATCACCTCTGTGGCGCGGTGGTCGAAGGTCCGCCTGCGACGCTAGAGGTTGCGGGTTCGATTCCCGCCTCAAGACAATTGTGTTAACTGCAGATATTTGTTCTGGGTGTTCTGGTCTTTATATATGTACATATCATAAAAAATTACTACGCAATGCATGTTTTGTATTAAGTATGTATATCAGTCATTTAGTTAGTACCCACAACACAAGCTCTGCTAAGCTAGTGGCATTATTTTATTAATTTATTATACATTATTATATTGTATAATTTTTCTGTATAACTTATAATAAGCCACGATGTCAAGGGTGGTGCTTGAAAGCAGCATAGAAAGATGAAATGAGAATAGGAACATTCCCAATGGGCATGTAGACGATGTTCCGGACGAATTATTTCTAAAAGAGCTCTCAACTAGGTACACAATAAATAATGAATTGGGCCACCTAAGTTTAAGTGAACCATAGCGCACACAACAAGCACATCTCTGATGAAGTTAATGTTATCTGGTTTTTCTCACCTAAACACATCCTAGGTCCGCCGCCAAACGGCAAATAAGAAAACTTGTGCCGTTTCTTCATTTCATCGGGCGAGAATCTATCAGGAAGGAATTCTTTAGGATCTTTAAAATGTTTATCGTCAGAATAGATGCCTTGTGTCGGAATCAATATTTTCACTCCAGAATCGATTGTTAGGTTCAATTCTGGGATTGTGCATGTCTTTGTGCATATTCGAGGGATCACACCGACAGGGTCTTGCATCCTCATTCCTTCCAAGAACGCCATCTTTAAGACTGACATTTCGAAAAGAGCTTCAAAGCTTAACTTCCCGTTATGTTTTGCCAGTACCTCGTCGATATTTTTTTGTATTCTGCGCTGTGTCGTTGGATTATAAGCAATTTCATGAAGCGTGTAGCTCATGGCCGCCGCGGTTGTATCAAAGCCAGTTACAAAGAAAATGAAGACTTGTGCTATCAGGCACGGGGTGTCCATTTCCTTCTCGACTATCATTGATGTCCCGTCTGGGTTTTTTTTGAAAGACTCTCCCTTCATTTTCCCCTGAGCCTGTATCTTTAGCAGAATGTCTATAAAGTCATCTCGCCCGCTAGGCTTATAATTCCTCTCCTGTAAAACGTTTTGCACTAGCTTCGACATTCCTTCTTCCAATCTTCGGTTGTGTACGTGTAATACCCGTCTGAGAGAAGGGAAAATATCGCAGATTATTTGCAATACTTGTGTTTGAAGCGGAGGATTGACTCCAAGCTGTATTATTTCCCTAAACCGAGAATGCTTATTGTTGATGGTGTCTATATCTACGCCAAAACCGGCTGATGCGATGAATTCCATGGCGAAACGTTCAAATAGATCACGTGCATCGAATTCTTCTCCTGTAGCTGCTATTCCGTCAGCTACAGATTTAAGTTTTTGTGTGCATTTCAGCAGTGAAGGGAACATAGCTTTAATTTTCGTGATAGTGAATGCTTCAGCGATTTTTTTTCGGAGTAATTTCCAGTCGTCACCTCGGGCGTGTAGTAAGTTTTGGTAGATTATTTCCACATCGTTCGTAATAAGTCCTCTATCGTGGAAATGCGGGAAGTCCAGGCTAAGGATCCGCTTCACAATGTCCAGGTCTCTGACGATTAGGACCGGGTTGGTTTGCTTGTAGAAGCCGACTACCTTCTCGTGCGGATACTTGTGGTACATTTCTGAAGCCAGCTCGGCTGTAGTTCTGAATCTGAACAGCTGTCGGATGTTGTTACCGAATAGCGGGTAGGGTTGATCGTGCTTCACGCCCCGTTTAGACCAGTAGCTGAACTTTTTTGTGAAATAATAATATACAGAAATAAATATTAAAATCAATACTAATAGATACATCGTGACTGTATTGCGTATGTTGGTATTTTTAACTGACAAGTGGCTCGGTGATGATTTTAAAGCAGGTACGAGTGTTTGTTATTTTAATTATCTACTTTCATAAAAAGAAGTGTATCAAATTCTATTTATTAGATATTGTGCGATTTGATGCACTTTATAAGAATCTAAAGGTTTTATCGTTCCACTGATGATGTTTCTAGCCTGTACAAAGCAAGTACGTCATTTGTTGATTTATTCAGCAATGTACCTATAGGTATGTGGTCTGCGGTCGGAACTTTCACTAAATTCATTGGAAATTTTAACAGTTGTTATTAGTAGCGTTATGGACAAGTCCTAGGTTAGCGTAGCAGTAAGGAAGATTTAAATAATTTAGGCACATATTTAATTATTAGCTTAGCTATACAGGTAACTTGGAATAATAACCATAGAAAGAAAGAAAGAAAGAAAGAAAATAAAAGTAAGTATTATCTTTTTCTGTCTTTTTGTTGTTTTGATAAAGTGTATATAAATTTATTTACGCAGTTATCACTACATAGTATAAAACAAAGTCGCTTCCCGCTGTCTGCCTGTCCCTATGTGTGCTTAGATCTTTCTTTAAAACTACGCAACGAATTTTGATGCAGTTATTTTAATAGATAGAGTTATACAAGAGTAAGATTTATAAACCATTTGACACATAAATTTTAGCTAGTTTACAATAAATCCCCTCTTGTTTGGAGGAGGCAACAGCAGTGGACTTGGGTGGACATATAGGATATAGGGAACCTCGATGTAAGAAATGATATGTTACGGGTAGGTAAACTGCTTGACAAAAAAATCATAGATCGCATCAAAACAAACACTTCAGATCCAAAATGCCCGATATAAACAAAGTATCACCACAAGCAACAAGAATAGCCGCCGGATCACGTGGAATGCCGGATGTTGCAGCCACACGGAATAACTCATAGTTGGAGTTCCAATTAGACGACCTCTGTGGCGCGGTGGCCGACAGTCTGCTTGCGACGCAGGAGGTTGCAGGTTCGATTCCCACCTCGGGGTAAATGTTTGTACGATCTGCAAATATTTGTTCAGGAGGTTCGTTTTCTATGTAAAATAAAGCACATCGGTAGGTAACATTTATTTGAACATATAATGATAAGTACTATTTATCGCGTTTATTTGCGTGTGTAAGCCTGTTGAAACGTCGGGAAAAATAGGTAAACAAACGCGATAAATACCCAAAGTACTTATGAGTGCAGAGGAAGGTTACATTGTGCCACTATTATTATTTCTATTCTGATAGTTCTAGAATAGTTTTTAACGCGTTCACTGCCTATGTAGTGCTTTCTTCCGTCTGTCCCTCACTGGCCTCCTATATAGCTAGGTAACCGTAATAGTGAAGAGTAAAAGTAAAATTAATACAAAATAATAATAATAATACATTTTATTGCAAAAAATAATCATGACAATCACATAACATAGGTAATTAATTTGTAGTTTACTTTTGGAAATAAGTCAACTAAATAATGAGATTCCAGTTCAAACTATTATGTAGCTTCAGTTGCCTTAACTAGACTGAAAACTCTGTTATATAGGCAGCTGTGCTCCCCTTACTATATATATAACACAAATTGTTTGAGAAGATGAGAATAAAATAATTTTTCATTACAAACATTACAATTAAATAATTTAAAATATACAACATTAGGAATTATGATCAAAATTGGTAAAAATACGTAGTCCCCTAACGGGAATAACTCTTGAAATCTTTTACTGACTTGATATGTAAGGGGCCCTTAGTGCGCGAGTCTGACTCACACTTGGCCGGTTTATAAATTAGGACATACGACACAGAGTACAACTCTGTGTCATATGGCGGGTACATTATGAACCGAAAGAATAAGCGTAGTAGCAATCCACAGAATAACCAGCAGTGCAGGTCACGGATGAGGAGGCACTGGCACAGGTGCCGAGCTCGACCGGGCTGGCTTCAGTACGAGAGAGGCAAGCAGCGCGAGCGCACGTGTGCCACACACTCGGGACGCGATCGATCTTAAACACGATAATCTGAACAACATTACTTAAAAAGTATCTTAAACAAAATTCAAGAGATTGTTCTGTCTTATAGGGGGCGCTCAACGATCTGCCGCGATAAATTTGTATAAATCGCCACAGTAAGGACAAAGAGGGAAACTGAAAAGGCGGGAAGTGTTGAAAGTGCAGTGAAAAGTGCAATAATTAGTGAAGTAGCGATGAAAGTCTTGACGGCGGCTGACAAGGTTGTGAACGTGGGGAACGAGAATGAACCGACGGTGGTGCTGGACTCGCAGAAATTGATTACGGAGCAATTGAATTTGTAAGTAGCAGATCAAAGCAGAATAACGCTTAAGTGGTGGATAAGATTGGCGCTGGATCGTGTGAAGTGGTACAAGCTATACCTCTAAACTCTTGTGCCACTGGGTGAGTGACAGTGAAGTCAGTTTTCGGATGATGATGATGACAATGAACGTAAATCAGGTGCCCCTTTAACATAAGTTTTTTGAAATGCAAGACACCTTAGCTGTGTAATAGCAAGGTGCTCGTAGAAAGCTTTGTTGATATTTGTTTTCAAACCATAGATTACTTAATCCATTGGTTCTGGAATTCTTACGATTTCCGGATCTAAAGATATAAGATTTTTAGTGATAGATTTACTGTAAAGTTTAATATATGCTAAATAAGCTACCTTTGTTATTGTAAAATACTTAAAAGGCTAGTCTTACTCATTTCTGTGGATCAGCCACCAAAAGTGGATTTTGATCTCGGATGTGATTCAAGGTTTGACAGAAATAAAGATATCTGAAGAGCTATATAATTGTTTCTCGAAGGTCAAACTCAACAGGGATCTATTAGATAAACATAAAAAGTGCTAATAAATCAAAACAACGCATAGATAAGCCCAAAAGCCCGCTAGGTCAGGCTCCTGGCGAGGTGCCAGGTTGACACAACTCGCAGGAATGCGGTGTTTACGCGCCCGCGTTTGTTGACGATGTGGCGATTATGATTGGGACGCTTTTTTGTAGGATTCCTCTGGATTAGCGTATTTTCGATTTGAAAGACTCCTGGCATACTTGCTAATGACCTGCGATCACACATACTATCTAGTTGTCGGGTCGGCGCAGCTAATGACTGAAAAATTGCAGAAAATCTGAAACTGGCTGATAAAGTACAACCACTTTGCGTGAGTCTGAAGGATAAGAACAAAGCAAGTGGGAGGTTATTGAGTTGTTGTATTTAGGGATACTTTTTTATTTTTAGAGATATTTTTGCTGTATTAGATCTGCTCAAACCCTCAAGTAAGAATTCATAATGATTATTCCTTTTTTCCCTCACAGAGGTTGCCCTCTCGGAGTCTCCCGCATCACAAACTACCTGTACGTGTGCGGGGCGCACGCCCTCCCCGGCGCGGTGAGGGTGCTCCGCCCCGGGCTGGTCGTCAGCGCAGCCCCCGAGCTCGGGCCCCCGCCGGAGGACTACGTGCCGAGACACTTTGTACCCCTGCTCGACACTCCCAACTCAGACATGCATCCGTATATGGAGAGGACTGCTGACCTGATCAATGAGGTGAGGATATTCACCAATAGTGGGATACCTTGCACTTTAGATGATGATAATGATAAAACATATGAAAATTATTGTCTTTAATATATTCCACGCTGGAACTACAAGTATAATATTTATAAATCTTTGATTATAGACAATTTCCGAAGTATTAAGATTAATTGCCTTTGCAAATGGCCCAGCAAAACAGCCAGTCTCCTTTGAGTTCAGTCAAATTTTTAAAATTACAAATTTCAATCATTCACAGCATTACCAGTATGTATTGCTTAGTCAAGTGGTCAAAAACATAGCCTTTTGTTTGTCAGGTGGTCAAGAACGGAGAAGTAGTGCTGGTGCACTGCGTGGCTGGCGTGTCGCGGTCCGTGACGCTGTGCCTGGCGTACCTCGTCAAGTGGCAGAAGATGACGCTCAGGGACGCCTACCATCACATGAAACTACGACGGTAAGACCTTAGATTAAGCATGTAGAGAGAATGAGTTTGAGTGATAATAATTAATGAAAGCATTTAATGGACTGTGCATAATCATGCATAGTTCATTAATTATACGGAAAGAATTCGTTGTCTGTCTACCTCTAAAATCTCTCGTACCTACTAATAATATGAATACAGCTAATATATAAATAACATTAATACAGCTGGAGTTAAGTTGAGGAGGTAAGGAGTTAAGTAACTGAAATAGTGCGAATTTCCCTGACAGTTCCTTCCTTGTTGCAGACCCCAGATTCGACCAAACACCGGCTTCTTCAAGCAGCTCATCAAGTTCGAGGAGCGTCTCTTCGGCGAGCCTTCAGTCAAGACGGTCTACTGCGAAGCCATCGACAAGGAGATCCCTGACGTCTATGAACCAGACTACATCGCCATGACTTGGTTCAGGCAGCGGTACGGGCCTATCGAGACTCGCTAAGCCATCACTTGGTTTTATTTCGTAATGTGTGGCTCGTCCACATGGTGGCTGAATTATCACGAATGTCGATTGTTTTAATTGATTCGACACAAGTCAAAATATAACAAGAAGTCAAGGCTCGTATTGGCTCTGTCATCATGTGGATGGGCTATACTTAAGAATTATTAACTATAATTGGACTAGCACCTGACAATCTCCCTTCACTTGAGTTAAGAGCAATTTTTGCTGTTTCTTACCTTCTGATTTTTTAATTATGCAATTCCATTGAAGTGAGTTTTAAGCACATTTTTGCACAGCTTAAGCAGTTTCTTACAGAAGAGCGCCGTGAAGGTGGAATTATGTTGTCATTGGTTCGAACTATATTAAGATAAGTTTACTGTGATTAAAGCATGTTGTAAAAAGGAACGTGAGTATGGGGATGATTTGAATGCTGAATTAATAAGACTGATGGACTGAATGTGAACTTTGAGTGAAAATATTACGCACGTTATGCATAAGAAAGTATATAAACTCAAAAATATATTATTGTGATAAGTTATATAGTTTTAGTCATGTCATCTACTCTTATTGCGTAGACTTCTGGAAATGTATAAGTTATTTAGACATTTAAGAAAATCTATGTTTATTGGGACCAAAATAAATATTGTAAGAATTTAAAGCCTTTTTGTTTTAATTTAGAAGCCACCATTTAAAAACTGCGGTAATAGTTACATATTATTTCAAAAGATTACGTATAGGCAGGTATAGGAGAGTAGGAACAAAGTAAAGCGGTTTCTGAGTTAGGGTGAGCCGTTTTAATCACCTCTTCAAGAGTTGGTCAGCAATGAGCGTTCAGGTATACCGCAGTTGTTGTATTCGACTTCGGTCTTTACCGCTATGTTCCGCCGACCGACGGACTGGTTACCCGTTGTCGGTTGGTTTGTTAGTCGTCTCGTCAGAGATGCAATCGATAAGGGCGTTATCGTCCTGATATTGTAAAGCGCTTCTGTCTCAAGCTGAATGCGACCTTCGTGGTCACAGATGAAACTAGTATCAAACGAGTATAGACCACAACGTAGCAAACCTCTGTTTGAAACACCTCTCTGTTTTTATAATTGAATACCCAAAAACAAACGAAAATCACTGAGCTACGAGATACGTACCAAAGTTACTTTTCGCTGTTTGTCTGTCCCTCCGATTCTGATGCAGTTTTTTTTTAATAGTTAGAGTACCTAATTCAAGAGGAAGGTTTGTAGACGACCGATGTGGCGCGGTGAGCGAAGGTCCGCCTGCGACGCAGGAGGTTGCGGGTTCGATTCCCGTCTCGGAACAATTGTGTGTACGATCTGCAGATATTTGTTCCGGGTGTTCTGGTCGTTTTCTATGTATAATAAAAAATAGTTATCTATTTAATGTATTAATAATAATAATAATAATAATAAAAGATATTTATTCACAGAGATGGGTTTACAAAGTAGGAATAATAAAATACAATTAGTAATAAGGAACTTACATTCTATTACATATTTGGTGTGGATAAGGCTAGTTTGCTTTTTCCTTAGGTACACATTCCTACTTGTAATAAACCTTTTAGGGTCAAAGTTCATGACACCTCGTTCTGACTAAGTTTGGTAACTTGTATTCAGACACGAGGGCTCAAACCTCTGGCTTCTTATAGGTTCACAAATAATATGTATAAAAGTGTTTACTTAACTTACTATTGTATTATGTATATCAGTTATCTAGTACCCATAACACAAGCTCTGCTTACCATGGGGCTAGATAATGTTGTGTGAATTGTCCAGCATTATTTATTTATTATTATTTATTTTGATGCAGTTTTTTTTTTAATAGATATAGTACCTAATTCAAGAGGAAGGTTTATAGGTTTACAAATTTCCATGCGGGGGTAGCGGGGAGCGCATCTAGTTCAAAATACTTCAGAACTTTAAAGAAAATCCAGCCTGTAAAAATTATTCACATGCTAGCTAATTGGCGTAGTAAATGAGTGGTTGAATCCATTGAGCGGTGCTTGGCCTCGTGGCATTGAAGCGACGGAAATAGACCCGCGAGATGAACAATACAGCTTCCGCGTTCATGTAATACATACTGTGAAATTCAATGAATATTCCAGAACAAACTGTAGTTCTTAGCGAAATAGTACACGTACATAAACTCTTCGTGTGAAAGATATTGTTATTCTCTATGAGTAAACGAGAGGCGAGAGTAACTTAACAGTGTACCTTATGTAATTTATAGTTAGAAATCGTTATTTATCTCAGAATCTGTGAAAGCTACGACCTTCATATTTAGGTAAATGATAATTCGAACTTTTAACTTGGATTCCGTGTTTTCGAAAACACGATTGGTGAAAATTTTCTCGATACTTTAATTTTTTGAAAAATACCTGTTTTGCACACATTTTGCTATTTATCTCAGGAACCACCTAATTTTTTTGTTGGATTTTTGTTTTGTCGAGAAACGTAGTAGAATTTCTTCGTTTTCGTCTTTTTAATTTTTAGATTAGTTGTGTAAATAACTTGTAATTAGGCATTAGGCAGTTTTGGCGCTTACGTCGATAAAAATACGGAGCACGTCTATCGCTCTGTGCTTCTCACTCACAAGAAAATCATATCTTGTCATTCTGCTCTGAACTGAAGCGAAATTCGAATTTTGGCTGAGGTATGGCACGCTCTTAAGAATACAGTCACAACAACTTATAAGTTATTCATCTGCCTATGTTAGTCCACAGCGCCTCCCTAATGAGCGCCATGACGCCCTGTCTTCATCTTAACGTATCCAGCATCTGGCAGTCCTTCGCAGGTCGTCATTCCACTTAGTCGGAGGGAGTCCTACACTTTGTTTACCGAGTAATTACGTTCCAGAAGGGCATGTTCACCTTTACTAGCGAGTGTTTCGTAGCCAGAAAAATATATCGCCGCGTGTAGAGTTAGTAACGCTTATAGAGTTGTTGAATAACGACGTAATTATTAACCGACTTAGAAATTTTGAGGAGTGTCTTTTGAGTCAGTCTTTAGTTTATCCAGAAAGATACAAGGACTAAAAAAAAAATCAATCAGGGCGACAGACAACAGGCTTGTGAAAATAGACCACAAGAGGTCTTGAAATGGCGATGAATATTTAATTTTTCATTCCTTGAGAGATCGCGTGCCTTCTTCTACGTGATGCCACATTTTGAAGTCTTGTTTGGTAATGTTTCAAGTCATTATTATTTTAGCCTGTATTTTGTACGAGTGCTTATCTAGACTAGGTAACGTAAATGCAGGTCTCAACGGAGCATTATTAGTGTGACCTCAACGAACCTTATAATTGACCAATAACTTCTTGTTAGATTCCCACTAAAATAAAAAAATCTTAATTATATTCCAAAATTAAACATACAAACAAGTTGCAATTACCTCTGGTTTCTGTTCTAGTTCAATTTAAACTGTATTACACACAACCACTCGTCACACACACTTTACATAGGTTGAAATGTAATTTTGAAAGTGGGTAAAAAAATTCGCTCGCATTCTATGTATTATCTACGAGACATTTACTTTGGCGAAAAGCCATAATTTAAAACGTGTTGTTCAAGACGTATTTGGTTTGGACAGAAGACAAAGTGATCTGATTCTGACATGTATGTTGTAGAACATAAGACAGGATATCGCTCAATTTCACACGAGCCACCTGATGGACAGACATTTTGGCAGAGTTTCATGGTACAAGTTCAAAGTTTCTTTCAATATCTAATTTTGAAGGTAATTAGAGGAGTTTTTAAACGTTTCAGAAATAACTTGAAACATGACTGGCTAATTACGTCGGCTGATGTGACAGGATGATATTATCAGCAACTAAAATAAATATTTTAGGTATAGACGAGACATTATTGTGACTAAAAGGCATTCTATCTAGAGTTTTTACATTATCTGGAATATATTTTAAGGGCTGAAGTTGGCAACAGACAAGAATCTTCTTCCTTTGGATATATCCGAAAGAATCGTTATATAAATATTACAGGGGAAAGTAAAATCCCAGAAAAACTCAATGTGAAATTGTGCAAGGTAAACGTGACTTAAATCTGAGTAAAATCATGCTCAAGGCGAAGCAGCCCTTTGCAACGAAGACATTAAAGATATTTTCGTATGACACTTGGATTTGCTCCCAAATGTTTCAGATTATTTTGTCCTTAGAGCCACATTTGCGTTATAATTATAAACGCAAGCCAGAACTTTACCATTGCTCTACTAATGGGCAGCTATGTGCCAAAATTGTTAATTTAGATCTTCACATCAAAGTTTTACGGTAATAAAGAGAAACGTAATGAAAATAAGCCAAATTCTTACAGTTCAATAAACTATAGGAAATTTTATGAGCCTAGTTGAACTCATTTTAGAAAAAGCGAATGTTTTAATTAATGTATCAATTAGTTAATGTATCTTTTGCCAAAATTCTCTCAAACAATAGGCAAATAAACTAGGTAGGTACCAACGGTACCTACTTATTGTCATTATATGTAAATAGTTGTAGAATTTCATGACTTGATATTGTTCATAATTAAATTACTTTAATACATAGTTCCATCATTTATGAAAACTATTTTATTTATCCTTGATATTTTATTTTTAGCTAATTTGTCGACTATTAGGTAACTATAATAAATTAATAAGTCTAGACTAAACTATAAGTACTTTATTGCATTGGGTGTGCCCTATAAGAAAGATGTAGGTACTTACATAATGATTTATAAATAAATGACTAAGAACTAGATATTCTTTAGATCTTCTTGATATTCTATCAAAACTTCTCAAAGACAACGAGTCACGAGTCGTGACATGTTTCATTCTTACAAAACATGTACCTATTCTAGCTGCGACTGCGCGGATTCCTCGGTCCTTCCCTAGGCCGACGCGGCGACAAGAATGCGAAGAATGCGCGGCGATGGCTATTTCCACGTTGTTTTTACAGATGCGGTGGCTACTCCTCAAACTCAAGGGCTATTTGAATATGAAATAATGGTTGTCTTTTAACTACAATTTAGGACATACAATACTTCTGAAATCTTTCCGACCAGTTGGGATGACGGACGACCTGCGAAAGACTGCAGGTAGATGCTGGATGCGGCAAGCTGAAGACAGGGCGCTATGGCGCTCATTGGGGGAGGCCTATGTCCAGACTATCATAGGCTGATGATGATGATGATGAATACATCTGAAAATATATTTTAAATTGGATAAAACACAGGTGGTTGATCACAGACTCATGGACATATCCAACAAACAAAGCGAAAGCGACTAAAAAGTCATTCACTTAACCAAATTTAGGTAGAGCTAAAAAAGTATACAGAAGTAAACAACAATTCACGTGACGATGATTCAAACCGTCGAAATAAACATCTAAATATACAATAATGATCCGAGAATATGCCAAATGCCCTGAGCGAGCTTACCTTTCTGATCGTAAATAAAATGTCTGCAAATAACTCAACACTCCTCATCAGCGCTCTCGACGGCCACGCTGAACCTACCTCCCCCAAACGAGAGCTTACCATAATCACTTAGCGTGGCATGAGGATAGGTGGTCGCAGCGAAGTTGCTAAAAATACACAGAAGGATGTTGCTATCCTTCCTCAGGTAGATTCCCATTGTCGTCTCCTACGAAATCTACGGGCTGAGATGGAAGGATCGTTTCTTATGCCGCGACCGTCATGTTGGAGAACAGTGAATCTATATTAGAATGCATCAGTGAGTCACCAGTCAGGCATCACCTGAAGTTCAGTTCGATCTAGATTTAGATCCGCGGTGCACTGAATCTGTTTCCGTCGGATTGTTAAGGTTTGACGTCATCGCTCGACGATGTTTCCTCACTACATAGTATATCATCTGTGGCATTACTAACGCGGCGGGCATCACACAGAGGCCGGTCATTGCAGTGATGTCATCCAATTAGAAACAATGTAACACGTGAAATGAGACTTAGCTGCTAATTAAGCGTTGGAAATGCACGAGGGAGAGCGCCCTCGATCAGGTATTTTGGTATTTTTATTTTATGCTTTATTTACAGTACCCAGTACTTGAACCGTCCTAAAAGGTACTGTTGTGGCTTTAGACCGTTAGATACCTAACATCACATGTAGGAAGATGAAACTATTATAAAAAAAGGATTAAAAAAGCCCGCTTAATAAAGAGCTATTTTAGAGTAGAAGAGCTCTACCTTCTTACTACAATGTGCCCAAAGTGAAGCCTCTCCACTACAGATGAGATGAGTCAGTGGCCGCTGAACATTCCTTTATCAACACATGAAAGCATTTGAAACAACCGTCTTCAAAGAGCGGGTTCAGTCGAGAATTTCCTTTAGAATTATCTACGCTTATTTGCGTAAATCATAATGTAGTGTTTTCAAAAGTGGGCAACTCTATTCTGAATATAACAGGATATTTTATTTAAAGGAGACATCTCGTCTAAGGCCGTAAATAAATGCGGCCAGCGCAGGTAAAAAGTAAAAGATGAAAGATTTGTATTTTGCCAGAACAGAGACTATACATAAAAATAATTAAAAATAATAATAGTATGGGTACATTGGTGACTTACGCCGAAAACAATGCTCAATTATCTCTATTATTTAATGAAGATATTTTTTACCTATTATTTATTAAATAAATGAGGGAAATTTGAATGGAAATTTAATTTTATAGAAATTTCTGTGGCCAATTTCATCAGCTTTTATTTTGCTTGAACTGGACATAAATTAGGATTATTTTATAACATCCTGCCCTCTCCTTCCTCCTTATAATTTAAGCCGCCTGCGGACATTAATCGCGAGTTAAATGCCAAATAACACTTAAACACCTGATCGCTGCCCTACCGTTGGCAGTTGCCCAGAATATGCGGAATGCTGAACGCACTGACAGAACAGAAACACAGAAAGCAACAAAAACAGAGAGAACTGACTGAGAGGACTTGTTTGAGTGTTGGCATTGTATGAAAGGAAAGTCATTTAAAATGGGATCATCATCATCAGCCTATATTAGTCCACTGCTGGACATAGGCCTCCCCCAAAGAGCGCCATAGCGCCCTGTCTTCAGCTTGTCGCATCAAGCATCTACCTGCAGTCTTTAGCAGGTCGTCATCCCACTGGTCGGTGGGTCCTATACTACGTTTACCGAGTCGTGGTCTCCACTCAAGAACACGTTTGCCCCAGCAGCCGTCGTCGGTTCTTCGCGAGATATGGCCGGCCCACTGCCACTTCAGTTAAAATGGGATATTTACCATGATCTTTTCTTTGAGTTTTCTAAAGGAAGTTTATATGATAGGAATTATAATGTTCCGTAAGGGCTGATGTTGTCTCTATGATAGAAAGTAGTAGCTAGCTCCTTTATGTTTTTTAGTCAGCTGGACCTAAATTTACATCTTTTATTAATTTTTGTTGTAAATTATTATATTGTGTTCCCTTGTGCGAAATGTACAATACAACGATCCAATTCATTCATGGTTGTCTGGTAGAGATCCCGAGAGTTAGACCGCCATTGTCACTTACATCATTTTGTAAATAGTTTTTTTTGTAATAGGTAATTATGCAATAACCAATATTTTTTGGCTTCCGCACCCAGGTGCCAATGGGACATTATTATTGATCCTTCTTTAATTTTAAATAAGTTCTGAAGAAC
The DNA here is from genome assembly GCA_943735965.1 of Eupithecia abbreviata. Taxonomy (NCBI): domain Eukaryota; kingdom Metazoa; phylum Arthropoda; class Insecta; order Lepidoptera; family Geometridae; genus Eupithecia; species Eupithecia abbreviata. Next base: position 1,051,630 of record OX030979.1, on the reverse strand, counting down.
TTTTTCTTTAAAAACTAAACTATTTTGGTACAAATATAAAAATAAAATTATGATAGACTAACGAGTTAGGAAGCGAAAATTTACATTGACCCAGTTCTGACTGAAATCTGCGGAGAAAACATTCACAAGACGCTTTGTCATCCGATTTATTTGTGCGAATTAAATGAGTCCTTGTGTCCCACAATATTTATTGGCTTCTCGAAATGTATGCGTAAAAATAAGTGAGTTCAATCTCTTGGCCAAGGCGAGGCTGGAGCGAAAATATTTTCAGAGAAGATACGTAGGTACTCGTACTTATCAGATATTGCAAATTAACATGGACACGAAGAGTACGATCAATACTCTCAATCTATATAAAATTTAAAGGTTTAATTTTTTGTTTGTTTGACGACCGTTGTGGCGCGTTGGGCGAAAGTCCGCCTGCGACGCAGGAGGTTGCGGGTTCGATTCCCGCCTCGGAACAATTGTGTGTACGATCTGCAGATATTTCTTCCGGGTGTTCTGGTCGTTATCTATGTAAAATAAAAAATATCTATCTATGTAATGTATTGTATTATGTATATCAGTTATCTAGTACCCATAACACAAGCTCTGCTTACCATGGGGCTAGATAACGCTGTGTGAATTGTCCAGCATCATTTATTTATTTATTAAAATAAAATAAATTGAAAAAAATAAAATTGTTTGTATCGAATAGGCTCCGAAACTACTGGACCGATTTGAAAAATTCTTTCACAATTGGGAAGCTACACTATCCGTGGTGAACATAGGCTATATTAAAATTTAGAAATGTGAAATTTGAATTTGACGCGGTTGAAACCGCGGGAAACAGCTAGTACTCAATATATTAATAGATGATTAAGTAAAGGTAAGTATCACAATGTGAACCCTATTGGACGTAAACAACAAGTGGAGATCGAGGTTGTTTTTGGTAAAAAATATGTGGGTGTAAAAATATATACCTACCTACTAGTTATTGAATTTGCATCTATTGCTAAATTGTCTCGTATATTTTTATCCGTTTTATCAAGCGTTTGTAGGTTAATTTGTTTATTACTTCGGATTCAAAGAACGAAGTATTTGCGATAACCGTTCGCAGAATTTACGTGTCAGGGACAACGAGAGATCGTAAATTTGATTGGAATTATGATTCGAATGAACAAACTTCAGTCCGGTATTGAGGAAATAATCTGCTTTGATGATCGTACTCGTAGCTCGTGTAGTCGCGATTGACACAAAATACAAAGAAAATGTGAATGACGACCGATGTGGCGCGGTGGGCGAAGGTCCGCTTGCGACGCAGGAGGTTGCGGGTTCGATTCCCGCCTCGGCAGATATTTGTTCCGGGTGTTCTGGTCGTTTTCTATGTATAATAAAAAAAAGCTATCTATGTAATATATAGTATCTATGTAATATATATTATGTATATCAGTTATCTAGTTCCCATAACATCTCTGCTTACCATGGGGCTAGATAATGCTGTGTGAATTGTCCAGCATTATTTATTTATTTTATAAATGTGGACTTCAATATTATTTGCGTTCACTAAGAGTTTTTTATTTAAAGGTATTTTGCCCTTAGGTACAAAGGGTGGGCTTAATGCCGAGGGCAAATTTTCTACCAGCTGCAATTAGGTGATTAGCTACTTATGTAGTTTCACGCAAATTATAAACCATTTTGTATAACCCTATCCTATTCTTCTATTTAATTATCACTTTGGAACGTAACGACATTGTATTGAATTTAGTCATATTAATTAATTTATTGCATACACATACATTGTCACATAATATTAGCCAATATACTTCTCATTATATAAAAGTACCTAGTACGTAAAAATGCGTTTTATTATTTATCCAAACAAAAGATCAAGCAGATGATTTCATAACAACATATAAACCACTACATCCACGTTAGATTAAATAAATAAATAATGCTGGACAATTCACACAGCATTATCTAGCCCCATGGTAAGCAGAGCTTGTGTTATTGGTACTAGATAACTGATATACATAATACAATACATTACATAGATAGATATTTTTTATTATACATAGAAAACGACCAGAACACCCGAAACAAATATCTGCAGATCGTACACACATTTGTTCCGAGGCGGGAATCGAACCCGCAACCTCCTGCGTCGCAGGCGGACCTTCGCCCACCGCGCCACATCGGTCGTCATCGTCGGATTATCTTGCTTCGCGACAACATTCACCTCAAACTACAAAAACACAAACTTTTCTATTACAAACAGAATACCCACTACTAATTACCTAGCACGTGAGCCAAAGCTCTGCGAATGACATAACAATGGCGTCACAGTGCAAAGTAAACACCAGAGGCAATTGTCATTAGTGTGCGCTTGCGCAAGACAAGCGAAAAGCTTTAGTGGACGTGTTGGGAGGACTGGGTTTTGAACGAATCATGTGTAAATCAAAACACGGGGCATAGACAACTCGTCTTGTGGTAAACAGAATACAATTTTAGATTCCATACAAGGCGTATTTAGGAATCACCTTTGTGTTTAGAACACGATGTGACGTCACGCGGTTTGGGCAAGAATTTTCCTATGTCATAAGGAATAATCCCCCTAGGTTTGAGAGAACGACATGTTTTTAGATGATGATGAACATTTACAGATGACTTCGCGGAAATTATGCGTAAGCGAGTGGCATATCTGATGAGTAGAGTGACAGGTAGTAACAACAGCATCCTGAAAGTAATATCTAGTAAATATGACTGTCCAATACGACACCACTGGGTGAAATTACTTATACTCTAGATTTAGTTATTTTGGTTTTATTTTCTTCGTTGTAATTGTATTTTCCTTTTTGTAATGTTGTGTACTTATGTGTTTTTTATGGACCTTTGTTGTCTGATAATAAAGAATTTGAACTGAATTGAATTTAGTACAAGTGAGGTTTAGTAAAGTTTTTGGGCCAAGCAGTGAATAATAATAACGTTAAATTCCCTATATTTGGTCACGGTCTCCACGGAAGACCAGCGCTATGGTACGATCTGCTCTACCATAGCACATGCTGAGTGGAGACCGATTTTTGTCAGTCTCTGTCGTCTGTTAATCTAAGTTTAGTTTATAAGAGTCTCTGTTCTGACAAAATAAAAATCTTTTTACTTTACTTTACTTTACTATTTGTGTAATGTTGCCTCCGTCTCATTATTATTGGTAAACTTGTCTGTCTGTCTTAGAAATTATTTAGAGATTTAGATTAAAGTAAACGCGCCACTTCTGATCTGTCAACGTTCTCGTGAAATATAAATACATAGTACAAAAAAGGCGTAACTTTTTAATTCAATTTAATTATATATTTTTTGATAAGATTATATGACATTCGGGACTTGATACAGTTTGAAAAATAGAAATCAAGACCCAGATTCATAAAGGTTCATTTTCCTTTCCTATATAAACAATAAATCAGGCAGCATCACCAATCGGAACCCATATAAAGTTACCTTCTAAAAGTCGTCCGATTACGTTTTCTAGTTGGTAGTCCTGGGGCTGAATTCTGCTAACCAATGGCTTAACTATGACAACGTTATCGTCCATAGATGAAAGAAACTCTAGTCTAGCTTTCGGTACTATTTGACACAGAAACTGCTGGAGTGGTTTCAACCTTAACACTTTTGACACGCGTCTCTCCATCTGTAGTAGGTACCTTTCATCAAAGGAAAAATGCCAATATGTGTCATTCTGAGACAATACTATTGTTTGAAGCTATTGTGTGAAGCGAATAATTTAGCGATCACAAATACTATCGATTTGTGATCGCAGAGTGGGCCTATAAGGGTCGGTACATATCTGACGGAAATTACGTCGAGCATATCATCGGTCGCGTCTATTCGGTCAAACCAGACCTGCCACACTACTCGTCTAGTAAGTCCGAATGGCAGTAAAAATCAGGTCAGTACAAAATACACATGTCGCGACTCGTTACGTCGACCGACTATGCGTTGACGGAAACGTAACAGAAGCTGTACGCTCGACGCACTAACGCATCATAGGTTGAGTGTGAAAGGTTGAATATTTTATTATGGACTGACCGATAATACGCGACGCATTTTCCGTCAGATATGTATCGACCCTAAGTGTCCTGGTCCACCCAACATCAATTTCTGCTGCATCTGTTTTCCATTCGCTTCAACTATTGAGGTGCTCTGGAACTAGTAACATCATCTCTGTTTGAACACGTTTCTATCATCAGCCTATTACTCATGCCTGTTATCCTAGCCAGTTCACTCTCCACCTTATAGGTACCTAATGTTAGCATATGTACAAATTTATTAACGATCAGATTCGCCCGCGGCTTCGCACGCGTTGTTTCGATGGAAACGTTTCATGGTATTTCTATCCCTTGGAAGGTGATTTATGGGATAAAAAGTAGCCTATGTTTTATTCCAGGCCTGGAACTACCTTTATGCAAATTTCAACCCGATCCGTTCAGCAATTTTGGCGTGAAGAGCTACAAAACATCCATCGACCAAAACCGTGGTTAAAAGTTAGTGGTGGTAATAAAAATCCGTAAAGTATTCAGGTCATCGGAATTTTAACTTTTCACAACAAATCATCAAGGGTATCACGACTGGTTAGCATCAAACGCTGTTTACTTTGCATGGCGCCACGTTTTGGAGAATACACCACACAGGAGTAAGGAGATCTGGCTATAGACCGTAGTAGTGAGAGATCACCACTAAACTTCTGGTAGGTCACCCATAAAAGTGGTCCTTCTGATGCTGTGTGGATTGTCCAGCAATATTTATTTTATTTATTTATTATTATATTCCGGGTCGTATTGGAAGGAACTTTTATGGTAGATCATTCGGTTCTTGCTAGATACCCTAATAAAAAATTGAAAACCCTAATTCGGTAAAAACTAAGTCAAAGTATCTACTTTAATAAAACAATAACTTAGAGAATGTTAAGTCTCAACCGCTGATTTTTTAAATATAGTTTTAGGTTCAACTTATTGTTTCATTTCAATTTTCTAATTCTACACTCCCATCCCAAGCCAACGCGAGTTGACAAAACCCTGTCGGCTGTCTCCAATATTTATACAGTGAAAGCTCGCACTAGCTCGGCCCAGGCTGTAGTAGATTCGGTGCTCTTAGGACATAAAAAAATTACTTTGCGGAAGTTTATTTTGTTTATCTGCCAATAAAAACTCACTTGCAGTGACTTCAGTCATTCCGTTATCATGGCGTATGCAACTCTGTCGAAATATTGGAGACCGTAATCTCCTCAAAGTAACACAAATCGTGGTGAATATCCCGTTATTCATTTTTACAGACTTTCAGTTCATAACTCAAATTCCTTTATAATTCAATTCTTTAGGCTTACAAAATATGTACTTATGTAGACCAATTGCATACTATAAATTATTTAATATAAGTTCGTACTTACATTATTGGTTCATACCTTGATCCACCGTTAAAATAATACCTCTGCATCTGGCATTTATGCCTAAAGCTCGCTGAGATGACAGCAGTAAATCCGAGAGGAATGTGTCCAGCATTCCTCGCATGAACCTTGTTCTTGTTTACGAAATACTCTGGAATTTTCGGGATGGTGAAAAATATGGTGACAGATATACTTAGCTTTCAGTTTATTTTTTACTCGCGTTAGTTGGCTACAGTTATGATACGGTGAAGAAAGATCTTTGTTCAAGACTAGCTTTTACTCGCGGTTTTCGCGAAGTACCTGGATAATACATAACACAGTCGTATACCTCTCAGGGATAATATACCTCACTATTAGTAATAAAAAACATAATCACACTATTTATGTTTTTTTTTTACTAATAGAGAGGTATTGGCCTCATTACCCCGGCGTCAACTCGTTACCCCTCGAGTTGACGCCGGGGTAATAAGGCCAAGCCTCGAGGCCCCTCTCTATGCCCCCCACCAGGGCCGGAAATAAATTTATTGATTGATTATTGATCACACTATGTATTTGTTTCAGAAACTACCCCCTACACATAAACTCTAAACAAACCAAACAAAAAAATCACCTCGTTAAGGTTGAACGAGATTTTTTTCTACGGTCTACAAATAATAAAAAATAAGAAATGGTTTACGATTTGCGGCAAATTATTCTTCCGTTGTTTTCATTCCTTGTAGAACATAAATAAACCTAAAAATCTGCAAAAAAAAAATCAAATGAATAAATAATGTTTATATTGGTGAAGCGGTAATAAAATCGCTTCCGTTCTCCACCAAAAGCGCACCTTTATGTACAGAGGCCACATTTCAGTACCAAGAATGTGATTATGAAAGCAAGGTCGTACAATGATTGATTAATTGAGTGCTTTGAAGAGGGCGGATGTCGCGGAGTCCTCGACTTGAGGAATGTCGATCACATTAAATCGGCTGGGAAATCTGGAAATCTGACATCTCATTATCGTAGTTTTCATAGCAATAGTTGTTTAGGTATAAATCAAAAAGCTATTATTGCTTCTTACTACCTTATTAAAACGATTACATTTGCACGTTGCTCCTTAGCATAAAGAATTGCAAGCTCAAGTGGCTCAGCTATATCTCGCGAAGAACCGACAGCGCTGGGGTAATGTTCATGAGTGGAGACTACGACTCGGCGAAAACGTGGTGTAGGACGAACTCCGTCTAAGTGGGATGGCGATCTGCGAAAGACTACTGATAGATGTTACGGCATCTGCCTGTAATCTTTTGCAGTCCAGCAGTGGACAAATAGAAGCTGATGATGATGATGATGATGATGATGAATTAATTAGAAAGATTGCATTTCCGTTATTCTATTTTGGCAGAAGTTTGATTGCTTTGTTATTATTAACTTCTGATAAAATTATGAACCTCACCTAAAACTTCTGCCTTCTCTTTCAAATGTAATGTAATACAAAAAAATATATATAATGTACCTATACCTCTCAGTGCCAAAGCCCATGCATAATCATTAATCAATCACACATACCTCCTGTTTCTGACCGCTTAGGTTGATGGAACTTTGACAAATTTCAATACTTGTGTCTATTACACCCTGAACCATGGAGGACAACCATGGTTAGAGCCCCCAGTCTCGAGATTGGTCCGAGACTCAGCCTCAGCATCGCATACCTCAGCACGGCACATCACACGCCACATTCGTAAGTGGGGCAGGGCAGTTCTCGATCGGGAGCGGTATGCGGATGTCACTTCCTCAGGAATGCTCTTGCACTTCAATGGAGGAATATCATTAGGTATTGTGGGAATTCAAGTTTGTAGGCATGAAAATGCTGGACCATCCATACAAAAATATCTAGTCCGAGAGTAAAAGCTTTGTGTTATGGCTAACTGATATTTATTGATGTAGTAGTGACAAAAATATGCACTTCGTACGAAAATTCGTGAACCGAACCCGCAACCTGAATGTTCTGAGGTAATTTGTACTTACCTGGAATGTTTTCAAATTCGAGACATGGTAAATTAGACAGGTATTAAAAAAAATAGATCCTCATATCTCGCCATTAAGTTTCACAAACAAAATATTTCAAATAGTAATTCTCATGTTTGTGGTGGCAACCATTAACTAAGGTATTGGAATTTACCATCTGTAAAATCTTAAAAACCTGTGAAATTCATAATCCAATTTAAAAACAACAAGAACTGCGATGCAGAATTGCAGAAACTAATTTTGTGAGCCATAAACACAACGCCTGTTTTATGGAAGCTTACTCAGTCATCTATCTATGCCTGACTAATTTTTATCCCTTATAAAAACTTTACTCAAGCATAGATCGATAATTGAGTAAGCCTTTATAATACGGACTTCAGTATTGCAGTTGCACAATATATTATAGTTTCTTATGATTTGGAAGCGATTTATCTATATAATAATACTATTTTCAAAATATAAGTAGTTATTTGTAAATTTCGCGCAACATGTCTACCTCGTCGTTAAAACCCACTTTTCGCTCTCAACCTGATTACAGGGTGAATAATGTCGTCTGAAAATTATACCTAATAACCCAAATAAAATAAAATGGCGACTCGTAAACACGTTCAGAAATAACTGACATCGAAATCCTCTGTACAAAGGCAAGTTCTTCTTGAAACGGTTTGTCGCGACATCGTGAAGGAAAACGAATGTGACATAATGTAGTCTAAGAGGCAACGAATATTAATCAGTCGTCATCAGCTGACTTAATCAAGCATGTATCAGGAGCTGAATTTTGCTAACTAATCACTTTACCATGATAATGGTTTTGCACGGAGATATAATTTGAAGTTGAAGTTGTTGCATCAGCCCGTAGCTTTGCACGCCTTTCCCGGAAATAAATAGCCTATGTCCTACATTATTATTATGTTTTGTTACATTATTATTATCTTGCCCCTTGTCGAATTTCATTAAATTCCATACAGTCATTTAGGTGTCAAACGGTAACAGACAGACATAACTACTTTTGCATTTATAATATTACTATGGATTACAATAAGATCACTGAAAGTAGAATTATGTATATAACGTCAATAGGACAAGCTTTCATGAGAATTAAATAAATAAATAATGCTGGACATTCCACATAGCAACATCTAGCCCCAAGCTAATAAATAAGAATAATTAAATGAAGTGAATATCTACCTAACATCACCTTATCTATTGAGCTTTGGCAAGCATCGAAGAAAATGAATACATCTGAGCAATAAAATGATAATGATGCATCTGTCACGATGAACTGAAAACATATTGTCGTAAAATCGTAACCTACCTCAAAATACCTCTCTAATGAATTGCGTAGTGCACCGGTTTATTTACATACACACACAGAGTCTACTAGATACGCCTCTATAATAATATACTCGATACTCCCCGCGGCTTTACCCGCCTGAAAATCTATGGTTATAAACCTTCCTCTTGAATACGCATCAAAATCCGTTGCGTAGATTCAAAGATCAAGCATACATAGGGACAGACAGACAGCGGGTAGCAACTTTGTTTTATACTTTGTAGTGTTACATACTGTACCCATCAGGATCCCACATGATTTCTACATTTATTTCTCGGTTTTTTAGTAGCGCCTTCTTTATTCGACAGTGACAACTTCACCGTGTTTACTAACTAAGCCTGATTATCCTAAGGGTGTAAGGGGGACTCCAACATCTCGTCTCCCAAGCCAACCTAACCTGTATGTGTTACACACCCTGCTAGATAACGAAGAAGGCTCTGTTGAAAATATGAAATAATCTGAATAATTTGATACATCAGACTGGTACAAAAATGTCCAACCAGAAACAATTGCCATTAACAAACAATCATCTTAATCACTATCCTACATACGTATTGTATTTTCTTTGCTTTATAAAATAAATAAATAAATAATGCTGGACAAATCACAAAGCATTATCTAGCCCCATGGTAAGCAGATCTTGTGTTATGGGTACTAGATAACTGATATACATAATACATTACATAGATAGTTTTTTTTTATTATATAGAAAATGACCAGAACACCCGAAACGAATATCTGCAGATCGTACACACAATTGTTCCGAGGCGGGAATCGAACCCGCAACTGCCTGCGTCGCAGGTGGACCTTCGCCCACCGCGCCACATCGGTCGTCATCGGTCGTATCTTAACAACCTGTATGGTAAATTTTATTCAATACAAAGTTATCTAGTCTATAAGCACCGGTGTGTACTAAAACTGACTGAATGTTGATGATACGAATCATCAACAGCAGAGGAGATGACTCGTGCTTGGCCGTTTACGCGTCGAACAACACTCAAAGTCAGACAAAAAACCGATATGAAGCAGACTCACATGCCACTGGAGCTCTCATTCAAATTGAAATGTTTTAGCGTCGCCCACGCCGACTGATAAAGACTGCGCTGAAAATAACTTCTTTCTATGTCTAGCGGCAAAATTCTTCAAAACTTATTAGCTAAAGTGTTAAGATAAAACTTTTACAAAATCAAATAAAAGAGGTTTCATCATCAATCATCATTTTGTATTTGTATTTATTCAAAGCAATTACATCTATTCTTACAGGTTATGACCTAATACAATAGAGTAGTCAACATTATATAATACAAGTTAATTAATTATTAAAAACATATCATCAACATCAACCTAATAGTGCACAATTGGACATAGGCCATCCCATAATGAGCGCCATAGCGCCCTGTCTTTAGCTTGCCGCATCCAGCATCTGCCTGCAGGTCTTTCGTAGGATCAGGTCATCCCACCTGGCCAGAGAGCCTCCTACACTACGTTTGGTTCGCAGTCTCCACTAAAGAACACGTTTACCCTTGCTTATGTTGGTTCTTTGCGATATATGGCGGGCCCACTACCATTTCTGCTTGAGCTAGAGAAGAGAATTTTAGGTATACATTTTTAATTATTTATAATCTAAAAAATTATAATCTCTTTGAAAGTTCTCCAAGTTCTGAAAAGGCATTAGTTTTAGTTTTAATTCATACTTAAGTTGCTGCAAGAAAACATGGATCAGTGAAGAGAAATTTGAGGCACAAAACTACTAGTGACTGATAGAGGTGCGAGGTAGAGGAGACCGTTACTTCTTGCACGCATCCAATGCAGCTGGCTGACGCAAGATACAGAAGGTAACTAATTGATAGCTACGATAGGATAGTGGGCACAGTAACTTTTTTCGCCACGCTCTTCATTTCCCGATAAGAATGTCAATTTCTTCAATGTCGATCGCAAGATAAGATCACTTCACATAACTTTAGGAGATGAAACCTATATTAAACACATAGTTACATAATTTAATATTAATTTAATTTAGTACTTAGTTTTTAACTTAATATGTAGGTAATTATATTTTTTTATATTATATTATTATTATTTTTGTTATGTAAGTATAGGAAATAAGTTTATAATCTGAGAACTGTTTATTATAAGAGAGACATATGTTACACCTGACTGTCTAGCTAATAAAAAAAAATATCTTATAAAAAGTAAGTCCGTTTTTGGCCATAAGTTTAGATTTTAAGCATGTTTTGTTATAATAATTAAGGGCTGTGGATTTTGTTAATAAATAAAATAAAATAAAATAAAAAATAAAATGAATCACAAGATTCCGCCTGAGAATGGACCAGAAATAGAAGGTTATTGACACGCTCTATCGCTATAAATCTGTTACTTGTGACTAGTATTAAAATAGATCTAGCGACATGCCTCTTGATAATTATCGGGCGTCACGTAGGCATACTGAAATGCAAAACAACACCCACCTTTTTTAGACCTATTTATCATGGTAGTCAGAAAAAGCGCAGTTATAGTGTCTGGTGACGCATTGAAGGGAAGTCGTTGATAGGTATAATTCAATATACGTATAATATATTGTGAACAACAACTTAAAAAACTTGTGAATACTTTTAATTATGTCTTTTTTTACTGACTTCGAAAAAAGGAGGAAGTTCTATGTTCGGTTACACCTTAGTATGTTTTTTTACGTTGGATAATAGTGTTATCCTGATTCAAAAATGGTTGATAATTGCTGTGGAATGTCGGTAGGTGCATTAAAAATTAAAATGCTCGTGTTTCACATAAGGTTGGCAACCAGGATTCACCAACAAAGATTGAATTCCAAAGAATTCATTGCATTTCGTCATGTCCATTAACATTTCAGAACGATTTGTGAGCGATGGGGTATCACATGCCGCGGTGCTGGCAGCCCGCCAACATGCCAGCTGGGCCGGCGGCGTGGATATCAGTGCTATTCGTCACATACAGGTGAAAATAAGACCCTTTACTTTTACCTATTTCTAGGTACGTACTTATCGTCTACTCAGCTGTATCCCCAAAATAGCATCTGCTCAATTTAACCACTGCTGCTTATCACGAGAAGAACAATGGAGAGACCTGTCTTACTCTCTTCGTTTTTGCTATTCTGAAGATAGGTGTGGTGAGAAAGAGACCTGTTATACGCAATTCACTTATGTTCCGAAAATATACATCGAAAATTCAACCTATAACAGGTTGAATTTTTTGGTGGACAGTATGAGCGAAATAGTGATTGCATTTTGACTGCTTTGGGCTGGCAATCCTTTGAGAACTATGTTCATTTATTCATTTGTTAAGGATAAGAGCTTACAAATTGTGAGCTCATCAAGGAACACTTACCATAAATAGTTCTATTTATGGTGTTTCTCTGTCTACGTTATGGCTCACTATATACCCCTATGGTCTGGAAGTCAGCTGCCTGTCCCCAAAGCAAAATACCATAAGACATAATACTATGGAAGTAACTATAGTTTGCCTTTCTCAATACCTTAGCAGAGCCCCGTGAACCGGAAACTAAAGAAGCCGCTTAGTTTGTTGTGTTGCAGTTTTGAACTTGATCTAGAATCGCCTTGCGATTGCGGATTTTGCGATTGCGTAGAAATAATCAGAATCTAGATCGTGTTTACGTGAACAACAGCAATGCAATAAACCAAATTGTTTTCAAAGCAGCTACAGTTAGAGTCAACGATCAAGCACTATTTCCGGTGCCTAGCAGCGTTACGACCTTTTCAGGGTCGCATGGAAACTAGGTGTAGGTAAACATGTTGATGTTTCAGGAGTGGAGAATTCAAGCGATTATTCTATGATTTGTTCTTTGATTTTTGTTCAATTGAAGAAAATAATCAAACGTTCTACGTAACTACGATACGATGTTTCTATAGGCGGCTTCGACCCCATTTTATATAATAATAGGACCAGGAGGTTTCTTTCTTGAAACAGCAAGTAAGTAGGTACTAAAGTAATTTAAAACGGGATATTTATCATGATTTGATTTTGGCGCATGGCACATGTAACTGTGCCGAAATATAACTAAAAATCAATATATATAATAGAATAATCGCTTGAATTCTCCGTTTTAAATGACTTTAGTGTTAATAACCATGATAGTTTCAAAAGTTTTATAGCATTAAGTAACCTGTACACCTATCTCTGCTCTGTCAACCCTTTGGGAATCATCAGCTATCATCAGTAATACAAAGAGATATTAGTCAGTTGAAAATAAATCACTCAACCGAGGTTAAAGGCCGGCAAATAACATATTTATAATATTATAAAACGGCACTCCGCACACTTTATAATCCTGTTCATTTAAAAGAAATGATGAAGTGGGAACAGAAATATTATCGGTATGGCCGAATTTGTTTATTTATGTTTCGTTTTATGACTTTATTTATATTAGGAGACATGATAACATTAAAATATTTTCATGAATCTTTCAAGATAGGCAAGGATAGCTTCCTAACTATTAAATTAGGTTACAGAAAGTATTTCTGAATATTTTTGAGATCTGTAGAAGTAGAATGTGTGAAAAAGATCGATTTCCTACACATTGCCCCAAAAAATAATTTCCTATAACATGCAAACGATTTACAGAAATTATCATGGCTAGTTAGTATAAACTAGTGTAAAGTATAACCCTGCACTTCACTTTATGTTGTAAACTGTAATTTCATCGACTAACCGCATATTCGTGGTTTCTGCGCAATTGGAGTCTTACCACCACGTTTATGTGAAACTGTGGCTCGTTATTGTAGATATTTCGATATTATTTTATTACCTACTTGTTTAATCTACTTATTTTATTTTTATTTATTGGATATGAGTTCATCAGTCCATAGGGACGCAACGACAAAATGCATTTTGTTTATCTAGCTGTCAGAACGTATAATCTTGTAAAACACTCACATTTGTATGCATTTCTATTATATTTTAAAATTTAAATTTTAAATAACGCTGGACAATTCACACAGCATTATCTAGCCCCATGGTAAGCAGAGCTTGTGTTATGGGTGCTAGATAACTGATATACATACATAATACAATACATTACATAGATAGATTTTTTATTATACATAGAAAACGACCAGAACACCCGAAACAAATATCTGCAGATCGTACACACATTTGTTCCGAGGCGGGAATCGAACCCGCAACCTCCTGCGTCGCAGGCGGACCTTAGCCCACCGCGCCAAATCGGTCGTCATATTATAATATTAACAACATTTTAAAATTATGTCATGTCATAGGGGTAGATGGAGCATACACGAATGAATGAACGAAGTATCAAAACACCAAAGGTACTAAGTGTTTGGTGTCATCATTATGTGTAGGTATTTAACAGTAGGAACGTTATTTAGAAAATTGCATTTCTATCTGTTTTTTCAGTGCGATCAGCTTTTTTGTTTACAAAAAGTGGCATAATGTCGATACGTCCCTATGGAATGATGCCCTCGAATTATGTTTACATAAGAGTTGAATTCTCGATCACATCTAGATATTGGAGTACATTTCGTCACGGTCTAAATGTGAACTTCTAAAATGCCGGGTTATTCCTTCTCCGTGACAATAATGATCATCTCCTATGTACCTATCATTAGAACCTTAATCTCATCGATATTGTCAAAGCAAACCAAACTGTATACTTTAGAAATAAAGACCTATTTCGATCTGTAGGCCTAAAATAATTTAAACTGTGCACCGCTTTGATGCGCACGCGGCGATTTATTTCAATTACTTACGTAATTAGTTTGTATGTTTCGTAATTTTATTAGACATGTGTTTGTTCTATTTGACTACTGAACTGCGTTTAATTTGTTCTATGTAATTGTTCAGTTTAATTTATCAGTTACAGACAGTAATAAAACTAAGGCACAAATAACTTCAGATAAACTACATATGTGCAATATGTTTAATAACTAATTAAATGTTCTCCAAATCTCTTTTTGAAGGGAGCTTATATTCTATCTGGAGTATATATTTATAATGTTTTTTACCAAAAGACTTTATTTGACTTAAAGACGAACGACGTTTTAGTTAGAAAATACTTTTAAGATGAAGTTATTTGTTACAAAGTTTTAATGTTTGGTGGATTTCTTTCAGTGATGATTTATTTTCAGGACCTGCTGACTTCCTCTGAATGAGCCATTCTCATGTTCATATCTAGCGGGCGGTCTGCCAGTCCGTATGTACAGACAGCAGACCGGAAGTATGATTGTGTAAATATATTCTGGCAGTGTTTCTGCTGGTGCAGGAATGCGAGGACGCCAGGTGCGCGCTTCCTTCTCGGACTCTTCAGGAATAAATAAATAAATAATAAATAATGCTGGACAATCCACACAGCATCATCTAGCCCCAAGGTAAGCAAAGCTTGTATGTTACTAGATGACTGATACACTTAATACAATAGATTACATCGACAGATATTTTTGATTATACAAAGATAACGATCAGAAAACCTGGAAAAAATATCTGCAGATCGTACTCACAATTGTCTCGAGGCGGGAATCGAACCCGCCACAGACGGGAATGTTTAGTTTAATGTGAGTCATTCTGATGGGAGTAACATAATTTGCAGGGAGATGCTGGATGAGTCTAGCTGAAGACAGGGCGCTATGGCGCTCATTGGGGAGACCTATGTCCAACTGTGGACTAACATAGGATTATGATGATTATGAACATAATCGTGAAAATGTAGATTACTAGCTTCTGTCCGCGGCTTTGCATATCCTTTTCCAGGATAAACGGTAGACTATGTCCTTCCTTGGGATACCGTCAAACTCCTTGGCAAATTCAATTCTTTAGGATCCGTTGATCCACTTGGGCGTGAAAAGGTAACATATAGTAGACAGAGAGACAGAAGCTGACAGCGCCGAAATATTGGAAAACTCAAAAATCAAAAATGGTAAATATGTCTTTTTTTGTAATGACTGCATGGTAAAATGGCGAAGGCCTGGCGGTCGTAGGCTCTAAAACCTACATCTCAATCGCCTTCGATTACATCATCGAGTACACGTACCTAGACAGATGATAATTTGTTCCCCCGAGCCAAATTCCAGTGTCGTGCGCCGGCGCAGTTATTATTTAGCACCTACACCACTCAGGCGCTTATTTCCGTTCGCGCGAAAATAAACCGTCTGGAATGTGGAGAAAGTGCTTACGAAACGTCTGTTTGGTATGCTACAGTTACGAATACGAAGGTATTTTCAGACAGATTTGTTAGATCACTGCGGTTTATTATTTGATGCTGTTTTATGGCACTTGTCTGCCGAGACCGTTCGCGCGCCGCAGCGGCGTGGCCTGTAGAAAGTTAAAAATAACTTAACTAAAAAAGATATGAACATAGGCGAGCTTGACCCTAACAGGTTTATTTTATTTTATTTGAAATGTACAAAGATAATTCTAAAATTTATATACGTATTTTATTTTAAATAATATTGTTTACATAGTTTTCGTTTCTGTTAATTAATTTATATTTTAGTTTTGTTCCTTATTGTATTAGGCCACCTTGCACACGGTCTCCACGGACGACCAGCGCTATGGTTCAATCTGCTCTACCACAGCACATACTGAGTGGAGACCGATTTTGTAAGAGTCTCTGTTCTGACAAAATAAAAACTTTTTACTTTTACTTTACTAACAAAGTGTTTTCTTACAGCACAACCTTAGGTTTATAGGAGAAGCGATAGAACAGATAGAGGAAGACTTATTGGAGAGAGCTACAGTTTGAGTTATACTTACCTACTTCATTGGATATATCCAAAGACCGTAGAACGCTACATTTTTTACGACTTGTTATATATTTTCCGAAGTTACTGCTGCATTTGGCCTGTCAGAGTTCCGCATCATTTGTGTCAATGCGACCGCATTAAAATCAGCATATCCCCGACAAATGTTTTCGATGGAACACAGTCGGTACAATACTTTTCCAGCCGCTGCTGAACTTGCACGCTAATTTTCCCTTTTAATAGGAATGATTTAGCAACTCAAAATTCGTTTTAACACATAGTAGGTATTTAAAAGTCGAAATCGGAATTCAATTAAAATTGGCTGACACTGAAAATATCCTTATAAGCCATCAAGACTACATTTCATTTACCTTCGATTAGACTAAATTATTCTGCAACAAAGTCTAATGTTTTTTTTAATTATTTTGACCTTTCATAGTTATAATAACTTAGGATTAATTAGATGATATATTCCTCAAAGTCGCACAGTGTCAAGTCCAGGCGCCTCTGCCAAATTCCACCAAAACACGATGACTCAGCCTAGAAAAATGGCACACGCATGTTTACACATACAACTTAAGAACTGCACATTAGTGAATGCAAATAGAAGTGACAATAAATCCCCGTTGTTGACGCAGCGACCTTCAAATCGACCGCACTTCGTCTTACACTGTTTACATTTGCTGAAAGAGCAACTAGTATTTGCTTATGCTGGCTGAGCGACTCTAGATTTTAAAGTCTAGGGGATAAGGGCTGGATAGCAAACATGTTTAATTGCATATTCGTGTAAATTGCATTCCTCGTTATTCTTGGGCATGACTTTCACAATGTCAGATAAAAAAATAAAAACTGAGGCTACGTAATAATATAGTGTTTTATTTTCGGCTCAAATTACTATGTTGATGCCAATCTCACGTTATTATGAAAAATAGCAAAAAAAGTCTAATATCCCTTATATTAGACTTTTTTTGCTATTTTTCTTAATTTATATAATAATCATCATTTATATAATAATAAGTCTCTTTTTGAAGATGATGAAGATTATTTTGATAAATAATAATAAATAAATAAATAAAATGATTTTATTTCAGATGACTTAAATGATCCATAATTTGTTAGTAAAATTAAACATTAAAAACTTATTACTAGGGTTAGTTATACCTAATACTAGAAATTAAAACTAAAATTAAATTAAATCACTCTCACAATAAAGAAACGGTCTCTCCAGAGAGATGAATTTGCTTCCGCGTAGCTTTTTATACGAACAGTTACATTATTTTTACCAGGCCAAATTCTTTACGTGAATTCTTAATTTTACTAGCACTAAACGTCTTTTTTATTTAAGCTTTTAACCAGGAGGTTATTACGTTAACGTTTTGAAATTCTAAAATTGTTTTTATTGCTTTGTGTAATCTGTAAAACCACTAATGTTTGATTGACACCGCGTTCCGGACTATAAAGTGTTTAATTTCTACTGCAATTTGGAAAATTTGTGAAATAAAAACTTTTTCTCCGTTACAATATGGTATCATAATAAATATATTAAAATAAAATAAATATATTAAAATATAGTATATAATCATATTTATTTTTATTTACAAATACAGAAAAGAAACTTCAAAATTTCATTGAATAACAAAAAACGCCAGGTTTTTTTAATTATCTGCACGAAATAAGCTTAACATTAATTAGATTACGTGTAAAATGATTCCTTTCTTACTAGCGCAAGAATCTCTCAAGAGGAAGTTCTCCAAAACTGTCGTATTTTATCAAAAAGTCGGCTTCTAGTAAATACCGTCAACTTCTTTAATGACTCGGCTAATTGACTATCAAATCCCGTAAAAGCCATCATCAAATCCTGCGCAATATAGCTGACAGGTGGGCAAATGCGCATTTTGTGACACGGTCGTTAAATAAACATAAAATTTTAGAAAACCTTTACGTGTGAAAATAAGTTTTTAGTATCCTACTATTATGTACGATCGTATATTATTTCAATCGTCTAACTACACAAGATAGACATTTAGAGAAACAAATTATCCTGGGATTTCAGGGTTGCATCTAGGTAGATTTTATTTAAACTGATATATTGAAAACGTTTTCTTTCTTATAAGCAGGAATTTAAAAGATATTTGCAACTTGCAAAATATATGTAGGTATCTATTCACGAAATTTAAATAGCTCCAGCTGAGCTATTAAAATAATATTAACGATTTCTTGTCGAAATCCGAGGGCGTAGAACCATTAGCTATTAGTCACATTCCAGATTAATAGTTTAGAATCGGCAGTTTCCGGCCGTTCCCGAAGTTTGACAGGAAATGTCGTTACCGGACTATGATGCGCGGGATTGATGCGTCACTCAGACACCATCATTACGTCATCATACCCCTACACCGTCACATGAGGGGTGACGGTGTAAAGAAAGCTTTACACTTAAAAATTCTATATTTTCGCAAAGAGCATACATATTAGTTTGCTTTGATGAGAAAAACAAAACTTGTATTTAGTCCCTACTTACACCTAGATAGAAAGAGTAAAAATGCGTTGTTCTTCATATTCTGAGCCTAGATTTCTTTTAAACCATAAAATACTTAACACTTTGACTGCGATTTTTTTTCGACGACTGCGATCTTTTTTTTAACCTAAAAAAATTGTGCTGCCGCTCTACACAGCGGTTGTGTTGCGCCGCACATGCATTTCGTTCGAAAAATATTACGGCTGTGCTGAGTCACGAAGATCTGTATTTTCTCAGCCGCGGTGCTAGTGTGGATTTACGCATATTAGTCACTTGTAGAAAACACATACCGTGTGATTTCAGCACTCAAAATATTAAATATCGAGGTGTGCACATATTTACATCTAATTTGTAATATGTGCACACAACGTAGTAATCTATAAAAGTAATCTCTAAGTTGTAAGGTTATAAAACCATGACTCTACTCATGACTCACTCTCTAAAGGTCCCAAATGGCTCCCGAATCAATGAACAAAGGAATATTGTTTCACATTTACAAAGCTACTACGTATAAACAAAACCCTGAAAATATAATTCTCACAACAACAGCTTAGATCGATCATGTCATCAGCCCATTCAGATTATTTATTTATTCTGCGTAAATGTAGTATTGTAGCTTCCTCTACGCTAAAGCTTCGCCACCTATTTATATTTAGTTCATTCATTCGTTCATTCATAGAGAATGAACATGCTCCCTTAAATATCGTTACGCTAGAAAATACAGAAAAAAATTGGCAGAATGCGAATGTTGACCGCTGCCCGAATAAAATTGAAAATAGAACAGATCGCCTGCGAAAACAGGTGTTTGTTTGTGATGAAGATAACGTCGGCTGGATAGGGCGGGCGGGTTTCCATTGTTTGGATTTACTTGCTTCCAGATCTTTATCGTGTGGCTTTACCTCCCACAAAGGATCTAACCTAACCTAACCTAACCTAACACAACACCCAAGACTCTCTAGGCTAGGACTTCCACTTCGTCAATTCTAATGTTTTGATTCCCAAAATTTGTTGTAGACTGACTCACCGTGTATTTTTTAATATAAACTGTGCAGTGGACGTATTTAAATTGAATTCTGGTTTTTGGTTAACCGGTAGACGTCTTTTGATCGAAGATTACTGTAAAAATAATCATGAAAATGATAATCCGAGACAAACTTTTGGCGATTTCTATATTATGCTTTTTAGGGTTCCGTACCCAAAGGGTAAAACGGGACCCTATTACTAAGACTCCGCTGTCCGGCTGTCCGTCCGTCTGTCACCAGGCTGTATCTTATGAACCATGATTGTTAGACAGTTGAAGTTTTCACAGTTGATGTATTTCTATCGCCGCTATAACAACAAATACTACCAACCCTTCGTATGCGAGTCCGAGTCGCATTTGGACGGTTTTATTTACGAGTGTCTATCCTATCAAATTACGGAACAATGGAGCCATGCGCACGCGCAATCCGCTCCATTGATGCCGTCTCAGCTGCGTCAATCGCGGCGTGGGCATTCTTATTCTCGCAACACATAAACCACGGAGATGAATGGAAAGTCACTACGCGTAAGTCATTGTTATTCTCTTTCATCCGCGTAGATCATGGTATTGTAAAATGTTAAAGGTTTAAGTCTATTTTTTATCTAGTATAACATCATCACAGGTTCGATGGTATAAGTAAGTACTAAGTTGGTATATATAACACAATAAGATAGGTAGGTACTAATCTAAACATTTTATTTCTATAACAACCTGTGCTATTTGTGGGAGTATTGACTAGTTATTGTTAATAATATTCACGCTATTCGCAGACAAGGTATTGAACAGATAATTAGCGAGTGACATAGCGGCAACCTTAAGTAGGACCAACCGTCCTACAGTTGGGCACCTAAAGCATGGAGGGGCCGGCCGGCGCGGCGCGCGCCCAAGTAGTCGTTGGTCGCGAGCAGCATCCGCAGCGCTGCACATGTACTTCAAGCTTCAAGTGGCGATCACAATATAGACCTACCATGGCCGAAGTCACACGATAAAAGCGAATAAAAAATAAATATTGCTTACTAAGTCTTCCTTTCACATTCTGATTTGTTAATACATGTTCTACTGAGAGAATTACAGCAAGAATTATAACGTTTCTGGTTATTTTTAATAGGTAATTACAGTAATTGTAACGGTCAAATACGACTAAAAATTGTTACCAAATAGCAGGAAAGGCATAAGTTTTAATTATTTATTTTTATTGTTTTAATAAAATCAACACCCATTGTCTTAAGGTTCAAACCTAAGTAATCTAAGTTACGGATAATAAGTAGTATAATTTTGGTCTCTGTTCAGAAGTGTAGTGTCACGCCATCTGTTCAGTGGTGGCGACATTAAAAGCTCAGACTATGCTGTTCATGCGTGTTTGTGGAATGGAAAAGAAAAGAGAGCTTTCCATTCAAAGCTTTCCACGGTTTTCGTGTAGATGGCGCACTACAAGGATTGTTTAATATTTGAGGCTATTTATGTGTAAACTGCAAAAAAATGAGGAAATAAATGAAAACTTAGTGTATGCTGAAACGTATATAAGTAGGTAGGTATATACAATATTAATTTTTATCGTCGAGTTCCTATTTATACACAGCTGTAATCTTCCACTACTAGACAAAAACTCTAAGATAAGAGAATCAATTTTAACGTACGTAGGGGAAAATAAAACAAAACCTATAATACGCGATAAATACCTGACAAATAATCTTAAACATGAATAAACGACTATTTTTTTTATTTTATAATAATTTTACTATTTATTTGACAATAATTCAGATCTTGATTTGACCTGTCCAAGTCCATGACTTTATTTTATGAGCCTGAAAAAGAAACAAGAGGTATTGATTTCTGAATAAGTCTACGTACATGTTTATATGACGACCGATGTGGCGCGGTGGACGAAGGTCCGCCTGCGACGCAGGAGGTTGCGGGTTCGATTCCCGCCTCGGAACAATTGTGTGCACGATCTGCAGATATTTGTTCCGGGTGTTCTGGTCGTTTTCTATGTATAATAAAAAATATCTATCTATGTAATGTATTGTATTATGTATATCAGTTATCTAGTACCCACAACACAAGCTCTGCTTACATGAGGCTAGATAATGCTGTGTGAATTGTCCAGCATTATTTATTTATTTATTTATATTTATACCCCCTGGCTGGTTCATAAACTACTACTACTACTGGTTACTATGGCTGCTGGTTGTACATTTATTTTATAACTTAGAAAATTACTTAAAGTTACGGAATCCCTACTATTATTTAGCAACTAAACTTCGTTTCTCAGCAGCAACAATTTAATATTCATTTGCATTTCATTCATTTCGCTGAATCAAGGTGAGGATGACTTGGACTGAATCACCATTCATTTACTTTAAGCTGTGCTTTCAGTCTCGAGTTTCAATTTAATTACTTAGACTCGGTCATATTCCGGGACTATTGTCGCAAAGTGTCTGTAAGAACAGGCAATCACTTGACTTTTCCGGGATAAACAGTGGTCTATATATGCACCTATGTTATTCCAGGTCTAGAATTAGATGTGCTTTTGGAAAATTGCAGGTCAATCCATTCAGTATTTTGGCGTTCTGTTATTATTAAAACAACGATAAGTATCCACCTTACCTATAATTTTTCGAAAGAAACATTATGAGATAGGTAAGTAATTTACCACAAATTATAACATCTTCCCTTTGTTTAAATCCGCCAAGATTACCTTTGAATTACGACACTGTTCCACTAAACTCGTAATTCAAGGTAGAAACAGTTTCCATTTTTAATTCATCCGGGCTACCGTAATCTATATATATATAAAAGAAAGTCGTGTTTGTTACAACACTTATAACTCGAGAACGGCTGGACCGATTTAGCTGAAAATTGGCGGAGAGGTAGCTTAGAACCAGGAGTCTAACATAGGATACTTTTTTTTTATAATTTAAACCATTTAACACATAGATTTCCACGGGGGCGAAGCCGCGGGGCGCAGCTAGTATGGAAATAAACATAACTCAGCAGAGGAACGCAAAAATCTGCATAATCGCTGGTCGCTAGAGGATTAAATGCTGGTACTATGGTTGGTACCTATGCATAAATAAATATTTTGGATAACCCCGACCAACAATGGACAATTAATTATTTAGATGCCGCTTTTGCTCGTGAATTTTTCATGTAAGGATGGTGGTAGATGGACACTTTGCATTTAGATTCAGATTCAGATTTCTTTATTGTCATAATTCTTACATAAAAGTGTACAATATAATATATATACCTTAATTATGCTAAGGATACGACTCGTCAAAACAGGTAATATACAATTTTGATGTATGGGAAACATTATAATTATGTTATATTCTTAAAATTATAAAAGTTAACGTTACTCTCGGCTAGGTGATGTTACGGGGATTTTTAGATTCGGTGTTTAATATAACGTTATTACTTATTGGATTGTTCTTCGAGTTAGAAGAGTTTTCGTACAGGTAGCTTAAAATGATTTTGTAGTGGCTGGTTTTAGGTCTTTAACACTTTGACTGCGGTTTTTTTTCGACGACTGCGGTCTTTTTTTTTACCTAAAAAATTCGTGCTGCCACTCTACACAGCGGTTGTGTTGCGCCGCAAATGCGTTTCGTTTGAAAAATATTACAGCTCTGCTGAGTCACAAAGATCTGTATTTTCTCAGCCGCTGCGCTAGTGTGGATTTACGCATATTAGTCACTTGTAGAAAACTCATACGGTGCGTTTTCAGCACTCAAAGTGTTAAGTATAAATGTTTATGCTTCCATGTAAAAAAAACTGTCTAAATGGTTTTTTCTAACGTTTAATATCGTCTTTTATTTCAAGTAAGTGAAAATAACAAGTAAGTTTTGTTTAGAAGGAAACAGCTCATGTATACTGGGCCTAAATTCCGCGGTTTCTTTTTGTAGCGACCGCGGCGGTGATTATGGCTTTGAACCTTAGATAAATAATAGCCGGGAAAATTGTGGATTTGTCAGAAAATTCCTTGGGAAAGTTTTTTTTTATTTGAAACGGAAGAATGGCGTCGTTTGCATTGTGTCTGTTTCTGTTGAAATAATTTTATAGAAGAAAGGTTATTTAATTTCTAAAGGAATTTCAACAGTATTTTGTACAACTTTTTTTCTAAATTTAGGATGGTATTCTCAGATTTACAAGGGATGGAGAGGTTTCTTTTTTCGATTTCGATAGTAAAATGTTTTGCCTCTCTGCGTTTGTTTTATTTCGTGTCGTACTTATATTTATTACACTACCTGAGGCCCGCGGTTCCGCCCGCGTGGAAATCTATGTGTCGAATGGTTTATAAACCTTCCTCTTGAATCGTACATACATAGAGACAGACAGACAGCCGGAAGCAACTTTGCTTTATACTATGTAGTGATACGTCAGCCGTTTCAAAAGGCCTGAAGTAATAAAAGCAGTATTCCACATCGAGATCCAATAGCCCCGGTATTTACGAGGCAGACAATGTTGACGAGAGGGAAATGTAATTAAACGGCCCGTTCGCAGTTAAACAAGGTTTTATTGGAGACCGTTTAAAGGTTTGAGACACAGCTAGGTCAATTAATACGATTAATGACGACCGATGTGGCGCGGTGGGCGAAGGTCCGCTTGCGACGCAGGAGGTTGCGGGTTCGATTCCCGCCTTGGAACAATTGTGTGTACGATCTGCAGATATTTGTTCCGGGTGTTCTGGTCGTTTTCTATATATAATAAAAAATATCTATCTATGTAATGTATTGTATTATGTATATCAGTTATCTAGTACCCATAACACAAGCTCTGTTTACCATGGGGCTAGATAATGCTGTGTGTATTGTCCAGCAATATATATATATATATATAATTAATAGTAGTTTACTTAGTCACACGCAACTCAAGTGATGTGTCGTGTTATGTGTTACACAACTCTTCTTGAACCCTATAAGTATAGAGACAATAAGAAAAGTGCCAATGGACACGTTCTTAGTAATAATGTTGTTATAAAGGCTTAGTAGTTCCGCATATGCGTTATTCAGATTATCCCTAACCGTCGATATTAACACTCTAATTGTAGCATATTACGGCTTAGTTGAATCGATAATAAGATACGGAATAATTTTTTGGGGGAATTCAATGGATAAAGAGATTATTTTTAAAGCGCAAAAACGTTGCATGCGAGCCATGTTCCGAATACACGTGACTGAAAGCTGTAGACCTTTATTTACAAAACACAAAATACTCACACTTCCGTCGCTATATATAATTGAAGTAGCTCTATTTGTGAGAAATAACCCCCACCTGTTTCCGCGCATGTCAGACGAAACGCCAAGAAACAGACGTGAGGATAGGCTTTGTTTATTTCAATGCAAAACTGCATTACTACATAAGAGCATAGTATCAATGGCACCAAAAGTCTACAACAAAATCCCTAAGAGTTACCAGCACCTTAATAACTGTGAATTTAAAACTAAATTTAAGAAATTTTTAATTGACAAATGTTATTATAAGATTGACGACTTTTTAAATGATAAATTCTAACTTTTTAATGAAAATATATTATATTATAGAACTATTGCATGTTGTAATTACGGATTTTTTAAATATTTTATGACATTATTTCTATTGATTGATTTTCTTAACTTAAATAAGTTCTATAAGTTAAATAATAATTATAATAACAGAGACTGCATGCCATATCTCTCAATTTGTACACCGTAATCGGTAAAACATATTTGATACCTACCTGTTTGTAACATCTCAATAACACAATATGTTTATGCAAATAAATGATCTTTATCTTTATCTTTATCTTTAAAAATAAGTTAAAACTAAATTACCCATTAGCCAATTCTATGGCTAGATTGTAATTATACTCTAGTGTATATAACATTTATATAAAATGTATATACTAGACAATAATAAAAACGCTGTAATGTTTCGGTATTAGACATATATTTTCGTAATATTAGAGGGTATATTGGTAAGGATTATTTTTCTTCTTTATCTTCTTTAGTATAAATAAAATGAAGTCACTTCCGCACATCAAAATCCGTTGCGTAGTTTTAAAGTTCTAGGCATTCGAAGGGACAGACAGACAGCGGGAAGCGACTTTGTTTTATACTATGTGTAACTAGCTGCGTCCCGCGTCTTTGTCCGCGTGGAAATCTATGTGTCAAATAATTTATAAACCTTTCTCTTGAATCATTTTATCTATTCTTGAAAACTACATCAAAATCCGTTGAGAAGTTTAAAAAAACAGACAGCGGAAGCGACTTCATTTTATTATTATGTCTCTCATTTACCATGATCTCGGGCCATAAAGTGACCCGGTCCTTTGGAAGGCTTGCGTGGAGCCGAAGCCAACAGCACAGAGGCCCTTTGAGAAGTTAATCTAAAGGCGATGGATACACATAGCGGGTATCATCCTCGGGTGCACAATATGATACACCCAAAGATGGTATCCGCCAGGTGTAGAGACTATTGCAAAGAAAAATGAAAGAAATAAAACCAGGCTATTGTGATGGATGGATGGACTGGATAATCGGGCTATAGGGGAGATTGCGGACGTCTGCCATAAACAAGTCAATCATAATGTTAAGAAGAGTGGCAGACGGTGGCTTGCCGAATGCTGGATGGGTTCCTTAAAAAGCCGGAGTAAATTACCGGAGAGGAACAACATCGGCGCAAACGACTGAGGGGTGTCGAGAGGTGCGGCCCCGATTTCACCATCACGAAGACTGCTCGTGAGCGGGTTTCCTCGCTATTACGCCATTAGACACTTCCACCCCCGAGTCTACATCCTAAGATGCATCTCTCGCGACTCCACTCAGACCGGCCAATGAAGGCAAGCAAAAGGTGGGGATCTGGTTCTCTTGGGATGCCACTCCGCAAGCGGAGACGAGAACCAGGAACTTCCCCGGGAGCACTCGGTACTCGTGGTGTCGCTACTCACCAACAGCTCGCCACAAGCTGCCCTGCGGGCTTATTATTATTATGTCTCTCATTTACCATGATCTCGGGCCATAAAGTGACCCGGTCCTTTGGAAGGCTTGCGTGGGGCCGAAGCCAACAGCACAGAGGCCCTTTGAGAAGTTAATCTAAAGGCGATGGCTACACATAGCGGGTATCATCCTCGGGTGCACAATATGATACACCCAAAGATGGTATCCGCCAGGTGTAGAGACTATTGCAAAGAAAAATGAAAGAAATAAAACCAGGCTATTGTGATGGATGGATGGACTGGGTAATCGGGCTATAGGGGAGATTGCGGACGTCTGCCATAAACAAGTCGATCATAATGTTAAGAAGAGCGGCAGACGGTGGCTTGCCGAATGATGGATGGGTTCCTTAAAAAGCCGGAGTAAATTACCGGAGAGGAACAACATCGGCGCAAACGACTGAGGGTGTCGAGAGGTGCGGCCCCGATTTCACCATCACGAAGACTGCTCGTGAGCGGGTTTCCTCGCTATTACGCCATTAGACACTTCCACCCCCGAGTCTACATCCTAAGATGCATCTCTCGCGACTCCACTCAGACCGGCCAATGAAGGCAAGCAAGAGGTGGGGATCTGGTTCTCTTGGGATGCCACTCCGCAAGCGGAGACGAGAACCAGGAACTTCCCCGGGAGCACTCGGTACCCGTGGTGTCGCTACTCACCAACAGCTCGCCACAAGCTGCCCTGCGGGTTTATTATTATTATTATTATTATTCGTTTATTTCAGATTACATTAAATCCATATAAAAATTAATAACACACAAAACTTAAAATAAACATAAAAATTAAACATTCATAGATTATATAATATAGATTATTAAGTTATACAATGTTTTATACAATGTAAAGATAAAGTAGTAGTAATAAATTAATTTCGCATATACGGGAGTTGAAGAAGAGTTTTGTAATAATATTTCTGTAGTAGGTAGGTACCTACAGTGAGCTAGCTGCTCCCTAGCTCCGCCCGTGACTTTGCACTGACTTGTTGTTTTGTCTCCGGAGCCGATAACGATTAGTTTTAATTACTCTCTTGTTATTGGCTGCCCGTGATAAACGATCTTTGAATAAGATGTAAATCTTTTTCTGAACGAATTAAATTTTTTATTTTTTTAAATAAATAATGCTGGACAATTCACACAGCATTATCTAGCCCCATGGTAAGCAGAGCTTGTGTTATGGGTACTAGATAACTGATATACATAATACAATACATTACATAGATAGATATTTTTTATTATACATAGAAAACGACCAGAGCACCCGGAACAAATATCTGCAGATCGTACACACAATTGTTCCGAGGCGGGAATCGAACCCGCAACCTTCAGCGTCGCAGGCGGACCTTCGCCCACCGCGCCACATCGGTCGTCAATGACAAAAACAAATGTCAAAAGTCAAAACAAACAACAACTCCACGTACAACTGTTTCTGTTACTATGCAATAACGTCCCAGAAATCGACATGGTTTGCAATCAGATCCGCCAAGTTACGCTTGAATCTATAAATAAATAAATAATTTTGTTCAAAGCAACTTAGGACTTAATGTATTACATGACGACCGATGTGGCGCGGTGGGCGAAGGTCCGCCTGCGACGCAGTAGGTTGCGGGTTCGATTCCCGCCTCGGAACAGTTGTGTGTACGATCTGCAGATATTTGTTCCGGGTGTTCTGGTCGTTTTCTATGTATAATAAAAAAATATCTATCTATGTAATGTATTGTATTATGTATATCAGTTATCTAGTACCCATAACACAAGCTCTGCTTACCATGGGTCTAGATAATGCTGTGTGAATTGTCCAGCATTATTTATTTATTATTTATTATGTCATTTTCTTCTAATTAAATTATAAATAACGTCTCGGTAGACTATTAACTTGTAAATCATAAATTCATGATAAATTAATTAAAAATAAAAAAAAATTTTTAGCATTCAAAATGTTACCCATTAGAACAATGTTTTTTTTAATGAAAGCCGTTTTTATTCGTACACGTTGAATAGCATCTCTATAGCTCATTGGAGGAGGCCTATGTCCAGCAGTGGACTGCTATAGGCTGATGATGATGATGATGATTAGCATCTGAGCTGTGGTGTATAATAATAATATCCTACACTACAGCAAATAATAAATGGTCATGTAGTTTTAATAATGAGAATCAGCTAGAGGTTTATTTTCATTTCTTCACTGTATTCAAAATAAATATATACATATTTATTCTGCACAAGTGTTAGCACGGCCAGGCGGCGGCTCAGCAGATAATTTTTTGGCACCAATAATGATAATGTTGGTGATAAGTTTTTTGAGTAAACATTATTGTTAATTTTGTAACCTAAAGATAATTATCTGATTTAACTTTATAGATGCTTTATGTACCAATTCACTTTATTTTCACAGTCTCTTCTTATATTATTCTGTTATTTATCAGTGAAAACCTTCAATAAGCTTTCTAGTATTTATGAACTTTTTATTGTGTTATATATAAGCTTCTGGTTTTTCTTTAAATAAATATAAATAGAAATACCGATACCTAGCTACTTTAAGTCTATGTTTGATTTTGTTTTGTCATATCTACATTTTTTAACCAAATAAACATCTATCTATCAATCTACAATTTTTTTTTGACAATTCACACAGCATTATCTAGCCCCATGGTAAGCAGAACTTGTGTTATGGGTACTAGATAACTGATATACATAATACAATACATTACATAGATAGATATTCTTTTATTATACATAGAAAACGACCAGATCACCTGTAACAAATATCTGCAGATCGTACACACAATTGTTCCGGGCGGGAATCGAACCCGCAACCTCCTGCGTCGCAGGCGGATCTTCGCCCACCGCGCTAAATCGGTCGTCAATATTTATAAAATATTTTGTTCATACATATTAAAATATCATTTTGATTTAAAATTTAAAGATTTCGTAGGTAGTGAATTTAAACGTTTTCGTTTGAAATGTAATCTATGAAGTATGGAGTAAGCTTTGAAGATCAGCCTATGAACAGAGTTAGAAATGTATAGAATAGTGCTAATGGAACTGCCAGATGATTCATAATAGTCTGGAAACCTGCTCATTCATAATGTCCTAAGAACAATGTGTAAGAGGATACGCTCTAGAAGCGTCTAATGCAGGTTTATTAAAGGCACAATGAACGTAATACGAGACGTAGTGACACGCCTCGATGTAGCTGGTATTAAAGGGCTGCCTTGAGATAAATGTAGAGCTATGGGAGTTTAGAACTGACAATCAGTTTTCAAGAAAATTCAAGAAATTAAATTAATAAAGAAAATTTTGTTACGAAATTTCATTAAGAATATAATCACGGGGAAGAATATTTTATTTGTTCGTAGTCTGGCTAAGTGGCAAAAGAGCTAGACTGTGCCGAATGAATTTAGACGCTGTAGTTTTTATTAAAACTACAGCGTCTAAATTCATATATCATATTCGTCATATTCGTATAGCATATTCGTCATATTCGTATAGCATATTCGTCTATGCAAGTACTTAGACTTGGTTTTAGGATTCCGCACTTGAAGGGTAAAAGGGGACCCTATTACTAAGCCTCCGTTGTTTATCCGTCACTCAGCGGGCTGTATTAAAAGGTAAATTTTCAAAATGGACGCAAGGCCGCATTACTTAAGCACCGAGTCTAATTCCAAACTATTTCATGAAAACATTTTATTTTAGTCACTTCTATATTTTCCTAAACCTATATCCCTTTGTTTGTCTTTAAATAGATTAGAAGGAGTGTACCATATGCGTCGCACACCTGAGTTCCCAGCATTCATACTAACTGCTACTAACTCTGTGATCTCAAGTAGCAACTCTTAGTTAACTGTGTGTCTTTACTGCTAAATGCCAAAAGTGAATGCATGGGTGTGAAGACAAGTGCTCCCACGCGTTCGAATTTTGGCCAATATTAGAAAGATGTTACTTTGTTACAGTAAAACAGTTAATAAAACAACATAACGTTATTATTTGACGACCCCTTATTTATAAAACTTTTACTGTTTAACAGACTTGCATTATGTATCTTAAATTTGGACTCATATACAGGGTGGCACATATAGAGCGGTCAGTATGGGTGAGTCTGAAACTATACCTAAGACATACGAAGATCTCTTCATAGGAACCATGTCATCGATTTTAGTAAAAATAAAAACTGCATTCAAATATACTATTCACGTTTTAGCTCTGTGAGTAAATGAAGATTATAGTTAGAAAAACAATAACGAATTGCTCAGACTCACCTTTTTATACATGTCTAAATTAAATAAATAAATAATACTGGACAATTCACACAGCATTATCTAGCCCCATGGTAAGCAGAGCTTGTGTTATGGGTACTAGATAACTGAAAAAAAACACACACACAACTAAATTACAATTTATTAAAACCTAAGTTTAGCTTAACATACAGTAAATCATTGTTATTGCGTACCTACTTCTTTTCCATTAAGTTTTTTCTATAAAGATAGATAATACATAATTATACCACACAAAGATAAATAAAGTACAGAAATAAATAAATATGACTGACTTTGTTTTAATTCTACTCATCTAGTAGAATTAAAACAAAGTCGGTCATATCAGAAGGTTTTTGATAAAATTTCATATGCTAACTTGAAATTTGCGCTTAAAATTCAAAATCTTTATTTCTTTAGGCTTACAAAAAAGGCACTTAGACAAGTAAAATCTTAAAAATTATCAAAGCACGTTCACACACTCCTGTTGTCTAACGTCACAGGTGTGAAAAACCTTTGGCAACGGGCATGTTAGTAGATTTACAGAAACGTTAAGAGGCTTCCTACCCGAAGGAAACCGTTATTTTTTATAGAGGTAAGGCCATCGTCAACAAAGGAATATGGTTTACCGAACGAACGGGGTTAACATTATGTTTTACTTTAGGCACAGATAGAACACCTACTTAGGTATTTTATTTATTTATACAAATACAGCAGTTAGCTTACAGTCTAATACCAAAATACTAAAAATAAATTGAAAACAAGATTACAAATAGGTAGGTAATTTAAAATAGGCAGATAATTTATTTAAAAGTAAGGTACGATCTTGAACTTAAGTAGATATGGCTTAAACTATCATTAAATAATAATAAATTGTCCGTCTTCGCCGGAATTCCCATATCCTTTCTCTTCTTCATAACATTCTCTTTAACCCTGTCACTCCCTTCTATTTAAAGGAGCGTTTTAAATTCCTCCACAATTCTCATTCTCAGCCTTCCCGTGTCCTCCGATCGTCAGAAAATCTGGTTTTGAATATGCCACCTCATAAAACCAGTTTCTACGACAAATCTTTCTCCATCCAGGCCATAAGGTTGTGGAATGCACTACCAGAGTCCATTAGAAAAACTATATCCTTGCCTGTTTTTAAAGCTCACGTCAAGGAGTTTTTCCTGCCAAAAGAATGAATATTGGTACTTACTATTTATTTATTTATGTATTTAAGTAGTGTATTATTTATTTTGGAATTTGTAATATTTATTATTTGTTTTTTAGTATTCTTATTTAAATAAACTGTGGTACACCCCCTGCCTTTTCTTAAATTCATATAATTCTTTCCATCCAAAGTTTGCCTGGAAGAGATCGCTTCTAAGCTATAAGGCCGCCCATTGTACCTGTCGCATATAATGTATTTTTGTAATGATTAATTTGATTATGGTGTACAATAAAGAATTTTTGTATTATATTGTAAATATGTCCACATGTTGGAACTGTTGTAAGAAATCGTTGAGTAGTATACTATCTGCTGTAGCTGAAAGAAAATATTTTTATTAATTGAAATATAAAAAACGTAATAAAATAACAAGGACATCATTTCGTAGGAGTGAATCGACAATTATTGCTTCTTTTCACGAACAACAAAAAACGGTCTAACTTCTTTCAAAGATTACAAATCCAAATGTAATTATCTGATTAAAAATATATAGGTTACCAAATTATCAGCCTTACGAACCCATAACTTCAAAGTTATATTCTATTTATTAATATTTTTTCTTTTTAACTAGTTTCCGGAATAAAAACTAGCCTATAATTATATTCTGTAACCTAATAAAAATAAAATAAATAATGCTGGACAATTCACACAGCATTATCTAGCCCCATGGGTGCCCATGGTAAGCAGAGCTTGTGTTATGGGTACTAGGTAACTGATATACATAATACAATACATTGCATAGATATATATTTATTATTATACATAGAAAACGATCAGAACACCCGAAACAAATATCTGCAGATCGTACACACATTTGTTCCGAGGCGGGAATCGAACCCGCAACCTAATACTTACGCTCAATGCGTTTTGTGTCCATTTAAACCCATCCACTATTTCCACTTCATAAAATTCCCTTGACAAAGTTCGTAATAGCATTTCCTTCAGTGCAATTTTCACAATCGCTTCTAAAATCATGAACTCCATTCATCTCCTCAATGAAACGTTCTCGTATTGAGCTGAAGCAATAATGAGCTCGTCTGGTAAAGGTAAACTTCACAAAGAGACAGACGGATCGGATTCATTGTGAAATAAAGTTGAAGTTAGTTGTTACCTAGTGTTATTTTCTTCTTTGAGCCTTATTATCACACTGGCGATTGCGCAGCTTTGCAATCGCCCTTTATCCTTACAAAATAAGCACATAAAGTATAATCAAATTAGAAATAAGGTTTTTTTGATTTCATTTACTTCAATTTTGTTCGTTGTTCTAATATGCGTCGTTCGTTTCCCTATTGGAATTTTA
This sequence comes from Eupithecia abbreviata, assembly GCA_943735965.1. Taxonomy (NCBI): domain Eukaryota; kingdom Metazoa; phylum Arthropoda; class Insecta; order Lepidoptera; family Geometridae; genus Eupithecia; species Eupithecia abbreviata. The sequence goes on along the minus strand of OX030979.1, from coordinate 1,017,866 downwards.
ACTTTGTAACGAATTGGACTTGGTTATTGCAATCATCACATAAATAGAAACTAATAGTGCACATACATAAAAATATAAAAATGTTAATTTATGCGCAAGATTATTACAATAACCGAGTCCAATGCTGGAAACCCACTATAGTGAACGCCTGAGCATCCTTCAGCTTCAGCTGAAGACCTTTTTCTTCAGCTTGCCACATCCAATATTTGCCACTAGTTACTCGTACCTGAGAATTATAATAATTGGTTGAAGATCGTCATCACTTTTGCCTTTTCACATTCACACTGTTTATGTCACGTGGCTTAGGCACATACCACTACTTATTACAGCGGAGTTAGTGGCGATTCGCCATCGGACCCTTTTTTCTGCTACTTTTTAGTTCCATACTTTGATTTCTGATTCGCCATCGTCAAATAAAATATTGTTTTTCGCGTGGTGATTTGCCATCGGCAGTTCCATGTACAGTCAGCATGTAAATATTTTAACATACAACCAATATTTTTTAAATAAACAATAATATACAGGGTGTCCCATAATGTGTGGATAACCTTAAAGGTGCATGTGCGGAGGAAATTTGATTTTTTTTTTAATAACCTCCTAAAGGTTAGTTGATCATATTTATCAATGATATCATTTAATTTTTGGTCTTTGACGATTGACAGTTTCTTCCTCTCTTGGTGAATAACGCCGTTGTCATGTTTTTGTATTTCCAAATCAAAGTGTGCTGCCTCCCTCTTAATCACATCGATGAATGTTAAGAAGTGACCGTGCTATGCCGTGTGCTTGTGAAAGCCGCTCAAAGTGCCACATTCTCGCTGAATACCTCTAAACTTATGCATTCCTGGTATGTGGGGCACTGGTTCTCCATAAATCTGGAGCATACATCATCGCCTGAATCGAGCCATTAGCCAACTTCGAGCGACACTTCAATGGGAACTTCAGAGTGGATTTATTGCTCAAGTTGTTCGCGTCTCACGTCGCGGAGCTAAGAAGCTGGAATTTTACATGTATAGGTTTTACTTTCTATTGTTAGGAGCTGAATGGAACTTATTGAGCTTTATAGAGGCTTTTTCACATGAACCTCTAGGTATGTATGTATTGTATATTTCTTTTGTGTGTTGATGTGGTTTGGGATTACAATGCTCTAATGTTCTGTATCTTCAAGAGTTGTAAAGATTTGGTGCAGTCGCCATTTGTGGATTTAGGGTAAGGTTTTCACGCGCAGCGGGAACTAAGCAATGAAAATCAATGGACAATGACGTATTATAGTTACTACTCATTCATTGCCAATGAAGTAAAATAAAATAAGAAGGGTACACCCTTAGTTCAATCTCACTACCATATCCGAAAACGTAGGACATCCGTGCAAAAGCCCAAGCGTCGTTTATGTAAGTTGCTAATTACTTGATCAACATTCCTCTCAAAGGCAGTCCTGAGCTTCTCGCTAATTGTCACGTAATTACATGAAATTAATACGGGACAATGTTTGCGGCGAGTTTGCGGAGGCCGCTGTGAATAGCTCCGTAGAATTGGACCATGATTAAGACATTTCGTTGAAAAATCTGTTTGACACCAAAACAAAGCATCTAGTACTGATTGGATCCACATAATATAGATAATTTTCTTTAAAGAAATGACTTAGTTATTGGAATATTACAAAAAACCGTTAATAATTTTAATATAAAAAAAATCTGAAGTCCTAAAGCTCTGCGTACATAAATCCAGTACCGCTACCACCCAGCACAAAAATGTGCATTCAATTATAGGCTTAAACTCGAGTCCTATTTAAAGTATATTTTACAATGTTAAAATGGATTCTCTCTCACAAGCTGCACAGCTCAGGTTTCATTTAAAAAAGGAAATAAAATGGTGTTCGATGCCCATTGGGCCAGTATCAACAAAACAGTCTATTTATTATACGTCCTAATAACTATATGATTTTATTAGAAACCCATTTATAACCGGTTCAATAACCCAAAAGAAATAAAAGGTCTTATTTCCTCGTGGGGCCGACAAGAATGCGGTACAGTGTCCCGCAAGGAGCTACGCAATACTCCATACACATGGGACGAGAGCCTGGCCACAGGGTGGTAGAGGCAGTAGAACAAATGGCCTATGAGTCAACAGCAAACGCATTTGTTTTGTAGTTTTAATGCAAAAAACATAAATCATGCCACAACATGATAATAATACGAGACGACGTTTATTTATAAAGACTTTATATACAGTTCAAACCAAATAGAGATCGCTTTAGTTTATTTCAATGGTAATTGAAAATAATTCACTTCGTTGACAAATACGATTTTTGCGTAGGTAAGAAATATTTCTTCTCCTATTCTTCCATTGGAAGTTTAATCGACTAATCAAGCATGTTGTGTTTTAAAATACGAATTGAATAAAGAGTGAAAACAATGCTACGTATGATATGATATTTGAGGGATTCGGAATCGGATTTTAGAGTTTTTTCAAAGCAATCACAATAAAATCATGGTAAATATCCCGTTTTCAATGACGTTAGTGTTAATAACCATGATAGTTTCAAAAGTTTTATAGCAATCACAATGTTATTTGCAAGTGTTAATAACGCGAACAAAATTAATTTATTTTTAAAAGTTTCTTTATTCTTTCGTTACCCTGGGGCCCACCTGTCCGCGACTGCCCATAAATCTGAGCCACTCGCTACTGTCGTCGAACATCCAATATACGAGAGTTATAGTCCAGGAAATTAATTCTGTCGACACAAGTAGGGTTACGTAGGGTATGCATTCTTTTGGGAATTCCGAGCAGGTGCGCGGAACCCTAGTTTTGTATGGGGAAAGTATTTATGTTGTTCTGGTTTACCCCAAAACAAATGGGTAAGTGTCGCATGATTTTCCTCGGTATAAATCATGAATAAGTAACGATTAAACATATTTCATCGTCATCATCATCATCAGTCTATGTTATTCCACTGATAGACAAGGCCTCCCCTATTGAGCGCCATAGCGTCCTGTCTTCTTGTTCCTGCTTGACGCATCCAGCATCTACCTGCAGTCTTTCGCCGGTCGTCATCCCACCTGGTCAATTTGTTTATTATTATTATGTTGTTTGAAGTATACACATATACAGATATAGATTTCAACGGTAAAAGTTAAAAAAGCTCATCGTTGTTTGCTAGCTTGGCTGGCTATCCAGCTCATGCTGAGGCAAAGCCATTTTGTTGCTGGACTAACACACTTACACGTGTCCTCTAAGTTTATTTTATCATGTTCTGTGTAAGTCTTAAAACAAATAAATATATTCTATTTTATTCTTAAAATATAAAATAACTTTATCTTGGGTCTACGGTTTTCGTAGCTAGTACTACGCGGCGTAGCACCGGCTACGAAATAAACACCGTTTGCTTTTGCATGTATGTATTCCTTGACGTTACTTAGAAGTAGAGAGGTAGAGTAGGAGTATTTCCTTTGGTAGGTTTTTTTTATAACTTCAAGATTAAAGTCTTACAACGGTATATTTACCTTCAATTTTGAGTTTTGACCCTTTCAATATTTCGGCACAGTTTCATGAGCCATGATCACAGAATAATTGAAGTCACTGCGAGTCAGTTTCAACTGCGCCGAAATATTAAAAAGCACAATAATTTCATAGTCGTTAATATCCTCTTATAATTGACTTTACTGTGAACAACCATGACGTATGTTTTAAAAACTTATTGATTGTTCTATATCGCGTCGTAATAATGGTCGATGCCAGATGTTACGTAGTCTGTATCCCTATGTCCAACTCTCGTAGTCTACCGGTGGTCGCCCTACAATAAACCGAATAGATTTTTCTATAAGCCGCTTAGAAGCAAAAATAACAATGTTTTGATTGTTATGTGTCATCCTGAGTACTTCTGTTAATGGCGTTGAGGGCTCTGCAACAATCGAAGCGATTTTATGGCGGTCGGCTAAATGGGTTCTTTGGAGAAATTGTTGGAAGAAATGGTATTCTTTTATGTGCAGGGATTATTTGGATTACAGAGAAATAATTAGTAATTTTTGTCTAGCTACAGTCTCTTTATAAGGTTTGTCCGAAATACGTGATGTACTGCTTTAATTGTTTTTCACTAAATAAAATTAATAAATTGAATTAAATGATGATAAGCATGTTGTAGTCTTTTCTGAAATATAAGCTTATTTTATATTTTGATTTTATTATATCTACTATCTCTGTATTTCCTAGCTTGTTTTACGTAAGTAGTGAGTGGTGTCTCAATTGTACACTTGCTAATTATTGTTAGTTGACCTTCCTAGCAGGTTCCAAGTCTCGTAATTACATTAGTTATGTTTTTGTGTTATACAATTTGTTATTATTATATAAAACAGTTTGCTATTTTTATTTTACCACAAGATTGTGGTAAATATACAAGATATTTCTGTATTCATAGAAATTTAATGAATCCAAACTTAATAGGCGCTAACCTGACTTTGAACACTACTGGCATTGGATGAATCATGGTATGGGGATCATGGGGTGTGTCACCAAAACATCTTCCACCAGAGCGTAGGATATATAAGATATGTAATTCAATAGATTTCAGAATACATCATGTACTCAATAATTTATTGTATGTAACAATATTTAGACATCATGTTATTTTACATATAAACTCAGATCAGATCTGCTTCGGTAGAAATTTGTCATGAACGAACCGAAAAACTCCAATCGCATTTAAAAGAATAAAAAAAAAACAGCATTAAAATGTTTACTAAACTCAATTACCCAACACCATAAAGACTACATAACTACTAACTTAATACTACTACTACTTAATTTTTGGTACAAACTACTGTATAATTCATTTTTATGCGTTTTTTCTATGAAAACGTTTTAAGGTTATTTATAGCCCACCCGGAACTGATTTATGGGATAAAAAGTCCGATAAAAAGCCCATATTTTATTCCAGGCTTAGAAATACCTGTATGCGAATTCCGATCCGTTTTGTAGTTGGCGTAACGAAGATACAAACCTGCATCAATCCATCATAAACATCTAAACTTTCACATTTATAATAATATAGTGTGATTTCAGCAGTATGTAACCCTAGCATTCAATAACCGAGAATGTCTCTCGAGGTAGGACGAGGTGAGCACGACATCGTGGCATTCACAATATCGATACCGAGACGCACTGCATTTGGCATTTCGATAACGTTGAATAGTTGCGGAGCCTGCTACCGATAAAACCTTCCCGAAACGTCACATCTGCTTCCATATACCACGCAATATCAATACTTACTAGTATTCGAATAGAGGGGAAGGTCCCGCGAGGGCGATAATGTCATCAATAGATAGGGAAGCAGTGATTCAGAGTAATGCATCATTAGGTAAGTTGTGAGTTTGGCATTCAAGGTTGTGGAGGGTGAATTGTGAGCGATTGATATTTCCTTCCGATGCCCTGCTTGCCATTAGGAGAAACTTGTACTAGGGGAATCCATTGTCATTCTGTCAACTTTTTGTGACGCAGTGGAATGGTAGGTAGGGGATTACGAAATGTTTGTAAAGGTTTGAGACTTGGGAAGGTAAATTAAGAAATCACTACTAAATAAACGAGATGTTTATACAGTATTTTATCAGATTCGTCAGTTTTTGAGCAATTTTTTGTTATCTTTATGCATTTAGCACGCAGTTTAATCAAATCAAAATCAAAATAGTTTGTTGCTTTAACTTAAATTAATTAATATATTACAGTGGTATGGGACCCTCTTTTAAGTAATGAAAATGAAAATGAAAATGAAAATGAAAATGAAAATGAAAATGAAAAGTTTTTATTTCTTTAAGCTTACAAATAAGCACTTAGACAGGTCATATTTTATACTATTAAATTATTTTATAGTTCACTTCAATTTTTTGTCCACCAGTGGAAGAAGTGAGAAGAAACCACTAGTATGTTCATAACTTATGTGTCTAGTACATTTGATTTGCTTATTTGTAAGTTGGTAGATTTTGAGTTGGAGCAAAACTCGTTCCAAGCTTTTTTATCTTCTAAGTAATCTGATATTTTGTAATAAGCTTTTTTACAAAGAATATGTTTCACAATTTTTTTAAATTTATTTATTGATAATTTTTGCAACTCACTTGGAGTTTTGTTGTAGAAGCGTATACATTGCCCTTTAAAAGATACATTTATCTTGTGTAGCCTAGTTGTGGGCACAGCGAGTTTATTCTTATTTCTAGTATTTACATTATGTATATCACTTTTTTTAGTGAACCGATTGATATTTTTATGAGTGTACAACAAGTTTTCATAAATATATTGACACGGTACTGTCATTATGTTTATTTCTTTGAATATTTCACGTAGGGATTCTCTGGGACCCATATTATAGATCGCACGAACAGCCCTCTTCTGCAACACAAATACTGTGTTTATATCTGCAGCGTTCCCCCACAGTAGTATGCCATAAGACATAATACTGTGGAAGTAGCTGAAATAGACTAGTCTAGAAGTATCAACGTCTGTAAGATGACGGATTTTTTTAACTGCATATGCTGCAGAACTAAGTCTCTTCGATAGCTTATCTATGTGTGGGCCCCATTGAAGTTTACTATTTAAGGTTATTCCTAAAAATACGGTATTGTCTACAATTTCTAACGTTTCTCCTTTTACGTTTATATCAGCCTTAACTTGTTTTACATTAGGTAGAATAAATCTTATACATTTTGTTTTGGTTTCATTAAGCAAAAGATTATTAATACTAAACCAATGGACTACCTTTGAGATTGCAGTATTTACATCGTCGAAATTTGTATTTTGTCGTTTCATTTTAAAAATTAATGAAGTATCATCAGCAAACAATACAATCTCATGATCATTCTTTACAAGATGAGGCAGGTCATTAATATAAACTAAAAATAGGAAAGGACCCAAGATAGAGCCCTGCGGTACACCCATTGTAACAACAGACCCTTTAGATCGTTTCCCATTAATGTCAACTCTTTGTATCCTATCACTCAAGTAAGATGTAAGAAGATCCAAAGAGCTGTCCCTAATTCCATAATGATGTAGTTTCCTGATTAATGTTTCGTGATGAACGCAATCGAATGCTTTTGACAAGTCGCAAAAAACGCCTAAAGCATCTTGCGACTTCTCCCAAGCATCAAAAATATGCGATACCAACTCTACACCGGCATCAGTAGTTGACCTGCCACGAGTAAACCCAAATTGCTTACAATGTAGCAGGTCATTGCTATTGAAATGTCTAAGCAATTGGTGTAAAATAAGTTTTTCAAAAACTTTACTGAATGTAGGCAGTACTGATATTGGTCTAAAGTTAGTGGGGTCAGACTTACTACCCGATTTAAACAATGGGATTATTTTACTATGTTTCATTAGATCAGGAAATACACCACAATCAATGGATTCATTAAATATAAAAGCTAGATCTGGTGCAATGGTATCAATTAAAGGTTTAATAATTCTAACGGAAATGCCCCACAGATCTGCAGTTTTTTTAATATTTAAAAGTTTAAAGGTTTTTTTTATATCGTTTTCATTAACATGGGTGAAATTAAATTTACTATCGCATTTAGGTACATTTTCTTTAAGTAATGATTCGGCTATTACTTGAGAAGAGTTCAGACATTTTGTAGTACAGATTGGAATGTCAGTAAAAAAATTTTCAAATTCTTGTGCTACCTCAACATCATTTTTGATGGAGCAATCATTAATCTTTAAATTGTAATCATTAATGTAGGTACTAACCTTTCCAGTCTCACTATTAATTATTTTCCAGGTTGATTTTATTACATTTTCACTATTTTTAATTTTCGAGCTAATATAATTTGATTTGGCTGTATTACAAACTTTTCTAAATATTTTTGAGTAATTTTTTACTTTTTCTTTGAATTCCTGGCTAAAATTGTACTGCTTTTCACTGTACAGTTCATACAACTTTTGTCTACTCTTATGTATACCTACTGTTGCCCACTCACTAAAGCTAAGTTTTTCTGAGACCAAGATTGTTTTGGGTATGAATATTGAATTGAATGCAGTAGTGAATTTATTAAAAAAACTGCAATACGACTCATTTGGATTGTTAAGTGAGTAGTTAGGTGATGGTTTAAAATCCCAATCCAATTTCAACCGTTCAAATCGATCTGTGGTCACAGGTATGTACTTAATTTTTTTTTTACAATTATTATTTTTAACTTGATGTAATACTTGTGCTAGAGGGTCTCGCTCTGCTGCGCGGCTATCTTAAAAATAATTAAATTAAGTTTAATATTTAATTTGTATACTTAAATATGTAACATTTACATAATAATGACAGTTAAAGTACACAAAGTTTTTCCTACAAGATACAATTAAAATGCCAGAGAAATTATTGTTCTTTAAAAGGTTTTTAATCGACCCATAGAGTGCCTTTGTAATTTTAGTACCTACTATGTACTCTCATTATCTATTTCCTTGGATTATATTCTACACATTAGCTAGTCTACCACTTATTCTTTGTAATAATTTCCCGCTACCATCTTCATTTCACCCGAACAGCCGTTCTTTCCCACATATTAATTGTAATTTTCCCATTATTACCAACAAACTGCACTATAAGCAAAACTAATCTAAATATAGTTCAGAATTAGCATCAGGGAGTAGTTTAGTGGGAATATATTCCTTGGGCGGGCGGGACCGCCCAAGCCGTGTTCAGGTATCGAAGCAGATTGTGGGAACAATGCTGAGGCATTTATCTACCGGTGACGTAGGGATTTGCATACCCGTTTGTATGGGGAGTCGTAAATAGTGTGGGGATCATTCTTGGTAGGGTTTCATTAAATATTAGCAATCCAGGTAGAAGAGGAAAAGCGGAGTGTAAACATCAATATCAATGTTTGGTTTCCATCATTTGTTATTTTGTAATTGATTGTATGTTAGATAGCTATCTTTATTTGAGTTTACATTGACAATGCCTGTATATTTACAGTATTATTATGACATTCCCTGACATGTATTTTAATAATAAAATTCTAGGCCCCTTTACAACCTCTTTGTCCTTTACAACGAATCATTTGTTATTTTTTGTGTTGTGTCTTCTTCTCTCTTCTTCTGCGTACAATATCTTATGGTGCTTCCTTCCTGTGTAAAAACTTTTGTTGTATAAATATACAATACAAGTTTATTGCAACGGAATACTCTAAAATAGAACAATGACAGCAAGTGTACATACATGTACCCACGGGCCACGGTGGAATAAACAAATGAAAATTATAATGTTCATCTTATATCATAAGATTTCCGAGAAATAAAAAAATATGCTGGACAACCCACACAACAGCACGTAGCCCCAAATTCAGGAATATACAAAGGATTTACGAAAAATAAAATAGCTTTTGCTTTTGACGACCGATGTGGCGCGGTGGGCGAAGGTCCGCCTGCGACGCAGGAGGTTGCGGGTTCGATTCCCGCCTCGGAACAATTATGTGTACGATCTGCAGATATTTGTTCCGGGTGTTCCGGTCGTTTTCTAGGTATTATAAAAAATATCTATGTAATATATTGTATTATGTATATCAGTTATCTAGTACCCATAACACAAGCTTTGCTCACCATGGGGCTAGATAATGCTGTGTGAATTGTCCAGCATTAATTATTTATATAACTTTTTTGTAAGCTGTCAAGAAATCATACACTTGGTTTACTACAGCTATGTTTTCTCAGTAGTTTGAACTACTTGACTGTTTCATACCTATATTTTCTCCTTATTTGCCAGTACCGGTGTTTCCAACAGATACAAAGCGCGTGTAAGATGCAGCGAGCGTCTCCGTCTAAGTACCCGTTTTAATGACCACGGCTCTACCAGCGGAGTACTTGTACCGTGTAGGTTGGCAAACGGGCCATTTTAGATGAGCAGTTTTTGAGTATTGCCAGGATCAAAATCTATCTTAATGATTATTTATCGAGTATTTATCGTATTTATGAAACATAGAAACATAAATTGAACCCCTACGTTTTCATCGTGTTGCAGTGATGTTGGTCACGAGGCACAGTGTTCCATATGACCAAAAAAAATTCCCTATGCTGTTTTCAGCATTAATCGATCAACGAATGCATTTTAAATGCAAGAGTAGAACACCCACGTGTCTATTGCCAATACTTTTTTTTATAAAAAATAATGAACTTTAGGTGACCTCGACCTAGAAAAATCTTTAAAAAATTCTGTAAACGTCAATGTCCAAGATATTTTTTTGAGATAAATTTAATCTCACGAAGTATCTTTAGGCGCATTTTTTACAGTTTTTATTTTTTGAAAATCACCTCTGTATAACGAGTAATCTTATTTTTTTCAGTTTTTCGATTTTATTTTTTTTCTCCCTAAAAACTCAAAAGTGCGGCTTGTGAATAGCATAGAAAGATTGGTTTTAACAAGGCTTATTACTAGTGAAAATACCTCGTTTCAACATTGCGGCTTTTAGGAGAAATTGAATTTCAAAATATGGTGTTAGGGTTGTCACCCAACTTGACCTTTCATTTTATTCAGTTTGGATTTTTTTTGGGTGCCAAGTTCAACCAATCTTGAAATTTATTTATAATACTATATAATATTTTATAACAACTTAAAATATATGTAAAATATCATTTCTTCTCATAACTTAGGATAACATATTGAAGCCTGAGGTCTGACTTGGCTAGTTCTCATATACGAATTTTTTATTAAGTACCTACTAAAATAGTCATGTAACAGCCCTATGTTCGATGGCTAGTTTCTACCGGTAAGCCAAATTTTCTGAAGAATAAAATAAGAACTTGCGGCTTTAGAACTTGCGGCTTTAGAACTTGCGAAGGCTATAATATTTTATTATAATTATTCGAACATGAAAACTAGCCAAGTCAGACCTTGGGCTTCAAATATTATCCTAACTTATCAGAAGAAATTATTTATAAAATATTTTATGTTGTTATAAATAAATTTCAGGACTGAACATTGAACTTCGCACCCATTTAAAGCTTTTGCCGTCTTTTGTTGTTGAAGTCAAAAACCAAGGCATATATCACAATATTGAACTTGGCTCTCATTTTACTTTTATGTTTTTTGTTGGGATTGCTTAAGCTAAAACCCCGTGCTGATACATGATATAGTACACAGGGTTATAGGTAACTAATCAATAACCTCTTAAAGGCGACTTGGGTACATCCAGACTAACAACTTTTGTTCTATGACTTTTGCCAAAACGGAATACATCACAAGATTTTTTTTTTAAGTTTTATTGGGAAATTCAATAATTGTTAGCTCTATGTTTCGTTAATACCTACGTTTCATTTATACGATTCTGGCAAAGCGTAAGTGTGTGCAGTCAGCTGAGTGCTACGCAATCGCACGCCCGGCTGAGTGACGTGCTACGAGTACATACTACATAGCGTTGACCGCGAAGCAGAAAGAATATCAAAAAGTATCAACCCTCCTACCTAGGTTAGTGTTTCAAAGGTTCTAGAATCTTTAGGTACATGTTTGTACATTGAATCCAAAATTCATTCATACTTATCCAGGCTTAGGACTGGCTTCATTATAAAATAAAAAAGTAAATAACATGAACATAATTCGTAATCAATCGCATCAAAATAAGCGCGTGGTCGAACATTTACTATGTCTACCGATCGCGTAGATGTACCTATAACCTACATACTCGTCGGCCGCAAGCGCGCTTTGAAGATAAATTAATTGTAAACTATTTTTTAATGTAGGCGTATTTAAAAAAAGGAATCAGTCTATTTACAATAATTTAACTATTTAAAATTCACAAACCTTTTTACAAATTATCACCTCTCAAACTCAAGTCACGGGAGTGACGATGACTATCACGTGCAAAGCGTTCAAAATAATCACCGCCACAACCCACACACAGTCCCTGGATAGTACCTGGGGGTTCATTTTGATTTGGTCAAATTTCCAGGTTATTTTGAAAACTAGTGCTTCCCGGCTTTCTAATGCACCACCTTTGTACACCATGGCTTGAATGAAAACACAAATAAAAATCCAGTGGCGTAATATCCGGCGAACGAGGAGACCAGGCGACGCGACAGGCCCGCCGCGGCCTCTCCATTCGGCCCGGTTATTCATGGTTGAGGTATTCACGCACTTCGTCTCGCGAACTCACAGCAAGCTTCAGATACATTATCACCACACCTAGCATACACACGCACCATTTCGGTGTATTCAATGTTAGTGTATCGATCGATACGCCATTGTGAATCAATCGCGTCACATAATCACAAAGACAATAAAGGGCGGCGCGGCGCGGGCGGCGGCACGGCGCAACAGCACCACCCCACCCCCCCCTGTACCCCCTCCCCCAATCAAAAAATCTGATATGGGTATCGTTTTTGACTAACTTGGGGGTGAGGATTTCGAATTCGAAGCGACCAAGGGGAACAGCACGGCGAGCGAAGCGAGCCGTGCTGTGAGCCCCCTCATGACCCCCCAAGACCCTCTCAACTATAACCCGGGGGAGCATTGCGGCGAGCGAAGCGAGCCGTGCTGTGACCCCCAACGCCCCCAGCCCCCCTCTACCCCCTCCCCCAACCAAAAAATCTGATATGGGTGTCGTTTTTGACTAACTTGGGGGTGAGGATTACGAATTTCATGACGGCAAATTGCGGTGAGTGAAGCGAACCGAGCCTTGCTGTGTGGCAGCAGGAGCAGAGTCGTGCGCCAATGCGACCACCGCCATACAGCAAGGCGAGCGAAGCGAGCCGCGCTGTGTGATGGCACACGCACTAATATAGGTATCGTTTTCGATCAACTCGCATACGTCGACTACGAAAAAAATGTCCATTTCCAAATTCAAGATGGCTGACATCTCTATATCGCAGTTTATACTCGCTTTGAGACGGGCACCTACATAATATGGTTATCGTTTTCGAATAACTCAAACTCGTAGATTACGAAAACGATGTCCATTTCCAAATCCAAGATTGCTGACATTTTTTCATCGCAAAATTTTCTTATGTATATCGATTTCAAACAAAACAATCAAAGGTTACGAAAAGGGGTTCTTAATAAAAAATAACTGTTATACATAACCGCCGCGAGCTGCTTGCAGCTCGCGCACCCCTAACAACTAGTATATATATATATATACCTATATATATATATAGACATAGGTTATATGAAAATACAAGGGGTTTCTTTATCACTTCTTCCAATAATTGACAAAAAATTGAAGTGAACATTAAAATAATGTAATTTAATAATAATTAAAAGTATAAAATTTTACTTGTCTTAGTGCTTATTTTGTAAGCATAAAGAAATAAAAATTTAATTTAATTTTAATTATAGAGTCACAACTAAAAATTTTTCTTTGAGCGACAACCCTCTATTGTATAATTTGACCTTAGAACTTCAGTTATATAGTTTTATCATGTAGCACTATTATATATTATATTGTTTTATCATAAAGAGTAAGTAATAACTCACAACTAAAAATTGACCTTTTAGCGACAACCCTATTCTGTATAATTTGACCTTAGAATTTAATTGCATATTTCTCCCAAAAGCCGCAAAAGTGCATACTGGTATTTTTACCACTGATAGGCCTTTTTAAGAGCAATCTTTCTGTGCTAGTCACAAGCCGCACTTTTGAGTTTTTAGGGAGAAAAAAAATAAAACATAAAATCTGAAAAAATAATAATTACTCAGTATCCAGAGGTTATTTAAAAAAAATAAAAATTGGAAAAAATGCTCCTAAGGATCTATTATCAGATTATATTTATCTTATAAAAATATCTTGGACATTGACGATTACAGAATTTTTTTAAAAATTTTCATCGTCAAGGTCACCTAAAGTTCATGATTTTTTATAAAAAAAAGTATTGGCAATAGACACCTGGGTGTTCTACTCTTGCATTTAAAATGCATTCGTTGATCGATTAATGCTGAAAACAGCATAGGGAATTTTTTTTGGTCATATGGAACACTGTGCGAGGCGACGAAGTGTACCTAAATTATGTAAATATAAAAAAAAAGAGTCAACTCGTCAACCACAAAAATAAGGATAGCCTTATGAAAAAGTGTGATGTTCACAATAGAAATACAAGAAACAAGAACAAGTTACACATCCCATCATTTAGATTACACAAGGTAGGGAAATCATTTATGGGCAATAGCGTGCGCTTCTATAATAAGCTTCCATCTGAAGCAACTGAGCTCCCTATTCGTAAATTTAAAAATTACATAAAACTAAATCTCATCAAGAAGGCTTTCTACTCCATAAATGATTATCTCAATGATGTTAATGCTTGGCCAGATGTCGCTCAGTTTCGCACCGACAATAGTATGTAGTAAGTAATTTGTTGTTGTGCATAGCTTTACTTAAATATTGACATGTATCGAATCATATTATATTTAGACTTAAATAGGCAAATAACCATGTATTAGACATATAAGAGATGAACATGCTAGTGGTTTCTTTTCACTTCTTCCACTAGTGGACAAAAAATTGAAGTGAACAGTAAAATAATTGTATTTGATAATAATTTATATATAAAATATGACTTGTCTAAGTGCTTATTTTGTAAGCCTAAAGAAATAAATGATTTTTTACTTTTACTTTACTTTACTTTACTATAAAACTATAGCATTCTCTAGCATTTTTGCCGAGCAATTATCGATTTTTGACAGTTTTTAATGGAACTTTGGATCGCCACTGTACACTTTTAATTAAAACTGTCAATATTCCGACCTCGTTGGCTACCGAAAACAAACTAGCGCTGGCTAAAGCTCGATAATAATAATTGCCCGTCCACTCCACACGAGTATGTTCTTACATGCGGTAGAATTCTAGACGCGGAGACGCCTCAAGGACCCTCTGCTAAATGGGACGGGAAGCAATCTGCGTTTACAGAGGAAAGGATTTACAGCTTCCTTGGCTACAGCTTGCTGAAAATAAAAACAAGAGCATGTGCGAAATGACCAGGGAAAGAAAAAATACATTTTATTATATCAGCCCGGGGTGTCCCACTGCAGGGCAAAGGCCTCCCTCCCCTTCTTCCACTCATCTCGGTCCTCAGCAAGGAGAACCCAATCCTTATTGTATAGGTCGAGCTCATCCCGCCATCTCCGCCTAGGCCTTCCACGTGGCCGTTGTCCGTCCGGGACCCAGAAAGTGGCGATCTTCGCGAGAAAAAATGCATAAAAAGGACAAAAATTCAGTCCTTCTTATCAGGGAATTTGGTGACCTCAGAAGCGCGGTGGGCATAGGTACGCCTGCGACACAGGATTTTGCGGCTTCGATAACCGGTTCGGGGCAAATGTTTGTATGGTCGTCAGATATTTTATTACTGGTGTTATGGTCGTTTTATATGTATAATAAAAATGTATCTATATAATGTATTTTATTTATTTAGAAAACAAAATCAACAGCGCTTAAAAACTAAAATTAACATATTTAATCACTATTATTATTATGTATGTTTAAAGTATGATTAAAGGTATCTTGATCGGAGTTACTCTAGTCAGTTCTGCCTAAAGCAAAAACAGATGTCATGCGTTCTACACACTCGACCGCGTTTGTATCCAAGGTATACGGGTTAATAGACCTCCTTACTCAGTTTCCTTCAACCCCATATTACACACTGACCCACGTACGTCATGAATTAAGAAGCGCGTAAACCCAACACAGTACGGGCGATAAACTTAACGGTTTACTCGTAGGAACCTGCTTTAGTGGCGACTGAATATTTGACGAGAGAGTTTCATTACAGAAGTAAACCTTCACGTGTAAGTGATTCGAGTCGATACCCGGAGGAGGTAGGGATGGTTCTTTTATGAATATTGGTAGTAAGAAGTGCCTTGCTCTGGCAACTTACCTCAACGCTTACGAAATAGGGTACTACAAGCATTTTTGAAAAATATCTCAATAAATAGTTCTTTAGTATAAAATAATATTATTTACTTGGTAAGGTCTACTATTTTTAATCCATTATTTTTAATAGTTTCCTTTTTGGTAAGTTCGCATTATGTATGGTCAATTTAGCACTTACCTACTTTGTTTCATTAGCTTTAGTTTTAATTTATACGCCATTTGTTAGTGCACTACCTTTTTGCTATAATCGTGCAAACCAATGGCAAACAGACTATGTACTCGATACCTCGCAAAACAGGCCTAGCCCAGTGCGGAAGGAAAGCTAGGTGATATTCAATATTTTTTACTTTCTACGTCCCATAAAATCAAAGGGAAAACCCCGGGCCTGGAAAACTAACTACAGGCAGTAGCAGCTCAACAACTAACTCGCAAGCCTTTGTCCAAAACCACGCATGTGACCATTCTTGGAATGTGTCCTGTGCAGAGACATTCCTTCAGAAGGGCTGGAAGCGGCAAACATCATCAAAGGGCTTCGGAACAATTTGTTGTCCCTTGATTGGGCACGTCTCGGGAACGCACCTGCGTCGCCCGGCTAAGTGCCAACCCCAAACAAAGGGCTGCTTTGGCCCAAGTTATATGCGAGACATTACTACATTTCTATACCTACTAATTTTTCGTTTGTTTGTAATGAATAGGCTCGGAAACTATGTATCTGGACCGTATTGAAAAATTATAATAACAGTGTAATTAATATCACTATCCCTGGTGAATATAGGCTAGGTATATTATATTTTCAAAAAAAAGTTAGGGATCTGTAATAAAACCGTGCAGCCGGGAAGGTCCGCTAGTGTTGTATAAAACAAAGTCGCTTCCCGCTGTCTGTCCCTATGTATGCTTAGATCTTTAAAACTACGCAACGGATTTTGATACGGTTTTTTAAAATAGAGTGATTCAAGAGGAGGGTTGATAAACTATTTGATACATAGATTTCTACGCGGGCAAAGCCGCGGGGCGCAGCTAGTTATGACTAAAAGTTTGTTTAGACCTGCGCATTATTCGCTACCCAGAGCAGCAGCAATAAAGCTGGGATGGGTAAGGTATGGGTAATCGGTACAAAATGACCGGCGGGGTGACGAGCGATCAATGGCCGTCTGCAAGGGGACACCGTCGTGCATGGTCGTCAGCCAGCCTGATGGCGTCATTGTGTCCAATAATATGTTATTAATTATGTTTTTATATTTTATGTATGTTAGTTTTAAGGTATGTTTTACTATGATATAAACCGTTCTGTAGCATCTGTTGCTTTTCTATAGTCTGCAATGAGATTTATAATTATTGATGGACCTTTATTCGAGTAAAACATAGTACAACGAGTTACGACATCACAGGAAGGAAAAAGTTCAGCATCTCTGGATCTAAAATGGATACTGGGAAATATTAGAGTAGAATACGATTTATTTTGCACACACACAAACAAATAACCAAGTACAACTTAAAATTAAAACACATTAGATTGATGAACTCACATAATAAAACATACATATATTAAAACTAAATGAAAAATAGTGAGGTGTAAACTTGGGCTTTTCTAGTCCGTGGCTAAACAAGTCTAGGTCTCTAGCTTAGTGTCGCTACCGCCCGAGGACTGTAACGACGCTGGTTTTCAGTCTGAACCTCTCAAAAAAGAGAAAAGAGTTGGTAGAGAGTGAAAGAGTAAGAAAGGGTTAACTCCTCTAACGAGGAAGAGAGAAATAACTCTGTCTCTGCTTCAGCTTATAACTTAGCCACCGGGTTACAGGAGACGCCAGGTGCGCTCGATTGTCAGCGACACTAGAATGCTTGATGCCAGCTTTTACCGACAACATCGACAAGCGACTCAACTCCGAAAGTGCCGGTTTAATTCCCGCCATTTGTACTCTACTCACAGTTCCACGAACTTTTAATTATTTGAGTTGTTTAAGCTTTTCCTTTGCAACAGTCTGCAGAGTAGGTAGGTACTATGATTACAATATAAGGTAATTTCGATGTGAATGGCTGCCAAGCATTGTAGTAGAGGTTGTTTAGGCAAACAACAATATCAAAGACAACAAGAGGTAACAGCTCATTTAGTGACCGATCAATTGCCATTCACTCCAGCCTTCATTCTACACTTAATTCAACTCATTCACTCACTCAGGGCAGGACGGCCTAACATTATCTTCATCACAGCAGCATTAAAATTCCTCCAAATGTATCCTTGAATATCATAACAAATACAAGAATAAAATTCCGCAACTATACAGCAAACAAAGTGGAAACATCTGCAGTATTGCGAGTTATTCTCAAAAGAGGTACAAAGGCATATTCACCCATCATCATCAGCCTATGTTAGTCCATTGCTGGACATAGACCTCCCCTAATAAGCGCCATAGCGCCCTGTCTTCAGCTTGACGCATCCAGCTTCTGCCTGCAGTCTTTCGTGAATGATTATGTGACATAAAAGTGGGTAAACGTTATAATAATTAAATTAAGGGACTTATGAGTACCTCAAAGTAAATCTATACGACTCATTACAAGCCCAATATTTTGTTAAGTTTAATACCTAATAATATTCTTTCACCGCTAAGCAACACAACACAAAAGCTCTAACAACTTCCAATTTCGATTTATCAAACTTTCCTATTCCTCCCCTAAATCTCAAGAAGATTAAATCTATGTTCAAGAGTTCAATTCACGCCCTCTGTCGTTCAAAAATAATTAACTGAAGGGCTGTCATCCGATCGAGATAATTTTCCTCTTCAATGGCAAAGAAAATCTCCTCAGGTTCTAGCACCTTCCTGGGCGTTTCTTTATCGGAGATATATGCGAAGAATTTTCTGAACCTAATTATAATTTGCCTACCTACCTTGCGTCGATAACTTCACGGACATTTCATGTGTAACTTATTTAAAAACTCACATAATTACAAAAAAATTAAGGTCACACTACTATACTATACATAGAAAAGTAAAATGAACGGTAATATACACTATTATACCATAAATATTATTTATAGAACTTACATTTGTTTGAAAAGTTCAAATGATAATATCCAACGTCCAAAAGTCAGTAACAGCTTCACTACAGTTATATAGTATATATATATATACTATAATAATAAAAAATAAAAAAATAATAAATAATGCTGGACAATTCACACAGCATTATCTAGCCCCATGGTAAGCAGAGCTTGTGTTATGGGTACTAGATAACTGATATACATAATACAATACATTACATAGATAGATATTTTTTTTATTATACATAGAAAACGACCAGAACACCCGGAACAAATATCTGCAGATCGTACACACAATTGTTCCTGAACCCTAAGTTCCGAGGCGGGAATCGAACCCGCAACCTTCTGCGTCGCAGGCGGGCCTTCGCCCACCGCCCCACATTGGTCGTCGAACTATGACAATGACTAACTGCTTTACTACGAGAATTGTATTGTTGCAAAATCATCATCCATAGACGAAAGGTGCTATATGCACGGAGAGATTGGTTTCAATCCTTGAAACTTTTGACACGCTGTATAACTTAGCCACCGGGTATATACATCTGTAATTTCTTTCATGAAAGGTAAAATGCCAAAAAATGTTATTTTGAGAAGATACCATTGTTATGGCGATTTTTATTTAATGCATTATAAGTAGCTACACATACCTTCTTCGTGATATCTCATCACGTGCCTCAGTGCGTTATTGTATTCTCTTTGCTCAGCGCCATATTAGTTAAATTATAAAATCATTTGAACGTAGGAATAAAGCGCCAAAAATATTTAAGTTTCTAGTGTAGAATTGTTAACACTTTGAGTGCTGAAATCACACGGTATGTGTTTTCTACAAGTGACTAATATGCGTAAATCCACACTAGCGCAGCGGCTGAGAAAATACAGATCTTTGTGACTCAGCACAGCCGTAATATTTTTCGAACGAAACGCATGTGCGGCGCAACACAACCGCTGTGTAGAGCGGCACCACGAATCTTTTAGGAATCTATGCTTTTAGGTTAAAAAAAGATCGCAGTCGTCGAAAAAAAATCGCGGTCAAAGTGTTAAGTCTATTTTCTACTAAACTTTTTTCATTTTCATTTTCCAACATTAGTATGATTATTTACCAAATGGCCTGACTGTATTGATGACTCAATACAGTCAGTCAGTGCCATAGTAATCACAGAAATCTGTACTGTTTTGTCATTGGACGATCTCCGCGATGAAACCGAAAGCCAACCATATTGAAACCCAGAAGTTATCCCTCGTCTCAAGAAGTACCCACCCCAAGTTCTATTCATCGGAACAGATAGTGGCGGAAAGTTGAAGGAAGTTTATTTGAGATAAATATTGGGTTCCGGAGAGATATAAGGGGATACATATTAGGTGAGAAAATCAAGTAAAAGGCAAGTATGGATCAGCTTAGCTATAACTGTAGATTGTTTGCAACAGTTAGCTCATGTAAATACTAGTTAATGGAACCAGTTCTGAAACTCCGGTTCTGTAGACGGCCGAAGCGGTTAATTTTGTTTCTATTATTTGATTGTTATTTTCTTTGTTGATAATGAGATAAAAGTAAAAGGCTGATGCAAAAGTTTTAATGTATATTTGTTTCGGCATGATATACGTAAATGTCCGCTTCTTAAGGCTTAGTTGGAAATTTTGCATAATAATTTAATACATAGTTCATCCATAGAAAAATATTGTTACTAAAAAGACACAACGAAACGAAGACTCCTAACAGAGAATCACGAATCGGGTAGAATAAATAAAATAAATAAATAATGCTGGACAATTCACACAGCATTATCTAGCCCCATGGTAAGCAGAGCTTGTGTTATGGGTACTAGATAACTGATATACATAATACAATATATTACATAGATAGACATTTTTTATTATACATAGAAAACGACCAGAACAACCGGAACAAATATCTGTAGATCGTACACACAATTGTTCCGAGGCGGGAATCGAATCCGCAACCTCCTGCGTCGCAGGCGGACCTTCGCCCACCGTGCCACGTTGGTCGTCAAGAAGAAAGGCATACCTAAGCACGAAGTTAAGGCATTGCTTACTTTGGTTGATTATAAGCGGCGCATGTATTTGTGACTTGAATACATCATGTCACCACATTTCATGGCCGAGTTAAATATCCATTTCCGTTGAACGGTTTGGCCATGGCTCTGCACTTAGCGAGCCGGCACGAAGAAAACAACGGTATTTACGCCGCTGCCTGCCGCCTGCCAAAAACCAGGGTAGGGCGGCGACCACACGGGGAGATGCTATAAGATAGTGAGCGATGATGACGTGGTCCGGTCGACGATTACCCAGCTGCTTTTCATAAGCTACCGAAAGTAGTAGACATGTCACATAATTAAGGTTTAAGGTAGATTTTTGACGGTTCAAGGGTTAAGAGTCCGGCGACCCTCGCTTGCAAAAATCGCTCCGAATATCGCTGTCCCTGTTTAACCCTTGCGCCGCGCCCCATGCGTGCGCGATAGCAATAGTAGCCGTTCAAAATTTGGTTTGTTCCGTAATACCAAAAATTATGACTGAAAACTTTTTGTATTCTTCACAAAGTATTGTTATTCTGTAACTAGACTATGCTATGTTCCTTAATAAATAAAACGTAAGATATTGATGTTTTTAATACGAAACAAATAGCAAGAAAACTTGTCCATTTTCGCATAAAAATGTGCAAAATGAAATTGGCTTTCATTTCATTTTAGGTAAGTATTTCGAAAAAAAAACTATTTGGGAACCTAGATAAATACTATTTTAATACAAATAATGCAATATTGGCTGTGTGGTGTCGGCCTAGAAAGAATAGCACCAACCCAACTCTTCCCGTGGGTGTCGTAGGAGGCGACTAAGGGACATACACCGGGGGGCGGGCAGCAGCGTCCCTTGCAGCACACTCCCTATACTGCGATCCCCAACCCGCATGCCCAGCGTGGGGATTATGGGCATCAACCCCCCCATGGATCGATACGCCAGTAGAATGTGGCCCCCAGTTCCCGGCCGCCTCGCTATTCCTGGCCATGGTAGCGGCCACGGTAACGGCGAGGCAGGGGGTGCTAGGAATCCCCGGGCTACATTAGGCTACCACACCCTACATAAATTGACCCTGGCTACGTTTAACGGACGCACTCTTAGGCTTGACCATCATCTAGCGCAGTTGGAAGTGGAGTTAGAGAACATCAAATGGCATGTTCTGGGGTTATGTGAAGTCCGTAGAGGGGGAGGACACCGTAACCCGGGCCTCGGGCCATCTTCTCTACTTTCGCGAGGGTGATAAAACATCCCAGGGTGGCGTAGGTTTCCTCGTCAATAAGGCCCTCTCTAACAACGTCCAAGAAATCTCCAGTGTGTCGACCAGGGTAGCGTACCTGATCCTTCGGCTGTCCAAACGGTACAGCATGAAGGTCATCCAGGTCTACGCACCGACCTCGGCACACTCGGATGATGAAGTGGAGGATATGTACGAAGACATATCCAAAGCCTTACACAACACCACTAAGGCCCACTTCAACGTTGTTATGGGGGACTTTAACGGAAAGGTGGGAATCCAGACTGGCAACGAATCCCGATTAGGCCCGCATGGTTATGGAGTTAGAAATCACAGGGTCAAATGCTTGTCAATTTCCTTGAGAAAGAGGGGCTGTTATTAATGAACTCCTTCTTTAAGAAACAGCCTCAAAGGAAGTGGACATGGCAAAGCCCCGACACTGTGACTAAAAATGAGATCGACTTCATCATGACGGATAGCAAGCACATATTCAGAGATGTCTCAGTGATCAACAGGTTCAATACCGGATCTGATCACCGACTCCTTCGAGGCTCTCTGAATATCAACATTAAGCTTGAAAGAAACCGTCTGATGAAGTCCACGCTCCGACCTGACCAAATCCAAATCATGGCGGGCACCGAGAAGTTTCAGCAGCTTCTCGGGGATCGATTTGTTGCCTTGGAACCAACTGATGACGCTGACGAGACCCTACACAATCTGGTTGAAACGTTGAGGGACGAGGGCATCAAATTCTGTCGAAAGCAGCGTACTGGCAAGAAGTCCAAACTCTCGGATGAGACTCTTGGGCTGATGACAAAAAGACGGGAGACCACCCAAGCGACTTTGTCAGAGAGGTCAGACCTGAACAAGCGAATTGCGAAGATGGTACGGCACGATCTCCGGAGCTCCAACACGCGTCCAAAGTATTCACTCAGCAGGCAGCTTGGCAGGAGCCACCTGACAAAGCTTAAAACGCACGACGGAAGGACCGTATTGTCGAAGCCAGAGATCTCAGCCGAGATAGAGGATTTCTATGGCCGTCTATACGCTGCTCATGCCCCTCGTTCCCGACGAGACAACCATGATTCCAGAGCCACCCTGACACGCCACTACACCGACGAACTACCTGACATCAGTCAAGACGAGATCGTGTTAGCTCTAAGGCAGCTTAAAAATGGAAAAGCCCCCGGTGAAGACGGTATAACATCCGAGCTCTTGAAAGCTGGAGGAGCTCCTGTTATACAGGAGCTACAGAACCTCTTCAACGCCGTTCTTAACAGTGGGAGAACTCCAAAGGCGTGGAGCGGGAGTTGGTGGTGCTCTTTTTTAAGAAGGGCGATAAAACCCTACTTAAAAACTACAGACCCATTTCACTCTTGAGCCACGTCTATAAGCTGTTCTCACGAGTAGTCACGAAACGTCTCGCTAGAAGACTCGACGAGTTTCAGCCACCAGAACAGGCCGGATTTCGCGGTGGATATGGCACCATAGACCACATACACACAGTGAGGCAGATTATACAGAAGTCCGAAGAGTATAATCAGCCCCTGTGTCTTTTGTGGACTATGAGAAGGCCTTTGACTCTGTCGAAACCTGGCCTGTTCTGGAATCCTTACAGCGATGCCAAGTGGACTATCGTTATATCGAGGTTCTGAGATGTCTCTACGAAGCCGCCACTATGAGTGTCCAAGTACAGGGCCAGCAGTCTAAACCTATCCAACTGCGCAGAGGAGTGAGACAGGGGGATGTCATATCCCCGAAACTGTTCACAAGCGCGTTGGAAGATTTGTTTAAGACTCTGGACTGGAAAGGTAAGGGCATAAACATAAACGGTAACTACATCTCACACCTACGATTCGCTGATGACATAGTCCTATTGGCGGAGTCGCTAGAGGAGCTGAACCAGATGCTGGACGGCCTAGCTTCAGCCTCCCGATGCATCGGTCTTGGCATGAATTTGGGATAAAACCAAAGTCATGATCAATGGACACATTGATCCAAGGCCGGTGGTCGTACATGGTCACCTTCTCGAAATCGTTTCCGAATACACATACCTCGGGCAGATTCTGCTTTCCATTGAAAGCCACATTGAAGTAGCATGTGTTGAGTTGGAGCACACTATTGTAGCAAGCGTATACACCCACCATCAGCTTCTTTTGAAATATTTGAAAAAAATATGGATGATATCTTATTTAAAATATAAAAATCAAATAAAAACCTCATAGTATGTGGAGACTTTAATATTGATCTTTTAGAAGTTTACTCCCTCAGTAGCAGATTAACAAATTTATTTAATTCTTATAATCTTAGGCCAACATTTATGGAACCTACTAGAATAACTGAAACATCAGCAAAATGTATAGATAATATATTTGTTTTCCAAATTGAAAAAATTGTCACTCACAAAATTATAAGCCATTTAAAATCAGACCACTTAGGTCAACTAATTAAATTAAAACATCCAGTAAAAAAAAAAATTTTAAAAAAAAATTAAGTACGTTCCTGTGACCACAGATCGATTTGAACGGTTGAAATTGGATTGGGATTTTAAACCATCACCTAACTACTCACTTAACAACCCAAATGAGTCGTATTGTAGTTTTTTTAATAAATTCACCAATGCGTTCAATTCAATATTCATACCCAAATCGATCTTGGTCTCAGAAAAACTTAGCTTTAGTGAGTGGGCAACAGTAGGTATACATAAGAGTAGACAAAAGTTATATGAACTGTATAGTGAAAAGCAGTACAATTTTAGCCAGGAATTTAAAGAAAAAGTAAAAAATTACTCAAAAATATTTAGAAAAGTTTGTAATACAGCAAAATCAAATTCTATTAGCTCGAAAATTAAAAATAGTGAAAATGTAATAAAATCAACTTGGAAAATAATTAATAGTGAGACTGGAAAGGTCAATACCTACATTAATGATTACAGTTTAAAGATTAATGATTGCTCTATCAAAAATGATGTTGAAGTAGCGCAAGCTTTTGAAATTTTTTTTACTGACATTCCAATCTGTACTACAAAGTGTCTGAACTCTTCTCAAATAATAGCTGAATCATTACTTAAAGAAAATGTACCTAAATGCGATAGTAAATTTATTTTTACCCATGTTGATGAAAATGATATAAAAAAAGCCTTTAAACTTTTAAATATTAAAAAAACTGCAGATCTCTGGGGCATTTCCGTTAAAATTATTAAACCTTTAATTGATACCATTGCACCAGATCTAGCTTTTATATTTAATGAATCCATTGATTGTGGCATATTTCCTGATCTAATGAAACATAGTAAAATAATCCCATTGTTTAAATCGGGTATTAGGTCTGACCCCACTAACTTTAGACTAATATCAGTACTGCCTACATTCAGTAAAGTTTTTGAAAAACTTATTTTACACCAATTGCTTAGACATTTTTAATGGCAATGACCTGCTACACTGTAAGCAATTTGGGTTTACTCGTGGCAGGTCAACTACTGATGCCGGTGTAGAGTTGGTATCGCATATCTTTGATGCTTGGGAGAAGTCGCAAGATGCTTTAGGCGTTTTTTGTGACTTGTCAAAAGCATTCGATTGCGTTCATCACGAAACATTAATCAGGAAACTACATCATTATGGAATAAGGGACAGCTCTTTGGATCTTCTTACATCTTACTTGAGTGATAGGATACAAAGAGTTGACATTAATGGGAAACGATCTAAAGGGTCTGTGGTTACAATGGGTGTACCGTAGGGCTCTATCTTGGGTCCTTTCCTATTTTTAGTTTATATTAACGACCTGCCTCATCTTGTAAAGAATGATCATGAGATTGTATTGTTTGCTGATGATACTTCATTAATTTTTAAAATGAATCGACAAAAAACAAATTTCGACGATGTAAATACTGCAATCTCAAAGGTAGTCCATTGGTTTAGTATCAATAATCTTTTGCTTAATGAAACCAAAACAAAATGTATAAGATTTATTCTACCTAATGTAAAACAAGTTAAGGCTGATGTAAACGTAAAAGGAGAAACGGTAGAAATTGTAGACAATACCGTATTCTTCGGAATAACCTTAGATAGTAAACTCCAATGGGGCCCACACATAGATAAGCTATCGAAGAGACTTAGTTCTGCAGCATATGCAGTTAAAAAAATCCGTCAACTTACAGACGTTGATACTTCTCGACTAGTCTATTTCAGCTACTTCCATAGTATTATGTCTTATGGCATACTATTGTGGGGGAACGCTGCAGATATAAACACCATTTTTGTGTTGCAGAAGAGGGCTGTTCGTGCGATCTATAATATGGGTCCCAGAGAATCCCTACGTAATAAATTCAAAGACATAAACATAATGACAGTACCATGTCAATATATTTATGAAAACTTGTTGTACACTCATAAAAACATCAATCGATTCATTAAAAAAAGCGATATACATAATGTAAATACTAGAAATAAGAATAAACTCGCTGTTCCCACAACTAGACTACATAAGATAAGTGCATCTTTTAAAGGGCAATGTATACGCTTCTACAACAAAACTCCAAGTGAGTTGCAAAAATTATCAATAAATAAATTTAAAAAAATTGTGAAGCATATTCTTTGTAAAAAGGCTTATTACAAAATATCAGATTATCTAGAAGATAAAAAAGCTTGGAACGAGTTTTGCTCCAACTCAAAATCTAACAAATTACAGATAAGCAAATCATATGTACTAGACACATAAGTTATGAACATACTAGTGGTTTCTTCTCACTTCTTCCACTAGTGGACAAAAAATTGAAGTGAACTATAAAATAATTTTAATTCATAATAATGAATAGTATAAAATATGACTTGTCTAAGTGCTTATTTGTAAGCCTAAAGAAATAAACTTTCATTTCATTTCATTTCAGTGGAACTATGCTTGAATTAGAAATAATTTTGGTATTACGTTTGTATGAAGAATTCGTCCCTCCGGAGGCCTCTTAAGTTCAGTTTGTACTACAAAGTCCGGTCAAATTAGACCAAAAATAGGATTGAGGTACAACAATGCGCACCCAGCTCAAAGTTGGTAGGGTTGTTCAAAATACAGAAATACACAAAACATAAATGAAATCTAAATAGTCCTTATCGATCCTGGAAAAAAAATACAATTCAATTTCACACTGACGTTTTTCAACGATGTGTGTAGAGAATCAAACTTTTATGGGACTACCTCAAAATATATGTACAACAATGAAAGAATCATCAAATTATATTAAGAACGGGCGAAGATATCACCAAAATTGCTGTTGCTCGTTGTTAATTATATATAGTATTATGTTGTATTTTAAGCTTGACGTGATAAATACTACTCAAAATTTGAAACTCTAAAAGTACTTATATATATTTTCGTAACCTGTAGAGAATAAATGTAATCTTGAACTATGTATGTATGGTACTAAGGCCGCTGAACAAGATGCATTTCCTTATATAATTTCCTCTTGCAGTGTAGCACAAGGCTGCGGAAGGATCGCAGGATGTAGCAGACCAATAAATCAGCGCGCCTCGAACATTAAATCTGCCGTGAGCCAACGTCCGTCGCCTCGTGCGGGCTCAATGGAAACTTTGCATATTGCTTCCAGGGTACCAGAATGCAAGAGTTTCAAACAAATATTTAGTATATTTTAATTTATGTAGAGAAAAATCCCAAATAATAGTCAATCCACTCAGGTCTATGGAGGAAAAATAATACAGAAGACAGAATCTCTGGACTGCATTTTAGATGATTCGTTAAATATTTCCCTAAATCACATCGCACTAATATTATAAATGCTTAATTTTGCATATTGCTTCCACGGTACGAGAATGCAAGTGTTTGAAACGAATATCTAGTATATTTTCATTTATTTACAGAAAAATACTTAAGTACATAAGATATTGTTCCAGATAAAACTCAATCCACTTTAGTCTGTTATAGGAAAAAATAATATAGAAAACAAAATCTCTGGACACGATTTTAGATGATTCAATAAATATTTTCATGTTATCACACTTATATTATAAATACAAAAGTTGGGTGTTTAGATGGATGGATGATGGTTACTTCTTCATGTCAAAACTACTAACGGATCATGCAGAAATTTTGCATTATGTATGTAGATGTAACTATAAACCTTTTCAGGTTTCAAACGTACTCGTAGGCTACTTTTTATCCCATAGAACCATTGGGATATAAATCCTCTTTCAACATTTTCATAGACACAACTAAAAACGACTAATTACATAATTTATTTGTAGAATACCTAATTACAAAAAATCGGTAAGTAGATACTCTAGCTCTTACTTTGTTGTATTTTGATAAGACTAGATGCAAATTATGCGAAATGAACACAGCAATAGCATTATTTTCCTATCTAGCTATTTTGGAATCCTTTTTCCTAGCACTGGATTGAAATAGGCCAAACTATGACCAAACTTGTAATGTCATATTCCTATGTGAGTATAGCTCTGTACACATCTAGATTCATCACAACTCCTGCTTCTCAACATGGAGTTTTGAAAAGCTTTGAACAATGGTGACATTTTGCATTTCACGCTGGTTCACACAATGGCTCGACATGCTTACACTTTTAGCAAATACTCCGGCTATGAGACCTCACAAATATCAACCCTCCGGATTGTCAAGGACAAGAGGACCGCTGGTTCACTCTGTTTCACGGTTTAATGGCTTTCCTAATGTTAGAGTTACTGATAGCAGCGTAATGATAACTCAAACGCTGGCGAAGTTTCAACAATAATCAACACGTATCGCCAGTAGACATTAATTACTAAGCTTTTATGTTATTAAAGATTATTTATCGCGTACCTTTTGTTTTATTTTTCCTCTAAGTTTCCATCTCGCCCCGTGATCATTATCATGTATAAATAAAATAAAAAATAAAATAAAAACAGCTTTATTCCATATCCCAATAGTTATTAATTAGTATGTACAATTTTAAAACAATAATAATAATAGTAAAATAAAGAGTTAATAGTTGTGTAGGTACATTATAATATTAGAATTGAATTGAATTTAGAATTAATTATGTCAGATATTTTTGTGTCATGTCCTGATATGGACCGCCTTCGGCGGTGTATGCCTCCTCCAAGGATCTCCAGAGGTTTCTGTCTCTGGCTTTTTGTGGCCACATTTTTCCAGCTACTTGTGTGATGTCATCATTCCATCTTTTGAATGGTCTCCCTTTTTTCCTTTTTTGGTCAAGCGGTATCCAGTTTGTGACTATATATGGCCATCTGCTGGGTTTTAATCTTTGAATGTGCCCTGCCCATTTCCATTTTAAGCCCAGTATTCTTTTTACTACGTCTTTTGTTCTGGTTTTTCTTCTTATTTCTTGGTTTCTCACTCTCTCTCTGAGTTTGATTCCTAAGAAACTTCTTTCTATGCCTCTCTGGCATATTCTAAGTCTTTCTAGCATTTTCTTTGTTGTGTTCCAGGTTTGGCAAGCATAGGTCAGACAGGGTGTTAGGCAGATGTCCATGGCTTTGCTTTTTAAATTGATAGGAAGATTGCTCTTGAAAATTTCTTTCATGGCCCAATATTTGTTCCATGTCGATTTTATCCGTCTATTTATTTCTTTTTCCGTACAGTAGTCAAATGCAATGAGGTGTCCAAGGTATATATATTCATTGACGTATTCTAAGGTTGTTAGGCTGGCCGTTATAGGTATTTTTCTTTTATTTGTCATTACCTTAGTTTTGGTTTGATTTAGTTCCAGTCCGGCTTTTTTACTTTGTTCCGTCAGAGTCTCTATCATATATTGCAGTTCGGTTGGGTTTTCAGAGAGTAGTACAATATCGTCCGCGAATCTAAGATGAGTTAGGTAGTTTCCATCGATTTTTATTCCTAGTCCAGCCCAGTCTAGTGACCTGAATATATTCTCTAAGATTGCAATAAAAATATTCGGCGAGAGTGGATCTCCCTGTTTTACTCCTCGTTCGATGCGGAATGCCGTACCTGCTGTTTCTAGTTTTACCTTTGCAGTGCTATTGTTATAAATTTCTTTGATCAGGTTAATGTAGTCTTGGTTCATGCCTTGTTTTTCGAGTGATTGCCAGATGAATGAATGATATATAGAGTCAAAAGCTTTGCAATAGTCGATAAAGCATATATAAAGTGGTTGGTCGTATTCTACGTATTTTTCAATAACTTGTTTTAAGGTATGTATGTGGTCCACTGTACAGTAGCTTCTCCTAAATCCTGCTTGCTCTACGGGCTGGTTTTCTTCAATTGTATTTAAGATTCTGCGGAGCAGCGCTGAGGCAAATACTTTGTACACACATGACATTAAGCTGATAGGTCTGTAGTTCGTGATTTGTTTTGGATCTCCTTTTTTGTAAATAAGTGTTATCTCTGAAGTAGTCCACTGATGTGGTATCTTGTTATCTTTAAGGATAAGGTTGAATAGTTGAGTAAGCGGTTTGATCAGCATATTTTTACCAGCTAATATCATATCGTTGGAAATTCCATCTGGGCCAGGGCATTTTCCTGACTTGAGTCTCTTTATGGATAGTTCTATTTCACTTTCTAGGAATGGTGGGGCTGGATCAGTATTTTTTCCATATATTGTGTTTTGTGTCTCTATGTTTACGTCTTTGCTGCTATAAAGTTGTTGGTAGAATTGAGTGGCTATGTTTAATATGTCTTTTCTGTTTGTAACTGTGATTCCAGATGTGTTACAGAGGTGAGTCATTAGCTGTTTTGTTGTGTCTAGTTTTTTGTATGCTTGTTTCACTCCGCCTGTTTTGTCCAAAAAGTCTTGTAGCGTCTGAGTTCTGTAGTTTCGTAAGTTTTCTTTTGTTTTCTTATTAATATCTCTATATATTTTGCTAAGTTGTAGTTTTTCATATTTGGTTTTATTAGTTTTGTGTTTAAGTTGGTGTCTTAAATCATATAGCTGTAATATTTCGTCTGTGATTATTAACTGTGACATTTTTGTTTTTTTAGTAGAGCTTGCCTTAGTTAAGCACCTTTTGAAGTTATTTTCAATGTTGTCATAAAAGTCTTGAGCTGTTTCCTTTGTCGTTATTGGAGTTATTGTCATTTCTTTGTCCAAGATTGTAGAGTCTATGTTTTGTATTGAAGATTTCCCGTAGTTTGCTCTAGATTTCCTTTTG
Source organism: Eupithecia abbreviata (assembly GCA_943735965.1). Taxonomy (NCBI): domain Eukaryota; kingdom Metazoa; phylum Arthropoda; class Insecta; order Lepidoptera; family Geometridae; genus Eupithecia; species Eupithecia abbreviata. Next base: position 986,615 of record OX030979.1, on the reverse strand, counting down.
TATTGTAGGCTTAAGGTTATTCTCACCATTCTATGGTCGCTGGAATGTAAAAATCTGTTCAGCACGCTTATATTTTGTACATATTTAGGTTGGTTTGTGGTTATAAAATCGATCTCGTTTTTTGTTTTCCCATTTGGTGCTAGCCAAGTCCATCTGAGCTTGTTAGGCTTCTGAAATAATGTGTTCGTGATTTTTAGTTTGTGTTGGAGGCAGAAGTCAATGAACATCTGGCCTCGCTCGTTTCTTTTGCCGTATCCATATTGGCCCATGATCAGACTTTCATTATGTTCTGGTTTGCCTATTTTTGCATTAAGATCGCCCATAATAATTGAGTTTTTCGTGCATTTAGCCAAAGCTTTATTTAGGTCGTCATAGAAGGTTTTAATGTCTGCTTTTTTAGCGTTTTCAGTGGGAGCATAGACTTGGACGATCGTATACGATAAAGATTGGATCTTTATGTTGAGCAGGGCGACTCTCTCCGATATTGCTATGAAATCTTCTATTTCAACGTGTTTTTGTTTTTTTACTAGAAAGCCAACTCCTTTCTCTCCTTGTTTTTTTCCATAGTAACATAGAGTATATTTGCCCCTGTCTTCAATTTTATATCCTTCTCTTCTCACTTCGGCGATGCCGACGATGTCCCATTTAATTTTAGATAGTGCGTGTTCAAGCTCGATGATCCTTGTTTCGCCCAGAAGTGAGCGTACATTAAATGTCGCGATATTGTATTTTTATCATTATCATGTATCACATAATATGTAAAGCAATGGAAACGCAGAGGTGATTCATAATCTTTAATAGCGTAGCGGCATAATGCTGAGACAGGGACCTTTTTGGCCCCTTATGTAACACCTATTTGCTCTATTCTGTATGTCTTATCTATTCCTTGTAATTTGTCTTGTTTTTATTATTTTCTTACCATGTAATGTGTCGTGTTATGTGTTATGTATGGTGTCAAATAAATGTATTTTCTTTCTTTCTTTTCTTTTCTTTAATAGGTTAACAAATCACGAAAGTTTAAAAAGTTGTACATATATATTATTATATTTGTTTTGGGCATTTTCTATACTCCAGGTGTTCTAATATTTAGAACACCCGGAGTAATGAAAAATATCTATCTACGTAAATGTATTCTTAATCATATAATCATAACACAAGTTCTGCGTAGCTTGGGGCAAGATTATTTTTCACCATAGTTGGTAAACTTGGTAATATTTAATGTATCTACGAAGCTTACTAGCGTAAGCATTAAATGTTTTCGTAAAGGAATGAAATTTTAAGTTCATCAGCTATTCCCAAAGCACTGTGCCCCAGACAGGGGCGACTTAAGACTTGTTGCGGCCTCCCCGCTATTACATATCACCCCAAAATTATTAAAATTTCCCCCAAGCAAAAACATGCTTTAAAACCTAACACCAAGGCATGCTTTCAATCGGGCGGCTGGTGCTTTCGCAACCAATGTGAAATGTGATAATCCGTCTGATGATGGTATTCATAGTTCAGGGTTTTACTTACTGTTAGTTATTCTGTGGTGAAGAAAGAAGCCTTACACACGGAGGGGAAAAATTAGTATGCATTTCAAAAGATTGGTATCCGTAGGTACCTACCTATAGTTACTGTTTGAGGGATAATTATGTCTGAGGTTGGATAGGGGAGGATTGTCTTGTAATATGTCATTTTAATCCTATTTACATGACAGTGTTTGAATATATTCAAAGATTAAAACCAAACAGATGGCCATATATAGTCACAAACTGGATACCACTTGACCAAAAAAGGAAAAAAGGGAGACCATTCAAAAGATGGAATGATGACATCACACAAGTAGCTGGAAAAATGTGGCCACAAAAAGCCAGAGACAGAAACCTCTGGAGATCCTTGGAGGAGGCATACACCGCCGAAGGCGGTCCATATCAGGACATGACATAGCAATAATCTGACATAATTAATTCAAAATTAAATTAAATTCTAAAATTATAATGTACCTACACGACTATTAATTCTTTCTTTTACTATTATTATTGTTTTAAAATTGTACATACTAATAACTATTGGGATATGGAATAAAGATGTTTTTATTTTTATTTTATTTATTTTTATTTTTACATTGACAGTGTTTATAAAAATGCCCCTGGGGCTTTACTTACCTTAGTCGTAACGGCTGTATCGCATTTTGTGTGATGTATTCTGGGTTCGGCCAAATACTTTCACTCACTCTCCACTCGCTTCGGCTCAGAGTAGTCCGATCACGGAAAATTAAATTGTATCCTGGTTTCATTCCTCTTCCGTCCCATTTTTAAGGTCAAGCTTTAGTACCATCGACCAGACGCTTCTCATGTAAGAAGCTTATTCGTTTGATTCGTTAGCAAGATGATAGGTAGATATCTATCATATCATATATCATATCATAGATTATTACTAAGAATTATAAATTCTCAAAGTACTAAGAGAGCAGAAGTTCCATGGATATATGAACTGGGCACTGTTGCTGAAACGATTTAATCATCATCAGCCTATGTTAGTCCAGTGCTGGACATAAGCCTCCCCCAATGAGCGCCATAACGCCCTGTCTTCAGCTTGACGCATCCATCTACCAGCAGTCTTTCGCAAGTCGTCATCCCACCTGGCCGGAGGGCGCCCTACACTACGTTTACCGAGTCGTGGTCTCAACTCAAGAACACCTTTACCCCAGTGGTTATCGGTTCTTCGCGAGATATGGCCGGCCCACTGCCACTTCAGATTGCTAATTCTTAGAGCAATGTCGATAACTTTGGTTCTGCTTGCCAATACTTCATACAATCGCTTGTAGATCTATTTTATTAACGTTCAAACTTTCTACATCCCCGCCGATGTCAATAAAAGCTATAAGTAAACGTATAGTAGTGCATTTATAATAAGTTAAATCTTTGAACTTGTCTGCGAATCCATAGAATAGTGAATGTTCCAAGAAGCGTTCGTTTTGCTGATATAAGTATAAAGATACGGAAATCCGTGGAGAGGACTCAGTAAGTAAAGCTTTTGGTTTTGCACAATGTGCTTGTAAAAGTCGAAAATATGGTGAAGGTAGATCTATTCGAAACGCCCAAGCTGAAAAAATGAATAATGACGTTTCGTTTAAATTGGAGCTGATATTTTGTGTGCGTAGTCTCAAGTAATTTCGTACAAACAATTTCAAATTTGATTTCTTCGGCTCCCTTGGCGTTTTCAATACACTTAGCAGGTAGCATTCTCTACCTGGGTAGTGGGGACAATAATTTAGTAGGTAGTTCTAGATTACAGAACTTATAGAACTAATAAAAAGCAATTACCTATTTGTGAGTTTACCATTAACATATTAATATACGTAGTGTAGGACGCCCTCCGACCAGGTGGGATGACGACCTGCGAAGAACTGCGGGCAGATGCTGGATGCGTCAAGCTGAAGACAGGGCGCTATGGCGCTCATTGGGGGAGGCCTATGTCTAGCAGTGGACAAACATGGCTGATGATGAAACATAATATAAATATGTCTATAATCATGGCTAGGAAATTAAAAAAAACTAAGAAAACCTAATGCGACTCCATTCATGCCCCGACGCTCTTGCAAAGGCGTAAGCCATATAACTCAATTACAACTCCTTCGCACTTCGGAAATAATACAAACCGCACTAAAGGGCTTCCTACCCACTGGGCCGAGGGAGCCGTGTGTCGAGATAATGAGCTGTCTGAGTCGATAATAGGAGATTACACTTATATTATTTTGCGTTAAACAATATTCAGTTATCTAAGTATATAAATCAAAATAAAACTCTATTTCTTCTAGTCACTTTGATTTCAAATTTCCAAACGGAAGAAGCCGCGGGGCGCAGCTAGTAGATACTATTTAGTTATATTTTATTTTAGGCACCAAAAGTTAGTTTAATTATTTTATTGTTTTAATTTAATTTGTTATTTGACGACCGATGTGGCGCGGTGGGCAAAGGTCCGCCTGCGACGCAGGAGGTTGCGGGTTCGATTCCCGCCTCGGAACAATTGTGTGTACGATCTGCAGATATTTGTACCGGGTGTTCTGGTCGTTTTCTATGTATAATAAAAAATATCTATCTATGTAATATATTGTATTATGTATATCAGTTATCTAGTACCCATAACACAAGCTCTGCTTACCATGGGGCTAGATAATGATGTGTGAATTGTCCAGCATTATTTATTATTATTATTTAAAACATAGATTTCCACAGGAGAAGCCGCGGGGCGCAGGTAGTTGTAGAATAAAATCACATTGTATATCCAGCAACAAACGTAAACAAACCATTTTATGAGTCACGCTACATCCACAGAGATTTATTAATTTATTGTCTAGCGGCCGTAAAGGAATTGTTATGGTAATTGGTACACTGTCGATAATTTACTGTGACGAATACTTAGTAATAAAGAGCCAGCTTATAGAAAATAACTGCAGGGGCAGGTATTTTCAAATTAAATCAAATCCGTTTATTTGTACTAAAACGTTTGTACAATTAATAACCACAACACGACATAATAAATAAACAAATATTGCTAGACAATTGACACAGCGTCATCTAACCCCAAGCTAAGCAGAGTTTGTGTTATGGGTATATCGGTATTATACATATACAATACATTACATACCTATAGATAGATATTTAGATAGATAGATAGATAGAAATTTTTTTAATTGCACACTTCAAAATAAAACAAACAAGACAGAAGATTTATTATTATACATACATAGAAAACGACCAGAACACCCGACACATATATCATCTGAAGAACGTAGATCCATTTGTCCGGAGGCGAATCGAACCCACAACCTGCTGCATTAGAGGAACTTCACCCACCGCGCCACAGAGGTCGTCTAATTTGCAAGTGGCGATCAACTCAAAGAGTCCTGTTGATTTAAAGCCCGTATTCATATGACATGGATGGCGTGAAATTACTCCGCAGATGATGACGTCATGCGTCACCCTGCGCCCCGCACCCCACGGACCCCCGCCGTGTAATTATAGCCTTTGACGTCCGCCCCTCGCCATCAGCCGTGAATTTGTGTATTACAGCCCGAAGGAGAGCTGGTGATAGGTTTAGTACGATACATTGATGTCTGATGTGAATGAAGCTTAAACGTAGTAGTACCAAAGAGATTGAAAGAGATAGATCAAATTTCTATGGTATTTGGCATTGAGGTAACAGCGCCTCTATGGTACGGGCAGGGAACTAAGGAAATACCATACAAAAATGAGATCTGCACAAAAACACCAAACGAAACAAATGTATTTTGGGGAATTAAAATAAGCATCCATCTGAATTAAAACACGGAATTTTGATTTTTCTAGCTTTGCTAAGGGAGTGGAATCCAGTGGAAGCCCTGTCGAATTCATAATTTTTTTTGGAATATTATTTAATTTCTTACCGAATACGTTCACAAAGTTTACTCACAAAATAAAGACATTTTTCTGCACTGCGTCTCCCGCTCTAAAAGAAAAATTCCTCGCCAGATTCCTCGACATCTGGGTCCGAATTCTTCGGAATTAGTTTACGGAGATGGAAAATTGAAATACTGCGGACAGCTGTGCTTGTTAACAGACTTGTTACTGTGAGGGCTGGGTGGTGAGGACAGGGTTTCATTCCTCTAGTACAATGCAGGGAGTCGCCGAACAGAGCAATTCGTTGTTGTGGCCATCTGTGGCAACCACTTACGATTATGAATTACTTGAATTTATGCTGCTTTAACACGTCGAAATTAAAAAAATATTTTATTTTCTTTAGGCTTACAAAATAAGCACTTAGACAAGTTATACTTTATACAAGATTATTCTACTGTTTTACTGTTCACTTCAATTTTTTGTCCACTAGTGGAAGAAGTGAAACCACTAGTATGTTCATATCTCTAATACGTGTCTAATACATGGTTATTTGTCTATGTAAGTCTAAATATAATATGATTCGATACATGTCAATATTTAAGTGATGTAATGACGTATATTGTGACAAAGAGCTGTGGCAGATATGGCGAACGAATCGACCTCTTCAACTAAAACCGTGGATGTTGTAGTCCACTCAGGGAATCTATCAGAGGTAAGGCGGCCTGTCTTATATTTCACATCTAGTCGTCCTCTGTGGCTCAGCGGGTGAAAGTCTTTTGCGACGCTGGATGTTGCAGGTTAGATTCCCTAGAAATTTACCGGCTGTTTTGGGTATTTTCTATGTATCCTAAAATATCTTTTTATATACCTAGGCGTACTAGTAGTATTAGATATATTCATTATTTAGTACCTACCTATAACATAAGCTCTGCTTATAGCTTGAGGCTAGATGATGCTGTGTAAAGCGTCCAGCATTATTTATTATAAATTATAATATTATTCTGGCAAATAAAACTTTTAACTCCATTCATTATCGTCTTTTACTACTTAGTACTTCATAAAATAACATTTCCTCTTCATTCAATTCCGGTCCTTAATCACCTCTAATTGTACTCACCGAAGGGCGAGATTTGCATAATTTTTGCGTTCAACTCCCACGAGACCGCTTTATACATTCTGCATAAATACATATAAAATAGACGCCTTTGATACACTATCGAGTTTAGAAGTTATCCCCAAGTTGGGTATTGTGCCAGACGGCGGACTCAAGTTGTGTTCAATGATGTTTAGAAGGGACAGTTTGGGAAGTTTTTGGATATTTGAGAAGTTTAGGGAGATTTTTTGTGTTGAGAAAGATTGCTGAGTAAGGATTTTATTATATTTTGTTTGTTGTTTTATAGATGCACAATCATCGACCATTTCTTTTTAACCAAAAAACCAGGCTTGTCTTTGCCAGCCATGGTGTATGGCAAGCAGACATGAAGAAAGTTTGTTTTTACTAGTAAGGCTCGCGGTTGAGCACGCTTTTTGTCTATGGAATCGTTTAAAGGCTATTTATATACCATAGAAACTGTTTTATAGGTCAAAAAGTAACCTATGTTTCAATCCCGGCATAGAGCTACATCTACATGCAACATATAAACCTAATCCGTTCAGTAGTTTTGGAGTGAAGAAGTAACAAACTACCATCCATCCAAACTTACGCATTTATAGTATTACTATGTGATTCGTAATCATGTTGTAACATTTTTTTTGTTTTTATATCGCGGCAGGAAAACATCGCATAAATAAGTACTAATAAGTACCTACAACGAAAACTTAATTTCTTGTAGAATATTTTTCGATGTTAAAAGCGGAAATCAAACTCGCAATTCAGCCGGCTTTTGCCCTACGCCAGAATTGATACTCAAAGCCTTTATATACGTAGGTTCATATAAAATCTTCAACCAAGAGTCTCAAAAGTACCTAAACCTAATACCTATACGAGTACCCTCCTAAAGAGCAAAACAAACGAACATCAGGGTATTAACGCCCAAGGAATTAGACGGCGACAGAGCGGCAGTGAAATAAAAAGCTGTGCTCGAATCGATGGGGTTCTGCACAAAGAGCACACTCCTGTTTGCGGTGTGCGCTATCATTCCATCGCGACATGCCACTTCCATTAACGATGCTGCATTAGATGCATGCTTCGGGAAATTCGACGTTTTCAATGCGATTGTTGGATCGTACTTTTCACGGATTTTGGGATGCTACAAACGAATATCAAACTCATCAAGAATAGAAGGGAAATATCAGAAATCTGTAAAAAAAGAATAACGTTCTTTTTTGAATCTTAAAGAAAGTGTTTTTTTACGATGCCGATTACAAATGAAAACTAAAGTTTTGCTTTCGTGCTCGGACAACCGATGTGGCACGGTGGGCGAAGGTTCGCCCGCAACACCCTAGTGTTGCGGGTTCTATTCCCGCCTTGGGCCAAAAGTTTGTACGATCTGCAAATTTTTGTGTTCTGTATGGTATTTTCTAAGTATTACAAAAAAAGCTGTTTATGCAATATATTGTAGTAAATACATATATCAGTCTTTAGTACTCATAACACAAGCTCTGCTTAACTTGGGGCTGGAGGATGCTGTGTGAATTGTCCAGCATTATTTATATTTTATATATGCTATTTTTAAAGTTTATATTACTATGGACCGTAGATAAGTTAAATAAGTTCTGTTACTTTTCTATGGTCTGATAAATGATTTATTATTATTTATTTTTATGTTTATGAAATAACATATATTCTTTCGCACCAAATACAAGCCCAAAACCGCGAGTGCCTCCAAATCGCCGATTGTTTGACGTCGGCATTAAAACAGCGAAATGTCAATATTTGCCGGCAGGGGGCGCGCCGTAATCCCTCGCAAATAGATCTGTCTCCAGCCTCTTGTGCCTTTTGTTGTATCTCATTAATAAACATCTTTTGAAGCGTTTTGACGGAAAAATATACAGATTCGGATCTTTTGTTCCTTCAGGACGTCGATGACGAGGCATTTGATGGTATAAAAGACGCTTTTCATGCTGTGTAAGGAGGACCGAGAATTCAATGTTTTCTTTGCGTGTTTAATAATTTTGAATCGAAGTTTGTTTTTAATGTTTTAACTTAATATAAATAATAAGTTGTACAATAAGGACATTGATGGACGCTATTTCATAGACTTAGATACAGATATTCTATTTCACGAAGGTTTGTTTGATCTTGGATGTTGTTACCCGTGCACACGCACATTGAGTTAGTTAGCGTAATCTCGGGAGCATTCTCGATCACTCAATCTCGATCGCGACCATAGAGTACATTTTTTTATACGGAGAATCGCGACGCGGTCCGAGTCACTAGTGTTTTTGGGACCACGCAACATGTCAGCACAATTTGATTTTTGAGTTATCCAATATTTGGAGTACTCCACGGAGTACTCCGTGATCATGGCGCATGCAACTGTGCCGAAATATTGGATAACTCAAAAATCAAATCATGGTAAATATCCCGTTTTAAATGACTTCAGTTTTAATAACCATGATAGTTTCAAAAGTTTTAATGTCAGCACAAGGCAAGTAAACTCAGAAAAGTCGTCGGCGAAACCTTTTTAGTGAAATATAATACTTGTACAGTGAATGCACTCGGCAAACGTAATGTAGGACGCCCTCCGGTCAGGTAGGATGACAAAAAAACCTGCAAAAGACTGCAGGGAGATGCTGGATGCTTTAAGCTGAAGACAGGACACTTTGGCGCTCATTAGGGGAGACCTATGTCCAGCACTGGACTAAAACAGGCTGATGATGATGATGATGACTAAAAATATTAATCTAGATTCATATGATGATAAAACACTTTCTATTCGAAAATGAATTTAAAAATGCTAAATCACTTACCCCTAGCAAGCAATTGAAAACAGATATCAATGGACAATGGAGCCCACACCCCACACTGTGGTCAGAAATAAACAACTTGTAAATAAGCGCAGAATCCGACCGCTATCAATATTCCGAATTTCCCTCTCGTATTATTTATGTTTGGTGTGTGACCTATTCTTCACACTTCAGCGGCCGTGGGGGGTCTAGCAGGAAATATTGCTGGGGTTTTTGTAGTTCCTACGCTTTATAATAAAGAAAATACAGAATTTATTTATATAATTATAAATTATAATGACGACCGATGTGGCGCGGTAGACGAAGGTCCGCCTGCGACGCAGGAGGTTGCGGGTTCGATTCCCGCCTCGGAACAATTGTGTGCACGATCTGCAGATATTTGTTCCGGGTGTTCTGGTCGTTTTCTATGTATAATAAAAAATATCTATCTATGTAACGCATTGTATTATGTATATCAGTTATCTAGTACCCATAACACAAGCTCTGCTTACCATGGGGCTAGATAATGCTGTGTGAATTGTCCAGCATTTTTTTTTTTTTTTAATCCATGGTTGAACATTTAGGGGTTATTAGAGAAATTCAGGCTTTAGTTTATACTTTTTTTTGTTGGTCAATACAGAGATATTGAGACATGAGAATAATAATTTAGCTAACTAAAATCTACACCAATTTCAATTATCAAAACGTTTTAGGTCTGAAACAACATCATTTAGGTCTGACACTCATGGGTTCCGAAAACATACAAGGTAAGGCAGTTTTTGTCGCTGAATTATAAGGAGTTTCCTGATAGAGCCTCCATTATTTATAGGGATGTGTCAAAGGTGCAAATGTGTTATACCAGCTTAGGGTTTGATGGCCGGCCCCTGTTTAGAATCACGATACAACGTTGGCAGGGTTTTTTATTTATTCTAAAAGAACAAAGAAATAAAATAATGGTCAGGTACTTCACAATAGACGTATCAAAATTATATAAATCCAAAAAATGCTTTCAGCCGGATTTGATCCCGCTTCCTTTGAATTAACTATAACTATTACTAGACAACTTGAACGTAACAAAATAAATCAGTTTACAACTAAAATACAAAGCTTCAACATTTTTCAACCACTCTTTCCAACAATATAATGTCAATTTAGAAAATCTCACCTTTCTAACTATCCAAAGGACCATTTTAAAGGATGATTCACGCTACACGTGTGTCGCGACCGGCCCCGGCCGGAGCACGGTCAAACATTATGGTATACTTTTTATATGAAGTGATTCATGTCTGACCGAGGATCGGCCGTGCCCAGGCCGTGCACCGCCCGGACTCGGCCGGGGCACGGCGCGTTGAAATGTCGGTGGGTATTGTTTCCCGGCTCCGGCACGGCCCGCCGGCCGGTCCAAAAACCACATAACTCAGATATAGTCGTGCATAATACACCCAAACAGCATGGTGTAACATGAATGACTAGCCCGGCCGGCGCACGGTGGACGTGCCCCGGCCGGGACACGGCCCGGTCGCGACACGGTGAATCATTCTTAATACTTTCACATTTATAATGGCTATAGAAGGAACATAGCCGACGGCCGCTGGGGCAAACGTGTTCTTGAGCGGAGACCACGACTCGGTAAACGTAGTGTAGGACGCCCTCCGACCAGTTGGGATGACGCCCTGCGAAAGACTGCAGGTAGATACTGGATGCGTGAAGCTGAAGACAGGGCGCTATGGCGCTCATTGGGGGAGGCCTATGTCCAGCAGTGGACTGGTATAGGCAGATGATGATGATGACGATCTATCCAATGGCCCACTTAATACTTTCATATATAATGGCTATAGAAAGAACATTATGACTTCTACACATTATCAAAGCTTCTGGTCAATTTAGAGATCTTTTGTGCGCGCTGCCGGCCCATTAGCTCACGAGTACCGTATGTTATCTAGCTGTTAGCCTCCCGCGACAATGCAAGCGAAGATTGGGTAGGAACTGGACGAACATACGTGACATATTCAACTTTATATCCAATACAATCACCTCACAAGGCTTTTGATATTCCGGTTATTATTTCCTACCCAATAGAGGCTTCTAAAATGACAGATAATGTTTTTATGTTGCCTATGGTTTTCACACAAGATTATCTACTTCCATAGTAAGGTGACAATGTATAGGAAGGTACCGAATGACTCATCATCATCAACATTATGTTAGTCCACTGCTGGACGGACATAGCCCCCAATGAGCGCCATAGCGCCGTGTCTTCAGCTTGACGCATCCAGCATCTGACAGCAGTCCTACGCAGGTCATCATTCCACCTGGCCCGAGGGCATCCTACACTACGTTTGCCGAGTTACCGTCTCCACTCAGGAATACGTTTACCCCAACGTTTGTCGGAATCGAATGACTAATACATTTAAATATATAAAAGTGCCAAGCCTTGTACCAATTCAAAAACTCGTAGAACAAAGGTTTATCTGCTAGGGGTCCAGAATCATCCCCTTTCAGCTCAGTACACCATGTTTCATGGCACCCTGTATACTGTTAAGTCATACATTTTATGCATAAAAACTCCTTCTAAATTGATATTTGCAGATCATAACATCAAACACAGAAATAAAGGCCGTGAGTTATTGTTGAATGAAAGTTGTATCCATATTTAAATGCACATAAGTATGTAGATTAGATTCGTAATAACATATTAAATAACATTAAAAAAACGATTTCGGTGGGACTTGAATCGGCGACTTTACTTCTAGGCATATTATAAAATGTATGGATGCAAGGGCTTACGCACTATGATAACAAAAACCTTAGAATTAAAAATATCTTAATTATGTATCCATGCATCATACAAAGACCAATCCTTTTTTGTCCTAGTTCCACTAAATCCCTATCACTAGATAACCTTAAACTACTTGGAACAAGGAAGGTACTGGCACTTGAGATGAGTAGATGAGTAGAAAATTATAATGTCAATGTAACGCAATGTGAGTAAATGTTTTGAACAAATAAATATTTTGTTTATCTTGATATACTTAGTATAAGTAGTGCCATTGGTAATGAGATAATCCATGGGAGATTTTATAATATGCGTTTAATCAGCCAATAAGAATGGTGGTGTCACGGGAAAGTAAAATTTCCCTTGACTCTACTAGTAGTGCCAAGCGGTAGTGCCTAAGAAAAGAAAGGAGATAAATGTAGTGTGGAGCATATTTCATGCGTTCCGGACGAGCGAGCGCGCCGGAATGTCAGCGCCTTGACTTATGTATGGTCCGGAGATATGCACCGCTGGGATTGGGTGAATAGTTGGGACTGGACGGAGGTCTCTTCGGCTTGTGTGAATTAGTAATAGTACATGGTTAAGAATCGCATTTGCCTCTGAATTGCCTCCAACATTACAATAATGTAGGTACGGTTAATGTGTTCCGACCGAAAATAAAAATGTTGTTCCACCCTGATCCCAAGCAGCCTGTACAGACGTGCTACGAGGCCCCTATATAGGGTGTAACATGAGGGATGGATCATCTGTGGATGGGGGTGGGGGACCTCAGTACCTATCGATTTAACCCCCCTGTATGTTCAGCGATATTCACAGGTTCAAAAGTTATTTAGACTTTAGTAAAATTTTTGTTAAATCCGAATTTATTTTAATTTCGCAATTGCGGCCAAAATATTAGGTTTGCGACACTGCGAAGTGCTATGCTACCTCTACGATAGTGCTACGGGGCCTCTACAAACGTAGGTGCTACGCTACCTCTACGGAGGTGCTACGAGGCCTCTACGTAAGTGCTACGAGGTTCCAACGCAAATGCTACTATACTTCTACAGATGTGCTACGTTGCCTCTCCGGAGGTGCTACGCTACCTCTACGTAAGTGCTACGAGGTTCCAACGCAAATGCTACTAGGTTCCAACGCAAATGCTACTATACTTCTACAGATGTGCTACGTTGCCTCTACGGAGGCGCTAAGATCTGAGGCCTCTACGTAAGTGCTACTTATGTGCTACGATGCCACTATGAAATTCAAACATTTTATGCATTAGGTAAGTGTGAGTGTGTTTATCATGCTTAGGTAAGAGTTTTTTTTTTAAATGTAAGATCTAGGATAATAATTAATATAGGTTAACTTATATTGTTGTCAGATCGTTCGTACCTAGATTATCAATTTATTTTTAAATTAAGTGAGAACTATAGTGCTAAGACAAACCTAACATAGGCTTTAAGGCACTACTAACTTAATGATGTAACCTATTTGTATGAATAAATAATCTATCTATCTATGGACGTACTACGCTGTCTCTACGCAAGTGCTACGCTGTCTGTACGTCAGCCTGCATGACCACTACTAGTAGAGGTGCTAAGCAGCCTTTAAATGTTCTAAACATCATATAACATCTGCTTTTTTTTGTAAATAGGTTATGTAATTACGATGTCAACGCTATAAATAAAATGACGACGGATGTAACGCGGTGGGCGAACGTCCGCCTGCGACGCAGAAGGTCGCGAGTTCGATTCCCGCCTCGGGAAAATTGTGTGTACGATCTGTAGATATTTGTTCCGGGTGTTCTGGTTTTCTATGTATAATAAAAAAATATCTATCTATGTAATGTATTGTATTATGTATATCAGTCATCTAGTACCCATAACACAAGCTTTGCTTAGCTTGGGGCTAGATGAATTGTCCAGCATTATTTATTAAAATAAAAAATATAAAAAAAATCTTTTATTTCGGACTACTACAGATCCATAATTTGTTAGTAATGATCTTATAATAAATGTTAGTAATTCTTACGAGCTAAAATTAAATTAAATTGAAATTAAATATGCTATGCTATGTTGTTTCTACGAATGCGCTACGTAGCAGCAAAGTCGCTACGACATATTCAATATGCATTTAAATAAAAGCAAGTAAGGTTCTTATTAAAAACCTTGATAATTGCTTATAAGTACCAGTTTCAACCACCAGAGAAGTTATTAAAAGGCAAACTAACAAAGAACATACAAACTGAATTCATCGAAATAAACAGAAAATTAAAAGCATAACATTATGGTAAAAGGAGTAAATCACACATTCCTTTGTGTTATTATTTCTGGCACTTAATCACACGGAATGGCTTCAAAGACAACATCGATGGCCTATAATTCCCTTGCGACATCGAAATACTGTTATTTATAAGGGATATTCATTTAAGTACATATCGCTTTGGTATTACTACGTTTGAAAGGTGAAATGTGACATTAAATACAGGATAGGAGACATTTGTCCTGTTTTCGGGAATGTGTATTTAAATTTTAATTTGCTTTGCTGGTATGCATAAATGGAACAAGCAATTTTAAACAGACTTCAAAAATTCTTAAAATGAGGTTCTATCGATTTTTTGTACGTTCGTTGATTTATGCGTCAATTATGGATTGATTTTAAAAACGGACACCCAGTAGAAATAAATACATAGGATACTAACCATTATATGAAACTAGTTGCGCCCCGCGGTTTCACCCGCGTGGTGATAGATATTTTGCATAATATACAATATCCTACTAATATTATAAAGAGGAAAGGTTCGATTTTTTGTTTGTTTGAACGAATAGGCTCCGAAACTACTGGACCGAATGAAAAATTCTTTCACCGTTGGGAAGCTACACTATCCCCGGTGAACATAGGCTATATTATATTTTCAAAAAAAATTTGGGATCCGTACTAAAACCGTGCGAAGCCGGGAAGGTCTGCTAGTATCTTTATAAATTGTAGCCTATGTGTTATTCTGATATGTAAACTATATTATTGTGAAGTTTCATCAAAATCCATTCAGTAGTTTTTGCGTGAAAGAGCAAAAACATCCTCACAAACTTTCGCGTTTATAATATTTTATTATATTATATAGTAGGATACTACTTTAAACTACTTAACACTAGTATTATGATTCACTCAGATCAACTTGTACCACAATCAGTGGGTATTCATAATGACGACGATGTGGCGCGGTGGGCGAAGGTCCGCCTGCAACGCAGGCGGTTACGGGTTCGATTCCAGCCTCGGAACAATTGTGCGTACGATCTGCAGATATTTCTTCCGGGTGTATGGTCGTTTTCTATGTACAAAAAAAATATCTATCTATGTAATATATTGTATTATGTATATCAGTTATCTAGTACCCATAACACAAGCTCTGCTTACCATGGGGCTAGACAATGCTGTGTGAATTGTCCAGCATTATTTATATTTATATTTATTTATAACCAACTTGCCTTAATAAAATCCTACTAGTTCCAATCTAAAGACAAGAATCCAAGTTATATTCCCACTGCTTCCACAAAACTCGATGTGACTAAAAATTCAAAGAAAAGACTCATGAAATTCAAACGCTCGGAAGCAAAATCAAATATCTCCATTACAGCACTTTATACTGACGGATCCTTATAAAATGTTCAATCTGGTATTCAGACGTGCATCCGTGCATCGTGGCTTAAGGGCACGGCATAACGGCGGCCGGGATATAGCGGCGAAGATACAACCATTAAAGAATGAAAAAAGTTATCCAGTGTACAACATATATTTATTATTCAATACTTAATAATATCTATTATTGTCATCACATTGGCTTAATAGGTAGGTGATTAAGTATAGGTAAGTATCACAATGTGAACCCTATTCTTACTTATTGTACTTATATGTACTTATTGTTTAAAAATAACGGTATAATCAGCCCAGAGAGTTAGGCCTCGTTCCACAAAAAGTTGAAACAAAATAACTTGCGTTGAACTTAGGTTGACCGTAGTAAGCAATAGAAGAAGCTTTAGAGATTTGCTAGAGTTTTCTCTTCTACTGTTACCACAAGTGGACTAAAAATTATAGTGAAGAGAAAAAAATAAATAATTTTCAGTTTATTTTATTTTACTTTAATAAATGCTTATTTTGAAATAAACTTATTGACTTCTGATACGATTGAACTTGAAGTCAAATTTAGATTTTTTATGTTCCTAAATAATTTTGTTTGCAGATGGTACAAAACTAAATTAAACATTGATTTGAAGGAAAACTGCGTGAAACTCCAAATCATAACAAAAAGTAAATTGAAATAACTTTTTACTACGAGTATAAGGGTACTAACTGTAAGAACTTAGGTAGATAACGGCGGCCGCTATCTACAAGAATCCATATCAGAAAGCTTCTCATGCACCCATGGGGATACTGACTGCGATATGAAAGATTGATGGCAATCTCTTTATACTGCTTTATACTACTGGCTCCTATACGTTATACTTGCAACTATTTCAGCAAAATCACTATCTTACCTGTACCTGCCTAGTTCAGTATCGTTATCAATGAAAACGTGTTCTTGAGTGGAGACCACGACTCGGCAAACGTAGTATAGGACGCCCTCCGACCAGGTGGGATGACGACATGCGAAAGACTGCAGGTAGATGCTGGATGCGGCAAGCTGAAGACAGGCCGCTATGGCGCTCATTGGGGGAGGCCTATGTCCAGCAGTGGACTGCTATAGGCTGATGATGATGATGATGATCAATGAAAAAGTATTTCTTGGTCAAACTTGATGAAACCTGAAATTATCATGGTTATTAATACAAAAGTCATTTATAACGAGATATATAAATTATCTCATCATGTTCATCATCATCATCATCTACATTTTAATCATAATCATTATCAATCATGGTAAATATCTTGTTGTAAGTGACTCTTTCTCGGTCGTTTTGAATCCTCTACTGGTATGGATGATTAGCAAATTTATTATGAAAAATGATGGCACCTGCAGTAGTTTAAGTTTGCAAAAAAACTCCAACGGCCTCTCATGAACTATTAAAAAGCTGAAATTTTGCATACAGGTAAAGTTTAAAGCCTGAAATAAAAAAAAGTGTTTTATCCCATAAATCTGGTCCCATGAGCCCATGAGCACCTTTGATAGTTTACATAAAATCAACGCGTGCGAAGCCGGGCGGCGTCCTGAAGCTGGGTATCCTTTGGGTATCAATATTCCTGCAGCTGCTGTTTTTTTAATTTACAATCGCTTCAAAATTTATAAACAGCTCAAATCTTCTGCTATTTATTTTTACCCATTTTTTTCTTCCGTTTATTCAAACTTTATTTCCATCTAGATTTCGCCGAGCAAACACTCGACAAGAAGGCGGTAGCGCGGGCAAACCCGTGGGAAATCCACAGTGCATTAGTACCGGGTGAATACCTAAGTTACGGGCGTGCTGTGATGTGCATTTTGTAGAAGCTTCTAGAACTTCTATGCTGAGTTCCGTCCGCTTAGACAAAGAGTCTCACCTATACCTACTAGGTACTTTATAACCTATATTTACATCGTAGTTTTCACAAAAATCTACGATGAAAACAACATTCAGTTTGATCTTTCGGCCTCAAAGAATGAGTAATTTTATTATTAAAATGGTTATTTCATTGTTACCTAGAGGTATACTATATTTTATTCGCTATTATTATTATTCACCTTTTGTGCGGTCTGTGTATGATAAATAAACATTCTATCTATACAGCAGCGCCTCTATCGTGCGGACAGAGAACTAAACAAATCCCATACAAATATGAGACGTTCACGTCTGGATATTATCGCCAAAAGGATTTGACCTCTGTTTAAATAAAAAAAAACCTTCCTAAAGCTTACAACATAAGCATTCAGGTCAAATTTGATACCACGAATTATTATAGAAATATTTTGATTTTCTGTTCACTTAAATTTTTTGTCTACTAGCGGAACTGTGCTTTCTACGTAGACTCTGCGACCCTCATCTATCGTAAAGTAAAGTAAAGTAAAAAATCATTTAGACAAGTCATATTTTATATATAAATTATTATCAAATAAATTTATTTTACTGTTCACTTAAATTTTTTGTCCACTAGTGGAAGAAGTGAAAAGAAACCACTAGCATGTTCATCTAGTACTATGAAACCATTCTTATTAAACCATTTATTTATTTATTCTTTGATTCCAGATATCTAAATGATCTCCTTAATCCACATTCACATTGTTTCGGAGCTGGGTTTTGCGAGTAGACTACCAAAAAACCACGGCGACTGGAAGAGCACAAACAAAGCCAGAATTTATCACGTGCCTAAAGCACTCCCACAGGAATCTATGGTAACTTCTGGAAGAGATAACCAAATACAATATGCTCTTAGGCAGTTATGACGTTCTTCCACTTACAGACTTGTTGTAACAGTCTGCAGTTAGCTCAATTGTCAATATTAGTTCTAATTTGTTTCTATTATTTGATTGTATAGGTCCACTTGCACCACAGGGTGCGGGTTCGATTCCCGCCTCGGAAAAATGTGTTTACGAGCTTTTGACATTTGTTCCGGTGTTCTGGTCATTATCTATGTAAAATAAAAAAAAAACTATCTATGTAATATATTCTGCTAAGCCTGCTGCTATATAATGCTGGACAATCCACACAGCATCATCTAGCCCCAAGGTAAGCAAAGCCTGTGTTATGGGTACGAGATAACTGATACACATAATACAATACATTACATAGATAGATATTTTTTTTATTATACATAGAAAACCACCAGAACACCTGACGCAAATATCTGCGGATTCTACAAATGCCCTGAGGCGGGAATCGAACTAGCAATCTCTGGCGTCGCAGGCCTTCGCCCACCGCGCCACTGAGGTCATTGAATTAGCGGTCTTATGACTCAAAAGCGAGCATTACATGTACAGTAACCTATCTAGTAGAGTCGTCGTAGGCCAGTGCTGGGTGTAGTCCACCACAATGCGGCGGACGATGCAACTTTCCCTTTGTGCGACTTCCTCTGACTACCGGCCGTAGCTCAAACTTGCACCTCGCCACCCATAGATATCACTTTAACGGGTTTTGTGTTGTTAGCTACCTGGTTTTTACGTTTTTAGAGTGAATTATCTATGAAGATATGTAAGACTTAATGGGTTAAACGTAGCTGGGAACCAAAAAAGAAAACCAAAAATTGTGAAACATATTTTTTGTAAAAAAGCTTATTACAAAATATCAGATTACTTAGAAGATAAAAAAGTTTGGAACGAGTTTTGCTCCAACTCAAAATCTAACAACTTACAGATAAGCAAATCAAATGTACTAGACACATAAGTTATGAACATACTAGTGGTTTCTTCTCACTTCTTCCACTGGTGGACAAAAAATTGAAGTGAACTATAAAATAATTTAATAGTATAAAATATGACCTGTCTAAGGGCTTATTTGTAAGCTTAAAGAAATAAAAACTTTTCATTTTCATTCATTTTCATTTTTAGTAAAGTAAGTAAAAGTTTCGCCTATGGTACGACTTGGTCCTTATGTCTCTGGCTGCTTAGTGCTTACCTAAGAAATCCTACTAATATTATAAACGCGAAAGTTTGTAAGTATGGATGCTTGTTACTCTTTCACGTAAAAACTACTTAATGGATTTTGATGAAACTTCACAATAATATAGCTTACATATCAGAATAACACATAGGCTACAATTCATTAAGATATTTTGTATATTATCCAAAATATCTATCACCACGCGGGTGACACCGCGGGGCGCAGCTAGTGAACTATAAACAAACAAATAAGGTACTAGCCTACCTACTTGACTTGCCCTCTTTCTTACATAGTACTTAAAGGTTTCTAAATGTCCATAACGATCATCAAATTGGTCTGTAGAGGTAAGATGTCAACAATGCAATGTGGGTTATCTAAGATTTTTTTGAATTTTCGGATCTTTAAGACATTAGTTACGACCAATAAATTTAAAAATTGTTTAAAAAGCATATTTAAAAAAAAATACACAGTTTAAAAAAATATACAGAAATAAAATTAAAAAGAAACAAAAGATATCATGACCGCATGTCACTTTCTGTTTCCCTCCATATTGATATATATGATTTAAATGTAAATTTAAAATTAATCTTCTTTCTGACATTATTTCATTATATTTTCTTTGTATATTATTTAATTTTGTACAATTTTTTTAGTATATTTTGACAATGCCCTTATACAGAATACTTTGACATTTTCTCTAATCTATTATTCCTTTTAACTAATTAATTTTATCTGTTTTAGTGTGACAAATTATTATAAATCAATTTATTTTAATTGTTCAAGGAGGCATGTCTGTCTGTTTTTCTTTGCACAATGTCCTATGGTGTTTCCTTTGTCAAAAGTTAGTGGGTAGAGAATAACAATGTAATTTAACTTTGAAATGTATAGTGTTTACCATCAAGTGTAACATGTGTGCCTATGGTGGAAATAAAAATTAACTATTAAGAGAAATCCAGTGCATATAAAAGTGAAGTTGAGATTAGCGAAGGTTTGCCTTGGTGTAAGAATTGTGTGGCGAGAGGGCGGGCTCGTCAAGTTGTCGCGAGAATAGGCTTCTTAGGAGCGGCGATCTTGTAATCCGTTAAAGTGCTCAAAGTGAGGAAATAGGGTTAAGTTTTAAAAGCACTCTGTCTACCGTGAAAATCGGTGCAAGGAATAAGCTTTTGCGTACGTTTTCCAGTGGCACCTACTCCTACCAAGTGAATATGCTAAATCACTTTTAACCTGACTTTGTATCACAGTAAATGGAGTATTATGATAGATGAGCTAGCTAGAATTTTTCACTTCACCATCATCATTATCAGCCTATATTAGTCCACTGCTGGACATAGGCCTCCCCCAATGTGTGCCATAGCGCACTATCTTCAGCTTGACGCATCCAGCAGCTATCTGCAGTCTTTCGCAGGTCGTCATCCCACCTGGTCGGAGGGCGTCCTACACTAAGTTTACCGAGTCGTGTTCTCCACTCAAGAACACATTTTTAATTATATTGTTTATAAAACTGCATAAACCAAAAGAAGTTTTAATCTATTTTTAATCTATTTTCAAAAATCCATTCTTACGATGACGACCTTTCTAAAATGAAATTGAATTGGACATTTATTTCTTAGACATCCGGACACCCCGAAGTGTTAATAAGTGAAGCGTCGGAAGAAATGCACGTTTGCATGTTCAGGCAGTAGGATTGTTCGTGGGATCCGTCAGCCGAAACTTCGTATTTTGCGTTTCAAAGTAGGCCTCCAAACAAATATACTATGTACAACAAGCACAAGATACTAAAATAGCTAAAAGGTTTTTGATTGTTACCATGGCAACCGTTAGTGAAGTGAATATTATTTTGAGAAAAAAATATATACGCTCTTCAGTTAACCAACTCCTTACCTCTAGGTATACTACTCTACTATTGCTTATTTTCTTTACTTATAAGGTCTCAAGACTCTTCCATCACTTTCTTTCCGCTTTCCACTCGCAACTCTTTCCGCTTCTCACTCCCACATCTTTCCGCTTTCCACTCGCATATCTTTCCGCTTCCCACTCGCACCAGCCGCCCCGTACATAGGACAATCGGATCCCGTTTTAAATAAATAATGAGGGAACGCGCGCACCCGGTCCTGTTGCTTTAACTTTTTTAATAATACACTTATACGTTTTACGTTTGTTCAGGAGTAATGAGATCCTTTGATAATAGACTGCTTGTACACGTGGGAGTTATCGAGTCGATTGTCGAGGAGATGTTAAGAAATCTTTGAATGTTATTTATTGAAATGAAATATACCATACGTGCTTTTATTCACTAAAATCATTTAAAACGGGATATTTACCATGATTTGATTTTTGAGTTATCCAATATTTCGGTTTCATGCGCCATGATCACGGAATAACTGAAGGCACTGCGACTGCAAGTTTTTATGGGCAGACATACCGATCTACCCTCATTTTTTGTCTTTTGGTACGAACGTTACCACTACCACCGGTTTCATTATTATCGAACGCAGCTCGATCACGACACAAAACACTGACGGTATCAAAACAAGACGCGGTTGGTACATCACTTCTTCGGTTTTTGCACATTCTCACAACAGGGTTCCAGGTTCCCGATAATTGGAAGCCATCTTCTCGGTTGAAGTTCCTATGTTTCGTAATCTCAATGGCCTCCTGTACCATTCTTGGTATGAAGTGTCGCTCTGTTGAGATTACTTGTGGATTGTGCACTATTATTATATTTGATTGTACACGACCTGCGCACGAACCCTTTTTTTTCCACCCTGTCTTCGGTCATCAAATATAAATTTTTTAATTTTGTTTTTCTTTAGCCTGTTTCGTCCCACTGCTGGGCAAAGGCCTCCTCCGAAAATATATAATATATATTTTAAGTCCGGCTCGAAGGACCATGAAGGAATCGCGGATAGCTCTTCCCGGGATGCTGATGTAATAATAGTCGAGTATAGGGACAATAGCTATATTGTATAAAACTACGACTAATATGGATGTTAATGAGTGCGTGTTTGAATGGCTGCTGATGCTGCTAAAATCCTCTGTGTTCGATGTATCGAACATACTCCCGAGGGCGAGGTACGAGATGAGGATGAGATGAGGCGCTACAATTGAGGAATCAGCAACCCAGCAGACAATCAGTTTTTACTAACGAATAGTGATTAGTTTTGTAACTAAGCAATCAGCAACCACTTAGATTACAAAACATTAAAATATTGTCCTAACATTCACCTAGCCTAAGTAAACATTGATCATCTTATGTAATACTAACTCCTCTATTGTAGCGCCTCTTCTCGTACCTCGCCCTCGGGAGTATGTTCGATACATCGAACACGATATGTATATATACATAAATCCCTATATTTATATATTTTTTATTAAATATTTTACTAGAGAAGTGTGGACTTGCAGGGCTCAGATAAATCAATCGTAAATTTAAAATCAAAAGTAGGTATTCAAATACGGTTGCTGTCTCGCCATCTCCCGTTGAAAGCGTTAATGAAAACGAATGGGGCACTGCACTCCAAAAACAGATAAAAATAGCTGTAAAGGAGTATTTACATCGGCGATACAATGTTCTCTTCACGATGTTGACACTCCAAAAGCAGCCACTGTAGGTGTCATTCTGAAGCGATTTTACCTTTTATAGAAGTATCTATGGCGATGAACATGGCGCATGAAACTACATTACATAGATATTTTTTATTAGAAAACGAACAGAACACCCGAAACAAATTCCTGCAGATCGTACAAACATTTGTCCCGAGACGAAACTCGCCTTCTGCGTCACAGGCGGAACTTTTACCGTGCCGCAGAGGTCGTCGATAGGATCGTGGGTCAAGTGTAAAAGCCTCCTTAGACTCTGGACCGGCCCACACCTCCCGGAGTTTTGACTACGACAAATTAAATCAATTAAGGGCGTAGCTGCGTTTTTGTCGCGCCAAATGTCCTCCATTTGTTCGTATTAAAGCTTTTATTTGCGATTCGTTTGTGGACTTGGAAAAAACACTTTGTTTTCTGTGACAAATGTGAGAGTTTGAATGTTTTAAATCTGAAAGGAGTTTTTGACGACCTCTGTGGCGTGGTGGGCGAAGGTCCGCCTACGACTCGAGCCCCAAGCTTAGGCAGAGCCTGATATACATAATATAATAGATTACATACATAGATATTTTTTATTACACATAGAAAACCACCAGAACAATCTTGTACAAATTCATAATTCAATCAAATTTGTACGATCTGTAGATATTTGTACGGATGGTACAAATATCTACAGATCGTACTAACATTTTTCCCGAGGCGGGAATCGAACCCGACCTCCTGCGTCGCAGGCAGACCTTAGCCCACCGCGCCACAGAAGTCGTCGAACACTGTACTGGTGTAAACATACTGGTTTCCGTATAATGTGCCTCTGTCAGAAGTTCAATAAATTGCCTCCGTAAATAATGATTTCAATAACAAACACATCACATTTTTATTTGATACAAACACAACACATTATCAGTAAATACATTTTCGCAATATTTAATTAACTAGGTCAAAGGAAATAATTTGCAATGAAAACAACATTGTTTCAAAATCAAATAGTCATTGAAAAGATTCTAAAAAGCTGGGCATTGTTTGAAGAGTGTAGTGAATACAAATGCCCATTCCAGTCAATAAGCTAGGCTCTAGACAAATGGCTAGGTGAAACGAAAACACTGGCGAATGGTGCTAGTGAATGTCAGAAGACGCATTGCACAAGGCGAAGGCGAGCGTATGAAAATGCGAATGTATGTCTGACAGGATCACTCTGGTCAAGTAATTGAGTATGCATATCGATCTGCTGATAATTGCAATGCAATACATACAATTGCAATACATTTCCTAAATTTATTGTACACCAACAAAAATACATTACAAGGATATACTAAGCTGAAGACAGGGCGCAATGGCGCTCATTGGGGGAGGCCTATGTCCAGCAGTGGACTGCTATAGACTGATTATGATGATGACAATATCCTCAGTTCTTTTGACGCGTTTTTGAATAGCTTTATTTTTCGTAGTTTCAGCCCCAACGTAAATTAGTTTTATTTCAGTCTATGGCAGTTGATCTGTAGGTAGTGAATATTGTACGCTTCACTTTATTAATTATTTTGCTCATTGAGGTATTGAATTATTTTTATTGAGGACATTTGTGATTGTATTTTATTTTATATTGCTTATTGACATGTATATTGGATTACTTTTGCTCATTGACATGTGTATATTTGATTATTAGTTTTATTAAATTCGATGCTAGTGATTAATTAAGTTGACTACACTATTGTATTAGGTGATACCTGTGAAAATAGTTGTAATGCTTTGAATAAATACAAATACAAAATACTTTTGTAGATTGCTTTTGTCTATACTTGAAACAGAACAAAGTGCTGGGAATATTGTTGTAGTCATTTGATTGTACGAACGTACTTTTAAATAAAGGTCAGTTCATGGTGAGCTTTTTTGTGATATGAGGTACTTAGTTATTTTATTACGACGACCGATGTGGCGCGGTGGGCGAAGGTCCGCCTGCGACGCAGGAGGTTGCGGGTTCGATTCCCGCCTCGGAACAATTGTGTGTACAATCTGCAGATATTTGTTCCGGGTGTTCTGGTCGTTTTCTATGTATAACAAAAAATATCTATCTATGTAATGTATTGTATTATGTATATCAGTTATCTAGTACCCATAACACAAGCTCTGCTTACCATGGGGCTAGATAATGCTGTGTGAATTTTCCAGCATTATTTATTTTATTTTATTTTATTAACCGACGAAAAACAAAAGATTTAACAAAATATATTTTTATGTAGGTATATCGTCGATTTCTCCGTCAATTATGAACCAACCGATTTGGAAAATTATTAATTATTATTTGCTATTGTATAAGAATTATCCCAAAGTGGTCAATATATTATTCTAAGACAACTTTAGGTAAAATTGAAAATACTAAGGATTTATTTATTTATTTTTATTTATATTTTTTATTATACATAAGTAACGACCAGAACACCCGGAATAAATATCTGCAGATCGTACACAATTGTCCAGAGGCGGGAATCGAACACGCAACCTCCTGCGTCGCATGCGAACCTTCGTCCATCGCGCCACTGAGGTTGTCAGGATATGAAGTCGGTATTTAGTGAAACTTCACAGTTCACACCGCGTCATCTAAGGAACCTTAGGAAACCCTTGTGTTAATTTTTTACTTGTTATTTCTGCGGACAGGTGCGCAATTTTAGTATATTGGTTCATTTTCTTTTGTTTTTATGTAATGTAGACTAGCCCTATGAAACTCGAATTGAATTCATCGGAAACAAGGAAAGCTCCCGGATAAAAACATCAATTGTGAAGACGTGACCGGCCGCGCTCCAACACCGCTCGCGAGGAAACGATGGAACACGTTCATTAAACATTCAAATGGAATCAAATGGAATGGAATAGAAATTATTATAATTGTTAGAAAAAACCTTATAACGATTTTTCTAGGAAGAAAAATGCTCAGTAGCAGCATGCTCTCTTTATAGTAATATAAAGATAAATAGTACTATTTATGTAATGGTTCCCAACATTTAATTTTAAGTCTGACTGAGCATCCCTGTATACATATATGTATACCTGTGTTCACATATCTTTATGTTCACAAATAAAGAAATGAACATAAGTTATGAACATACTAGTGGTTTCTTCTCACTTCTTCCACTGGTGGACAAAAAATTGAAGTGAACTATAAAATATGACCTGTCTAAGTGCTTATTTGTAAGCTTAAAGAAATAAAAACTTTTCATTTTCATTTTTCATTTAACCATAGATTATGTCAGGATGTTGTTGGCGTTACACCACTGTGCCTCAAAAAGCACGTAAATCTGTTGTTCCCGCTCCTGACATCTCCCCGGTCGTCCGTCTGCCATCCCATTGGATTATGAGAGTGATTGGATAGAGAGTGCACCTGTGTTTGCGCACACACTTGTGCACTATATGTCCTGTGCAAATGACTAGCCTCTGTTGCCCAAATTCGGCCAGGAAGATAGCATTATATCGTTCTTGACGACCGATGTGGCGCGGTGGACGAATGTCCGCCTGCGACGCAGGAGGTTGCGGGTTCGATTCCCGCCTCGGAACAATTGTGTGCACGATCTGCAGATATTTGTTCCAGGTGTTCTGGTCATTTTCTAAGTATAATAAAAAAAAAAAAATCTATCTATGTAATATATTGTATTATGTATATCAGTTATCTAGTACCCATAACACAAGCTCTGCTTACCATGGGGCTAGATAATGCTGTGTGAATTGTCCGGCATTTTTTTTTCTTGTTTTGTAAATTATACACGTAAATAGATCATAGGACCTAATGGTCTAAGTCTATGTCCAGCAGTGGCATAGGTTGGTGATGAAGGCATAATTACAAAAAAAAAAAAAAAACGTTTGCATCTTCGTAGCCTTTTAAGGCATTCACCGCCCAGCCCTTGGCGCGACCCACAGGGGGCTTATCAGTTGCTGCATGTAAGCTGTGGGCACTCAAAGTATTATTGTAGGTAGCTGTTCCGCCATGATGACTCACCAATTGAATACACAGCGCGGGCCGTACGCTAGTTCAATACATTTCTTTCCGGCCCTGGTGAGCCCTGGTGGTGGCCTCTCTGTGCCCCCGAGAGGGGCCTCGAGGCTTGGACTCACCCTGGCGTCAACTCGAGGGGTGACGACCCCTCGGTCCTAGGGTTTTGTGGGAATATATTTGTTTTTCCCCCTACTCAACGTTTTTTTTTTTGCTTCATTTGGTTTGTATTTTTTTTTCTTTTTTTTTGTGTTTTCTTTTTTTTTGTTTTTACGCTAGTTAAGGTATGTATGTCACGCTGTTGGTAACTGTATTCACTTTACTTATTCAAATACATATCTAGAAGCTCGCTGAAAGTAAAACTTTCACTGTACATTTTTCCTGCGGATAAAAATGGCTCGGAACAAAACCCCGGTTAAAAGTTGCAGAACAAAAACAAAAACCCAGCGACGGTGTTGTTCCAGCGTTGGATAATACTTTGTTGGCATGTTGGTTTTGTGGTGGGGCCTGTAGCCACGTTAACAAATGATATTTGTAATAAATAGTTCTGTTTAGCAATGGTAAAAAGCTACTGCGTTTTTAGCACTGTTCAAAGTGTATGAAAAACCTGGAGATGAATCTATCAGAGCATCAGTCTTCTATCAGACTACGCATAAAGGACCAACTGGAGTCCAAATGCGGAAAATGGAGTACCTGAACCTGAACCTGAGGCATATCGCTTTCTTACAAGCGCAGCAACTAAACCTGGTCTATCTTTTAAGTCTGCTGGGGCATATGCTACACAGCTTTCTTCTAGATGGCCCAGCTGGAGGGGGAGTTTCAGGAGGGGGAGGCAATTGGTGCGGGATTGGTGCTATCAGAGCATCTGGTAGAAGTAAGGCGTCGTTGGGGACGGATCAATTGAGCGACCTTTTGATTGATTGCAACGGTCTGCAAGCACAACTGTTTCATTTCTAAATAGGTAACTAGTTCTAATTTGTTTCTGTTAATTAATTGTAATATATATTTTCAATGAAATTCCCAACTTATAATATTGGACGAAAATACATGGTGTTAACGTAAATATAAAATGTCAATTGATTTCATAAATATTTACGTCATCAAAGAACAAAGCTGTTTCAACGTTTGTTCTCACAAATCGAATTCAATATTAGCAACCTTTTGAAAGAAAACTGAACGAAACAATTTGTTCAAAAGCAACTTTTGCGGTTACGTTGACCCGACTCCACGGGCTCAATACAGAAGCCAAACAATATTAATATTTCCTTTGAGACCCGCGGTGACCGGACCTGCCTGAAAAGCCGCTTATTTCGTGTATTTAGTAATTTAGCAACTTACATTTCAGTTTAATCTTTAGATATTTTGTCGTGGTTACTGTTGACTGTGGGTCGGCCATATCTCGCGAAGAACCGACAACCACTGGTGTAAATTTGTTCTTGAGTGGTGACCGCGACTCGGCAATCGTAGTGTAGGACGCCCTACGGCCAGGTGGAATGACGAACTGCGGAGGACTGCAGGCAGATGTTTTTTATTTAAAACTGTTTATAGTATAAAATTAGACATTTCTAAGTGATTATTTTGTAAGTTAAAAAAAGTTGTTAATTCTGATTCTTATTTAAATTCCACCAGCAACAATAAATGAATAAAACAAAGTAAATTAAACTTTTGAAACGATCATGGTTATTAACCCTAAAGTCATTTAAAACGGGATATTTAATATGATTTGATTTTTGATTTCGGATAACTCAAAAATCAAATCATAATAAATATCCCGTTTTAAATGACAAAGTAAATTTCCCAGTAAAAAATTGCCACAATAAAAAATGATTTCACGTTTTCCATTCAAGTTTAAATCAGATCTGCATAATGAGTGTGAATTAAAAAGAAACACCGTAGGCCACGGCCACGTCGTCGCATTGACATAATCTCATTTATCTTGTCGGGACAACATGATTCAATGCCTTGGTGGGGTTTGGTGAGAAATACTGCGAATCATGGTTTGTTCATTATCATCATCAGCCTATGATAGACCACTGCTGGACATAGAGCTCCCCAATGACCGCCATAGCGCCCTGTCTTCAGCTTGACGCATCCCACCTGGTTGGAGGGCGTCCTACACTAACAACGGTTTGTTAGTTAAACGTATTTTCTTCGGAGGTTTTAAACACATTTTATATACTTTTAAGTTCCAGTTTGTTGTTAAAATACAAGACTGATAATAGTCATTATAATGACTCAAACTCTAAAATATTATAGAGAATTAAAAAAAAACACGATTTACACTGTTTACTAAGTTTCTACAAACACACACAGAATCAATCGAAAAATAATAAAGTACTAGGTTCTGCCCGCAGCTTCCCACGCGTTGTATCTATTGCAAATTTCAAAATTTCAGCCCGATACGTTTTGTAGTTTTTGGGTGAAAGAGTATCAAACAAACCATACATATCGAAACATCTCGAGTAATTTTTAATAAATGACTATTATTATAATAATAAAATATAAATATTAAAAATTACTCCAGATAATTTATTAATAAATATTTAAAAGATCCAATTTTAATTAAATAATTTTTTAATAAGATTTACATGAGAATAATAATAACTTAGATTCTAAAGATTAATTGTGGGTAAATCAAGATACTTACAGAATGTCACGGTAACAGAGCTCTTCTTCAGTCAGTGGGTCATGGAATCATACAATAATTTCTAACCGATTTAAAAAAAGGAGGATGTTACAATTCGACCATATATATTTTTTAATATATATGGTCGATGTTTGTTCACAACTTTTAACTTGGTGAACCGATTTTGATGTTTTTTTAAACTAAGTTTTCAACCCATTTTGGAATTTGAAGTCAGTTTATAGTTTTTTTTTATTAAATAAGGGGAACTTTATGACCTGCAACGCATGGGACCTTATAAATAAAAAATAAAGAATTACACTGATTAAAAAAGTAGATGAAATATAAAAAAATCATATAGTTTTTTATTAGCTACGCCAGCACTACAACCAAACCCGACGAGATAAGGCACTGGTGGAAAGGAAATAAGAAAAAGGTTACCAAATGAGAGCGTGGCGCCACCCTCAGACATCGGAGATGGCTTCGCGAAAACTTTTGTATCGGGAAATACAGTCAAAATTATATAGTGTTGAAATACTTATTGGTGTACCCAATAAGTATTTTAAAGCTGATACTATCTATAGTAGTAGGTAGGTACTTTAGATGTAGTACTACTAGTACTATAGATCTGAAAATGTTCAGCATTAATATTTTATTGTAGTTTTGAGTTTTCAAGACACAAGAATTAGTCTTTATTACAAGTTTTTTGATGAGAAGTTTCTTTTTACTTTTACAATTTATTTTTGCTGATGATGATGATTTTTTCTTAACGGCGACTGTGTCTGGTTGGACACTTCTCTGCCAGTGTCAAGTAATGGAAAATAATTGTAAAATTAATGAGTTATGAAATTATGAAGATATTTTCTCTAAAATTAAAAATTTGTTTATTGCTAGTTCAGGACTCATACAAATAATTAATGAATTCATCAAACTACGGTAGTTTTATAGGTTATAAATCATTTAATAGAGTATTTAGCAGCCTCCTTTATTATCTCTGGTTCAATCACCACAACAGATTACACCTTCCTTTTCTACCTCAAAAATATGAAACTCCAACTCATTATGTATAAAGTAGAAGGAAAAAGAAAAATATTCGTGCAAGGTCTTCTAATCAAGTTGCCGTCCGTCCATTGCGCCGAAACTTTTGATCCTAATTCATCAAGCTGAGATTATTACCTGACGAATATAAAAAGGTTCTGTCTTCTATCTACGTTGATTAAGTGGGGAAGCTTTACAAATTATCCGTCAAAAGGTAGAGACATACCTATCTGCTTGAATATTTCCCGCGGTTACGTTTGCTCCATTGATTTGCCCCATTAATGGTGCAGGCGTAACTGGTAAGTTATGTTTGCACCATTCAAATTGATTTTAATTTTAATTCATAGACATTGATTTTTTTCTTAGCCGAATATATGATGATGAGGTAATATGATTATACTTAATAGAATAAATAATAGATAAATAATGCTGGACAATCCACACAGCATCCACATAGCTTATGTTATGGGTACTAGATAACTGATATACAATCGAAAGACTACATAAATAGATATTTTTAGTGTACATAGATAACAACCTGAACACCCGGAACAAATATCTGCAGCTACACACAATTGTTCCGAGGCGGGAATCGAAACCCCAACCTCCAGCGTCGCAGGCGGACCTTCGCCCACCGCGCCACACGTCCAATATATAATGTGATACTTAGGTTTCAAAAAACAATTGGATACGAGTCTGGCATATTCAGAGTGCAGTTAACGCGGAGAGATATGGTTCAACCAAGGGTGTCTTGAGGGTCCAAAGGCACCTTATTGGATTATCTCCGTCTTTGATGTCCGACGTCGCTTGTTAGGATACTCAAGCGTTTAAAGTAATATAAGTAAATTTCCTAAAGGTCCGACAAATTGAGAAAGTTAACTAAGTAGAAGTGGGAAGGCATGCAAACGATTTCGCAAATTGATCTTTAGGAGAGGATTTCTTATTTTATTTGTTGGAAGCTGATTACATTTTTTGAGCGGGGTGGCTTGAATACTTCGCCCTGAGTCTTACACTGGCGATCTGCGAGCGATTTCAAAGCGACGATGCCGCCGGTGTGCAGCGTGCTGGCGGCTTGGCATGACTGACGTGTCGCGGCGAGACGGCACTTATCGCGGCGAGCTCACTGCGTTACCGTGTCGTCACAGAGTACTCGCTGCGAACTCGCCTCGCTTTAAAATCTTTCTATCTAACGATTTTCGCCAGTGTGATAAAGATCGTGCGTCGTAGTAATGTCTTATGAAATAAAAATAAGAATGTGTTATCATACAAAAAAAAAATAGCCAGCCCTAATAGTTTTTAATTTGAAACCAAAACAAGCTCGTATACACTACTTTAAATATTAATGTACAACTCCAACAAGCTAAGTTTACTCCTCGCTGCAAACTTCACGATGACGCGAGGTGCAAACTTAGCTTGGTCTAATTGTAACTAACTTTAACACTTTGACTGCTGAAATCACACGGTATGTGTTTTCTACAAGTAACTAATATGCGTAAATCCACACTAGCGCAGCGGCTGAGAAAATACAGATCTGTGTGACTCAGCATAGCCGTAATATTTTTCGAACGAAACGCATGTGCGGCGCAACACAACCGCTGTGTAGAGCGGCAGCACGAATATTTTAGGTTAAAAAAAAGATCGCAGTCGTCGAAAAAAAAACCGCAGTAAGTAAGTGTTAAGGATAAACAAACGTCAGTATTAGATCTAAGACTAGGTAGAAGAATAGTGATGAATGTTCTAATGAATCCTTCAGTTTTCCCACGTCCCAGTCACAGTTGGAAATAAATTCGAGTGTCGATGCATAGACACGACAAATGCTGCACAAATTGGACCCGCGACACGTGATATCACTCAACAGAACAAAGGCCCAGTGTTTTGCCAAAAAATATGGCTCTCAGCATTTTTGCAGTACACTTACCTACATAATCATATTATTATGAAACTAATCTCTAGTCACGCGATTATGAGAGAATATGACTCACTCGCGATTTCTCTTAGTTTAGGGGCCAGAATGCTTGGTATGAGTGAGTTTACACAATAGGGTTACGGTGGGATTACAAAACAGTATTCGAGACTCAGATCTCTCTATCGAGTCGTCATAGTAAAGTCTCTTTTGCGAATGGAATTTGTGTAGCCATGAACGCACGAAAGAGGCTGCTGTAGCAAATCTTCTAGAAAAATTAGATATCACATCACTATCAAGTCCGATACTATCGTCTAGTGGATCAGACTTCAGTAAAGGAAAGAGGGAAAGGTGTATACCGGTGGCTATGCTAAAAACTTTATACTTTGAGTAATTAGTGTCACTAAGAATCAGCGTGGAAATCTTCTCGTTGACTGCGCCTATGTAAAACCTCACAGGTAAAATAATAACGAAATACATACATATATATAGATTGGAAACCAAGCCTTACTTTATAAAGTTATTGATTTAAATTAAATTAAAGTGCATTTATTTTTTTCAAAGAATAACCTAAAAATTTAAATAGAGTGGCGGAGTACTCAGAGATCTTTTATCTCAAGATCAGGGGGACACCCTATGCTGTGATAAGCGTGAAGAAAGAATAAGATGTCTGTAGAATTGACTTGAACAGCTCCATGTTGAAGACGATAATCCACGCCTTGATGATTATTGGTCTCTGCGCCCTGGCGATCATGAAGACCAGCATCCTCGTGATATCCAAGTGGGGGGAGGTCTCCCAGGGTACGTCGTATATTTCTGTACCTACTGTGTCACCTGCCTGAAAACACAACATGGTTTCATCAGTGGGTTTCTTGAAATGGTATTTTTAACAGGAAAAAGCGAGGGTTAATTAGTACCCATGGACGCTGCTTGACGGGGTTAGGTTCTTTATCTCTGTGCGCGGGTAACACTTGACCAACCCTCAAAATCGGTTCAGTCAATTGTATTATGGTTATTTAGCCTCAACATTCGTACCTCAGTCAACGTAGAAGCGTAGTAACATGGCAAATAAATGTGAAAAACTCCAACAATCCCAAACATTGTATACTTCGGCTCGAGTCTTTGCAGCAGGTATATCTGGTACAAGTTGAAGGATATCAACAAGGATGTCAGCATGAACACCGAGAACAGCCACGGGCCGTACACAGTCTGCAGGGTGTTGTAGAAGCCCAGCGTGTCCTGGTGCTCCACGATGACCTCCGACACGCGCGCCTTCAGCTCGCTGTGGCTCCGCGGCACAGAGTACGCCTCCTGCAGCCGGTGGATCATCAGCTTATACTTCATCCGCAGATGCGTGGTCGCGATGCAAAACGAACCGTCGAACCCGCAGAAGTTAGGCACGAGGACCACACACTGACAGCAGTTGTAGGCGAAGTACAGGTGGAAGAAAGGCCAATCGTTCTGTAAATGTTCTACGTACAACATATCCATGTCGTGAACCATCATTCTTGTGAAGTTGTCTGTCTTTATGCTATCAATTGTCATACATATACCAGCGTATACTGGAAAGAAACCGCTCATGACTGTCGGAATAAGCAACCATGACCACTCCCCAACTTTTCCTTGCTTTATGTATTCCTGGTAGATCATCTGATAATCCTCCGGCAGATTATTAGCTCTCAGCAGATCTTTGGACATCCAGCGGAGAAGTATGTTAAACTTGTTCGTAGCGCTAATTACATAGTAGGTTTTGATAAAGAAGAGAATGAGGACGACTGCCAGTGTCATGTTTCTGGAGAAGTTGTAGATGTCGAGGGTGATTAAGCACTGAACGGTGTAGGTGGTGAACCAGAACAGCTGTCCGCCGTTGAAGGCGATGATGAACGTGATGAGACCGAAGCGCCGCCACATGTTGATCCGGTTTGGGTATAGGAAAGCGAACGCTAGCGAGAATGCGCACAAAGAATAAGTATCGTCGAAGTTTTTGAATTTATTCTTCGTTTTAGGATCTGCTGTTCTCTCCATATTCAATGTTAGTCGGTTATGACGTTACAAGAAAGAGTGAAGATTGAATGAATAAAAATGTAACACATAATTGACATAAACTTACCTAATTTGAGTAAAATTGCAATGTAATTTTTTAAGTCCTAGTTTTCAAGATATTCTCTTCCGGCTGCTGTGTAAAAATTAAATACTTATTACGGGTCTTTATAAGAAAAGAGTGAATTTTGATCGTAATCTTCTAGACCTCAGTGATACATAGTTGGCCACACCGTCACTCGTCATCGTTTGACTACAATATCACCAGATGATCCATCTAACGTCAAACAAAGGTCTATAAAAAAAAGACTGTAACGAATGTGTCAATTTCTTCCTTCTTAATCTTACTAAAATAATTTAAATAAGGCTCTATGAATTTCTAGTCTACATAATCAATATATTTAAAATGTCCTCTCAAATTCAATTTACTACAGTAAAATAGCGGTCACCACCCTAGGAACCTAAACCAATCACCACCTTAAATCATTACACCTACAATGTTGTCTGCAATTTGTTGTATTTTCTAGAATGTAACCTCTAAACCAGTAATTTTGCATAATCAGCTTCATAATATTATCTATTAGATATAAGTGTTAAATTAAAAAAAATACAAGAAAATGATGTTGTAAATGAACACCTGTTTGCAAATTCAGAACGTAAGGATGTGGGTGTAACTTGAAATAAAAACTACTTTCAAAGTAGAAAAAAAGTTTTGACCAACGAAATGTTATTCCTGTTTTACGTACAAATAATGTAAAAGGTCGCGGAGAAATAATCAACACATCCAACTCAGCATGTGTATTGAAATCCACTTCTAAAGTATTTTCTAGATGATATAAAGATGAAACATTTACCTATATCTGCCATATTAGATGTCAGTTCGCTCCAGTAAATATCGGCAAAGCATTGGGCATAAAGTCAAAGTTAATTTAGCAGTTAGCATTTATTTCTTGAGCCATAGCGCCCTGTCTTCAACTTGACGCATCCAGCATCTACCTGCAGTCTTTCGCAAGTCCTCATCCCAACTGGTCGAAGGGCGTGCTACGCTACGTTTACCGAGTAAACGCGGTAAACGTAGAGAGAGTACCTACTCCAATAGAATTCCAAACTGAGCTCTAATCATTAACGAACCAGGATTTCAAACACTCTAATATCGAACTCATCAGCAATGCTCCAATTACCTCTGAAATGAGACAAGTCAATATGAAAGCAACCATCAGCAATGATCATGCAGGCTGTCAGTAACAGCATGCGGACAAACAGACAGCTACCTGTGACAGATTAGTTTGCCGTGATAATGCCCGCCCGAACATACACGTACACTTGCAAACGGAAAGTGGGGATAGCATGAGATTTCAGTGAGTACGAAATTTAATTAAATGCATTTTTACTAGCTGCGCCCCGCGGCTACTCCCTCGTGAAAATCTATGTGTAAACCTTCCTTTTGAATCATTTTATCTATTAAAAAAACCGCATGAAAATCCGTTCCGTAGTTTTAAAGATTTAAGCATACATAGGGACAGACGGACAGCAGGAAGCGACTTTGTTTTATACTATGTAGTGATCATCTGGGTCCTATTGGATCAAGTGAATAGGCAAAATAATGTAATTAGTTGAAAAGAATCAATATAGGTACTTACTGTAATATTTTACAGAGGCCGCTCCAAAGTTTTTGTGTTTTGATGTCTCTTCGTTCATCAGTAACCTATGTATTTATTAGTATGCACCGTGTTCTACATAAATATGTTGGTATGTATATATATTTTGTATTATTATTGCGACGCTTACTGTCGACTTATTCGTACGTAATTAAATGTTCGAGGTTTCATAAAATGACAGACAGCGAATCGTTGTCGCGTCAAGTGAGCCGAACACTTGGCGCATTTGGATCAGATTATTTATTTGTTGATTTCAAAGAAGTTTAATTGTTAAATTTAGTACCGATATAATATAAGAATGTTTTTTTAAGGTACATACCTTACTACCTACAATAAATGAATTTTCCATCTGATTGTACTTTTTCTTAGTAGAAATATGTGGAAGTGAAATATCATTGTATCCCCCCTAGTAGCTAAATGTGGAAAAAAATCCTTTCTTCCCTACCAGTAGAAATAGAGCAGTAGGGATATGTGGAACAGGGGGAATAAAGTATTCACTTTTATAATCCGTCCATTATGATTTGTTTTCAATAAATTCAACATTCCTTTTGGATAAACATACTCTGGGCCGCACATAGTGACAATAATAATACTTAAATAATCTTAATAACTGTAATTGTACCTGTCGCATGTAATGTCTTTTTGGATTGATCTGTATCTGGTGTACAATAAAGTATTTTTATGTTGTATTGTGATAATAATTATAGAGATGAGACTCATGCTTCGGGCACTGCTTCAAATGAAAACAAAGCTACCCCCATCACGTGCGCTGTATCAATAGCCCGAGCTTTCAGTGATTCTGGACATTGTGTTCTCGACCACGGCACCAGGCGAGAGCTCGACTGTCCTATTGAACTGTACGTATATAAGATTGATGGCGTTTAATTAAACAATAGTGCGTTGCTCTGAAAAACATAGATTTATTTTTAACAATTTAAAAACCAACTTAGGTACAATACAAGCAATCCTTATAATCTAATTAGATACCTATCTTACCTGAAAAACAAAGAAACGACAATTAAAGTTAATATTTACAATTTAAACCACTAATTTTTCACTTTATTAGATCGGACACCCGAAGTTTTTTTTTATCAGCGTTCGTATTTTTGACATGATATCTGTCTGTCTATGATGTACTGTCACTGTCAATGTGTCCGATCAATCACTTTCACAATGCGCACCAGAATTCTAAATTAAATACTATTTTTTTACACTACAGAAAATACAAATACAGAATGTGTTGTACAATGGGCGGCCTTATCGCTATGAGCGATCTCTGCCAGGCAACCTTTGGATGGACATGAAGTGTTAGAACAAGTATATACGGTGGCGTGTTATACAGAATATAGTTTACGCTTAGTAACAAACACACATCGATACGCTGATACGATCCATGTTTTTGCTAATCAGTTGAATGCGCGTTGCATTGCTCGCCCGGGGTGAGTTATAGCGGGCGCATGCTAATGCACCGCGCAATCTAAATGCAAATCGCACCGGGCTAATTACGATCAAGATTATTATGTTTTGCTACCGGTAATGGAGGCTATTTAAATATCTTGAGTTTTAGTTTGAGGTGATACCTACAACAAGAAATGAGTCATCATCGTCATCACCTATGTTAATCCACTGCTGGACATAGGCCTCCCCCCAATGAGCGCCATAGCGCCCTGACTTCAGCTTGCCGCATCCAGCATCTACCTGCAGTCTTTTGCAGGTCGTCATCCCGCCTGGTGTAGAAATGTGTATTAAAAGCATTTGACGACAATTTCACTTAAGACAATGAAGATGTGGCCTTAGATGGAACACGGTTTCTCAGAATTCACTTATTAACGGCTGGTTTGAAGACTTCGATATTGTTCTCAATCAGGATAACAGATAGTCGAGTTGTTTATTGAAAATAATCCATCCATTTGTCCATCCAAAGGTTGTCTGGCAGAGATCGCTCCTAGCGATAAGGCCGCCCATTGTACAGCATATTTTGTATTTGTTTTTTTCTTTTCCTGTCTTGTGTATCTTTTATGCATTTGGTGCATAAAGAGTTATTGTATTGTATAATTTTCTTATATTAAAATACATAACATCATAACTTGAACAGTTCAGGATCAGCGATTCATCACCATCATCATCATTCTAGCCCAGGATCAGCGATTCACCACCATCATCATCATCATCATTCTATATTTTTAAACTTACGCGATCTGAACACATACCTAATTATAAGTATTGATGATTGACGTTTCAATAGGCTTACGAAACGTCGGGAAAATAGGTAAAATAAACGCGATAAATACCCGTTGTATCAATACTTATAATCATCATTCTAGCCCAGGATCAGCCATTGCTGTTTACATCTTCCATCCTATGCTTCTTAGCACATTAATATAAGTAGTAGAATAGTAACTTAAAGCCGACTTTAGTACCTTATATTGTACAAAGTAATCCTTTCTAGTTAAACTTGTGAAAATACTACCTCTCGACTTTTCTCATTTAAGTCACAATGGTAAACGACATTATAAAACTCTTTTGTTGCTGACGCAGAGTACCTAGTATAGAGCTTTATGGGGAACTAGCTATTGCCCTCGACTTTAGAGGGCAATAGCTTGAGCTCTTGTGTTATTATAATAAATATAATAAATTTGTATTTTAATAGTATTAATCTAGGTTCCTAAATAGTTTTTTTTTCAAAATACTTACCTAAAATTAAATAAAAGTCGATCGCATTTTGCACATTTTTATGCGAAAATGGACAAGTTTTCTTGCTATTTGTTTCGTATTAAAAACATCAATATCTTACGTGTTATTTATTAAGGAACACAGCTTATATTGTCTAGTTACAGAATAACAATACTTTGTGAAGAATACAAAAAAAATTGTCATAATTTTTGGTATTACGGAACAAACCAAATTTTGAACGGCTAATATTGCTATCGCGCACGCATGGGGCGTGGCGCAAGATTTAAACAGAGACAGCGATATTCGGAGCGATTTTTGCAAGCGAGGGTCGTCGGGCCCTTATAAATAATATATGGTTTTTTTTTGTTATACATAGAAAACGACCGCAGAACAAACATTTGTCCGAGGTCGAGGTGGGAATCGAACTCGCAACCTCCTGCATTGCAGGCGGACCTTCACTCACCATAATAGCCATTTGTGGTAGGTACCACAAAGATTGCGGACTTTAGTGTATTTGTATAGGTATACAAATACACTAAAGTCCGCAATCAGAGGCAACTTTAAACCCGTAATTAGGCCTTCTCGGCAAACTGCAAGACACGGTCACGACACCACATCAAACCTCTTAAAAAAAACCTTCAATACAAACATTCCAAACTATAACAATAAAGTTCTTATACGGGAGTGAGGTAATACTTTGTATGCGAGTGGCACTGTGTTCAACTGGC
The DNA here is from genome assembly GCA_943735965.1 of Eupithecia abbreviata. Lineage (NCBI taxonomy): Eukaryota > Metazoa > Arthropoda > Insecta > Lepidoptera > Geometridae > Eupithecia > Eupithecia abbreviata. The sequence goes on along the minus strand of OX030979.1, from coordinate 946,811 downwards.
AACATATTTACGGCGGCCAGGTGGGTTGCAACGACCGCTCTGAACAAATATCTGCAGAGAAATAATACAAGGCGAGAGTATAAGATAAATAAATAAATAAATAATGCTGGACAATTCACACAGCATTATCTAGCCCCATGGTAAGCAGAGCTTGTGTTATGGGTACTAGATAACTGATATACATAATACAATACATTACATAGATAGATATTTTTTATTATACATAGAAAACGACCAGAACACCCGGAACAAATATCTGCAGATCGTACAAACAATTGTTCCGAGGCGGGAATCGAACCCGCAACCTCCTGCGTCGCAGGCGGACCTTCGTCCACCGCGCCACATCGGTCGTCAAGATGTATTATAAATGTAGGTATTAGAACCTGGATTTACTGAAGTATCAAATGCATTTATAAATGGGCAAGTCAATTATTGCTAAGAATAACGGATTTCTGTGGTGCGGTGGGCAAGGTCCACCTGCGAAGCAGGAGATTTCAGGCTCGATTCCCACTTCTTCAATTATAAATAATAAATAAAATATATTATAAATAATAATAAATAATGCTGGACCATTCACACCATTATCTAGCCCCAAGCTAAGCAGAACTTGTGTTATGGGTAGGTACCAGATAACTTATATTATAATACATTACATAGATAGATATTTATTAATTGTATTGTGTATTGTGTTCAATTTTGGGTTACTCTAACAAAAACAAACAAAGTATTCATTTACAAAAGACACCAACAAAAAACTTACAATTAAACTTCTATGTATTAATTGATACAGAGGTCTCGATGTAGGGTAAGTTCTCAAATCCTCGCTCTTACTAAGATACATCTTGTATGAAGATGCGAGGGATCCCAACTTCAGTTTGCGCTCTCTAACTCTGCGCTATTAGTACTAACTATTTAGTACTAACAGCTAGTTAGTTTTAGTTCTACTAGCTTATCACAATTTTCCTAGTAAAACTGTCGAGGTTTTGTTTTTTGTAAAATTTGGTGAATATTACAATACGCAATCCAGATTTCATTTAGGTAATTTAATTCTTGTAGTAGATACACTTGTAAATAGTCGCTACAAAACTCGTTCCCAGGAGGGAGCAAGCTTCTATAGTAGGGGGTCTATCTCGCAGGCTGGCGCACGTATAACTCCCGTAATTTTCGGGCCCATTGGCCGGGAAAATATGAATCCCAGCCATAGTTCAAAGAGCTTAGAGAATTAACTTGATGAGTGTACCGCTTCTATGGATGTACAGTCAGAGAATCAACTAATAAAGTCAATGGAAAACAAAAGTCGAACATTCTTTATGACAATATTGAGATATGGAACAATAATTAAGGTTTTCAGAACTGGCTTCTACAATTGTACATAAATATATTAAAAAGAACATAAATGTATAATGAATACACTTATAAACAATGCTGGACAATTCACGAAGCATTATCTAGCCCCATGGTAAGCAGAGTATTGTATTGTATTGTTATGGGTACTAAATAACTGTAAAAATATCTATCTATAATTTATAGAAAGATATTTTTTATTATACATAGGAAACGAATAATATGAATAATGTGCTGACTGTACCTACAGCTGTTAATTACGACTTGGTATACTTCGAGTGTCTGCGTCGTGTTTGTTTATGTTTTTTTATTTAACCAGATACTTCAACCTACTGATAATTCAAAAACTCTAAAGTCATTTCGGTCAAAACACAAAAGGTCAGTCAAAACGGGATATTTACCACGATTTTATTTTTGAATTATCCAATATTTCAGCACAGTTTCATGCGCCATGATCCCGCTATAAAAATATCCCGTTTTAAATGACTATCGTGTTAATAACCATGATAGCTTCTAAGGTTTTAATTCAAAAACCGTTTTGAGATGTACAAACTGGATTCCAATTCTGCTTACCAATCGCTTTATGACATTCTACCTGCGCCCCGCGGTTACACCCGCGTGGTGATAGATATTTTGGATAATATACAATATATCTTTATCAATTGTAGCCTATGTGTTATTCTGATGTATAAGCTATATTATTGTAAAGTTTCATCAAAATCCATTCAATAGTTTTTGCGTGAAAGAGTAACAAACATCCATCCTTTCAAACTTTTGCGTTTATAATATTAGTACCTAGTATGTAAGTATCGCCGGAGAATAGTCCAAAGATAAAAGTAACTCTAGTTAGTACGTGCGGTGCTATTTGCACCGAGAGATTGAAATAATGATAAAACCTAGACTCTTTTGACACGCCAATGCAGTTTCTTTCATCAAAGGTCAAATTCCAAAATGTGTCATGCTGAGACAATAACCATGCTATGTTGAAAAAAAAAAATCAATTAAGTGAAATTAGGTTCCTGATACATTTCGACACACAGATTGTATATATAACTAAACAAACAATGTAGGGTACTAATCCTACATTGTTTATTTAGGTATATACATACATAATTGTCATATAAAGTAAAGTAAAAATGTTATTTCTTGACAAAATATACAGTGAAACAGTCAATACGAGTCCATTGGCTCCTGCAAAAGTAAAAAACTGTGTTTCAGGAACCAAGAATGTATGAATGATATGCACGAATGATGTAGGTATATTCGAGGTTTCTCTTTGTTACTCTGCTGCATTCAAATGGTGCGTTTTCAGCAAGTAGCAGGGGTTTTTGTTGAGTTTTTCGTCTATTCCCACTAGTTTAGTTGTCCAGTTCAGTTGACTGAACTAGTGAGATTTCTTTTCTCGTTTGTTCAATTGAAAATAAGACTAGCTTTCGCACCTTGTTATATTTATTACTAATAATTTAATTTACACGAAGTCTTGTTTTAAACATGCCGTTGATCGCACGATGCCAACCTTCTGCATAATTCGTAGTTCTGTGGCGCCTCCCGAATACATTCCACGAATCTTGGCGTTTCATCCAAAACCCCATGTACTGTATAAACTTATGTAACTTATGTATGTTATTATTAATAATGATCGACATCGTCAAGATTGTAAAGAGTTTACATACATAAGAATGCCACTACCAGTGTATAGTATATAACAAATTGTAAAAATGTTTGTTTGAGTATATGTATGTAACCTTGGTACCTACCTAATAATTTTTTAATATTTCTGAACTGAACAAATGAGAAAAGAAATCTCACTAGTCCAGTCGACTGAACAAACGAGAAAAGAAATCTCACTAGTTCAGTCAACTGAACTTGACAACTGAACTAGTAGGAATAGACGGAGTTTTTGACATGTTTCAATTAAACTTTGCACGCGCGATCTACTCTTTGAAAATTGTGAAAATTCTATACTTGCTCTTTATTTATTTATTGTTATTTTTATTTATTTGGAAGACAGACAGTACATAGACAATATAAGGAGGTAAAAAAAAACCAGTGAAGTCTCCACTATTAACAAATTTTCACATAAAACTAGTGAACAGAACTTTTTTACATAAATTCCTTGATTCGAACTACGCGGTCCCAAATCCTGTGGCCCGAAGAAATTACCCTCTTTCCCGCTATTTACTAGAAGTTCAGGCATCACAACGGACGGGTATTTATCGCATTTATTTACCTTTTTTCCCGACGTTTCAACAGGTTTACACTCTGTCGTGGTCGGGAAAAAAGGTAAATAAACGCGATAAATACCCGTTGTATTATTACTTATAATTATGTGTTCAGATCGCGTAAGTTTAAAAATATTTATCACAACGGACGTTCTGTTCACGATGACTCAGCTAAAACGCGGACGGACTATAAGTTTTTTAAAAAAAGATCAAGACACTTTCCAACTTTTCTTTTTAACCCTTCCAACAAATGCCATTCGACTGACTTCTCGATTCTTTCTACTTGATTAGTTTTGAAAGGTCATTAGTTGTAAGCCACGCGCTACGACCCCATGCAACCCTGCGACACAGGCTCGTCACATCGTTAGAGGCGACACGACACGTGACTCACGAGTCAGTGCGTCGGCTGTCAGCAGTCAGTCAGCATCCAGCACGCTAATAAACGATGCAGTGTCAGTACTCATTCGTATGCAGAGTTGATTCTAGAAAATGAAAAAATACTTAGAAACTGAGACGAATATTCTATATTATTAAAGCATTCAGTTCCGTTCAGTTGTTAATTGCTAAGAATTTTCGTATATGTTAAATTTAATACACATAAAAAGAAAATACATAACATAATTAAGTACAAAATAATGTAAGAACTAATAAGGTAATAATTTTCGTTGGTAATTTTACCAATAATTAATTATCATGTCAATATTTTATTTTAAGTGTGGTTCTGCGACATCGGCGTCATCTAAGAACTCTTTTGTACTGAAGCATGCCCTGTTCACACGGATTCTCTTCAGGTTGTTTGTCAATATTGCAGTTGACACGGCCCTAGTTATAGATTCTTCCAAATCTGTCTAGCTATTCTCTTCAAGAAGTCCCTAATGGAACCTATCAAGTTTCGCAATGTCCTAGAATTTCAAGCCATGCATGATATATCTCAATGTAGACGGCTTAGGATCTGCGTTATGGAATGCGAAATTATATTCCAGCCCTACATCACACGGAATATGACACATCGTTAGAGGCAACACGCAAATCAAATCGTTTATTTGCAAGAATACAAAATTATACAATGTCAGATCTTATAACTAATTTAGTAAATGTATTCAGCCTGCATGCAGGCGTGCAAATGTTATGCGAGTCATATTTTATAAATATATATAAAATTAATTATATTAGTCATTATAAGTAACAATTTAAATCTCTAGATATTCGTTCACAGTATAAAAACATTTTTCAAGTAGCCATCCTCTTAACTTTTTCCTAAATATATTTCCATTTAATTCGTTTAGTTCTTGGCTGTCAGCAGTCAGTCAGCATCTAGCACGCTAATGAGCGAAACAGTCTTGATTGTACCAAGGTAATTTTTTTTAAAGTTCCGATAGCAGTAAGTAACCAAAGTCTACTTTTGTTCTCAAAAATAAATTCCTACGTTTGTTGTCATATCATTTATTGTGTTTTACAGGTTACATACAGGTTGTTCTAAGGTGGATTTAGTCTTTTAAAATTATTAATCTAATAAATAATATTAATTTCTACAATATTATCATACTAGTTATCATGTAGTAAAAGTACACTACGTTTACTACTATATTTCTGAGAATGCATACAATAGGTAGGTAATTTATATATTTTTATTTTTTATTTTAGCACATCTTTTATAATGATGCGCATTATAGCGGATAATGCACAATTACTGGGTGGGTGAAAATATGGAAAATTATGTCTACTAGACAACAAAATTGATGGCAATTATTGTAGTGAAGGTGACGATTGATTTCACTCGTTTGTGTAGCGGTCGCCGCTATGATACTGCCGCTTTTGATTCTAGCGAATATAAAATTAATTCCTAGAAGATACCTTTTGCACTAATGGACATTCGACAGAATGAGCTATTCTGAATTTGTACGAATAGCTTAGCTGTGTTCTAAATTTATCCATTACGATAGATAACATCACTTAGACCAAATAGTAAGAACATGCAACCTACCTTTTTAATTCATAATTTTGTTAACATATTTAAAATATATACATAGATGTGTTTGGATAAAAATAAAAACGAGACCTTAAGGATTGCGATTTGTCCTCTAATTGATTGCCTTTGAGGTGTTGCCTTTTATTAATTTCATATTCTTTTTCTAGGCGTCGACAAAAGTAGTCAACTTCCAATATGGAGGAAAAACCCAAATATAAATTCAAAAACTTCGATGAGACATACCCTCTATGCTCTTTCTCCCTCGCGTTCGCTTTCCTATACCCGAACCGGATCAACATGTGGTGGCGTTTCGGTCTCATCACGTTCATCATCGCCTTCAACGGCGGACAGCTATTCTGGTTCACCACCTACACCGTTAAGTGCTTGATGATCCTCGACATCTACAACTTCGCCAGAAACATGACACTGGCAGTCGTCCTCATTCTCTTCTTTATCAAAACCTACTATGTAATTAGCGCTACGAAAAAGTTTAGCATACTTCTCCGCTGGATGTCCAAAGACCTACTGAAAGCTAATGATCTACCAGAGGATTACCAGCAGATCTACCAGGATCACGTCAAACGGTGTACATTTATTGAGTGGTTATGGCTGCTGATGCCGACAGTAATGGGTGGTTTCTTTCCATTATATGCTGGCATACTTATGTCAATTGATAGCATACAGAGGGATGACTTCACAAGAAAGATGGTTCACGACATGGATATGTTGTACGTAGAACATTTACAGAACGATTGGCCTTTCTTCCACCTGTACTTCGCCTACAACTGCTGTCAGTGTGTGGTCCTCGTGCCTAACTTCTGTGGGTTCGACGGTTCATTTTGCATTGCGACCACGCATCTGCGGATGAAGTATAAGCTGTTGATCTACCGACTGCAGGAGGCATACTCTATGCCGCGGAGCCACCTCGATCTGAAGGCGCGCGTGTCGGAGGTCATCGTGGAGCACCAGGACACGCTGGGCTTCTACAACACCCTGCAGGCTGTGTACGGCCCGTGGCTGTTTTCGGTGTTCATGCTGACATCCTTGTTGATAACCTTCAACTTGTACCAGATATACCTGCTACAAAGACTCGAGCCGAAGTATACGATGTTTGGGATGTTTGGAGTTTGTCATATTTTTATGCCCTGTTACTACGCTTCTACGTTGACTGAGGTAAGAGAAGGAGTTCAACGCAGATCAGTTAAAACACTCATATAAACCATAGAGCTGCATAACAGGAATATGGGCGTGCGTAGGCAGGGTCTGGAGGGCATGGTTCAGATTCACTTTACTAACAATAACCACTCCGTAAGAATACAACAAAAATGAGTCCTGGACGTTAAGTTACAATGACAGTTTTAAGTCTACCGGCCAGGGGGCAGGCGCCTCAAAATGTTACTCTAGATACGCCAAAAGCCAGAATATTATACGCCAATAGATAGAATGATTTAAGAATAGGTATGATCTAGCCAGTTGGAAATACCCACTGCTGATTATCGATCGATTATCTATCGATAGAGACGATCAAGATAGAATAGATTCATAAGATGTGACTGTGGAAAGGAAAATTGAGCTATATTATAAGAGTTAATAAATAATACAGGATGGAATTTTGTAATGCCACCTGAAGGGGAAGTACTCAAGTTCTACTGTAGATAGAACATTTTACTCATTAAAATGTTTCTTTATTTAAAAAAAAAGAAAACAGGACGTCTACTCTCTTTCTTTGAAACGAATTATCGCGAAACGAACGAATTTTAAACGAAGGTTCGTTCATGAACCAACTCTTAGTCATTTTCGGATATGCACACGAAATTTGGATTCATAGACAATTTTTGTGAATGAAGTTGAACGAATTATGTGTAGGTTATTTATCATGTCAATTACGGATTATTTTTTAATGTAAAATAAACAAAATATTTCGCTTTGTTTTTAAATTTTACATCCATTCTATAGTTTATTAACTATTCTTCTAAGCAACATAAGTACTTAAACAACTACAATTGAACTAATTTCTACTTTTGTCGTAATTCACCGCAGGCACTATAAAGCACCAATTATTATCTGACTAATTCTAAGAGTATTCATACATTCAGTTGGGTAGTTACTACCCAACTGAATGTATGAATTGTAAGGCAACCAAAAATAACAGTTTGTTTATTTATTGTTGTGGTCCTTACCTATTTCTCACCATTTTTTGTTTATATTCTTCGATAAAAAGTTTTAAAAACACTTGTTATAAATTATGTTTTCAAGTGTTGTGTTCCCAATCCCAATTTCATGAAATCTGGAATTCAATGGGTCAAGTTAAAGCATTTTTACTCAAAGATCCATCTATTTACATTATGTTAGTAATGAATAATTATCATTGACGTCATTTATCCATTATCAATTCTATATAAGAGTACATTTGTTGTATTTTCAGGAAGCTGATGCGGTGAGTAATGAGATATACGACGTGCCCTGGGAGACCTCCGGCCACCTGGATGTAAGCCGGCTGCTCATCTTCATGATCGCCCGGGCGCAGACACCCATCATCATCACCGGGTGGATTGTCGTCTTCAACATGGAGCTGTTCAAGTCCATTCTGCAGACATCTTACTCTTTCTTCACGCTTATCACAGCATGAATTAATAAAATATAGGTAAAAAAAAATTCAGGTAGCTGAATTTTTTTATAGCTTCCTGCTTTACTTAAAACTTATAGTATTTACTTAAAACTATGTGATTTAATTAAAATTTTCTGCTCGCTCTCTCTATTATCTAATAAACTGATTTTTTTAGAAACCCAGTTCACTTCTATTCACAGTACATATTGCCACGCCCTGATTGGGTGCCAGTGTATTTCTTATACATTACCTAGATACTAACTAACCTACAAATGTACACAATGATGCAATGAAACACAATATGAATATAGGTAAATGATTCACAGCTATATAAAATAATTCAGATAACAATTTCATGAATGTCCTTGCATTAAGGACACTTTTAAAGATAAACTAAAGCCATCGCTCTTGATTTCATTTTGATAATACTAAAGTCATTTAAAACGGGACATTTACCATGATTTTTGAGTTATCCAATATTTCCGATCATGATCAAAAATCAAATCATGGTAAATATCCCGTTTTAAATGACTTTACAATACAATACAAAAATTATTTATTGTACACCATACTCAAATTAATCATTACAAAAATACATTATATGCGACAGGTACAATGGGCTAATAAACATGATACTGACTTTAGTATTAATAAACATGATCGTTTCAAAAGTTTTATTTTAATAATAGTTACAGTTAATTTATTTAATGCAACTTTAATACCAACAAATGAATTTTCTCTACTAGTCTAGCATACCTTATCCTAGAACCTTGGGTAGGTTCTAACACAAGCTGTGCTTCTATTGGAGCTTAATGATGCTGCGTGTATTGTCCTGCATTATGTGAGTTTTTTTACAGATAAGCAAAATGTCCGAACGGTATTCGCTACAAATGGAAAGGCTCAAGGCAAGATATTTCCCTGTAAACGTCAAGGCTAAAAACATCTAATTAGTCCGTCAGTTAGATTATCAGAAGATATTCGACACGTAATTTGCATTTGTTAATCCTATCCTACTAATATTATAAACGTGAAAGTTTGTGAGGATGTATGTAAGTATGTTTGTTGCACTTTCACGCAAAAACTACAGAATGGATGTTGATGAAACTTCAGAATAATGTAGCTTACACTTACATATCAGAATAATACATAGGCTACAATTTATAATGATAATGTTGTATATTATCCAACATATCTATTACCACGCGGGTGAAACCGGGGGGCGCAGCTAGTTAAACCTAAGTTATGAAGATATAGCCATATTCCGCGTGAAGTTACGTGAGATATTTTTTAGCACGGCATCAAGCCACAAGCCCTAGCATATTTGGTCCCCGTTTGTATCCCTTGGTATCCCTATGACACCACGGCTAGAGTTGGGGTGATGCACTTCTAGACCGGCACACGGCTCGGCTTTGTTAATTAAAGATGATAATTGTTATAAATATTTTTGTTGGGTAAGAAATATAGTTAGGTCACATACTGTATGCAATTTACACTGTGCTTGATGTTCTGGTGAGTGACGTCACGGGACGCGGGTCCAATTTGTGCAGTACCCTTCGTCTTTTTGCATCGACACCCGAATTTAACTCCAACTGTGACTCGTTGGGACCTCTCAATTTTTTTTAGTAAATAATAATAATAAAGCAATCAGATCGAATACTGACCTAACCTTTAAACTACGAATTATTGTCCTTAGGTCAAACGTCAGGTTACGCGAATAAGTTTTTCTGTGTGTTTTTCTCTACCAAGAAGTGAACTGAAGTGGCGGTCGGCAGATTATATAACTCGCAGCTCCGATAACCTTGATGGAGTAAAGTTACTCGAGTGTTGACAGCGATTCAATACGTAACAGAGTGGGAACACATCTTATCCGATGGACCGACGACGATTGTAGCGGCCGCAGTCGATGCATGGAGGCGGCTCAAGACCGCTCTTAGTGGTGCCGTATGGGGGACCATACGGCACCACAAAGAGCGGTCTGGCGTTCGTTTAGCTGTGGATATATACGGGCTAATGATGGCTTGCAGCTTGATATCTACCAAGAGTTAATTTCATCTACAAAAATATCTTAGTGATTTCTCAAATCGTAGAGTTTGTTTAAACTCTTATGTATAAATGTTTCCCGTTTAGAGCGTGGATAATTGGATATGTTTTTCCCTGTTATAGAAATATTTACCTAACTTCACGGAATGACTAATGTAGTACCAACGTTCTAACTTGCATTACCTTTGACATTCCTTGCCAAGCATCAAGAAGACTTTCCTTTTTATCGTATAAAAACTCATTAGCTTACTCAAAGTGCATTTCAGAGACCCCAGCTTTGATTAGTCTCATCAGCCTTTTGATTCATCAAAATGGCGTAATGTTTCATAAAACTTTCATTTTACCTTCTACAATAAAGAAAAGTGACACTCTGTCTGTTTGTCTTTTACTTCGGGCCCACCGAGCGAATATTTCGAGTACGATGGCAATAGTCAAGTCTAGTCAGTTGTCAAAATTTGTTCCTAAGATTTTATAAATTCACTGTCACACGCGTGGAGTCAGGAAGTTGGTAGTGTTACAACCCCGGGCCTCGGAAAGCACGTAATGCCTGGAAGAGATCACTTCTTAGCGATAAGGCCGCCCATTGTACTTGTCGCATGTAATGTCTTGTTTTGTAATGATCTGTATCTGGTGTAGATACAATAAAGTATTTTTGTATTGTATTGTATTGTAATGCCGTTGGCCCTGCGCCTGACCTCTGTCCGGCTGTACATAAATATTCATAATATCGTAATACAATCAATATCTATCTATCTATTTTTCGGAAGCTTTAATGAGATCTAAATGATAATTTTATTGATTTATAATTCACATTCAATAATATTTATCGTTTTTATTTACCTATTTTTACCGACGCTGCAACACGCTTGCTTGTCATATTCACAGGATTAAATCGTGAGAGACGTCGGAGGCAAAAGCTAGTATCTTTAATATTTGATACAGTATCGCAGATCACAGGGCTTGTTAAGGCGGAGCGTGTTGCACACGTGCTGACGCTGCGCCAAAGTGTACTAATTGATAATGCTTGCCCTTAATTGTCCCCTTTGGCGTTTTTGTAGGGTGTTTCTAATTGTGCTCTAATTGCTCTCGGGTTATGTAGAAGGATTAAGTTAAAATTCTTGTTTTCTACGGGGTCATAATTGGAAGCAAAGGAAATCTAGTTGGCAGCCGGCAGCAAAAGTTTCTTGTTCACTTCTTTGTCAATAAAAAGATTGAAGTATACAAAAATCAAAGTAATCACTTAATTTTTTATTCTTACCTATGTAATTTGTATTTTGTGGCGTGTTCAAGAGTCCTGTATGATGTTAATGCTTGGCCAGATGTCGCTCAGTTTCGCACCGACAATAGTATGTAGTAAGTAATTTGTTGTTGTGCATAGCTTTACTTAAATATTGACATGTATCGAATCATATTATATTTAGACTTAAATAGGCAAATAACCATGTATTAGACATATAAGAGATGAACATGCTAGTGGTTTCTTTTCACTTCTTCCACTAGTGGACAAAAAATTGAAGTGAACAGTAAAATAATTGTATTTGATAATAATTTATATATAAAATATGACTTGTCTAAGTGCTTATTTAGTAAGCCTAAAGAAATAAATGATTTTTTACTTTTTTTACTTTTTTGTACCTAAGGTCTAAAGGAAATAGGCACTTTCATCTATCTATCCTCATTATACCTATTACGAATGCGAAAGTTTGTATATGTTTGATACTCTTTCACGCAAAACTACTGAATGGATCGAGTAAAAATTTTGCATACAGGTAGTTCCAGACCCGAAATAAAACATAGGCTACTTTTTATCCCATCAGTTCTCATGGGATATAAATATTCTTAAAACGTTTCCATAGAAACGACGCGTGCGAAGCGCGGACGATTATATAAAAAATAAAATAATGCTGGACAATTCACACAGCATCATCTAGCCCCAAGCTAAGCAGAGCTTGTGTTATGGGTACTAGATGACTGATATACATAATACAATACATTACATAGATAGATATTTTTTATTATAGATAGAAAACGACCAGAACACCCGGAACAAATATCTGCAGATCGTACACACAATTGTTCCGAGGCGGAAATCAACACGCAAGCTCCTGCGTCGCAGGCGGACCTTCGCCCACCGCGCCACATCGGTCGCGCCACATCGGTCAATTTTCTGGATTGTCTAAATATCTCCAAAAGTTTAATTAATAAGGCCGGGAGAATTTGACGGCGGATGGAATCACTGAGATTGGACACACGCACTGGAATCAGAACTGAGGTGAAATCAATTATTTCCTTGATGAAAAGGGACGTGACAGACAGATAGCCTTCTTGGTTGACTGCTAAAAACTATTATTTTATACTAGCTGCGCTCCGCGGTTTCAACCGCTTGGTGATAGATATTTTGGATAATATGTACATTATACAATATAGCTTTATGAATTGTGGCCTATGTGTTATTCTGATATGTAAGCTATATTATTGTGAAGTTTCGTCAAAATTCATTCAGTAGTTTTTGCGTGAAAGTGCAACAGACATACATCCTCACAAACTTTAGCGTTTATAATATTAGTAGGATTTGTTTCACCTCACCCAAACGAATAGCAATCCTGAGCCGCTTCCACCGATCCCCTCTAACTATTGTATTTCCATTGTAAGAGAACCGAAGTGCAAAATCCCATATCCTCATTTCCCTCCATCAAGTCCGAAGCAAGTCGTTTGAAATATTCAAGTGATTCTGAGCCTGTTGCGGACCGCAAGCCACAAGCCTAACAAATAGGATTCCCGGATCTGTCCAGGTTTGCCCCGATCCGACCGAAATGTGCCCGAATCTTGTTTGGGACACACGGACATGGGTAATAAGACTGAACTTAAATTGTAGGTACATTATTGTAAATATAATTTATTATTCTGTCTGTGGCGCCCATGTGACTTTAGTATACATTGTAGTCTGTGAAGTATAACTGATTTCTTTCAAATAACTTAACTTATTCTATTCTGATTGGTAACCTAATTTATTTAAATTGTTGTACAATCATGGTACTCAGAATTGTTATTTCTTTAGTACTGTGTTCTTAAATTTTAGTTCTGTAGTGTTAAAATTAAAGAATTACACCGGTCAAAAATATTAGTTCCGTTTTGTTTTTCGTGGCTTGGATTTTAGAAGTGTATTAGAGCGGATTGTGGAATTGCTTGAATAACAAAACTTGCGCCAGCTTTTAGATATATATCAAAACATAGAAAGTTTTTCCATTTACGCGCTATGCAGACAACCGACTTTTGCGGCGACCGACAACCGCTGGACGTGACTAAACCTGTTCTTGTGTGGAGACCGCGATTCGGCAGATGTAGTGTAGGATGACGATTGCGGAAAAACTGCAGGCAGATACTGGATGCATCAAGCTGAAGACCGGGCGCTATGACGCTCATTAGGAGAGGTCTATGTCCAGCAGAAGAGGACCAAATATATGCTGATTAATATTTTAAAACTTATCATAATACATAATTACAAGTACAACGGGTATTTATCACGTTTATTTATCTATTTTTCCCGACGTTTCAACAGGCTTACACACTGTCGTGATAAATACCCGTTTAAATAGTACTTGTAATTATAAGCTGATGATGATGATGGAGCACAAAAGTCCGTCTATCATCCAACTTACCCGTGTGTCCCCAATATTATAAGGTCGTTAAAATTCAATTGTAGCTACCCGCCCCCCGCCGGCCGCAGCGGGCAGCGCCCTCTGGCCCTCTATTGAAGTAATAATTCTATTGAGATTGCAATAATGCAAATCATTTGTGGGTTGCTGTATTATGAAGTACCCTCAAGTATTGAAAACACTGATTCATGCGAGAGACTATAGAAAGATTGGTTGGCTGGTATGGAAACCTGTTAGTTAATTTTTGAAATTAAATAGAATTTATTTAACTATATACGGGTAGTTATTGTGTTTAACTTAGACTTAGGCAGGTTTTTTTTTATTTAACATGACAAGATTTACCAACAATAAAAAAATTATGAAGAAGTAGGTGCTTATGAAAGAGCGGAAAAAAATATGTTTGTTGGAAATAGGTTGTCAAATTATTGCCTGCTTTAAGGATAGCGTAATTCGGTTCTGCGCTAATTGCATATTCGTCTGATGCGATAAGCGCGGATACACCACCCGGAATTACGCTCAAAAAATCAGTTTTTTGAGCGTAATTACGGGTGGTGCGTCCATTGTAACCGCAGCAACCGGATTGCCGACCATTTGCAAAAGATTAATAACTAATAAGTGATTGGTAATGATATATATATAAATATATATAGTACTATACGAATCGCCGGTATTGCCAACAAACCGATGCGTGCGCTCCGTGCGGTGTGGATCAGTAGACGCACTTTTATGGCAAACCATACAAAAAAACTAAAATCCGTTTGATACAATCAGCGCGGACTGCGCGGAGCGACCGAGGCCGGCTTTTCGACGCTAGACTTTATACCGGCTAGTTACTAAACAAGCGAAGCTATGGGCAAAAGCGAGTCATAAGTTGGGGTGCATTACTCTATTACGCAGTGCAGTGAGTCGTAATTTAGTAAATCGATAAACTTGTTAAAGCTTTTGTATTTTATGACCGATGCAGATGAGGACTCCAGGGAAGAAATAATTGGAGGTCCTTAATAGATTTTTTTATCTCTCTCTACTATCTTTAGAACTTCAGCGATAAGGGGCTTTTATCTATAAAGAAACTTTGGTCGGTGGCATATTTTGATAATACATTTCATTCAAAACGAATGTCAAAAAAATACTAAAACTAAAGACAGCTAATTACAAGTACTCATTAAATATTTTTATACAAATAGATAATTTTAAATTTCCAACGGATATTTAATTACTAAGTTTTCGCAACGTTTCAAGAACAGTGTGTAAACTTGTAATTATTATTTATTAATTAGAATCAGAATCATTAGAAGATTTTGAATCAGATCGCGTAATAATATTAAAACTATAGTTTCTTCCAATCAGTCATGACTAGCTGAGTCTGACAACTAGATCAAGGGTAAAACTAACCAACAGTTGGTACAGTTTTTATATACTTATCAATAGCTCTGGGGGTCGGCGTTTTGTATTCAAAATGATTGGTAAAGGAAATGAGCACTATAAAGCAGATGGTTTTTCTCAACTCCCCGAATAAAATCTTTATCTAAGTTATAAAACTTGCATGACATCCATGGTTCCGTTTTATTTTCTGAGAACTGACTCATCCCTCGTCTTGGGTCAACGCTTGGTCAATGTCATACTCAATTTTTACAAATATACGAAGTCAACTCTGCCATAAAGGGTGTTTCTTATGTCTTGTAGGATAAGGGTGAGAATCAGTTATGTTTTGATTAAGAAGTGAAATTGATAGTTTGTGGGATTTTCTGAAGCTAATGGGGTGGAAATGGAAAACTACAGATAGTTAGCAAATTAGCTTTGATTAGATTCAAAGCCTTGTTTCTTGTATAGTCGTTAGGTAATATGAATTGAATAGCAAGCTTATGAAAGATTTGACAGTGGAAGGAGATTGTTTATACCTTTAAGTTTAGTAGCTTCCAATATTCCTAAACGGAATAAATTTTTGATAGCAATGCATTTTACTATCAAAAAATAAAAAATTGGACAATCCACACAAAAGTAAAGTAAAAGTAAAAAATCATTTATTTCTTTAGGCTTACAAAATAAGCACTTAGACAAGTCATATTTTATATATAAATTATTATCAAATAAAATTATTTTACTGTTCACTTTTTGTCCACTAGTGGAAGAACCAACTAGCCCCAAGCTAAGCAGAGCTTGTGTTATGGGTAGTTAGCTGGTAGATGACTGATATACATACATAATACAATACATATAGATATTTTTTATTATATGTAGAAAATATCCAGAATACTGAAACAAATATTTGTCCCAAGGTTGGAATCGAACCCGCAACCACCTGCGTCTCAAGAGGACCTTCACCCGCTGCGCCGTACTATTCTTATACATAAGTATAAAGATTATTAAAAAATATCCTCGACCGACGCTTCTACAATTAGGCAAAGTACAAAGTAATAGTCCCAAGGGAAAGTGCCAATAAAACATGGGGTGTAAAAAGTACAATAACTACCCTATTGGCACCCCAATGGGGTTCCTTGGGGTTCCGCTAATTCTAGCGCTTAACCTCATTAGGGCGGCTTATTTAAGGGCTTAGGCTGCGTTAGGCGGATTTGGTGTTAGATTAACATAAGACGTGTAAGACGTCTTGCTTACATGTTTCGGATTTCATTTCAATACGAATAATATGAGGTGAGTGTATGTTTGTCATGGCAACGCAATATTCTAAAAGAAGATAAGGATAGGATTCGTAACGAATACATCCGACAGAAAACCAAAGTTATTGACATATCTCAAAGAATTAGCAAGCTGAAGTGACAGTGGGCCGGCCATATCTCGCGAAGAACAGACTGCCGCTGGGGCAAACGTGTTCTTGAGTGGAGACCACGACTCGGTAAACGTAGTGTAGGACGCCCTCCGAACAGGTGGGATGACGACCTGCGAAAGACTGCAGGTAGATGCTGGATGCGTCAAGCTGAAGACAGGGCGCTATGGCGCTCATTGGGGGAGGCCTATGTCCAGTAGTGGACTAATATAGTGATGATGATGATGATGGAAACGTAGACTCACATTATAAAGCGAACGAACTCGCGGAGCTAAATGACAAACAAACCGATTCAAGACAAAATGATTATAAAGTGCACTGAAATCACTAAAATACAGAGCCATGCAAAACCATGGACTTTATACTACTTTTAGTTATAACAATAACAATATTTATCGTCTGGTCCGCTATCCCGATCTCATCCGGAACCGAGGGGCACCCGTAATTGGGCGATGTCGGGAGATAAGCGTAGTATAGCGTAGCATGGACGGGACAAATTGAATTCAGGATTTATTGAAACGAAATATGCTGCATGTAGAGATTATAGGGAATCTTGCAGAGACTGGATACATTGACTCATAATGTATTTAGGTAGTTGAAAAGAGTGATAGAACCTTTGAAGAGCAATGGCTGATAACAATAAATGTCATTAATGGTGAGGATGATTTGTGAAGTGTTCAAGAGTCATGTAAGGTCTAACTAAATAAATAAATAAATAAATAGTAAATAAATATTGCTGGACAATTCACACAGCATTATCTAGCCCCATGGTAAGCAGAGCTTGTGTTATGGGTACTAGATAACTGATATACATAATAGGATACATTACATAGATAGATATTTTTATTATACATAGAATACGACCAGAACACCCGAAACAAATATCTGCAGATCGTACACACAATTGTTCCGAGGCGGGAATCGAACCCGCAACCTCCTGCGTCGCAGGCGGACCTTCGCCCACCGCGCCATATCGGTCGTCTACAAAAGTCGTACACTAAAGGATATAAAGCACTTTGATGTATGTTTAATGATGACTGAGCTGTGATAGCATCATAATCTACTTGGAAAACAAAAATCGAAGTTACTGATAAATTTTTATACAAAACCTACAGTTGGCATTGTTACGAATACGACATAAAAGTACCGCTTTTTGATACCATTGTACGTTTTATCGATATCAAGTAAATCTGATAACAGGTCATATAGTCGGATAGCTATTTAGTCCTAACGCGATGTGGTCATATCGATATTTAGTCAGAAATGATTTAATCATAACTGCTATCTAGTCACTTGATTTGACTAGATAGCAGTTATGACTAAATCGCTTTCTGACTAAATATCGATATGACCACATCGCGTTAGGACTAAAAGCGCTTTGATGTATGTTTGATGATGACTGAGCTGTGATAGCATCATAATCTACTTGGAAAACAAAAATCGAAGTTACTGATTAATTTTCATACAAAACCTACAGTTGGCATTGTTACGAATACGACATAAATGTACCGCTTTTTGATACCATTGTACGTTTTATCGATATCAAGTAAATCTGATAACAGGTCGTAGTCGGATAGCTATTTAGTCCTAACGCGATGTAGTCATATCGATATTTAGTCAGAAAGCGATTTAGTCATAACTGCTTTCTAGTCAAATCAAGATCAAAGCTTCTAAGCCATAATCTTCTACATTTGGAAGAGTTGAACGCATTCACTGCCTTTCTGGAGCCGTCACAACCACCGCATAAAAACATGCGTCGTAGGCACTACTGTGTCAATAGTTGGAAGCATTGATTTTGTTGGTAACCAATAAAAACAAAAGAGGAGGAGGTTTTATGTTTGGCTGTATGTATTTTTATGTATGTTTTTCGATTTCTCCGTCACATAAGGGAATGTTTGCGGAATATCAGACGGATGGCTTTGCTGCCATCCTCCGTAAAAAGACCGCATCCCTGATGCGCAGGGTACGCGACAGCCCCGACACCATCCTAAACACTATAGCAGGTAGAATCACCTCTCCCCTGTGGAAATGTTTCATGGGGAGAGTGATTTAATTTAATTTAGTTTTAATTTCTAGTATTAGGTATAACTAACCCTAGTAATACGTTCTAATTTTACTAACAAATTATGGATCATTTAAGTTATCTGAAATAAAACCATTTTATTTTATTTTTATTTTATAAGGACCATTTGGAACATTATTTCGCAAGTAATTCCATAAAAATAATTTGTATTTGTCCCGAAAAATAAAAATCTGTGAAAATATAATACTAAGAAACTTAGAATAACTAGGCTTAGAACCGCAGTAGGCGCACGCGAAGTGACGCAATTTCAAGTTAGCCTTTAAAGGCTACGTACATCGCTCGACACGTCAGTGCTCAAGGTCAAGACCTACTGGGAAGAGCTCCGTAATTTTTTAATAATCATGACTTATTGTGCAGTGAAAGGGTGTAACAACTCTTCTCATAATAATCAGAAACAATAGAAGATTCCATTTCACGGGTAAATACAACCTGGCATCTTATATTCTTGAGTAAAACATTGGTATAAGCACAAAAATAAATCGTAAACATAACAGACGCCATTACATAAAAATGTTGCTAGCTATTAGAAAAAATATTTTCCCCCATAAGTATTTATTTGTTTAATCTATTTCTACTTTACACTTGTAAGACTCTTATTTGCCAGATATAATTAGGGTTACCTACTAACTTACCTGGATTTTTAAGTGAAATATGTACCTATGTTCTATTAAGCTTGGTATAAATAATCAAAAACTTTTGTTTTATTTTCACGGGCAAGGAAATAGATTGTTACAGACTGTCCGGATGTTGATGTAGTCGGAGCGTTAAATATAAAAATTTCATTGGTTTCATTAGACGATGAACCCTAGTTTTATTAATGTCTTTATATTCGTTCTTAGATTTCCTTCTGATCCGACTTCAGTTCAGTTCTTTATTAATAAGAATATTCATGTTGTTTTGACATTATGTCAAACAAAATAATACATAGGTACATATGTATGTAGGGTAACAAAAAAAAAACATAACGAAATAACACGAAAAATAAAATAGACTGTTGCTTCCCGATTAGTTGAAAAATTTAGACGGAATTGCAAAGAAAAGTTTTGCAAGCCAACTAAATACACTAAGATATGATTATGTTCTATACATTTTGAAGAAAATGACACGCATATCACGAAAGGTGGTTTATGCAAATTACGAGAGGGTGCTATCCCAACAAAGGTATGAAAATGTTTCGGCCATAATATTTATTTCTATCTATTTAACTAATTCGCTAACTCAACACTCCCCTGTATGTAAACACCCATAGAGTATATAATATTTACAGGAAGTTTTCTGTTAATGAAATATCATCTAACAGAAAAGTGATAAATATGATAATCATTTACTCCTTACAAAATGTTACAATTTCCCTACCTTATGGGGAAAATGTTATAGCTTGCAACATTATTTGTGCATTTGTGTGCGTGTCGGCTCTTGTAATGACGTGCCGCTTACGCACACATTGCTTGTTTTTTGGCTTCAACTTAGAGCGGAATGTTTTGTGAAATTATCACTCTATGTCTTATTACTCTGAGCTAAGAAACTTGAAGTCTATTTTGTATTGAACACCATATAAACTTCTTTCTAGAATGCGACCCAACCTAAATACTTTCTGTCTCTCAATGAATTGTAAAGTGAGTCAAAGCGACTTTCCTCTCCATTCAACCCATCCCTTTGAGTCGTTCTAGTCCGTACTCTAATGACGTCACGATGACGTAGCTACTTGCCTGTAATTACCGATTCAGGGTAATTTCGTCCATACCTTCGCTTTTTGCTCGTTAGGCTAGAGATTGCGGTAAAGCGATCAGTTTATGAGTAAGCTAGAAAATGACGTGTCATCGTCAATATTGCCGTGATATCAGACATGACACAGTTTTAGACAAGACTAGCTTCTGCCCGTAGGTTCCCACGCTTGTCTTTTGTTGTGGATACAAAATATTTCCCTACAAACACGGAACGCATCTAGGCTACTATAATTTTTTAAGCTGCGTTCAATGAGAGACTCAAAAGTTGATTTGTTTTCCTCTACCGATACGTCGTCGTTGGTTTGCGAAGGAAAAATAAATTTAACCAATAATAAACCAATTTATAATTAAAGATAAGAAAATACTGATTCAAAGTAATCTACTCAAATTGGCTAATAGTTGGCAAATGGACCTTTGCAATATTAACCATTCAGAGACATTACTAACGAACTACCATTGATACGATATCAATTTATTTAACATGATTATTTGATTGGATCTTAATAAAATTATTGATATTATATTAACCAACCTAACAAATCACAAAAGTAATTTATATTACCCATGATTTGTTTTTTTTGTAATTAACAATGGGTTTTGTGTTAATAACCATAAAAGTTTCAAAAGTTCTACCAGCTCTAAATCACGCAGCTTGGTTATGGTTATACTACATGCCAAGATGGAAAATATCTTATGTATTTGAAATGTCTTTTTTTTCACTATAAGTACAAAAAACAAATGATCTTTCACCTTTCTTGTGTGATATTTTAGATTTTTTGTAAAATACGAACTGCTTTTTCCGTAAGATTAGAGTACAGATTGACCGAAACGAAGCACGAGTTCTTGACCCGAGGTGGGAATCGAACCTGCAACCTCCTGTGTCTCAGGCGGATTTTCGCCCGACGCGCTACAGTGGTAGTCGCTTGAATAGTAAGGGAGAGCGAGAGGTTTCCGAACAATAAGACAATTGAACGATAACCTCCGTGGACGTTATCTACTACGTTGAGCAGCTTTGTTAGGGCAAACGGGCAATTATTTGAAACAATTTAATTAAAAGAAAATACAACTAAGGTACACTCACGATAGGGCTGGTCCACCAGTTCAAAGTCGCTCAGCGAGCTATGGAAAGAGCTATGCTCGGAGTTTCTCTGAAGGATAGGAATCGTAACGAATACATCCGACAGAGAACCAAAGTTATCGACATAGTTCTAAGAATTAGCAAGCTAGGGTGGTAGTGGGACGGCAGTATTTCGTGAAGAACCGACTACATCTGGGGTAAACGTCTTTTTGAGTGGAGACTACGACTCGGTAAACGTAGTGTAAGGAGACCCTCCGGCAAGGAGGGATGAAGACCTGGCAGGCAGATGCTGGATGCGATAGGGCGCTATAGCGTTCATTAAGGGGGCATATGTCCAGCAGTAGGCTAAATGGGCTGATGGTGATGAAGAACTAAGATAGTTATTTAAGAAGTGGAAGATTGTGAACGATCCGGAGAGATAGACATCATTTTGCTTCACATTTTTTTTCTAAGTTGTGGTTTCACATGACACTACCGATAGACTGACCAAAAGCCACTTGGTCGGATGAGCGTTGTACCGATATATTTTATAATCTATACTACATAATATTTGCTCGTCTGCCCACTCCCCATTGTCACCACCCGGCTCGCTTCCCAGAATCTCCGCAGCCGTCATTTGCACTTTTCAGCGAAACGAAAACACTGCGAAGATGAAAAATTAAATTTCATGAACAGCCCGCGAAGATAGCCGCTTGAATGAGGCGAATTAATTATTTAACGAGATATTCTTGGGAATGGTAATGAAGTTTCCTGAAGGCATTCAGATTCAAAGGCTTTGTTAAGATGGTTATGGTTTAAGTGGATTTTAAAGTTAATGCGGTTCGTTAATTTGTTAAGGGATAATATTGTTATTTTTCCTGTTCAGGTTCAAACAGCAATGTAACTAAATAATTATAATTTTTAGATAAGAATTTGAGAAATGTGTACTTTAGACAAACTTACGTAGGTACCTAACCTACTTATATCATCGCTAGTAGATACCTTCTTAGAAAAGCATTACATTAACATCAAATAGCATAAAGTTCCTTTAAAAAAAACACAATAAACACATATTAGGTAACAAAACTCGAATTTATTATTGTAATTTGATTGATTTGAAATAATTTAAAACTGACTTCGAATCCCTTAGACATTGTGAGTAAAACACTGATCCCTCGGGGATACAATTTTTATGGGACCACCTCGGGATCATTTTCTTTATAACTAATCCAAAACGGAGAAATCGATGGAAATATAATAAAAAATATACAAACAGACGAACATAGAAACTATATCTTTTTTCAAAATCGAGTAAAAAACAGATACAACTCTGACAAATTCGCCCATCCTTCAGTCATGGCAATCAAATACAATTTATAAGATACCACTAAGGAATTACTGATAAAAAAGCTTTTTCCCGATAAAACTCTCGACTCGTCAAACGTCTTCGAACAAACAAACATTAGCATTTTACCATCTCACAATCAGACCGGAAACCGGAAATGCAGCATTATTGGCCAATGACAGGATTGGAAAGCACTGTCATGTCATGTCCGGGGGAAAGGGGTGAAGAGGGGGGACTGTCAGTTACAAGGGGAGTTTGGAAAGAAGTGTCTCGAGTGAGGGGAACATGAAAACTATTCTTAGAAATGAAATAGGTAACGATAAAAAAAAATCTACGGTTGTCGCAATCGACGGAGAAAACTTGTGAAAATAAATCGAATTATTTTATCGTAATATCATCTTTGTTCATTAGCAAGGGTTTTTGGGAAGTCAAAATGATTGGAGTGAGTCAAGCTGAGTCGCGTAAAATACGTACCTATGACAGGCTACTGAAAATGAAAATGAAAAGTTTTTATTTCTTTACGCTTACAAATAAGCACTTAGACAGGTCATATTTTATGCTATTCATTATTATCAATTATAATTATTTTATAGTTCACTTCAATTTTTTGTCCACCTGTGGAAGAAGTGAGAAGAAACCACTAGTATGATCATAACTTATGTGTCTAGTACATTTGATTTGCTTATCTGTAAGTTGGTAGATTTTGAGTTGGAGCAAAACTCGTTCCAACATACTACATAATGTATATGACTTTGCTTTTTACAAATAGAAACAACAAGTCATCATGTAAATATTTTTACACTTCCGAGATCTTAACTACTATGCTGAAAAATAAAATAACTTTTTATATAAAAACCTGTGTTTCATTCAAAAAGTCACGGAATTATTGACCCGCCCTCGTATAATTATAAGTATTATTTGACGG
Organism: Eupithecia abbreviata; assembly: GCA_943735965.1. Classification (NCBI taxonomy): domain Eukaryota; kingdom Metazoa; phylum Arthropoda; class Insecta; order Lepidoptera; family Geometridae; genus Eupithecia; species Eupithecia abbreviata. The sequence continues at coordinate 923,053 of OX030979.1, read as the reverse complement.
AATTATAAGTTTTATTTGTATCGACCGATGGCATCGTGCGGTCGCAGGGAGTCGATGGATAGAGGCGGCTCAGTACCGATCTTTGTGGCGAGCAATCTAAAGACAAAAGGTACTCTCACTGGAACAAAATCAATTTGATCATTGGATCTACAGATGATAAAAGTTCTAGTTAGAACCAAATCATCAGAAATGGATCTAAAGAGAAAAAGTTTTCTCAATGGAATCAAATGGATCTTGATCACTGGATCTACAGAGAGTAAACGATAATTATTTGATACTAGAGTTCGCTTTTTTCGGTGACTGTACTCTACGCATAAATTCAATAGAAACAAAGGGTATGAGTTGCAGATCGAAAAAAATATTTTTTTTACGATTCGTCAACTCACACCAGTTGGGACAAGATTCATGGTGTGAGTTGACGAACGACTCGTATAAGGGAGGCCTATGTTCAACTGTGGATGGTTCATATGATGAGGTAGGTAAAATAATGCACCGGCACTAACGTTTACAATGAATTAGGTCTTAATATAAAAATCAAAACCGAATTAGAGCACAAAAACTTATATTTCTTACAACTTATTTTTGACGACCGATGTGGCGCGGTGGGCGAAGGTCCGCCTGCGACGCAGGAGGTTGCGGGTTCGATTCCCGCCTCGGAACAATTGTGTGTACGATCTGCAGATATTTGTTCCGGGTGTTCTGGTCGTTTTCTATGTATAATAAAAAATATCTATCTATGTAATATATTGTATTATGTATATCAGTTATCTAGTACCCATAACACAAGCTCTGCTTACCATGGGGCTAGATAATGCTGTGTGAATTGTCCAGCATTATTTATTATTTATATTTATTTATATTATACAATACAGAAACTAATATATAATAAAAAACAAAAAAGCAGAATTTACAAAGAAAAATTATACAGAGTCCTAATAACTTATGGTTAAGATGATAACGCATCAAACCAGCGCTTTGTCAGGAGGGTTTTAACTCTTTGTGCTTTCGAATCAAATAAGTCAAGGTCGGGGATATCGACCAAACCGTTGAATGTAGCTACAGCTCTACTGAAATAAGAGTTTTGCTTAAAATTAGTGAAACTGAATGGAATATCTAAAAGAACAGGTTGCCTAGTACATCTATTGGGGACTTTAATGTTGATGTGTTCAAGAAGCTGTGGGGAGTCAATTTCACCTTGAGCAATTTTACAGAGGAGTACAACGTCGGCAATTAATCTTCTCTCTTGTAAGGGGAGTATGTGGTGTCTTTTACACTTAGATGAATAATCATGGTCAAATCGATTGCTTTTAAATTGCAGATATCGCAGGAACCTACGCTGTATGGATTCAATCCTATCTATGTAAATTTCATATCGAGGGTTCCAGACCTGTGAGCCATATTCAAGAATGCTACGTACATAGGCACAATACAAAATTTTAATAACCTTAATACAATTGAACTGAGAGCAGGTTCTTATAACAAAACCTAACGCTTTGTTGGCTCTTTTTATAATGCCATTAATATGCTTGTCATAAACGAGCTTACTGTCATGGATAACTCCAAGGTCCCGAATCTCATCTACCATCTTCAATGGCATTCCCTTAAGTGAGTAACAATAGTGGGTAGGTTTAGACCTACGAGTGAAAGTAATTGAAAAGCATTTGGAAACATTCAAGTCTAGCTTATTTTGCAAACAGTAAAGTTCAAATCTACCTAAGTCCTCTTGCAGGAGACAGCAGTCATTGATGTCTCTAATACGCATAAAGATTTTCATGTCATCCGCATATAGTAAAAATTGTGAAAACCTGAAGCAATAGGAAATATCATTAAGGAATACAGAAAAATTATGTAATTATTATGTATATCAGTTATCTAGTACCCATAACACAAGCTTTGCTTACCATGGGGCTAGATAATGCTGTGTGGATTGTCCAGCATTATTTATTTATTTACTCAAAACCATTCGCAGTAACTACAGTATTTTGATATTAGAGTGTCCAATAAGATTCTTAGCCCACTGTCCGTCTAAATAAAAGCTGTCTTCAATAGCTGTTTACCATCGACGACTTACCGTTGTCGATGCTGTTTACGGAGCACTTTGCTACCCGAGCTTTCGTTCAAGCTATAGCTACAAGTTTAAGCTCTACGCTCAAGCATACACTATTCGTTCAAGCCATAGCTACGATAGCTAAAGGAGGGTTTAAGCCGAGCATAAACTGTTTCATGCCATTGACCATTGTTTATGCATCGACTACGCGATCCTCAGACACATAAATACTATCTGCTTTTGAGCTACTATCGGTTCTCATGGAGTTAGTACGGTCGTTTCAGTAAACGTAGAGGAAACATTATGAACGTAGGAACCTTCAACTGATTTACTGATTAGGTCTTTTGGTCACCTCACCCTACAGCAGCCTATAATGGTCCACTACTGGACGTAGGCCTCGCCCTGATAAGCGACTTATTGGCTTTCATCTCATGGGGGGTAATGCCCATAATCCCCACGCTAGGCATGCGGGTTGGGGATCGCGGTTCGGTGGTAATTTGTTCCGCACTCGGCCCTGCTGCCCGCCCCCGGTGGATATCCCTTAGTCTCCTCTCTAGACACTCGCGAGAAGAGTTGGGTTACAAATTTCAGCATGAGATATCAATCGTTCAGCTTGGAAAAGCTGAGCTAATCTTATACATAGATAAGTAAATTTGGTTTGAAATTTTGGTTTCACATGTATCTTGGTGATACGACCGAGATGTGGCGCGACGAGCGAAAGTATCTGCAAATATTTGTTCGGGCTGTTTTGGGTATTTAAATCTACATTTGAATGCAATAAAAATGTCGATATATCTAATAAAAATATCGATATATGTTATGTATTATATTATGTATATCAGTCATCTAGTAACCCAAACAAGCTCTCCTTAGCTTGGGGCTAGATGATGCTGTGTGGATAGCATCATTTATTTATTTTTATAGTTTTTTTTAATTTCTTTATATTATAAGCTCAGACTGAATTACCAGTAGTAGTGGACCATAGTTTTGTACACCAGTATATAGAACGGTCTCGTATAAGAGCTCGATGCGTTTAATGCTTACTCTATAAACAACCCCTAGTAGGGGATACTTCACGATTCAATGCAAATCTGAATTATAAGACGGCACTAACTCAACTGAATTTATGAGTTATCGTAAATTTCCCCTCCTCCTCTCTCCACAGCAAATATATCACGTTCTCTCTTTCTATCTGATGTAATTTAATTATACCTGTAATTGTCATTTTATTGAACACATTAAGCTGTCGAAGTTATAGCCATTTTAGTATAAAACTTTATGACTATTGAAGACTTTATTAGACGGCTGTATTCCAGATGAAATTGAATGGAGCTGTGACCAAAGGACTCAACAATGCAGAACAATGGAATAATCGTTTCAATTGTAAATAATTGTTTCACTTTCATAAATAATTACGGATGATCTACGACTTTTCAGAACGTTTAATTTATTTGTTCAGAAGAATTCAGTAGTAATATCAGTCATGTCGCAATGTTTACCTACATATTTTATAGGAGTATCATCTAGCTGCAGGTAGAAGCTGGATGCGGCAAGCTGAAGACAGGGCGCTATGACGACAGGGCTCATTGGGGGAGGCCTATGTCCAGTGGACTGCTATAGGCTGATGATGATGATGATGATGATATTCCAGCTAAGTATAATAGTAAAATGCTAAGACAGGGACCTTTTTGGCAGGGTTGTCAGTTTTTCCACAACGCAATCCTTCAAATGCTAATTAAAATTCTAGAATATTGAGCAATGTCACTAAAAATTCAATAAACTGTTTCACATTTTGAACGCTAGCCCTAGGCTTGAATCATCTATTTAGTTCGTAAAAACTGGTGTATTCAAGCGTTATCCTAACCAGGAGGTCCCATGATTGATATTAATGCGGTCGCCTTATCTCACCATTGTCGGCAGCCCTTTGAGAACCCTTCGGAGGTAACTGGGTCGAGTTATTGAAAATGTGTTTGTTAGGATCGCACTATGACAGTTTGTTCTTCCTACAGCTTGACCTACCTACAGCTACGTAGGTACCTACATCTATTATTTTGTGTAAGTATTACAAGTCCTCTTTCATAGCACATAATTACCTATGTACTATTGTTCCTGGGGGAGCATAAATGCTTCGTGTGAAAACTTAAAAATGTTGTTATTGCGGTTGTCGCAAAAGAGATCAAAGATTTACATTTACATTACTTATGTGTCCACCGATGAACGTGCTTCCCCAAACGAGAGGTTTTGATATAATCACCAGACTTGGCTGGGGTAAACGTGTTCTTGAGTGGAGACCACGACTCGGCAAACGTAGTGTAGGACGCTCTCCGGCTAGGTGGAAAAACGACTTGTGAAAGACTGCAGGCAGATGCTGGATGCGACAAGCCGAAGACAGAGCGCTATGGCGCTCTTTGGGGGAGGCATAAGTCCAACAGTGGAATATTATAGGTTGATGATGATGATGATGAACACACATGGCAGGATGGTCGCAGTAAAGGTGTTAAAAATACACACATGGACTAGGCTGTTGCTACTCTCCTGATTGGTCCTCTTAGTCGAATCTACGATATCCACGAATTGAGTTGGAGGGGTCGATTCTTACGCCGCACGCGCTTGCCAACCACACAGGCTCATTTTTACAAGGCCTCTTATTTACAAAAACCTTGTCTTTTAATAAGTATTTCATAATGGTTTTACCCCGGAAAGGTTTAAAATTTAAATATGAAACCATTTTAAAACATTAAATCTAGTCGAACAGGCTCCTTTTGGTTTTTTGTTTTGTCATTATCTTTATGAAATATGACTCTGTGTAGTTACTGAAAAAAGGTCAAACTTTGGAAACATACCAACACTCGTTGGACAAAATGGAAGTTAAATTAATGTTGTATGTAAGTTGTGGTAGTAACCTATTACTTGAAATATTTAAAAAGACGCCATTAGGTCATGGAAACTTTTTGTAGCAATTGATATTTGGTTATTTGTTTAAACTGAACTATTTTAAAACGAATAAAATCAATACTCGTAACATACTCGTATTATTTTTTTAATCTTGTTTGTTTTTTTGTAAAGTTTGCAAGAAATAAACTTATATCATTTATATTGTGTGTATATGTAGTGACAAATAAATGATACGTCTATGTCTATGTCTTGTAATGTAATGTAAATTTAAAGTAAAAAAAAGGTAAAGTAAAGGTTGACTCTATGTTTTTTTGTGTTGTTTTTCTGTATTATATAATGATTTCTAATTTTAATATTAAATTTAAATATGGGTACTCTATTGCATTGGATGTTCCCATCAAAATAGAGGTACGTTTGTAAATAAATAAATGTCTATATATATCTATGTACTTTCCAGTGGCTTCGCATGTGGATATAGAAGCTTTTTTATTTTTAAAATAGTTTTATCATAAGAATACTTACGTAAAGAGGTTACTCTCTCGACTACCGACTACTAAATGATAAAATAGCTTAATTTTCGGCTCAAAATTACGAAATAACTTTTGACAGAAAGCGCACACGCCACGTATAAAAGGGTCACATGCCGCGGTGTGCCAATCCCTGTCTGTCAAAGGAAAAATGTACCTCAGGTTTCGGCATTTTTCAATTTGATACAGTTACGGTCTGCCTCGCAGCGCTGGCTTTAGAGTTTCTGAATATTTCATGAAAACCTGGTTATGTGATTGAGGATGTTAAAATGTTTTCATGGTAAAGGGGATTGAAATTGTTGTAAATTTATGGGATTTTCAGAGCTGTGACAGCTTATTATATAAATGCGTAATTTAAGCCCATTAAAATTAAATGCTTTTAGATATTTTTAAAACATTACCATAGGTACGTTTCAAAGCTTTAAACCGAGGCAACATTATTGTCCAAATAATTAAATAATGCTGGGCGATAAATTCGCAAAACATCATGTAGCTTGGGGTTAGATGACGTTGTGTGAATTCTAATGAGCTTGAATTATAAGAAACTTCATCATCGTGTATGAGTATTTTCTTATTCATTTATTTATTTTGAGCCATTATTGTCCCACTGCTCGGCAACGATGTGCCTCGAGCTCGTCACGCCATCTCATCCTGGGCCTTCCACGTCGCCTCTTAGCGTTGGGCAAAGGCCACCACAGAGTGGAGCCCATCCACTCTGTGCTGGTCTTTGCCCACAAGTCGCTGGACATACGGCAGACGTGACATTTTCTTATTAGGATTGAATTATTATAACTGGTATTAAAAGCATTTTCTTTTTCTAAAACATTCACAATAATATGTTGGCTTGAAGAAGCCAAGAGGCGTAAGAAAATAATAAAACAAAGCCGTCGCTCAAAGGATTCCTCGCAGGCAGCCGGGTGGATATGGTTCTACCCTCATGCAAGATTCAAGAATTTGTATAGATCGTGGTATATTGCAACCAACGGTTTCTTATCTAGTTTGAAGTACGGAAAAATACAACCACAATTATGCCAAGTCTGTATGCAATAAATGATGACAATAATAATAGATAGGTAATGTGAATAATAAAATATATATCAAGGTAAAAAAACGGAATAGTTGATTTTATTAAATTGAATCTTTCTCGTGGCATTGTTCATCATCATCATCAATCCGTACAAGTCCACTGCTGAACATAGGCCTCCCTAAAACGACGCCGGCATCGTTCAGCCCTACCCAATTTACAGAGCATTTTATACTAATATCAGCTGGACCACAGAGCTGGACATTCAGATGCATTCGTGAGTGATTCACTCATATTATTTGCGCCGCTTATAGACTGCACCTTGATTACGAATCTTTACATAGTTGGTATAAAATGAAGTCGGTTCCGCTGTCTGTTCGCTAAGATCTTTTTAACTACTCAACGGATTTTAATGCAGTTTTCAGCAATAGATAGAGTGATTCAAGAGTAAGGTTTATAAGCTATTTGATATAAAGATTTCCACGCCGGCGAAGCCCTGGGGCGCAGCTAGTAAAAAATAAACGGAAATGATCCAACGAACGAGTCTTGACTTGCTGGCGCGAAGTCACTACGCTACCGCAATTTACGAGAAACAGTAATTCAACAGTAAAATATCAGCCCAAACTATCCCCCTCTCCCTCTGTATCAGGAGAAAGATCACAGACGCAGGGAGATGGCAGATAATGCAATCTAATTGGGACCAGCAGTGGTCGGATTGACCCCACTGTACTGTGTGCGATGTATCAACTGTAATGTGGTTATGTTGAAACAGTGTCGGATATTTTGGGGTGCTGTGCTGGTGTAAATGTGTTGTGATGTTTTGGATGTTGTTGGTAAGTGTTGTATCAATTCACTTACTGATTGAATGTTGTTTGCAGTGAAAGTGAATAAAATGGCGCCCAACGCCATGGGGCATGGTCAAGAATTAATCCACCAAATTGTAGAAGATGAATTAACAAAACAACCATTGTAATCACTTTTTTTTTAAATCAATAAGCATTCGTTTGTCCATAATCTCACCTGATGGAAGTGACGATGTATCACGAAGATCCTAGAATAAACTTATTCATTTTTGTTTTGAAGAGACACAGGTAATGGTATATTGATGACGACCGATGTGGCGCGGTGGGCGAAGGTCCGCCTGCAACGCAGGAGGTTGCGGGTTCGATTCCCGCCTCGGAACAATTGTGTGTACGATCTGCAGATATTTGTTCCGGGTGTTCTGGTCGTTTTCTATGTATAATAAAAAATATCTATCTATGTAATGTATTGTATTATGTATATCAGTTATCTAGTACCCATAGCACAAGCTCTGCTTAACATGGGGCTAGATAATGCTGTGTGAATTGTCCAGCATTATTTATTTATTTATTTATTGTATTGTGTTTTGACTAATGTCGTTACTCCAATATGCGTAGCATAGTAAACCAGCACTTGACATTTTATTATTGTTTTCATAAAAATAAATATCCCAAAAATATTATAAACATGAATTTTTTTATGTATGGATGTTTGTTACTCTTGAACGCAAAAATTACAGAACCGTTCGGGCTGAAATGTAGCATAGTTTATATCATAAGTCAGTTCTCATGGCGGGCAGAAACTAGTTAATAATAATATTTTAACCACACAGCATCATCTAGCCACGAGCTAAGCAGAGCTTGTGTTTTATTGCCTTAACATTTCTAACGTTTTTCTTATTAATTAATAACAGCGCAGATTTTTTATTAATTTCTCATCAATCACAAAGCCAAATCCTATTATAGCAAAATCACGTCAGACAAAGCCTTCGTCAGCCTCATTAGCCGAAGCAAAAGGTCTAAAACTATTATATTTCGGACCCACTGAGGGCCGATTTGCACAGAAACCAGGATATTGGCTATTATCAGCACAATGTTTTACTAAGAACGTGTAAATTGATATAATTTTATTACTATAACTCTATCTAAAAATCAATTCGTTTCGATTACTTGCGCTTTTAAGAAGCACGGCTACTAAAATGAGCATTTTTACTGCTACTACTGAAATTAACTTTTTTGTACAAATAATAAACACACATCTGTTTTGAGAGCTAATAAAAGATACATCATCATCAGCCTATTATAGTCCATTTCTCGACATAGGCCTCCCCTAATGAGCGCCATAGCGCCCTGTCTCCAGCTTGACGCATCCAGCAACTGCCTGCAGTCCTTCGCAGGTCGTCATCCCACCTGGCCGGGGCGTCCTCCACTACGATATAAGAGTATTATTTATAAATAGAGATATCTGGCTAAAATTGGTCACCGCTTTCACAGACCTCAACCCGCTTTCTTTCCTCAACCCCTAGTGCCCAATGTTCCCAACTAATTGGGCACAAAAACAGGGGCCGCGGTCCCGTGGACCGGACCGCAATTAGTAGTTTAACGACTCGTGGAAACTAATGGCGTGGAAGTGCCGCCCCGTTACTGTACGACATGGTTACTGTGGTTACTCCATTGCGCCTTAACTGTAGGCAAGCCTGTAACCAGCTTGTCAAACAAGTTTTTGTTAGGTTAAAAATTAATAAAAGAGTCTCTAAAAGCATAACAATGCTGTTCTTTGGCAGTTGGACTGATTTAATAATTTGTGTTTAAAAAGTTAGTTTTTTTTTAATTGAGTTCTTGGATACCTATTCAACTCATCATCATCAGTCTATGTTAGTCCACTGCTGGTCTAGGCCTCCCCTAATGAGCGCCATAGTGCCCTGTCTTCAGCTTGATCCATCAACTATCTGAATTCAGTCTTTCGCAGGTCGTCATCCCACCTGGCCGGTGGGCGTCCTACACTAGGTTTCCCGAGTCGTGGTCTCCGCTCGAAAACACGTTTACCCCAGAGGTTGACGGTTCTTCGCGAGCTATGGCCGGCCCAGTGCCACTTCATACGAGAAGAGCATAAGATCTTTCCATAGATATAGTCCCTTTGAACCGGTTGACTTTTTTCCAACTATTAACATTGACCATAAATCAAAATAAGAAATCCCATCGAAAACAGCCCGACAAACGTACCTACCCACGTTTTCGATAACAGGGTCAATTTTCGACAAGATTTTTGGGCAATACAAAGTCTAGTGCACATTGTTTTTAAGACCAATACTTTAAAAGTAAAAACAACGCAATACACCGAAAAATAACAGCACCGAAAGCAAGCGGAAAAGTCCGCAACTACGAAAGCTATTCATTAGCTGAACCATAAACCGATACATCCCATCCAATAAGGCAGTTTACATGGACCCTATTCATCTGTGTACTTACCACGGTGTTTACAGCTCTCTATTCATAGTTTAGCGAGATTTGTGGTAAGTGCTGGCAACATTGACGGGTCAAAGAATCTGGCGCCATGGCGAGCCGTAGAGTAGTAAAAGTAGATTGGGCACGTTTGCACAGCAGAAACTCCTGTGCAAACACGAAGTTTCATGTTATGTATATATAATATGTATTTCATGTTATGTATATATATAATATGTATCAAATGGTTTATAAACCTTTCTCTTTAATCACTCTTTATGTAAAAAAAACATCAAAATCCGTTGCGTAGTTTTAAAGATCTAAGCATATAATCGTACATAGGGATAGACAGACAGCAGGAAGCTACTTTGTTTTATACTAAGTGAAGTAGATTCTGTTGAATTATCTGAAAATAGCATTAAAAAAAGAATGATTTATTATTTATTTATTTATTAAAGTTTTACTAAATTTGAATATCGAACATTGTACTTTATACGTAAAAGTTTCAATTTTTTTTGAAACTTTTACGTATAAATTAAGTAGAGACTAGAGAGGTATATCTCGGCACTTTCAGCTTTGATTTTAAATCCTTACCCACTTTGAGTGCTGAAAACGCACGGTATGAGTTTTCTACAAGTGACTAATCTGCGAAAATCCACACTAGCGCAGCGGCTGAGAAAATACAGATCTGTGTGACTCAGCAGAGCTGTACTATTTTTCGAACGAAACGCATGTGCGGCGCAACACAACCGCTGCTGTGTAGAGCGGCAGCACGAATTTTTTAGTTAAAAAAAAAGATAGATAGATAATTCTTTATTGCACACTAAAATGACAATGTAAAATAAAAACTTAAAAAAAACTAGATACAATTGGCGGTCTTATCGCTCAAGAGCGATCTCTACCAGACAACCATGGATGGATAGGATCGTGGACAGTACCAGGGGATCTGTGTGCTTGCAGGTTATACATACATTATAAAATAAAATACTTATAATACTTACATGGCAATATACTACATACATATCATAAAATATATATGCTTATACTACTTATATACATAGGGACTCAGTTGTGCATTAATAAATGCAAGATAGCAGTCGTCGAAAAAATACCGCAGTCAAAGTGTTAAAATAGAGGTCTAACAAAAGGGTCAAAATAGCACTTTGATTTTTAGAAATATTAAGATTTAGATTGTAGCTGAATTACCATAACAAATAGAAGCATAATAGTTAATATATTACAAATATGCTACACACAGATAGTCCATGGATTTAACTTTGCAGTACTATTTATCAGTGTATGGATCACTTCACATTTGTTTAGCTGGTTACCAAGTGCAGTTTTTATTTGTTTTTGCGAGTTAATAAAAAGACCTAGCTTTTTTGTGGTAGTGCCTTACAGAATATAATCAAAACAACCATTCAATATTATTACTTACTAGTTTTTGCCCACTGGCTCGCATGTATTTTTTAAGGTTATTTTTATTTCAATGGAAAACTAACAGCTTATAAATCTTAAGTAAGTAGGAACATTTGTTTTTTAACTAAAGCTTACCAATTTTCACTTATGGTTATCCCATGGGAATTAATTTAAGATAAACAGTATCTTACGTTTGATTGTAGGCTTAGAAGTACCTGCATATCATTTCAGACCAATCAATTATAGTATTTAATTTAATTTTAAGTTGTATGTAAATTACGAGGCCTGACTATGTGCGTGTATGTGAAGAATATTCTGTTACGATAATATATAATATAATGTGTACGACTCTAGTAACGCATATTCTGAGACGCAACGGCGCGGCGAACTTGCGGAAGCGTGATTTACAACTGCGTATCGGAAACGCCTCGTGTACGCCGCCCTAATGTATTGCCGGCGTCTCGGATACGAATGTAGATCCGGCTTTATATACGCTGTGGTAATTGTTCGGCATTCATAAAATAGCATAAGATTAATAAAATAGCGATTACCTTAACATTGTGTCAAAGTTTGCAAAATTTGTTCAACAGTGGAAAGCCCAAATTGGGGCTCTGCAGTTGGAAACAAATGATGTTTTTCTTTATTTTATAAGTTCGACATTATCCAAGAGAAAAGTAATATTCATAGAGAGGGGAAATTTACACAGAGCTGAAACCACGGCGCGGCGACTGCGTGCGATGCGTCGTATTTGATGATGATTTTTTGGCAACTGTGTCTGGTTGGACATTTTACTGCCAGTGTCAAGTAATGGAAGTAATTGCAAAATTAATGAGTTATCAAATTATGAAGATGGATTAATATTTTCACCAGAGCCTAGTTCGTTATCTAGCAGGGTGTGCCACGTGCAGGTTAGGTTAGCGATAAGGCCGCCCATTGCGCATCTGTATCTCTGTTTGTTTGTTCTTTACTATTTTTTTTGTGTTTGATGTGCTGTAAATCGTATTTAGAATAGAATAATCTCGTATTTGTATTGTATTGTATTGTTGGTTTGGGAGACGTGATGTTGGAGTCCCCCTTACACCCCCAGACAACATATTTACACAGGCTGAAACCTCGGCGCGGCGACTGCGTGCGATACGTCATATTTAGTCACGATCAATCAATGCTGTCGTGGGCCATTACTCAATTAGGCCCGATGTAGACCCCAGGTCTGATGGATGCGGCGCGGGGGAACGCTCAACTTTTCCTTTTAATGTGTGTTCCCGCATGGGTGTCTCTGGTCCTATGTATTTATGTAAACATGCAGTTGTGTTGGTATTGTGGTTGGTAGGTTTGGGTTTGAAGCCTGAACAGCTAAATATCAAATAGTGTTAGTACACTAAATCACACACACAAACACCTACATATATATAATTAAATAAATAAAGCTGGACAATCCACACAGCATCATCTAGACCAAAGCTTGCGAACTTGTGTTATAGGTACTAGATGACTGATAATTATACTTAATACAATACATTACATAGAAATATATTTTTTGTTATACATAGATAATGACCAGAAGACTCGGAAAAAAATATATGTAGATCGTACACATAATAATAATTTTCCCAAGGCGGGAATTGAAATGAAGTGCAACCTCCTGCGTCGCAGGCGGACTTTCACCCAACGAGCCACAAAGGCCGTCTTTATTCGTTATATTTTATGGTATATTTTACTATGCACCGAATAGAATAAGTTAAAATATATCTGAATCTTTTCTATAATCTGAAATAAATTAATTGTTCCATTTTTAAAAGTCTATGAATTATTAAATCGGTAGCTAAGCTGCAGTGACTTATTAGGAGTAGATTTCATAAAATAATTAGTTTCTACCAACATGAACATAATACCAAAAATTGCAAAATAAGCAGTACCTACCTTTTAACCAGTTCCGGGTACTACTACATCTTCCAAAGAAACAGCCCCCAATAGGTAGCGCAGATAAAGCAGGCGCGATCTTTTTATAATTTTTGTTTTCTTGTAAGCGACTGCGATGTCGTAACAAAACCATTATCAAATGCCGATTCAGACGTATTCGGGCATGTATCACTCAAATTCTATTTTCTATTAACTGGCTACACTTTGATTACAAAAAAACAAAAGTTATGAACCAATGAGCTGCGAAAGTAGTATGAGTGATACACTCGCGAGTACACATATAAGCACAGCTATTGTTGTAGTACAATAGACAAAAATGACATCACATCTAGTAAATTATGGAAGTTGAAAGACTTAATTTCAATTTTAATCATCACTTGATTTGTATGTCTTTTTTTACCTGTGACAACAATCCATTGCCTTAGCCTACGGAATAGACCTGGGCTCTAATTCCACTAAATTAATCGCTTCATGATATTATAAATATGATCAGAATGCCTCAAAATGTCAAATTTTGACATAGGTACATATCCATTAATTAAAGAAACTAAAAACGAGCGTCAATAGTCTCAAGGGTGAAATCATTCTATCAATCTCTTCTTGCAAAAAGCACCAAACGCACTATCTTGATATTCTTTCATCTATGTAGGTATACGAATAACAGAAAACAGCCACGCCAACTCTGGTTACGCTACCTATACAAACACAACCTACCCCGTTGCAAGCTCGCAGAGCAAATGTTTGCGGTAGTAATTAGAGAGTTGCAAGTTTGCAGAGAGGAAGTTCGGTATGTTTACGTTCCACAACTGTTGCTTGATGGTTTTTAGGTTAGAGGGGTATGTGGTCTTTCACGGTAATTATAAGGTTACAGTTATCAGGTACAGAACCAGTCATCATCATCAGCCTATAGCAGTCCACTGCTGGACATCGGCCTCCCCCAATGAGCGCCATAGCGTTCTGTCTTCAGCTTGCCGCATCCAGCATCTACCTGCTGTATTTCGCAGGTCGTCATCCCACCGTCGGAGGGCGTCCTACACTACGTTTACCGAGTCGAGGTCTCAAGAACAGTGGCAGAACCAGTTATTGTAAAATTAACCCCAAAGGTCATAAAAAACAATCCAAAAATCTCAGATAATAAGAGTTTATTTTTAACCGATTTCGGCTTGAAAACCTAGCTGATGACGAGAGAAAATTGAAAGATTAATGAATTAAAGATGGATGGTGTTTAAGAAACCTTATTATTGCTTAAAACTATTGTGTGTTCATATCTCAAGTTCTTTTTATGTCTGTAGTTGAGTTAGAGCTCCTATTAATGGACTTACCTATCTTTTTTACATACATTTTTCTTATGTTTAATATATACTAATATTATAAAGAGGAAAGGTTTGATTTTTTGTTTGTTTGTATCGAATAGCCTCTAACTACTGGACCGATTTAAAAAAATATTTCGTTGGGAAGCTATACTATCCGCGGTGAACATAGGCTATATTATATTTTCAAAAAAGCTAGGGATCCGTACTAAAACCGTGCGAAACCGGGAAGGTCCGCCAGTTGTTTACAATCCTACCGTACGTCTACGAGTTTGACTTCACAGATTACGTTACAGTCGGACAGAAACTCAGGCCTATCAAATATTTGTCAATTAAACACCCATACCGAGAATGATAACTCAAACTTTGTAAACTAAGATCGGTACTCAAAACGTAGGCTCGAGCCGGGACGCGCAAACATTCGGGTCCAGGCTCCTCAGGCAGAGGGCGCTCATTGGCTCAATCTGGCAGAGGCACGTACGGGTAAACTGTTTTGATTATTGCAAAAGACAAGTAAAGGTGAGGAAGATTTTCCTTGTGTTTGATCAATCAGTGTGCTTAGAGATAAAGAACTTGAGTTTATTCGAGGATGGTCTTCTTTGTTTGAATGTTATGCTTGGAATGTTTTTTTTTATATAAACCCTACTGGCCATATTAAATACAGCCAGTTTTTATGTCTAAAACGACAAATTTTGTCGTTTTGGCCTCCTCATCGATTTCGATAACGGCGACCCTAGATAATCACGGATTTTTTCTTTCTTTTACTACCAAGTTACTACCACTCCCTTTATGTAGTTTTCCATTGTAACTATCCTATTATATGGCCATTTTCGCAAATATTAAATACAACTGAATGGGCTTTTAAGAATCAATAACTCTTTATTCCATCAATACAAATAAATTTACAAATTATTTGAATTTATTTAAACTTACACTTACTAATCATTTTTACAACTCACTAGTAGTTTTGTTCTATAAGCGCCCTTACACTTTATCCTACCTATGTAGGTGTTTTGATAGGAACCTAAATCTTTAATAAAAATTATTTTCGAGACTTACATTGTTTAGGAACTGTTTATGAAGAATTTGTGCTCAATTATTCTGTAGGTAAGGTACCTTTAGATTAACGTAGATCGTAGTTAATAATAAAGGTTGTTGATATTCGGATGAAATTAATAATACAGTCAATAGCAATTTGTTCCCTTCTCCGAAATGTTTACTGCGGAAGGTTCGGCAAAAGATAAAGACTTCTAATTTATCAGTATTTTGTAAAATAAATTTTACTTTTCATATTCATCATCAATTATTATATTATTGTTTGAATATTCGCATGAACTTCCTTCCTCTTTATATGATCACTTTAGTAAAGAATGTCTCTATAACAATAAAGCTTCTTCTACACGTAGAGTCTATGACGCGTTATATTATGCAGAATATATTATATTATGTCTGGCAACAGCATCGCGTAGTCAGTTTAGTGGACACAGTAATGACAATCCAGTGCGTAAACTAGAAGTTTGAGCAACGACGACCGATGTGGCGCGGTGGGCGAAGGTCCGCCTGCGACGCAGGAGATTGCGGGTTCGATTCCCGCCTCGGAACAATTGTGTGTACGATCTGCAGATATTTGTTCCGGGTGTTCTGGTTGTTTACTATGTATAATAAAAAATATCTATCTATGTAATGTATTGTATTTGTTTGTGTGTATGTATGTATATCAGTTATCTAGTACCCATAACACAAGCTCTGCTTACCATGGGGCTAGATAATGCTGTGTGAATTGTCCAGCATTATTTATTTTATTTTATTTTTATTTATTTAAACCTTGTTTGATGACACCTCAATAACTAAAAGTTAGCCCCTAATAATAACACAAATGACATTATAGAAACATCCATATAAAAAACATAAATAATGTAATACTAGCCACTTTCGTTCAGATAGTGATTTCACTGATAAAAGAGCTTAGATCATTATAGAAAGGCGCCAAGTTTCATATTTGTTCCTAATCTTAATTTTTTACGTTCTTTCATAATTGAATTTGTGTAGAAGCAAGTTTATATCCACTGAATTTATTTTAATGTTGCTCTCCACCTGAGAGATACGACGCTTTAGCGCGTTTCTATAAAAAAATAAAAATTGAACATCTGGATCAGTCAAAGGAGATTAGCTAAATGCGGTATAAAACAAAACGTTTTAAAATAAAACAAATGCACTTTACCTTAAATAAATATAGCTGGACAATCAATATAGCATCGTCTAGCCGCAAAATAATCAGACCTTGTGTTATAAGGTCACTATAACACAAGGGAATAAGATCGATTTGAACATCGATTTAAAATGAACTATAACTCCTTTGTATCAACCTAGAAATCTATATATATAAAAGAAAGTCGTGTTTGTTACAACACTTATAACTCGAGAACGGCTGAACCGATTTAGCTGAAAATTGGTGGAGAGGTAGCTTAGAACCAGGAGTCTAACATAGGATACTTTTTATCATTTAAACAATTTGACACATAGATTTCCACGGGGGCGAAGCCACGGGGAGCAGCTAGTTAATAATACATTTTGAATTTATCCTTCAAATAATAACTAAAATGATGAATCGAGTATCGAACTGAAGCTACTAGATTTCAGCTACACTCTACGATCCTCA
This sequence comes from Eupithecia abbreviata, assembly GCA_943735965.1. Lineage (NCBI taxonomy): Eukaryota > Metazoa > Arthropoda > Insecta > Lepidoptera > Geometridae > Eupithecia > Eupithecia abbreviata. Next base: position 906,010 of record OX030979.1, on the reverse strand, counting down.
GATTTTTATTGAATGCACATTTTCATGCCATAGAAGGACAGTAAAAAAGGTTTAATGCGATATCCTGTACGCTCAGGTTTAAGTCAAATTTTATGATCACTGTTGATTCTTTCGCTACTAAAATTTTAAGTGTCACTTAAAAATTGAATAACGATTGTTGTTTTTAACGAGCCTGTTATTTTTCAGTCGGTAAACTTTTGAAAACTGATTTAATGCTTTTGGTTCGAAGTTTTTTATTGTTATTTGAACATCTACTCGATTATATAGATTCATCTTTACAAATTTGCAAACTCTACCACTTTTTATCTACATAACAAGTAAGTACACTTTATCAACTTATTTTATTCGTATTTATATTTTTATTAATTAGTACTAGTTCAGTTATCTTTAGAAATTATAAGTGGAAACTGTATTTAGCTTTATTTGCTCTAAGTCTGTGAATCTATTGTTAATATAAGCTTTTTGTTTCCCAAATAAATAAATATGAAAAGTTTCACGTTGAAAAATAGTGAATCTATAAAAAAAAATTATATCTATTCGACGACCAACTAATCTTTCATGGCCCAAGGCGCAGAGACTTGATATCGTTTTCCAAGTGTAGGCGACAACAGCGCCCCCTGTAGGTTGCTCGAAGAAATCATCACTCGAGAAGAACGCAGAAATAGTGAAGTTTCAAGACAATATCACCAACTTTTCTGCTTAACTTTGAATAAAATTAGACAGTCCCTTACAAAAGGCCCGGTCGCCGTCCAAGCAGAAGACGAGATCGCCCGCAGCCTGCAAAGTTAAATATCTCAAACGTTTGAGTAATTTCTCTCGTAATTCGCTAACTACATTCAGATAGCTTTGAACCTTGGCTAATCGAGTCGGCAACAATTTAACTTGAAGAGACGGAGGGGAAAGCATTTTTGTGCACTGTTGGCAAATTAAATTCTTTGCAATGTACACGTCACATTTGCATTGTAACATTATTGGCAACTAGTTTCTGCCTGCTTCTTTGCACGTGTTGTTTCTTTAGAGACACTTTATAGTTATTTCTAACCCATGGGAACTGATTTATGGATGAAAAGTCTTTGTTTTATTCCAGGCCCTGAACCAATTGTATGCAAATTTCAGCCCGATCCGTTCAGTAGTTTTGGCGTGAAGAGGTAATCAACATCCAAACTTTCTTATTTATATATTTAGTCAACACTAAAATGCATAGTTTGTATGAAGTCTACCAAAATAGTAATGTGCCAAATACCTCTCGTTCACTTTTGAAATTCTTTAGATTTCTATTACAAAAATGATTTAAAATATTATCCTAATTTAAGCATTAAAACTGGGAGCACCTCTCAATGTAGAAAACCTCTTATTTCTTTGTGTTGACAAATATCTACCTATCTCCCTATCTCCATGAAAATCTTCAAAACAAATGCGAAATTGTGCGCCGCGTAGGTAATGAGTCGAAAGTAATATTCGAAACGGAGCACTCATTTTCAGGACGTTTGCGTTTTCGTCCAAATAGCTTGCAAATTGATATGTAGCGGGTTTGCGAGGAAACAATTAAAGCTCTAGGGCAGTGAGATTGACTGGTAAAGACGGAGAATGACATCAGTTCCTTCCGGCTATGATGAAATAGGGCGATTTGTCCGGCTCGGCGTATACGACTTGTCAAAGTTTGATATGATTTCAACGATTACAAATCGCTGAGAAACCTTGAGTTGTTAATCGTAACTGAACATGAAAAATGAGTAGGGACTTACTTCAAGAAAATAACATCCCTTTTGATTTGTTAGTTCCCTTTTGAGTTTAGATGATTGATTAGTTCTATATCATTATTATGATTTATCAATCGAACAAGAGCGAACCCAAAATAATTGTTGCGCCCTGAATGGGTTTGTATGCATTGTGTATCCACTAAGAGAGGTGTAGTTAACACCTAAAAACAATACTAGTATTCAGAAAATGACTATAAAATTTCTGATATTATAAATTAATGACCTTAAATTAATTTAAACTTCTTACTAGAGCAACTGATGAGTGACTGAGTACAAGATTGTTACTAAGACTGCAGAAGCAGATTCGGCATTCACAAAAACAAAAAACAAAAAAAAAACTAGCTTGATATGTTCAAACTTCATTAAATATTTCATATTGCCATACCCCATCCCTAGCTTCCGCAAGGGCCCATATAATGGAGGTATGATCCCTAGACGATGCACTGTGACCTTTGATTCCATCCCCCTCCGTTAAAAATGTAGATGTTGCCATTTGGATAATATCTGTCTCTTGCTTTGTTACACGAACAATGGACTACCTTGGTAATTTGAGACGTTACAGTAGATTTGAAGTTGTAAGCAAGGGACCGTAGATCCAATATCTATGTGAAAGACAGCGTTACAGTAGATTTGAAGTTGTAAGCAAGGGACCGTAGATCCAATATCTATGTGAAAGACAGCGTTACAGTAGATTTGAAGTTGTAAGCAAGGGACCGTAGATCAAATATCTATGTGAAAGACAGCGTTACAGTAGATTTGAAGTTGTAAGCAAGGGACCGTAGATCAAATATCTATGTGAAAGACAGCGTTACAGTGGATTTGAAGTTGTAAGCAAGGGACCGTAGATCAAATATCTATGTGAAAGACAGCGTTACAGTAGATTTGAAGTTGTAAGCAAGGGACCGTAGATCAAATATCTATGTGAAAGACAGCGTTACAGTAGATTTGAAGTTGTAACCAAGGGACCGTAGATCAAATATCTATGTGAAAGACAGCGTTACAGTAGATTTGAAGTTGTAAGCAAGGGACCGTAGATCAAATATCTATGTGAAAGACAGCGTTACAGTAGATTTGAAGTTGTAACCAAGGGACCGTAGATCAAATATCTATGTGAAAGACAGCGTTACAGTAGATTTGAAGTTGTAAGCAAGGGACCGTAGATCAAATATCTATGTGAAAGACAGCGTTACAGTAGATTTGAAGTTGTAACCAAGGGACCGTAGATCAAATATCTATGTGAAAGACAGCGTTACAGTAGATTTGAAGTTGTAAGCAAGGGACCGTAGATCAAATATCTATGTGAAAGACAGCGTTACAGTAGATTTGAAGTTGTAAGCAAGGGACCGTAGATCCAATATCTATGTGAAAGATAGCCGAAAACACGTTAAACCTTACAAAAGCTAATTGATGCATTAGACACACTATGAGCTTTTAAAATTGAGACTGCAGTTAGTTTTAAATAAAAAATTTAATTGAATAGAGTTTATCCATCGAAACAAACACATTTAACATAGTATGTTATAAATACTTATAACATACATAAGTTAGATAGATTGTATTTGAATATTAATACATAGTAGGTATCTTAAAGGTAGTTAAATGATTAAAACATTAATGTGATTGATTATATAAAAGGTAAAATAAAATGTCTCTTAAAATCTAAAAATTATATTAAAATTAGAGATCGCTGAGGTAAGTGACCTCTAATTTTATTAGTAATTTTAGATAATCAGGTGGTAACCAGGTAAAAGAAAAGTGCTTGTACTCACTTGAGTACAAGCATTTTACTACTACTTTCCTATTTCTATATTGTGTATTTTATTTTTATTTCGAAATTGTTAATTTATATTGTGTGTTATGTAGTGGCAAATGGCTATTGTTTTCTTCATGTATAACGTCGTTCTGTAGAAACAGAAATACTAGTAACAAAATTCACAAACGAAAAATGTCCGTCAAACCCAGAGGCGTAAAAAAGGCCAACAGCTAATATCAACCGTTTTATCTAGTGAAAACAAATTACTTGCAAAATAGGCCGTCACTCACCGCTGCTATCAAAATAGGTCTTTTCACGAGGTTTTGTGAAAAAACCGTGAAAAGTGAGTGAAAAATGAAAACATCACGAACACGCCCCTCCCGGCGTATTGTCGCACTACTCCCCCCTGTCGCGCGGAAAAATGACAACTGGCAGAGATTGTACGGACAGATGGGGCAGAAACTTGGTTGTAAGTTCTTGCCCCATCTGTCCGTCATCTGTCATGCCAGAAAAATAGCTAACTAAGTAATGATTGGTACCTAATACATACGTACAACGTAAGATACAAGGCTCTGCCAGCAAGTTAACTGCATTCCGTCATGGAATTTTTGCTATTCGAGTAGTTCTTTTTTAGCAGCCTGCTCTAATCTTAGTTTATTTTAGTACTAGAATTCAATGCGATGGACTACAACATTATTGGAAATGAAATGAAATTAAATGAAATGAAATGACTGATGTTTACTAAGTGAATACTGGTAAGTGTCAATGAATTAGACAACCCGCCTGATAGCCAGCTTCCAGTCCAAGTAAAATATCGCACCAAACTAATTGTACCTCTAGGTAATAAGCTAACAATGTGACTGACGCTGATAGCACAAAACTAGAAAACACCTATTACTCATTCTTGCCAGTTTTTTTGTCTGTAGGTACTTTTTATTCTTTGGCCCGCACAAAGGCCGGATATGGCGGAAATTTTTCAAAAGTTCGCTGTTTCCTGCTTGTTGATTGTATGCATCCAAGTGAAAGAGCGATTTTTTGTCCTGTCCTGCCTTGAAAACACAATGTATGGCATCCGCACAGTCACTCGCAGAGTAAGTAAGTAAGTAAATCATTTATTTGACACATAAAACACACACATACAATTTATCAGCGTAATCACAAAAGTACAAAATTAAAACAAAACATGATTATCAAAAGTAATTACAAAGAAATGCGTGTGTGTAGCAGTGCCAAAAAGGTAAATAGCTCAGTGATAATATTGCTCTATGAGCAAACACTGATTTTTAGCTATCACCTTCAAGGTGACGAGACAAACACGACACAGAGCGCGATCGCTCGGAATTTTCGTAAATAATACGAAGATTCTATGAGAGATATCTTTGCTACGACTTTGCTACGGCGTAGCAGCTTCGTAGCAGTGGAGACTTGTAAGAATAAAATATATTCCAAAACTTTTGAAATTTTCATGATTATTAACACTAAAATCATTTAAAACGGGATATTTACCATGATTTATTTTAAAAACTTAATTGCAGTGCCTTCAGTTATTTCGTGATCATGGCGCATGAAACTGTGCCATATTGGAAACTCAAAAATCAAATCATGGTAAATATCCCGTTTTAAATGACTTTAAAATTATATATTTTCAGTAGCAGTGCAATATCCTTGTTTGAAAGTGTAGTAAGTTAAGCATAGGCCACACTGGTTTCAGCACCACTCCCGCACAGCATCCGCATGCCTCATGTCTCGCATATTTTATACCGTCACAAAATGTAAAGAAAATGTTATGAGTTTAAATGTTTTCTTTTGCTGTGCGGTAGCCTAAGGTAGTAAAGGATTGGGGAACGTTGTCAGTGTTAAAAACTAATTTTAAAGGAAATCTATTGGATTTTGACAATAAAATTCACTTTTGAAAGAGACGTCTATGAGCGTGTTTAATCTTAAATAATTAAATCAAACTTAGATCCTAAGTACCACCGATGGACGCGTCGCAGACGCGCATGGGCGATGCATGGCGAGGCGATAAGCATTCGCCGTAGAGCCCACCCAATAGAGCAAGATTGCACTTTAGGCATTTAATGTTATGATGTCTCTACTGGCTGGATGCATAACTAGGTACCGCAAATAAAAAACCCTAGAATCCCAAGACAACTGAAATGAAACCGAAAGCGTTACCTAGTCATTTAAATTACCTTGGATTGAAGTGTTTTACTTCATTCAACTTAATGGCCCAGTTAACTTAGCACTCCGCTGAAGGTGATGTTCTATTTGTATTGGAAAGTTCTAGAACTCCTTTCTAAGATGCGGGCGGGAGTTTCATCCGTAATGAGTTGGATTTCTCTTTGTTTATGTTCTTGTTTCGTAAAGACGTAGACGTTTAATTAGAAAAAGATTTAAGGTTAAAAGCTTCGAGAGTTTCCACCGGTTGCGCTTCTTGATAAATCTGTCTTGTCAATCTCACTAATATTATAAATGCGAAGGTTTGGACGTATGGATGTTTGTTACCTCTTCACACCGAAACTATTTAAGCAAGAGCTATTGGATTGCATTCGGGTTATTCTGGGCCTGGAATAAAACATAGGCTATTTATTATTTTATATTTTAATTTCTGGGGCCATAAATATTTCCACAGAAACAAACGTGCGAAGCCGCGGGCAGAAACTAGTAAATAATTATCAACTTTATCATTGAAACTTAAGCATTCGTACCTTAAAAACGAAACATAAAAAATCATCCAACGACATAAAAAAGAATCAACCTTCCAAAAGTCCATAAAACTGTATACGTATGGTACATATATGATACTAAACTGTTCATCTAGATTTGATCGCGTTGATATGCTGCTTCGCAATCCACCAAGCAAAAGTGAGAACCTCTCAAAAGTCGTAATAATCAAAAAAAATAGCGATGCGGTAGTCCACCCCAAGATTCCTCCAGCTATAAATAAACAAGTTGCATTGAAATGTTTTTTGTCTTCCCCTCGAAGACGTTTTATGTTATCCATTAAGTTGTCAGCAAAGATTGATATAAGTAAGATCGGGATCAACTTACGTGGGTGCATCTCTAATGATTTGCTTTTGATCTGTCTCAGTCAAGATGTTTAGGCATCCGACTGTACCTCTTGACTGTACCTACAAAATTACAAAAATTTCATTGTGCAGTTTATTATTTTAAGCTTTTTTATGCCTCTGTAATAGTTTTTTTTTGGTAAGTGTAGTTGATTCCTTATCCCATTTTTTAAAGGCTGGCTTTAGTACTTTCAACCACACACTTCTGACGTAAGAAGCTGCCCGACTTTTTTGATTAAATTGTTAGTAAGTTGGCCTGTATTACATAGACTACAAAGAAGTTATCAATTCCGAGAAAGTACCAAACTACCAGGAGCAGAAGTTTCTTGGATAAAATAACTCAATCAAGTCTATTATTATATTATGGGCGAGATAAAGCTGTGTGAATTGTCCAGCATAATAAATAAATATTTTTATCAACCTTACATCGTTGAATATCTTCTTCTGGATTAGTTTTTTGAAAATCATAGTATCTAAATATTCCGTTATAAATGACTTCTGAGTGTTGGTTTGACCCAATTCTTGATGTACCCGGTTCTGTACAAGTACTCTCGTGGGTTTCATGTCTTTTAACACTTTGACTGCGGTTTTTTTTCGACGACTGCGATCTTTTTTTTTACCTAAAAAATTCGTGCTGCCGCTCTACACAGCGGTTGTGTTGCGCCGCACATGCGTTTCGTTCGAAAAATATTAGAGCTCTGCTGAGTCACAAAGATCTGTATTTTCTCAGCCGCTGCGCTAGTGTGGATTTACGCATATTAGTCACTTGTAGAAAACTCATACCGTGCGTTTTCAGCAGTCGAAGTGTTAAATGAATGTCAAGCTGATGATACTTACTTATACTTACCCTCTGTAACATGAGTGAGGCAATGAAGGACTAAATTTATTCGTTTGAAGAATTTAAGAGGAATAATTTTCGTTTGATATCATTATTCTTCAGGCTTCAGTTAGCTTACAAAAACTTCGATACCGAGCATGAATGGCGTGGTTACTATCTTGTAAATCGACAGTGAAGTTTTTAATATTATTTATACAACTATTATTATAAATAATAAATTTGAATTATGCGTTACTTTACGGAAATCAATTGCACAATACTAGGATGAAAAAATGTTTAGTAACAATTCCTTGTAAAACATCTGATAAGATCAATAAAATGCAACTCGCGTGCGGAATTTCTTATAAATATTTTTTTGTTTGTATTTCCCTACTATTTTTTGGATGTCAAGTGATGACTTAGATTTTTAGGAAATAGATAGACTTAACTGTTAATACTAGTTGTAATTGTTTTATTCTGCTATTGTTGATTTTAATCAAATTGAGAAAAATAAAATTATAAATAAGGTTTACTTAGACTAGATTGTGATCCAACACATGCATAGGTTCCCAATTTTATTACAGACGTAGTAAAATTCCTTTTGGCGTTACGAACATAAATATTTGTACACGCGATCAGAACACATAATTACTAGTACTATTTTAATTGGTATTTATCGCGTTTATAAGTTTCTAAACTTTTACATTTTAAAATACTACATAGTAGGTAGTAGGATGTCAGCGGTCCGCATAACGCATAGTTACGTGCAAAACTGTGTAACTGCAGTTTCATCCAAATCTAATTTAGCATACATACCCGGTTGGCGCCGCCTTGCCGGGACGGAATGCACTCATGTGCACGTATGCAGACGTCGTAAGGAGATGAAATGCCAATTCACATCACATTGAAGGCAATTTTTTGATTTTGTCCGTGAATGAATCATAGTAGACAAAGATCTTGACTTTTTAATATCTTTTCAACGGTTTTCTAACGCATGTTTTTTCACTTCTCTTGCTCAAAAGCCATGGTATTTTACCGCAGCTGCCGTGCATTTCGAATCTATGCCTTTTGAAATTAACAGTTTTTTTTTAAATTTTTGTCTTTAATCATCAGCCAGTACAGGTCATTTGTCTCCTTACATAAAGACTCGAACTTTTTGGTATTCCATTTACGAAGGACATTTCATTTGAATTCATTTTTAAAATGGAACGGAATGCGCCTTCTTGGTGATTGTTAGATGCTTTTTATGAAGGGTTGTCCTTCCTCTGTGGTTGAATGCTAGGTTAATTAAAGGTTAAAAAAAGGATCTTTGCATTGATGCACAAAAAAAATTGTGCGAAATCAATCGGTTTCTATGTTTACTGCTTGAATTAACGATGAACGTGCTTCGTTTAATTGAAAATTTAAGCTTATAATAACTTGATAATATGGAAATGGAGCAAAAGGACAAACAAATAATTAATATTTAATTATATCTGATGCGGTCCAGTTCATGTGAATTATATTTAAAGACTTACGACAAATTCGTGAATCTTTTATTTTTATGAAATTGTAGTAAAACGTAGTGCGACGACCAAAACCACCCATTATAACACGGTCTTGTCATCCTCTCTCACTACGCTCGCGAGTATAATAAACTCGTAGATATATAACTTGGTGGTTTGGTCCCTTGTTACTGCCCAACCTTCAAAAAGCACTTCCACTATCCACCAAAATGCTATGAGTATCCTAGAAGAAACAGTTATGTTCTAATATTATGCTTTGTAGTACCTATACAATAGTACTTATGTTAAGTAGGTAGTTCATATCTGCTAAAAATTCATATTACCTGCTATGCCTACAAACATAGTATACTTAAGTCTGTACTGTACTATAGTTTGACCGAAACCGCTGGACCGCGCCTGAGGTATGCGAGCGGCGAGACGGGGGGGGGGGGGGGGGGGGGGAATATCGGCCGCTCCGATCCATCAGTCTTCCGTCAACGCGTACTCTTGCTCGTTTTTCCTCGCCCCCCCCCCCCCTCGCCGCACTTTCCTAAGGAGCGGTATAGCGGTTTCGGTCAAACTATAACCATGACATGGATCTGTGTCTGAAATAAAAACATTTTATATTATTTTTTATTTTTGTCCGCCTTGCCAATAAAAACTTCAATAAATAGCAAACATCTTACGATCACATCGATGACCAATGTTTTTATACGTACTTTACTTTATACCGTTTTAAGAGGGACGACTTAATTTGACATCAAACGCATAAAAATACTTCCATGCTCACTCATTTAAATTGCATCGCAAGAGAGCTCATACATAATAATCGAGGCGAGCCTGTCGACGTGTTTTATTAAAGTTTCCATAATATAGAAAGCTTGTGGCTTTTGCCTTAGCGATATACATATAAACCACAGATAGGCGGACTGTGCCTTAATATGTACGTGTGAAGGTAAATCACAAGAGATTAAAAAGTCTTGTAGGCACATTATAAGAACTGTTTAGCGATGTAGGAATAATTTTTGCCACGCGCATTGACAACTTCTGTAGCTTGGTGGGCGAAGGTTCGTCAGCGGCGCAGGAGGTTGCGGGTTCGATTCTCGCCTCCGGGTGTTCTGGTCGTTATCTATGTATAATAAATAATCTAGTATTAAGTATATCAGTCAATCTAGTACCCATCATAACACAAGCTCTGCTTAGCTTGGGGCTAGATGATGCTGCATGGATTGTCTTGCATTATTTATTTATTTAGGCCTACCAAGCCCAATAGATATCAACCTATTAAGTGCAACTTATACCTAGAGTCTCCTAGTTTTATAAAGTTTTCATCCATCATCATTTATCATCATTAAACTCACTAAAAACAAAGAACAATTTAAAATTCCAGAACATTAATAATCGAAAGATAATTTGTTATCGCATTGTCTGGAACTCGATTCAATAGCTCGCGAAAGTTCGCGAGTGAATTAACATAAAACATCAGAACTCGCATTAAAGTGTCCGAATGTACCCAGCCTCCCCGGGGAGAGTTGGCCTCAGTGCGCTCTTGAGGGGGACAGTTACGCATGGAACAAAGTGTAAGCAAAGCGTTCCATCGTAACATCAAGCTCCATCTTATAGATGGATTTCTTGACGACTCATGCAATGAATTTAAGATCTATGATGAAATTTATTGCATGATATCGTACCTATACCTCGCAATTTAGTTTGTGTACGTCTCGTCTATTTAATTTTTTTAGTACTACAGCCTGCAGTTAGCTCAATTGTTAATCATTTGTGTCATTGTCATTTTGTCTGTTAAATATTCATGTCTAAACTAACCCCCAAATATTCAAGTCGATTCTTGACTTGAATAAAAGAAAGTCAAGTCGATTCCTACGTCCTTCCCTTTGTTTCTTATTGTCACCAAAAATGACAAAGACTTACAAAATCGTCAGAAATCAACTCGTTTCCTAAGTTTCCAGCCCTTCCTCTTAAGAGTGGAAGGGCTGGAACCGAATAACCTGTGGAAACTACTACTGAAAACTAGTCGAACGATAATATTGCTAAAGGTTTTCATTTTGTTGTTGTTCTTTTTGTTATAAAGATGAGTTGAATATTTGTTTTAAAAATGAAAAATGATAATATGACACAAAAATTATATGTTTATTTTAACTTCTTCCCTTATAAATTGGACCAAAAACCGTAACAATATCTATATTTTATTCAGCTACATCGAAATACTTGAACAATATAATAATTATTATCATTTATCGGGCGGGTTTATGTGGTGGAAAGAGAAGGGGGCAACTTGAACCATAAATCACGGAGTTAGGATGGTGAAGAGATTCCGAGCTCTGCGTCACTGGAGATTATCTAAAAGTTTTTTAAATTTTGGGGTATGAAGGCTTTTTTTAAAGTACTCGCCAACCAAAAGTTGCCTCGGTAATTAAACAGGTAAACCGGATATGGAACTACTACTATGGAGCTATTGGGAAAGCTGGAAACCTGTATTTAATTACAAAAGCTGCAAAGGATGACGATGACCTTTTACTTTAGGGTGTTTTTTTGTTATACCTTTCAAAAAAAACTGTTTGTGGTATGTAGTTGTTTTTAGTATGTAGATTAAAAAAAAATGGCAATTTAAATACAAAGTTAATGTACTTAAAGTTTCTTACTACCCTCTGGGTCCGATTAAACGTAAGTTTGCCAGTGTCCGTTTTAGGATACCTAGCATCTCGTGTCTTATCATCCGATTGTATGATCATAGTAGCAATCAGAGTAGCAACGATTAACAGTAGCAAGGATTTGAGTTCTCTTCGTTGAAATTTATTGGATACAAAGTTAGTAGGAAGGAACAAAACACCCAACCTTGTGCGTGCAAAATGTCTCTATTTCCACCCAAATGCACCTGCCAGCGTCCCTTAGTAGTGACGTGACGCGTGACGTCACTGTGATGGGCCCTTTACTCCTCGTCACGGTTTTTGGAGGGAGCACGGATCGGTGACTGCGAGATTGATTGATCTTTATTGTGTTAGAAACAATGGTTAAGAAATAAATTCATAATTCAGTCTTGGGAAAATTAAAGCATTGTGTGAAAAATTATTAGTTATGAGGAAATCGACTCAACTTGTTCAATGTTTATGAATAACATTTGAGAGAAAAAGCTCGATTCCCAGCTGCCAGAAATTTATAAAAATACACAACGCTTCTGGGCGCGGCTTTGCTCACGTGATATTTTATTATTTTATGCGACTTTGTGGTAGCATAATGACCTTACTAATTAAATGACATGGTGAATTTCATAGCTGTTGAGTGGCAAAAGTTAAAAAAAAAAAATAGACAAAGTTATCTTCGCTTTTATTATGTTTTGATGTAAGTATAGATTAATAAAGATTAAACCCTACAAACTTTCCCAAAAAATACCGAAAGCTTTCACATAGATTGAAAAAATAAGTGTTCCCGTAAGCATCAAGTTTTCAGCACCCACTAAGCATTGGAGGTTTTCAAATTTATTCACCCTTCGGTAGGGAGCTTCTTGAGGAAACTTGGAGGAAATTCAAGCGATTAAACCGTTCGAAGTGCAGAAACTTAAGGGTTGAATTTGCATAGAGCCGGTATGTAGACTTGTTTCTATCTACCCGCAAGATGGCACTTATTAGTCATTTAATTCCATGATTTGCATAAGTTTGTTTATTGAGCTGAAAAGACACAAAAAGATTAAACCAAGAACCAAATATTGTTGGTAATGTTTTTACTTTTTTAGTTTACAAAAAAGACGGACTTGAAAATAATTAACCTATACCAGCCAGCCCTTCCAATAAGATAAACTAAGAATTATACATTTTCAACAAGTATATTTTCAGGTTCTTTGTTATTTATAGTGCGTATGCCCTCACAATTGGGGTAATCGGGGAGTAAGATATTTGATAATAATGTCAAATCAAGTATATAATCAATTTATTTCGCATTTGAATCTGAGATTATTTTAAACAGACGCGTTCCCAGTAATTCTGTGTAGTTTTGTTGAACAGAACTGCTGCTCACACTTGTACGACGACTTAAAGAAAAAAAGTACTGAAGAAATTTGAGTTAAGACATATGTATTTTCCAAATACGGAAAAATATATTTAAAAACCCCGTGTTTTATTTTATTCCAAAGATGTTGCTAGAAGGTTTTGGCACCCTTCCTATCGCATCTTAGTCACTTCACAAACCTGATGAGTCGCAGTAACTCAACTCGGAAACAATATCTCTAAGATAGACGTTAAAAGCACAATTTGTTATCTCCATTGTGTGCTATCCAAACACGCAAACTGTTTGTTCTGTGGTGTAGAAAAGATTTTACAGACAGCTGGTTTATTAAATAAAAATTTGCAATATCGGAGGTTGCAATAAATGATTCACAATAACTAGATTGAAAAGATTTTTTATTTGCCAAAGACATGTGTTTGTAAGGTTACAGGTAATAGGTATACATTTCGTGGTTCAACATGCTTGACCCACGAAATATTTTTTTTATTTTTTTATTGTCCTGATATTATTATTTTTGGCTTACAAACATGCTATATGCGCTATTATTGCTTTCTCTTCTTTTGCCATGCAGTTTTATTTTGTTGATATAGTATAGGCAGAAAGCTTATGAGGTATGGAAGATCTATCTTCGGTATTACAAAATTACGAAATAATATGGATACAAAAAAACACCATCCATCGATCGAACGAAATTGACTGATGACGTTCGCACGTATCGATTTATCTACCTTACCACCAAGTGGTGTCGGACGCTTCACTAACTGAGTATCTTTCGTTTCGGATTTCTAAGAAATACATTTCAGAATCATTTCTAATAAGGTCATCGATAGAACGGATCGGCCGTTCTTCGTTTTGTGCGATCTGACGTCATCGGTCAACTTCGTTTTCAGAGTAGACCCCCAAACGCGTGGATTATTTGTCTCTAGCTCGTGGATTATTTGACACTAGCTGTTTCAATCTGAGCTGTAGTATAGAGTTGAGATATGAGTGGTGTTTGTCGAGCTGTTCTCGAGTGGTAGATAAATACTCGCGTTCTTTATAGAATGCTGGATGCGTCAATCGAGTGCGTGGGTGTGATTGAAAGCGCTCTTAGAGGCTTTGGATGTGTGATGTTTTAAAGCATAGCCATAAGTCTTGTGGAGGGGTAATGTGTGAATATTATAAATGTTTGTATTCTTGACTATAAAAAAATCGATGAAAAAAATGGTTCTCGTACTCTAGTTCGAACGACGATAGCTCGATGTTCATTACCTCGATGTCTCTACTTCGACGGTAGGTACATTTCGTCGATGGGTCGTTACCTCGAAAGTCGAAGGGTTTCTACCTCAGCAGGTCTCTACCTCGACAATACTTTTTGTCGATTTGTAGTCGAAAGATCAACAAAACCAATGTTAATTTAAATTATAATTGAATGGCGTTAATATGGTACTTATAGTGCATAGTTCGATCAGATAGAGCGTCTTTTTATTTGTCTTTTATTATTTAGTATGATTACCAAGCAGGCTTTGCGCGCATCTATTAGGCAACTTTGGGATGGTCGGGCATAAGTAGTATTTTTATAAATAGGTAGTTTATTCATTGGTGTTATTTTATTTGGCCATTATGAAAGAGGGTTTGTATTGTGCTGCATAAAAGTTTACTAAAATCGTAGCCTAAGCTAAATCTTCTGTCCTTATACATTTAAATACCTATCTATGTATAGTGTAGGTACGTAGGAAGTCGCGTTCATCGCAAGACGGAGCGAAGGGCCCTCAGAGACAAGTGTCCTCCAATTAGGGCCAGCCCTCCACTGGAGGTAAAGGGTTTTTAAATGCACCTCGCGCTGTGTTCAATTGTTGCTTTGTTTGTGTGCACTGTTTGATGCTTTTTGCCAATCAAATGAAAGAGATCTTTCGTTATACATGTTTATACATGCTAGCCCCGAAAACTTCGTCCCGCCTTAGAACCAGATATGATACGTTACATATCATAAATGTAATATACTTCTTTTTTTTCTAGTCGTAATTTTTCATAGGTATCTTTGATTAGTTATTATGCTATTCAGGGCGGAGCAAATAAAAAACCATGAAAATTAGTCCAGCCGTTCTCGATTTATAAATGTTCGAACCAATCCAACTTTGGTTTATATATATGAAGAAGATGATGTAGATCTGGTCATGAGCGCCCTGGCTCCAGTATCATCCCTGCAGTCATTCGCAGGTAGTCATCCTACTTGGCCGGAGGACTTCCTACGCTTACGGAGATCGTGGTCTCCACTCAAGAACTCGAACCCCAGCGGATGTCCGTTCTTCGCAAGATATGACCGACCCACTACCACTTTAGCTTACTAATTCTTAAAGATATGTCGATAACGTTGGTTCTCTGTCGGATGCACAGAATAGAAGCACAGATATCCTGACACCACCGTTCCGTACTCACCTGGTTATTCCTCCGCTCAGCATCGCGAGGATATACCTTCATCTATATGAAGGTTTTCTTCAATAACGGAACGGCGCCGTGTAGCCTGCTTGGAACATGCCACTAACTGAAGCGGATTTCATTTGTACCTCTAGTTTTTTCTCAATTGTTCAAAACGTAATATGTTTTGCTGGTTTCTAGTAAGTAAGTAAGTAAGTAAGTTCATTTATTTGACACATAAAACACACACATTCTACAACATGCGCCACTACTTTTCGTCTTCTATCTAATGTAGGTACTGATTTTCTATCAGCGCCATCAGCCAAATTAGGAGACGTATCTGCTTACCACGATGTTATAGAGAAAGCTCAAAACCCTGCTATATGATAAATGTTTCTTTATAAATGTTCATATTGCTTAAAAATAACTAAATAAGGTAATTCAAATGAGTTATTGTCCTACCTACTTTTATTCAATAAATGTATTAATTTGTTCCATTATACATTATTCATTCATTCCTTTTTTTATTTTGTGTTTTTAAGTGATTATTTTTAGTTACAAATTATGCATAAGTATAATAGACGAGAGAATAAAATTGCACGCCCATAGGGTATATAACATTGATAAGCTGTTAGACAGCGGGAAGTGACTTTTTTATACTATGTAGTGATATAAAATAATTCTATTCTCTTTCCTGTTACACCATCTGATTGTACAGTACAACACGAGAGCGCAGTGTCAATTATTAAACAATGCAATCGTTTCCCTCCACGGCGAGCGTTATGGCGGCGTTAATACTTGATTCCTTTATCTGGGTCACAGTCCACACGCAGGTACGTGGGAAACCAGGTACCTTGTAACTACCATGGGGCACGGGGTAGAGATGATTTAGACAGCAAATTTGTTACTGCAAAAAGGTATTATAATTGGTCACAACGCAAAAACTGTTGAAATTTGTTTCAATCAGTCATATGTAAACTTTGTTCTAATAAGTCACGTCTTATAGATAGATAGAAAACACTTTATTGTACCACTCAAAATAGTATGTATGTTGTATGGTATGTTGAGGAAATGTCCATGAAATAGACTTTGACCGCGACTTCACACCAAATTACCCTAGAAAGCTAGAGTTACCAACCCTACCAATATTATAAACGCGAATGTTTGTACATATGTATCGATGTTTGTTACTCATTCTCACAAAAACCAGTTAGTTCCAGGTCCAGAATAAAACATAGGCTACTTTTTATATAAAATCAGTTCCCATGGGTTTGAAATAACCTCAAAACGTTGCCATAGAAGCAACGCGTGCGAGGCTGCGGGCAGTAACTGGTATATTAATAATGTACTTACCGTCAGTAATTTTGTAAAGGCTAACGAGTAAAGTTATGACAAAAATAAAAACCTACGTTGCTAGGTACATTTCTAGGTACCTATTTTTAGTTGGCATGGTAGAAAAAAATATGTCACGAATAAAGCTCAACAGGAACCCACTAGGAAAAATTACTTGCTATTGTAAGAACTAAACTACTCTGTTTACTTTTTAAAGCCTTCAAAAATGCATTAACTGACTTCGAAAATACAAAAAGGAGGAGGTTCTATATTACTTGTATACTGCTGTACCTATGTACTTTTTAAGAGTACCTATGTTAGACCAATTTTTATTTTTACAACGTCACAATATGGCTTTCAGAGAGAAAGTGCACCTCCTTGCAGATCCAGTAGCTTTTTTTTCGGCGCGGACCATAATTATCAACACCTTATTATAACATCGAACATTAGTACCTACAACATTCGAAATTCAAATTCCTTTTTGCAAAAAGTTTAAACAATAACTGGTGGCCGTTATCCGCCCCTTATAGACCCCGGTAGAATAGAAGAGATTTATATAAAGCAACATAAATTAACAAAATATACACTTATTGAATTTGGTGCCTACATGTATAGAATTTTAATATAAGGCTCTTAATCAGCATAATGATGGCTAAGCTCCGTAAGAGACTTAGCCAGCGCTGGTCTTCCGTTAGAGCCCGTACAGGTGACATCTGGTCAATCGGTTGGTAGCTTTGTAGCTGAGCCCCAAAGTCTATGTGGGGTATTAATAAAACAAGTCTTCCAAATATTAGTTTTTATTTAAAAGTTTAAAATCACTACATTTAAGCTAATGCAAGTGTTTATATGGTAAGTCTAACTTTGGTTCATAATAATTATTTACAACTACATTGTGTTTTACAAACTTTTCTTTTGAATATAGTCTATAGCTTACAAAGTAAATGTAAACAGACTAGCTGTGAAATAAATTTAAACATTGTGTGATCGAAATACAAAAATAAAAATTACCTTCAAAGTATTACTTATCTATTTAGGCCTTGACTAATTAGGCGAACAAATAAAGTTGTCTTTCTTTTATAACTTACCAACAATCAAACATTTGCTTAAGTTCCCAAAAATTATATTTAAACAGTGAAATTGATGAAACTTTAGTAAAACTCTACGAAACTTCTAAAACAATTTGTTCTTTCTCTCATAGTTATTAATTATTCATATTAAAAACTGTGTGTAGAAGCGATAGCTTCCCCGTGAGTTTGACGAAATACTAAAAATATACCAAACTATAAACTTAAAAATCAGTTGGGAAAGCATCGTCTTTCTACAACAGTTGCACAATCTACCCTCCCCATCTCCCGAAATATTCTAGCCAGATTCACCAGCATACTGACGTCATTGTTCCGACACAACCACAGGTTCAGGATATTCTCCGTCGGTGAACAAGTATTCGAAAAATAATAGTAATAAGAAACTATTTTCAACTTCTCTGCAAAAAGCCTCCAATCATTGCCCTTAACCGTCTGCGCATCCAACAGTTTACACAAAATAATCCGGTCAGACTTAGTAAGAACGTTACATCGGTAATTATTGTCCGCAGAGAACTGGCTTCTAAAACTATTGGCTTTATACACAAAATCGTATCGACCTTCGTTCTTACTGAGCGAGGAATAGTTGAAAGGATTCTCTAGAATGTTCACGTTCCCAGAATAACTGAAACGCTTGCTGTAATTTGAGTTTAAATCGTTCGTTTTAAGGTTGAAATTCACTGAGTTGGACTGCTTTTGTTTTTGATACACAGACATGTTTAGTTCGAAGCAGTTGATAGCGTCGGTTTGTTGCAGCACTAAGCTGCAGTGCAATGACCTCACGGTCATATTCCAGACTTGTTCATAAGCTAGCTCGTGATACCTTCCACCTTGAGTTTTCCAACCGACACCTAAATCCCTTACATTAAAGCACAGATCAGAGCAGTTCTCCTGGAACGGTATCGTCTTAGGTTCACAGAGTAGGTTTCCGCCGTTACGTCGTTCGTTTTCGCAGCACTCATAGAATGCGTGGGGGGTATCGTTTAACACGTGTATGTTTAGTTTGTAATCGTCGATCCGTTTCGAGATGAACAATGCAAGTTTCAGTAGCTTAGAGTCAAGACCGCTGAAACTCCTGCCAACTAGAACAAAGTCGCTTAGAAATTCGGAGACGAGGTAAACTTTGCCGGGGTCTAGTTGGGCAAAGATTGGGCTCCCTGGGGTTTCTTGGCCGAGCGTGAGGACTTTTCGCCATTCTCTAAGGCTTACATCGTCAGGTTTCTGAAGGATGGAGAGGAGCCAACTGGTGTTCTTCAGGGACGCGCAGTGAGGGAAAGAGATGACGACTCCTTTCCTGAAGTGGAAGTTCTTGGGGCCGCAGCGGACAACTGGACTTAGCTGGGTTTCTCCTGTTGACAAAATTGCTAAGTTACTCTTCTAATTGAATATTTGAAAATAACCAAGTCGCAGAAATTGTGATTTGATATAATTATAGTAATTGACATGTAATATGTTTTTTTTTCTATAATATTATCAAGCAATAATGTTGTTAAGCAGTAATGTGTGCAAATAATGTTATCAAGCTACTTTTTAATTAATTTATAACCGGCGAGGTAGTGATAGACATTTCCAGAAGTCAAATCTATTTGAAATCGTATAAAATGGATACAGTTCAGTTATGGCCCATTTTCTGACTATATTGACCTGCAAACCGAAACACTTTACCAGGTCACGTTGTTGTACCCAGGTCAACTGCATTCAAACCGGCTCAACCTTTTAAATATTTTTAGATGGAGGTCGCGTGAAACTTCCGTTGAGAGCATTTCATAGATGTTCTAGAATTCTAAACCGAAAGCCAGATTTAGATTTATGTAGGTCGACACCGGAAATAGTGAACATATGAAACGAACAAAATGAAATTTCTCCTGTTTCTTCTTTAATATTTTTGATTGCAATTTTTGGGGGTTGAGTTATTTTGTACCTCTCTAACACTGTTAGTCTACGAACTAATGAGTCCAAGAGAAGCGATTCCACATGTAACTGTATAAGTACCTTATTTTTGTTGTATTGTAGTTTCAAACCCAAATATTTATCTCTTTCTTTCTTCAGCACAATGCCCTGCTCATACATAATTCTGTCTCTCGTCTACCAAACCAAAGACGACCAAGTCACATAAAGTTAATCTGTCTACGAGGTCAGGTGACTGAATCTGGGTCAGTACCCGGCTTAACACTAATCCTACTTTACACAATAGACCAGGTTTAATATTAACAGAACTTTCTGAAAAGGTTTATGAGGTACTGCGAATCCCAGGTGACTTCATTAAGGAGTTGAGTTTGCATAACGTTTTTTGGTTATGACAGTATGGTAATTTTAGAGGGAGATAAAGGATTTGATGAAGGCTGACGTTACAACGACATAACGTAAGCTTACTTATAAACATTTATTTGATAAAAAAACATTTTATAATTTATTAATAACAACGGCTCAAAGGCTTAGGTTTCCATCAAAAAGGACAATCGCGACATTTATATGGGATTCTCCTAGTTGAAGAAGCAACAAGCTTTTATTATGTTGCCTGTTGCCCTGTTATTTTGTGTAGGACAAATCTTAGTTATCTTCAACTGATTGAGCTGAAATGCATACCTATGTATGTAAATCTATGGTGTGGGCCTAGAATAGCAATACCCTAACTCTTCCCGTGGACTTTTGTGAAAGAACTTAACCCAGAGCATAATGTGAAAGTAAGTATTCATCACGTCATGTTATCTACTAATGATTATATTAGTGTAGTTGTTTTTACATACCTCCTGATTATATTAATACCAGTTTAGCAAACACCATTACAAGTTTTTTTTAAACTTAAAGCGTATGGCGTCAGGCGAAAAACTCCTATTTACAAGTATTTTAACGGGTACCTATTTATAGCATTAATTTACCTATTTTTGAACCTCCTATTTACCTTCCATCAGCACCGGCTTGCTCCATTCCTCGTCCCCAACCTCCAACGAGAACAGTTCCTCTCCCTCCAACACCCCCTCCGGCACGTACAGGCTCGCACCGCATCTATCCAGTTTCAACCAGTTCCCGTCGGATGTTACCAGTCTGGATGTAGCCGTTTCCAAATTACCGTTAGAGGTTGTATCGATGGAGGCGTTGTTTTTTAAAGATGGCGTCATCTCTACACTCTCGTTGCCGTAGGAAGAGCCGGCTGTGGGAAGGTATATAAATAAATAATGAAAAACTGAGTTAGAGAAAAAAAACTTGTAAAACTGAGTTGCTTGAAAAATTATTCACACTAAAGGAAAACCCGCGCAAACGCATTCTAGATTTGAAAGTAAACAAAGCAAAAAATAACTGCAATAAAAAGAAATCGTTTCTGACAAAACAACGTAGATACCTTTGTAATTTGGCAAATCTAAAAAAAACACAAATTATAAGGACGCACGCCAGACATACACTTGGATTACGATAATGATATAACAGATATACGGAAGAGATAAATGTGTTGGGATTCAAAAGTGGCGCTTTATTTGTCGTAATATAAGTGTAGGGCGCTGTGGCGCTCATTGGGGGAGGCCTATGTCCAGCAGTGGACTGCTATTGGCTGATGGTGATGATGATGATGAAGTGTAGGTCTGGTGTGGTCACTTATTAAATAGGAGTTAAATGATTAAATAAGTATGTTTGCAATATAAATTTTAAGGCTAAGCGCATAAAGTGCAAACTCACAGCTTAGAAAGCAGCTAGAGTCGGAGCGATCCAAATCGTTGGAAGCGTGCTTTTCACTCCCGCGCTCCTCTGTTCTTACCTCAAGGTCTAGTGGTGCTATGTAACTGAAAGAAAGATCTCGTTATTACAAGATATTGTATCGGTTTTGTAAAATAAAAGAAAGAAAATTATAAAGTGAACGTCCATATAAATAAACAAATGAACGAAGTATAATTTGCAGTTTACGACGACAGATTTTAATGGTTCAAGTTTTAGTGTTCGATTTATAGAATATTTTTTATAACATATTGGTGAGGCCACGTGTGGACGACACTGCCCAGTAGTTGTACAACAAAGTAAAAATTATTGTCCAGAATATTATTGTGTAATCTAACGAACACCTTAACAACTACAGTACGCACCTATTAGCTAACTGTGGCACTTCATACAGATGCTCATGTCTTGTGTTTGTAGAAGTGCTTCTATGTCGGTGTCTCCGCCTGGAGTCCACAGTATGGAACTCCTCGTGGATCGTGAGGTCTGGCTGGTTGGTCAGCGTTCTTTTTATCACGTTCCCAAAATAATGTGACCCTAAAAACATAGACTTGTTAAAGATCCATGCCTACTTCTATGGTTTTTTCTATGCGAAAACTGCGAAAACCTTCTAGGCGTACCTAGAAGGTGACCAGTCGAATACTCTAGTATTCGAGAAGCTAGAGGGAGAAGTTATACCGGCAAGTTACGCAAAACAAAATATATGATTTGGGTTGCAAGTATTTTGCGTAAGATATAATTATTTTTTTCATTATTTTAGCGCATGAGATGTGACAAGCTCTTGTTTTAGGCTAAAAGTAAAGTAACGTCAAACGTTAAACAACTAAAGTGTTTTGGTACCTGAAGGTGGTTTTGCATAGGGGGATGTTTCAGTCATTTTGAATTTCATGTATTTGATGCCAAGCACGATAACGACGATAAATATTAGAAAAGCGACCGACAATGCTATAAATAGCGGCCAGTATGATGGACCTGAAACAAAAAATCAAGTAAACAAGACGTCATAAGGCGTGGTAAGTGAGAGTCAGTGGTGTCTGTAAAGCCCAGAATAAAAACACACACTTCACTATTAGTTAATCTGATTTTATTTAAAATGTAATGCTCAACTAAAGCTTGTATGTAGTCATATTAAGATAAAATGTTTTTATAAATGGTTCAATAACCAAAAGTATGTAATATACGTAATTCTTAACTCCCTAGTTTGAAAAAGCGCATCGCTTATAAACGATTGTAAATTTAAGTCAATATAATCTAGGAAAAATGTACACTGGATATGTATTACTTTTATATTTTGTTATGTTTATAAATAAAGATATTTAAAAATTGAAAATTGAATCTGATTTGATAGATTTGAAGATTTGTTCTAGTCATTGGAGACTGCTTACTGGTCAGTAGCAGTCAGTAGTCAGTAGCCTCCTTTTTCTCAGGATTAATTTTTTAGGTATTAATTCGGTTTAATTTATTAATTAGCATCAGATAAATCAGAGCTTGTAAAGTGGGTACTTAGAAGGTGGCGATTATGTTTCGTACTTAAATAGATCATAAGCTTTAGATTATCATCATAATATAAGATATAATATGAATATAAGATTAATATTAGACAAATAAATTATGTTATTGCACAAATAATCATTACAAACATGTTATGATTATTTTAGCAATAAATTTATTTTATTGATATTATTATTTGACTTCCTTTTGAACACTGCACCATCGGAAAGTCCTTGCCGAGGCAGATCGCACTGCCTCAGCAGTGCGCACCGCAACAATCTATAACATACCATCATGCAACATCTGAGACTTGGAGGTCCGCACGCACAGCGGACACTGCGCCGCCTGGTAGTCCTTGCCGCGGCAGGCGGCACTGCTGAGGCACCGCCGTTTCCTGGTCTGGATGCAGTCGTTGTTGCAGATTCTGACTCTGTTCTAAAACGATCTATAACATACCATCATGCAACATCTGAGACTTGGAGGTCCGCACGCACAGCGGACACTGCGCCGCCTGGTTGTCCTTGCCGAGGCAGGCAGCACTGCTGAGGCACCGCCGTCTCCTGGTTTGGATGCAGTCGCTGTTGCAGATTCTGACTCTGTTCTAGAACGATCTATAACATACCATCATGCAACATCTGAGACTTGGAGGTCCGCACGCACAGCGGACACTGCGCCGCCTGGTAGTCCTTGCCGAGGCAGGCAGCACTGCTGAGGCACCGCCGTCTCCTGGTCTGGATGCAGTCGCTGTCACAGTGTGACCACTCCGACCATTGCGACCAGCGACCTGCGCAGAAAGGCTTTTTTAGCCGGGTTAAAATGATGACGGAATTTATCCTTTAACATATAAAAAAATCTAATTAAAAGTGTAAGGTGGTAGCGGACCAGTGACGTAGGTGTAGGTAGGTACTGGTATGTCGCCGCCGTATTGTAGAGTCATGAGTCTTTCCGTTTTAAATGGCTTGGCCGAGTGCAGAAACGGTCTTTTTCAGATAATTGCTGCCGATTGGTGAATGATTATTGTTCAACAATTTTATCGGATGTTAGTACATACTTGGTGTACAGGTTGTACATACAGGTATGTATGCCTAATCGTTGAATTAGCCCGTTTGTAGAATAGTTAGGCCAGTTAGGCGTTTTGCAATCGGCCAATGCTACATTGGCCGATTACAAAACGAACGCTGATAGTGATCGTTTTGTTATTGGCCTAACTATTCTACAAACGGGCTAATTCAACGATAAGGTGGCAACATTATAGAATCTATTGATTTAGGCAACAATTCATCACTGCAAAAAAGTTTTCTAATTAAAAATATAGGTTTTTTGTTCTAGTGACTGGTCAGAGCGAGAAAAACATTGCCAAGCAGAAAGGCTGTAAAAATTTGGTATGCCCTTCTATTTTCGGCACCAAAATTTTACGAGGCTGAATATTTTACAGCCTTATTTATGGTGCTGCGGAAAGCATACGAATTCAAATTCAAAATAAAATACAAGAAAAGGGAAAGGAGTTCGAAACGAGGTCTTTAATTGTTAAAAAGTAAAAAAAATGCAAGAGATAAGCAAAAACAAAGAGGAAATAACACCAAAAGAAGTTCATATGATTACCAAGTACAATGTCTGAAGATTCATCAGCCAGTTCATCAAGGCCGTCGACGTATAGATCTGCAAGAAAAGGTAGAATAGAATAGAATAGAAAAAACATTTATTTAGACACAGGTACAAAATACAGGCATAGAATAACAAACGGCAAATAAAGTAGGTAAGGTTTTTTCACTTAGGTCTTTGTAATGTGACATGAAACAATCATCATCATGTGCCTATACTAGTCCACTTCTGGACATAAACCCTCGCAAAGCTATCATCCCTTTTATATAATTTGTGCGACCAGTTGAAATTTTGCACACGTGAAAGATCTAGGCCTGGAAAAATATACAAGCCACTTTTATCCATAAAACACATGCCTCTTATACTAAGTAGTCATAATCTCTCTGAATTTGAAAACTAATAGGACGTAAAATGATCCGAATATCTCACCCATATCGCAGTCCATGCAGTCCTGCGTTTTCTGCACATCCGGGCCCATGCAGGGCTGGCCGCCGTTCAGCGGGCGCGGCGCGGAACAGCTCCTGACTCTCCGCCGGCCGACTCTGCTGCTGCCGCAGTCACATTCACTCCATGTAGACCAGGTGCTCCAGCCACCGTTCACTGTGAGTTCAGATGTACTGATTCTTTTTTTTTCATTTGGGAAAAAGATACGACCTTCGTGGAGGAAAGTGACGATGTGGGCTTGTGGTGTTCAGAGGAAAGCGGCAGGGGAATTTTCCTATCTTGTCAAAAACCTATTTCAGCAGTTCACCAAAAATGCTTAGAACATGCAAATTTTGGGAACTAGAAAAGAAGCTAAAATGGATAATGGCAATGCTATGTGATTAGCCAACGCAAATAGCTATTACTATGAATAAAGTTAAAAGTTAAAAATTATTAAGTTGTCCTGTTAAAAGGAATAAAGTGGGCCACATGATCACTTATCAAATTGTGGTCGAACAAAGTGCTAAGAAATATTTTAAAAACTACGCAATCTGATAACATAATTCTAAGTGTATTTAACGGGTATTTATAGCATTAAAATGGATAAATAAATGTGATAAATACCCGTTAACTAGTACTTACAATTAAAGTGCTAAGAATGCTTAATTCATAAAAGTACATAGGACATTTGGGTATAAGCAGGTATCTGCGACGCAGGAGGTTGCGGGTTCGATTCCCGCCTCGGAACAATTGTGTGTACGATCTGCAGATATTTATTCCGGGTGTTCTGGTCGTTTTCTATGTATAATAAAAAATATCTATCTATGTAATATATAGTATTATGTATATCAGTTATCTAGTACCCATAACACAAGCTCTGCTTACCATGGGGCTAGATGAATTGGGCTGTGTGAATTGTCCAGCATTATTTATTTATTTATCTAAAAAAACTACAAAAAGCATAAAGCCTCATAATACTTCAATAACTCACTTGTAGAACACAACACAGCACAATACACTCGACATGCTTTCAGCTGTACTGAAGCTGCATCGAGTAGGAACAAGCAATGCCAAAAGGAATCTCTAACATACCGAACACTGTGAGCAGGGCCGGCTCGGATATCCTCTTCCCCGCCAAATTCTCTGCGACGCAAGTGTAGTTTGCCATGTCCTGTGAAAAGACAGGTTTAAGGGTTCGGTCCACTGAATTGTGTGTATACTTACTAGATATTAATCAGTATACAACAGTACAGAATTGCAAAGTAAGCACTTTGTAATTCATCATCAGCCTATATCAGTCCACTGCTGGACATAGGCCTCCCCCAATGAGCGCCATAGCGCCCTGTCTTCAGTTTGCCGCATCCAGCATCTACCTGCAGTCTTTCGGAAGTCGTCATCCCACGTGGTCGGAGTAACTACGGCACTTTGTAATTGCTTTGTGTCAATTTGTGTATACAGCTTACTGCAGTTTAGGTTTAAATAACTTTATTTCTCATAAAAACTACAGTTCACTTAAAATGAGATAAATTTAAACAGCAAAAATGTACTTAATCTAAGTTTAAGTAGATAAATTACTCCTGGGCTTAGGCTCCTTAGGCAAAACTTAAATTATTTATCATAACTATAATTATTTTGAAGAACCTTAGTGTAATTTCTCATGCATACGATCACGGCACGGTCGCCGTGACTTATAAAGAAGTAAAAGAGCTAAATAGACTTCAAAAAAAGAGTCCTTGTCCACAATAATGTGTAAAAAAAGCTCCGTAGCGTATTCTGTCGTTTGCAATTACATGGGGTGCTTTCTCAACGCCTTTGCTGTCACTATAAATTTGAGAGAGGAGAGGATTATATGTGGATATTCAGGCTTTGGTGGATAGTGTTGGCCAGTTTGTTAGCATGTTGTTTCGTGCCTATTTTTCCTTTTTGATAAATATTCATGAACGTGCATTACAGCTCGATTCAAATTCGTTCGGCTTATTTTGCAATAGCAGATATGTGTTTTTCCATGAATCTTTATTCAAATCGGCTATTTTACAACTTGGCAGCTCTACAAATACGCAGTAGCCTGGCATGAGAGATGGTATCTGTATTTCAATTATTTATTATGAACATCCTAAAATTCTGAAATCGGTATCACGGTTATTGGGACTGAATACATTTCTTGCAAAGGCATTATTTTCGTCGAAGTTACTGAGAACTTCTTGATCGTCTGATTTTATTTGAATGCCCTTAGAATCTTTTTATGTATTACCAAATTTTTTGACTGATTTGTAATGACCGGAGCCGAATTCTGTTAAAAAATTTACTATGACAATAGCATCATCGCAGAATCGTTCATAGATGAATTAAACACAAGATAGTGCGCACGATTCTATTTGCAGACAGATTAATTGGTTTCAGTCTTGTGACTTTTGACACGGGTCCATCTGTAGTTTATTTCATCGAAGGTTCAAATAATTATAAAATGTGTCATTCATCGTCTAAAAATGGCACAATTTGGCATTTTTGCTATGGTATCGTCTGATACCTTTATGGTAAGCGATTAATTTCGTAGAATTCGGCCCCAGATGTATTGTAACACAACACATCGCAACTGAGAGCTGACGATTTTCTAATTGTCTTATGTAAAAAGTTTACGTTTTGTTGTCAAAATAATTCTGTCGAAACTTACCAACAATGAAGCCTGTTTGATAAATAAGTTAGAATCCTTAGACACTTGAACATTGTCATCTAGAACCACTGGTGCACCGTTCTTCAGCCAGTAGAGCTGAGCGAACGGCGCCGCTGGTGGGGGCTCGCATCGGAAGGTCACGGGGGTGTATTGTTTCACCAGCTGGGATTGGGGTGTGGTGGAGAAGTGTTTCTTTATATCTGTTGGGGACATCAGTATTTACTTAATACTCAAATAGTATTTGATGATCGGTGAGTATCAGATCAAATCTAATTGGGTTTTTATAGTTTCAGGAAAAAGCGGAATCGAGATATTTACTGTTTACTTATTTTAGAGTAAACAAGTAACGTAATTTTATGTTCAGCAGGACCTTTAAGACATCACTTGGAGACGTCTTTGGCTGAGATTTGCATGATTGACGATGATTATAATAGTAGTTAATAACATGAACACTTTAATAACATCAATATATTTGACGACGAGTGGCGCGGTGGACGAAGGTCCGCCTGCGACGCAGGAGGTTGCGGGTTCGATTCCCGCCTCGGAACAATTGTGTGTACGATCTGCAGATATTTGTTCCGGCTGTTCTGGTTGTTTTCTATGTATAATAAAAAATATCTATATATGTAATGTATTATATTTTTATGTATATCAGTTATCTAGTACCCATAACACAAGCTGCTTACCATGGGGCTAGATAATGCTGTGTGAATTGTCCAGCATTATTTATTTTTATTTATTTATTTATATCGTTTTTTGTCTTTCTGCTACATAGCATATGCTTCTCCCCATTTTATATGTAGCTTTCTGTTTTTCATGTAAAATATATAAAACAAAACCTAGTTTATCATCAACATTCAATAAACGAAAAATCCCTCATTTCAGAATTTGGTGATATTTGTAAATTACTCACAAGCAATCTCAATAGTAGCCGGCTGACTCCGTATATGCCCTCGACTGGTCCAGGCGAAGCAGGAGCACTGGTACTTATCACTGCCGAAGTATTCCTCTACGGTCTCCCGGGTCACCTTGTGCTCTCCCTCGATTATCCTGACTCCGGTCTGAGGGTCCACGAACTCGAAGTTCAGCGCTTGCTTCTTCTCGCCGTTGCATTTGAAGTAGATCTTGAGAAGATTTTGGAGATGATGTTATTGTTCGGTTGGTAAGAGTGTGAATTATCAAATTTATTTACTTATTTTTTTACAAACACATACCACGTACATCTATCCTAACGGGCACACCCAATGCAATAGAGCACCTTTTTATATTTAAGACGTGAACAGAAAATCAAAAATACCTTATTTCTTATTTGATTATAATTTATAGTATAAACTAAGTGCTTTTGTAAGCCTAAAGAAAGGAGTTTCAATTTTGATACGAGAATACTCGTATTGTAATTGGTTTTTATGAATAACTGGTTTGTGCCCACGGCTTCCATGGGAACTGATCTATGGGATAGTGTAGACCTATATCTGTAAATTTCAGCCCGATAGATTTGCTGAGATATTTCGTCCGTAGTTTTGGCGTGAAGAAACGATTAACATTGGTCATAATAATACCTTATATAAAAAATATGAAACGATGGTTACTTTATGACTTTACTGGACTATGACTTTAAGTAAAAAAATTACGCTGAAGTAAGTATATTTCTTTTCCTGCTGACTTTCGACTGGTTTCATGGCTAACATGAAGAAATTAGTTTTAATTGTAGAAAAAAGGCTTTCCTAAGTTTCCTTAAAGTGCACAGTCGCGCGCAAAACAACGGTACAAAACTCCATTATAATAAATTAAAAGTAATATTTAATATTGTCAATATTCATAATCATAACCCTCTTTGTCGTTACGGAGACTGAAAATAATGACGACCGATGTGGCGCGGTGGGCGAAGGTCCGCCTGCGACGCAGGAGGTTGCGGGTTCGATTCCCGCCTCGGAACAATTGTGTGTACGATCTGCAGATATTTGTTCCGGGTGTTCTGGTTGTTTTACTATGTATAATAAAAATATCTATCTATGTAATATATTGTATTATGTACATATATCAGTTATCTAGTACCCATAACACAAGCTCTGCTTACCATGGGGCTAGATAATGCTGTGTGAATTGTCCAGCATTATTTTATTTATTTATTTAATGGTTTTCTTTTTTTCAATGAACTGTGAATTTCGCCAACCTTTGATTTGCACTCCTAATTCCCTACTATAGAAAATAATACCTACTAAATAGATATTTTGTCAACCTTTACCTAAATCCCTACTAATGTAGATAACAATTTAATCTGATACTTACTTCCAAAGCATTCGCAGCCCGACATTTTAGCACCGCGGGTTTATTCTTAACAACATACGTATTCTCTGGCTCCAGTAGAAATATCGGCAGGTTATCTTTAGCAGTGTGCAGCGGTATCTTATCATCGCCTTCAAGTGTATGTGTGCCCACCGTAGCTACGTCACCGGAATCTTTATAATTTGCTTCTTTATCGTAATCATAGTCTAGGTAAGGATTGTCCTCATCATCATCATCTTCTTCGTGGGGTATGAAGGCTGGTGGGAGGAAATAGTCTTTGACTTCATTTGAGGGGTTGATTAGTTCTATTTCTTCGTCTTTGTTTTCGGTTTTTATGTCATCTGCTCGTTGTGTACCTACAATGTTATAATTTATTTGTGATTTAGCGTACCTAACCTTATTCTATCAAACTACGATAATTTTGCAGCGCTAATACCAACAACAATACTACTATACAACTATACTACTTATATTTGTATGTAATGTTAGCACGCCAACCCTTTATTTAAAACATGTGCTTCCTGGTTGGCAGGAAGAAAATGCCTCGGCATTAAGCCCACCCTTTGTACCTTTAATAGTGCAAAAAAGTTTAAATAAATAAATAATAAAAAAGTTATAAATAGTGATTTTTTTGATTTTGAGTTTTTCTTGTATTGTTCTAGTCCAGTTGCACAATCAGAAAACTTTTCGGTATTTAAACGACAAATTGTTTATGCAAGAACTTTAACAATCCAACTATCATACGATTGTGATTTAATGATTGTGATTTAATTTTCCTTGAATACGAGTTGTACTGTAAGTAACTTAACAAGATTAATTTAATTCAATGTGTGGAAGTCTTTATAACGAATGAAAACAAAATAAACAATACAATACAATACAATTATTCTTTATTGCACACCATAAAAACAGATACACTGGACAGGAAAAAGACAAATAAAGAATGTGTTGTACAATGGGCGGCCTTATCGCTTAAAGCGATCTCTGCCAGGCAACCTTTGGATAGACATGAAGTGTTAGAACAAGTACAGACGGAAGAACACAAAAAGACAAGAATAAACTGTTTAATTAAAAATAAAATAAAAAACTCACTTCTCACAGAGGTCTGTGCACACACACACACTGCCAGCAACACTCGACTTATCAAAAGATACCAATTCACTTCCATTTATGAACTCAAAACAATCCAAATTATTTAAAACAACTGCATTCCACACAACATTTTGTTCCATCACTGCGTTTATTTAATGCACATCTATTAGATCTTATTTAGTTTAAATTGAAACAGTCATAATCAATCACATTCTTCGATTCAACTCGGAGAAAGGTCGAGAAAGTTCGTAGTTTCACAGTTTCGTAAAAGTTCACGAGAGTCACAACCGGGGCATGTAAGGACCCCACGGTGGTTGCGATGCTACTGAAGAGGGTGAATGAATGAGCTATTCAACCCTTAAAAGTTTGTACGCATGCGTGAAACTTTACAAACATGTTTGTATGAGTTTAAAGATTGAATACCTACATAAGAATAAGAATTGTTTTATTTGGCCAAAAAAAACAGGCTATACAATTAAAGCAATAAACACACATAAAAAACACTGTACACAGTATAAGAAAATATAAATAAAAAACAAAAATTATAATAATACATGGCTACCGTGCTAGCCTGCTGGCCAAAAAGGGTCAAACTCAGCTATGTGCTGAACCACGCGTGGCGCGGAACAACGCTGGTTTTCAGTTTGAACATTTTTCTTTTTTTATAAAAGAGAATATAATATAATGATAAAATGAAAAATGAAATGAAAAGTTTTTATTTCTTTAAGCTTACAAATAAGCACTTAGACAGGTCATATTTTATAGTTCACTTCAATTTTTTGTCCACCAGTGGAAGAAGTGAGAAGAAACCACTAGTATGTTCATAACTTATGTGTCTAGTACATTGCTTATCTGTAGTTGGCAGATTTTGAGTTGGAGCAAAACTCGTTCCAAGCTTTTTTTATCTTCTAAGATAACTAACGTTAATGTACCTATGTTGTGTTGTATATACATAATTATAATGGTTAGTAAAATATTGAAAAAGGAGAGGTGATTGTCGAATGAAAAAAATAACGGAACACATATATTTTGTATTAATTACTTAGTTCTAATAAATGTAATAAACCTCGGTTGTCTGGTAGAGATCGCTCTTGAGCGATAAGACCGCCAAATTGTCACATATCTTGTATTATTATTGTTTACCTTGTTTGTTTTATTTTTAAGTGTGCAATAAAATTATTGTCTATCTATCTATCTAAACATAATTTTCATCTTAAAACAATATAAAAGAAGGTATAAATTACCTCAGCTAACTAGAGTATTGGAATACATATTATAGTTTAACAGTACATGATGGTAGCAATGACTTTGTTTAATTAGCTTAAGTTTTTTTTTACGCAATCTGTTAGTGTACTACCCTTTTCCAATATTGATGAGGCGAAATCGAGTAGATGATTTGGAATGGTCGCCATATTTAATTTATACAAATAAAAAACCGTTCGGATACACCGCACTGTCCCGACAGCCGGATACGCCGCGACACATGGCAAACAAAATATGTATTCGATACCCCGCGAAACAGGCCTCCTAGCCTAGCGGGGTCATTGTAAAATCTTTATCCACCTTAACTAGAGACCACTCAATTCCTTTGAATATAAGTATAATTAATTAATATAATGTATAATGTACATAGGTCAACCTATGCACATAATTAAGGTGTTTTTCATAAACTTTTGTATTTGTACAATCAGCGTCAAATTGATATGAGCGTCAAGAGTAGTCAAAATTACCTACGCAGTTTTAATCATCATATTGGTGTAAGCACCCAAGGTGTTCAAAATATCTTACAATTCATTGTAAAAAGTAAAGTAAAAGTAAAGTAAAAAATCATTTATTTCTTTAGGCTTACAAAATAAGCACTTAGACAAGTCAGTATAAATTATTATCAAATACAATTATTTTACTGTTCACTTCAATTTTTTGTCCACTAGTGGAAGAAGTGAAAAGAAACCACTAGCATGTTCATCTCTTATATGTCTAATACATGGTTATTTGCCTATTTAAGTCTAAATATAATATGATTCGATACATGTCAATATTTAAGTAAAGCTATGCACAACAACAAATTACTTACTACATACTATTGTCGGTGCGAAACTGAGCGACATCTGGCCAAGCATTAACATCATTGAGATAATCATTTATTGTGTCACACTTATGTGAGCAGTCAGGGTGTCCAAAATCATCTTAGGAATTATGAGTTTGCATTCAAAGTTTGAGAGCTTGGTTTGCTTTGATTTGATTGACGCTGACTGTATCAAGTTTTACCAGTCATTTAAAATAAATAAATCATTTATTTCAGACCATAGAAAAGTAACAGATCTTATTTAACTTATTCTACGGTCCATAGTAATATATACCTTAAAAACTAGCGTACATAAAATATAAAGAAACTACTAAAATTAATAACACGCTTATTGTGATAATGCCGACAGCGTGTTAATGTCGAAATGGCAGGTATTTAACCCTTACAGATTACTCTTAGCAATACACGGCACCGCAGCCTCGCAATATATCTTGTTCCATAGCTCCATTCTGTCATGGTCCGCGCGGGAAGATGGCGTCATCACCTCGTTCAGATCGAGGTATTCTCGACCTGATGCCGTGTATCGCTTCCATTTGATGCTGCTTCCTTCTGGGGTTGGGTTGCTGAAAAATAAATGATCATAGGCTGCATTATAGCTATTTTACCTTAAAATAAAGACACTTGTAAAGCCTTTTTCTTGAAGTATAACATCATCGAAATCGGTTGGCGTGATATACTAGTGCAAATCATGGTAAATATCCCGTTATATGACTTTTGTGTTAATCATTACTATTATTATCCATTATTATTATTTATTTTAAGCCATTACTGTCCCACTGCTGGGCAAAGGCCTCCCTTTTCTCCTTCCACTCCTCGCGAATAACCATGATAGTATCAAAAGTTTTATAGCTTATGTGCGTCTCTAGTAAACCGTTTACCTCCCTGCCTAAATTTATTAAGATTCGTTCAGCCGTTTAAGCGTCAAAACGTGACAGACTTTCGAATTTATAATATTGGTAATGATTAGGTAGGTATATGCAATTAACACTTTGACTGCTGAAATCACACGGTATGTGTTTTCTACAAGTGACTTATATGCGTAAATCCGCACTAGCTGCCACGCGGCTGAGAAAATACAGATCTGTGTGACTCAGCACAGCCGTAATATTTTTCGAACGAAACGCATGTGCGGCGCAACACAACCGCTGTGTAAAGCGGCAGCACGAATTTTTTAGGTTAAAAAAAAGATCGCAGTCGTCGAAAAAAAACCGCAGTCAAATGTGAAACAGTCAAACAATGCTTTAAAAGTGTGTTTGATAAATCATCGAGCCAGAAAACTGTAAACGAGTCTCTAAAACTGTTATCGTGCTCAATGCGGAAAGCCATTGGACAAAACCTTATTCATAAGAAACGTAATACATTGTCACAGGGATTCCCACCATAACATAACTGAGTTACTAATTTTCCTCCTATTTAAATAATACCTATTGTCCTTTCGATACTTGGAAAATATGGATATCGTTTAACGCAACATAATATCCTAACCTACTTCTGTGCTCTTTATAGAATGCTACCAATTTAGTTTTCTGACAAATACAGGAGGCCTATTTCAATTCTCCAATACGCATAATAATTTCGTGTTTCATTTCGGCCAATGGTACTCTTACTAATACTCCGAATTAGAGTACAAAAATGGAACGAAACTAAACACGCAATTGCATATTTTAGAGAATTAAAATAGGCCTCCGGGAATAAAATTTGACTTTCATCACTTACCCAGTTTTGGCAAAGTCAGCCCATAGTTTGGTGAGTGCAAACACTATATTTTTCAATTTCTCCTTAGATAGGTAAATATCCTTATTGACATCGTTGCAGAAGAGGTAGAACAGATCGTCCGCATGACAAGCTCCTGGCAAGTTTGTTAATCCTAGGAAAACCTTGAGTATATTCAACTCAGTAGAGTAGTCAAATCTGTACATATAAACAGGTGCATTTAAACTGTTGTACAAGTGCGCAAATCTGTGTGTATTGTAAGCAAAATGCACATCTGTATTCAAGTTAATTATTCCTTGAGCCGTATCATTCCCCATACCTTGGTCTCCTGTGTAAAACTTAAGGATTCTATTCCCAAATTCTTTCAATTGTCGTTCTGAAAGTTTTGGTAATAATTCTTTTGGAACTAGATAACTTGAGTTTTTGTTATATTTATCGGCTTTTTTTAACTGATCTTCAAGCATTAAAATTCCTTCTGCGGAATTGTAGCCTATCATAACAGGAACTTTGTTAACTTTTTGCGATAGTAGGATATCGATCGGTTCTTGAGTTAAGAATGCGTCGGCATTGTCGAACTTTTCAGCATTGGGAACAAAATATATAGGGAGTCCGCGCAACTTTTCGTCCGCTGTTCTAGTTTTGAATGTCATCTTGGTTAGTTCAACCGCAGGTACACTTCTGAGATGGCGCAGTAATTCTGTGGTGTCTTTTGTGTCTTTACCTAAAACTTTGCCAACTTCGAAGGCTCTTTCTGTTGTATTTTTGGTAAAGGCCCAGTCGTGGAGACAAACACCACTCTGTGCTATAACTTTATGGAACAGGCCTCTCGACATAGGGGATAGCATTAGGTACGTCACAGCAGCTGAACCGGCGCTTTCGCCGAAAATAGTCACATTATCTGGATCTCCTCCAAACTTCGCAATATTTTCTTTGACCCAACGCAAAGCTTGCACCTGATCCTTCATGCCCGCATTACCTGGTACTTCCGGAGTATCGAGGGAAAGGAATCCTAGTACTTCCAATCTATAGTTTAGAGTTACAAGTATTACGTCATGCTGGATTAGAAAATCTGGGCCGTATGTGTCATTGTCTCCGGAGCCCGACATGAACGCTCCGCCGTGGACGTACACCATAACTGGTATCTTGGCATGGTGGTTGAGAGATCTGGTGTACACGTTTAGGAACAGACAGTCTTCGGACCCCTCTACGACTTGGTTGGTGTTCATGTCGTATTGCGTGCAGACGGGACCATGTTCTAAGGCTTTGCGAACTCCCGTCCATGGTTTTGGTGGTAGTGGTGCCTGGAAAATTGAGAATGAACTATGAAATATCACATTTATAGCTCGTTAAAGTATAATTTGATAATAACAATATTAAATTGAGAATAAACTATAAAATATCATATATATCGCTGGTTAAAGTATAATTTGATGTAAAAACATCAAATTGAGAATGAACTATTTATAAAATATCACATTTATAACTCGTCAAAATATGAATCGAGATTAGCCATATCAAGTTTTTTATTGTTCTTAAAAACTGAACTCGAATTTGAAATCTTCCTCACCCCATCTGCACACTTTCATCCACCGCTGAACATGGCTTCCCCAAAGAGCTGATTATGGCAAAACCAGGCGGTGATTATGGCAAAACCCCTCTGGTTTTGCCATAATCACTGCGCTCGTCGGATTGGTGATATAAACATTAAAACGTTCAAAATAAACAGAAAGATTTGTTTGTCTTTGTACTAACACAAAAGCGTAGTTCTCCCACGGGTGGCTGGGCATAAGGGATACCCTTGAAGCTGTAGTAGGGGCTGCCATCGATTGATTGTAACACTGAGCCTTGTAGTAGTCCTTGCTTTACATTAACGAGAGGGTCGTCCTGAAAAATAAATTAAATTTAGAACCTCTTCATACTTTTTAGCTTATGGACTCCAAAATAGAATAAAACGAGTTCTCGTAGAGTCAAAGCTCAAAGCAAATAGTATAATATTGTACCTTTTTTTAATGCTGGACAATTGACACAGCATTATTAAAACACAAGCTAAGCAGAACCTGTGTTATGGTTACTAGTTATTCAATATACTGTGTGATAATGTTTGATTAGATTATGTACACAATCAGGATGTACTT
Organism: Eupithecia abbreviata; assembly: GCA_943735965.1. Lineage (NCBI taxonomy): Eukaryota > Metazoa > Arthropoda > Insecta > Lepidoptera > Geometridae > Eupithecia > Eupithecia abbreviata. The sequence continues at coordinate 869,096 of OX030979.1, read as the reverse complement.
TTCCACTCCTAAATCAGATTTTTTACCTACTCCATGGGAGAAATCCCTACTGATATACATAGTTTACAACTTGTTACCAACGCGGAATCTAAAGATGAAAATCGCATGCACTTCATCTTACACACATAAATATCTCGACCTCCGTTAACATAATATGCTACTTTACATTCCAAAAATCTCGTACGAAGCCGTGGACATATTATTATTATTTATTATATTAGCCCGGGGTGTCCCACTGCAGGGCAAAGGCCTCCCTCCCCTTCTTCCACTCATCTCGGTCCTCATCAAGGAGAACCCACTCCTTATTGTATAGGTCGAGCTCATCCCGCCATCTCCGCCTAGGCCTTCCACGTGGCCGTTGTCCGTCCGGGACCCAGTCAGTGGCGATCTTCGCCCACTGCTGGTCTCTCATGTCCAGCCCAGTCCCACTTGAGTTGGACATAAGTTATTAATATTATAAATGCGAAAGTTTGGATGTTTGCATAATACTCTGTACGAGTGTGATTGGTTCCTTAGAACTTACCTTTTCTTGATACAAACTGCTAACCAATACCCCAGCAAGTAGAAGTATATACGAAGTTGAATAAACCCACTGCCAAAACAAAACAACCAATATATATGTACGATAACAATTTTATATAGGTACTGCGTATCATGTTATGTCAATACATATACAATAATAAATAAATAGATAGATAAAACGTTTACTTGGTACTAATAACACACACATACAAATAACATAGCGAAAGATACAATATTAAACTAAATTACCATAAAATAATTAATAAAACGAGCAATTAAAATGGCTACTAAAGTACTTACTATATATATATATATTAAATAAATAATGCTGGACAATTCACACAACATTATCTAGCCGCATGGTAAGCAGAGCTTGTGTTATGGGTACTAGATAACTGATATACATAATACAATACATTACATAGACAGATATTTTTTATTATATATAGAAAACGACCATTACAAACGAAAACGAACAATACATTTATTTTTAATATAGGTAGTTTTTTTTATGACGCACATCGTTGTTTAAAGTTTATATTAGGTATTTTATTTATCAATGACATTTATCGTCTTTTGATCAAAGTTCACTTTGTCGTCTTTTGATCAAAGGTCACTTTGTCACCTATAGTATAGAGTCTGAGGTTGCGCTCAAAAAATCGGTTATATTCAAACATATGTATATGTACATACATTATGTATATATTTGTGTGTTTATTGTCAGGGTGCTAACCTAATAATCCTCGTCCGTTGGGATTCAGCCGTGTCACAATCAAAGTAGATAAATAAAATAAAAACAATCTATTTATGAGATAAGACTATCTTGATGTGTGACTTGATGTGTTTGTCTTCTAGATCTCAAGAAGAAAAACACAAATCAGAACTAAGTATACTAAATTGTATCCCTGCTTTGATTAATTAGCAACGTTTACCCTTAGAGGACGTCAAATAAACCCATTCCAATATTTAAATGGAAATAATGTAATAAGTATATACAGCGAGTGGTCACAATATAAAAGAAACATAATCTAATCTATAAAAGCGATGACACAACTTTTAAAATTCCCGCGCAAATATTGACATTCACAAGTCGCACACGTAAGTGAAAGGGCAAAGGTCTTTGAACTTACCATTTTTACCAACTTAGTTATGTGGCTTAAAGACCGCACAAGCACACTAAGGGTTCTTTTCACAGTTCCAAACATAAATATACTCTGGTAGCGGTCTTGTTATGTTCGCAATACACTTCACTATTGTTATTGTTTGTCACGGCTTGCACTGCGCACACACGACTGGCTTGTAGCTAATTTCATTACGTACTGTCATTGTCACGGGTGATCCAATCCAGCTGAGTCTGTTACAGCCACTAAAATTGCTATTAAAGTTTTGAAAGGTACCACGATTGAAATAAAGCTGTTTGTTGATTAAACGCTTTATGTAGTTAAACTGTATTTTGTATGATATAATTATGCGCGGCGCGGAAGAGAATCAAATAGCCCGCAGTCACTGTCATGACTGTCAGTTTATAGGAAACGTCAGTCGGACGGAACAGATTATGCTTTGTGCAGTCTAGAGCTTTGTAACCTTAGGTTATCGGTGAAATTCAGAGCAATTTAACTAATTGTTAACGGTTAGTTAAAGCATTTGTCCATGGTAAATCAATTGGTTTTGTACTGTGTAGCGGAATATTGGAATCACTTATAAATACGTATAATCACACATATGGAAATGGTACGTAGAATGGTACCTAGTACCTCCCTACTTTAACGCAACTGTTATTATGGTATTTTATTGCGTGGCTATCAATAAATTGCGTTATTATTTTTCTAATTTCAGTATAACATTGTTTCACGTGGGTGTATTATTGCGATTATATTGATTGAAGGATGCAAAGCTTCTTCATATGTAAGTCTATTCTATACTAATATTATAAAGAGGAAAGGTTTGATTTTTTGTTTGTTTGTAATGAATAGGCTCCGAAACTAATGGACCGATTTGAAAAATTCTTTCACCGTTGGGAAACTACACTATCCCCGGTGAACATAGAGTATATTATATTTTCAAAAAAGTTCGGGATCCGTACTAAAACTGTGCGAAGCCGGGAAGGTCCGCTAGTGATAGATAAAGTCGTTAGCTTTTCAAATAACATTATGTATACGCAACGCAAGTAAGTAAGTACCTAAGAATTATCTGTGAGATGAGTACCTCGTTTACGAAAACTAAAAGTCACTATAATTTAGTTACTACTAAAACTACTTTTCACTTCTCTTGCTCAAAAAGTGTATCATAATAGTGTAGCTTAGCGGGCCTAAAACTCGAGTTTAATACCTCGGGCTAAAAAGAATTTTTTCTTTTTAATTTTTGTCTAAAATCATCAGCCCGTACAAAGCATTCGTTCTCTTACATAAAAACTCGACTTCTTGGTGCTCCGTCAATCTTTTTTTGAAAATAGAACCGTCTTGGTGATGTTTTATGAAGGTTGATTCTTCCCTTCACGGTAGAATGCGAACTGTTTCGTTGCGGGTTAAATAGAGATTTAAAAAAAAAGATGGTATTGGCGCTAAATCTCTAGAATTTTCTTCATTTATTTTCTCGCAATCGAAGTGAAAAGTAGAGTGTTTTACAATCTACTATTTCATAGTATGATAGTGATTGAATAGTCATTGTTTGCATTTTATATACGAGTAGGTAATTTTACGCCGATTCAATAATATTTTTTGTAAAAAAGCGGTTACAGGGGCGTAAGATATTTGTTCAAGATATTAAGATATTTTTATTTAACAAAACATAGTTATCATCAAAGCAAAGCACAGAAGCTCGTATCAATTTTCGTTAGTTTTCGAATTCAAATTTAAACATTTTTCATTGCACTTGTGAGATTATGCATTTTTGAAGTTTGTGTTTTAGTTTGTAGTGATAACCTTGCTGTTTTCTGTTATTTTTAAGTTTTGATTCATAAATAGTTTTCTTTACATCAAATATCTTGGATTCTTAATCGGAGTACACATTGTCCGCGGCTTCGCGCGCGTTGTTTGTGGGTGTGTTTTAGGCTGAATGCTGATGATGATCGACAAGTTGATAATCAAAATTCTTCTCAAATATTCAGGTCGAGCCCCTTGTAAGGGTTGCTCAAGGAAAACTGCAAGGTTCAATTCAATACCTACCTGACGGCGTTGCATACTACAGCTTTAGAGGGATTCCCTATGCTAGACCACCGGTCGGAGAGTTGAGGTTTCAAGTGAGTTTTAGCATTGAAATCTAACTGAACTTTGTCCGTAAAATGTTCTAGTACCAAGCAGCATTGAAGTAGGTAGACCACGAATTTTTGGGTCTTAAGACACACGAAAATACCAGTGTAGTGCTAGAATCACATAATAATTAGGTAATGATTTATTCAAATAACAAAACGACAAATTATAACTAAAATATCCTAAAAAATTAAGCCAAATCAATCTAATTCTTCTTATTTAATTAATATATTTTAATAATTTCGTTTTTCAGGCAGCACAACCTCCATCACCTTGGAATGGTGTTCGAGAAGCCATCTATCATGGACCAGTGTGTCCTCAGTACGATCCCAAAACCAACAAAATTGTAAATGGTAGCGAAAACTGCCTTTTCATCAATGTATATACGAGATCTATACAATTATTCAACTATTTACCGGTAATGGTTTACATACATGGTGGAGGATTCTCATCGGGATCAGGAAACCACGATACTTATGGCCCTGAGCTTTTATTGCAACACGGTGTTGTCGTAGTCACCATGAACTACAGACTAGAGGTGCTCGGCTTCTTGTCCCTCGATACGCCAGAGGTGCCAGGCAACGCTGGCATGAAAGATCAGGTACTTGCTCTCAGATGGATAAAAGAAAACATTGATATGTTTGGAGGTAACCCAGACAATATTTCTATATTCGGTGAGAGCGCTGGAGCGGTTGCTGTAACGTATCATATTATATCTCCAATGTCCAAGGGATTGTTTCACAAAGCAATAGCTCAAAGTGGCGTTTGCATCGATGACTCTGGAATTGCCACTAACGCGAAAGAAAGAGCTTTCAGGGTAGCTAAGATTTTGGGCAAAGAAACCACAGATACTCAAGAGTTGCTTAATTTTTTGAGAAGTGTGCCAGCTAGTAAACTTATTAATATGACATATATAACGGAGACTGAAGATGAAAAACTCAGAGGTATCCCGATGCGCTTTGGACCTGTCATCGAGAAAAGGTTTGACGGAATCGAAACCTTCATTTCTGAAGAACCTATTAAAGACTTGTTATCGAGTAAACTGAATAAAGTTCCCTTGATAATCGGTTACAATAGTGCAGAAGGACTTATAATGCTTGCAGACCAGTTGAAAAAAGCCGAGCGTTTGAATGCAAATTCTTCCTATTTAGTTCCTAGAGAAATTCTCCAAAACGTCACAACTAGCAAAGTGGCGGAATTAGGGAAGAGGATAATGAAGTTCTACACGGGAAACCAGGGAATGGGAAATGATACAGTCCAAGGAATAGTAAACATGAGAACAGATATGCACTTTGCTTTCAACATTCACCGATTCGCATACTATTACAGTAAATTGAACGTTCCGGTGTATTTTTATAGGTTTGATTATGCTACAGATTTAAATATTGTCAAGAATTTCTTGGGATATAAGAATATGCCTGGAGCGTGCCACGCCGATGACCTATTTTATATGTTTCTTAATAATCTTAACAAGAAAGTGTACTCCTCAGAGAAGAAACTTCAACAGATTGTATTTGACCTCACAAAGCTTTGGACTTATTTTGCTACAACCGGGTAGGTTTAATTTTTAATATTATGTCGCTTAAGCGAGACCGGTCATTTCAACTGCATATAATATAATAAAAAACTTTCAAACTTATAATATCCTAAGTGGCTATCTATATGTATCAATAAGCCTTCCTCTTGAATAACTATATCTATTAAAAAATCCGTTGCGTAGTTTTAAAGATTTAAGCATACATAGGGACAGACAGACAGCGGGAAGCGACTTTGTTTTATACTAGGTATGTTGTGAAGTAAGATCTTAAATGTATGACTAAGAAGGATGTAAGACGGTACTCAAATAGGTATTGTTGTCATGAGTCACCGTCGTTAGTAAATTTTCCTTGAATTCTTATGAATAAGGCGGCAAATCGGATGGAATTACCATTAACATCAACTTATTCCCGTCTTCGTTTTAATACCTAATAGTTTCAATTACCTGTGAAGTTGGTTGCCACTCAATCTGATAAAATTTTCATCAATCTTTGAAGACAAAAGGAGATTCTCGAGTTTTATTTTCTCAGACTAAAGATGAAGCTATCCCTATTGGCTTATACCTTGATCGATGTTCAGGGCACATTTTCTAATTTCCCTTCCAATACTTGATTGTAATTTTCAGAAGTACCTTCCATCTTTTTTGGCGGTGGAGCGTGTATCTATTTTGACTTGACTATACCTACAGTTATTTTTTCTTTTCAGCGATCCCAACAAAGAATATCCGAATAAAAACCTTCATGATCGCAGTGTCGTCGAGTGGAAGAAATACACCGCTTCAGGGCAAGAGTACCTAGCTCTGAACGAGGTGATGACTGCCTCGCAGCGAGCAGACGCACACAGAATAAGCATGTGGAATAAGATATATTGCGATGCAGCATTACCGTGCATTCGTGATGACTTATCATTGCCAAAACAAAGATGGTGGCAGTTCATGCAAGAATGGATTGTAAAGAGAATATAGTCTCAGCGAGCAAGTTTTGATTAGAAATCTGACTTTGAATCTATATACATATGTAGATGTCCGTTTATTTTCGAAAATCATTTTTTTTATTGATTAGATTATTCTTCAACGTTCTACTTTAACTATATGTATTGTGGGTACCCTTGTTCTTAATGAATATTATAGATATAATAATAAAATCAATCGAAAAGTAAGAGACCTTAATTAAGTTTTTCTACGGTCCATAGTAATATATGTATGTCTACCTTGTACCGACGACCGATGTGGCGCGGTGGGCGAAGGTCCGCCTGCGACGCAGGAGGTTGCGGGTTCGATTCCCGCCTCGGAACAATTGTGTGTACGATCTGCAGATATTTGTTCCGGGTGTTCTGGTTGTTTTCTATGTATAATAAAAAATATCTATCTATATAATATATTGTATTATGTATATCAGTTATCTAGTACCCATAACACAAGCTCTGCTTACCATGGGGCTAGATAGTGCTGTAAATAATTTTATTTGATACCTAATAATTTATATTTAAAATATGACTTGTCTAAGTGCTTATTTTGTAAGCCTAAAGAAATAAATGATTTTTTACTTTACTTTACTTTGTGTGAATTGTCCAGCATTATTATTACCTTAAAACTAGCATACATAAAATATAAAAATACTTTTTAATGATTACGTACGTATTGTACCATAATTTAACAATATCATAGTATATTATAGATAATACTCTTAAATTAATATTGATTACTATTATTAATACATTTATCTCGATGTTTTATTTTAAACCCTATCCTATCTTGTAGATCCTAAACCATAATAGAACAGTCAGTGTCTCGCTTCTAGCTGTAGCTCGAAGTTGTGGACATGTTTCAACATGACGTCAAACTTGACTCGCAGGCTGCCTGCGCCTGCGCCGGCGTAGCCAGTGGTGGCTGGGGTCAGTATTCTGTAGTGGCGGATCATCGTGGAGACTGCTGTCTTCATTGACATCATTGCGTATTGGTAACCTGAAAACATTGTGCAAACAGATCTGTATTTCTATATTAATATTATAAAGAGGAAAGGTTTGATTTTTTTGTTTGTTTGTATTGTGAATAGGCTCCGAAACTACTGGACCGATTTGAAAAATTCTTTCACCGTTGGGAAGTTACAATAGCTCTGATGAACATAGGCTTTATTATATTTTTAGAAATCAGAATTTAACGCTGGTGAAACCGCGGGAAACAGCTATTATTCGATAAAAAGGGATTCAACAAGACAGGTTTCTTTTTCAAGCTGTTAATAATTTTGTTAAATTAAATCAGCTATAATTTTGAGAAATTGAAACAGCTAAAATTTTTTTAATCTAAACATAATTTTTTTGTTAAATTTAATTAACTAAAATTTTGTGAAATTTAACAAACTAAAATTTTGTGAAATTTAATTAACTAACATTTTGTGAAATTTAATTAACTGAAATTTTGTGAAATTTAATTAAAAACAAAAGCCAGCGTCCTCACCAAGACATGCTCTAGGTCCGTGGCTGAACGCCATAAATGCTGCCGGATGTTTCAGCGGTTCCAAGAACCTCTCAGGTCTGAACTCCATGGCATCTGCCCCCCAGTACTGCGGGTTGCGCTGGATCGCCCAGATGTTGATCAGGAGACCGCAGTCTGTAGGCAGAGTGAGGCCTGATGCTATAACGGGAAATAATACATTTAACATCACATAAAAATGGTCTTTATTTGATTCTTTTTTCATAATTATGCAGTAGTTTCATAATAGTACCCATAACGCAAGCTAAGCAGAGCTTGTGTTATGGGTATTAGAAAAATAAAAAATGAACAATCATACAATATACAATCATCATCATCATCATCAACTTAGAGTAGTCCACTGCTGGACATAGGCCTCTCCTAATTAGCGCCCTGTCTTCAGCTTGCCGCATCCACCGTCCTTCGCAGGTTGTCATCCCACCTGGCCGGAGAGCGTCCTACACTACGTTTGCCGAGTCTCCACTCAAGAACTTTTACACCAGCGGTTGTCGGTTCTTCGTGAGATATGGCCGGCCCACTGCCACTTCAGCTTGCTAATTCTTAGAGCTATGTTGATAACTTTGGTTCTCTGACGGATGTATTCGTTACGAATCCTATCCTTCAGAGAAACTCGGAGCATAGTTCTTTCCATAGCTCGCTGAGCGACTTTGAACAATTTTATCAGAGGACGCAGTCTCTCCAAAACTTTCTAGTCTCGTTCTGCTCACTGTTATTTATGTTTCATACTCCTCGATTTTTTTGTAACCAGTATCTGATTAAATAAACTACGGGGGCTACAGTAATGTCAACTTACGCAAAGTGACATCCTTGGTGACTTTCCGCACAATGACTGGCACTGACGGATACAGCCTCAGAGTCTCTCTGATCACTGCATCTAGGTACGACAGTCGAGGCAGGTCTTCAAATGTAACGGGCCTTTTGGAGTCACCGAAGATTCCTTTAATTCTATAACAAGGTCATCATTTTCATTATTATTGAATCATTTGAAGCCTAATTTATTTATAGCTGGTATAAGCTGAATTTAATCTTGTTTGTCCAATTTTAAATTATTTTTCACAAAAATTTGTTTGACAAATAAATTTTTCACTTGTCGAAAAGGCTTTGTATTGCTTTTTATTATTTAAAAAAGAATAAAGGATTATTTATTATTATACATTATTTAAACCAACAATCTTCATCAATGTCGGTGCTAGTATGACATGATTATCATTGATGGGTTCGATTCCCACCTCGGGACAACTGTTTGTACGATCTGCAGATCATCTATGAATAATAAAAAATATCTATCTATGTAATGTATTGTATTATGTATATCAGTTATCTATTACCCATAACACAAGCTCTGCTTAGCTTGGGACTAGATACATAATGATGTGTGCATTTTTTACATTATATATTTATTTATTTAATCATCACCCCTACAGCTGGCTATATGCCTTCTTTTAGTATGGAAACGTTAGTCACTGTGTAGTCTCATTTTTGTATGGCATTGGTGTGGTTCTATCCCCGCTAGCTATGGCGTTGTATCAAACCCCATACCCGAAAAAGACTCGTCACAATGATGTCTCAATACCGTCAAACTGTACTCAGAGCTCCTAAAAACATATTTAACGCAACTTACTCTTGATAAACCTTCTCCTGCACATCAGGATTCATGGCCAGCATCAGAGAGGTGAACGAGGTGCCGACTGCCGTGGTGTCCGTGGCAGCCAGCACCAGGACTAGGGTCTCCTCCTGCAGTTCCAGGTCTGAATACCCTGATTCACCCCCTGTGGATTCTATGAGCAGTTCTAAAAACGGTTTTAGATTTGTGTGTGTACCTGAAGATGATAAATATGGAATATGTTAATTATTACAAAAGTAGCTAAAGAATACAGCAAGTACGTAGGTATAATCCTAATTCGTACTTTGAAATCTATCATTGGTTCAGACTTCATATTTACATCTTAATCTATATTGTACTTCAACGCTGCAAACAAATTCGGCAGTTATCTTCGCCAATATGACTACAAGAGTGCTCCTATCATCATATCTAATAAAATAATAAATATATGCTATAATACATCACAAAATAGCAAATAACTTTTGCACCATCTAATTTGTATGAGGATCTTACGAAATATGCTAAAATTTGAGTGAAAATGTTGTAAATACATCATTGATGTATTAAAAAAAAAATACATCGGTACTTTTAGATTATTATCATAGGGAGCAGCGCAACACCGGTCATTTGTCAACTGGCTCTATGGCCGACTGTACTTTTTACCGCTGTATACACGCTAGTTGCTATTATTGGAGCTGACATAAAGACCAGATACGATTTAAGCGATAGTAGGATTTAGGCAAGTTTACACTACCTTTGGAGCACGAATGTAGAAATGCTGGTTTTATGAAATTAATTAGAACACATTGTTTGGTCTTACTTACACTCGACCTTGTTTGCCCAGGATTTCTTTTCTTCAAGCTCAAGACGCTTGCCTTTGATAATCTGAAAAAATAAATATGTGTTTTTTATCATTATTTATTAATGTAGTTTTCACACAGTGACATCAATTCTTTTAATATAATCATGATCAATTCTTTTTAATATAAATATGGCAAAAAGCATAAACTCAACAAAAAAGAAATAACGTTTGCCACAGTCATGTCACCTCATTAAGGATTGTGGATAATTCTGTGCAGCTTACAAACCAACTTATAAAACTAACTTAGAAAAAATTACACTAAACTTTATCCTTCATCAAAAAATATATTACCGTCATCATAAAATATAATATTTGGTATTGGGGCCAACAGAGGAATTTGAGGGGGTCAAGGGTAGCCCTTGACCCCCTCAAATTCCTCTTTGTACTCTGGTAGACTCAATTTCAGGGTTGGTCGGTCCCAATAAAAAACACCTTATAATAATGTATTATCTCTGGATGATGATATAACGACGGAAGACAGCGAGATCGAAGATAGCATAAATTATTATTATAAAAAGGAAACATAACATTAACAACATTAAATAATTGTATTAATAATGCTGGACAATCCACTTAACATCACCAAAGAAAAACAGAGCTTATGTTATGAGCTCAACATCACTATATAGTACTTTGTTTTACAAAGTCGCTTCCCACTGTCAGTCTGTCCTTGCGTATGCTTAGATCTTTAAAACTTCGCAACGGATATTAATGCATTTTTTTTAATAGACAGAGAGATTCAAGAGATAGGTTTATAAACCATTTGACACAGCAGATTTCCAGCATCAGGGCGCAGCTAATAAACAAACCTTTTCAATAAACGTGCAGATCGTAGCTTTATGCTTCGTATGCTCTTTGTAGTCCGGCGTCATCTTAAACACGTTGTCATTGTAGACCCACGGCTTGCAATACCTGGACCCGTCGATCTTGAGGATGCCGTCGAAGGCGGTAAGAAACGGCTGCGTCGCCTTTAATTGCGACTTCACTTGGACCCCCAAAGTTGACTCTATAAATGAAACAAAATCATGAAGGCTTTGCCACACTGGATGCGTTCTGCGGTCTACGGTCAGGCTAAATTGAATGCAGCCCTTAGAAAACCTGACCGCAGACCGCAGAACGCATCTAGTGTGGCAAAGCCTTGATCAAATAGTGTGAGTGTGACACGCGTGCCAAGGGTTTCGAATTTTTGACAATTATACAATCTCTAATGGGTACCATAAGAATTTGTATAAATCTAGTTATATGATTCTAGTTAGAGACTTCGATATTTGATGAATATTGAAAAAAGTTAGTAGATAAATTTCGGATGGCACATCAATGGGGGACGGTAAAATTTTTGACTTATTTTAATATTTCAAAAAGTATGGAAACTTTAAGAAAAAGTTTTAAAATGTTGCCAATACTTTACGTAATATGATACCCCATTTTACCTTGTAAGTCTCTTTTTAAATTTCGACATTACAATTACTATTAATTTATTTCAATAAAATTAATATGTATAGTAGGTATCCGAAATAAGTGTTACAAATTGTTGTAACCATTATTATTCACTATGATAATATTTTGGCTTTCCAGAAAATACAGTTCAAGCAATAAAAAAATAACCTTTGTCTATGATAGAGGTTAATTGTTTGAATTAGCCATTTAGCTATTGTACCACATCGCAGGTTAATTATACTTGGTCGTAATTACCTTCATAGTAAAAACACAATAAATGTATAAACTCACTGATAATCTTAAAGACCTTAATTTGTCTTAGCTATTAACTACGAAAACCATTTTGAGCGCATTAATATATCATCATCGTCAGCCTAAAACAGTCCACGGCTGGACATAAGCCTCCCCCAATGAGCGCCATAGCGCCCTGTCTTCAGCATGCCGCATCCAGCATCTACCTGCAATCTTTCGCAGGTCGTCATCCCACCTGGTCGGAGGGCATCCAACACTACGGATAGATACATCCCTATGGCTTATGTTATTCTGTATTTTGATATTTTGTGTGTTTTCCTTTTTTGTGTGTTGTGGACACACACTATACATAGGTACAAAAAAGGTGAGTAAATTATTTATTCTTTATTTTTTAAATCTTTAATAGCCTTTTTTCCGATACCTGCAACTCACCACAAGCAGAATCCATTGAGTAAGTAGCAATATACTTCCAAAGAGAGAAGGTGCCTCGCCCGGCCTGGTTTCTCAGCTGGTCGACCAGCACAGAGCTCTGCCGGATGAAGACCTGCGCAAACTGCATCAAGTTCTTGGGGCTGAAGGTTGGAGCTAGGACCTTACGGCGTGGGCGCCAGATTGATACTGAAATAAAATAAAAAACAAAATACTAGAAACAGCTGGAATCTTCCGTTAGATAAAGAACTCGAGTAATCATCATCATCAGCCTTTGTTAGTCCACTGCTGGACATAGGCCTCCCCCAATGAGCGCCATAGCGCCCTGCCTTCAGTGGTGCTAGGATTTTAGGGACACTTCCGATTCCTATTGATGTGGATCAGTTGAGCTACCTCTGGTTTATTTGCAACAGTTTACAGTTAACTGGACTGTTACAATTGTAAATACTAGTTCTAATTTGTTTCTATTATCGTTGTTAAGAAGCAATATAATTCAAAACAAAGTACGTCGTCGTCTCTATATCGGTCTGTGTTATTGGTCCATTAATAACTATTTACGAAAAACGCATTGTGGTATTTTTTCAAAATTACAACTATTACTACTCATCATTATCATCATCATTAGCCTATATCAGTCCACTGCTGGACATAGGCCTCCCCCAATGAGCGCCATAGCGCCCTGTCTTCAGCAAAACTATTACTAATATTATATATATAGGTATATATATATATATATATATACTACAATTTATTTTCGAAATATTTGAAGAAATAAATATTAACAGTAGAGTATCGTTAGATAATCTCAGAAGCGGTTACCCATTCAGTTTTGTTAATTAACTAGCGGTGCCCCGCGGCTTCGCCAGCGTGGAAATCTATGTGTCAAATGGTTTAAAAACCTTCCTCTTGAATCACAATTTAAAAAAACCGCATCAAAATACATACATAATGACAGTCAGACATCGGGAAGCGACTTTGTTTTATACTATGTAGTGATTTGATGGCTCATCCAAGGAAACAATAATGTGCTATGTTAATTTAATATGTAGTGCTAACAAACAACATACAATACTTGTTATGTTTATTAAACTCACGTACACGCTTCGATAAATGGATATAAAAACTATATAGAAGGCAATAAAAGGAATCCTTTTGATTTAACATAATTAGTTTTAAGATCTTGTACCTATGTGTGATTGGTTGTATGTAGTTAAAAATAAAATATCATACTTTCTTTCATTATTTATTTATATTATATGATTAAATGTATCTAAGCGCTTTAAAAATAAATAGTTTATTTAAAATAAAACTAGCTCCTATACAACATATATTATTTTTTGCCGTTTTTAGATAATTGTACGGAACCCTTAGCGCGCGAGTCCGACTCGCACTTGACGGTTTTATTCTTTATTATGTTTTTCGTCCTAACGATTAGTAGGGAAGTACGTACCAGGTGCGAATATACTCCCGTTTCCAAGAAGCAGCCTTGAGCAATTGACGACATCGTCCTTTTCCAGGCAAGTCTTGAGCACTATCTCTGCTATGGCTGGATCGCTTATATCTGTCAACAAGGAACCGTGATTTAAATATAAGGGCGCGTTTACACTGTGTTGTGACGACAGAAAGTCGTGCAGGTAAAATAATCGTAGCTTGTATATTTATAGATAGATAGATAATGCATTTATTTGACATCGTTCTTTTTTTGAGTCTTTCTACAGCACATGATATAAATGTCATAATAATAGTAATGGTAAACAATAAGTATTATTATAAACAATTTAAAAAGTAGAGATTTAAAATTGTGTGTTTGCTGCGGCCTGTCAAAAAGGAAAATAGCTCAGCGAAAAGCTTTGCTCTGAGAGCAAAACACTGTTTTTCAGTATACCCTTTGAGGCGACCCGAATTTAAAAGGAGTGGTTCACATACGACACGATTAATTGTCGTCCACGACTTGTTTTTGTTATGACGATAGATTATCGTTATAATAGGAAAAGCTAGCATGATATACGAGTAAATACGACATAAAACGATGAAAAACTTGACGATTCATCTACGACTATTGTGAATCGTAAAATGTCGTCACGCTCCAATGGGACCAGCTAGATACGACAATCGTTCCACGATAAAAGAATAGCGACGACACAATTACGACAAACAGTCGTTAAAATGGAAAGATAGTCGGGAACATCTAGAGACGATCGTCGAACGATAATTTACGGTCACGATTCAGTGAGAACGCGCCCTAAGTCATCAACAAAATCAACCACACTCACTCTGAAGAAGTCCATCATTATGGGATGAAATATTAATTTTCATCCAAGACAAAAAACAGGTTCGTACTTCGAAGTTAACCTACTTATATTTATAATGAAAAGATTCAAGAAGGTTCACTTAGGTACTTACTAAAATATATTATAAGCGGAGCAGTACTTTTTTTAAGAATATGGGTGATTTCAATTTCTTACGGTCAAACATGTAATTAACAAAAAAATTGTTTAGATTTTTCCAATATCCTTAATTTTTAGCCTATATGGACCTATGGGATTCAATATTGGGTTCAAAGAAACCCCAAGCGAGCAGTTATGTGATTTTCTTCGTGCGAGATACTAAGAGTAACATGTAGAACTTACTCACGTATAGCCGACTGCCCTGCCACAAAGCAAATAGGCCTCCTGTCCCGTAGGCCTCCATGCCGAGCTTTTTGAAAACCTTCATACGATCTGAAACAGGAATTGGACATTGCAAAAACAGCGCACCCTGTCTAAAAATAAATAAATTGTATCAAAATAGTTTTCACTCCTCTTGCTCATATATCACAGTCTATATTGACACGCAATATAGACTGTGATTATAACGTAGCCGGGCGTAATACTCGAGTTTACTTCCTTAGGATTAAATATACATTTTCTTTTTAATTTTTATCTGAAATCATCCAGTGACATTCGTCCTCTTATATAAAGACTCGACTTTTTGGTATTACATTTACATTTCATTTGAATTCATTTTTGAAAATGGAACTGTATGCGCCTTCTTGGTGATTGTTGGATGTTTGTGTGACTTTGTTCACACCACAGAACAAAGTCAACAAATTCTTGCGTGGTAGAATGCGGAGGTAGGTACTTGTATTGATTGTAACTAAAGGTACTATATGGTAACGAATACACAAAAAAGTTGTACTTAGTTGTAGTTAGTAGCGTGAAATCACTGGAATTTTATTGACTGACGGCGAATGTGTCTTATTTAATTAAAAATGTCATCAAGCTAAAATTATGTTAATAATGCAAATGGAACAGAAGGGCAAAGAAATAAATAATATAGTATGATTATATCTGTTTCGATGAAAATCGTGTGAAATATATTTTAAGACTTACGACAAATTCGTGATTTAGAGAAGTGAAAAAAGTGTGCAATATGAAGATTAGTTTTGATTGTTTTATTTACTCGCAATCGAAGTGAAAAGCATTGTGTTTACTCGGGCCAAAACCACCCATTTGTACTCGGTCTTGTAATCCTCGTTTATGTGGTGTTTTAGTCCTTTGTAAAAAATATATACTATTCATTATATTACTATTTTATTACCTACGGTTTAGTACTAGTTCTGCCCTCGCCTTTGCTTCTTATTTGTACTTGAGCGCTATGAATAAAGGATTTTGTGAAAGACGAAATTTTTATGATAAAGAAAGGTTTGAGTACAAAGATGACAGCTGCTAGAGGGCAGTAGATGTAAACAAATATAGGTACAGTGTAGAGGTCACCCAGAGCGTGAAAATATATGGGCATGATTAATAAGAGAATATTTTTGTAGACATTAACATACCTTCATCGTCTCCTATAAACATGTACGAATGACCGATGAAAGGCAGGTTCCAGTAGTTGTTCTTGAGCTGGCTACATAGCTTGTGCATCCCTCTTTTGTTCCATCTTGAGATAAGGGTCCAAATCACCAGAAACAACACCAATAGTGGCAGTAACATTACTTAAACTTGGTTTGCTTTTGTAACACTTAGATTTTACCTGTATAACAAAAATAGCTGCTATGTTATTTGTAACTTTTTCCCTATCCAATTTTATTTGAACATTATTGATCGGGTATTTATCGGGTATCTTTAAAGTTAATATTTGCAAAATTAAACCTCATAAATAGTATTTAATAAGTCAACAAATCGCGAAAGTTTAACACGTATTATTTTAGTCTAAGTCGTCTACCAACATAAAGGACCAAAATGTTACACGACAAAGTGCATTTTGCGATAATTTTATATCGATAAATAATTTTATATTGGATATAGTGAATAAGCTACTGAATACCTACTTATTTTATTGTCAATTTGTAATTATAACGATAATTAATTACTTTGTATTGTTGAGGTTCGAATGAATCGTCCATTTAATGTCAAAGGTGACACTCATGAAAACAAATCAGTGAGCTTGACGAATTATTACTAGGAATTTTTTTATGGAGATTATAAAATTAAAACCCTTTCAATATTAACAGTTTTTAGCTTACTTTAGTTAAAATGGGATCTATGCTTTCGGTGTCTTAAACAATTAGCAACAAGATGTCTCTCAGGTATCGCCAAATCTTTTATAGACATGTATTCAATTGCCTACTCTCTTAAGGAGATGAAAACAAATACGAGTAAGGTCATTATGTTTTGTAAGAACCTACGTGTACCAAAGTACTCGAGAAATTTATAAGGTGTTGGTAACACTTTTTAGAGCATCATCATCATCATCAGCCTATAGCAGTCCACGGCTGGACATAGGCTTCCCCTAATGAGCGCCATAGCGCCCTGTCTTCAGCTTGCCGCATCCAGCATCTGCCTGCAGTCCTTCGCAGGTCGTCATCTCACCTGGCCGGAGGACGTCCTACATTACGTTTGTCGAGTCGCGGTCTCCACTCTAGAACACGTTTACCCCACTGGTAGATGGTCCTAAGAAGTTTGATTCCCTAGAGATTAGTATTAGGCCCGCCAAACTTAAACAAGATCCGTCACGTGCGATATACTCGCGTATAACTAGGTATAACTCGCGCGTCGAGGGTTTCCAACTTTTGTCAATTATACAATAGGTATGAAACTTTGCTATTTAGTGAATACTTACATATATATAACAGTAGGTAGGTACATACATTTCAAGATGGATCGCTTTTCAAACTTCGGAGAATAGGGTCTTTTTTCGTCTACTGATGGGCTCATTAAGTTTTTTTACCATTTACTTTGTTATATATTTTTATCAACATAAAGGTTTAATGCTCGTCACCAATATGAACCGAACTCTTCTTGAATAAATAATGCTGCATCCTCAAGCGCATTACGCAGAGTTTGACATACGGAGTTCTAGGTAACGGAAATGCTTATACAATAAGCCATTTGACATACGGAGTTCTAGGTAACTGAAATGCTTATACAATAAGCCATTTGACATACGGAGTTCTAGGTAACGGAAATGCTTATACAATAAGCCATTTGACATACGGAGTTCAAGGTAACGGAAATGCTTATCAATAAGCCATTTTTTTATTTTACTTAGAAATTACTCAGAATCGAAACAGATATGGTATTTGCAGATTGCACTAGCATTTTGACGACCTCTGACTTCTGGTGCGGTGGACGAAGGTCCGCCTGCGACCCAGGAGGTTGCGGGCTCGATTCCCGCCTCGAGGACGTTATCTATGTACCTATAATCATCCTCAGACACTGGACTGAGACACATGTGTTGCCCCGCAACTCAATGCGGTGTTCAAAATGAAATTAAACTAAATTAAAATCAATCATACAGTATTTTTATAATTGTGACATAAATACATAACTTCATTATTGAACAATGGACATTAATAAGATTAATGTCATTGACTAAAAAATATGGTGAACAACCGAAATAATGATTTATTATTATTTATTTATAAAAAATCTCTATCTATGTAAAATATTGTATTAATATATCAGTCATCTAGTACCCATAACACAAGCTCTACTTAGCTTGGGGCTAGTTGATGATGTGTAGACTTGTCCAGCATTATTTATTTGGCCAGTGGCCAATACATCTGCAACCTCCTGCGCGGTAGGTGGACCTTCGTCCACTACGCCACTGAGGTCGTCGTATGACATTGCGACTCACTTTGCCGTTCGAGAGGTCTTATAGAGACCGAGGTTGAGATATAAACCAATAAATATGAAATGAAAAACAAACAGATGACTAAAATGAAATCGGCAAAAAATTAAGCAATATGTGAATCTTGAAACGATTGGATGATGTCATTATTTTTTTTTATTTTGTCAGTATTTGAAGTTCCACTTTTAACATAAAAAACATGACCCATACCAGCTCCTTTGTAGAAAGTGAATAATATTATTTTTGAAAAGTAGTAGCAGTTATTATTACTACTTCCTATTAGTGTCTTGTTTAACCGTTTAATTTTTATGTATAATGAAATAGACGCTATTCCATAGATTATAAGCTTCGAATGTTACAAACGAACGTATTCTGGACATAAGAAACCAAAATATTAAATAGTAAACTCATAGTACGTATACTATACTATATTTAAAAAAAAGTCGAACTGTATAACGGATACAGAAATTGGTTTCCCTCACCTGGTTATCAAGCCCAAACACTTAGCGTGTTTGGGTAAACAAGTACATTCAAAAAATAGCACCTTCTATTTAATGACGCTGAATCTCAGTTTTCATTCTTTCACAGGACTCTAGTCGCCTCCCACAATCTACATGACAAAGTTTATGCAACCAAAAAAAAAAACACAAGACAAATTTTACAGAAGAGCCAAAAACCGTGTTCATCACTTCAGGAGCGTGCTCTACGAAAACATGAACTCCATTAGAGTTTGTAGTTAGAGATAAAACATGCAGGTGTTTGGAAGGTAACAAATAATATATTAAAATCAACATGCTGGACCGGTTACGGTATGCAAAATAAGTATTTAGCTCAAAAGATGCTGTTTATCATTAGTCATTTCATTACATATGGTTTAACATATTATATTATTTATTATTCGTAAATATTTAAAAATACAAGTTTGGTGGCTACCAAACGTGTATTTATATTTACGACGCAATAGATGCAACGCAACGAGTGCAATATTGGCTACTATTGCACTTTTGTTTTTTGTTTATTGAAGATGAATATAACAGATTTGCAATTAAAATGAAGTAAGTCGCATAGTCTTTTTCAAAATACAATAAAAGCTTTGATATATTAAAACGTAGTAACGTAGTTTTTTTTCGACGACTGCGGTCTTTTTTTATAACCTAAAAAATTCGTGATGCCGCTCTACACAGCGGTTGTGTTGCGCCGCATATGCGTTTCGTTCGAAAAATATTACGGCTGTGCTGACTACACAGATCTGTATTTTCTCAGCCGCTGCGCTAGTGTGGATTTACGCATATTAGTCACTTGTAGAAAACACATACCGTGTGATTTCAGCAATGAAAGTGCTAGAAGAGAATAATTAGCTCTTCCATTTATCAAAAATTAAATTTTTAATAGATAATTTGATCTATTAATGATTATGATTGACTGTAACGATCGGCGTCATAAAATGCAAGGTTTTATTTTTTGGATACTTATTAGTCCAAATCAATACGTGTTCGGTAACCGTAAGTCATAACAAAACAACACACAATAACCTGACCTAATTATCATCATTAGCCTGGGCTAGACTATTATTTTGAAGATAGGCCTCCTCTGATGTGCACCATAAAGTAGACACTTAGACAGGGCGCTGTGGCGCTCATTGGGGGAGGCCTATGCCCAGCACTGGACTAACATACGCTGAAGATGAAGCTAAGCAGAGCTTGTGTTATTGGTTCCAAATAACTGATATACGAGTCCATACTTATTACAATACATTTCATGGATAGATATTTTTTATTATACATACCTACGTAGAAAACGACCAGAACATCTGTATCGTACACACATTTGTCCCGAGGCGGGAATTGAACTCGTGACCTTCTGCGTCGCAGACGGACCTTCGCCCACCGCGGCCCAGAGGTCGACATAGCTCTAAGAATTAGCAAGCTGAAATTGCAGTAGGCCGGCCATATCTCGCAAAGAACCGACCAATCACTGGGCAAACGTGTTCTTGAGTGGAGACCACTCCTCCGACCAGGTGGGATGACGACCTGCCAAAGACTGCAGGTAGATGCTGGATGCGGCAAGCTGAAGACAGGGCGCTATGGCGCTCATTGCGGGAGGCCTATGTCCAGCTGTGGACTACTCTAGGCTGATGTTGATGATGATGATGATGAAAATGCCATTAATTACTCTCTGACGTTATAGTGAGACGTGCCTATGTTTGTAATAGGCTAAGGTCAGGAGCAGCCTAGGTCTAGGTCATGGACAGTTATCATTATCGCCTTACCTACCCATGGTTTTATGTGGATACTATATTGAGACATACTCTACACAAGAACAATTGAATCTGTCCCTTGTCCGAAACTAGACGCTTTTGTGCAATAAGTTTAATTATTATTTGTGTCCTTTTTTAATCCGAACGCTTGGTTAAAACATTCTGAAGAAATCATACTCTTCGAATCCTTTAAACTGTGAAGAAGTGAAAAAACACTATTATTCAAAGAACACGGACGAAGTAAACCTCCTCCTTTATAAAGTAGGTTTAAAGTGAAGATAAGTTTACGTATGTAAACCTCTTTTCAGAGCACTACCTAGTTAACTCATACAAGAAAAACAAAGTCAATCATCTCTAGTTTCTGCCCGCGATAGAGCCCGCGTTTTTTCGAGATAAAAATACCTAGTTTATATGTATGCAATAGTCAGCTCAATAATCAAATTCAATTGTAAATACTAGTTCTCATTTGATTCTAATTTTTGTTACTTTTTATGTTACTAAAGTGACTTAATATTATAATCATATAAGATAATACATAGGTCTAGATATATACATCTATCCAAAATTCAAGTCCAATCCGTTGTGTATAGGTAGATCGACGCGCTGAAGAAGTTACAAACATACATAAATTTCCATCAAAAGTTTCGCATTTATACAGGGTGCCATGAAACATGTTATACTATTTTACTTTGACAAGGTTCCGTCTCACTCTAATTCCGCGCGGACTATACTTTTTAATAGGCATTCAATCAATTTTCTTTACTCTAGATTTCAGAATGATATCTCAGATCCTGGTTGCGTTCTTGGTTGTCTGGTATCTGCTAGTGAAGTGGAAGAAGCGGAATATGACTCAACTGGCAGAACGACTAAAGAGTTCCATGATGAGCCTACCTTTTTTCGGGCAAGCCTACGTCCTCATTGGTAATTCAGAAAGTAAGTCAAATAAACTAACCTGTACAAAATATACTGATAATAGCACATGCTGAGTGGAGACCGATTTTGACAATTTTTCTGTTAATTTATACGAGTAAATACTATTCGTCTCTGTTCTTGCACAACAAAAATCTTTTTACTTTTACTTTTAAAATATAGGTACTGACCTAAATACATATTATGTATATTTGAATTTTTTTTTTATTTATTAAAAAACATTTATTTAAGTTTGTACATATGTAACGGTTTGTGCACTCCAAGTTTTGAACGAGTTCGTGCACGAGTTCCAGCATATCGACATATTCCACGACAAGCTCAATGTTATAATAAAACATATTTTTATATATTTAAGTTTAAACATAGTTTTTTAGTTAATAGCGTAGGATAGTGAGTGCTTTGATGGTACTGTAAAATCATATCTTCTGTAAATATAATGTATCGAGTAATGAAAAAGACTACAGGGGGACTTTCAACTTAAATAAAGGAATTTTCGCAAAAAAATATTAAATTTTTAGTTTTTCTTGATCTAGCTCGTTTTCGATTATTTTAAATTAAAATACTCATTTGAATTTCTTTCCAGCAAAGATGAAAGGAGTGAAGCTTTTATCCAAAGATGCTATGGACTGTGGGGGGACGGTGGCTCACTGGTATTCAAAAAAACTTTTTATAAGTGAGTAATTTATATTTGGATGTTTTAATTATAGTTCATTATTATGTCTCTCATTTACCATGATCTCAGGCCATAAAGTGACCCGGTCCTTTGGAATATTATTATTATTATTGACGACCGATGTGGCGCGGTGGGCGAAGGTCCGCCTGCGACGCAGGAGGTTGCGGGTTCGATTCCCGCCTCGGAATAATTGTGTGTACGATCTGCAGATATTTGTTCCGGGTGTTCTGGTTGTTTTCTATGTATAATAAAAAATATCTATCTATGTAATGTATTGTATTATGTATATCAGTTATCTAGTACCCATAACACAAGCTCTGCTTACCATGGGGCTAGATAATGCTGTGTGAATTGTCCAGCATTATTTATTTATTTATTTTATTTATATATTATTATCATTTATGTAGGTGGTGATACTAATTACTAAATAGCTTGAGCTTATAGTTAACATGGATTTAAACCTGAAAAACGTATAAATAAGCTTTTATTATTTTTATTAACGCAACAAAAGCTCTGTTTTAAAAAAAATATAAAAAAATCCAGCATTATTCATTTATTTATTGTTTCAGCGGTTGTCGAACCTGAAGTCGCAGAAATCGTTCTTAAAAACTGCTTAGAAAAAGATGACCTCATGAGATTTTTCCATGAAGCGATCGGAGATGGAAGCATTTTTACCTCCGGTAAGAATTATTACTATTAATGTCACCTAACCAACGCATATGATACCCAGCTGATTACATTTTATTTTATTTATTTAAAACTTTATTGCACTAAAGGCAGGCTTAAAGGTAGGCTTAAGGCTGAGGCATTTTCTACCTGCCAACCCAGTTGCCGACCAGCAGAAATATAGGCACGTATATTTCTGAAACTATGTAATGTTAGCACGCGTACGATTTAGTAGTAATATGTTTATGACTAAACTAAAACTTTGGAACCTATCATGGTTATTAACACTAAAGTCATTTGAAACGGGATAATTACCATGATTTCAAAAATCAAATCATGGTAAATATCCCGTTTCAAATGACTTTAATGTTTATGACTATATAGAATCATAAATAATTTTATTATATACGTACAAGATTGCAAAATTATTTTCAGTAAAAAAATGGCGCCCACGACGTAAGGTCCTAAATCCAACATTCGGTATGAAGAACCTGAATCATTTTGTAGAGATATTTGCAGCTCAAAGCTCCGTCCTGGCTAAAAACTTAGAGAAAATAGCGGGAAAGGACCCTGCTCCTATGTGGAAGTTTGTTTCTGCTTATGCTATGGATGCCGTTTGCGGTAAGTCAGAAATAATTGCCTATCCCACAAAAACAAAAATGTTAGTGAATGCTAGCAGCAAGAATTGACGACCTCTGTGGCGCGGTGGGCGAAGTGTGCCTGCGACGCATGAGATTGCGGGTTCGATTCTCTCCTCGGAATAATTGTGTGTACGATCTGCAGATATTTGTTCCGGGTGTTCTGGTCATTATCTACGGGTAATAAAAAATGTAAGTTGTTTTAAATATATCAGTTACACATAACACAAGCTCTGCTTAGCTTAGGGCCAGATGAAGGTGTGTGGATTGTGAGATATCTATACTAATATTATAAAGAGGAAAGGTTTGATTTTTTGTTTGTATGTTTGTTTGTTTGTAATTAATAGGCTCCGAAACTACTGGACCGATTTGAAAAATTCTATCACCGTTAGGAAGCCTAAATATCCGTGGTGAACATAGGCTATATTATATTTTCAAAAAGTAAGGGATCCTTACTAAAACTCCAATAATATAACGTGGTAACCAAGGTGTAAAAATTCACCTAATAAAGTGAAATTCGAGTTCAACGCGGGTGAAACCGCGGGGAACAGCTAGTAAATTATAAATAAGCTATAGACATTTTTTCTTTTTACCATTTTCTTATGCTCAGAAACAACCATGGGAATCAAGGCCAAAGCCCAAGAATGTGATCATCCGAACTTGGTCGCGTTAGACAACATGTTCCACATAGTAACGAAGCGAGTGTCCACGCCGTGGCTTCACATCGACCTGCTCTATAAGAATACGTCACTGCAGCGGGTCTTTACTAAAAGTAGAGATCAAGTTTACAACTTTATCGATGATGTAAGAAGCAACAGCATCTTCGTATTTATATTCGACTATATCTATCTATGTAATTTATTCAGTATATCACCCATAGCACAAGCTCGCTTAGCTTGGGGCTAGATGATGCTGTGTGGATTGTCCAACATTATTGATTTTTTTTATTTATTTTACATTCTTTTACATTTCAAGGAACAGTTTTTCTTTAAAACATAATTTATGAACATTTCTGTTTTAAGCTATCGATAATAATAATGTACCTTTGATATTGTTTTAGGTTATTAAGGTGAAGCGAAAAAATCATGAATATCTGAATAGCCCAGGTAAGGAGAAATGGAGCTTCTACTGACCCGACTTTACATTGAATCCAATCACAATCATGACTGACTTCAAGGTCATCACGATTGTTATTGGATGTCACCAATATTTCCTTGATTTTTGAATCCATCCAATCTTTGTTAACAATAATTGCCTTACCACGGGGCTAGATAATGCTGTGTGGATTGTCCAGCATTATTTATTATTATTATTTATTATAATAATATCTAGGATTCTAGAACCGCGTAGGACGTATCTACTTTTCAGTCCCTAACCCCCCGAATACTGAAACTAAGCCCATTTCAAGTGTCGATTTTAATTGAATATTCGGGCGCAACTAACTTGTATTAATTGTTATCTGTCAGAAAACGGAACAGACAGACTAAAACCATTCGTGGAATTAGTCCTCGAATCAGTAACCGATGAAAGCGACCTGATGATAAGAGAAGAATGCATGGTGCTGCTGGGAGCTGGCACCGACACGTCCGCTGTTAGCGTGGGGTACTCGCTGGTGATGCTGGCGACTCACCCTGAGGTGCAGGAGAAAGCTTATCAAGAGTAAGTTAAAAAACTAAGACCGAAGATGAATTATAATTACGGCTGCTAGCTGAATTAAAAGGCACCTCGGAATTCCGACTAAATATATAAGTAAGTTTCTAAATACAAACTACTCTAGTTATAAGACTTGACCTGTTCCTGTAATAATGTGTTCAGCAAATAAATGATTTCATTTGATAATAAAATGTTTAAAAATCTAAATTAATTACCACCAATATTTTAAACGGATATTTGGATCGACTAGCTTTATTTGTCCAGAATGAAAAAAATAACCCTTGTTATTTATTGAACGAATGGGCAAGGATTATGATCTGGGAAGGTAAGCAACAACTACAGAAAATTAAAATGTACTCACATATGTATGTTTGGATTCCTCCAACAACTCGTAGGTTCCGGTACTCAGGAGAGTATAAATCGATGCATGGGATTCAATGCGTTTCGGAAATCTTTAAAACAAATTCGAACCGAAAGCCGAATGAGTGTAACCTCTGTCGAGTGAACCAATTTGGCTACTAGGGAAATAAATAGACGAAATTTGAATGTGCACCTATTTTTGAAATAGTATTTATTAGGTTATTAAATGCTAAACATTACGCACAGGTTCGTACGACCGCGAACTAAAATAATATATCAAAAGATACGACGAAATATTAATCGGGTTTATCGAACGCAATATTCTTGTTTTGTGATAACGCGACCCTAGGTATCGCAATGGACTAAAAAATATAAAAATAATAAGACCTCACTTCTGACCTCTACTTTAACTATAACATAAATTTGACTGTAAAGACGTATTTGGTCCGGGCCTACTTGTTGTTTGTTTTCTATGTTCCCAGCGATGATCCAAGATAATGTCTAGCATCAAAAAACACTATCGCGGAACAATGTGCAGATAATTATCAATATAATACTCTACTTTTTCACACACCATAATCTTGCCCAAATGTTAGTTAGTAAAAAGATAATTAAACATTTATTTTGTAAGACATATCATTAGGCTTGTTTTTTTATAATTATACTTGAAATTGTACGTTTTTATGTGCGATATCTACTCCCTCTCTAGAAGTACCACGGCCTGAATTAATTGTTTTTTATACATGACAAACTACCAATTTTTGGGCGTTTTATGTACGCAACTGTACGCCTAAAATAAAATAGGTCATCCATTTAAAACAGGTATACGTAGGATTACTATAGCATAACATTTTTGTGACAGATTTTCGCTTTTAACGTACATGTTATTATAGAAATCCAATCGGTTTTCAGGTTAAAGGAAATCTTCAGTGATTCAAGCAGGCCAGTTGAAGCAGACGACCTTCACCGCCTGAAGTACCTTGACGCAGTCGTCAGAGAGACGCTGCGGCTGTATCCACCAGTGCCAGCTATCGTCAGGAAAATAGAGAAGGAAATCGAACTACGTGAGTGCTAGATTTATGTGGGTATCTATCTATTTATTTATCACTACATAGTATAAAACAAAGCCGCTTCCCGCTGTCTGTCCTATGTATGCTTCGATCCTGTGTATGCTTAGATCTTTAAAACTACTCAAAGGATTTTGATGCATTTATTTTTAAATAGATAGAGTGATTCAAGACAAAGGTTTATAAACCATCTGACTCAGATTTCCACGCGGGGGAAGCTGCACGGCGTATGTAGTAATTATATAGAAAGAGTGAAACAAAGGATGTAGGTCCCTAAGTAATTTTAAAAATGACGAATCTCTACACATAGATAACATTAACAACAGTATGCAATCTATATTTAACTATCGAATCACTGTCGTACTATGAAACGTTGTTTTAGTATTTAGTATAGATTAGATATATGTAGTAACTTAGTAACATTTATAGTTTTTGACACCCATTCACATGTGATTCTTTCTTACGAATGATGAGGCTCTGAACTTATAAAGTGCTATCACATCCCAGCCTCTGGAGTGGTCGTTCCTGGCGGGTGTGGAGCATTGATCAGCATCTGGGGAATGCATCACAATCCTGCCATCTGGGGTGAAAACGTCGAGGAGTTCCATCCGGAACGTTTTCTGGACTCGAAGCCGAGGCACCCGGCATCCTTCATACCGTTTAGTTGTGGACCGAGGAACTGTGTAGGTAAGGTTTGGTTTTGTTTGTTATAGTTTTTAATTTGTGTCGCTATGTACTAAATAGGTGGCCTGACTTCCTCAGTTCAAAACAATTCAGAAGGCCTTTGTGGACTTTGAGAAGCATTAGACTCTGTCGCAACCGTTATTATGCTTCCATGATGAATATTCAAATACCGGTAGTCTAATAAACCCATTAAAGAAGGCAGAGCGCAAGGTGTCAATTATTTTTGTTTAAACTACTCTAAAGCTACATAAGGCTAAACTTTATATATTTGTTTTGCGAGAGAATCACATAATAAGTACATATTGACGACCGATGTGGCGCGGTGGGCGAAGGTCCGCTTGCGACGCAGGAGGTTGCGGGTTCGATTCCCGCCTCGGAACAATTGTGTGTACGATCTGCAGATGTTTGTTCCGGGTGTTCTGGTCGTTTTCTATGTATAATAAAAATTTCTATCTATGTAATGTATATTGTATTATGTATATCAGTTATCTAGTACCCATAACACAAGCTCTTCTTACCATGGGGCTAGATTATGCTGTGTGAATTGTCCAGCATTATATATTTATATTATATTTTATTTATATTTGTATTTAAAGCTCAAGGATCACACTTACACAAAACACAAAGCAGATAATTTTGTATAACTGTTTTTATTACACTGCCGTAAAAAGTATAATATATAAAATAATATACACTACTCAACAAAGTCTAGGGAACAAGCAATAATACTTCAACTTTTTTGTGAAAACTCGTAAAAAAGTACTGGTCACTAAAATTTATAAATTAAGGCTGGAAGAGGAATAAATCATTTGTTCGAAATTCAAAAAAAATTAAAACAAAAGTGCGAAAGCTTTTCAAAATAAGAAGGAAAAACCGAACTTGGTCGCAGAGTAAGGGGTCTGCTAGCATAAAGTTGTTGTGATTTTTGTCATGTATCGATTTTTTTCTTGTGAAAAACCATTACTGCTAACTTTTTCGATATTTTTGAAACTCTAAGCGTTATGTCTTACGTGATGCTTAGGGCTGTGTATGTTGGAAGCTAGACGCAGTCAACGCGATATCGCGGCCGCTGTTCACACACATCCAAGCGTAATTTGCCGATTATGGGCACGCTACAGGGCTACAGGAGATGTAGCCGAACGTCACCGAGGAAGATACAGGGTCACTACCCAGAGACAAGATCGATTTCTGCAAAATGCTGCAAGAAGGCAGCCCCAGATTACAGCTCGCCAGTTGGTAGGAAGACTCCAGTC
Source organism: Eupithecia abbreviata (assembly GCA_943735965.1). NCBI lineage: Eukaryota > Metazoa > Arthropoda > Insecta > Lepidoptera > Geometridae > Eupithecia > Eupithecia abbreviata. The sequence goes on along the minus strand of OX030979.1, from coordinate 840,421 downwards.
CCAGCACCAAGTGGTTATCAGTGACCAAACTGCCAGGAGAAGATTACATGAAGTCAATCTCCGCGCTCGCAGACCATTAAGAGTTCCAGCTTTGCGACGTGGAAATCGAGGGCGTCGTTTATTGTGGGCTAATGCACATTTGCGATGGACCGACAATCAGTGGGCACGTGTTCTCTTTTCCGATGAGTCTCGCTTCGGATTTCATCCTGATTCAAGGAGAGTGCGTGTTTGGCGTGTTCCTGGTCGCCAAAGTAGACTCCGAAATCCTCAGGAAGTTCATCCTTATCAAGGCGGAACGATCATGGTGTGGGCTGGAATTCGCCTGGGTGGGAGAACTGATCTCGTTCGCATACGAGGCAATTTGAACGCAGAGCAATACATTGAACAGGTAGTGCATCCTATGGTCATCCCCCACCACCAGCAGTTTGGCCAAGATTTCGTGTTCATGCAGGATAATGCACGCCCACACACCGCAAGACAGGTGATGAATGTGTTCAGCGAGCACAATATCACGGTATTAGAGTGGCCTGCTCAGTCCGCCGATCTCAATCCAATTGAGCATGCATGGGATTTACTCGGAAGTAGAGCTTTCAGTGATTTTCCTCAAAATTTGAACACGGGAGAAGAACTTTTTTCGCATCTCTCCAGAATATGGAGCCTTATTCCACAGGCGACAATTGATAACTTGATACTCAGCATGCCACGCCGATGTAGAGCCGTGGCTAATGCCCTGGGAGGTCCAACGGATTATTAAACAGCTGCAAATAATGTTTTTTCATTTAATTTCCACGTAAGCGTCATATGTTTTTGTAATTTGAAGAATTTTTTTTTTTGGTTTAGGCACTATTTCAGTTTTTTTTTATTAAACCTTAATTTTTTACATGAACGCTTTTTATTTAATTGCATAACTGAAATCAAAAATAAATTTCGCTTCTTTTGATGTATAACATCTGGGACAAAAAAAAGTTGAATTAAAAGTATACACTAAAATATCCTTGTTCCCTAGACTTTGTTGAGTAGTGTACTTTTTACGGCAGTCTCGTATGTAAAAAGTGTATAATGCTTTTACGGCATAATCATCTTTCATTCGCGGATGACAACGTTTCGTTGGCTGGAGTCAATGAAGTATTTCATATTCAAATTTATATTCATTATAATGAAGTTACTAAAAGATGTAGCCTAGTTATTCTGGGTGATTGCTGAACGAACTACATACTTAACACTAATTTGGACCATTTCTTTATTCTAGGGTACCAATACGCAATGATGTCGATAAAGACAGTTCTGTGCACTGTACTCCGAAAGTACCGCCTGCTGCCGGCATCAGAAAACCAAAAGCCACTCCGTCTCGAGTTCGACATTATGATGAGGGATGTCGATAAATATCGAGTGGGTATTGAGAAAAGACGATAAAATATAAATTTATAAATGTGGTTTTATTGACGTGTGGTTTTATTGTACCTTTTTAAATAAATGTCTTTCTAAAACTTATTGAAAGTTCGAGAAATTCTGAGAATTTTATTCCGCGAGCATATACGAGTAGTATGTATTACTTGTCATCCCTCTTTGTATTATAAGGTTATTAAAAATTAATATAAATAATATAAAGAATGGCTGCCATATTGAGTCAATAAATGACCATCATATTCGTGTTCTACCCCGTCAAGTTAGTTGAAAACAGTTTATGGGTATTGTCTCAAAATACACAAAAAGATTTGCTTTCATATTCCGCCGCCATCTTGGGTTACAGAGATTAGAAGTAAACACCAGTCACCACTTTACTAAATATGGCAGCACTGAGCCCGCCAACGGTCCGGTGAAGCAACGTCGTACACGCTACGGAGATCTACGTAATAATTTATTTAATTCCTAGGAAGGAAGGGGGAGGTAAAGAAAAGTTAGTAAATTGATATTAAGAGCAAGAGATTTAATTTAATATACTGAAAACCGCAACTCGTTGAGTCTCCTAGTTCCGGACATAAAAAGAAATTATTGTGTAGCAGAAAAGTAAGTGCGCGTTGAAGTCCTTTGCATGCTACGCCAGTCCGTCGTAGCCAATGATGTTAAAATCTCATTGGTCGTAGTATCGTAGCATGTTCTACGAAGATCTACGTTACAGGTAAAGAAAAGTGAGATATATCATAGGAGAGAGAGCAAAATCTTGTAGTGACGTATATTTCGAGAGATATTAGGAACTAGCTCGTACTCGATAGTAACCTATCTATCTAACAAATATTAGGGAGTCAAAGTCAATGAAGTGGGGGCAGAATTCTGATAAAAAATCACTTACTATGCTGTCATAGTAAGTGATTTTTTACGACAATACTGTTATCGTCGCAGAAACGGGATTGATTAGAATGGTGTCAACATTCTAATCAATCTCTCCTTCTGTTGTCATAATATAAAGATTATTCTGAGGCAATGCAACCGTTACATATTGTGAAGCGATTAATTTAGTAGAATTAGGAGCTGCGGTGAAAGCTGTCATAGTTGCGCCTTAAAAAATTATATAGCAATGCCGACGAGTAACTAGTTATAAAGAATAAGGTGCTGCAGGAAAATATCATTGCGTTTTCCTTGAATTCAGGTATTTTTCAACTCAATGCATATAATCAGCTGCAAAATTAAGTTAACTCCCACGAGTTTTAACCTTATTATAAAAAAAATATTTATCTATTTTATTAACTACCAATATTTATTTAACAAAATCCACAGTCCTTTTTCTCGACAAACTTAAAATACTATGTTTTTAAAATTGCAAATAAACATTTTTGATGCATGAAACCGCTGCCGTACAGGTTTTCTATTATTTTTTTCCGAAAACAAAGCGTGCGAAGACTTGCCCGCCTTGTTTTCGGATAAACAGGGGCAGTAACTTTATGATAATATACCTACATATTAATTATCACTAGTTTCTGCCCGCGGCTTCGCACGCGTTGTGTCTATGGATACGTTTAAAGGTTGTATTTAGGAACTGTTTGATGGGATAAATAGTAGCCTATGTATGATTTCAGGCTTTGAGCTACATATTAATTATATGCAAAATTTCACGCCGATTCGGTCAGTAATTTTGGCATTAAGAATAAACAAACATCCATCAACCTTTCCAAACTTTCGACTTTTTAACATTTATAATATTGGTGTGATATTTGTACAATTACACGTAATGATACAAATATAGAATGCGACATAAATGTACATGTCACCAAACCACGCCTGGTTCAAGAAAATTCAATGGAACTCTAGGAACTCCTAACAATCACGACAAAGGCTTACCTATACAGTTTCTCGGTCCGCAACTAAAAGGGTTCTTGCAGGTCGCATCGCTTCATATCTTGCTATTAGCACCTTAATTATGTTCCAATTAAAGAATTTTTATGTTTATGTTTTTTTATTAATTAAAATTCTGATCGTTTCCACACTTAGTAAAACAAAACTGAGTTACAAAATACCTATCCATACAGATCCGTATTCAATTTTCTATCTAACTCAAAATCAAAGTTACCTCGTTAACAGAAAGGGTGAAGCCAATTAGACGAAAACAATTTTAATAATTTTAAAAGTGAACAAAAGACTAATGAGTCAATGCAGACCCTATTGCCTCATCTCAATACCTACTCGGTATTCATCGACGTCTCTCATCATAATATCGAACTGAAGACGAAGTGGCTGGCGCACCTCTGAAGCTGGCAGCAGGCGGAACTTGCGGAGTACGGTGCATAGAACTGTCTTCATCGACATCATTGCGTATTGGTATCCTAAAAATAAGGAAATCAGATGGTTTTTATTAGGTGCTATAATGGGATATAAATAACCGTTATTAAATGTTTTCATAGACACAACGCGAGCGAAGCCGCGGGCAGAAAGTACTCTTATAGAATAGTATCTAATATTTTGCATAATAACATAAAGTGGTTCAGATTTACTAGTCACCAAAGTAGGCTTCTTATTTTAATATTAAAAAATTTATAATAAATTTATATATTAAAATCCTTTGATATTAGACTAATCGCCTTACAAGTAAAATGAAACCTTACCTAGACAGTTCCTTGGTCCGAAACTAAACGGTATGTACGCAGCTGGATGCCTCGGCGTCGAGTCCAGGAACCGTTCCGGGCGGAACTCCTCGACGTCTTCACCCCAGATGGCAGGATTGTGATGTATTCCCCAGATGCTGATGAAGACTCCGCAACCCCCAGGAACCACTACGCCTGATGCTGTAACGAGTTAAAATTATATAATAATTTTTAAAATTGAAAGCCAATTCGTGATAGATTACAAATCAAGTCACATTTTTTCAGGTACGGTAAAAAGTTGACATGTCCGGAATACATTTATATAAAAAACACAAACAGAATACATTAAAATACACTAAAAAAAATTACTTTTGTCCAGCCTTCGTGCAATGACCTGCAAACAAGTAGCGATTTGTATTCAGAATTACGTCACAAATTATTTATGGAAAGAGAGTTCCTACAGAATCGAGGACTATTCCTCGTTCACCAAAACTATTATCCCACACTTACGTAGTTCAATATCCTTCTCTATTTTCCTGACGATAGCTGGCACTGGTGGATACAGCCGCAGCGACTGCCTGAAGTACCTTGACGACTGCGTCAAGGTACTTCAGGCGGTGAAGGGCGTCTGCTTGAATTGGTCTGCTTGGATCGGTTATGATTTCCCTCAACCTGATAATGTTCATATAATTTCGTTATTTACAACGGGCTGAAATGTTTTACTATCATAGTATTGCTTTTATTATCACAGGTTAGCCATAATGGCTAACCTGATCCTAATAATTTGATGCTTAACTTACTTGTTCTTCTAATGATAGAAATATATTGAGATAGAAGCAAATTGTTAACGTATGGAATAATCAGCTTACGAACACCGGTTATGACTTACATGGTATAATATAGTACTACAAAACTATACAACTACAAAACTCACTCTAGATAAGCTTTCTCCTGCACCTCGGGATATGTGGCCAGCATTAGAAGCGAGTACCCAATACCAACTGCGGACGTGTCAGTGCCTGCCCCAAGGAGGACCATACACTCTTCACGAATGGCTTTATCGCTTTCTTCTGATGCTGATTCGAGGACTAATTCCACGAATGGCTTGGGTCTGTTTGTTTGGTTTTCTGTCCAATTTATAAACATAAATTTGTATTAGTTGAGTAATGAGGATTTGATTTTTCGTTGTTCCATCGCATGTATGCTTCTTGCGTGGTAAAACTATAGAACGGATCAGGCTGAAATTTTGCACAGAAGTTGTTTTAAAGCCTGGAATCAACTATACTTTTTATCTCATAAAACACTTCCTATGGGATATAAAATAGACTCAACGCGTGCGAAGCCGCGGGCAGAAACTAGTAACTCATATTGTTCAGGTCAGGGATCAGCTCTCGAATAATAGAATCAAATTCCAAGATTCAATTTTCATTTTTTAAATTTTCATTTTATCGTCAGAAGATCTAGACTTACCATTGTTTGGATTTTTTATATTTGCTTGATTTTTTCGACTATCTTTTATGATCTGAAATAAATAAATATTACTGGACAATTCACACAGCATCATCTAGCCCCAAGCTCATTTTATGGGTATTGATGACGACGATTTTTAGATAGATGTTTTTTTTTATTTATATGATCAATATTATATTCTATGTGGATTATAGAGGTATTTATAGGTATAAAGTAATGCATAGTTACTGAATAAATAACATAAGACACCCAATCGTTACTTAATTTTAAAGTTTTCCTGTAAACAGTTTCTAATGTGCAATAAAGAATTTTACTTTTCTTTAATGGTGCTAAGGATACGAATTTGTGTCACTTGTACCATCAATGGTACAAATCAATGGCACTACTGACACAAAGGCAATTTTCTTTCTAGATAGATGGAAAATTCTTAATATTCTTGACATATTAGATAATAATATCAAGAAAAAATCTCCTACTACTACTTTAAGAGTAAAGTTAGATCATACCTCATCAATAAAACAATGGCCCAGAGCTTTGCTCTTCGTGAGGTTCCGATGTAACGACGTTCTTTTGAAGATGATGTCGTTATGAAGCCACGGCGAGACTACCCGCTTCACTATCATGTGAAACACATTCTCGATTACTGCTAGGCCTGGATGTTCTTTTTCTTGGGCTTTGGCCTTGAACCCGAGGGTTGTTTCTATATGAAAAAAATAATTAATGTCTTGACCGTACCTATGAACCAAACTCGACGTAACGGTAACAGAAAAGCATGGTGACCACAATGACTTATTCGTATTTATCCTCATGAAACCGAACCGAAAAACGGGATATATAGATATAGTGGAAACATTTGGATTCCAAATGTTTTCGCTCTATCTTTGTTATAAGTACCGGTAAAGAGTTTTGAACCTACCCAATTGTCCTACATCTAATTTCCCGTTATACATTGTATACGTATAGTCGTAGTCTTCAAATCCAGAGTTCCTACATTTAAAGCACAGCATAATAATATATATTTTTCTTTTCAAAATATTAAAAACACTGCATTGACTGTCGATGTTGACTGTTGATGCTACTAAGTAAAATCAACATAAACTTTCCCTCTAAGCGCGATATAGTACACCCTGTAGAGGTCCTATTCAATAATACCCTAATTCATAGACAAATCTCGTTTATATTTGGAGCGTGCACGGCTCTCAATAAAGTTTGCAAAGATAATGATAATACTTACCACAAACGGCATCCATGGCGTAAGACGAAACGAAATTCCACATCGGAGCAGGGTCCTGTCCTGATAAATGTTCTAACTTGTCTGCTAAGATGGAGCTTTGAGTCGCAAACACCTCAACGAAACGTTTAAGGTTCGCCATGCTGAAGGTTGGAACTACCAATTTACGCCGTGGCCGCCATTTTTTCACTAAAAATTGTTATGTGAAAACATAAAACTTTTGAAACTATCATGGTAATTAACACTAAAGTCATTTAAAACGGGATATTTACCATGATGGCAGTTTTATGGCGTAGGCATTGTGCCGAAATATTATTGGAAAACTCAAAAATCAAATCATGGTAAATATCCCGTTTTAACACTTTGAGTGCTGAAAACGCACGGTATGAGTTTGTGCGTAAATCCACACTAGCTAGTGACTAATATGCGTAAATCCACACTAGCGCAGCGGAAAAAATACAGATCTTTGTGACTCAGCAGAGCTGTAATATTTTTCGAATTTTTTAGGTAAAAAATTCGTACTGCCGCTTGTGTTGCGCCGCACATGCGTTTCGTTCGAAAAATATTATAATAATGACTTTAGTATAAAACATATGTAACTGTCATGCATGAACCATGTACGACTAAAGGGAAAACAGGTATTAACTATTAACTGTTTTTTGCGTTCTACTACTAATTAAACTAGCGTTATAGGTGTTGTAGTTTTGTGGTTACATCCAAAATAAACATTTTTTTTATGAACACTATTGATTTAAAATTAAGAATGCTAGATAATTCCCAATGCATTATCTAGCCCCAAGCTAAGCAGAGCTTCTGTTATGGTTATGTTATGTACTAGACAACTGATATACATAATACGATACATAATATTGATCGTTTTTTTTATTATACATACAAAACGACCAAAATACTAAATAAATATCTGCAGATCGTACAAACATTTATCCCAAGGCGGGAATCGAACCGCTACTTCCTGCATCGCAGGTGGACCTTTGCCCACCCTGTGCCATCGAGTGAGATTGCGGTCAAATAAATACATATTGGCTATACAAAAATAGAGTAAATCAAATGCGACGGTGGCCTCTTGCGAGAGAGATATAATATTTTTCTCTTTTTATTCTTACCAGAGGTAAATATACTGCCATCACCGATCACATCATGGAAAAACTTCACGAGATCATCTTTTTCTAAGCAGTTCCTCAGAATAAGGTCTGCGACTTCAGGGTCAGCGGTCGCTGCAACAGCATCATAATCATCATAATCATCATCAGCCTATGTTAGTCCACTGCTGGAGATAGGCCTCCCGCTATCGCCGCTAATGGAATGGAATGAGCGCTATCGCCCTGTCTTCAGTTTGACGCATCCAGCATCTGCCTGCAGTCCTTCGCAGGTCGTCATCCCACCTGGTCGGAGGGCGTCCGACATTACGTTTGTAGTCGTGAAACAGCATAATATTAAAAAAATAAATTATTATTTAGATAAAATCATAGACTTGTAGTTTCGTACGCGTAAAGTTGTCGCATTTATAGACCCACTGCTGCACAGCACAACAATGTAGATCCAGTTTTAAACCGGCTTCATATACACTCAACAAAGTCTAGGGAACAAGCAATAATACTTCAACTGTTTTGTGAAAACTCGTAAAAAAGTACTGGTCACTAAAATTTATAAATTAAGGCTGGAAGAGGAATAAATCATTTGTTCGAAATTCAAAAAAAATTAAAACAAAAGTGCGAAAGCTTTTCAAAATAAGAAGGAAAAACCGAACTTGGTCGCAGAGTAAGGGGTCTGCTAGCATAAAGTTGTTGTGATTTTTGTAATTTTTTTTGTATCGATTTTTTTTCTTGTGAAAAACCATTACTGCCAACTTTTTCGATATTTTTGAAACTCTAAGCCATATATTCTCTAAGCGTTATGTCACGTCGTCATTTAATGCGGGAAGAGATGCTTAGGGCTGTGGGTATGTTGGAAGCTAGACGCAGTCAACGCGATATCGCGGCCGCTGTTCACACACAGCCAAGCGTAATTTGCCGATTATGGGCACGCTACAGGGCTACAGGAGATGTAGCCGAACGTCACCGAGGAAGATACAGGGTCACTACCCAGAGACAAGATCGATTTCTGCAAAATGCTGCAAGAAGGCAGCCCCAGATTACAGCTCGCCAGTTGGTAGGAAGACTCCAGTCCCAGCATCAAGTGGTTATCAGTGACCAAACTGCCAGGAGAAGATTACATGAAGTCAATCTCCGCGCTCGCAGACCATTAAGAGTTCCAGCTTTGCGACGTGGAAATCGAGGGCGTCGTTTATTGTGGGCTAATGCACATTTGCGATGGACCGACAATCAGTGGGCACGTGTTCTCATAATATTCAACTAGCTTGGCTCTGATTTCACATTTTCGTTTTTGGTGGGATACAGTTATTAATATTACCAGTATTACTCACTAATATAAAGTTTGTTTGTGTACCAGTGCGCCACCGTACCCCCACATTCAATTGCATCTCTGAACATCCGCTGCAGTCCTTTCATCGTTGCTGGAAAGATAACCATGATCCTACATTGTTTACCAACCTAGAAACATAGGTAAATAAAAAAACATGTATAGTAAATCATCCTTTTCGTCGTCAACGATAGTCATCACAAACTTCGAAATAGGTTATTATACCTTTCCAAAAACCAAGGGACCATTATATAATCTTTACATAGTATAAAATGAAGTCGCCTCCGCTGTTTTTTCGCTTAGATCTTGTAAACTTCTCAACAGATTTTAATGCAGTGCAGCTGTTTTTAATTAATTACTTATTATTTAACGGACTATAAGAAAAAGGAAAAGGGGTCTCTACCAACAACTATATAAAAAAATATTTAAGGACACCTCTTTCTCCCACGCAACACAAGTGAGTTGAGCCAGACTTACTTTCTGCATTACCAAGAAGCACGTACAAGTGCCCGATAAGAGGCGGGTTCATGATAGAACTCTTCAGTTGTTCTGCCAGCCTGGTCATGTGCCGATTCCGCCACTTCAATACCAGGTACCAGGCAACTATCAACGCTATTAGGAGCTGAGTTATCATCTTGGAACCTGGAATAATAGCAAAAATACTTAGAAAATTCACCATCCGATTATCTTGTTTATCAATTATATTTCTATTATTCAATTTTGAAAACTTGGATTGAATACAAGGAAAAAAATATGAATAAATCTCAAAATCACCTACAAAGCGTGTGGATTTCTACAAGGATGAGATTCAATTGTTTGTAGTGAAGATAAGCTTTAACTAAATAGACAGGTGCTGATCTACACACACACATGGATATTATACATAGTAGATAATTGCAGTAGGTACGTACCCACCATAACACCAACAAGAAAAGTACCTTCCTTAACCTTTTCATAGAGCTAGTATGGTTATGTTAGGTCAGTCGCTAAGTGACGAAAGCACTACCATTTTTTTTTAAATTCTGTGTTATTGTAACTTATTAAGGTAATAATAATTGTTATTTTCAAGTAATTTCTTATTATTCACTGCGTAAATTTGCTTTTTTATTATATCAATTATATTTAATTTCGCGCACACTTAATGGAAAACGATGTATCTTGCTTGTGTGTATCGGAATTATTATTTTTACAGGGTTTTATATTAATTATGCTCGACAACCCACATTATCATCATCTAGCCCCAAGCTAAGCAGAGCTTATGTTATGGGTACTAGATTACTGACATACATCGTTTTTTATACAAAAAAATACAACGAACCAATATTTGCAGATCTAAAAATATTTGTCCTAAGGCGGGAATCGAACCCACAATCTCCTACGTCGCAGACGGCTCTTCACCCGCCGCGTTACATCGGTCGTCAAATGTACGAGTACGTGTATTTTAATATCAGTTTGAATGCATGGATGTACCTATATTTTGTTCGTTACTCTTTCAAAACTACTGAACGAATCAGGCTGAAATTAAGCTGAGATGTAGTTCTCGACCTAAAACAATGTGTATTTCGTTTGTCTAATAAGATATTTTTATTATTTCTTGACCCGCAAGACAAGGGTTAACCATAATAATTAAAAACCGTTTTTCAATCACAAACTTAGCCATGGCAATAGGAAAATACGATTATTAAATAATTGGATATCTAGATAGATAATCTTCTCTTACTCTATACAAAGTTGCATCTTAGGGTTCCATAATTAAAGGGAAAAAGGAAGAAAGACAAATAAAGAAGGAACAGGGTTTCAAATTGAGTATAATATTTATTTAAAAAATATATATTTTTATAAATAAGTGTCACTTATGTAACTTTTAAAGCATGTAATATTTAAAACCCCTTTCTGTCCACACGAACAAAGTATATTTTTAAGATCCAGATATATAGAAATCAATTGCTGTTCGTTAGTCTCGCTAAAACTCGAGAACGGCTGGGCCGATTTAGCTGATTTTGATTTTGAAATGTTTGTCGTAGTCCAGGGAAGGTGAAAACATGGTAAAATTGCGCAGAAATTTCCACGCGGGTGAAGCCGCGGGGCGCAGCTAGTGTCTGATATTTAAGTTCTTTTACAACTAATATTTACATTTAAGTAGGTACATATTTAATAAAAATCTAAGCCGTCACCAGAAGGCAGAGTGCCCAGAATGCCGTAGAATCAGAAGTTGTAAGATTCATGAAATTGATTTGTTTTTTTATGAATTACAACTATTACTATATACTATTGCTGGGGCAAACGTGTTCTTGAGTGGAGACCACGACTCGGTAAACGTAGTGTAGGACGCCCTCCGACCAGGTGGGATGACGACCTGCGAAAGACTGCAGATGCGGCAAGCTGAAGACAGGGCGCTATGGCGCTCATTGGGGGAGGCCTATGTCCAGCAATGGACTGCTATAGGCTGATGATGATGATGATGACAACTATTACGGCAATATTTATAGGTAGGAGGTACCTAAATGTGATAGGTTAGATGAATGGATGTTTGTTTGTTACTTCTTCCACGACCACAAACAAACTGATCGGCCTGGAAATTTGTATAGATGTAGGTAGATCAACACCTGGAATAACACATAAGCTTTCTACCCCATAAATCAGTTCCATGAGATAAAATAGACATTAAAACGTTTTCATAGAAAAAAGCGTGCGGAGCCGCGGGCAGCCTGCAGTAAATATTTTAGGAATATAGGTATTATTTTAATATGTAAGGAACCCTTTTATCGCGCGAGTCAGAGTTAGCTTGCCCGGTATTTATTAATTAATTATCAGGAACTATCGTGCAAATATGCTCACCTTCATTGTATTAGGTACAGTCACCGCCTAAATTGACTTGACAGGTGAAGATTCATTTAAAAGTCCGTGTACACACGAATACAGGGCGCTATGGCGCTCATTGGGGGAGGCCTTTGTCCAGCAGAGGATTAATATAGGTTGATGATGATGTACACACAAAAATGTTACCTGTTAGTATTCGAATGGTTTCCAGAAATTTGGACGGCTATATCACGGAATATTGTATGTGTCTATTTTTTTTGTTACGAGAAAGCGAGGAATAAATTGAAGTATCGTACGGTAGTCGAGTTTTTTTTGCAATGGAACTATGATGCATACACTTTCCAGTAATCTATGTGTGCTGTTAGGTACTAGCGGTATAGAAGTTGTTAAACGTTCGATTATTGGGAACACTTATTTCAATGCAATAGGTGTAATGAATGACTCAGCACAAAGTAACATTACCAAATCTGTGGCAATAAGCAATGTTCGAGTGGACATGTGACAGTGCGCTCGATTTTATCCAGACGTTCCTATCCCGGGTTCTAATCCCGATTTAAAATTATAATTTTCCCATTTTTATTAGTTAGAGCCTTTTTATAATAACTCTCTACATCTACCTGTTATATAACTGTGTTTTTTTGTAAATTTAAGTTATTATGAATAAATGTCTTTCTATTCTATGCTATATATTTTTAGGAATCAAACACTAATTTATTTTAAAAAAACACAATTTTCATAAACGAAAACGATTCTACTTTTAGGAATCAAACACTAATTTATTTTAAAAAAACACAATTTTCATAAACGAAAAGGATTCTACTTATTTACATCAAAAATTAAATCAATCTAAACAATAAGAGATAGTTTAAACAATCACGCTTTGGTATCTATTACTTATAACGACACACAGAGAGGGCACGTCCATGCAGCTCGGCGAGTTGTGGCAGAAAGAGAGCCTGTTTTTTTTTTTTTTTTCGAATGGTCTATTATGCTGTTGACCTCAGATGGCCATGACAGCGTTACCGGACTTTTGGCGGGCGCAGAGGGCGCCTCGCCGATAAAAATTAGGTTGAGGCAACACGCACAAGGGCCACCACTTAGGTGCGAACCTCGGCTTGGGCTGTTGCCAGATGCTACAAGAGGGTAGGGAGGTAACGCCTAGGTGCACGAGTGCACCTGAGGGCGGAAACGGGGAATTCTTCGACCCCGCGTCCGGCGGGGTCGGTTATTGGTCGGGTGTGTAGTGTGCGGAAGCTGAGTTGTTGCCGTCACTTCCGGGTTAGCGTCAGTGAGTGGGTCAACGGGGTCACCAAGAACGTGTCTCGGTCTACGGAGGAGAGATAGAGAGCCTGTCCCCCGTTCCTTCGGCTTTTATAGTCTTAAGTCATCTGTCACATTGAATCACATCTATCAATATTCTATCAAAATTTTGAGTATTTTGCTGCTTTAGAAGTGGTGTGGTTTAGTGGTTTCTGTAGAATTCTTTTAGGCGGCGACTGTACCTATAATTTTTTACTGTGTGTGAAAATTTCTTTAGTTTCTCATTGCGTAATGGTTCATTGTTCTGTGCTTACTACAATTTAACAATTAACGGGTGTTTATCACGTTTATTGAGCTTTTTTAAAAAAGCGGACTAGTGGCAATAGGAGAACGACCTACGCCAGTCACTCGCGTGGATAAAATAATTAAAAACAAAAAGGCTCGTCTGATATTTAATAAATGGATAAAACACAATGGATTCCTTACAAAAGTTGCAAGTCTGTAATATCCTGTTTTCGTTTTCATTAGTTCAGTTTTCATTTTCATTTTCAGTGCATTTTGCGACTCTCTGCTTGGGTACCATTGTGTTTCTTATACATTACCTAGATACTAAGACCTACAAATGTACACAATGGTGCAATAAAAATAAATATGAAATATGAGATATCAGTTAAGCTTACCTTTGAAACCACCTCAATGTCCAAGACTATGCACCCAGCACAGTCAAATCACCAATTAACAATTAACCCGCCAACGGTGACGTCGATTTTACTTACAACTTCGGTGACCCCGGTCCCTCGCACCGGGGTTTTCAATGGAAGATTTTTCTAAACCTTTAATTAATTGTTTTTTTTTTCGGTAATTATAAATTTACTGACATTAAAACAACGATATTTCATGAATTCCAACCTCGTTTATTTAGTTTTTCTTATGATTAGACAACTTCATATAGAACCTATAAATTTAGCAACTTTTTAGACATAGCTTTTACAAAAATTTTAAAACACATCAACCAACATTATTTTTGAAATTAGTTCAGTCTTTTCAGTTCTAAACTCAAGGAATTTACTTATAATAAACAAAAAATGGCATCCTACCAACAAAAAATTATTTAAAAAATAACTTTGGAAACCACTATTCTTAGCTCCTCTTGTAATCCTCTTGTCTGTATTATGATCTGGTGAAGGATCATAGGGATCATAAGGATCGCCGGTTCGATATCACTTCCAGCTTCATTGATGGTCTGTCGTCATCAAGCAGTTCATGGAAAAGCGATTCTAGACGATGCTGTTCCCTTTCGTACGATATGCTGTAACAAAGTTTATATTTGGAACAAGATAGAATAATTTTGTAATATTTCGGTAAAATTGATAAAATTATGCCATAAACTTACTGGTGCAATAAAACAATAATAAAAGTAAGTAAAAAATTTACATAAACCAGACAAAAAACGAATTATAAATAATTCTTCTTTTTCACTTACATACTCGGTGACCCCGGTGTACCGCACCGGGTTTTACGTTCGGGAACTAACTATCATGAGTCACATCACATGAGTTTTCTATTTCCGCACAAATGTTTGCCTAAAAAATAAATAAATAATGTTGAGCAATCCACACAGCATCATCAAGCCTCATTATCATCATCATCATCAGCCTATTAGCAGTCCACAGCTAGACATAGGCCTCCCCGCATGAGCGCCATAGCGTCTTCAGCTTGCCGCATCCAGCATCTACCTGCAGTCTTTCGCAGGTCGTCATTCCACATGGTCGGAGTGCGTCCTACACTACGTTTGCGAGTCTTGGTCTCCACTCAAGAACACGTTTGCCCCAGCGGCCGTCGTCATCTAACCTAGCCCCAAGTTTAGCAAAACTTGTGTTATGGGTACTAAATGACTAATATACATAATACAATACATTACATAGATAGATATTTTTTATCATACCTACATAAATAACGACCAGAACATCCGAAACAAATATCTGCAGATCGTACACAATTGTCCCCAGGCGGGAATCGGACCCGCAACCTCCTGCGTCGCAGGCGGACCTTCGCCCACCGCGCCGCAGAGGTCGTCCCTTAAATCTGCTTTTTTATCTTATTTAATATTCAGAATATAAAACAGAAACCTTCTTGTCTTTTCTTGCACTTCAACGAACGGTCAAAAGTACCTACCTATAAATACATCGAATTTCACTTTGCGCCGCCATAGAATTTTCATAATATTCGGAACGGAAAAGGTAACCTACTTTATGTAAAGGAATAATAAAATTACTTACTGGTATAATAATACTTATTTAACCAGTTCATTGTACATCGTGTGGACATTGAGGTGGTCTTGTAGGTAAGATTATTGTTTCCTTTCATTTATTTATTTCATATAGAATATTATAACACTCATTGTAATTATAAAATCATTACCTACAGGCATAAATCTTTATTCTAACACATCAAAAATTAAAAAAAAAAAAAAAATTCGATATCATTTATTTCTTTAGGCTTACAAAATAAGCACTTAGACAAGCCATATTTTATTTATAAATTATTATCAAATAAAATTATTTTACTTCAATTTTTTGTCCACTAGTGGAAGAAGTGAAAAGAAACCACTAGCATGTTCATCTCTTATATGTCTAATACATGGTTATTTGCCTATTTAAGTCTAAATATAATATGATTCGATACATATCAATATTTAAGTAAAGCTATGCACAACAACAAATTACTTACATACTATTGTCGGTGCGAAACTGAGCGACATCTGGCCAAGCATTCATGACTGAGATAATCATTTATGGAGTAGAAAGCCTTCTTGATGTGATTTTGTTTTATGTAATTTTTAAATTTAAGAATAGGGACTCAGTTGCTTCTGATGGAAGCTTATTATAGAAGCATCACACCACATGTAAGGTGGCAAATAATATAATGAAAATGGTTGTGTAGCAACTAGTATTACTACGGTAAGATGTTTGCTACATAAAAGTATTGATCACTAGCGGACCTTCCCGGCTTCGCACAGTTTTAGTATGTGTCCCTAAGTTTTTGAAAATATAATAATAGCCTATGTTCACCGGGGATAGTGTAGCTTCCCAAAGGTGAAAGACTTTTTCAAATCGGTCCAGTAGTTTCGGAGCCTATTAATTACAAACAAAAAATCAAACCTTTCCTCTTTAGAAAATTAGTATAATTAAGGTAGAAATTCATCTTAGGTATCAGGGACGACAAGAAACTCCTCTCGTCCCTGTTAGGTATAATAATATTTTTATTAGATAGATAGACAAATATTTTCACTTCTCTGGCTATATAAACTGTTTCGTTATAGGGTAGCTTAGCATTCGTAAAATTCGATTTTACGGTCTAGGGACAAAAGTAATTTTTCTTTTTAATTATTGTCTAAAATCAGCCAGTACAAGATATTCATACTCTTCCATAAAAACTCGAGTTTTTGGTGTTCCATAAACAAAAAACAGTTTACTTTAATTTATTTTTTAATTTGGAAGATAATGCGCCTTCTTGGTGAATGTTTGATCTGTATAAGAAGGATTCGACTCAACTTATGGTAGAATGCGAAATTCACGTTGTGCGATAGGTAGAATGCGAAATAAAGTTAGAAAATAAAAAAGTAAAAGCCGTTGTTATTTGAGTGAAATCGCTAGAATTTTCTTTTTGTTGGAATTTATTTCTAGATGATGTCGAGTCATCCAATAAAAACGTGTGTTTAAATGTCAGTGATATTGTTATTTAAATTAATGTCAAAAATGTTTTACAAAAGGTCAAATGTCTTCAGCGAAGAGAATACAATGTTAAGTTTATGTTCAGGTAATATTTTTGGGAAGTCATTAATAATGGAGTAGTTAAAATAATACTTCCAAGAACGCTTTGTGGAATTGAATTCTTGTTCCGATAGTGTTGGATCTCGTCTTGCTATTTAAAATAGTTTGCTATCATGGTTTTCTATTTCTACAACTTACTTCTACCCTAAAAAAATAGAACACAAATTCTATTTTTTTAGGTTAGAAGTAAGTAAGCCTGTCGTGAGTTACATTATGTACAATACATACGTACCTCCTTCTTACTCCAATCCCAAATAATAAGTCTAGCTACTCCTAGACTTATTATTTAGCATACGATAAAAAATACAACAAACTTGTTTATCATATGCTTTGCTCATGTCCAACATAATGCCGAAAGCGTATTTTTGACATTAATAATAAATAAATAAGCTCAGAGTAATAATAAATAAGTAATGCTGGATAATTCACACAGCATTATCTAGCGTATTTAATATATTATGTGTAAACTACATATCACGCGAAGAACCGACGGCCGCTGGGGTAAACGTGTTCTTGAGTGGAGACCACGACTCGGTAAACGTAGTGTAGGACGCCCTCCGACCAGGTGAGATGACGACCTGCTTAAGACTGCAGGTAGATGCTGGATGCGTCAAGCCGAAGACAGTCCGCTATGGCGCTCATTGGGGGAGGCCTATGTCCAGCGGTGGACTAATGTGGACTGATGATGATGATGATCATGACATTACATAGATGGATATTTTTTTATTAGATATTACATAATGAAGATCCAGAACACCCTAAAGAAATATCTGCAGATCATACAAACATTAGTTCCGAGGCGGGAATCGAACCTGCAACCTTCTTT
Source organism: Eupithecia abbreviata (assembly GCA_943735965.1). NCBI lineage: Eukaryota > Metazoa > Arthropoda > Insecta > Lepidoptera > Geometridae > Eupithecia > Eupithecia abbreviata. The sequence continues at coordinate 822,526 of OX030979.1, read as the reverse complement.
CCTGGGGTCATCGACCTCTGTGGCTTGTCAGTGTTTGCATCCAACCCTCCGGCGTGCTAGTCACACTCGTACTTTATGGATCTTTTTTCAGAGAGCATGCTTTTATTTCTGACGAATAATGAGCATTGCTGCTATGAAGCCTGGCAATAAAGTGTCCTGTCCACTCCACCAAGGTAATATACGTATAGACGTTTCATTTCAGGTCTCAAGATGATATCTCAGCTCCTGGTAGTGTGTATGATTACCTGGTACCTGGTAGTGAAGTGGCGGAAGCGGCACATCACCAGGCTGGCAGAACAACTGAAGAGTTCTATCATGAGCCTGCCTCTGATCGGGCATTTGTATATGATCATTGGTAACGGAGAAAGTAAGGAACGTTTTTTTTAACTTATTTTTTGAGAGAGTTCGTTTATTTTGTTTTTCATCCGCACTTATCAAAATGCAGCCAATAAGCGGCGAAAATGTAAACGAAGAAGCAAACCACTTAAAACTTAGTTTACTTATTCATTAATTTACTTACTGTAGGTAAATCTATATATATAAAAGAAAGTCGTGTTTGTTACAACACTTATAACTCGAGAACGGCTGGACCGATTTAGCTGAAAATTGGTGGAGAGGTAGCTTAGAACCAGGAATCTAACATTTTCCACGGGAGCGAAGCCGCGGGGAGCAGCTAGTTAAATATAAATTTTAGTTTAAGCATATTTTTGTACTATAAGTGAAAACTGTTAAGTTTAAGTTAGTCCACCTTTGTTTCTTCTCAATTAAGTTTTTCAAGCTGTTTGTTTTCCATATAAATAAATATAATTAAAATAAAATACCTAGTACGATGAGGTAGGACCTGCTGCAGAGGACTTGTAAGTAATCAAAAAAGGTAGAAACCTGAAGAGAAGAATAACATAGATAATTGATTATCTTTACAGAACTTATGGACACAATTCGTCGCGTGTCCATGGATGCAATGGAAAGTGGGGGGGCCGTGACGAACTGGTATGCACACAAACTCTATTTATGTGAGTTATATTTAATTTTTATACCTGACTGAGAGAAATTCCCTTTTTTTTAAGTTCAGTTAAAAAGTAGCTTATTCATAAATAATAGAATTAGGCTTTACTTTGCGGAAATCCATTGCATAATATTAATATGTAAAATATTAAGACCTACTAATGTAAGACCATATTTTATACAACTCGCTGACTCCGTGAACTTCGTATCATCTTAAAAAAACCTAGTTTATTTAAACCTCACGGATGTCTTCGGATGATGGGAAGTGTTGACGCAGGTAGTGTCCCACATAATCGGTCTCCCCAACTCCCATGGGATACCGTCGGGCTCTTACCATCGCATCGTCACGCAACAGACCATTCTGTTCGAGAATAGCTGGTACCTACGTTAGCGGTGATAAAGGCCCGCCGGATGATGTCGCCGATCGGGGCGGCGGCGGCGGCGGCGGCTTTAGTGACATCAATTGATTTTTAAAGTACAGAATAACATACTAATCCTATAACCAAAGCAACCGCGCTGAAGGAAATACTTTGCGCCATATTCTAGGTACAAAATCAATAATACACACAATACAATATAAATATAATAATATTGTTTCAGTGGTCGTTGACCCCGAAGTTGCAGATACTATTCTAAAGACCTGCTTAGAAAAAGATGATTATTTAGATTTTTTCCATGAAGTTTTCGGAGATGGCAGTTTTTCCACTTGCGGTAAGAATTTTTGTCTCTCAGAGACTATCCGATGAATTATTAAGTTTGTACTTACCTGGCCTTGGTATACCTTTTCTTAATATTTTCTTTGTGTGCAGCAAGCTATTATTATTAGTAACGACGCGACGTGACAAGTTCTAAGCCATCGTAGTAACGTATGTACAGGTTTGCTGGTTGGTTTTGTTACTGGGGTTCCCTGCATAAAAAGCTTAAATTCCTAATTCAATTCAACGACTACTCCGTCAATAACTGTGGACTGATTTTGATTTACTACATACGTAGGTACGTACATCAAAACTCCAGTAGAGACTAAGGTAAAAAAAAAATTTGCAGTGAAAAAATGGCGCCCGCGGCGTAAGTTCCTAGCTCCAACTTTCAGCATGAAGAATCTGAATCGGTTCGTTGAGGTGTTTGCAACTCAAAGCTCCGTGCTGGCTAAGAAGTTAGAAGAAATAGCGGGACAAGGCCCTTCTCCCACGTGGAAGTTGATTTCTAGTTACGCCATGGATGCCATATGTGGTAAGCACGTACTATGATTGTGCATAATCGATCGATAATAAACATTTAATTTTGATGATCACCCAAAAGAACCTATCGCTTCAACCAATAAAAGACAAACAAAAAAAACTAGAAAAAAGTCTTACCAAAATTTTAAAAAGAACCCAACCACATGGTCCCTTGTGTATTTTTTTATTACTTTTGTGGGTTGGTTCATGTTTGCATAATCAAAATGGCATAATCTGAAATTATTACAAAGTTTTGTAGGTTCCGGTAATATTTTTCTAATATGTAACAATTTTAAAATCTTAACTTTTCGGGTGACTAGTCTTTCTTTTTATAGAAACAACCATGGGAGTCCAGACCAAAGCCCAAGAAACTGATCACCCAAATATAACAGCTATAGACAACTTGTTCAATGTGGTAGTACAGAGAGCTTGCAAGCCATGGCTGCATAGTGACTTCATCTACAAGAAATCGAACCTGCACCGTGTTTTTACTAAAAGTAAAGCTCTCGTTGACAAATTTATCGATGAGGTAAGAGCATACTTTATTGACAAAAAAATAAAAAATCGATCGATAGTATTGTTTAAAGTTGAGCTACCTCTATATTGTTTGCAATTTCTGCAGTAAGCACAAATGTTTCAATCTAGTTAATAGTTTTAATTGGTTTCTATTCATTACTATAAAAAGTTAGTTTATCATGAAGCTCATAATGTACAGGAGTAAGTATTTCTCAAAATAAATGTAGGTACGTCAGGAAAAAGTTGTTAGAAATATTGTTAGGTACTAATAATTTTAGATGTGGCTACATAGTAAGATAAGACTTGTCATTATAATAGTGAAATATACATTTATCTACATATGAATTTAAATTAGTAATACAATAAGATATTATTCGTAATTTAAAACACTGATATTTTTCCTTCAGAATGGTTTTTATTTTTCTTGCATAAATTAATAAGAAACAATGTAACTCTGTAATTATGTCGAGGCACACTTTTTTCTAATTAGCATTTATTTTGAGAAATACTCACAAGATATCTACAGATAAATAAAACACGGTAACTAATATTTATGTTCCAATGACCTGTGTTTCAGATTATTAAAGAAAAGCGTACAAATCAAACGAATCTAGAGAGCCCCAGAAAGGGTGAGTAGAAAACCAAAATACCCGCCGAGTGATTATGTAACTCGCGACCGGTTTGCGACAGGTGTAAATTAAGCAATCAGTGCTTTCAAACGTCAATTTGGTATTAGTTTGACACCAGCTACAACGTCAAAATTGGTCAAAATTGACGTTTGACAGCAGCAACCCGGTCGATGTATAACCATTAACTTATTTGAACCGCGATCTTTAGGAATGTAACGGAAGTGATATGTTTCATAAAGCTTTTGTTTAATTTCGATTTTATTATGTTTTTGTTTTTCATATATTTATCTTTTGAGACTTGCGTAAGTTCCTAACTTTATTTACTAAATAATATTTTGGTAATATGTCTTGCTAAATAGACGTTTTCCTTTCAAATGTTAATTCAGCTTTAGAACTATACAAAATTTCTGCTAGATCCGTTCGGTAGTTTTGGCGTGAAGGACGAGACATCTAAAAAAACAAATAAACATACAAATGTGATTTAAATAAATAAATAAATAATGCTGGACAATTCATACAGCATTATCTAGCCCCATGGTAAGCAGAGCTTGTGTTATGGGTACTAGATAACTGATATACATAATACAATAAATTACATAGATAGATATTTTTCATTATACATTTATGATATCTGTATGAAGTGTGTAATATTAATTTGACAGAAAATAAATCAGACCGACTCAAGCCATTCGTGGAATTAGTGCTCGAATCTGGAGGAGATGAAACTGATTTAGCCATTCGTGAAGAGTGTTTGGTGCTCCTGGCGGCAGGAACCGACACGTCCGCAGTTGGTATAGCGTACACGCTTCTGATGCTGGCGACATATGCCGATGTGCAGGAGAAAGCTTATCAAGAGTGAGTATTTTTTAAGGTTACGTTCCTCAAAAGGAAAGATGGAACGATTATAGGCTCACAACGTAGTTCGTCTGTAGAGGACCTTTATCTGAGAGACAGCAATTTCTTGGAGCTAATTTAAAACTAAACTTTGACGTCAACAAAATCAAAATATAAGGCCGATTGAGACTCACAACATAAGGGAATCATAAACTGTAGGGTACTTCCGGTTGACATACATATAATCATGAAATTTAGCAGTAACCGACATTCCTTGCTTGATATTGTTACATAATTCAAATGTCATCATCAGGTTAAAGGAAATCTTCAGTGACCCAAGCAGGCCAGTTCAGGCCGATGACCTTCATCATTTGAAATACCTTGACGCTGTCTGCAAGGAGACGCTGCGGCTATATCCACCAGCCCCAATCGTCCTTAGGAAAATTGAAAAGGATATTCATTTACGTAAGTGTGAAATATATATAGTTACTACTACTTATATTTAAATGTAATGTTAGCACGCCAACCCTTTATTTAAAACATGTGTTTCCTAGTTGGCAGGTAGAAAATGCCTCGGCATTAAGTCCACCCTTTGTACCTCTAATAGTGCAATAAAGTTTAAATAAATAAATAAATAATTACACAATGTCCATTGACATAAACAATTCTAAGCTAAGTCTTTACATTCTTAATATATCGTATTTCTGAAGATAATGGGCCTAATTTCACTACCTACATACCTGAAATATATTCAATGCCAATGGAATGAGCATGACTAAAATATTTTTGAACGCCTAGGTTTTTTCAACTCTGAAATTATGAAATTGTATCTTGTTACAGCCACAGGAGTGGTTGTACCTGCTGGGTGTGGAGCCATTATCAGCATCTGGGGAATCCATCACAATCCTGCTATTTGGGGTGAAGACGTTGAGGAGTTCCGTCCGGAACGGTTCCTGGACACTCCGCCACCGAGGCATCCAGCTGCGTACATTCCGTTTAGTTGTGGACCGAGAAACTGTGTGGGTAAGGTATCATTTTGTTTGTTATGTGTTTTTAGTGTAATTTCATCAGGTTACTTGAGAAAGCTACCTTATTTGTTGACAAGTAATTCTTATTCTTTTTTTAAAACATGACACTAAACGAGTCCACGAGGAACGTCGAAATGTTATTAGCGAGGGACACAATGGATAGCTTCATGGCGAATTTATATTGAGACCCTGGCAAAGGCAAACTTGGGTTGTAGTAACTTCCACTTACCACTGCTACCTGAACCATAGAGACGGCGTCAATGAAAACGTCATTTGAAGTATTCTATAATAAAGTTAATCTTTACAAAAAAGAAATCTGCTAGCCCTGATATAGACATGTTAGCTAATTCAAATTCCAAATTTAGTATAGTGCAATAAAGAGGAACTTTTCGATCGCACCAATGCTAGATTCTACAAAGATTGGACCTCGGGCAATCGGAGCAGTAAGGTGGGCCCAGAGGAGGAATGTACTTTTCTTGTCATCTGAGGGATTTTCACTTTCAGTCCCTAAACGGGGTGTTAAATTATTCCCCTACCAATTGCTATCCATTATGAATTGTATTAATTATAAAGATGTATTGGGTTATTTATCACGAAGGGAAATAAAAACACAAGGTACGTTATAAATTTATACTCGGTAGATAATCTTCGAAAGTTTATAAAAGTTCTTTATTGTTTATTTTTAGGATACCAATACGCGATGATGTCGATGAAGACAGTTGTATGCAATGTTCTTCGGAAGTTCCGCCTGGTGCCAGCATCAGAGGTGCGCCAACCACTTCGCCTTGAGTTCGACGTTATGATGAGGGATGTCGATCAATATGAAGTGGGCATTGAGCTGAGGCAATGATATGACTGCTTTGTGAAGACATCAAAGTGTTTTATTTTAAGTTAATGTTTAAGTGTTACCTCTAAAGGAGTAGGTATTCATATACTGTAACTCTGTTTCTCATGTTAGTTATATGGACCTTCAAAGTCTGAATTAAACGATTTTTTTTATTTGTTTATTTCATAGCGCCCTGTCTTCAACTTGCCTCATTCGGTATTCGATATAGAGAATAACTATTATTGCAGACAACGTCTCACCCGCATATACCGAGCCCTTTCTGTTGTCAAAGTAATCAATAAATAAAGCGACCCAGTTATTGTTTCAACAGGACATCTACTAGGCTCTGTCGAAGACCATCTCCATTGCTTAGTTTATTTTAACCATATGGGTAACGATTAGCCACATATTATTTTCTGTCCTTCCACTCCAACCAACTAAACAAACCAACTGAAACGGATCACTTATTTTTCTTTCCCAACGATACAACTTTTTAGGTTGGTTCGATAGGAATATTTTATTAAGTTAAATTTGTGGCTATCTGCACGGTACGAAAACTGAATCTACAGAAAAAGAGCAACAGAACGTTAGCAACAAAAGCAATCAGAACTCAATAATCAATATTGGTAATTGTTTATTAAATAAAGATTTCACATTCTGTTTCTATCCTTTAATAATAAGTTGTTTTGAGCCTTAAATAATAAGGTCCGTAATAAGATCTAATTATCATTACGACCGATGTGGCGCGGTGGGCGAAGGTCCGCCTGCGACGCAGGAGGTTGCGGGTTCGATTCCCGCCTCGGAACAATTGTGTGTACGATCTGCAGATATTTGTTCCGGGTGTTCTGGTCGTTTTCTATGTATAATAAAAAATATCTATCTATGTAATATATTGTATGATGTATATCAGTTATCTAGTACCCATAACACAAGCTCTGCTTACCATGGGGATAGATAATGCTGTGTGAATTGTCCAGCATTATTTATTTATTTTTATTTATTTATTATAAAAAATTAAAGTGGTAGTTGATTTTCTCTTTACTCTAATTTTTTACCGAAATTATTTAGATCTAAAATTGCAATAATAGTGCTACCATCTTAAACTTCACCTCTTTTCTGTATTTTAGTAATTATATACCTGGTTTAAAACTGAAGTCGTTAATTCGCTACCCTTTATTTACATAATTTATAATACGCAGAAACACTAGCATCCAAGGTGAAAGGAAGGTCGTGGTTCGTTCACATTACAATATTATTCCGTTTTTATTAAGATACAATTTTTTGCCTAAAGCTGGGTACTGACTAGGGATGAGTCGTCGACTGGTTTTCAGTCGACGAAACGAGACCGTTTACCGTTCACGATAAACTAGTTTATAAAACAGTTTATTTTTCGACTAGTTTATGCCGTTGTTCGTTTAGGACATGATCGATCGTTTCGTTGAACGTTGATACACTGATTGATTGGAAAACGACGCGACGGTTAGAATAAACTGTTTAGGATATTAAAACTAAGCGCTTGCCATTGCCAATCAACGACGCCGACGGATGAACTGTTTTAGAGGGGAGTTAATATTATATAAGACATAATTGTGTGTGTGCTTGTGGCGTGACAAATGGGCTGATTTTATAGTTCGTATAAAATGAACTTCCCTTCATACTTTTTCCAGGCTTAGGACTGGCAGGCTTCATAATAAAGTTATTTTAAATAAGAAATTTGGTAGTACATTCAGAAATACCTATATTGGTGCAGACCTAGCGTATTTAAAAGTTCATTTTATTTTATGTACATAATCAATTGTTTGTTATTTACATAGTATGTACATATTTACAGTTTCAAAAACCTGCTTGCCTACTAACAATAATACATTGTCATGCATTGCAATAGAGTTTATTTTTACATAACACCCTGCGCACACCGAGCGCATGGCGAAAGAGAGATAGTCATATACGCGTAACGACCAAGTGTGAAGAGAACAGAATGCTTGATAGACAATGGCTTGGTGGCTAGAGAAACAGTTTCGGCAACGGTCGACTGTTTTATAAACTAGTCTATCGCGTGAACGATAAACGGTCTCGTTTTGTCGACTGAAAAGAAGTTGACGACTCATGGACTGCGCGATGCAATGCAAATGTAGTTCACAAATAAACTAGTTTATCGGTGGACTGTAAACCGGTTTATCAGTCGACGGCAAATAAACAGTCTAAAAAAACTGTTCGTTCATTCAACGACCACCCCTAGTACTGACCATCGTTACGGACCGTAATGTAATTAAACGTGTTACACAGGAACAGTCACTCAGTATGGGGAAATAAGGCGATGCAGCGAGCAGCGAGACTGATTTATGACGCTTCATGTTCACTGCGAATGCGGTAGTACAATACGCTCCGTATTATCGGTACCCGACTTTAGAAATATACATAATATATTTAGAAGCAAGTACGTGCTTCGGTATTTTTTGTGCTATACCTACCTAATTACCTTTTTTAACCTGGTTTTGGCCTTCTGCGTCTAGGTATTATTTAATTTGATTTTAACTCGTGTGGGTTCAAAAATTTTTATAAATACCCTGAATTTTAATTTTGATTGCCGTAAAATTTTCATAATTTCAAAACAGAGAAGGTTACTTAAAATAATAATCAATAATTGTAGTCATACTTATTATATCAGTTATTTCAGGATGATAACTCTACTCCTAGTTGCGTGGTTGGTTGCCTGGTACCTGGTTGAAATGTGGAGGAAGCGCCACATTACCAGGCTGGCAGAAATACTGAAGAGTTCCTTGATGAGCCTACCTATTATAGGGCACTTGTACTTGATCCTTGGTAACGGAGAAGGTAAGTTTCGATCTAAATTGTGCATAAGTTTTCGCGAAAACGTTTTCTTTTGAGGTTTTTTAAGGCTTTTAATGATTCATGTCACAGAAACTTCAGATTACATTTAAATAATCATAAAATAACATATAATTATGATTTTATGCATACTATTTTTGTAAAATTAACATAGGTACTTTTTCATTATCGATACTTCCCCATATTCATTATCCACTGCTATCGATCGAACTAAGTAATGTCCGTCTTGAAAATATCAGCTTGACGGGAAGCAGCGTGTCTTATTTTATGTAATGTAATATCGCTTAGTCCCACCAGACTAGAACCAGTCTGAAAATAAACACCGCCATCTAGCTTCGGCTTGTAGCGGCATAATGATCAGACAGGGACCTTTTTGGCCACATAAGTAACACAGTTATTATAATAATAATAATAATAATTGTTTATTTTACATAAGACCATAACATTACAGATAACTCCAAATCGTTATGCCTAGTACATTTTATCATCTTAAAAACTACAAGATACAATGAAATAACACACTAGAAAATAGTAAAATAACATAACAATGTAGGTACATAAAGGTTAGAACTTAAAAATTCAAATAATAATATAAAATTGTATATACAAAACATTCCTAAAAACAAATAATAATAAACGTGTAACAAAATAAAACATTTAAACGTGCTCACAAAACTCTAGGCACACTCTTTCAATCATCTTCCATGCATCCGCAAACACATCAAACTGAGGGTGGCTGGTAATGAGCGCGTTGAGATTGCGCTGCGCACGGGAGATGGGAGATTGCTGACGGTGCAGAGTGCGGGCACGAAGGGGCTCGAAAAGGCGTACCCGGCCGAGGCGGAATCGTGCACGATTTTGTGGGACGCAGAGCCTGCTTCCCTCTGCCAATAGAGTGGGGCAATCAGTTATACCACGCAGAATACGGCAGAGATTTAGAAGTTGATCGTTTAGGCGCCTAGTTTCTAGGGAGTTGAAGCCTAGTGCACCCTGTAGGTACTTGGTAGGATACATGAAAGGATGGTACCCGTGACATTTTTTGTACAAGAATCTTAGGAATCTTTTTTGTACCTTTTCTATCATAAGCGAATAAGTTACTTCGTACGGGTTCCATACGCACGCACTAGCCTCAACTTTTGAACGGATAAGAGATGTGTATAATGTTCTAATTGCGTTTATATTAGTGAAGTCCTTACACGTGCGGGACACAAAACCTAATCTTTTGAAACACGTGACGGTAAGTGTCCGAATGTGGTTATGGAAATTAAGTTGTGCGTCAAATTCTACACCAAGATCTTTCACAGAGAAACATCTTGTGATGTTTTCACCGCAGAGATGGTAGTCTGCGATAAGACTTTGAGAGGACCGAGTAAAAGTCATCACTTGGCACTTAGAAATATTGAAATTCAGATGGTTTGAGTCACTCCATGCTTGAATAGTATTAAGGTCATTCTGCAATTCATCACAGTCTTGTTGACACTTAATCTCTGCAAAAATTTTAACGTCATCAGCATAAACTAGGCATTTGGCTTTATTGAGACCGTTGGCTAAGTCATCTATCATGATAGTAAAGAGGAGGGGTCCAAGCGATGATCCTTGATTCACACCAGATGGAGTATGGTACGCGGGGGAATCAAAGCAACCAAGGCGCACAAATTGTTTTCGGTCGCTCAGGTAGTTAGCGAAAAATCGTAATAAGCCTGGTGCTACTCCGTAGGAGCTCATCTTTGCAAGAAGCACATCGTTGTCCACCTGGTCAAAAGCTTTTTTGAAATCGAGATAGATGACATCTACCTGTGAATTTTCATCTAGCTTTTTAGAAACGTAATTAACGAGCATTAAGAGATTCGTGTTAACAGATCTACCTTTTCGGAAAGCATGCTGAGTGTCACTTAGGAATGGTGAAATTTGTTTGTAGATCCTAGTGTGTAAAATGCTTTCAAACAATTTAGCTATTGAAGATAGTACTGCAATGGGGCGGTAATTTTCTACGAGGGATTTGTCTGCCGATTTCGGAATAGGTGTTACTCGCGATGTCTTCCATCTTGTTGGATAAATACTAGTTTTAAGGGATAAATTGAAAATGTGTGTTATAGGTACTGATAGTTTGGACTTAAAAGCTTTAATGATGTAAGATGGAATATTATCTGGCCCTATAGCACATTTGGACTTCATTTTGTTAATGTGAAACTCTACTTCAGGTATTGAGATATCTACGATGTTTATAATACAATTGCTTCCGACTCTATTTGTGATGTTATCTGTACGTAGGCTTGGTACATTTTGGAGGAAAACGCTGCTAAAATATTCCGCATAGGCCTTTGCAGCATTAGGTCCACTATATGTATTGTCCTGGTAGGTCACTGTAGGTTCGAAACCACCTTTTGTTTTTAAATTAGAAATGTGGTTCCAAAAAGCCCGCGGATTTGAAGTTAGGTCATTTTGTATTCTAGATATATAGTCATTATATGCCCCTGAGATATTTAGCTTAATGTAAGATCTTATTGCTCGATAAAAACTGTAAATATTCGGATCCTTACTTGTTTTCCATATCTTATGAAGTAAATGTTTTAGTCTAATGTCAGTTATTATTGCTTTAGTAAACCAGGTTGGATACCTTCTGGCAGATGATGAGCGGCGTACCTTCTTTGGGATACATTGGTTAAAATTACTGTACAATAGATTATAAAATATGTCAACGGCTTCGTCAACCTGCGACTGTGCTAGGACATTATCCCAGGAGGTATTTATAATACGGTCATAGAGAGAGTCAAAATCTGCCTTACCAAAGTTCCAGTCTGTTGCAGTTTCGATGTTACTCGACTCCATTTTATTTCTCTCACGTTGTCTATCGCAGCTCATAGTTACATCTAGCGGTGGATGGTAATTATCTGGACGTTGCACCAAGCCATCCTCAGCTACATTAACACTCACATCTTATTTTATAACACATCTCACATATTATATTATGTTTCTGTGTGTTTTTATCTAAATAGGTAAAAAAAATCTTCTTCATAAAAATAATGTTTTTGTTTCTATACTTACTTATTACAGTAAAATATCGTGTTATGTATGGCTTTCTCATATACTGTATGAACCTGTAGGTACAATGGTTAGATAAAATTGGTGTTCATTCCAGATCTTATGGACACAATTCGACGGGGGTCCAGAGATGCAATGGAAGCTGGGGGGACCGTGGTTCACTGGTATGCACACAAACGCTATTTATGTGAGTTATATTTTATTTATATACCGAACTGGGATTTTCCTTCGTTTCTTAAATCCGTTGAATAGAAGCCTAATAAATAAATAGATTTAGGCGGCACTTTGCAGAAGTCTGTTGTCTAATATTAATATTCAAAATATAGAGAACCTAACGAGTAACGTTTCCGCACAAAACCTCTGATAACGACGCTGATCTCACCATCCCTTCCACCAATAAGCATACATCTCATCTCATGCAATCGATTAGATGGTTATGTCTCATATTGTTTCAGCGGTAGTTGACCCCGAAGTTGCAGAGTTTATTCTGAAGAACTGCTTAGAAAAAGATGTTTGTTTCGAATTTTTCAAAGACGTGTTCGGAGATGGCAGTTTTTCTGCCTGTGGTAAGAATTTGAATAGCTCAATGTTTGGCATTTGGGTGATGGAACTTTAAGTTGTTTTGGAAAAACTTAAAACCGACACAAATTCCTCATTTGGGCACACCTGGGCATACATAGGTATAGTTATAACTTTTTGATTTATAAAAAGAAACAAATAGATATAAATACCTTAATCGTGCTTACATATACATACAGAACTACACCAATCCCATACAAAAGTTAGACATCACGATGACGTCTCAATACCATTGTCAAACCCATGGCAATTTCAAATCGAACACTTGGCCCAGATTACGAAATACTATGAAGTTAGTAAATCTGTTGGTAGGTAATGAGTTCTTAGGTGTCCTTTATAAATTATTTGCAGTGAAAAAATGGCGGCCACGACGTAAGTTGCTAGCTCCAAGCTTCAGCAGGCAGAAACTGAATCAGTACGTTGAGGTGTTTGCAATTAAAAGCTCATTCCTGGCTAAGAAGTTAGAAGAAATAGCGGGACAGGGACCTTCTCCGATGTGGAAGTTTATATGTGGTTACTCCATGGATGCCATTTGTGGTAAGCACATGTGATCGTGCATAAATCCATAATAATGTTGATCGATCACATAAATTTTTACTAGAAAGGGCCTCTAGTAACCAATTGGAAAATTAACCCGAAATTAAATTTATTAATTTTTAAACCTTTAATTTAGTTAAAATATTTACATTTTGTTACTTAAATATTATTCCTTATACTATTGTTATATGTATTTATTAAATATTATTATATTTCGTCGATATTTTGTCTGTGTGCCCTCTTTTGGCTCCTCCAACCCCTTCCACTTTACTCTTTCTCTCGCCAACCTTATCCACGGTTCCTCTGCTAAGTCTCTTAGCTCGTCCTACCTTAAAAAAAAAGAATATTTATAGGTAAATAATTATCCTAATTTATAACACTTTTCCGTTCATCGTTTTTTTTCTAATAGAAACAACAATGGGATTCCAAGCCAAAGCCCAAGAAACAGATCATCCAAACATAGCAGCTCTAAACAATCTGTTCCATATGGTGGTACAGCGGGCTTGCAAGCCGTGGCTGCATAGTGACTTCATCTACAAGAAATCGAACCTGCATCGGGTATTTACTAATAGTAAAGTTCTCGTTGACACTTTTATCGATGAGGTAAGAGCATGCTATATTTCCTAAAGTCAGAGGTAGGTAATGTATTCCCGTATGGTGATTATGTAACTCACGACCGATTTGCGACAGGCGTAAATTAAGCAATCAGTGCTGTCAAACGCCAATTTTGTATTAGTTTGACACCAGCTACAACGTCAAAATTGGTCAAAATTGATGTTTGACAGCACTGATTGCTTAATTTAGTAAAGTAAAGTAAAAATATTTTTATTTTGTCAGAACAGAGACTCTTATAAACTAAACTTAGTTAACAGACGACAGAGACTGACAAAAATCGTCTCCACTCAGCATGTGCTATGGTATAGCAGATCATACCATAGCGCTGGTCTTCCGTGGAGACCGTGGTGCGCAAGGTAGCCTAATATAGTAAGGAACCAAACTAAAATATAAATTTACGCCTGTCGCAAACGGGTCGAGTTACATAATCACCCGGCGGGTTGATAGTTTAATGGATCAGTTAGGCTCAGATATTTAACTACTACTAGTTTGTTTCTATTAATTATTATAGGTAAAAATATCCTATAGCCATAAAGCTCAGAATGTATACCAAACGGTATTTAAAACATACAATGATATTGAGCAGTTCAGCTATCGGTAGATTGTCTAAATACTAGTTCTAATTTGTTTCTATTATTTGGTGTAACTTTCTTTGTTATTAAATAAAGACTACTCAGTATCAAAAATACAATTACAATTATTATGTTAAAATTACCTTTGTTTCAGATAATTAATCAGAAGCGAACAATTAAAGGTAAATAAAAAACCACACACACAGTACGGTCTAGGTACCCCAAGACAATTATAATACATTGCAATTTTTGTGAACTACATAGCTTCTGGCCACCCGCGTGTTTCCGGAAAAAAACTTATAATGTATTAATGCTAATTAAGTTGTTTACCTCATTATGTTTTGTGTTGGTAATGTGTCGTGCTAAATAAACGTTAATTCAGGTCTAGAACAACAACTATGCAAAATTTCAGCCTCTTTGGTAGTTTTGGCGTGAAGAACTAACATCTTAGCATCATTTCAACAGTTTTGCATTTATAATATTGATATGAAGTTTGATGTGATACTGGGATATTAAATTAACAGAAAACAAATCAGACCGACTCAAGCCGTTCCTGGAATTAGTCCTCGAATCTGGAGATGAAACTGATTTAGCCATTCGTGAAGAGTGTCTGGTGCTCCTGTCGGCAGGCACCGACACGTCCGCAGTCGGCCTGGGGTACACGCTTGTGATGCTGGCCACATATCCAGAAATGCAGGAGAAAGTTTATCAAGAGTGAGTAGTTTTTAGAGTTCCGTACCTTAAAACGACGACCTGCGAGCTGCGACGGACTGCCCCAGGCAGATGCTGGATGCGGCAAGCTGAAGTCGCTTTGGCCCTTATTAGGGGACGCCAATGTCCAGCAGTGGACTACTATAGGCTGATGGTGACGATGTTGATGTATCTTAAATCGAAAAAGGAACCATGATTCTTTTTAGTCCGTCAATCTGTAAAGTCAAGATCCTTTTTCTCAAGAACGTTTAGGTCTGTAATATCTTGGAAATTACAGTTAACGCAATCAAAAGATAGAGAAGACCCTTTAAGCAGCATAAAGTATTTTGGGACTCACAAGGGAATACCTAACCTATAGTTTATGAATAAGTCCCAAAATTCCTTTCCCTTCAAACTTCCTGTTGACCTTGATGAAATTGACCAGACATTCCTCGCTTTAAATTGTTAGTAAAACTCTCATCAGGTTGAAGGAAGTCTTCAGTGACCCAAGTAGGCCAGTTCAGGCCGATGACCTTCATCACCTGAAATATCTTGACGCTGTTTGCAAAGAGACGCTGCGGCTATATCCACCGGTCCCAGTCATCCTTAGGAAAATTGAAAAGGATATTCGTTTACGTAAGTGAGAAAAAATTACTAGTAGCTCGGTCTTTGTTTTCTTAATTTATCCTATAAATATAAATTAAACTTGTGTATTCCTCAAATTAATAATACTATGGTTTACAAAAGTACCTATATATCAGCTATTAAAGTGTTTAACAACATTCCTTTAGAAATAAAACAACTAAATGGAAATATGTTTAAAACTAGATTAAGGAACTGGCTTGTTAGTAGTGCGCACTATAACATAAAATAGTTTTTTGATACTAGTTAGTAAGTTAAAGTTAAGAGGTAAATAAACCTACCTGTACAATTAGTAGTAGTTAGTACTAGTAATTGTCTAAATATTGTATGTCCGAAATGGATAAATCGTTGTTACCAAATTATTATTTAAGACCTTTCCTATGGATGTTTTACACAATTTAACAATAAATATATTCTTATTCTTATTCCTATTTCTGCAGATAGTGGGCCTAACTTCACCTCCATGAAATGTTTTTAATACCCATGGCATGATTTTGAATGCCTACGTTACATAGTCACAAGTTATTATATCTCGTTACAGCCACTGGAATAGTCGTTCCTGATGGATGCGGAGTCATTATCAGCATTTGGGGAATCCATCACAATCCTGCCATCTGGGGTGAAGACGTGGAGGAGTTCCGTCCGGAACGGTTCCTGGACTCGACGCCAAGGCATCCAGCTGCTTTCATCCCATTTAGTTGTGGACCGAGGAACTGTGTGGGTAAGTTTCATCTTATTTGTTATGTGTTTATTTGTTATCAACACTGGACGTAACGTATAGCTTAAAGGCGAATTCGCCATATTCATTCACTGTCTATTTACTTACTTAAGATCCTGTCCGAAAACAGTGTAGATATATTTTACCAAAACTTGCCGAAAGTCACGGAAATGGCACAGCTTAACAAAATGTATCGATAAGTGAGAGTATTGCTTTTATATACGTTAGACCAAATAAATAATTTAAGTACCTAAGTACAATATATAGATACCTTTAGCACAGATAATATAATCCTATAGTATTGCTTTATGATGTTATGTTCTCAATAAATAAATAAATATTGAGACTTGGGTTGTAGTGACCCCTAGTCAACGCTATCTGAACTACAGAGTCAACGTAAATGGAAGTATCATTTGAACTCTTCTTTGTAGTCAGCTTCGCTAAAAACTTCAAAAAGAAATCTGCTAGATGGCGCTAATATAAATTCTGAATAAATTCTGAAACACAGTATAATAAGAACGGATATCCTTGTAGATTCCACAAAGATTAAACCCCGAGCATGTGGACAAGTTGGGCTGGAATGTACTTTCCTTGCGTTTTGGGGGATTTCAGCTTGATCTTGGCCACAAATGAGTTGCTAAAATACTTTGCCGTGCCGTTATACAAAAGTAGGTACCTTGTGAAAATGTAACAAGGTACTTTTGTGTAACGGTAAAGTCTGATTGGTTTTCTGCAGGAGAATTATATTCATTTACTGAGATTTACTTATCGATATATTTTTTATTTTTGTTTATTTGGAAGACAGACAGTACATAGATATATATTTATCACGTAAACGAAGGGATAACAAAGGGTAGGTACCTACGTGTTACATAGAAACTATGCACCTAATCTGCAACCTAGGAATACAGCATGCCACTGCATTTGTTGTCCATCCAGTATAATTGTCATTCTCCGAGTACTTACTTTGCCGACTCAGCGATGACGTCTTTCCCTCAGCGTGCCTGCCTTCGATCGCGGTCACGACATTCTACACCTGGTACTTGCATCGACCAAGCGTAGCTTCATTACTTTATTTTAGAATAATTATCTTACGATCTTTGTAAAAGTTTTAATAAATAGTTTAAAAGTTTTGGTTTTTTTTTAAAACCGTCGCCGGTGGCTTCCGTAATTGGCGCAGACGGTAGGATACGTCGAAGCAGTGCGTATTCGTCCAGGAAATTCCCAAAATCGGTTCAGACGAACAGACCCCTGTTTGAGCTTTCAAGTCTTCATCGGCGTATCTTGAATCTACGGGCACACGGGCGGCGGCGGCGCACTTGACAATCAGTGTAAGAAGATACCAAATGTAAGTACTTTGAAACTTTCTTTGAAGTGTTGCCTCCTTTTCCACCATTTTCCACCCAAGAAGCACGGAGGAGAAATCTGCCTCCTCTAGGCAAAATCGTAGGGAAAGCGAAGTAGATAATTTTAGAAATTTAGGCAGTAGTAATAATTATATGGAAGATAGCGATAGTAGTGTTAATTTTTCTGATATTAACGTTAGTGTAGTAGTTAACGAAACCAACGAAATGGCGAACGAACCAGACAACATTTATAAGGCCCTCCGCATGGTCCCGGAATTCGACGGGAACCCGAACATCCTCACCAGATTCATAAGAATCTGTGACCAACTGGTTACGCAATTTATCTGTAATGATCCGGGGCACGAGTTAGCAAATTTATGCCTAATGAATGGTATTCTGAATAAGATAACAGGCCCAGCATCCCGGACTATCAATGCTAACGGTATTCCTGACAATTGGTTAGGCATCAGGAATGCCCTAATTAATAATTTCGCGGACCAGAGGGATGAGAGCGCCCTCTATAATGACTTGTCATTATTGACGCAGGGAAATGACTCTCCACAGGAATTTTACGACAAATGCCAAACCCTTTTCAGTACAATAATGACGTATGTCACACTGCATGAGATTGTGCCTACTACCGTGGAGGCGAAACGTGATTTGTACCGTAAACTTACTATGCAGTCTTACGTACGAGGTTTGAAAGAACCTCTCGGGTCCCGTATACGGTGTATGAGACCCCCTACTATAGAAAAGGCTTTGGAATTTGTACAGGAGGAATTGAATGTAATGTACTTACAAAATAGAAATGAGCCCAGCCGGAATCCAGCGACGCAGACATCATCTAAGGTACCGTACCTAGCACCTAATAATTTCAGCGTACCAAAAGGCTTTAATTTTGGTGTTCAAAGGCAGATGCACCCGCAGCCGCAACCGCAGATGCACCCGCAGCCGCAACCGCAGATGCACCCGCAGCCGCAACCGCAGCATTGGCGTCCAGCTTTTCAGTTTCATCCCCCACAGCGCATGCCATTACAGCCCTCACGTACGCAGCAGATGTTCCGAGCACCCCCTCCAAACTATAACGCACAGAATAGTGGCTTCAGGTTTGCCCCTAGGAATGCACCCCCTCAACATCAAGGACCGAAGCCTATGAGCGGTGTTAGTCATTTCGTGACGAAAGCTCTTCCCCCTACTATCCAGGGACATGATTGGCGTAAGTTTGGTAATCCTCCCCCGACTAATTACTTTAAGTCTAGGGAAATGAACTATAATGAGGTAGGTGACTACCCTGACTATTACTACCCTGAGTACTACTACCCTGACAGTGACTATCCAGAGACTGACTATGGTAACTTCTACGGCTACCAGAGCGTTCCGGAATATTACTGCGACCAACAGGACGACCCTCAGACTACCGACAACACGAGCTCAATGGCTGTTGAGCCCGCGCAACTGCCTTCCGAACAGAAGGATCAGGATTTTCCTTCGGATCGTTCCAACAGAGAACTAAAATAGAATTAAATTTGCAGTCAAAAAAAAGAGTTACGGTTCATTCAAATATCGAACCCCCCTCTTAAATTGCTGATTGACACCGGTGCCAATCAATCTTTCATTAGCCCTGAAGCAACATGTAATTTCTTTTCACATGTTCCAAAGGATTTTGATCCTTTCGAGGTCACGAATTCACGTGTCACTAGTACCCATGACTACTCGATCACCATACCGCACTTTGCAGAATTCGGCATTCAATCGAATATAAAGCTTTTCATCTACAAGTTTCATAACTACTTTGATGGATTGATAGGCCTAGATCTAATGGAGAACTGTAAGATAGATCTGAAGAATAATGTACTAATAACCGAGCTAGCTAGAATACCATTGTCTCGTTATCAGTGTAGGAGAGTAAATCGTGAGGAAATGATTCCTGCCAATTCAGCTAGACTGGTTAACATCCCGATCGAACATCCTGACGGTGACATATTTGTGACTGAACAATTAATGTGTAACTGCCTTATACATGAATGTATTACTACCGTGACTGACAAGACAGGAATAGTTGAGGTAGAGAACATGACTAACGAAGACATCGTTATTTCGTTTAAGGACTCGACAACGCGAGTAGAAGTTTGTAACATAGAGCAGACTGAGATCGAACAGGACCCCACTCGAGTTAAGAAGGTTTTACAGAATCTAAGGACTAAACATCTCAACGTCGAAGAGCGAGCTAATTTAGAGACCCTGTGTGGACGGTTTGCCGACGTATTTTACATAGAGGGAGAGACGCTGACTTTCACTAATAAAATTAAACACAGTATTAGGACGACAGACGAATTACCGGTCTTTACCAAGAGTTATAGGTACCCCTATGTACATCGCGAGGAAGTTAGGAGCCAGATTACTAAGATGCTAGATCAAGGAATCATCCGACCATCTGACTCAGCCTGGAGCTCACCTATCTGGGTAGTTCCAAAGAAAGCTGACGCTTCTGGTAAGCAGAAGTGGAGACTAGTAGTAGATTTCCGCAAACTAAATGAGAAGACCATAGACGATAAATATCCCATACCTAACATAACGGACGTTTTAGACAAATTAGGTAGATGTCAATATTTCACTACATTAGATCTTGCCTCTGGGTTTTATCAGGTAGAGATGAACCCTAACGACATTGAGAAAACAGCTTTCAACGTCGAGCACGGCCATTTTGAATTTATGAGAATGCCAATGGGCTTAAAAAATTCACCATCCACCTTTCAGAGGGTAATGGATAATGTCCTCAGAGGACTGCAAAACGAAATATGCCTTGTCTATCTCGACGATATAATCGTCTTTAGTACATCCTTGCAAGAGCACATGATAAACCTAGAGAAAGTCTTCACTAGGTTACGAGAGTCCAACTTTAAGATCCAAATGGATAAATCGGAATTTTTACAGTTAGAGACAGCTTACCTTGGCCATATAATAGGTAGAGACGGTATAAAGCCTAATCCAGACAAAATCAGTGCCATTCAAAAGTATCCTTTACCTAAAACTAGTAAGGAAATCAAGCAATTCTTAGGACTTTTAGGGTACTACAGGAAGTTCATCCCTGATTTTGCCCGCATCACCAAACCTATGACTAGGTGCCTTAAGAAAACGAATAAGATCACTCTTGACGCTAACTACGTGGACTGCTTTGAGACCTGTAAGCGACTACTGACTAATGACCCGATACTCCAATACCCTGACTTTACCAAGGACTTTATTTTGACGACTGACGCTTCAAATGTGGCACTAGGAGCCATACTTTCTCAAGGACCTGTCGGTTCAGACAAACCGATTTGTTACGCGTCACGGACTTTGAACGATAATGAGCTTAACTACTCAACCATCGAGAAAGAGCTTTTAGCGATAGTATGGGCCACTAAGTACTTCCGGCCATACTTATTTGGGCGTAAATTCACGGTTTTAAGTGATCATAAGCCTTTACAGTGGGCTATGAACATGAAAGAACCTAATTCTAAGATCACACGATGGAAGCTAAAGTTAAGCGAGTACGATTTTCATGTCAAACACAAACCGGGAAAAAAGAATACTAATGCAGATGCCTTATCCCGAGTAGAGATCAATAATGAAGAGCTTGAATCTTTCATCTCAGAAATCGATTCATTAGTTGCCCATCATTCTCAATCTCAACATTCAAACTCTGATACTGCCACAGCACATACTTCTGCTGAAGATCCCATACTCGAAGTCCCAATAACAGACGATCCAGTTAATAAATTCCATAGACAAATCTTCTACACAATCGTAGGTGACATAAAACGACGTACTACAGCGACGAAACCCTTTGACACACATACTCGCACCTATATACAAGTCTCACAATCCACCTTAGAAGACGATGTAGTTAATGCCATCAAAGAATACGTGAACCCCAAGATTAAGACCGCTTTAAAAATTACACCCCCTTTAGGTATGTATGCTATCATCCCTATCATACAAAAGCACTTTAAAAGCTCTTCTATGAATTTAGTTTTAGCAAAAACTGAACTAGAAGATGTAAAGGAGTACCTAAAACAACAGGAGATAATAAAGCACTATCACGATGGAAAGACAAACCATAGAGGCATTAATGAATGTTATTTGGCTTTATCTCGGCGATATTACTGGCCGAAGATGAAGGATGAGATAGCTAAGTACATAAACATATGTACAGTTTGTGGTCAAAGTAAATACGATAGGAACCCTATTAGACCTCAATTTAATATCGTACCCCCAGCTTCTAAACCATTCGAAATAGTGCACATGGACCTCTTTACAGCACAGACAGAAAAGTACTTGACCTTTGTAGACTCTTTCTCTAAGTATGGTCAAGCTTACCACCTGAGAGATGGTACAGCAGTTAGTATCATACAAGGACTTTTAACTTTCTGTACACATCACGGACTTCCCTTGACTTTAGTGACAGACAATGGGACAGAATTCACCAACCAACTGTTTACTGAGTTTACACGACTACATAAGGTAAATCATCATAGGACTTTACCTAACTCACCGAATGATAACGGGATTGTAGAGCGTTTCCATTCGACGCTGTTAGAGCATTTGAGAATCCTTAAGATTAAAAATAAAAATGAACCCATCATCAACCAAATGCCTTATGCAATATTAGGTTACAACAGTTCGATTCACAGCTTTACCAAATGTAGACCCCATGACATAGTGAGAGGACATTTCGACCCTAGGGACCCTCTTGACATTGACTTGACAGAACACCTTATGCAACAGTATATCCTGACACATCGAGATCAAATGAAGACAGTTTATGAAGCAATCAACCAGATTACTACTGCTGACCGCACGACATTGATGACTAATAGGAATAAAAATCGAGAACCCGAAGTACGATATGAACCAGGCCAGCAGGTGTTTATCAAAAATCCTTTTGCTGCTAGGCAAAAGTTAGCACCACGGTTTACCCAGGATAAAGTTTTAGCTGACCTCCCAATTCACATTTATACCTCTAAAAAAAAGGGACCCGTAGCCAAAAATCGTCTCAAGCGAGTACCTAAGAAGCCCAAATTGTTACAGGATTCGACTATTACTGATACTGCATCTGACGACGGCACTGGAGATAAGACTGGAGAGCCTTGACAATGGACCAGGACTTCTTCCCTTTAAACTTGGTCAAGCCAAACTTATCACCCACTATCATTCTTTCCTTCAGTATGTAGAATTGACGGACTTAGAACATAAGGTTGACTCTATTCGCGACCAGATTAGCTATTTTAGGACTAAATTGGAAAACAATACTTTAGATCTCTACGAAATACAGCTTAATCATCTCTCTACAAAACTTGATAAAGTAAATTCCCAGCTGAAAGGTCTAGAGCCTAATCGCGTCAAAAGAGGTCTAATTGATGGTCTAGGATCTATAATTAAAAGCGTTACTGGTAACTTGGATCATTCAGATGCGGCTCGTTATGATAACGCCATTAAAATATTAGAAAGTAATGAACATAAGATGTTATCTGAGTTCAATGACCATATTAGCCTTAATAAAAATTGGATGACCCAATGCACCCAGATAATTGCGAGTATTGCAGAAAACCAGGAGAAGATAAATAGGACATTAGGATTAATTTTAGATAGTAATGCTTATGCCGAGACAAGTCTCCTTAAATACGCAAAACTTGCGCAGCTTTTAGCCATCATCAGTGAAAACACAGATGATTTATCTTTAGAATTAAATAGGATAGAAAATATGTTAGCTTTTGTACGTGCATCGAGCACACATCATAGCATGTTAGCAATAGATAACTTAGAAAGTATGTTAAATAAGCTTAAATCTATCTATAGTAAAAGTGAGGTACTTGAAGATGACTCACGTGAGTATTATAACATCATAAAACCAGGCTCATATTTTGTAGGGAAACGACTAGTTATAATATTTAAATTCCCAATAGTTTCTCCAAGTAGCTTTGATTTTTACAAACTTTCCATTGTCCCGAACAAACTTAACCAAACCCTTATTCCCTCACATCCCTTCCTGGCAACCGACGGGAAAGCTTTCATGTACATGGAGGCTGAATGCCCGAAGTTCAATCGACATCATCTCTGCGAAGAAGGCATCAACCACCAGCCCAAGGATCACCCCGATTGTATCCAGAATCTCATCATTCATCAATCCCTGGACCCATCCTGCCAGCCAACCAGAATCACTCTCAAGAAGGAAGCCATGGAGCAGTTAGACGACCGACACTACACCCTTATCTTTCCTCGACCTACTAGAACGAGACTACAATGCGGACGTCAAGAATTCATAACTCTATACGGAAGTTATCTCGCCACTATCCCACTTAAATGTTCTCTACGCACGAACGAGTTCCTCATTATTAACACCAATGATCAAATAAAGGGACAGCCGCTGAAGATAACAGAGATCCCAAGAATCTTCACCATCGAAGAAAACCACAGCATCCCTCATCTCAAATTGACTACCACCAATCTCAATGGACTTCATCACATAGAAGACAAGATTTTACTACAACGCCCATTAGATCTAAAACCAATAGACGGTACATTTTATCATACGACTCTACCACTCTACACGTCACTATTCGGTGCAGCTGTACTTGTTATAATCATCGTCGTACGACGTTACAGAAAACGTTCCAAGCTGACGATTGAGAATCCATCGAACGAGAAAGGACATACTCCGGAGCACACATACGCAGTTCCTGACAGATCGACACACCGGGAGGCTGTTCCAGCAACATTTTCGCTCAATGTTCTCAAATAGTTGCTGCTCTGAGGATGGAGGTGTTACATAGAAACTATGCACCTAATCTGCAACCTAGGAATACAGCATGCCACTGCATTTGTTGTCCATCCAGTATAATTGTCATTCTCCGAGTACTTACTTTGCCGACTCAGCGATGACGTCTTTCCCTCAGCGTGCCTGCCTTCGATCGCGGTCACGACATTCTACACCTGGTACTTGCATCGACCAAGCGTAGCTTCATTACTTTATTTTAGAATAATTATCTTACGATCTTTGTAAAAGTTTTAATAAATAGTTTAAAAGTTTTGGTTTTTTTTAAAACCGTCGCCGGTGGCTTCCGTAATTTACGTGATAAATATTTTAAAACAAGTTAACAAATTGTTTAAGTTTATAAAGTTGTGAATTCTTTATTTATAGGATACCAATACGCAATGCTGTCGATGAAGACAGTTCTGTGCACCGTACTCCGGAGGTTCCGCCTGCTGCCAGCATCAGAGGTGCGCCAGCCACTTCGTCTTGAGTTCAACATTATGATGAGGGATGTCGATCAATATCGAGTTGGTATTGAGATGAGGCAATAAAATGCCTGTTTTGGGTCTTCATCAAAGTTCTTTTAAAAATAATTTATGGATTTGTACATATGTATTTATACTGATGTTTATAATGCAGTGTCTGAGTGTCACTCTGTTTTATGTACTCTTATTTATGTAACCTTTAAAAAGGATGCCACGTTAAAGAATCTATGATTTATGTGTTTATTGGATTATGTATATCAGGAATCTAGTACCCATAACACAAGAACTGCTTAGCTTGGGGCTTGATGATGTTGTGTGAATTGTCCAGCATTATTTATTTATTTAAGTAATAATGTTCTTCAATCTCTTTATCCAAATTTGTTGAAAGAGGAAAGGTTCGTAGATTCGTAGACAAGAGCTTAATTGTTGCAAGGCTACAAGGCAATAGCATAAATAAGTACTTGTACGGCATTATTTTTTTAATTTAGTAGATAAATCAATCTAATGACAATCCTAATTACTATACTATAATAAAAAAAATATAAAACAATAATCTGTGTGAAAATGTCCAGTTTTCTATTAGTACCTAGGTACTTCTTGTAATTAATGTCCATTCAATAAATGTTTACTTATTGCAATTATCTGGCTGTTTCTTAATGTTTCTTCTAAGGCGTTCCTATCTTCTTGATACTTTGTTTGAATTTTAAATTTTTATATCTGTAATTTCGTAAAAAGGAGGAGGATGATGTTCGGATATATGTATAGGTATGTTTTTTGTATGTTCGTTGATTTTTATGGCAATTAAGGACCGCTTTCAAAAATAATTTCTCTATAGCATAAAAAATTATCCAAGGTGGTCGCATAAAAATGTTATTCCTGAGGGATTCGTATATGTCTCGCAAAACTAAAAAAAACAGTGTTAAATTAAGGGATATGAAGTCGGTTTTAGTTATTTCAACGATCAACAGAACAATAAAATTATAAAGTGTTGCATACAATTGGAATAGATAAGCACATACTCATTGATAATGACAGTATCAAATTCGGTTTTTCACTATAAGAAAAAGCTATATAAAGGATCAAGATCATCTTCTGACCAGGTTTACGTCGCGGACTACAATCACTAATAATTTATGTAATTATTTAGTTTTTCTCGTACATTTTATAGTTATGTACTGTTTGTAAGTAGAAAACGAACAATCATATCATCAGATCCTTGTAGAAAAGCAGACGCCTTGGCCGCCTTATTTTTTGTGAAAAATATTTTCAGTCCATTCTATTAAATAGGTTCATTTCATTCTGCAGCATTAATTACTGAAGGAAGTTGATAATCTTTTGGGTGGATTATTTTTGACATCTCTTAAAGAGTGAGGGAAAACTTCAGCACATACTTACTCAGGTATATAATACGCGTATAATTACGGTAGACCGTGTAATTCATAAAAATTTAAGAAAAATAACTTTCCTTTCTAACAACTGTTCAGATTTTAAGATGATAGCCCAACTCTTGGTTGCTTTCTTGCTTGCCTGGTATCTTGTAGTGAAGTGGAGGAAGCGGCACATGACCAGGCTGGCAGAACAACTGAAGAGTTCTATGATGAGCCTGCCATTCGTCGGTCACGCATACGTATATGTTGGTAGCGGAGAAAGTAAGTCATACATATATACATACTACTTAGCTGTGCAATTGCTTAATTATACTAGTATTTAGAGATTACTCGGAGTGCAAGGGCTTACGCACTATAATAACATAAACCTTATACCTAGTAGTAATAATTTTCCTAACTTAGAGTAAGCATAGTTACCATAGGTTTTCATCCATAGGAAGGCCTTCTCTTTGACATCCAAGGAGACATACATCCTTCCTCTGATGTTGATAATAAGGTTCCATTTATAATTTTATATCGCAGTTAGTTATGCATCAATAAGCTGTGATTATCGTAAAATACGATGCTGGAGGAAAAATGCGTCTGAGAAATAAAACAGCCTTTGAAAAACTGCGTTACCTTATTAACAAACACATTGTTCATCAATAATCTGATACCCAGTAAAACATTTTACAATCGATCCAGTCGCTCCAAAGCTACGATCACCGTCACAAAACTAGAAAGAAGAAAAGTAAATTAAAAGATTCTGTTTCTTTTTTTTTTTGTAGTTATTTATATTCTCTTTGGTTCTGTTTTCAGCGACTATGAATGGACTAAAGCGGTTGGCCAGAGACGCAATGGAAGGTGGAGGGACCGTAGCTCACTGGTATCCACACACACTTTATATAAGTTAGTTATTCATTTGAATATTTTATATGCTTGTATTTTTTCTAAAATAAACCCACCAGAAGACCTTGGCCATCTTATTATATACTTATATAGCTCATACGTTCTGTAGGGGTACATAATATCAAATTCGAAATAGGTATTTATACAATAATGTTTGTTGGAGGTATTCATTAGTCTAAAACAGCTTTAAGTAGGATTAAGTCAAAACTTTACGCGCACAATATAACGGTAAGTTAGTACTTATTAATGGATCAGTCGAATATGGTTTTAGCGATCGTTGACCCCGAAGTCGCAGACCCTATTCTGAAGAACTGCCTAGAAAAAGAAGATCTGGTGAAATTTTTCCATGAAGGAAGCGGGGATGGGAGTATATTTACCTCTGGTAGAAAGATCACTTTCCGCGTTTCATTATCTATAGATATTTTGTAGGTCAAGTTATGTAACACTTTGAAATATTTTCAGTGAAAAAATGGCGACCACGCCGTAAATTTCTAGCTCCAACCTTCGGTATGAAGAATCTGAATCGTTTCGTTGAAGTGTTTGCAACTCAAAGCTCCGTCCTGGTGCAGAAGATTGAAAACTTTGCAGGACAGGAGCCTTCTAAGATGTGGAACTTACTTTCAGCTTATGCTATGGATGCCGTTTGTGGTAAGCACTACCTACGAATCACTTACTTAACAATAATAATTATGAAAATGTATTATCATTATTGTCACAATTGATGATGTCTATAATACAGGCTTTACAAGCCTAGCGGTATGATCTTTAAGGCTAGCCAGTTCAATCAATGTATCCATAGAATTAGTAAGTACCTAACTATTTGTAATATTTAGAAAAATAATTGTTTATCAAATTATTTTGTCCATGTTTCTATACAATAAATAAATATTTCATTACAATTTCCTTATTCTTATAGAAACAACAATTGGAGTCCAGGCCAAATCCCAAGAATGTAGGCATCCCATCCTAACAGCACTGTTCCATTGGTTCCAAATGGTATCGAAACGGATCGCCACGCCGTGGCTGCATTACGATTTCATCTACAAGAAAACGGCTCTGCATCGGAACGCTAAAAAAGCAATCGCACAAATGACCAACTTTATACAGGATGTGAGACTGACAAACTTATATACGCATTTTCCAAAGTGTCGTTATAAGCTTTGATTTGAGACATTGTATCTACAATGATGTAAGAAACTATAAAGTAATAAGATCTTATGACTTTTGTTTCAGGTCATTACTGAAAAAAGAAAATATTATGCAAATCTAAGTACCACTAGTCAGGGTAAGTAAAAACAAGTCCCGAATTTAACAAGTTTTGATTTAGTGATTTATATGATAAACATATCCGCCGATTACAACAAGTCTTTGGATTTACCTATATAAATAAGTCTAGGGCTGCTGCAGAAATTAAATAATAACCCAAAAACTAAATAACTTTGACGAGCCTTGAACACGAGATTATTTATGATTATAAATGTAGTAGCCAATCTTTTATATCTTATTTAAATGACTATACAATTTTTACAGATAAAGCAAACAGACTAAAGCCATTCGTGGATTTAGTCCTGGAATCTACAGCCGAGGAAAGTGACTTAGCCATCCGTGAAGAATGCCTGGTGCTTCTGACGGCAGGCACCGACACGTCTGCAGTCAGCGTGGGGTTTGCACTTCTGATGCTGGCGGCACATCCTGAAGTGCAGGAGAAAGCATATCAAGAGTGAGCGTTTCACACTGAAAATAGTTCGTAGAAAATAGCCTTTCATAGATATACATGAATGCTGCCGAAGTAATGACGATTGCTGGGGTAAACGAGTTCTTGTAACTATTCTCTGTTTATGTAACGTAGGACACCATGTGACCAGATGGGATGACGATCTACGATAAACTGGTGGTAGAGGCTGGATGTAGCAATCACTTCGGGGTGTGATCTGCTGGCAGATACTGGATGCGCAGCTGAACGCTACGCTCATTATGGTCTAACAGTGGACTAGTAAAGGCAGAAACATTATTTATTTAAGAGTAACAAAGAATGTTACGAAGCAAATTACTAATTCAAAACAAAATAGACCAATGTGATGATTTCCGTCCGGGTATGCATGAATTATTTTATCTATCATGTTATTGTACGTTTTTCCATTGTTATTAGGTTAAAAGAAATCTTCAGTGACTCAAGCAGGCCAGTTGAGGCAGACGACCTACACCGCCTAAAGTACCTTGACGCTGTCGTCAGAGAGACGCTGCGGCTGTATCCACCAGTACCAGCTATCGTCAGGAAAATAGAGAAGGATTACGAATTACGTAAGCGTTAAATGAATATCTAGACATTTAGTAATTTAATGAATTATTTAGTTTGTTGACAGCTGAGATTGATGGGATAAATGACTCCTCGAACTTTAAAAATGAATTGTCCTAACAGCATCAGGAGTAATTGTTCCTGCTGGGTGCGGAGCCATGATCAGCATCTGGGGAATCCATCACAATCCTGCCATCTGGGGTGAAGACGTCGAGGAGTTCCGTCCAGAACGGTTCCTGGATTCGATGACTAGGCATCCAGCTGCATTCATTCCGTTTAGTTGCGGACCGAGGAACTGTGCGGGTAAGGTTTTATAAGTATGATAGTATTACTAAAAGTATGTAGATTGCGTATTTGGGTAGCAAGTAGGTAACTCCTATTACTTTGGACCGTGTGCTTAAAGTTTTAGACGCAACGACGTTATTTGAAAATAGTCACCATTTTTCCTACTTAGATTCATCCTTCCTTCGCTTCGGAAAGGAAGGAAGCTACCATATCCACACATCATTTTAATAATACCTACATTATTAACATGTTGGGCGTCTTTAAGCCTACGTGCAGAAATATTCTTTGATCCTTTAGCTTGATTAAACAGACGCTATTAGATGGGTCCCCGGTCGGTTCTTAAAGCCGTACGGGAAGTGCGAAAATCCTTTTTGAAAACGTAATTTTTTCCATGTGGTGTTTTTCATGTGGTACTGCATTTAAAGTAAACTTTTAGACTACTGCATTATATCTGAGAGTAATTAGGTATAAAGTGGAGAGCTAATTAAAGTAAAATACTTATTAGACTATTATAAGAATTTTATTTTTGTTTCCGGTTCTCGGGGACCCTCCATTATAATGTTTGTCAATATAATTATGTTAATAATTAAATACCTATCTTTTATATTTTTAGGATACCAATACGCGATGATGTCGATGAAGACAGTTCTGTGCACCGTACTCCGCAAGTTCCGCCTGCTGCCAGCTTCAGAGGTGCGTCAGCCACTTCGTCTTGAGTTCGACGTTATGATGAGGGACGTCGATCAATATCGTGTTGGCATTGAGATGAGAAATATGTGATTGTAGTTTTTAGTGATGATTTATTAGACATCCTTTTAGTTGGAATCTATTAGCATACAAAACACACCGTCCTAATTAAGGTCGCTGATTGAACTGATTCTAAAGATGAAAGTGATCTCAGGAGTAGAAATCGTATCGTAGTGTGCAGGTTCTTCAACTCATTACGATACTTACGATAAAGCCGCCAATTCCAGAACTTTCTTTATAGGATTAAGGTCAGTTAAGAACAAATATTTTATAAGGTTTTGAAATAAAATATTATCTATTAATCTCCTTTTTATTGTCTTTAGGTGGCTTTCGGGTCTCTGCGGCCATAGTTGACCGATTGTATATATTGTATATCCTTTATATGTATGTATATGAATCACGATGTCCGAAATAAATATGTTTTTAATTACATTTATTTCATTATCGTGTTCGACACGCATCGAACCCCGAAGCCGCGATGTTCGTTGTTCGCCATTAGTTGGTAGGATATATAGGATTTTCAAAAATCAAAAATAGATAGATAACACTTTATTACACACAAAACAGAAAATCTCTCCCTCTGGACATCAGATGTGCAAAATCACTCCCTATCTTCAAAAAACTGCTGCATCAGCATTATTTATCCATATAAAATATTGATAGCCTTATGTCTATGTAAGTTTATTATAATGTTTGTAATGTAGGTATTTAGTGTATTTGTTATCAATTATTTATTAAAGTGCCACCGTCTATATTGTTCGTTCATGTCCAGTCCATCCCAAGGTTGCCTGGAAGAGATCGCTCTCAGCGATAAGGCCGCCCTTTATACCTTTATTCTAAGTTTTTATCTCGGTAACCACTTGAGTTTTGCGCGATATTCGGAAACGTGGTCATATTTGCGAAGGCCAAATATGAACCTAATACTGAAGTTTTGGAGGCGCTCAAGCTTGTTTAATTGTTCTTCAGTGAGATCCGGATAGCAAGCGTCGGCATAATCGAGAATGGGAAGCAATAGGGACTGGGCAAGTATAATTTTAGTGGTAGTCGGGAGAAAATTGCGCAGTTGCCGCAGTGAGCCCGCCGATGCAAACATCCTCCTGCTGAGTTCCGCCAGTTGCGGACCCCAGGACAACTCATTGTCTACGATCAAACCCAGGTTTTTAACAGATTTGCTCACTGGTATTGATACACCGTCAAAGAAAATTGGAGATAAAGTCGCCATATCGATTTTAGCTATCATCCTTGAACTACCCACAATGATAACTTGAGTCTTCTTGGGGTTCACCAAAAGACCGAAATAGGTGCACTTTTTATACATTTACGTATATTTATTAATAACACCAAGTTACAAATCAATCCCAATAAGGCAGGCAATACAAAATACAATATTGTCCTTAACTAATATAAATGTATTTTATAAAAATATAATTTGTGGTGTATTAAATACCTACCCTATGTGTGAGGGCACTCACTCAATAAATAATGAAATATATGTGGGTACTTTGATAAAGATGCTGATGGCAGCTACCCACAATCTTCAGTCCTGATTTACCAAGTAAGTCCATAACATAATTGATTAATTGTATAGGAAATTAAATTATAATCAAATTCATAGAATAGGCAACGCGTAGAACTCGTCTACAGAGTAGAAAGCTGTCTTATTGCCACTTTTTTAATTTAAATACCATGATGGAAGATGCATCCATTTTAATTATCTGACAGCCTGTTGTAGACTGAGGGACCCATTATACATTTATCCTCTCCGACTTGTGCAGCTTGTGCGTTAGACTTGATAATAGACGAATTCTTTTAAAGTGGACATGGAAATTACATTTTAGTTTTATTTCGGTCATTTTGATAGTAACCTAAAGTAAATAAATAACTATTAAACCTTCAGCTTGATAGTGTGAGCAGAAGCGCCAACAAGACACTCATGCTGTGTACCTGCGACAATGTAAGAGAGACCAGCAGTTTTAGTAGCAAAAATGAATTTGAACTACTTAGGTATTTATTTTCATTAAAACGTTACTAGATGTCTTAAAAGGGTTGCTATTGTGGGTATTAAAGAAAAGAAGCACAACTTACAACATGAATAGTACTCTTACTCGTATATGTATTCAAAAAAACAAATTATGACGAGAAAGCATTTTTAAGGTTTGGTATATTATACAAATTGCTAGTATCTGGAGCATAGATAAAATATGTCTTTATTGAACAGTTTTGTTTTCACGATTCATACGGACACGATGTCATCGTTCTTCAAGTACTTCGTCGTTTAGGATTTTTTTGAATTTTAGTGTATGGTTTGTTACTACTTTGAAAACTATCATGGTTATTTATACTAAAGTCATTTAAAATGGGATATTATAAATATTAACCATGATTTGATTAATGAGTTTTGGTAGTAAGGTAACGCTCGTAGCAAAAGATAAAAACTGAGGGTAGATTAGTATATCTGCCCATAAAAACTTACTCGGAGCCTTCAGTTATTCCGTGATCATGGCGCATGAAACTGTGCCGAATTATTGGAAAACTCAAAAATCAGATCATGGTAAATATCCCGTTTAAAATGACTGTAGCCATTTGTTATTTCGTTATATGTTATTGCATATTGATATACAATAAATATATCTACCTATCTATCTATTTTAAGTATAAACTTTATAAACAAAGAAAATAACGAATAAATATATAAGTAAAATGAGAATTAGTGTTTACAAGTAAAACAGTTAATCTTACTGAAGCCTATTACAAAAAATCTAGATGCAGCTCAACTGATCCAAATCAATACCAAACGGAAGCGTCAAGACGCGCTGGTTGCATTTCCCCGCTGTAAGGCAATGCTGATGCGCTGCGCCAAATACCTATCAACTCACTAGCATTGTAATGGCGTTAATTACCATACTATTGAATCATTTTGCTGGTCTTTAAATAATGGATGAAAATTATGGTAAAAAAAATAATTAATTAAAAAAAAAAATGCTGGACTATTCACACAGCATTATCTAGCCCCATGGTAAGCAGAACTTGTGTTATGGGTACTAGATAACTGATATACATAATACAATATATTACATAGATACATATTTTTTATTATAAGTACATAGAAAACGACCAGAATACCCGGAACAAATATCTGGAGATCGTACACACAATTGTTCCGAGGCGGGAATCGAACCCGCAACCTCCTGCGTCGCAGGTGGACCTTCGCCCACCGCGCCACATCGGTCGTCAAATTAAAATTAAAAGCCGTGCGGTAACGCGCAGTAACGAGCAGAAACGCGCAGTAGGTAACGAGCAATAACGCCGCAATGACGTCTTACGTCACGCGCACGGACGAGGTGTTATCCACATTAATTTGTGTAATTAGTTGAGAATTCTTATATTACGATTACTTAGTCGTTTGTAGAAAACCAACAATTACATTCTACACATCCTTGCAGAAAATCAGACGTTTCTGTCATAACAGATTTATGGGTCTCTTTTATTACATGTTTTTAATTCATTATTTGCTGGGATAGGTATAGGTTTATGGTGCTAAGGTGCAAGGTGAAATCTTTTATCACAAAAAGTGAGCAACTTTTAATATTATTTCGTTGATGAAATAGACATATCGTGATAAATAACATTATAATTGAGTGTTTTTGAATGGAAACCGCAAACGTAGTGTGGGACGCCCCTGGACTCTGTTTTCCGATAGGTTGTATAATGTTTTGACTGTGTGATTTCCGACTTGTAGGTAAAGCAAAGATTCAAAGATTCAAATATATTTATTGCGTCAAACATGGTATAAAGGTCTTAACACTTTGACAGCGGATTTTTTTCGACGACTGCGATCTTTTTTTTTAGCCTAAAAAATTCACTTGTAGAAAACACATACCGTGTGATTTCAGCAGTCAAAGTGTTAAGTTCTAAGTAAAGCACTCATGTCTCACTATATTCTATCATGCAATAATTATGGTGACTAATTAAATTAGGTAAGTATTATTATTTATTATCGAACATTTAAAAACTCATTGATGTCATAAAAATTCATGTCAGTCAGCCACCTACGCAATTTGATTATATATAAAAAAATATTTAATAATTTGATGTCATTTGGTAATTTGCAAACTGCGGGTAGATGCTTTATGCGGCAAGTTGAAGACGGTATGCTTGGCACTCATTAGGGGAGTATAAGCATGATATGTTCAGCTGTGGACTAACATACCCGTAAGCTAATGGTAATGCCGAAGTAATTTTTCAGTGTTGTATAAGAAAATTATTTTCTAAACTTTGAAATCTAAATTAAATCTTGTAAAACTTCCAGATTTCAAGATGATATCCCATGTTCTGGTTGCATTCGTGGTTGCCTGGTACCTCATTGCAATGTGGAAGAAGCGGCATTTTGTAAGAGTGGCAGAGCGACTGAAGAGCTCCTTGATATGTCTGCCTCTGTTCGGACAAGCGTATGTGTTCAATGGAAATGCAGAAGGTTAGTCTTTAGCTCTAAAAGGGTCACCAGTAGTGACCGTCTCTCGACCGTCTCACTCCATTTAGCAGGGCCACTGCCTTGGTCCATGATTGTGCTAGAGCGAGGACAAACAAGTTGAATAATTCTGGCTGCTTACATATCATAACTTTCATATCACGTTTGGTAATGTGCATTCAAACTTAAACATATAAAGTTTGAAAAAGCCCATGTAGCTTATAAATGACAAGCGATTTTGGCTTTTTCTAACTTGTACTGAATTTTTTCAGATGTTAAACTAAGTATATAACTATTCTTTCCAGTTAAGTTGAACGGACTGAAGCGGTTGGCCAGAGATGCAATGCAAGGTGGGGGCACTGTGGCTCACTGGTATGCACACAAACTCTATTTAAGTAAGTATAAATATTATATTTCTACATGGTTTTTAAAGCTTGTTTTACTAGCTGTTGCTATGGCAACATTGTTTTCTTTATCTGGTGGATATTTACTAGATAAAGAAAACAATGTTGCCATAGCCAAGATTGATTATTATTGTTATGAGAAGGCCTTTGACTCTATCGATACCTGGGCTGTTCTAGAATCCTTACAGCGATGCCAAGTGGGCTAGCTGTGGGCTAATATAGGCTGATGATTATTATGATGATGATTTTCTTTTAGACCTTCGTGATCGTTGGCGTTATCATTATTTACCAACAGATCCAGTTTATGGTCAAACAAAGATCAATTTACGATTAAAAAAAACATTCTGATACGATAACATTAGACGGAATACTGCAGACCAAACGGTACTGAGAGCGAAGCTAAGTACACACCAGATAATACCCAATAATTGTTCCAGCCATCGTTGACCCCGAAGTCGCAGATATTATTCTGAAGAATTGTTTGGAAAAGGATGACCTCATGAATTTCTTCCACGACATGTCTGGAGACGGCAGTATTTTTACCTCTGGTAGGAATTTTTAATTCCTTGGTCACGAAAGTAACGCTTACAATTTGACTCAAAGCTGGAGATTGATTATGGTATAAAAAGATGACTACATGTATTAGGACGGCTAAGGTAGATGTCATGTCAAACGAATTCCAACTGCTATCACGAATACATTTAAAATGAGGCTTTTTTCAAAGATTAATTTTTGAGATGCTTATTTTTTGACGTATATTTTTATCTTTATATTTATTGTTAACACTTATTAAACATTTTCAGTGAAAAAATGGCGCCCGCAACGTAAGTTCCTAGCTCCAACCTTTAGTATGAAGAACCTGAATCGTTTCGTTGAGGTGTTCCAGACACAAAGCTCCATTCTGACTGATAAGTTAGAAAACATCGCAGGAGAGGAATCTTCGCCGATGTGGAAGTTTCTTTCAGCATATGCTATGGATGCAGTTTGCGGTAAGTACAAGCTGCGTCAGAAATAACCTAATTTACTTTAATCATCCTATGGATGCAGAGGGCAGGTATGATGATATTGATGATGATGTGGCACGCATTGATGCTAAACTGTATCAAACAATGACAAATAATTAGGTACGGTATCATTAGAACCTAGCAACTGAAAAACGAATTAAAAAAAGGAAACCAAGCGTTTATAAAATA
Organism: Eupithecia abbreviata; assembly: GCA_943735965.1. Taxonomy (NCBI): domain Eukaryota; kingdom Metazoa; phylum Arthropoda; class Insecta; order Lepidoptera; family Geometridae; genus Eupithecia; species Eupithecia abbreviata. The sequence continues at coordinate 785,930 of OX030979.1, read as the reverse complement.
CAATACGCTAGTTGTTCGAGTACCTACCTCACCACTTGAAAAAATACATAAAAATGAAAGCAATGTCCGCAATTCCAAGAGGACAATACATAGTGAAAATGGACCAAAGACGAGCAACAAGAAAATTAGCAGAGCCGCAAAAAAAAAAACACAAAATGTACAATGAAAATAGAAACATAACGCAATATCTTACGATACAATCAACAGAAAATACCTAAAACGAAATTAGCAAGAAGTGCTGCCTCTCTCAAAACATAAGATAATATTTAAAAAAAACACCCAAAAATAAGCATCCCAATACGGCTGGTCACCGCGGGAGAGCTAGACCAAAACCCTCCAGCTCAGAAATAACCAGACATACAGAAGGATATTAGTAAAGTAGGATCACTGCCTAATTATCGAAGAAAAAATACAAAAATGAAATATTAAATACAAGAAATAATATGACGCACAACGAGATCAAGAAAACTACGAACATAATAAAAATGAGCTGGAGGAGGCCTGTAATTTTGATTAATCTTAATGCATGCAATTATTGTATTATAAATTATTTGAAATGATCATAAGATAATCTAACTGAATATATTTTTAATTTTAATTTAATATGATTTGACTTAAATAAGGAATATAATGTATAAAACCTATTAATATTTTTTACATATAATCATTATGTACTTTTACCATAGCCATTTTTATTTATTTATTATTTATTTATCATTAGATAGACTATGCGACTATCATTTTATTAAGCCTTATATGGACCAAATAAATATTTTTGTAATCTGTTTCTTCTACCAACAGAGACAACCATGGGAGTCAAGGCAAATGCACAAGAACGGGAACATACCAACCTAACAGCACTGGACAACATGTTCCGTACAATAGCGAGTCGCATTACCACATTGTATCTGCATAGCGACTTCGTCTTCAAAAAAACCTCGGCACATCGGAACTTTAGAAGAAATATAGCTCTGGTTGACAAATTTATCAATGATGTAAGATACAATCAGTATCATTTTAAAAATAATAATTTATTACATCACTAAAGCAAACTACGGAGACGGGAATCGAACGCGCAATAATTCTACTACTATACGCGTTAAAACCAATTTTTCCACTGAAATAACCACTGGACCAGTCTAAATTCCTTGGCTCTAGCTAGGTACATATAGGTACGAATTAAGAAATACGAGTCTTATCTTAAAGAATTTCTGTAGACAAAGCTAAATAAAATTCAAAAATGTCTTTGAATTTTATTTAGCTTTTGATTGTATTTGTTTTTATATGCAATCATCCACACACAAATCCAGGCATCCAGATATATACACATTTACAACTAAGTTCCAATAAAAAACATTTTATTTTTATTTTATAACCAAAAATGTGATCTTTTATCTTTTATTTCAGGTCATACGTGAAAAGCGAATAAAATATTCAAATCAAAATAAAGAAAGTCTGGGTAAGTAAAGAAGCCGACTGGACTAAAACAAGCTGTGCATGGTCCACAAGGCCATGCAATATTAGCTACTGCTGGTTGGACTTTACTTTTAAAGTTCCTAATACGGCTTTCTGTGATAGGTTTGTAGATTGTTTCCTCAAGTTTGTTTCTATCATTAATGAACACTCTGACCTTATCGTCATAGTTTGATTTGAAATACTTGATTACTACTTTGTTGGTTGCAGATTGACTGCAGTAAATATTATCAAAACAAGTGGCAAGAAGCTCTTACTCTACCCTAGTAGGATCATTAAAAATATGTAGTAAGATAAGAGTTTGAATAAATAAATCAATCTATCGGTGACATGATTTGCTAAAATATTTTAGCCATTTTTTTATGTCCTACAAGTAAATACTTTTAGCAAATCTTCTTTTTTTTATAATACTTTCAAAAACTACCTGACTTGCGTCCGGAGGGCGGCACACACACACAATGATATGCAGCTTCAGTTCCACACAAGAAACTTCAATACTCCTCTCAAAACTGAGTTTAACAATTTTATTATCTTTCCGTTCTTAACATCTAATACTATTTTTAACTATAATCAGAGAGCCACCACGTATTGCAGCTTTTCTTCTATAGGAACTTGCGAGACAACTTTGATCGTAGTTTTCAAATGATTTTCATAGTTTTAGTACAATGCAGAAGGCAAACTATCCACTCTAGTAACCAGATTCGTTTTATTTGACAGATAACAATACTGATAGAGTCAAGTCATTCGTGGACTTAGTCCTCGAATCAGCGGGAGATGAGACTGACTCAGCCATCCGTGATGAGTGCGTGGTGCTGCTAGCAGCAGGCACCGATACATCGGCAGTTAGCGTGGGGTTCGCACTTCTGGCGCTGGCCGCACATCCCGATGTGCAGGAGAAAGCTTATCAAGAGTAAGTCATTTTCTGACCAAAACGTAATATAACTGACTATAAAAAGTTATCGCAGATCGCAGGCGCACAACATAAAAGTGCAAATTCAAATATAAAGTCTTTAACACTTCATATTTTGATACAATTAATATTCACGACATCCGATAAGAAAAAGCTAGCGGTCCATTAGTTTAGAGCTTGTGGGAAGCCATTTTATCACGGTAAATGGTATCTTATTATTATTATAATTAAGACTTCTCGAGGTGGGTAGTAAAAGTATCAATGTGCCAGTTTAGAAAAACAACATTGTCTTTCCTATGTATTAATCACATGTGGTCGTTCTAATATTTTAAAACTAACATGAGGCGGAACTATAACGGTAATAGGTATTTATTAGTATTAAATCTAAGCTGTTTAATGTATTTAAAGAAAAACGTTTCATAATATCGCAATGAAGTTCTATTGAGAAATTACCGCCATGTGAAATGTAGATAATTACAAAAAAAACTAAACAATGTGATGATCTCTTTAATAAAACGGACCTTGCCATTGTCCACCATCGTTAATCTTGACCACCCACACGTAATCACAATTAGATATAATAATATTGTAATCATGCAATCTCGTGCAATCTTTTTTACAGTTCAGTAGTTATAGGAAATCATTTAAGTCGTATTTTCTTTCCCGGTTTTTTATTTATAACGATATTGATAATTTTCCTAATGTTTTCAGGTTGCAAGAAATATTCAGTGATTACAGGCCAGTCCAAGCCGACGACCTACATCGTCTGAAGTACCTTGATGCGGTCTGCAGAGAGACGCTGCGACTGTATACTCCGGTTCCCGCCATCGTCAGGAAAATTGAAAAGGATATCGAATTACGTAAGTCTGAGAAAGCATGATGACTCAATCATCGTTATTATATTTTTGAACTTTTACCACATTTCGTACTAACAACTACTTTTTTACTACTTGTTTTCTTAATCACTTCTTTCACTACCTGTAGATTGTTTGCAACAGTCTTCAGTTAGGTCAATTGTTTCAATTTTAAATACTAGTTCTAATTTATTTCTACTATTTTATAATTATAATATATGAATAAATGTTAATATTGTCCATGGCATGATTATCTTCACATATATCTCCAAGCTTATAAAATATAATAACGTTACAGCATCAGGAGTGGTCATTCCTGGGGGTTGCGGAGCCTTCATCAGCATCTGGGGAATGCATCACAATCCTGCCATCTGGGGTGAAGACGTCGAGGAGTTCCGCCCGGAACGGTTCCTGGACTCGACGCCGAGGCATCCAGCTGCGTACATACCGTTTAGTTTTGGGCCAAGGAACTGCGCGGGTAAGGTTTAATCTTGCTTGTTAGCTGTTTCAAGTCGTTGTTACTTAAGGGTACACAAGTCGACCGAGTATCTTTTCAACTTTTTAATAACTAAACTATGGCGCAAACTATTATTTTCGATTATATTTTCTCTATTTTCTCCCTAATGGTCGGCAAAAAGTTTTGACCACCCAAAAACTAAGATTGTGTACTTACAGTACAGTCAACATCAGAGGGTGTAGTAGATCCCCGTATGTGTGGAAAGATGAGCGACTTGTTTAACCTTAACTGGTAATCTGACCAGGGACCAAGTAACTACTATTATTTTGCATCTCTTGTAATCAATGCTAATAACTGAACAGTACTTTTTATGTCGTAATATTATATAACTAGTTTTACAACGGTACTAAAAGAATAAAACACAAGAATCCATGTGCAATAACACAAAAAAGATGTGGTGCTCAAATAACAAATTTTTATTTGTGGTTCTCAAATAACAAAAGAGTAACCAATCGGTTTTATTCATTTTAAGGATACCAATACGCCATGATATCGATGAAGACAGTTCTGTGCAATGTACTCCGCAAGTTCCGCCTGGTGCCAGCATCAGAGGTGCGCCAGCCACTTCGCCTTGAGTTCGACGTTATGATGAGGGACGTCGATCAATATCGAGTCTGTATCAAGAAGAGGCAATAAACGATTGTAGTTTGTGGTGTTGTTTTTCACCCACCTATGAATTTCTTAACCCGTCGGATAAATCCACGGAATTGGAATGTATTCGCACTCAAGCAGATAAGTCAGTAGATATTTCCATCAGGTTATAATTCGACAAAGAGTTCAGATCCCAGTAGCCTTCTACAAAAGGCGCTTAAGCTAAAGTAAGGCTAAACTAGGCTACTACAAAAGTAGTAGCATAGTTTTCAGTATATGAATATTTTAGTCTAAAGCAACCGAACTTGTCTTCAGCTCGCTTGGTCTAATTTGTTTCTTTGTCTATCTGTTCCATCGCCTTATATTTTATTTTTAAATCGCAAATCTCTTTTTACCTATACTAGGAAATGTCGTAGTTGGAAAACTAAACAAGTAGGTAAGTACAAGTAGTAACTAACCTAACCTAACACATTTTGAGAAATAAATTTATTGCTTTTTGTAAAGTCTTCCTTTTATTCAAGCTGCGTCTTTCTGTGACACAGGGTTTCAGATTTTTCCTCTGATTTACTTTAATAAAATTTTATAATAATCTACCTTTGTTACCAAATTTCAACTTCCTCCTCTTCTTCGTTAATGAATGTTACCTTTTAGGTAAGTGTATACAATTGGTATTTTTATTATTCTTTCGATGTCTCTAAGTTATATCATTTTAGTTTTATTATATTTTATTGTGATTTTGACATTTTATTAATTTGTATGTACATTATTATGGATTCATCATCATCATCATCAGCCCACAGCAGTCCACTGCTGGACATAGGCCTCCCCCAATGAGCTAGCACCCTGTCTTCAGCTTGCCACATCCAGCATCCACCTGCAGTCTTTCGCAGGTCGTCATCCCACCTGGTCGGAGGGCGTCCTACACTACATTTACCGAGTCGTGGTCTCCACTCAAGAACACGTTTGCCCCAGCGGTTCTTCAATCATCGTTATTATATTTTTGAACTTTTACCACATTTCGTACTAACAACTACTTTTTTACTACTTGTTTTCTTAATCACTTCTTTCACTACCTGTAGATTGTTTGCAACAGTCTTCAGTTAGGTCAATTGTTTCAATTTTAAATACTAGTTCTAATTTATTTCTACTATTTTATAATTATAATATATGAATAAATGTTAATATTGTCCATGGCATGATTATCTTCACATATATCTCCAAGCTTATAAAATATAATAACGTTACAGCATCAGGAGTGGTCATTCCTGGGGGTTGCGGAGCCTTCATCAGCATCTGGGGAATGCATCACAATCCTGCCATCTGGGGTGAAGACGTCGAGGAGTTCCGCCCGGAACGGTTCCTGGACTCGACGCCGAGGCATCCAGCTGCGTACATACCGTTTAGTTTTGGGCCAAGGAACTGCGCGGGTAAGGTTTAATCTTGCTTGTTAGCTGTTTCAAGTCGTTGTTACTTAAGGGTACACAAGTCGACCGAGTATCTTTTCAACTTTTTAATAACTAAACTATGGCGCAAACTATTATTTTCGATTATATTTTCTCTATTTTCTCCCTAATGGTCGGCAAAAAGTTTTGACCACCCAAAAACTAAGATTGTGTACTGTAAGTACACAATCTTAGTTTTTGGGTGGTCAACATCAGAGGGTGTAGTAGATCCCCGTATGTGTGGAAAGATGAGCGACTTGTTTAACCTTAACTGGTAATCTGACCAGGGACCAAGTAACTACTATTATTTTGCATCTCTTGTAATCAATGCTAATAACTGAACAGTACATTTTATGTCGTAATATTATATAACTAGTTTTACAACGGTACTAAAAGAATAAAACACAAGAATCCATGTGCAATAACACAAAAAAGATGTGGTGCTCAAATAACAAATTTTTATTTGTGGTTCTCAAATAACAAAAGAATAACCAATCGGTTTTATTCATTTTAAGGATACCAATACGCCATGATGTCGATGAAGACAGTTCTGTGCAATGTACTCCGCAAGTTCCGCCTGGTGCCAGCATCAGAGGTGCGCCAGCCACTTCGCCTTGAGTTCGACGTTATGATGAGGGACGTCGATCAATATCGAGTCTGTATCAAGAAGAGGCAATAAACGATTGTAGTTTGTGGTGTTGTTTTTCACCCACCTATGAATTTCTTAACCCGTCGGATAAATCCACGGAATTGGAATGTATGCGCACTCAAGCAGATAAGTCAGTAGATATTTCCATCAGGTTATAATTCGACAAAGAGTTCAGATCCCAGTAGCCTTCTGCAAAAGGCGCTTAAGCTAAAGTAAGGCTAAACTAGGCTACTACAAAAGTAGTAGCGTAGTTTTCAGTATATGAATATTTTAGGCAAAAGCAACCGAACTTGTCTTCAGCTCGCTTGGTCTAATTTGTTTCTTTGTCTATCTGTTCCATCGCCTTATATTTTATTTTAAAATCGCAAATCTCTTTTTACCTATACTAGGAAATGTCGTATTTGGAAAACTAAACAAGTAGGTACAAGTAGTAACTAACCTAACCTAACACATTTTGAGAAATAAATTTATTGCTTTTTGTAAAGTCTTTCTTTTATTCAAGCTGCGTCTTTCTGTGACACAGGGTTTCAGATTTTTCCTCTGATTTACTTTAATAAAATTTTATAATAATCTACCTTTGTTACCAAATTTCAACTTCCTCCTCTTCTTCGTTAATGAATGTTACCTTTTAGGTAAGTGTATACAATTGGTATTTTTATTATTCTTTCGATGTCTCTAAGTTATATCATTCTAGTTATATTCAATTTTATTGTGATTTTGACATTTTATTAATTTGTATGTACATTATTATGGATTCATCATCATCATCATCATCATCAGCCCACAGCAGTCCACTGCTGGACATAGGCCTCCCCCAATGAGCGCCCTGTCTTCAGCTTGCCGCATCCAGCATCCACCTGCAGTCTTTCGCAGGTCGTCATCCCACCTGGTCGGAGGGCGTCCTACACTACGTTTACCGAGTCGTGGTCTCCACTCAAGAACACAAGAGTATATTTTATTTGAATAGGATAAAACACTATCAACACTCTACTAGGCCCAACCGTAAAATTGTCAATATTGCCAGCTACGGCTGAGTCGAGTGCGATGGCTTTTTACCAAATAGATTTTTACAAAATGCAATAAAAAATAATCGAATGAATAACATTAAAAAATAGGCTTTTCTGCCAATGACTAATTATACAGTTTACAACAATAGATAGACGAGTCTCTGGAGCATAGTGAGGTCTGTATTGAGCAGTTCGTAGATACTTGATAATACTAGCTCTTGCCTGCAACTCACTACGTAATTTTACGAAGTTCTAGATTTTTTTAATTTTAGGGTACGATTCGTTGTTATTGCATTATATGTATATATATATATATATATAATATTTTCTAAACTTTGAAATCATAAACTTTCTTCCAGATTTCAAGATGATATTCCATGTTCTGGTTGCATTCTTGGTTGCCTGGTACCTCATTGCAACGTGGAAGAGGCGGCATTTCGTAAGAGTGGCAGAGCGACTGAAGAGTTCATTGGTATGCCTGCCATTGATTGGACAATCGTATGTGTTCAATGGAAATGCAGAATGCTGTTTAGCTCAAGGTAAAAACTATAGTAGGCAAGTACCTTGTAATAGTAGGACAAAAGGGCCCCCGGTAGTGACCGTCTCTCGACCGTCTCACTCAGCAGGGCCACTGCCTTGTGGCCCTGATTGTGCTAGGGCGTAACATGTTGAATAATTTTGGCTGCTTACACAAATCAAAAGCTTTCATATAATTATCACGTTTGGTGATTAGTGCGTTCAAAGTAGATCCATGAAACTCGCTACCTAGGCGTATTACACAACCAAGTCCGTGATTAGATATTTTCTGGTAGCGTCGCGTTTTTATTTGACGCGTTCACTGCCTAGTTTTTACAGTACGACCGGGGTACTTCGCGCCTGCGGGCAACTATTGTACTATAACTTGAAGAACTTAAATGTGCGTCGTGAGCTACGATCAACAATTGAAGGAACAGAAGCGATAATTTAGTAGCGCTCCCTCACGAAGTCCTCAAAGTTAACGCATGTTATGGGTACGGCAGTGTACATTAAATTACCAGACTCCGTCACAGCTGATGGAAGTCTACATTGCTTCAAAGTCAGGTCTAAACGTTGGCTTATCGAGCAGAATTTCTACTCAGTGAACGAACTACTAGAAAAGTAAATTTAATATGACTATATTTCCGTATCAAATGTTTTTATGTCAACTTTTTAATTTATTTATTTTGTTTTTTATTTATGTTGAAATTTTTATTATGCTTGTGATGATAAAATACAATTCGTATTATAATTTTAACTATTATTTTACCAATAAATTGTATTTCTGTATTTCAGTGGGTTTTATCGGCTGTTTAGATATATAGATAGAAGGTTGTCGCAGATCGCAAACGCACTGCTACGATCTGCGACCCAACAGCATAAAAATTTGCATTTAAACATAGGTAGATACTATATAACACTTAAAATGTTTGTCGACGACGGCATCAGATGAAAAAAGCTCGCCGTATTGTATAATAAGGGGTTTACGTCCATATTTTAAAAAGCTTTGTAAATAACATCATTGACTTTATTAGTTATATGTTCTAATATTTTTATACTAACATGGGGGCTAAAGTATAATGGTAATACATATTTATTAGTATTTAAACGAAGCTGTTATATAAATGTCTTCAAAGAAAAACGTTTTAAAAATACCATCCATTGAGAAATTACCTTGACCATAATTTGAAAAGAAAAACTAAACAATGTAATGATTACTTATTCTATTCAATTAAACGGACCTTTCCATTGTCCATCATCGTTATACTTGAACACTAACGTAGGCATTCACAATTAAGATATAATAATTTGAAATCATGCAATCTTTTTTTATAGTTCAGTAGGAAATCATTTAATTCGTATTTTTTCTTGTTTTTTTTTTATTTATCATAATCATCAGCCTATAGCAGTCTACTATTGGACATAGGTCTCCCCCAATGAGCCCTGCCCTGTCTTCAGCTTGCCGCATTCAGGATCTACCTGCAGTCTTTCGCAGGTCGTCATCCCGCCTTGCCGGAGGGCGTCCTACACTACGTTTACCGAGTCCATTCGTTTTATTTATCACGATATTGATAATACAATAAAATAGATGATTTTCCTTACGTTTTTAGGTTACAAGAAGTCTTCAGTGATTCATACAGGCCAGTCCAAGCCGACGACCTACATCGTCTGAAGTACCTTGATGCCGTCTGCAGAGAGACGCTGCGACTGTATACTCCGGTACCATCAATCGAAAGGAAAATTGAAAAGGATATCGAATTACGTAAGTCCGAGAAGGTGACCGATTTTGAGAAACTTCTCAGAGATGAGATGTGTACCTTAACCACGAAATACGAAATAAACAATTTATTGTTATACATTTTTAAGGAAAAATTACATGATTTTACTCTTTTTGAAAATTTAGATATAAGTGTCTCCAAGCTAATAAATATCATCACGTTACAGCATCAGGCGTAGTGGTTCCTGCTGGTTGCGGAGCCTTCATCAGCATCTGGGGAATGCATCACAATCCTGCCATCTGGGGTGAAGACGTCGAGGAGTTCCGCCCGGAACGGTTCCTGGACTCGACGCCGAGGCATCCAGCTGCGTACATACCGTTTAGTTTTGGACCAAGGAACTGCGCGGGTAAGTTATCATCTTGCTTGTTAGTTGCTTCAAGTCTCTGATTGTGGTTACCTACTTAATTGGTAATTTGCCTAGGGGTCAAGTTACTCCTTTATTTTGCATCTCTTTGTACCAATTCTAATAAATAGACAGGACATTTTATATTATAGTATATCATATCCCGTTTATTTATTTGAATTGGTCAGTAACTTAACGAAAATAATTAAAAACACGTGTCTTATTGTTCCAATTACTCAAAATAAACGATGAGATAGCTCAGATACTTTGTCTGTGTTGCACAGACAAAGTAAGCGATCTGAGCTATCAAATAATCACTTAAGAATAACCAATCTGATTTATTCATTTAAAGGATACCAATACGCCATGATGTCGATGAAGACAGTTGTGTGCAATGTTCTCTGGAAGTTCCGCCTGGTGCCAACATCAGAGATGCGTCAGCCACTTCGTCTTGAGTTCGACGTTATGATGAGGGATGCAGATCAATATCGAGTGGGTCTTAAGAAAAGGCAATAAACGATTGTAGTTTCTGGTGTTGTTTTACACCTATAAAACTCCTTAAGCTATCGGAAAGATTTGCGAACTTCAGGTGTATGCGCGCTCTAGGCAAATAAGATATTTCCCTCAGGTTCTAATCAGACAAAGATCCCAGATCCATCTCTTTTAGTAGCCTGGTTTTTAGTGTATGAATATTGTAGGCAACAGCAAGCGAAGTGTTATGTCAACTTGTCTTCGGCTCGCTCATTCTGATGTGTAAACTCATTGGATTAAGTATTTTAGGGTACCTAGTAGGTACCCTAAAATACTTAATCCAATGAGTTATATAGTATTGTTATATCTGTGGTACAGGTATGAGTTATGAGTTAGTATAGTATTGTTATATCTGTGGTACAGGTAAATACTAACAGCGTTCACAGTCGATACTTTTTTCAATTTATGTTAAATATATCAATTGAATGAATTTATTATTAATCTTAAATAGAAAAATTTATTATGTTTTGACAATGATTGTGAATTAATTATCTTTAAGTTATTTTTTTATTGATTGTACCTATTTATTATCCTTGATTATTTTAATTATTGATTAATTTGTGGGTTTACAAATGCTTAATACTGCAACATGCTGAGGCAGGAATCCATTTTACCCTTGACCACTCACTCTAACTATTTTTACCTACATCTATTACTATTATGTACTCTATTTATGTATAAACTACATAATAAAATGTATAGTTTAAGTTTTTTTGGGTAAATAAATTATTATATAATAGATATACTCTCTTTCTCTCTAAGTTTTAGTAAATTTGCTTGGGTTAAGAATATAAAAAAATATGTTACCTAATACGTTTAGGTAGTAAATATTTTTTTTATATGTAGTATTTCTATTTTTGACTTATTAATCGTCTTTGTGCTAAAATTCACAACAATAGGCCCATATGATAATCCAATGTACATTACATCATGTACTACATCAATCATATGTACAAATATAGTGCTAATAAACTAATAAAATGTTTATAAAAAAATCCTTCAATCGATAAGTGCATGCACATAAATGCATAATTATATTTTTACATGATAAAATACCCAAGTAGATCTTTGGTGAAGTTAGAATAACAATATTTACATAATGTATAGGCCTTTTTATCCCGGAAAGAATGCGTGAAAGAAAGCCATGGGCAGAACTAGTAGGTACTGAAGACAAAGAAAAATGTCCACTAAGTATGTATAAATAAATAATGCTGGATAATGCACACAGCCCCAAGTCAAGCAGAGCTTGTGTTATGACCTTATGGGTATAGATGTTTCATATACTTAATACAATACATTACACCAGAACACCATTAATACACATAATTTATTCATGTCCGAGGCTCTATAGCTAGGAGATAGTTATCCACGTGGCGCATCATTATGTCATACTTGACCCGGAGCGTCTGCCACTTCTCGTTGGATGCTGGAACCAGGCGATACCTTCGAAGCAATGTGGACAGGGATGTCTTCATTGACATCATAGCGTACTGGAAACCTGGAAAAGATGCAGAGTATTTTTATGATCATTTAGAGAAAAAAGTTATTAAGAATTTATTATCATAATAAAATATAAAATCATATAAAATATCTATCTATGTAATATATTGTTTTATGTATATCAGTTATCTAGTACCCATAACACAAGCTCTGCTTACCATGTGGCTAGATAATGCTGTGTGAATTGTCCAGCATTATTTATTATAATGGAAGAGATCGCTCTCAGCGAAGGCCTTTTTTTTTTTTTTTATATTGTTTATTTCAGTATTGTTTTCTGTTTTGTGTGGTATAATAATGTGTTTTCTATCTATCTATCTAACTATCTAAGATATTTAGATTATAATTAATACGATATTTATTTTTAGATATTTATTAAGATTTTTATTAAGATATTTTCCTTAGTAACAGTACTCACAAAGAGAAATAAATAAATATAAATAAATTACAAGACGAAAAAGAAGGCTCATTTTTATGTGTACCTTGATAGCTAGGCTTGTGAAGACCATTCTTCTAATCTCCCTCAAACAACAGATTTTTCAGAGACGAGACATGAGTTACGTTTTCGCGCCATCTTTTATAAAAAATTTCGAGAGTGTTTTGCACTGTAAGTACAGTTTTTATACATTATTGTTATTCTTCTATAACTAACTTGTAGAATGGTGACTAAGGCTTGCATCAACTACAGTTTTGTCTGTCAATCTTTATGAAGTTTTGTGATTTGCATCAACAAATTAAAAATGGTAACTTCGGGACAGTACGTACGCTTTGACGATATCACCCGCAAGCTTGCTTTGGTTGTGGTTTGAAAACTGATTGGCTTATTTCAGATGCCACGTGGAAAGAAACTCGCGTGGTCTACCCGCAAAACGAGACTCGCAGTGGAAGAGATGAAATCGGGAGCAAAATTACGTAAAACTGCATTAAAACTTGACACTCCTATGTTTTTGTACGATCATGTAAAGAAAGACTCGGAATATAAAGCAAGACTCGGTGGGAAACCCGTTTAACATGGAGCAAGAAGCAGAGATACGAGAGCAGTTGATCAAGCTCCATAAAACGTTATCGATAACGTTTTATGGACCAATTGCCCTACGCAGGGCAGTTTATCAGTAGTACGCTGAAAAAAATAAGATCAAAGACCCATTTAACACACAGAAAGAAGAGGATGGAAAGGACTGGTTCTACCAAGATATGCCAGATGGCTACATTTCTGGTTTTTGTAACGTAAAATGATTATTTTACATTACAAAAACCAAACCACAAAATGTATCACAGCATGTAAATCATTAATTGCACGCCCATAAAGGGCAAATTACATTGACACTGTATTATTTTATGAACCATTTTCTCACATGTAATTATGCAATAAATATACTTTTTTACTTTTTACTTTTATCCATCTAGCTATCTTCATTAGGGTGATTACGTACAATCTGTAAGGAATCATTCGCAACCTTCGAGTAATACCGTAAATATTACTTTTTGCATTTTATTTAAAATAATTCACTTCCGATTATCCGATTTGTTACCTTTGCGAACACCAAATAGCTAACTATTCAACAATATGAGGTATTCCTTAAGTGTACTCCCCTAGTTAGTGAGCAACCTTCATAGATAAAAATAATTTCGTTCATAAGCGATTTGAGAGAGGTTATAGCATACAACAAACCTCTGTGGTTGCTGCCCGAAATGAGTTTCTAACATTCGACCTCATTTATAAATTACTTAATATTTTCTCGTTAGTCGAGGTGAAAAGTTATTAAACTCGAAAGCAAATGTGTTTTGTTTCGTGCCTTAAATGTCCTTCGCTAGCTCAGCGTGAAAAGAACGGTTATACCCACTTGTTGAACAAATAACTATTTCTGTTCCCGCAGCACCAAAATAATTTATTCTCAGCCAATTTTTGTTAGTTTTATATTATCGACGCTTATCTGTAAGACTTTTTTTATTTGTATAAGCACTAATTTCCTATCCTACCCATCCACGGTTGTCTAGTAGAGATCGCTCTCCTTATTTATTGTATTTTTAAGTGTGTAATAAATGAATAATGTTGGACAATCCACGTTATGTAGATATAATATAGCCCCAAGCTAAGCAGGGCTTAAGTTATGGGTACTAGATGACTGATATACTTTATACAATACATTACGTGGATATATATTTTTTATAATACATAGATAACGATCAGAATACCCGGTAAAAATATCTGCTGATCGTACACACAATTGTCCGGAGGCGAGAATCGAACCCGCAACCTCCAGTGTCGCAGGCGGACCTTCGCCCACCGCGCCACAGAGGTCGTCAACAACAACTTATCTTGTTTGTTATAGTTATTAAGTGTGCCATAAAATAATTGTCTATATATGCCTTTAAGCCGTACCCAAGCAGTTTCTAGGTCCACAGCTGAACGGCATGAAGGCAGCTGGGTGTTCCGGCGGCGACTCCAAGAACCTCTCTGGTCGGAACTCGTCTGCGTCCTCGCCCCAGTACTTCCGGTTCCGGTTTATTGCCCAGATGTGGATCACTGATGCACAGCCTTTCAGCAGGGTTAGTCCAGAAGCTGAAATTGATTTAAAAAAAAACAATAAAAAGTAAGATATTGAATAAGAAATTAATAAAATAATAAATTTGTAAACAATAATGCTGGATAGTTCATACAGCTTCATCAAGGCCCAAAGCAGAAACCTAATATTCCATAATGTATTTAAGTATTTCAGAAATACAATACACAGTGTAACAAAAAGTAAAAAAGGACCAAACTTTCAAGGGTGGTTCAAACTCTGTTATAGAATCAATCCGCGAAAAATTATTTTCAAAAATTGCTGGTTTGCTTATTACTCAACTGATTATTTCGTTTCTATATATTGTTACTAAAAGTCGACATTTTTTTAAATATATTTTCTCGTGTTCTGTGATCAAAGGTGAAACCTCACTTCAAGTTTATTTATTTATTCAAAACACAAAATCCACAGCCTTTAATAAATAAAATTAACATACTTAATCACTAAACATCCTTATGTTTAGTGATTAAGTATCATAACATACTTAATCAGTTTAGTGATTAAGTATCATAATATACTTAATCAGTTTAGTGATTAAGTATCATAATATACTTAATCAGTTTAGTGATTAAGTATCATAATATACTTAATCAGTTTAGTGATTAAGTATCATAATATACTTAATCAGTTTAGTGATTAAGTATCATAATATACTTAATCAGTTTAGTGATTAAGTATCATAATATACTTAATCAGTTTAGTGATTAAGTATCATAATATACTTAATCAGTTTAGTGATTAAGTATCATAATATACTTAATCAGTTTAGTGATTAAGTATCATAACATACTTAATCAGTTTAGTGATTACGAATCATAAAATACTTAATAACTAAACATCCTTATGTTTAGTGATTAAGTATGTTAATTTTAGTACAGGATTTACAGTTGATCTAACTTACTTTTTATTTCACCTTGTATGTCTGATATACTTAATAGGTATATTTTGTTAATATACAATCGAAATGATAGGATTATCTACGATATCAATGTTTGTTTCATTGTCTACCAAAGAAATTATAATTAAACCTTAATAAATGAAGTCGCAATAATTTACCGATCTGTCCGAGAAAAATCAATGATAACAGTAAATTTTCAATACCCTAACTAAGTCAATCATTATTAGGTACACGAGCCACGCTTTGCTTAACGATTTACTTAATTGATATTCAATTAGTACATATCCACGCGAATAATTTTTAAATGACTTGTTACAAAACGGGTTGCAGTGATTACATGGTGCGGCATGGGCAATCGTTTAAGCAGGATAAAGTATTGCATCATTAATTACTAAGAACAACACAAACGCCTACTAAGAAATCTAGATAACTTGCTTGCATTATGTGCAAGCACGTTATTATTATCTTGAAATTCCTTGGCTTGTAGATATTAATTACGGCCATATTATTTTATCGGTAGATTGATTGATAAACTTATTAAAATGCCAATGTGAAGTGGGATCGCGAATGAAAGCTCTCGAACTAGTAAAATATTTCCGATGTTTTCTAATTTTCCTTGAAAATGATCGTCAATGAACATCAACATAAAACTGTATACAATGCCCAAGGGTAGAAATAAACCAGCAACTAAATGCTTATGATGCTGTAGCTAAACGAAATGATTTTATCATCATTATCAGCCCGTATACCATCGCTGAACATAGGCCTCCCCCAAAAGACGCCACCATCAATAGCAGTCCTACGCCAAAAAGACTGAATGGATCATATAGACTACCATCGTTTTTTCCTGCGTAGCCGTTGGCAGAAGCTAGTTGATGTATAAAGTAACTTTAACTGCATTAGATTGATAGATAGGTAGATAGATAATTCATTATTGCACACTTAGTTTACAAGAACAATGTAAAATAAAAAAACTTTAATAAACTAGATACAAGATACATAGCATAATATTATTATGAAAATCTATTCTAGATACCGATTTCTAGATAGACGCCTGGCAAAGCAAGATAATCTAACTTACGTAGTTCAACATCTCTGTCCATTTTCCTAGCGATGATCGGAACAGGTGGATACAGACGTATTGATTCCCTGATGACGGCGTCGAGGTACTTAAGGCGATGCAGGCATTCCACCGTAATCGTACCTTCCGAGTCTCCAACAACTTGCTTTATTCTAAAAGTTCATAAAGGGGATAACTGACATTAAATTCTACAATTAGTATAACCTAGTAGAACTACACCGTCCATTTGGAAAGATTTTTTACAGCATTTACTGAAGTAATATTCAGACAAGATAATTGGGAACATTGATGTGCACAAACAAATAACCTCTCAGCCCTGCCTTTTAAAAGGTTTTCGTTCATTCGCAGCTTAAAAGATCACTGAATAATTTCTCATTATTCAAAGTAAGTGGTTTACTTACTCTTGATAAACTTTCTCCTGCACCTCTGGATATCTAGCAAGCAGCAGAGAAGTGTATCCGAGGCCAACAGCCGAGGTGTCGCTGCCAGCGGCAAAGAGGACGAAACTCTCCTCACGAATTGTCAAGTCACTTGCATTGTATGGAGACTCAATCATCAGGTCCATAAAAGATTTGAAGCCATCTTGATCTGAGGCAAATTGTTCAGATAAAGTTATTACTGGTCTCTACCGCGCCATAGCCCGAAGACCCGTTACGGGTCTTCATAAAAACAAAGAAAAAAAACTCGCTTGGTGCAGCCAGTGCCACTGATAGGTAGGTACATCTTTGGGATACAAAAAGGCTAGAATTTATGGCATTAGAAACTTACCGTGTTTTTTCTCCCGTTTATCCCTGATCATCTGCAAAAGAAAATTAAACTCATAATTAATATAAGAGTTTCAAAAGCAAGTAACCCAATCCATAACTTATCCAGGTGATTGTTTTTGCAGTGGAATGTGTAACTCTCACCCGATTAAAAAACTCGAAAGCATAAGGTTTGTACTTCAAAGCAGCAAAATACTGCGGTGTCAGCTTAAATATGAAGTCGTTGTGCAACCAGGGCTTGAACATCCGGTCTGTCACCGCGTTGAAAACAACCTCCATACCCTCTAGGAATGGATGCCCACCTTGTTCTTGGGCATGAACATCGTCTAGTCCTAGAGAACCTGGAAAACGTAAGATAGACTTGTGATAGTGAAGCTTTGTACAAACTTTTATTGTACGTAGTACTTGCCCGCTTAGTTTGTGTGGGACAAATCTTGTAACTGAATTTTAGATCAGTTATCCTCAATCGATTGAGCTAAACTATGGCATACTTATGTAAATTTAGTGACAATGCAATGGTATGGTACCATTGAGCTGGTATAATGATGGAGACCGAAGGTCGCCATAGGCTATATAACGTACGACATAACCCCGTCGAGTTTGGGTTCGTTGGATTTGTCTTCCCAAGCACTTTGGTCCTAGATGATTATTATAAAAGCTTGTTATTAAAAAAGTTTTTTTTAATTGCATAAAAAAATAGGTTAGTATCGAAGTTTGATAATTTCTTTATTATTGTGAGCATCAGAGATGCTGTTTTTTTTCGTATGGAAGCCATCAATGTGGTACTGCGCAAACATCATCGATGCAATAGCAGAGAGAATCGGGGCAGTCGCAGCATTATCCGAAATTATATTATTATAATATTATATTGGATTCGTAAGTTAAAATTACGCTTAAACTATTGTTAGAGTTTTTACACGGAAAGTTTGTGGGTTCGGCATACCAACAAATCAGGTATCCATCGATTTGTTGGTATGCCGAACCACACAATTTAGTCATTAGGACCTTTTATATAAATGAATGTTTTATAGGTTACCACTTATTGCATCCATGCTATATGGCGAATAGACTTTCCACATAGAGATCGGTCCTTTGCCCACAACATTTTTCAACTTGTCTACCATGATGCAGCTCTTGTTGGCAAAGATCTCAGCAAATCGATTCAGGTTCTTCAGGTTGAACGATGGAGCTATAAGCTTTCGCCGAGGACGCCATACTTTCACTGAAATGAATTTCTTTTAGTAGGGAACAGATTTAGGACCCTTTTTTAGCCGACAAACAAAAATGTCGAAATTAAAAGGGTTCTATTCTTATTCGACGAAAAACAAAAGAGGAAGAGGGCTGTATTTATATTTATGTATGAAAAAAATCGTTATTGTGTGGAAAATGATCCTGGTGAATAAGTGTGTATTTGCCCCGTAAACTTTTTTCGTCATGGTAAAATAATGCACAAGTTATAAATAAATAATGCTGGACAATCCACACAGCATCCCCAAGCTAAGCAGAGCTTTTGTTGTGGGTACTGATATACTTAATATACAATATATTACATATGTAGATAGATATTTTTATTATACATAGATAACGACCATAACACCCGGAACAAATATCTTCAGATCTTACACACCGTTGTCCCAATGCGGGAATCGAACACGCAACCTCCTGCAGACCTTCGCCTACCGCGCCACAGAGGTCGTCATACTGAAGACTCAGAGGGAGGTCTTGAAGATTTAAAATATGAATTAAACAAAATAAAAAGCCTTACCAGGAGCAAATATACTGCCATCCCCTATAGCTAAATGTAAGCAGTTCGTTATATCGTCTTTCTCCAAGCAGGTTTTGAGGACAATTTCTGCCGAATCTGGGTCGGCAATGACTAAAAAATTGGTAACAATGAGTTTTCACATACACTTGCTGCTACTAAAACATGAAACTTTCGTAAGACAATAATAATTCGCAGGGCCAGAAAATACAAACGATCCTTTCTAATCCTTCGCTAATTAGTATGTGATTAAGAAGATTACCTACATTTTTCGATTCAGAAAAAAACAGTTTTGTGTCGGGTCGCTGCTAAGATTGTTTAGTTCCAGAGAGATTCCGACAAAATACTATGAGCCTGTTCTTTCTCACTTCTGGGCAAAGGCCTCGTTCCCCTCCGTTTTCCGGAAGTCAGAAACTTTCTGATAACTTTTCATAATATTCATCATCACCCACAGATAGATTTTACCCGCTGATGGGTATCAAACCTCCCGGAGTTTTGTCAATATCATAATAAAGATACTTTGCTATTGTTGGAGCCTGTTAGTTTCCGCATTCCCACCCATGCGTGTAGTCCAAGAAACCACGATAATTGCAGGTCAAGCAATACCTATATAAATAAATACCTACATACATAGCTACTTAAGAATTACTTATGTATAATTATTGATTCTAGGTAATTGTTAACGTTTAAAATGTCTAAGGTGGACTACTTTACGTGGGATATTTATTTATTTAGAATTGATATTATTTTTCTGATAAAAAGGCATAAAACTAGGGAAAAGTCATTTGT
The DNA here is from genome assembly GCA_943735965.1 of Eupithecia abbreviata. Lineage (NCBI taxonomy): Eukaryota > Metazoa > Arthropoda > Insecta > Lepidoptera > Geometridae > Eupithecia > Eupithecia abbreviata. The sequence continues at coordinate 765,964 of OX030979.1, read as the reverse complement.
AAGACACAAATTAATTAATCTCCCTCGCAATGTAAGCCGAGCGCCTTTTCAGATTGCTTTCGAGAAGAAGCGGAAACATCAGAATTTGACACTTTTTGCACGCCATGAGCGATATTTTATTTGCAAACTGACTAAAATCTTTTTTTTCATACTTAACTATAATATTTGAAATTTGGGATGATTTGAAGTTTGTGACTTCACGAAAGAACTACCGAAGGTATTGAGCTACATTCTTGCAGAGATTTCCAAAACTGTATTCATACTTTTTATCCCAGAAAACGCGTCGCCACGTCATACAAACAGGCTTTCGTTTTTATACCTAATATTAGTGTAATATAATTGTTAAAAAATAAATAAAGTACTAGAGTAAGTAATATATTACAAGGCTGAACCGAAGTACTCACTGAGGTAGAGCTTGTGTGGAAACCAGAAACTACTGATTCCATATTTCCCTTTCAAAGCGTCTCGTCCAAGGATCTGGATCTTTTTCATTCTTTCTGTAATTTAAGGTTACTTGTTTTTCTGGGCAATATAACATTAAGATTTATTAGTGTAAGTAAGTACCTAATTCAGCAATTTTTGTATTGTTTCCACGAGCCTTAGGTATCCACTGTCCTATCGCTACAGGCGGCCCAATACAAACTTTTTATTAACCATCCAAGTTCCAGGCAGTTCATTTTACGGCGTATATTGCCGGGAATTGTGGGTTCTTTCGACAGATGTACACATAAAATCCCCTATTTTCGTTCGTTTACTGCTAGACCGAGTCCTTCCCTGATAAATTCTATCCGTGAAAACCTTCAATAAGCTTATCTTAGTATGTATCAATTTGTAAGTATTTTATTTATAAGCCGCTGGTTTTCTTGAGAATAAATATAAATAAGTACCTTAATGGTTCCTATCATAAGGGGTACCTAATGCTCAATTATATTATCCCCCAATCACTGGGCATGGGGAAGGTTTTGTATATACTGAGAGAAGCTGCTGCCTTACTTCCGGTGGACCCTTACTCCACGGCCAGGTCATTTGAACATTTAAAATAAATATGTTCATATGAGGACGGATTTGACGCAACCTTAGTTAGGTACTCAAGAATATCAGAATACTAAAATTTTTAGAAGATATCTCTATAAAATTACATAAATACTTACCTTCATTATTGCACAGCATAATGTACAAATGTCCTATGAAAGGCAGGGCTGTATACGAGCCCTTTATTTGCTCATACAGTTTGTCGAATGGTCTCTTCCTCCATTTGAATATAAGAAGACAGCTAATTAAAAGAAGAACTGCTGCTTCTAACAGCATTTTGGCTGCGAAATTATACTGCAAAGGAAAAATTTCCTTTTATTTAAATATTTTAGTTTGCTTAGAAAAATCACAGAATTGAATATTTCTTCTAAATTTTGAATCGTCAATTTTTTTTAAAGTAAGTATATTTCTAATAGTTCACTTCAACAACACAAAAAATCTTACTTGGATCCGCAGAGACGGTATATCTACAACTAGTCACATCTACAATATGACTAGAAGCTTGACTTATACGTACTCTATTAAAAGTCACATTAATATACTGCTCGACTGAGTCCAATAATTATCTGATTATAATAAATACCTTTCCGACTTGGTTCCTTTGGACTTTATTACAACCAATTTTGTTAGGTTTTTGAGAAACTCAAGTCAAAGGGTCACTCGAGTAAAAGAAATTAGCGATTACACTTAAAACGTTATTAAAAATGAACCAAGTACGGTAGAAATGTAGATTTTTTGCATATAGGCATATATTTAAACGTTCTTTCGATAATAATTATAAAACCTGTTCCAAATCTAATAACTTTATTACTGATCAAGCTAGACCGATAATTAATAATAAATAAATATAATAAATAATACCGATAGTTGGTAATTGTGTGGTTCTAAAAATATTTTACTACATTTTGAGTGCATCAGAATAACGGGTATACTGTAGAAAATCATAATAGAATAAATTTGGGTCGAATCTACCTTAATACTACCTAAATTAGCAAACAATGAAAATAAAAGTACCTCTTGGAATACAGAGATATGACAACGATAAAGTGAGCCGCCAACCTGACGTCAGAATGTCGGGTGCACTTCCACTTGGTGTTTATGTATGGATTCACTGTATAATATATATATATATATATATATATATCTGTAAAGTACCTTACAATACCACATCAGAATTTAAATCTAAGGTATTAGTATTAGAATTTAAATATAAGGAGGAATTTAAAAAAAAATTGCTGACTGACCGATTTGTAATAACTTTTAATTAAATTACTAATTGGCTAGGCGTTTTAAAGCGCCAGGACTATTAGTAATAGTAACTGGGCTATAATGTGCCTTACTTTGTTTTGTATGTTTGAAGCTTCTAAATTAATTGTTCTATTCAATTAGTTTAGAAGTTTCAAATTTGAATATATGAAGACAATAGTCCGGGATAAGGTAAGGTATTACCTAACGATGAAAAAATATGTATAATTTTTTTATAAATTGATAAGCTTATTTTCACGACTATGATATTTCTTACAATATTTTTAAACACAATATTTTATTTTTTCCATCATCGCTTTCTCACTTTTTTTTCATCATCATGTGTACGATCTGCAGATTTTTTTTCCGGGTGTTCTGGTCGTTTTCTATGTATAATAAAAAATATCTATCTATGTAATATATTGTATTATGTATATCAGTTATCTAGTACCTGTAACACAAGTTCTGCTTACCATGGGGCTAGATAATGCTGTGTGAATTGTCCAGCATTATTTATTTATTTTATTTATCATCCTCCCTATAGCAGTCCATTTTTGGACATAGGCCTCCCCTAATGAGCGCCATAACACCCTGTTTTCAGCTTGCCGCATCCAGCATCTACCTGCAGTCTTTCGCAGGTCGTCATCCCACCTGGTCGGAGGGATTTTTTTACCTAGTGCCTAAATAAATAATCATAGCACGTCCATTTATTTCCTCTCTAACAATGCGCTCTGTTTTGTCCAATGCTATTCAGATCGTCCTTTAGTCCTGAACGTAAAATTAGATGGATAACATCGATCAAAATACGCTTAAAAATGTAAGGAAACATTAAATTCAAAAAGTAATATAATAGTTATAATAGTAATATAAAAAGTAATAGTTAAGAATATTTTCAAGAATATGGGCACGGTGTTTTATAAAGAGTCAGCTTAGAAAATTGGTCGTTTAAGATAATTTAATGCACCTTTATAGAGCTAGATCTATGTATTTCTTTTTTATTATATTCAAAAAGAATCCCCTAAAATCTCTTATGGTTTTTGAGTTATAGGATAAAAACAAATAATAACAAAATAAAACGGAAAACCACAAATTGACACATTGCTATGTTATCGTTTTTCAGCTATCGCTATCGTATTCGATCTCGAATTAAATAATATTTATTTTCTCAAAAAAAAAATACATTTCACTTATCTGAGAAAACATTTTAAGCTAAGTATTTTTAGTAAACTTCGAGCAACCAAACAATTGTTGGTACCTACCTACTTTAAGTATACAGAATTATAACTAATTAACAAACATGTACCTACTGTAGTAGTTAGAGAGTTTAACTAAATTATCAAAAATCTAGCACAACTAAGAAAAAACAGAATTTACCCACAAGTTGTGGGAACTATTAATTTGTAGGAACTACTCGTACGTGCTGCATACGTTACAGATAGTATGAAATGAATCGAGCATGAATAAAAACAAAAAAGATACATAATTTTAATAGATTATACTTACTTAGTAATTAGTTATCTTAATGATGTATTATTTCAGCCATAATCATCAACTCAGTCTAGGGCTAAGGCCTCTATTGTTGTGACCCATCTAATAAAATAAAATCCTGAAAATTAAACAGTCATAAAATGTTAAAAGGGGCCTTGTGTTTCTACAAGGGTACGCACTTGAACTACGTTTTATTGTCAATTTGATCCTTATTTACTATGACCATAGGTTCATCCCAAACAAGTTTATCGTCATACACTTTAGACACTGCTCGAGAGAGTCGACAGTTCTCAAACTATTTACCACTCAGATGACCTGCATCTTCATCTAAAGCCACATGGAGGGTAGTCTGTGCGCCTTGCCCTGGAGTCTTGAATATTAAGAAGCAGAACCATGAGACCAACCGCCCGAACCAGAAAATGTATTTATAGAAAATCCTCGTCCCAACAGCGCCGGGGCTCACGCAGTTTACCACAACACTCTCTCCCTTCAACTGCTTTGCCAGTAATCTCGAGAAAAGCAGTAAATATAATTTTAGTAAGACTGGACTTTTATTAATGAATTAGCGTAATCTGTTTGATTGATGGATCGTTCTCATATTGCGCGCCAAACTTGTGTAGGACAGATAGACATAGACGATGTGTTTACGATACGGCTGGGTTCGTCTTTGGTTCCAGATTTCTTCAGAAGCGGTAAAAGGAGTAAAGTGAGTACTACCGCGCCGAAGTAGTTGACTAGCAATACCTAATTGAGTCCGTCAGAGGTAATTAGGAGCACTCACGCCAGCATTGTTGATGAGAATATGCAGATTTGAATGACGTCCGAGCAGCGTTTCGGCGGCATGACGCGTGCTACTAAAAGACGACTGATCCAGAAGAAGAAATCCGCTTCTTGCCCCTCCTGTGCGCTGGGACACGCGATGATGACATGAGCGCCTCGCTTCGCAATATCCTTTGCCACTTGCCACCTCCAGCCCTATTCCCGCAGAGCCACCCGTCACTAAAACTGTCTTTCAAGGATCCACATACTCTATTTGTGGTTTTCTGGTAAATGCCTAACAGCGCTGTGATAACAAATGCTAATAACCAAGTCAACATTTCAGAAATGACTGCGCTGCGTTCAGTTGCAGTTTAACTTTTTATATTATGTGTACACATGCACTTAATAAATGTTTTTATCGTTTCTTTATTCTACTTTATTTATGTAGGGCTATATTTAATCGTCTATGAACTTAAAGCATTGCCATCAGCGCTATTTAACCTTGTCATTTAAATGGTCAATGACCGGGATTAAATACATAAGTTTAGTTACAGAATTTACATTCACAATACCTAACCACAGACCTGTAATGTGACGTCATCCATAGGTTCAGCCTGAAAACCAGCGTCGTTACAGTGCTCGGGCAAAAGCGACATTAAGCTGAGGCTGGACCTAATTAGCGCGCACTGAGGACAGGCTATGGTTATTTTTACTTATTTTCTATTTTTTATCTTTTAGTTTTAGTGTTATATCTTATTTAGCTTAATGTGTGTTTTTTAATGTATATCTGTCTTTTTTGTGTGTGCTAATAAAAGTGTTATATTCTATTCTATTCTAACATGTTGTGGGATTCGAGCGTACATCGAGCTTGTATGTTTCGTCCTTTATACCGGACGAAACATACAAGCTCGAGGCAGAATTAAAACAGGTTTTGATACGTTTTTTATTGGTTTGGATACCTAATTATAATCATTTCAAATAGTCTACCAAACACGTATTCGGTTCGTCTATAATCTCCGCAAGTATATGATCATGTAAGCAAATACAGAGCTCTGCTTAAATGGTTACCAATCCGCGAACGAAGGAAACTCAAGATCCTTTGTCTACTGTTTTCAGTCATAAGAGATCTGCATCCTTCGAGTCCTGCTTACTTGAAAGACCGTTTTAATTTCCTGGCAGACGATCACAGTAGAAATCTCCGCTGCTCCGATAATCTTCTCCTGTCTATACCTATGCATAACACCTCCTTCTTTGGAAATTATTTTTCGGTAGAAGCAGTACGACTGTGGAATGACTTACCGCTGGATATAAGAAAGGCAGATAAACGTAATACTTTCAAGAAGTCGGGGCGAAGGCTTTTTCATGAGAGGTTATACAAGCATTCATAAAAAGTTTTTTTTCTCCTTGTTGATACTTATGCTATATTTAGAACTAAAATATTTATTGTTTAGCTGTTTCTCTTTAGGTATATAGATATGTATAATATAATATTTATTTTAGGTGTATATATAAACTGTCATAAACATAGTTACTTATATTTATTTATGTAATGTTGAAAAAGGGTTGGCGTGCTACCAACCCTTTTATTTTAAACATGTATTTCCTAGTTGGCAGGTAGAAAATGCCTCGGCATTAAGCCCACCCTTTGTTTAAATAAAAAAATAAAATAATGGCTCCCCTGTTCCCGAATCTAATTGAAATTATTAAACTAAAAGCAGTTTATAAATATCATTAGAAAAAATGTCTTATCTAAATTATATTTCAATTGGAACTACATTTTATTGTCATTTTGATCCTTATTTACTATGATCATAGTTTCATCCCAAATTTTCTTAACAAGTTTATCGTCGTACACTGTAGACACAGCTCGAGAGAGACGACAGTTCTCGAAATATTCCCCACTCAGATGACCTGCATCTTCATCTAAGGCCACATGGAGGGTGGTCTGCGCGCCTTGCAATGGCGTCTTGAATGTAAAGAAAAAAAACCATGAGATGATCCACCCGAACCAACTACTCAAATTACTAAAAATCCTCGTCCCAACGGCGCCGGGGCTCACACAGTTCACCACAACACTATCTCCCTTCAACCTCCTAGCCAATTCTCTCGAGAACAGCAATAAATAAAATTTACTATCACAGTAAGACTGGACTTTTGTTAACGAATTAGTGTAATCTGTTTGATGGATCAAGTTCTCATATTGCGCGCCAAACCTATGTAGGACAGACGACGTGTTTACGATTCGGCTGGGTTCGTCTTTGGTTCCAGATTTCTTCAGAAGCGGTAAAAGGAATAAAGTGAGTACTACCGCGCCGAAGTAGTTGACTTGCACGACGTAATTGAGTCCGTCTGAGGTCAGGTGGTCGTGACCGCCGGTACCAGCGTTGTTGATGAGGATGTGCAGGCTGGAATGACGCGCTATCAGCGTTTCGGCGGCGCGTGCTGCTAAGAGACGATTGATCGAGAAGAAGGAATTCCACCTCCTTCCCAGTAGACTCCTTGATATGACTCACTGCTTCTCGCCCCTCCTGGGCGCTGGGACATGCAATGATCACATGAGCGCCTCGTTTCGCCATATCCTTTGCTACCTCCAGCCCTATTCCCGACGTGCCACCCGTCACTAACACTGTCTTCCCATTTAACCGTTTCTTGGATCTGCATTCTGCGTTCGTAGTCTTCTGATAAATAACTAACAGCGTTATTATAGCGAACGCAACAATCCACGGCCACATTTTGGTGATGAGTGCGTTGCGTACAGTTTCTACTTTAATAATAAAGTAGTTCTTACTTCCATAACAATAAAATAAACGCAACCGTACTGCGAGCTACTGCACGGTTTATTGTTGCCGAGGGTTTTTATTGCTGTCACTTTATACCTTCGGGTTAGCAAAAAAGTGATTAGTTATCGTAACAAGCAACCTTCTCTATAATACAATACAATTGATCTTTAACCCTAGCTCACTAAGCATATTTTCGAGTTACACAGTCACTACATATTAGTAATTCTGAATGAGAGAGAATGAGATCGTCGCGTCGGCCAACTTTTGCTCGAATGCTCTTCGTTTCAGGGGTTTTCCTATTTGTTGTACCCTATTAGATACATAAATAATATAAATAAATAAATAATGCTGGACAATCCACACAGCATCATCTAGCCCCAATGTAAGCAGAACTTATGTTATGGGTACCAGATGACTGATATACGATTACATAGATCGATATTTTGTATTATAATGTATAATAAATAATATTAGATAACGACCAAATCACCTGGAACAAGATCTGCAGATCGTACACACAATTGTTCCGAGGCGGGAATCGAACCCGCAACCGAGGTCGTCTACATAAATGACATTCACATTGATAATGCATAAGTTCAGGATATTATAAAATATACATATTATATAATATAGGCCATCTATTTGTTTTGCGATTGCAGCTCATGTCAGAACAAATTTGGTTGACAGTATCAACGGTATTACTATATGGTCAGTATTACTATACACACTGATAAAAGACATGACACCTTGTATTATATTATATAACAAAAGCTACAAAAAATGCAGAAATCATTTAAAAATACTTTATTTATACAAGAAAACAATATTATTAATTAATTAATATTTATAGCCTTATCTTATGTCTATGTTAGTTTATTATAATGTTTGCAATGTGGGTATTTAGTGTATTTGTTACCAATTATTTATTAAAGTGCCACCGTCTATATTGTTCGTTCATGTCCAGTCCATCCCAAGGTTGCCTGGAAAAGATCGCTCTCAGCGATAAGGCCGCCCTTTATACCTTTATTCTAAGTTTTTATCTCTGTATTATTTTCTGTTTTGTGTGGTGTAATAAAGTGTTATCTATCTATCAATTTATTATTCACTAATCATTATTTCCTGAGACTGACAATTCACCAAAGTTCCAGAAGTAAAATGCGTGCGACGTAATGCGTACGCACAGGGTACTAAAACACTTAATTAGGAAGGTACTGAGCGTAGCGGGGTGGGATAGTGTCGGGAACATACCTAAACAGCGAATGCGCGGGAACCGTGTCGCCTGTGAGACGAATGTTTAGTGATCTAGGGTTAAAAAGGTTCAGCAGTTACAGTTGTTTTAAACAGTGGTAATTGGATATCACCGCCTGTGTGTAAGTTGCCTCTCAACAATTTAGGTAAATCAACGTAGCGTGATTCAACGGTGTCTATTATGTGAATTATTGTGGATACTATTTGGATACTATAGAAAAAATCTAGCACTGAGACTTCGGGGTGCAGCTGCTGCTGCAAGTACCCTACTAACTTTTTTTTTAAATTTTTTTTTTAAATCTTAATACTATGAAATTAAGTAGGTAGGTATACGAACTTGTTAAGGCTTCCATTTGTTGCATGAATCATAACTTCCGTGTTAGTAATAATACTGTGTTACGGCAAGTTAGAGCTCAGTACCTCGCATGGCGCTTTTATGATAAATATTTGGTTACAATAAAAGAACGTATTATTAATGTATACTAAAAATTAAAAATTAAAAAAAACAGTAGGTTAAGGAAAGAAATAAACAGTATAACTTGTTTACCAAGATGCATGTTTGGACAATACCTATTCCAATATATGTTATTCCCGCTAGAGTGCCGATTGTTACCTTTATAGCTATAGGAGTGAGAGCTACATCGGAATATATTTTTCTGAATTAGAAGCATGGTCTGTGAACGTAAAGTGGCTTTTTTACAAGGATTCACTGCTTTTTCTGTCAGTTATATTATAATCAAGCTATAATTCGAATTAGACGTGTACGCCGCGCCGACCCGCCGCCACCGCCGCCGTCAAAATTTCTACGCCGCCGCCGCCGATTGGCCAATCGGCCTGAATTCAGCGTGGAACGTTATCTTTTAGACGCTTTTAAAACTCCGTCATTTTAATGATTTTTATTCACTAATTTATTTAAAATTCTCGTAGAAAATACTATAAAATATTATAAATATTCTACAGCGAAAAATATATCAAAACGGTAGATCACCGACCGCGAAGCTAGGCTCAAGCAGCCGGTGGGCTGCCGAGAAAGGAATTTCCTGACAATGCCCAGTTCAAGAGTACTGCCTTTTGGATCAGGCCCTTGATCCAACTTCCTAGCGAGAGTCTCTTCAGATGTTAATCGAGGCTCTTCGCTATTACGCCGTTAACCGAAACGACTATCGGGATGGTCGCTGAATATATGTACATCCCACGTGCTGGCAACCTCGTTAGCTATGTCAAGATATTTACTAAGTTTATCCTTCTCAGCTCTAACGAGGTTAGCATTATGCGGTATGGTGACATCAGCGAGCACCGCCCTCCTTTCTAACCGATCTATCAGTACAATATCAGGCTTATTCGCAAGAATAGTCCTGTCTGTAATGATAGATCGGTCCCAATAGAGCGTGGCACGGCCATTTTCAAGAACTGGCGCCTGTGTGTACTTATAGTACGGAACTTCAGGACCAGTAAGGCCGTATCGGAGAGCAAGTTGCTGGTGTATAATGTTGGCTACTTGATTGTGTCTCTGTGAGTACTGAGAGTTAGCACGGTGCGAACAACCCGAAAGTATATGACGGTGTGTCTCTCCAGGAAGATGACACGCTCGACAAATATCGATCGGGCCGTCTTTCATGATATACTTTCGCACATGTCTAATTCGAATACCTAGTACCTATACTTAACTGAGGGCAATGCGACCTACATTATTCTTCTCGCTCGGACCTCACAGTGATAACAGTGTGCGCGGTTCAAACGTCACGGTTACATTAGCCCTAAGTAACTTATGCTTGCTAGTCAACTTGTCTTATATAAGTTTATTGCATCTTTAATGGCTTCTGGTTAGTTGAATTCACACGCTATTTTCTAGATAAAAAGTAGCATCTCCATATCTAAATCGATTTCATTCAGTAGTTCACTTTCTTCCTATAATACTTTAGAATCCTACTAAGTTTCTGCACACGGATTTACTCACGTGGTATCCAAAACAAAAAGCTTATTACTTAGAGACGTTTTTCCTAGTCAACAAAGTGTAATGATAGTCAGCTTCTAAAAATTGGGACTCATTTCTTGTATTCTCGGTTAAATATTTCACTATTCGCGGATCAAATCGGTATAAGTAAAAGAGTCAACGAAGAACTGAACCCATATTAAAATCATGCTGGAAAAACTGTGGCCTGTTCTGGTCGAAAATGATGAAGAATCTGTGGAAACGTATACTTTAACTGCAAACATTTGAAGCTGCGAAGGTTATAGGACGAGATGGCTTTGCATAGATAGAATCAAGTTCAACATTCAAGAGTAGTTTCAATCGCAAGACGAAGATTTAACCGAAACCGACGTTAAGCCCGTATTTAATAGAAACAAATTAGAACATTTAGGACTAGCATTTACGATCAAATTGAAAGAATTTAGCTAACTGCTGCAAACAATCAACAGGAAAAACAGAAGCATTAATTCGTATCCCCTAATATAGCTAAAGTTTACATAGCGCATTACAAATAAAACTCACATTAATAAAACTTTTACTAAAATTATATGAAGTAAAAACCAGTAAGACATATATTATAATTGAATGTTAAAATAATGGTTCCTCTTCTGCCAATCTATTGATGCTGAACCGTCACGTCAGTTCCTAATTTCCTTAGGTTTTCGACGCAACATTATGAAATTGAGAACCCAATATATGTAGATCTTAAATATTTGTAGGTCAGCACTTTCCTTATTTCTTTGAAAATACGAGTATATATGTAAGTAATGATGATGTATTGTATTAAGCTGTTTTTACAATACAATACAATACAATATACCTTTATTGCACCATCAAATATAAAGAAAATAATAAAAATAGGATCTTAATACTAACTAAGTCTAGTGGCACAATCGGCGGCCTTATCGCTAAAAGCGATCTCTTCCAGGCAACCTTTGGATGGATAGGATCGGTACGTATTAAAGCTGACGGTGGCGTAATTATTTAGGATAATTATATACGAGTAATATATAAAATAATTAATATTTATATCATGAACGTACATATATAAAAATAGAGCACAAATATACATGAAGCAGGAACAATTAACATAGAAAATAAAAATAAAAGTCAAGAAAACTTATCAAGAGTGGTCAGATAGTGTTGATGAACCATACTTTTGAAGATAGGAAGGGATTTCGCTTGACGGATAGAAACGGGAAGGGCGTTCCAGAGTTTGGCGGCCTGCAACGTGAAGGAATCACCATAGAATTGGGAAGTGTGTGATGAGATTTTTAAGAGAAGGGTATCAGACGAGCGAAGGGATCGTGGGTGGGACATATGGAGAAACTCAAAACGGTCTTTTAGATAAGACGGTGAAGATGGAAGGAAAAGGACAGAATAAAGAAGATTGAGAACATGAGCATTCCGACGAAGACGAATGGGTAACCACTTGAGCCTATTACGGTACACAGAGATGTGATCAAATTTACGCAGGCCAAATATAAATCTAATGCAGTAGTTCTGAAGACGCTCAAGCTTGTTGAGTTGGTCTTCAGTTAGGTCAGGATAGCTGGCGTCTGCATAGTCTAAGAGGGGGAGTAGTAAGGATTGTGCAAGCGCAGTTTTGGTACAAGTAGGAAGGAAGTTACGCAACCGCTTTAGAGAAGCACCTGTACCAAAGGTCTTCCTAGATACCGCTGCAAGTTGTGGACCCCACGATAACTGTCGGTCAACAAGTAACCCCAGATTTTTAACGGTGTCGCTGATCTCAATAGCAACCCCATCGAAAGTGACCTTTGGCAAGTCAGGCCAGTCGATACGAGCGATCATCCTAGAGCTACCTATGACAATCACTTGGGTTTTACTAGGATTAACCTTAAGCCCAAACGATTTGCTCCATTTGTTGACATTTTCGAGGTCTTTATTGACCTCTGCAATGGATTCACCTAGCCATTCAATAGGGGCCTGCGAGTAGATTTGCAAATCATCTGCATAGAGGTGGTAGGGAGAAGATAGATGATTGGAGATAGAATTGATGAAGATTGCAAAGAGAAGAGGAGATAGAACGCCGCCCTGAGGAACACCGGCATCAAGTTGACACCATGTTGAAAAGGAATTGTCAACGCGAATGCGTTGCCGGCGTCCATTCAGGTAATTACGAAACCAGCCAATTACCAACGGCGATATGTTAAAAGAGCGAAGTAGAGCTAGAAGAATATCAAAGTCAACGTTGTTGAAAGCGTTGCTGAAGTCTAGAAGTGAGAGAATAGTAAGAAGTCCGTCGTCCATGCCATGTCTAATATCATCAGTGATTTTTACAAGAGCAGAGACAGTACTATGGCCTGGACGAAAACCGGACTGAAAAGGATTCAAGAGATTATTGGAAGTAAGAAAAACGCTAAGCTGTTGGTGCACAAGGCGCTCTAAGACTTTTGAGAGGAAAGGGAGAATAGAGATGGGACGGAACTCAGAAAAAGAAGCAGGATTGGGCTTTTTAGGAAGAGGGGTGACCTGAGCCTCCTTCCATACCCTTGGGAAGGTTTCAGTGTCAATAGAGTAATTGAAAAGGTAGGTAATTACGGGAAGGATTTCATCAAGAATCGGGATAATCATCTTGTTACTTATGCAGTCGCTACCAACAGCATTAGACGTGATGGACAAGATATTCTTTTTAACCTCGCTATCAGTAAATATCTGTTTTTGTTATATTATATTATATATTTGATAACGTGGAATATGTCTCTGGTTCTGTGTTGGCTATCTGACATTTAAACGAGATTTTGAAAAAAATATTTCAAAACTTTGCTACTTTACTGGCCTCAACAATGGCACATTAGAGTTACGTTCTCTAAAATAAGCATAAAAAACATGATATCCTTGCTTTTAAAATTTATGTCACAATTTCAGATTTTATAAAAACATAACGTCTGGGAACGACATAGCCAGTGCTCGATTTACCATATTTCCGGAAACAACCTGAGATATGACCTGCAGTTGCCTTGAGTGACAGTTTCCTTATTAGTTTAAAAAAGCAAAACACAAAACACAAAATCTGTAATTAATTTTAAGTACTAACCTCTGGTTATAAGCAAACTAACACAATGGATTGTAAAATTATGTGAATAAATAATTTAATTGAATTACCGCGCAGAAGTAGTTGACTGGCATGACGCTTCGCCATATCCTTTCGCCATACCCTTTGCCACCTCCAGCCCTATTCCCGCAGAGCTACCTATCATCAAAACTGTCTTCCTATCTAATCGTTTCAAGGATATACCTACTCCATTTGTGTTTTTTTGGTAAATTCCTAGCAGCGCTGTCATAGCGAATGCAAGAATGTTAATCACTATGGTACCGTTACGCACCAAATGTCTCCATTATTTGAATACTATTTGAATACAAAGACGAAGAAAGAAGCGAGCATTCTGACCTAGGGCTGCTACAGCACATACTTTAATTCAAAGACCAATTTTATTATTTCGACCCAGAATCTTAGTATGAAGAGCATGACTTATTAAATTATAATCAAATCACGCACATGCGAGCGAAGCTTGCCGCGCGACCACAAGAGCGAGAACAGATTGAATTAATGAAAATACATAGATATAAAACGTTTATACGATATTTTTACAAAAACTTTAACATTATATCTAAAAAACATATAATTAATCCTTGGCGCCTTGTGGACGCTCCGAATCGTTATTGATTTGGATAATTTGAGCTACCTCTCCATGTTTGTAACAGTCTGCAAATAACACAACTGTTTCATAATTAGGTAAATATGTTTTCTGTTCAAACTAGTACCTACCGTTTAAAACGATTAGTTATCGATAACGATAATTCTTAACTTATGTTAAGAATTTATTTTATTAGGAAAATACCAAATTATTGTACCTAATTAATGACAGTAACTGTCATTTTGACAGCTGTAATTGAATATTTATTTTCTTATTATTTCACATTTTAGTCAATGTATAACAAATTGCATGTCTCTATAATGTATCAGTCGTCTAGTATGTAGGTAATCATAATACAAGCTATGCTCAGCATGGTGCTAGATGGGGCTGTGTAGATTGTACAATATTCTGATGAGCTCGTTAATAGTAATTTGTTAAAAACCGAAATAAAAATACAGTATTAAAGAAAGGAACTTATGTATTACCTAGAGCTTTAATTAATTTTAAATTTAAAACTAAATTACGACTTCACAAATAGCTAGGTAAGTAGGTACAATTTGTGTAAATAAATATTTTAACAAATAACATTTGCTGAGTATTCTCAAATTAATTATAGTACTAATGCTGTTTTGGTACATTATTCATTTTTAATCATTTTTATTTATACACAGAATACTAGCTAGATATATTTAATTATTTATCTTAATAATTACTACTTATATTAATATTATTATCACACTATTTCTATAGGCACATTAATCAATTTTGAACGTTTTTGCAGAGCAATAAAGTAAAATAAGGCTTTGTTTATAAGAATAGGTATGTGGGTACCTTGTTTTTTATTACCACCCAATCCAATAAATAAGGTCCACGTTATTATTTTCTTTAATATTTGAACGATCGCTACATACATAATCTACGTGTCTACCTAGTTCTGCATGGCTATACAATGAATTGTCAGGTACGACATCTATGCAATTTAGCACTATTATAATGACTCCAATAAAACGTTCTCTATTATGTAATTCAAAAGTCAGTTCACGTGGTGTACAAAGGTTCCGCGTACAATCTCGTTGGTATAGACATGTTGCTGCCAGCGACTTGCGACTGCGGGGGTTCTCTTGCGATCAGTAGCGCCTTCTTTGCCCGGTGTTTAGCTGAAACAAGGCGTAATACCAATAAATTGCTTTTTATTAATTCAAATTCAAACATATAATAATAATAATAATGCTGGACAATTCACACAGCATTATCTAGCCCCATGGTAAGCAGAGCTTGTGTTATGGGTACTAGATAACTGATATACATAATACAATACATTACATAGATAGATATTTTTTATTATACATAGAAAACAACCAGAACACCCG
This sequence comes from Eupithecia abbreviata, assembly GCA_943735965.1. Taxonomy (NCBI): domain Eukaryota; kingdom Metazoa; phylum Arthropoda; class Insecta; order Lepidoptera; family Geometridae; genus Eupithecia; species Eupithecia abbreviata. Next base: position 750,411 of record OX030979.1, on the reverse strand, counting down.
GAACAAATATCTGCAGATCGTACACACAATTGTTCTGAGGCGGGAATCGAACCCGCAACCTCCTACGTCGCAGGCGGACCTTCGCCTACCGCGCCACATCGGTCGTCGTATATGTATGTATTTATTGCGTCAAACATGGTAAAGGTGGTTCAGTTCTAATTCGATGAACTGTTTAGGTAAAGTTGATGGCGGCTTCGAACATTTATACACTTAACAATTGTTAATGAAGAACATGAAATCAAACAATGTTTTTTTTTATGAGTTTGATATTACCATCGTCGGGAATTATAAATTACATGTAGGTAGTAAAATTAGGAAATGAAGAGGTTTGAGATTATTGTTCACTTCAATATTTTTTAAGGTAAAGTAACTGGGTACGTGAATAAAAAACCTTTACCTTGTTAGGTTGCTATTTTTTGAGTAGTACCTGTACCTACCGTTTGAATGCATGCAGCACAGCACAATGGTAGCAATGAATGCAGCAATCGGCAAGGCGCCAGCCAAACCCAGCAATGCATGCTGTGCCAGTGAATGTTTCGTCCTCGACGCTCCACAACTTGTTATGTTCTGAACGTTGTAGGTTTCTAGAAGGTTCTGGAACTCCGTTCCTAGAGAGCGAATGGTTGCCTTCATAGCTTTGGGGGTAAGAGCCTCACCGGAGTCTGTTTTTCTGAATTGGAAGCATGGTCTGTGAACATAAAGTGGTTTTTTACAAGTATTCACTGCTTTCTCTGTCAATGTAACATTTGAGAAGGTTTATTAGTTTTTTACACTCAAGCTTGGGGATTTCAAATACCTACCTAGTAGAGGGCCATGCGACCTACATTATAAATAAATAATAAATAAATAATGCTGGACAATCCACACAGCATTATCTAGCACCATGGTAAGCAGAGCTTGTGTTATGGGTACTAGATAACTGATATACATAATACAATACATTACTTATATATATATTTTTTTATTATACATAGAAAACGACCAGAACACCCGGAACAAAATATGCAGATCGTACACACAATTGTTCCAAGGCGGGAATCGAACCCGCAACCTCCTGCGTCGCAGGCGGACCTTCGCCCACCGCGCCACATCGGTCGTCGACATTATTGTGCTAGCTCGGACATTATGGAGATATTAGTGTGCGTGTTTCAAAGGGCTGGCGTACGTCATTTACAAGTAACCTGTGATTGCGTGTCAACTTATCCATTTAAGTTGTTTTTTTTTCAGTCAATTATTAGTTAATTTGTATTTTACAAAGCTTCTGATCCGTTAGATTCACACGCGTTTTTCTAGATAAAAGTAGCAACTCTGTGTCATCGTAGTTTCGCTTTATCCTTCTTTAGAATTTTGCGCAATTGATTAGGATCCTATTTAGATTTTTCCCACAGTTTTACACGCGTTGTTTCAATAAATGTAACCTAATACTTAGATACGTTTTTTCAAATCAACAACAATGTAATTATTCTATAATCGGAAATATTTTAAGATTATTTGTATTCCATAGGATTAAGTTAATAGGCATCAATCAGCACCCAAGGGGCAACGCGTGCAAAGCCACACACAGAATATAGTTAAAAATAAAAACAAAAAGTTGGCAATAAGCGATTAGACTAGTCATATTTTATACTAAATCATTATTATCAAATAACATTATGTTCACTTAAATTTTTTGTCCACCAGTGGAAGAAGTGAAGTGAAGTTAAAAGGACCTTACCCAGGGTTTGCTAAAAAGGCTGTATTAGCATCATGTAGCTGCATTCTTAGATTCTTTTGGGTCAGTACTGCCGTCATCTTGTCGCGGATTTCGTTGTATTTCTGTCGAGTACCGTCGACCATAACTAGCCGGAGGAGATCTCTCTCCCGGACCACCACTACCTGGAAAAACAGTTTTATTCCAATGAACAGAAAAGTCATATTACTTTGTGTGGTTGTATAAATTTCAGATGAGATAACGCGTTATTTTTCAACATTTGTATCCCAAACTCTTACTTAAGCTTTATAGAGACGCTATAGATAAAATATAGAATAGGTAATTATATTAATAATGATAGAATTTCAGCCAAGATCGCAAATAAATTAGCAACAACGCAATATCAGTGTGTAACTACATGAACCTTTGGGCACGCTTTTCTCTTCTGTATCTCATAAATTATCAAACCTTGCAATTTGCATCTAATATCCACAAATAGAGTGAGAACTCACATGATAAATAAAAACGTGGGGTAGAAAACTTGCCGAGACACAAATTAAATAATTAAAAACCCTAAAAAAATAAGGTTAACTGCTATGAAACGTGGCACCAATCTATATGACCTTTTTGATCTGTATGTTTTTGATAGGATCTTACTTACTTCCACTTGTAAATCTGTGAATCTGTCTTCGTCATAGGAATTGTTAGCGCGAACTATCAGCCTGTAAGAGATATATACATTAACTAAATAAAACAATTATATTTAAACAAAAAACAGAACGACCTAATAACTAAAATAACTAGTATTTTCTACTATATAATAAAAAAATCTTAAATTCAAACTCGTCACCAGAAGGCTGTTTCAAAATGCTGACAACATTTCCACGTTGAAATGCAATGCTTATTCTTTGACCGTAATAAAAGCCGAAATATAATTGAGTAAATTATAAGAACATGAGTTTAGAGCACTATATAATTTTATCAGACTGTAAGAGAGTAAAATCTACACATATGGGGAGGGGGGAATGCCCATAATCCCCACGCTGGGCATGCGGGTTGGGGATCGCAGTGCAATAAGTGTGCTGCAAGGGACGCTGCTGCCTGCGCCCCGGTGTATGTCCCTTAGTCGCCTCCTACGACACCCACGGGCAGAGTTGGGGTTCATCATCATTATAGGCTGATGATGATGAAGAGAGTAAAATAAGAACATGACCATAACATAAAAGCTTAAGGGCAATCTAAGCTACAATGAACCTAGATTTAAAAAAAAATACTTAAGGTACCTGAATATTCCATCAGCAAAATGAATCAAATTCTTCATTATCTTCAAATCAGCTGTAACGTTATTCAAAACGATCACATCACTTATGTTGTTCAATGACTTCCCCTTGATAGGCGATTCAAAAGTCATGTTCACAATCTTGTAGTCAATTGGTAGTGCATCGGGGTCATTATCTGTCGCTTTGACTGTTGCTATGACTGTATCTATAGGCACGTTGAGTCTGACACCAACGGTCATGTTGGCTCTTTCGAACTCAGGTAAATGATCATCTATGTCGATGATCTTGATTAAGACTTGAGTTTCAGAGGGATCCTGAAATTTGAAAAGTAGAATATTATGCGTGTTTTGTGGTCTTTTCTCTCATATAAGAAATTTATTTCAAAACTTTGTAGGTACTATACCAAGTAATTTTTTTTCATATTAATTTCTTATATCAAACTTATATCGTGACTTAGAGTTTAGGTAGTAAAAAATACTTACCAGTCGATTATAAGCCTTGAGAAGTCTTGGCGCACTTCCATATTTGAAGCACTTGACACTGATTATTAGCTTCGAAATTGTTTCTCTATCAAGTTTTGCTGTTGTCAATATTAATGCTTTGCTATCGTTTGCCCTTTCTAATTTCACGAGACCTAATTCATTGCCTGTGGTTATAGCGTAGTCGATTGCAGCATTCTCTTCGATGTCTTCATCTATTGCTTCGAGTGTACCGATTGTTGTTCCAACTGGGACTTCTTCTTTTACTGTCACTAATATTGGAGGGTCGTCCTGAAAATTAATGAGAACTTTATTAACAAAAACAAATTACTATAAAATAAAATAAACAATTATAAGTTATTACAATAAAATATAAACAATTGAGCTACCTACAGGATGTTACATGTTTTTTGTTGTTTTTGCCTAACATTTAGATCGTCATTAACTTTATCAGAGTTTTTTTTTTGCTTTGAACTTACCAAATTTCTCCCAAAATGTGGTTTGTGGTCGTCTACATCAGTTACCATAACAGTAACTATTCTGGTACTTTGCTGAGGTGGCTCACCCCTGTCTGTGACTAGTAGCACCAGTGTGTAGGAGTCCTTCTTCTCGCGATCGAGACTGTGTCGGGTTGTTATCAAACCGGAATGGGGATCTGGAAAAGTTATGTATTGATAAGCTGCGCATTGCAGTGTTCTTTTGTATATTGTCACTGCACTTTTTCGGTGTCAAATATTAAATACACCTTGTTTCCCCAAATAACTCCGTTGTTGTTGGCTAGTAAGATGCTTACAGTTGGTTGTTCAGAATCATCAAATCTCTTGTCAAAATAGTTTCTATAGTTTCTAACCGTTAAGTTAATGAAGGTTTTTTCATTAACTTAATTTTTTTTTCAGGCGGTAAATAACTCTATGTTGCTTATTTCTTTTTGACTGAATTATATAAAATACTCGTGATGTAACTTACCAACGTGGAATAACTTAGCGTCGGCGTTGCTCGGTTGAATGGAATAGAAGAGTTGCCCGGACGGCTGCGTCGGGTCATCAGGATCGGTCGCCACTACTTGGAATACAGCTGATCCAATAGTGGCATTCTGTAATAAAATCCATAAATAACTACACTGATTTCAATTTTATGTTTATATGACTTTTGAGCCCATTACAGACGTAGCTATAAAATATAGCAATATACCGTGCTATAATATATATTATAGCAAGCTGAAACGATGCTATAATGCATCGTTTCATAGCATGCTTTACTATGCTATGCAATAATATAAATTACAGTATAGCTTGTGGAAGGCACATCTTCCATCATGGCCTGTTGCAGCGTTGGATCGCGAGGAGTGGAAGGAGAAAAGGGAGGCCTTTGCCCAGCAGTGGGACAATAATGGCTTAAAATAAAATAAATAATAATAATATAGCTTGGTGACGTCATAGATACATAAATTATAGCTGCGTGTGCCCACACTCGATAATTTGTACAGAAGATAGATCGCAATATGCCTTGCTATGTATGATTCATATTGCTATATATTATAGCTACGTCTGTGATGGGCTTAAGAATTTGACATTTCGCTGAAAGCCAAAACTAGATTGTATCCGTTCCTCGCTTTACTAACCTCGCTAATTTTCAAAACCTCTCCCGCAGCAGGTCTGATAAATCTCGGCACTCCGTCATTGGCGCTGACATCTCCAATATAAATGGCGAGTGTCGCGTCTCCACTGTGACCGCCTCCATCGGTTGCCCCTACGAGCATTCTGTACGGGTCTGTGCGACCGCGACCAGTCAAGTCTTTATTTGTTTTTATTTCACCAGTAACCTGGTCGATTGTAAACAGACCTGAAATAGGTAACCAGAAATATTTAATGTTTTTTCATGCTAGTAGCCTTATCTACAGAATGTAGTGCCAAAGATGATTAAATACTAGTATCTGCTTGCGGCTTTGCACGCGTTTGTATAGAAACGTTTAAAGGTTATTTCTATCCCGTGGGAACTGATTTATGGGATGAAACGTAGCTTAATGTTCTATTACAGGTTTATCTAAACCTGGAATTGCCTGCATTCATGCAAATAAATTCGTTTATTTCAGGCGCATAATACCAAATTTAATCCCGATCCGTTCAGTAGTTTTGGCGTGAAGTACACTTGGGTGCAAAAAATTCGCATATATGGAGCATTTTGACTTTGACCTTAATTTTTTTATTTTAACTTTACTGCAAAATGTAACTATCACGAAATTTTTGAATTAAAATTCACACGTAGGCTTTTAAGTGACACGTCAGGAGTGGTAATTAACCTCTAAAAACAATACAATATGTTCGAATTTTTTGCACCCAAGTGTAGTAACAAACATCTATCCAAACTTTCAAATTTATAATATTAGTGTGACGTGAAATAAAATCGGCTAAAACGTACCATTGGCTTCACCTTCATCAAGAAATTCATACTTAATTTCACCTCCCAAACCTTCATCGGGATCAGTCGCCGTAATGTTTGTTACACTTATGCCAATATGCACGTTTTCAGGAACCACGGCTTGAATAGAGAATAATATAGTTAGTACACGTACGACCACAGACTAAACGTTAAGCTGGGTACACAATATCGTTTTAAGTTACCTGTATAAACTTTTTTTTCAAACGTCGGAGCATTGTCATCGACGTCTAAAACATCAATGAGGATGTTTGCCGTAGTTTTCAACCTCTCTGAACCACCCTTAGGCGTATCGGCAGCTTCAACTTCAAGCCTAAGTACTGACTGTTGCTCTCTATCTAGAGTTTTGTTTTTAGCTACCTGCAAATCAGGAATCGTTATAAATCGCTTGTTTATCTCTCTAAGTTTACGTAATTAATATTAATAAATTGCAACTAACCTCAATAATGCCTGTCACATTGTCAATGGTAAACAGATTTGAATTATCTCCACGTAATGTGTATCGAATGTCGGAGTAGCCTACTACTTTGTCCTCTCCTGTTATAATTTTGTCTGCATCATGCGCTTTTACGGTAAGAATCTGTTCAGGATGTTGGATAGACTCCAAAACACTTATTTTGTAAAACTAAAACAAAAATATAAATGATAAAGAAAATGTATTATTATATGTAAACTTTACATACATTTTGTTTTTACTTTGTATAAAATAACTTACTTGTGTTTCAAAAATAGGTGGATTGTCGTTTATATTCATAACTTCGACGATAACTTTTGCCATGCTGTGCTTACTTCCGTCGTTGCTCGTAGCTTTGACAGTCAGCGTCAAATTAGGACTAGATAACTCTTCATAGTCAAGATGTCCAGTCAGAACAACTTGTCCACTTAAAGGATCAACTTGTAGCAGACTATTTTCTGAATTAATGACTTTGAAGTTAGAAATCAAGTGGCCTGATATAGGATCCTCAGCAGTCAACACTACCACTGTACTACCAATAGGTTGTTCTTCTTTTATTTTCTGATGAATGATTGGATTGGCAGTAGTCCAACCGGGATTCGTGAACTGAGGATTTTTATCTGCGTACGGTTGGATATAAATTGTGTGTTCAACCAAATCAAACTGATTTTCCTTATCAATTTCAGCATTGACATCGATAACTTTGATTGTTAAAATAACAATAGAAGCTTGACTATAATCAAGTTTTCCATTCACAAATATTTCACCCGTATTTTCATCTATACGGAACACGTTTTTGTAATCGTACGGAGCATTTGGTTTCAACTGTACTCCAGCTTTAGATAGAGCTTTGATTGGATCTGTTATGCTGTATTGTAGTTTTGAATTAAGATCGGCATCATGTGCTTCAAGTTTTGTGACTAAATCTCCTACTTTAGATTTTTCCGATATGTAGGTCTCAGATTTAGAAGTGTTGAATTTTGGAGACTTGTTGTTAACATCTTGAATGGTTACAAATACTGTTGTTGTTGCAGTTTCAGGTATAGGAGTGCCACTGTCTACTGCTGCAACCAATATTTCATATCTTTCTGGATTTATATCACGGTCTAAGTTTGCATCATTTGACACAGTTATGACACCTGTCCTGGAACAAAAGTAATAGCTTTTTGTTACACCGTTCAGTGTATCGAATGTTGATTTTAGTTTAAATATAAACAAATACTCACTTTTCATTTATAACGAAGTTATCTTTGGAGCCCGATACTATGTGATACGTTAGTAAATCATCTAAACCATCTGGATCATTAGCGACGACCATAGTCACATTCTGTCCAGGTTCAGCGTCTTCTCGAATGCTAGCTTTGTAATTCATCGGATTAAGATCAAACATGAAATCATCGTTGATTTCTTGACTTTGTGAAACTGTATATTTATAATGATGATAGTTTCCTTTGAATGTTGGTCTTTGGTTTCCAGGAACTCCGACCCTGACGAATACTCGAGTTTCATTATGCAAAGGTGGTGTTCCTGCAATAAAAAAGCAAATTAGCAATAAAGTTATAAACTAGTCAAATAGGTACCTATTTGTTTCGATGTTTGACAAAAAATTTATCATCATCTTCATCAGTCTCTACTAGCTACTAGCCCACAGCTGGACATATGCCTTGCCTAATGAGTACGATAGTCCCCTTTCTGTAAAATAAAGAAGCGAATAAGAAACTTTTACCTTGTTAAGTTGTTAGTGTTTGAGTTGGAGCAAAACTCGTTCTAGGCTTTTTAATCCTCGATATATTCAAATATTTTATAGTAAGCCTTTTTACAAAGTATATATTATTTGACAATTTGTTTGAATTTATTTGGAGGCCAAAAGGAGGATCCAGCTAGGCTGGGCAGCATTTGGGAAACTACGTCAAGTCTTCTCGTCATCCATACCGCAATACTTGAAAACGAAAGTTTTCAACCAGTGCGTCCTACCCGTTATGACCTACGGAGCTGAGACGTGGACACTCACGATAGGGCTGGTCCATCAGTTCAAAGTCGCTCAGCGAGCTATGGAAAGAGCTATGCTTGGAGTTTCTTTGAAAGATAGGACGAATACATCCGACAGAAAACCAAAGTTATCGACATAGCTCTAAGAATTAGCAAGCTGAAGTGGCAGTGGGCCAGCCATATCTCGCGAAGAACCGATGGCCGCTGGGGCAAACGTGTTCTTGAGTGGAGACCACGACTCGGTAAACATAGTGTAGGACGCCCTCCTACCAGGTGAGATGACGACCTGCGAATGACTGCAGGTAGATGCTGGATGCGGCAAACTGAAGACGGGGCGCTATGGCGCTCATTGGGAAGGCCTATATCCAGCAGTGGACTGCTATAGGCTGATGATGATGATGAAACATGCTATAAAGTACATTATTCTTACCGAAGTCAGTTGCTCTTATTACTAGTTCATATTGTCCTCGAGGTGTGTCCATGGAGTCGACTTTGTCGACTATTGTTATGTCACCGGTCTGTTCATCGACTGCAAAGACACTCCCTTTACGGCTGATACTATTGTCAGATTCCAAAGAGTATGCTATACGACCGTCTCCTTGAGTGGGACCATCAGCATCGGATGCCTGAAAAACAAATAATTATCAATTAAAAAATTTATTGGTTTGGTTTTTATAACCTTTTTTTAATATAATTGGTATACTTCGATCAAGATTTACTTACTCTTACTACAAACTGTGGTTCAAAACTTGTCGCGCCATCTCTTATAGTTCTACTATATTCAGAAGCTTCGAACATAGGTGCATTATCATTGACATCAAGCACTTCAATAAAAATGCTAGAAGTTGATCCTTTTCCTCCACCGTCTTTAGCTTGCAGATTCAAACTATAACTCTTTTGTTTCTCGTAGTCTAGCAGCTGTGCAACGTATATGCCTCCTTCGCTTTTATCAGTTTTGAATAAGTTCGATCCGAACCCAGTTAAAGTATAAGTTATTTCACCAAAAATACCAAAGTCTTTATCGTTTGCAGAAACGTCGCCTATCTTATTTCCTATAGTTGCATTTTCCATCACATTGAACTTATAGCTGGTTTCATCAAAAACTGGAGAGTTATCATTCATGTCTAACAGTTTGATATTGATGCGAGCCGACGACAACTCTCTGTTGCCAGATGAAGTGACGATATCAAAACTGAACCTTCTCTTGTCATCATCATCCACATCATAATCCAACTTGGAACTATCTCTGACTTTAATGCTGATAGGTGTTCTGCCTTCACCATGTTCAGTACTAAGAGCGAATACACCTTCCGAATTGTAAATATTCCGTAAACTGAGATCGTATTTGCTATTTTGACCAATATCATTATCTTCTACATAGATGGAAAGGCCAGGAACAGGGCTTCCGTTCTCTATGTTTTCGGGAATCGATATATCGAATACTTCTTTATTAAACTTTGGAACGTGGTCATCAACATCGGTTACTATTATAGTGATTGGCGTGACTGTAAAGTCTGATGGCACTTCGTTATTTATCAGTTCTGTAGCCTGAAAGAGGAAAAATATGTGAGACTTCAAGTCGTAAAACAGTTAGTAAAAGTGGTCAAAATTGAACTTACTTTTATAAAAAAATTATACACTCCTCCATTTTGAGAAACAGCATCACTTTCTCTATCAATAGGTACATCCGAAGCGACCAGCACAGCTCGTCCTAGAGGCTTCTCTGGTAACAGCCGGAAGTAACCTTCAGTGTCTCCTTCAAGAGTTAGAAGCACCGGTCGAAGGTTCGCCGTGTCACCGTCCTTTGCTACTATTTCCATTATGCTTGTATGCTGGAAATCATCAGAGAAAAAATTGGAATTAAATTTAATACATTTAATGAGGGGTACACCATCTACCAGAAAAAAAATATGAGGGCATTATTTAGGAACTCAATTTATCAGGCTGGCCCAAGACTGCAAGAGGTCACGCCATAAAACGCCTTTATTATAAGACTAGTTTCAGCCCGCGGCTTCGCACGCGTTGTTTAAGGTTATTTATATACCATAGGACAGGTCCCAACAAAAGTACTCAAAAGTAGCCTGTTTTATTCCAGGCCTTGAATTACCTGTATGAGAAATTTCAGTCCGATCCTTTAAGTAGTTTTAGCGTGAATAGGTAACGAATATCCAAATTTTGCATTTATGATATTACCGTGATTTAGTGTACGTAATAAAATATGTCGTACGCGAGCGACCCGCCCCGGCTTCGCACGGGTGTAAAAGGATGTATTATTACATAAGTTATTAATTACATACAAACCTTCCTCTTGAATCATTATATCTATTAAAAACAACGCGTCAAAATCCGTTGCGTAGTTTTAAGATCTAAGCATACATAGGGACAGACAGACAGCGGGAAGCGACTTTGTTTTATACTAAGTAGTGATTTATCTTGTTAGTGTCTAAATAATACATACAGGCGATGTGTTTTCAGGTACTGTGGCGGAGTAAGGGGCATTCAGAAACACAGGTGGCTGGTCTTGGACATCCCAAATGGCAGCAGCAACGCTTGCAAAGGCTTTCAGTGGTCGGTCAGATGCGTCGCTCGCTTCCAAGTTGATCACATACGCAGTTCTGCTCTCGAAGTCTAGTTGTCGGTTGAGGAATAGTCTAACTTGGGTCTCGTTAGAGCTTAGCTGAAATGTGTATTAAACAGTTTCCGTGAAATAGCTTTTAGATTTTTCGGCTATAATGTATGATAGTTTCTTTTTTGTACATATGATTTCTCCGATATTATGTAGATTTTGATAAAAAAAATGTATTGAGAATGATTCCGGTGTGGTCTGATATACATATGTTTATTCTCGAGGTATTATGTTCAGCAAAACTTTAAAACAGATTAAATAGAAAGTTTTTTCAAAACAATCACTTGTCTTAGGCCGGCTTGCTAAGTACTTAAATATAATGCCACACTTGTATGGTGTGGTAAGTAATTTAAACTCTAAAAACGAATTACTTTACGTAACCTGTTTTGCGGGACAAGTAGTAATACCTACGTCAAATAAATATATTGGCATTTTAATAATAAATAAAATACTATGCGATCGGAGCTAAGTGACTTTTCGTGATATTTATTTTATTGAAAAGCGTTTAACACTTTGAGTGCTGAAAACGCACGGTATGAGTTTTAAAGTTACTAATATGCGTAAATCCACACTAGCGCAGCGGCTGAGAAAATACAGATCTTTGTGACTCAGCAGAGCTGTAATATTTTTCGAACGAAACGCATGTGCGGCGCAACACAACCGTGTGTAGAGCGGAAGCACGAATTTTTTAGGTAAAAAAAAAGATCGCAGTCGTCGAAAAAAAACCGCATTAACCATCAAACACCTACCATCATAGTTTCAATTCTGAATGTTGCGCACGCCTCGATGTCACTTCCTCTTTCTTTTGTGGAACAGATAACGTTTATCTTTGCATTGTCGCCCTCGTCTTTGTCTGTTACTATGATTTTTGGATTAACCTGAAATCAAAAAAAAAAATACTTTAGGTTTGCGAACCCCAACAGAAAATGTATAGCTATATAAGTACTAGTTGATCGACTAATTGGGTAGTCTTATAAGATTTGCATTTTTATTTATTAAACTATAAAAGTTTTCGTTTCCTTTTGCACAGCACGTCGCAGTGCTACTTCCGCCTACTGAGAAAAAATTATTTTCGCTATCATACCTAGCTGACAGCGCATCCATAAATTCTCAACAGTAGGTAACTCTTTGATAGCGATAGCCGGGTAGGTAGTAAGCTGTAGGTAGTAAGCTGTCATGTTCTCGAAAAGAAAACGGTTGGTATTTTGCAAGGTCGTGCTAGAGACTCAGAATGTCAAAGGAAATTATAAACTTTTTTGCTGTTTTGCTTCAAAACACATTACTCTACTCATAGCATAGTCGTTACTTACCTCTATTTCTGCCCCTACAGGAGTGGCTTCGCTGACGTTCACAATATAAGGTCGGTTGTGGAATACAGGAGCATTGTCGTTCACATCTGTGACTGGAATCACTCGGCGGAGGGATATTGTGTTGGGTTCTGTGTTTGCTATACCTTCATCTGAAATTCATAGTGAATAATCATCATCATCATCACGGCCAAAAAACGTCCACTGTTGGACAACTTAAACTATCAAAACTATTCTGGTTATTCACAACAATAAATTCACTACAACTCACTTACGCTCGCATGCTATTATTGCTACTGTGTCGAAATATTGGGAAACTTAAAACCACACAAATCATGTCCAGTAAGTCATGAGATGTCCCGTACCTAGTGATTTAAGTGTTACAATACCAATACAAAAATACTTTATGGTACACCAGATACAGAACATTATGAAATATATTACATGTGACAAGTACAATGGGCGACCTTATCGCTTAAAAGCAATCTCTTCCAGGCAACCTTTGATGGAAATAATTATGTGAACTAAAGTCATTTAAAACGGGATATTTACCATGATTTGATTTTTGAGTTATCCAATATTTCGGCACAGTTGCATGCGCCATGATCCGGTGGAGAAACCGGTGGTAGTGGCAACGTTCGTAGCAAAAGACAAAAAATGAGGGTAGATCGGTATGTCTGCCCATAAAAACTCGCAGTGCCTTCAGTTACTCCGTGATCATGGCGCATGCAACTGTGCCGAAATATTGGATAACTCAAAAATCAAATCATGGTAAATATCCCGTTTTAAATGACTTTAGTATTAATAACCATGATAGTTTCAAAAGTTTTAGAATTATGTGAAGTAGTTAAGTGTTGGACAAGTCTTCACATTAGTATAAGAAGAAACGTTTGAAACATAGTATTCTTAAGTTTGTTTAGAAAAATGACTGGATTTATTTTAATAAATAAAAAAAATAAACTTTCATTTTAGACCCATATATAGATTTAGATAATTCTTGAACTAATCCTTCACTCAAACTCATCTAAAATGCGTCGAGCAATCCCACAAAACATACTCGAGTTCGGTACCTACGCTTAGTCGTTAGCAAGCTTCATCGTCATAAATGTCATTCAGATAGGTCTCCCATTGAACGGATAATCCATAATCCATTATAAATTTAATAACAACAATTTCACCTATTTTAAGGATGAATGCTCCTCCAGGTAGGGCGCTAGTATGTAGTCGCTTGAGATGACAGTTTATTTCTTCACTTGAATGAAAAAAATGTTAAGTGAAGGGATGTTTTTAAGATCAAGCATACCGAAACGCGTTTGGAGTTTTAACAGAGGTTGAATCGAGGTCGAGGGTTTTAATTTTTGTAACCAGCAAATAATTTTACTTCTATAGAACAATTCTATAGTAATACGTCTACATCGAAGGTCAAATTCTCAATCAGGTCAATTGAAATGACTTACCCGTCAAACTGATAACGACCTCCAAGGAGCTCTGCTCCTCTCTATCCAGTCTCTTGTCCAGGGTCACGATCCCAGTCTTGGGGTCCACTATGAAGGCTTGTCCTGAGATGGAGTACCTCAGCTGCCCATTGTCTGGGTCGATGCCTGGAATTACATGTTTATGGGACATTTTAAGTACCATGACTTTAATTTTGAATATTTGTAATTAAAAATAAATAAAGAATGCTAGATAATCACATCATCATCTAGCCATAAGCTAAGCCGATCTTGTGTTATGGGTACAAGATGACTGATAATACCTATACAACACATACATAAATAGATAAATCTTTTTTTTATACATAATATCACAACCAGAACACCCGGAACAAATATCTGCAGATCCTAAACACAATAAAAAACCCACATCGTTTACACAAATTGTCCCGAGGTGTCCTAATTTGGGCACGGTAAACCACATCGGTTTTGGCGAAGACATCTGCTACTGTTACTACTACTAGTACTTTCTAGAAAATCGTCTTTGTTCTAATTTTTCTAAGCTCTTCATCTTTAGAAGAAAAATAACGCTTAGAAAGAGGTTTGAATAATACAATTATTCGTATAAGGCAAAACGGTTGTGGCCGCCTTATTATTGCTAGATAGATTCTGAATTGACCAGCTGATCTTCCTCATTTCTATCGATGCGTTATAAAAGCGAAAATAATACAACTAGAGGTTAATGAGTTCCAATGAGAAAGCACTTCATTTAATCCCCAAAATAAATCATACCTTTCAAATGGTACACTGGCGTTCCCACCGGCGTGTCTTCTGGTAAACTGAAGTGCGACATGTCCCCCACTTGTGGGACGAAATGGGGCGCCCTGTTGATGACTTGGTTCAGGCATGACTGGATCAGAGACAGAATCAGCAGGATGATGAGTGGGCTTGGTTCTGCGAAGATTGTGGCGGCTTTACGCCTTTGGAATATTATTTCTGCCATCTGGAAAAGTTCAGATTAGTGTTCTTATTAATCAGACCATAATGGTTTGTTATAAATTAGATGAATTTATATTATATAAAAGGGCTTTCGAAGCACTGTTCAACGTAAGAACCCTTTAATAAATAAATGAATAAATAGTATTCAATGCTGATATGAAAGAAATTGAACACAGCTATAATATTCTCATTACCGTCTTTCAGATGGAAACTATAATTTCGGATACTTACAATGTTGTAATCGTAAATCGTATTGATTACTTTACTAAAAACATGACACACTTTGGCCTTTAAGCCTAGGTTTTATTTATCTAAGCACTGGGTTCTTACGTGATTTAATTTTCTACTTACCTCATCTTTGCTATCTCAAGAAAATTCTAAGTAAATTAATAATCAAACCACGTAGCTTTATTGAAAGTATCGAAACAAACGTTCGCAAGATAACAATGACGTCAGTTCAAGGCCAACCATCAAGTTTACAAATCTGACTGCATGAGAAAATTGTTTAATTACTTATTACCGTAACCATTTTGTTGAGCTCACGGAAGACCTACTTATGGTCGCCGACCATTAGAATAATTATGATTAGACATAACTATACATAACGCACTTTATTTATAAAATTATGTGATTAAAAGGAACAGGCAGTGTGATTATCCGTTATGCCACTGATTACACGGTCTCTCCTGATCTCTTCTCCACTCACACGAATCTCTACACAGCATTCTCTAATGTTTTTTTTGATACCTATGTATTAGGTACTATTCTTTTCATAATCATATCAGCCCATACATACAGAGGCACAAAGAGCGGTCCTGAGCCGCCTCCATCCATCTCCAAATCGAATTCCGTCCTAGTCCTTACTCTGCTTTAATTTAACTTTAATTCAAGAAATAAGTGATTATAATTTATGTTGTATCAAGAAAGCAGTCGATGAGGCGGGCTGCTCCACAGTTTTTTAATTGCTTCCCCATCGTTCTAAATATTATATTTAGAACCTATTTATAAAGTAGGTCCTTATCTTATCGTGTTACAATACATTTTTAGTTTGTAACTTTTTTCTAGCGAACGAAATAGAAAAAAATATATTTGGACACAGGTACAAAATACAGATAATAGGAAAAAACAGTTTAACACATAGAGGTAAGTGACACAACACACAGCATTCATATCAGGTAGTAAAAACGCAGAGTTATGGAGACTGCCTTAGTCTCCATAACTCTGCGAATTCCACCACTCTCTCATGATCCGATAGCCGACAGACTGAAAAAACCAAAAAGAGGTAAACAAACACAGCATTATCGACAGCAACAGCAACTCGCATTAAGATTCCATAGAACCAGTCCGTGGTCAGTATTGGGCCAGTTTCACAACGACTGGCTCGCGGACTCTGGACGTGTTTGGGCCACGCACTCGTATGGGTACGGAAGCGTGTAAAAGGTAGTTTATAAATCAGGAAACGTAACAAAACTCTCATGTTGCTGATAGGTAACAAATCATTATTAAATTATGTGTATATTTTTTTAGATTGGCAACAAACGTCAACAGCTGATCGCAAATATTCCCTACGAAATGATTAAAAAAGAATTGTTTACGTATTTCTAAAGAGTGAAATGTGAAAACACATTAATATGATAAATGCGAAAGTTTGGTTGTTATGATGTTAGTTACCTTTTCAAGCCAAAAACACCGAACAGATTGGGCTGAAATTGCATTCAGGGATTTCTAGGCCTGGAATAAAACATACCTAGGCTACTTTTTAACCAATAAATCAGTTCCTATGGGATAGAAATTATAAATAAATAAATAATGCTGGACAATTCACACAGCATTACCTAGACCCATGGTAAGCAGAGCTTGTGTTATGGGTACTAGATAACTGATATACATAATACAATACATTACATAGATAGATATTTTTTATTATATATAGAAAACGACCAGAACACCCGGAACAATTATCTGTAGATCAATTACCTTAAAACGATTCCATAATAAACAAAGCGAGCGAAGCCGTGCGCAGAAACAGGTACCACAAAATTAATTAATTCATAACTGACTTGAAACAAGGAGGAGGTTCTCAATTCAACTGTATATTTTTTGTTTGTTTTGTAAATTAGTTTCTTGAGGTCAACTGTACGTGACGTCCCCATGCGTTTATTTACATTATTCTGCAAAGCTTGCGCTCTAGTAAATCCGCGTCAAGTTACAAAATTGTACACTTCCCTTACGTCACTACGGTCCAGCGTATTTTGCAATACGCATTACGCATTGTTCGAGCAACACTTTGCTTTATCTCAAAGATACTAGACACTTAGTCGTATCTCTATGAATACTTTGCATGAGTAGGGTAAAGTAGGGAAATTCGCACCATTTGTGGTTATGGTGATACATGCATCAGTACCACTGCCAAAAATCCTAGTCTGAAATCGCAATTACGTAAGTATTGGTAGGCTGAATATTAACTTTTTTTCCTGGCTACATAATCAGGATATTATAACTACTACACACTTTTAATGGGGCACACATTTGGTGTCTATCCAGCGGATTAATTCTAGCATCTAAAGTAGCTGGTTTTATCTTTTATCTCAAAGATTGATAGGATGAGGCAAAATATATTATAATCAATATTAATTTATTGAATAAATTTTGATGAAAGCACGTCTCGATTCATAATCGATCGTCATTACCACACTATCAAACCAATATTATCAATGCGAAAGTTTTGATGTTTGTTACTTCTTCACGCCAAAACTAGATACGAAACGGATCGAACAAAAATTTAATAGAATATCTCTAAGCCTGGAATTAAAAATATTTTAATTTCATACAACAGTTCCCATGATATAGAAATTACCTATAAATGTTTCCATTCCATAGAAACAATGCGTGAAAACCCGCGGGCATTCATATTAATATCATTTATTGTGATTTTATGCATACAGGTAATAGTTCTTAGGTGTATGTAGTATCTTAGTAGGTACATTATTATATAACTCAGGTGGGTACAGATCTTTACATAAGTTATTTGGGGGGATATAGCCTTTAAGAATATTCCAGGTGTTTGCAAGATTACAGCTTGATCAGTTTTAAGTTTAGATTAAGTATGAAAGAGTAACAAACAGCCATCCAATCATTATTTTACCTACAAAATATATAACATTAAAATTACTAGTAAAGTTGTAAGGAAATAAAACTACACCCACAAGAGTTGTTTACTGGCGGTATCCGAGAGGTTCTTTAACAACGACAATATTTGTCCTTGTCTGTCCGTCACAGGACTTTTTTACTTTTGTTAATTAATAACAAAAGTAAAAAGGTTCATTAAAAGAACAGTGAAGTTAATCCACAGATAACCCCCCGTGTTAAGATTGAAGTCAACTTATTTTAAAGCATATCTCACAGTAAAATAAAGATAGCAAGCTGTTCTGTATGAAATCCACAAATTAGATATTAGTCAAAAACAGTGTAAATAACAAGACTTGTCAGGGTTACCTATTAATGTGGATTTCAACATTTAACGTACTACGTGGGAAAGATGTACTACTCTAGAATAGACTACAATTTAGTACAGAATCTTGTGTAGGTAGGTACGTATTTATAATAGACTAGATGCACCCCGCGGTTTCACCCACGTGGTGATAGATATTTCGGATATTATACTATATATCTTTGAATAATGAATTGTAGTCTATGTGTTATTCTGATATGGAAGCAATATTATTGTGAAGTTTCATCAAAATTCATTCAGTAGTTTTTGCGTGAAAGAGTGACAAAGATCCATCCATCCATCCAGGGTGGATGGATGGATGTTTGTTACTCTTTCATATACTTTCCATACTTACAAAATTTCGCGTTTATAATATTAGTAGGATTTGATAAATTTTTACTTGTATATTATTTAGTTGATGTTGATTGATAAAAAGTAATAAAACATTGGAATAGCGAGAAACAGCTTCTATTATTCCAGTTTCCAGTTAACCCAACCAAACGACAGTTGGCTTGAGAGGTTCTCAGTCCAACTGCCGTTTGGTTGGGTTCCGTTATTTTTTCCATCTACAAGTCAGGTATTTTGGACAGATGTTCCGGATAATCGAATCACAAAAGTGGTGTCCATAGAGTTCAAAATTGAACGATGAGTTCTGGACGTTTTTGAAATAAAAGGTGATTTCCATCATCCTTGAAATGACAGTCATTGTAAGGTATTTTCCAGAAATTTACATTTAACGTTATCGTCCCTCTAATCAATTATATAATTAAAAATAATCAATAGTTGTTTTCCAAAACGGTCATAAATAAGTATCATATCAGGTAACATCATTTCTAGAAATTGTCATTTACAGAGTTCATTTTTAATTGTGGTCCTAATCCGAAATCAGTTTTTCACAAATCAAATAACTTTTATGCTATGAAAAAACGAATAATTTGATTGTCTCGAACCTTAGTTTTTAAATATTTTCAAGTTTTGCGGGACAAATACGAATCCCTCAGGAATAAAATTTATCCTATGTATATACCCTCTAGAAGTCTAGACAACTGCAAAAGAATCATCCAAATCAATCAATATTTGACGGAGAAATCGAAGAAAAATACATACAGCCGTACATAGAACCTCTTCCTTTATGAAGGCGCAAAACCATGAAGTTTTTGAGCGCCTTTGAGTAGAATTATTTAAAAATATCTAAGCAACCACGTTCTATAGTATTTTTTTGAGTAAAAAATAGACGATTTCACTCTTTAAAATTCAACTTTATGAATTACAAATTATATACAGATATGTCATGCCCTCGATTTTTATCGTGACCACAGCACAACTCCACACGAACGTGCTGAGTCTCTGAATGTTTCTTGGCATTATGCAGAAATCTAAACATTTCAAAATAATTGAACAATTTTAAAATATTATTGTCTTTACAAAATTCACAACTGGCATTGTGACATAGCCCAGTAGTTTTATAAGGTAGTAAACCTGTGTTGCGAGTTTCGACATTGCCTCGCTTACAATTGAAACCACAAAAGACTGCGATGAATCAAAAGTATCGAACGCCAGGAAATTCTAGGTTAAACAACGTTTAGTACAACTAACGAATAGCAGACGAGTTGTATGTGTGTAATGTCAGTGAACCATACAATGAGGCGTGGGAAATCGTGATAATTGTCTATTTTTGCTGTACTATCACTAACATAGACACATTATCTACTAAATCCAGCTGCGAGGAAACTTTCAACATAAAAATCTATAGGTTTCTTGTTCGCTTTTGAAGTGAGAAAATAAACAATTTGATAAATTGAAATGTAACTAAGATTTGAATATAATTCAATTTCTGTTGTATCCAAGATAAGATTCTTGTAAGGTCTAAAAACACTTCGTAATTTGCTTTTTTTTATGTTCATTTTTTAATTTTGAATCTTTTTCTAAACTCTTGAGAGTAAAAGGACTCGGGTTTATCTGGAGGTGACTCCATGACTTTATTTTTGGAAAATGTGTCACATGAACTTGGTTTTTTTATTATACAGTATAGGTTACATTATGCTTTACACTCTTCTGTGAGTTTCAAATTCTATCTCCCTAGTATAACTTCTTTACAATTTTACTTGAATAACTTTTACGTATAATAATTACCTATGTAGTTGCCTATACCTACTTCTTACAGACTGTTGACGCTGACTGTACCACAAGTTTTTGTTTGGAGGAAGCAAAGTTCTTCAGCTATTTTTACGTTTGAAAGTTGCTTCGATTTCTCAAATGAATAAAACCTTGCTTACTTACATACATATGTATATAACATGTAAGTAGGTTTTATTCATTTGAGAAGTATTAGATTATATCTTGATTAAATTATTTTTTATAATTTTCCAAATAATTATTATCAGTGTCCTCACTAAGTTTAGCTAACAATACCTTATTTATTTTTATTGTCTCGTGTACTCGCCGACTTTAATAAAATAAGGATGAATTTATTTTACTCACGTGGTAATTTTGAAAGAACATAAAAACAATATACTAATTATTAATTTAATTACTGAGTAATTAAAAACAAATTGTCTATAATAATTCCTCCTAAATTGTATTTGGAAGGTTGGTATAGTTTTTTATTTCTAATAAACTATGTATTTAATTTGGACACATTACAGAGATGCCTGCAAATAGTAGTATTTTTGTGGTTGACCTTGATGACTAACTGTCATGTTATGCAAAGAAAGTCCGGTTTATTATAACTTATCTGTCATTTTACTTTAAAAATAAACTCACCTTTTATAGTAACTAGGTAATCCAACAACACTGCACTTTCACTGATTTGTCCACATTTTTCTTATAAATAAACACTAAATAAATCTAAAACACAACATACTTTTGTTCCTAAGAACTTACAAACTCCGTTTGAATAGCGCTGTCAAAAACTTGCACCACCGGTCTACGGTAACTTGTATTATTTCTATCTCTCTTACTCGGTGACTTTCGAGAATGAAGGAAAGAGATAGTGGTTTCGTAGCGGTACCTCTCGAAAGCCTTCGCAGATCGAGCCTTTTTGCACAGGTAAAAGTAACGGGGTTTTTCTTAAGATGCGTGAGGTGAGACGGCATGTGTGAAGTCAATGCAGTTAGAGTGGGACGAAAGATGCACTAGGTCATGATGGAAAAGGGCAAACAATAGGTGCAATAGGGTCACTCAACCAAAAAAGATTAGGGGAAATGTCAAGGAAGGTTTAATTGAAGACGAAAGCTAAGTTTGTGATATAGGTAAATAATACTTAGGTATAATGAGAAGGATGTTAATCAATGTTGATGTTTGATTCTCTTCATTGTGGATCCTTTCACTTTTTTTCGTGAATAAAATCGTCTTCTCCTAAGTCTTGGTATCTATTTATAATTTAAATTTTCATGAAAATACCAAAAACTATAAATAAATAGCAGATATAAACTAAGATAAACAACCATGTTAAATCATGGTTAAAAGCGCCATCTTTGTGTTTATACTGAAACTACATTAAAATCTAGTTAACTAAAGAACATTATTTTGTAACTGGCAATTTGACTAGTCATCGTGTAGTCGCGACTATTTAGATAAAGTTTGTCTTGCCTAGGCACAGGTGTCGTTCTGGAATACCTGTACTGTGATGTCTTCATAATTGCAAATAAACGGTCAAATGAAACATGAGTATAACAAAAATGTTATTGTTATTTACAAAAATAGTGTCCACAAGAGAGGTACCTAAAAAACACATTTAAATAGGTACCTACTTACCAATTTATCTACAAAACGGTGGGACACCACAACTTAAGAATAAATACCTAAGGCTTTTATAATTTTCATTCAATAATTTCTATACTCTCGGATGATGATTTACTATTTCTTCTGATTTCTGTGTACATCGGGACATAAGATCGAAAGCCTGTTACCGACATTTCAAGTTTTCGTTTTCTGTACGGTTCAGGATTATACTTAGTTTGGTTCTTATTTGAAAATATATTTCTAGAATGCCCATTGATTTGTGGGACGTATATATTATTATGTGTTGCTTCATCATTATTTTCAGTTGTAGTTTGGTTTGGTCTTTCAGTGCTAGTTGCCCCATTTTTAAGCTTTATTATAAGTCTATCTCTAAGATCTTTGATGGTTTTTCGAAGTATGGACCCATACTGGTCAATTTCGGTAGGAGCTATCGTTGTTGTGGCCCACTTCATTATCCCTCGTTCCATTTTATTTGATTCAGTAGTTTCACTGTCGTCGTTAATTTCGTCAGTGCTTTCATCATAGTCCACTGGTCTTTGCGTTGTCAGCCAGTCCATGTTCAATCTTACAGTTTCCATTGGAACAGATTGTGTGGTCTCTAAATACACCTTCCTTCTATCTATTTCTGTGGTTGACTCACTTTTGCCCATATCTGCGTCATAAGGTTGAGTGGTTTCATAATTCATATTATTTATTTTAATAATATCTGCATGAGTGGAGTACATATCCATTTTTCTATTAAAATCATAAGGCGATGTAGTAGTTTCCCAATTTATGTTATTTATATCCTTAACTGATTGTATTGTTTGTGTAGTAGCTAAAGTCATGTAGTGTTCTGGAACTTTAGCGTCTTCAACACCGAACTTCATCACATCCGGCGGGCTTGTAGCCCACGGATTCTGTTCAGTAGTTGAGTCTAAAAATGGTATTACTGAAGTAGCTTGTGGTAGTGTTGGAGCTTGCGTAGCTGTCTGAGAAGTACCTTGAGTTGTAGCTTCCGTAGTTTCATCTGGATATTTTATTGTAATTAAACCTGAACTGCCATCATGATAGTCCTCTACTTGTCCCGCTAATAGCTCAACCGGTTTTTCAGTGTCTGGTAAAACTGAGCTCGGGCGTAAAGTAGAAGTTGTATAGCGTATTATATTTTGTTTATCTAATCTACTTTTATTTTCTGGGGAATAGACGTCGACGTGAACTATCATAGTCGAGTTTTTATTTCTATCTTCTTTATGTTCGTCTGTATTAAAAATAGGTTTATTTTCATTAGTATTCCCGTTTCTAGTCAAATATTTAGGTTTCTTGTAACGAACGTAAGCACGACGCATCGTAATAGGCTTTCTTCTGAACTGTATTAAGGGTTTGGACGTTGTTAGATATATTTTTTCCAACGGTGGGTTCGTGATATCATCGTATCGTTTAGCATCTGGTCTGATATTAGGGTTCATTGGAAAAAGATTCAGCATTACACTAAATGACTTGGTGGATGATGGCGGCTCCGTGTTGTGTTCTATAGAACTTTTAAACTTGTTGGGCTTGTCAACGTTTTTGTTACAATGATTTCCTCTGCAAATATTTCGATAAGGTATTCTTCTGAACATGGGTACTTGGTGAGGTTCCGTATCTGGCAATATACTAGGAGTGGCAACAGGAGAAAATCTGAAATATGTCTCCGCCAACAAATTTACTTCTCCTGGACTATCTGGTTTGAAATTAAATAATGGATCTTCGTTGTGATTTGCGTATGTCTCAACTCTATTGGAATTCTGTTGAACTGGCTCCATGGTATTAGATTCATCCAACTTATCTTTTTCAATCTTCGGTTCAACATATACGCCAGAAAAGGCTATGGAAGTGTGACTGTTTGTAGGTTTTGCATGTATATCGGCAGATTTAGCATTTATGGTTTTTTCTAGATACCTGATCACTTGTCTAATATTTGCCAGCCTCTGTGCATTTCTATAGCTGTCTACCCAGCTTCGCGATCCATATTTTTTGCTAAAAGGTAAAGGTGTTGCACTACGGTATTCAAATATAAATGGACGTGGGCTAGATTTACTGACTCGGTTTTGTCCGTATACATTTGGAACAAACGTTCTATTGAGTTCAGAGGGTCTTTTGTTAGGCTTTGTCATTTCAATGGCAGAGTCATAATTACTTTCTTGCAAGGCGTTGACCAGCAATGGCATGCGCTCGTAGTATTCTTGATCGAATCCAAAAAAGTTCCTGTCAAGTCTGTCAGCAAAGGGTGTGTCGTGAGTTATGTTTGTAGCATTTGTTCTTATCCTTTGTACTATGCTCCATTCTACTGCAATCGCATACTCGTAGATTAGTAGAATCACCTGAAACAACAATAATGTGAACTAGAATACATTTAATAGATAGTAGGTACGATAGATATCCCGACTGTGTCCGAATACTCAAACCAACGCAACTTAGATTCAAGATGGTTCTTGAAAATCCACCAAAAACGCATTTTTTTTTAAAACAGTCAAAAAATGCGACTTGAGACGAGCTTAAATCTGAGTTGCGTTTGAATTTTTTTGTGGTTTGATTTTCTCGGTTTCACTACCTTGTTAACCCATAATTTTTTCCAATAACATGTTCACAGTGCCTTTCTAAGCAGACTCGCGACAAATTTTCTACACACTATACATCATTCAAATTTATTTTTAATTTTACACACTATGATTGGTTTTCCATTCTTACATTCATAATTGAACTTTCTTGTGAGGTATGTAGTGTTACGTCTCTGGGATCCTTTTGCAAGAGCTCGTTGAGAGCTAGTTAGTGAAGAAGACAGCTTCTCGTATTTGGAGTACTTGCTTATCTTGGCTTGAGTGAAGCTTTTTTTAGCATAGGATGACTGAGTAAAGCAACCCCTTCCTTTTTTTGGGTTCTTTCCTAACTTCCATGATTGTTTTAGCACGGGTTGAAGACACAAATGCTTGTCCAATGTCCAAACTTTTCTGCTATATTACTCATACTTGTAGAACGAATAAAAAACAAATAAAGATAAATAATTGAATTGTCCGCGCAACCGGTGACAATCAACCATAAGCCTTTTAATATTATTGTAGATTTAAACGTACAAAAGCTCATTTATTTATTATTATGTGGAAATGACTAGGATAGAGTATAAAAAAATATATAACTATTGACCTATTTAACTACTAGCTACATTACCTCTGAACATATAGGCTGTAGTATACCCATGTCTTACAATGATTAGGTGTTAAAAGATTAATAGGTTTTAATTATAAATTATATTTATTGAGTGAATATTAGTAACATATTATGTTTATTAAATCATGCTATTAAGTAACAAATATCTGTTAATTTGCAAAATCATAATTATTCAAAATATTATAATCATCGTCATGATCTTGTTTCCAATCACTTTTTAGCTGGAGTTCCGAAAGCATTGGCCTATTATGCTTTGGTTTTATCGATTTATAAGCCGGTATATTTTCATTATTCAAGTCCTCCCAAACAATGTCAGGTAATTTGGTGTTTTTCTTTTTAGATGAATCGTTATTTTTGTTTTGGCTGTATTTTGATTTTCCTTCTGTAAAAATAACCTTTTTATCATTCGATTTGGTTGCTTTTGTTTCGGTTTCATTCCTTTTGTTTGGCCTGTACGACGAATTTATTGCGTTTTTAAGGCTTTCTTCCATTATAATAATATTTTTGTCATTCGTTTTGTCTTTAGAAGTAGAATTATTTTGAACCAATTTTTCTTCGAGTGAACCGAAATCTTCTATTCTTTCTTGTGTGAGACTGGGAACTTTTTTTGTAAGGATTGGCTTAGTATCGTTAGGTTTATGGATGGATCCAACGACAGGAACTTTTCTTTCGTTTTTTAATCCAAGAGGATTCAGTTCTTGAACCTGGCCACGATCTCTTTGATCTTGCTTACTTTCGATTGATAATTTCGATCTGTTTGCGATTGGATGAATCAGATTTTCATCAACAGTAATTTGCTGAATGTTGTTATTTTTGATTAACTGGTATATAGTTTTGTTTAGGCTTCTTATTAATGTATGGATAGGCAACTTTGTCATTTGTGGGTAACTAGTTGTTGTATGAGATGCACTTTGTTTAGAATATGTATCATGATTCAGATGTTGTAGTCTGTTCACAGCTTCATCTCTTACTAGATCCAAATGTTTACTACCAATATTTTTACCAGAATAAACATCGTCTACACTAAATATTTTGATTTCTGGTATTTCATTACGAATAATTTTGTTGTTTTTGTCCAAAAAGTGCACAATTGAGTTATCATCCATTATTTTATTGTATTTATTCATATTCGTCATCGTTGTTGATTGTTTGGGTAAATCAAATGTTTTTTCGTTCCATCGGCTTAAATTAGCTGCTGACATTTCTAATGGTGCATTGTCGTTATCGCCGGTTTCTTCTCTATTGTTTTCAATATATTTGAGTTTCTGTGTTTTATGTAAATACTCAGGTACAATCACGCTATTCTCGTCAGGTTTATATCTAACTGGTGTTTGATCTGCATAATCAGGTTTTCTTTGATGATTTACCAAATTATTCCTATCTACATTATTCTTATTTTTTATATTAGTTTTAAGAGATTGGATAGATTCATTAACAGGTTCATTAATAGGTCCAAAATCAGGTTCATTAACGGGTTCATAAACAAGTTCATTAACAACATCATTTTCAGATTGACTATTTAACTTGTTGGAAGCCTGTGGCAACAAAACTTGGATAACTGACAAAAATTTATGAAGAAGATTTCCTAGTTTCATTATGCATTTGCAATCTTTGCTTTCATTGTCATCTTTGTTCTCATTCTTACGACTTTTTGCAACCTGCGGCAGTTGTGTTTTCGGATGATTTTTGTAATAGTACTTTTTAGCTTTTTGTTTGATATTTAGAGCTCTATCAGTAACTGCTTCTATACTACCCATAGGTTTTGATGATCCCAAATAAGCTTTATCATAAATCATTTTGTCAAAATAATTGAAGATACGTTGGTAATCTCTTATTTTTCTTATTTTAGTAAAGTACGCCTGATTTGTAGTTGCACGCGTGTAGTCTATAGGAAAAGTTTTAAATGCAATGGCGTATAAACTAGATGATGGGTTCTTTAAGAAATGTTTTGTAAATACATTTTTATTTATACTGTACTCTGTTGTTTCTCTCAATTCGGTATTGGGGCGAGAACTCGATTGTTCTTCGTATAGTTTCTCCAAAAACACATTTTTCTTCAGTGCGTTAACGAGTATCGGTAGCAACGCGAGAGATGTCTTGTCGATATTGTTTTTGGTCAATCTTTTCTCAAACGAATCTTCGGTCGTGTCGTTTATGAAACTAAACCAGTTGGGTCTCAGTTTTGTTCTTACTGCTGCAACTTCAGAATTAAAACTGAACTCATAAATGAAAATCACCACCTGAAAGAAATATCATTCTTTAAACCCATAGGAATAATCATCGCAGATAAGTTATTGCAGTGAAATAAAATGGTGTATAATTTGTAAAATCAAATGAAATTGAAAAACCATCACATTTCGAAACTAGAATGTTTCTAAATCTGATCCTTATTAGTTATTTTGTTAAATTTTCGATAGGTACCAAAAGCATCTTCCCATTAGTCAAAACTAAAATAGTCTAGAAAATAAATCTTTCTTAAAACAACTTTTTTTTATCTCTATTCCAGATAGTACTCATACCCTACACTACGATTATCGTACTACCTTTATTGTAGGTAATTCTATCATCACAAATGTAACATTAATAATAATGCAGTTGTTTTGTCATCATCATTATCACCAGTCTTTATACCTCTACGTTCTCTGCTGAACATAGGCCTCCACCAAAAGACGCGGCAAATAGCGATACTGAGCCGCCTCCATCCCTTGCGACTGCAGTAATGTCGTCGGTGCAATCGTTTTTTATACCCTATTAAATAAATAAACATATCAAAACAATACACAGAGCCATTATTAAACACGCAACTAAATATATAAAGGTTACGGACATACACTTTCATCCGAAATGTTAAGCCAATAACAATCAATTACATTACTTACCATAAAAGTGAAAGACGGGTTATCACATTTAGTTAATTGACACAAAACCATAAACACACTTGACAAAATAATAATTAGTGTTATCTAAGTGTTAAATAATAATCATTATTCCAACATTATTATTGTCAGCACACATGTTATCGAATATAGTTTTAGTATGTAGACAGGGTGTATTTTTTAGATGAGAGTATTAGTGAGAGAAAGTTAATCCTAAACTATGAGAATTATCCAAAGGATACCTGGAAGAGATCGCTGTCAGCGATAAGGCCGCCCTTTATACTTCCTTTATTCTATTGCTTTCTGTTTTGTTTGGTATAATAAAGTTTTTTCTATCGATCTATCTATTATAAAAGTCGTCTTAGTGTGCAGTTCTTGTTTGCTAATAAATACAATCCATGACTCCGTCCAGGAATTTTCTCTAATATATACGGTTCCGGATTTTCCCATTCACACTCATCACTAAAATCTATACAGGGTTTTTTAATAGTTCTCCTTACATAGGATTGTAACACCGTATTAAACAAATAACTGATATCATCAGACCAATGAATGTACAGAGGTACATTTATTATTATTTATTATTATTTATTATTATTCTATATTTATTATTATATTCTCATTTATTTAAATTCTCGTATAAAATACATTTTTTACTATAGAAAATACAATAAAATATTATAAAACTATTCTACAGTAAAAAATATATCAAAACGGTAGATCACCGACCGCGAAGCTAGGCTCAAGCGGCCGGTGACTAGGGCTGCAGAGAAAGTTATTATTATTATTATATTGTCTCTCATTTACCATGATCTCGGGCCATAAAGTGACCCGGTCCTTTGGAAGGCTTGCGTGGGGCCGAAGCCAACAGCACAGAGGCCCTTTGAGAAGTTAATCTAAAGGCGATGGCTACACATAGCGGGTATCATCCTCGGGTGCACAATATGATACATCCAAAGATGGTATCCACCAGGTGTAGAGACTATTGCAAAGAAAAATGAAAGAAATAAAACCATTATTATATTTATTATTATTATTCAATATTTATTATTATATATATTCTATATATATTATTCTATATTCATTCATATATTTATTATTATTCTAACCTTAATTTCGTACTGCAACTACAACTTGTCCCTATCTTGTCATATAGTATTAAAAGTGCAGTCAAGTATATATTTTCTTCTCTCAATAGTAATTTAACGGCCCGTTTCATTAATTTACGAGCTCTTACTGTTAGTATAAAAATAATCTTCCATCTTTATTGAGCAAATCTCAATCTGAATTCTAAAATAAATGTAGTGCAAGATTCGCAGAATGTAGAAACAGACATGGCGGAACGAATGGATATAAAATTACTTCAATTTGATAATTCTACGTAACACGATGTGAATTTTGATGTTTGGACTTACTTCTTGCTTTTGATTATTCATAATGAATGTAGCATATTTAGCAGAAATACTGGGATTGTTTTTTTTTTAAATTTTGTGGTTTACAATAAAGATTATGTATTGTATTTCATTATTAATCGAAAACGGATACTTTTCAAGCTTGACTTAATTTTTCTTATCGTTAACTAATGAGTCTAAATTTTTTAAATGGATAAAGTCTAGCTGGCAAAAGAATTTAATTATTACTACTACGAAGAACCGACAACCGTTGGAATAAACGTGTTCTTGGGTGAAGACCACGACTCGGTAATTGTAGTTTAAGACGCCCTCCGGCCAGGTGGGATAACGACCTGCGAAAGACTGCAGGCAGATGCTGGATGCGTCATGCTGTAGACAGGGCTCTATAATGCTGATTGTGGGAAGCCTATGTCTAATTATGCTTTAATTTCTCAGACAGCGCAATTTAAATATTTTTACGGAGAAAATGTTTATTTCGATCTACTCAAAAACCAACAAAGTACGGTCTTAAAACAAAGGACGATGGTTTCTGTGTTGCAATTTTTCAATCAAAGTATCTTGATTTCTGTTCTAATCTACTTTGAGAAAAAGATGATCAAACTACTGCCGCTTCCAACATATAGGTACCTACATATTTAAAGATTCGACTCAGCATTTTTCAGTTCCATGGAAAGATATCGTACAAAATCGGCGGTACCTGCTTTACATATTGAAACCGTTTGCTTTCTGCTTTCTTGTTTTATCGGAGAGGCGCGTGCGCAGCCGTGACGTCCACAGGGTATGTTACAGAGTGCTCTTGCTATTACTAAGGACATGTTGATTTACTATCAAATCCTATGAAATCAATAATATCCTATCAAATTAATATCCCAAAAATTTTATAATTATTATATTATTTAATTTCTTAGAGATGACCCCGAGGGCTTACGCACTAATAAAAGAAAAACCTGTCAAATCTTTTTGAACTTAGGTATACCTACAATACACACACAAATAGCTGATAATTAAGCCGCGCGTCTATCGTTTACAATAGCAGAGTAGAGAGGTTCAACGCATATTTTTAGTTCGGTTTCGGTCATATATTTGAGATATTTGACGAGCTGTTAATGCAATTTTCTTACTTCGGCCTCTCCTTTAGCTTAAATTGTTTTACAGTTGCATTTAATCGTTAAACACACAGCTTTAGTCTCTTATGGTTTAGACATTTTAAAACTTGACTTAGATAATAAGTGCGACCATTTTGTATTTTTTATAGAATATCCGTCGATACTTTGTTACTTCTTTAATCACAGTAGCGGATCACTATGGAACACGCCTACACGGTAGTGATCAAGTAATGATTTGTGTGAATATGCCCGCGATAGCTCACGGCATGTGAGCTACCTATGCGCTTATTTTGTAGTCAATCAAAACTGTTTTTTGTACGTCGATTCAATCAAACATTTCTAAATCAATAAGTCATTCAAAGTTATAACACGTTGAACTATTAAAGTAGTAACGTTATTGATTCTGTGCGTACTTATCTATCGGCCTGAAAGAACCAAATGAATTCAAACAACTGAATTCTAATGCTAAAATTTGGCGTGGATTGGATAACGGATGTTTTGGTAGCGATAGACTTTGTGCAATCATTTCAAAGACTTGTTTTATGACTGATTCAATTTCAGGTTTGTTCCAAATGGAATCTTTTCGATGATTTTATCTCAATCTACAATCAGTTTTGACAACCTAATCAGTATGGGACTCTGGGCATAGAAAAGGAAAGAACTAAAGTAAAGTAAAGTAAAGTAAAAAATCATTTATTTCTTTAGGCTTACAAAATAAGCACTTAGACAAGTCATATCTTATACATTAAATTATTATCAAATAAAATTATTTTACTGTTCACTAACTAACTAACTGTAACTGGAAGTACTAACGAATTTAGAGAATTTAAATTACAAATATTCCTTAATCAAATGAATGAATCATAATGAAACCCGAGGACATCGTTCATCCAGTGATAATAAGCAGCATTGTATTCGAAACATCAAAAAATAAATCAAAAGGAACGTATTACAAATTATAGCCCCACAATAAATTCTACTGAGGATGTCATTAATGTACAAACTGTATTGTCGTCGTCGTTGTTTATTGAAATAAAAACAAATATGAAACGCAATATTAAACACGCTTCATCATCAGCATAATATGTTATTTAACAGCAGGATATAAGACAGATAGATAACACATTTATTTGGACATTTTATCGTAAGCCTTTTTTATCATAATGAACGCCATAGCACCCTGTATTCAGCTGGACGCATCTCAGCATGTTTCGCAGGTCGTCATCCCACCTGGCCGGAGGACGACCTAAACTACGTTTGCTGAGTCGTGGTCTCGATTCAAGAACACGTTTACCGGTTTTTCTCGAGATATGGCCGGCCCGCTGTCACTTCAGTTTGCTAATTCTTAGAGCTATGTCTATAAATATAGAGTGACTGACTGAAAACGTATTTTGAATATTCGTAAACAAGAGTTTTCTTTTTGATTTCGCGAGATTTTGAGGAAAAGTCTTTACAGCTGTTTTTACAGTACAGGGGTATAACCCATCAGAGATTTTGGAGTTAAAATCTAAGTAGGTACATACCTAATGGACGATCGGCCCTAATGGGCCATCCTTTATTGATTTTATCAATTTAAAGTATAAATGCGGATATCATCGTGCTTAACTGTCCTAAAACCTAGATTGAATAAGATAAGTTACTTTTGGTGCTTTTCAATAAATAATCTAAATGGTAATCTAGTATAATAATGGACCGATTCCTCTTTTGTCTAATACTGTTCGTTTCAGATGCTGGATGCGTCAAGCCGAAGACAGGGCGCTATGGCGCTCATTGGGGTGAGGCCTATGTCCAGCAGTGGACTAATATAGGCTGATGATGATGACGATGTTCGTTTCATGGGTTTGAGACGTTCAGCAGATACTTAAAATTTTCGTAACAAACATAAACATAATTATGTTTTTAGAGGCATTTACTTCTCTGACGATATTTTTCTACGTATGCTTCAAGGTTATGATAACAATAGTACAATTCAAGGTTATTAATTTAATAATACAATGAAATTAACCAAATATGTTTAAGATTCTTCTAGTATTGTCAGGAAGCTTATTAATTATAAATTACATATATATATATATATAACCGTTATTAAAAATCGTTAATTTTAACACAAATAATGTAAGTAGACAAGAGAAGTGCTAATAACGAGAAACAAGTGACTATTAGTAATGAAATTACATCAACATACCTAAATCATTTTATTTTGTGATAAGATGCAAGGGTTGGTTAGTCAATAAGTGCATGGGGAAAATTGTGTGCAACCAATACGTATACTAGGAGCTATTGATTGATGACGCTATCTGCATTATCATTAGATAGCTAGGGGGAGCTATCTATTGATGAATCAGATAGCGTTAAGTTTAAAGCTAATTCATTTTTAATCTAGAAAAAACTTTTTCCTTTAGTTTTTTTAAAGCAACTTTGTTATGCTAAAAAACAACACTGAATTTAATGTAGAGGGCCCAAAATTCAGGGGCTACATCATACATACATGTTATGTGTAGATAACGGCTAAACGATTAATAAAAAGTTACATACAAATAATAACAAAAAGGGACTGTTGTTAGAACCCTTGTATCCATGCCAGCTACTTGTTATCATGTGCAAACAGCACATGATTAAAATGTTTTTTTGTAAGCTTTTTTGTTATTAAACTATTTTGTATATTTTTTTATAGTTCATACTGATGAGAGCATAAATACTCACAATAACAACGGTAACGGTGATGGCCGTGCTAACGGCCGCGCAGGCGCATCCCTGCCTTATCTGCCGCCGCCTCGACAGCCTCAGGAACTCCTCGGTCCTGCTGTCGATGCCCTTGTACAATCCGAACTGGCGGATCCTCGGCGGTGTGCTCGCGTACGAATCGTTTTCACTCGACATTTTGACTTGACACTGTTAACATCACTAGACTACTCCCTCTGAAGTCCTCTAAGGATAGTATGATGGTATAGACTGATAATGCTTCCGGGCTTTCTTTTTATCGCAATTTTTAAATCACATCAGTATTTTGAAGGTGTTCACTTCTTGATGGTCTCTTTGCGTGTGAGCGGTGTGTGCAGTTGTTTTAGATACTCGCTGTTTGGGGTTAGGGATGCATCACTATCGATATTATAACTGTTGTGTCTTTGTTGTGCAGATTACGTGACCATGTTTGTTTATGTTTAAACAAAACTCAATGCACTGATTGATAATTTGCGAACAAGAGCTATTGTTTCTTGAGGATGTTAAAACATTATTATGCGATTTAATTGTACCTATGGATGTTTAATAACAAAAATAAAATATAATGTTCCCATGAAACATTGCATGTTATCCGCTGCAATTTCCTGCCTGATTTGGCCATAAGGATCACGCTCACGACTCCCGCTGAATGTTTTTGTGACTCAACAGCGTTTTCTAGTGTTCTGGCAATCGCGTTTATATTATAAGGGTGATTATTTATTTGCCAGCACATTAGAAAAGTTTGTTATCTCTTTACGCCAAAACTACTGAACGATTTCAGCTGAAATAGGCTAGATTCCGGTTTAAAACATGGGCTACATTTTATCTTATAAATCAGTTCCCGTGAGATAAAAATAAGTTTAAAAAATTTCCATAGAAACAACGCAAATAAGGACATGTCAAGCAAGCCGTGGGCAGAAACTAGTTCATTCGTATTTATCTCATTATATATTTTAGTTGTAGATTGAAATTCGATAAGTTAAGAATTTTACCTTTAAGTTGCAAAATGTAGATCAATATATATCTTATCTGTGGCACTTATGTGCCACAAATAAGAACTGCATATTATATACGAAACAATCGGTGACAATCTCAAAAAACACTTTCAACATTGTTTCATCGATATATTACCATCGACACTGTCCCGTCCCCACCGTCCATACACCACGACGCATTAGAGCGTACCTCCCTACCACAACGCAAACGACGAGAGAAACCCCATTTACCTCTAATATTAAACATAAAACGCACATAACGGCAATCATACTATTATGTTGCTATTGTAACATCTTGTAATGTTTGTGGATGTAATTTTAAAATTAATATTGAACTTTCATTCAGCATTCTTCTGCCATTTTACTGAGAAATGTTTTGACTTGTGTTTGACCATCCTCAGTTACCCGACACCTGTCGGAGATCTCATGTTGAAATAGAATACGATGAAGTGGTGGATATTCCATTCCAATCGCGATCTAAAGGCTAAGTACAGAAGTGCATAGGCCGCGCTTGTGTGATATTTAAAATCATCTGTTACAAGAAATATTGTGTTAAAAAATCTGAAAAATGATAATATTTTTATTACTTAAGGGTCTAGTCTAGTCGCATTCAGTTACAAGATCTAATGAACTTCACTCGGTGGAAAAAATACCATAAAAAGGTGCTTAAACTATGATCCAAAGTCTTAAACATAAAATAAACAAGGTCCCAAGCTAAGAAGAACTTGTGTTATGTGTACTAGATAACTTATATACATAATATCACATTACATAGATATTTTTTAATTATAAAAAAGAAAATACCCGGAACACCGCAAGAAATAATTGCAATCCTATATACATCTCTCCCAAGGCGGGAAGTGAATCCGCAACGTCCTGCATCATAGACGGACCTTTGCCCGCACCACATCATCGGTCGCCAGACAATTCAGGTACAAAATATAAATAATTATAAATTAATAGCGCTGCTGTAAAAGGGCAAAGGCCAAATAGAATTCCAACTTCGAATATTAGAAATAAAAAAAAAGCAAACTAAGGTACGTTTGTTTTTAAATATTTCAGAACATATTCATCCAGCTGGCAAACATGATGTACACGAGGGCTAATAACTCAATATAAGTAAGCAGACAAAAAACTGTTATATTAAAGAGTATTCCATCACCACAATAAACACTATCATTAAATGCATCACAATTTATGTAATGATAGCTTTCAATAATGATAGTTTCAATTTCTAACATTACTTATCGGATCCGTTGATAATTTGAGAGTTCGATTTGAATGACCACCGCCGAGGTCTTCATTTATTGCAGTTCTTTTGTCGTATAACAATCAATATACATTGCAAATTGATACATGTAAAGTTGCGAGTCCACTGCATTTCAAAATAAATTAACTATATTTAATATTAACAAATTTCAGCCCGATTCGTTTAGTAATTTTGACTTGATGAGGTAACAAACATCCAAATATCCACTCTGTGACTATAATATTCATTCAGTAGCTGCAAGAACTGCTAGTAAAGCTAATTGTTCAAACATTTATCTAAAATGTATGAACAATTAGCTAAAAATGCCATTTCAATTTTTTGTCACTAAAAACTTCAAGTATTCAACCGTGAAGTGTGACAAAGCAGTAATAAGAGCATTTATTATTGACGTAATGATAGATGGAACCACAATGTTTCCTCGTGAAAGTGAATTGACGATCAATTTCACTATTGATTTGTTATTCCGTAGAATAGAATTTATAATAATCATGATAATCATCACTCAGTATGTAGGCATTCGATAAACTATTTATGCTGAGTGAAGGCGTGAAATGTAAAATTCTGATACGCATATTATTCAAAGGGTTATTATCATTTACTTTTTTATTAAATTCTTTAGCATTGGCGAAAATCAATTACCTAAACTTTTCAAATAGAAAACAATAATTAAGTATATCAGCTAAAATCTTTGCACTATATTAATGATGGTTTAGATTAATGATTATGATTCTTACCATATTCTTTATAGAATAAAAATATGCGGCTATCATAAGAGATTGCTATTGAAAGACACTAGGAGCGCACGTAGTAAAACACACATTAAACACTGTGAGGGCTGGTGCTGTGGCAGATTTCGCCGAAGATCTCAAGAGCCGCAAATATGGACGATGGAGTCTACGCATTTCTTCCTCTTCGAGTCGAGACCGAATTTGAATGCGAGAAGTTTCAAAGCTCTCTGGGTAGTTGTATATCAGAGATAGAGATACATTTGTTTTAAATATTTTGTTTCCGAAAAATGTATATTAATAAACATGTTTATGCATGAAATGCATTTCATTCCAAACTTTTTACTGGTAGGTATCCCAATTTGTTAAGTGAATTTTCCAACTTTCAATATCATCATCATCACCAGCCTATATTAGTCCACTGCTGGACATAGGCCTCCCCCAATGAGCGCTATAGCGCCCTGTCTTCAGCTTGACGCTTTCAACTTTCATTATGCTGCAGATCAATTTATAACATTATGAACCTTCAATTACTAAATTATATTAAGAGATCTCTTAGATAAATTTCATCAAACTAATGGTATTACTAATCAACAAGGTTATCTGACAGTCTTGATCAGTTTAGTTCATGAAAGTGTTGTAAGCAGTACTGTTATTGTGAAAATGAAAAATAATCAGCATTCTGGAATTCTATTAGATGCAGACTTTTGGATCATATTTAACCCATTTCTTTACTTCGAAAAGATTTTCTTAATATGTAATGTCTACTTCAAAGATGGTGTCGCCTACCGAGCTTCCAATAAAATTATTTTCTTCTCAATTGTTGTTGATGTCCTTGTTATTATTTTATTCATATTTACTATTTTCACGGTAGATTTTAAAAATATGACTCAAAAACTTTTATATTTCGCAACATATTCTCAATACGTGTTTATCTTCTGCTGTGTATCCATCTCCATCCACAGCAAAAACCAGTCGATCTATTTATTGCTTCAACAAATTCAAGAGATCTGTATGTTAATCAGAAATCCCGAAAATACTCGAGTTTTCAAAATCATGACACGTGCAAGTTGTATTCTATTAATTTCATTCTATGTATTTATGGTTGTTTTGAAAGTAGTATCAGACCCCTTCTGGCATTGGACAAGAAGTTTTTTTATATCGTCGACTATTATGTTTGAAGTCCAAATTCTGAACGCAGCATTTGTTCTATTATACCTAGTTCAGAAGCAGCGTAAATGGATCGCAGAAATGAAGTCTGAACATGCAGACCTGAACATTTTAAAGTTGTCTTTTGAAACCATATTGCGAGCATTTGGATCTATTAAGAGTATTTATCAGATCATCGTAAGTTCAATTTTTATTATATAATTTTTTGTAAAGCCATAAATATAATATACTAGCGGACCTTCCCGGCTTTGCACGGTTCAGGGATCCGTACTTTAGTACGGATCCCTGAACCGTGCAAAGCCGGCGAAGCCTGGGAAGCCCTAACTTTTTTGAAAACATAATATAGCCTATGTTCACTGGGAATAGTGTAGCTTTACAACGGTGAAAGAATTTTTCAAATCGGTCCAGTAGTTTCGGAGCCTATTCAGTACAAACAAACAAACAAAAAATCAAACCTTTCCTCTTTATAATATTAGTATAGATAGATATAGATATAGAAAACAAACCAAATCCACACAGCATCATCTAGTTCAAGGTAAGCAGAGCGAATGTTATGTGTACTAGATGATTGATAAACTTAATACAATATAAAGATATTTTTCATTTATTACATAAAATACCCAGACCACACAGAACAAATATTAACAGATCGAAGAAACTATTGTCCCAAAGCGAGAATCGAACCCAACCGTCTCAGCCAGAACTTCACCCGCCTTGACACATCGATCGTCAATCGATGTGGCGCGACAATCAATAGGTCGTCGTTGAAGCATTTTAATGTCTTCTATGGTATTGTTTTCAGATAGCGCTTCACTTCGTCATGACTTTCCTTCAAATATTGATCTACATAGAAGTACTACTTCGCACCTCGTCTGAATCTAACGTTTGTAACATCTGTTTCTCTGTATCTGTTTTCTTTCGATTATTTGCACATTAGTGAAAATGAAAATGAAAATGAAAAGTTTTTATTTCTTTAAGCTTACAAATAAGCACTTAGACAGGTCATATTTTATAGTTCACTTCAATTTTTTGTCCACCAGTGGAAGAAGTGAGAAGAAACCACTAGTATATTCATAACTTATGTGTCTAGTACATTTGATTTGCTTATCTGTAAGTTGGTAGATTTTGAGTTGGAGCAAAACTCGTTCCAAGCTTTTTTATCTTCTAAGTAATCTGATATTTTGTAATAAGCTTTTTTACAAAGAATGTGTTTAACAATTTTTTTAAATTTATTTATTGATAATTTTTGCAACTCACTTGGAGTTTTGTTGTAGAAGCGTATACATTGCCCTTTAAAAGATACATTTATCTTGTGTTGCATTTAGTTGTGGGCACAGCGAGTTTATTCTTATTTCTAGTATTTACATTATGTATATCACTTTTTTTAGTGAAGAGTATTGTTAGTATATATATACAAGGTACATAATCATAAATATTACGATATAATTATATTACCATCGGCTATAGTTATTATAGCTGTAGATATGGTAATATAATATTATCGATTTATTTATTTTTTGTCGGGTACTATATTTACCCGACTACCAACGAAAGAGGATTATGCGGTTGGCACCCTATGTGTGGATGGCTGTATGTATGTAGCCGATTTTGATATTCCCACGTATCCCTGAAATTACCCATAAATGAGGTATCGATTAGTTGTCTCAATAAAATAAATAAAAAAATAAAATAAAATCAATATGGAAAATGGAAATTCAAGAAATTAATGGATAATAATTATTATTTTAGTATTATCAGACTAGATTGTCTCATTGTGGGGCTATGACCTAAATCGTAATAATCGTTATATTGACCTACGGAGCTGAGACGTGGACACTCGCGATAGGGCTGGTCCATCAGTTCAAAGTCGCTCAGCGAGCTATGGAATGAGCTATGCTCGGAGTTTCTCGGAAGGATAGGATTTGTAACGAATACATCCGACGGAGAACCAAAGTTATCGACTTAGCAAGCTGAAGTGGCAGTGGGCCGGCCATATCTCGCGAAGAACCGGCGGCCGCTGGGACAAACGTATTTTTGAGTAGAGACCACGACTCGGTAAACGTAGTTTAGAACGCCCTTCGACCAGGTGGGATGACGACCTGCGAAAGACTGCAGGTAGATGCTGATCGCTGGATGCGTCAAGCTGATGACAGGGCGCTATGGCGCTCATTGGGGGAGGCCTATGTCCAGTAGTGGACTAATATAGGCTCATGATGATGATGATGATGGATAATGATGAATCGTAGTAATCATAAATGTATACATTGTATAAAATGTGAACGGATTCATCACAAAGTTATTTGTTTTTATTTATTTTCTTCGGCAACCTTAGCGCGTTTGGTTTGGATAAAATCAACTTATAACAGTTTTACAATATTTCAGATTGATGCAATCACAGTCATGAGCCACGGGGTTGGAGTGATGGCATGGTTCGTCAAGGGTTTGGTAATGGAGTGCTTCCTTTGTCTGTCTTTCGAGAAATTCTACAGCATTATAGATGCTACACGCTCGGCTGTGATCAATCACGCGTTCCAGCAGTACAGTGAGTAGCATTATGCTCTGAAGACACATTATAGAAGCTACGCGCTCGGCTGTGATCAATCACGCGTTCCAGCAGTACAGTGAGTAGCGTTATGATCTGAAGATACATTATAGAAGCTACGCGCTCGGCTGTGATCAATCACGCGTTCCAGCAGTACAGTTAGTAGCGTTATGCTCTGAAGAAAAAAGACACATTATAGATGCTACACGCTCGGCTGTGATCAATCATGCGTTCCAGCAGTACAGTGAGTAGCGTAATGCTCTGAAGACACATTATAGAAGCTACGCGCTCGGCTGTGATCAATCACGCGTTCCAGCAGTACAGTGAGTAGCGTTATGCTCTGAAGACACATTATAGAAGCTACGCGCTCGGCTGTGATCAATCACGCGTTCCAGCAGTACAGTGAGTAGCGTTATGCTCTGAAGACACATTATAGATGCTACACGCTCGGCTGTTATCAATCACGCGTTCCAGCAGTACAGTGAGTAGCGTTATGCTCTGAAGACACATTATAGAAGCTACGCGCTCGGCTGTGGTCAATCACGCATTCCAGCAGTACAGTGAGTAGCGTTATGCTCTGAAGACACATTATAGAAGCTACGCGATCGGCTGTGATCAATCACGCGTTCCAGTAGTACAGTGAGTAGCGTTATGCTCTGAAGACACATTATAGAAGCTACGCGCTCGGCTGTGATCAATCACGCGTTCCAGCAGTACAGTGAGTAGCGTTATGCTCTGAAGATACATTATAGAAGCTACGCGCTCGGCTGTGATCAATCACGCGTTCCAGCAGTACAGTGAGTAGCGTTAAGCTCTGAAGGCACATTATTTCAGTCATGTGCTGCTTTTGGTTCGACACAAGGCAATTTAGTTTCTCTGAAGGATAAGATTCGTAATGAATACTTCCGACAGAGAAACAAAGTTATCGAGCAAGTTGAAGTGGCAGTGGGCCGGCCATATCTCACGAAGAACCGACGGCCGTTGGGGCAAACGTGTTCTGGCAAGCTGAAGACAGACCACTGTGGCGCTCATTGGGGAGGCCTATGTCCAGCAGTGGACTGCTATAGGCTGATGATGATTGTGAATTTAGTTTCTGGGCTGGTTTCATTGTAAGCGTGGCATCGTTTAATTTTGACATCTTTCCTTGTATATCCTACGAAAACCTAAAAGGAGGTGGAACTTTAATTTTTATCCTATTTTGTTAATTGTTTTCTTTGTGTCATGTTCGCGAGTTAATGCCATAAAATTATTTATTACCAGGAACTATTATTTCCGTAAAACTTTAAAATTTTATAAATATTAAGAAATTTGAAGTCGAAGTTTGTGCAAAAAACAGAATACTCTTTATTTAGAATAAGGGTTGCCATGGCAAATGCATCAATTTATCAATGACCATTTCCTTTCAGAATCTATAGAGAACGACTACGAACAGAATATATTAGATGAAGTAAGGTTCGAACGCGAAAAAATAGATCTCATCCACTTCGGCAAGAGCATAGTGCGGAGCATCGAGACTAGTTTCAGCAAGCTTTGGCCCTGTGGCTTGTTCCCGATAGATGTCACCACTCCCCTACAGCTCGGCACCCTCGCTGCCACATACATTATCGTCTTACTGCAGTTTGCTTTACAAGAGGAACCATCCCAACATACAGCTGATCTGTCCCTAGCTGACACTGTATTGTCAAATGCCACTGTTGTAGTGTGACGACTAGGGCAAAAATTACAATAGATCTTTTTACTTTTTATTTATTTTTTAAAGAATGTCTGTCTGCTTTTTCTTTGCACAAACTCCTATGGTGTTTCCTAAAAGTTAGTGTGTATAGCACACACTAACTTTTGACATGACTTTTGAGGAATCATAAAATTATAATATAACTTTTAACATTTATAGAACTTAACTAAATAAAGTGTAACATGTGTACCTACGGGGGAAATAAATAAAGTGTAACATGTGTACCTACGGGGTAAATAAATAAAGTGTCACATGTGTACCTACGGGGGAAATAAATAAACAAACAGACTATTATCCTGTAATAAAAATTGCATCAAGCATTTTTAAATTATTTTATTTAAAAAATTGTATACTCTTATAACATTAAAATTAGTTTAAGGCAGTGATGTTTCCACTTCTCAATTTGAGTATTGCGTAAATTAATATTAAAATATATACTTACCATCATTATTCTATAGGTACATCACTAGTAAGTCGGTAACCTCAGTGTCATTGCATACCATACAAAATCTTTACAAAAATATAACAAACCAAGCTTGCTATCCACGCATTCCTTTAAAGTTTGGTATCACAATTATATGGCAAAATTAACTAAACTGAAAACAAATTGCACCTTAAACTTATAATTAAAATATTTCAACTCTGAAAAATTACAAATGAAACTTTTCGGTTGAAAACTAAAGTTTTGGTGCAATTGGTTTAACTAAACTAAAATACGAAAGAAACTAAAGGTCGGTCGTAGTAATATCCTTCGTCTGGAACGAAAGGTGGTCGAGTAGTTTGAGGGGGGAGGTAGATCGGTGGCTGGGTCGGAGGGGGGATGTAAACTGGCCGCCTGGTCGTCTGGGGGGGAATATAGACGGGGGGGTTCGTTTGGGGGGGGATGTACGGTGGCCTTGTCACTGGTGCATAAGTGGATGGAGCTAGCGTGGGGTACGTGAAAGGAACCTTTGGTACTGGGTAGGTGTAGCCGGTAGTTCTAGTGACGTCAAGGATGGTGGAGTAGGTGGGTGCTGGAGTGGTGGGTGGTGGAGGTGGCCTGGTCGGTGGAGGTGTGGGGGGTCTGGTCGGTGGGGGCGGTGGTGGCGGTGGCGTGGGC
Source organism: Eupithecia abbreviata (assembly GCA_943735965.1). Classification (NCBI taxonomy): domain Eukaryota; kingdom Metazoa; phylum Arthropoda; class Insecta; order Lepidoptera; family Geometridae; genus Eupithecia; species Eupithecia abbreviata. The sequence goes on along the minus strand of OX030979.1, from coordinate 707,650 downwards.
GGTCTCGTGGGGGGCGGTGGTGGTAGATAGGTAGAAGGCTGTGTAGGCGGCGGTGGTGGCGGCCTAGTGACGGGTGGCAGATAAGTCGACGGGGGCAACGGCCTGGGAGTTGTAGGGAAAGTGAAAGGAACCTTTGGTACTGGGTATGTGTAGCCGGTTGTTCTGGTTTGATCTAGGATTGTGGAGTACGTGGGGTAGGTGGGAGGTCTGGTTGGTGGCGGAGGCGGTGGTGGTGGCGGCCTTCTTGTGGTTGGTGGTGGTGGCGGAGGTGGCGGTGGGGGAGGAGGCCTCGTAGGTGGCGGAAGTGGCCTTCTGGTTGTCGTAGGTGGTAGGTAGGTTGTAGGAGGTCTGGTTGGGATAGTGAAAGGAACTTTTGGTACTGGGTACGTATAGCCTGTTGTTCTGGTTTGATCTAAGATCGTGGAGTAAGTGGGATAGGTTGGCGGCCTGGTTGGTGGCGGAGGCGGTGGTGGAGGCGGCCTTCTGGTGGTTGGTGGTGGTGGCGGAGGAGGCGGTGGTGGAGGTGGCCTCGTTGGTGGTGGAAGTGGTCTTCTGGTTGTCGTAGGTGGTAGGTAGGTTGTAGGAGGTCTAGTTGGGAATGTGAACGGTACTTTTGGTACTGGGTATGTGTATCCAGTAGTCCGGGTTTGGTCTAAGATTGTAGAGTAGGTAGGATAGGTTGGTGGTCTGGTTGGCGGCGGCGGAGGTGGTGGTGGTGGTCTTCTGGTCGTTGGTGGTGGTGGAGGTGGCGGAGGTGGTGGTGGAGGCCTTGTCGGTGGTGGTGGTGGTGGTCTTGTTACAGGAGGAAGGTAGGTCGATGGAGGGAAAGGCCTAGGTGTGGTCGGTGGCGGTGGTGGCCTAGTAGGAAAGGTAAACGGTACTTTGGGTACAGGGTATGTGTATCCTGTCGTTCTGGTAACATCTAGGATTGTAGAGTAGGTAGGATAGGTAGGTGGTCTGGTTGGCGGTGGTGGTGGTGGAGGAGGCCTGGTTGGGGGTGGTGGAGGTGGCGGCGGAGGTGGAGGCGGTGGCCTTCTAGTGGTTGGTGGTGGCGGAGGTGGTGGTGGTCTTCTAGTTGTAGGTGGTAGATAAGTCGAAGGAGGGAAAGGCCTTGGTGTGGTTGGCGGCGGTGGCGGTCTAGTCGGGAAGGTGAAGGGTACTTTTGGGACGGGGTATGTGTATCCGGTTGTCCTGGTTTGGTCTAGGATGGTGGAGTAAGTAGGGTATGTTGGCGGCCTGGTTGGTGGTGGAGGCGGTGGTGGAGGCGGCCTTCTGGTGGTTGGTGGTGGGGGCGGAGGTGGCGGTGGTGGAGGTGGCCTTGTAGGTGGTGGAAGTGGCCTTCTGGTTGTCGTAGGTGGTAGGTAGGTTGTAGGAGGTCTGGTTGGGAAAGTAAACGGTACTTTTGGTACTGGGTATGTGTATCCAGTAGTCCGGGTTTGGTCTAAGATTGTGGAGTAGGTTGGATAGGTTGGTGGTCTGGTTGGTGGTGGTATAGGCCTCCTTGTTGTAGGAGGGAAGTAGGGAGGTCGCGTTGGTGGAGGTGGTGGTGGAGGTGGTGGTCTAGTTGGCGGTGGTGGTGGTGGCGGCGGCCTTCTTGTCGTTGTTGGAGGAAGGTAGGTTGTTGGAGGCCTCGTCGGCGGTGGTGGAGGTGGCGGGGGCGGCCTTGTCGGCGGTGGTGGAGGTGGTGGGGGCGGCCTTGTCGGCGGTGGTGGAGGTGGTGGGGGCGGCCTTGTCGGCGGCGGTGGTGGTGGCGGAGGCCTGGAAAGAAAACGAATGCATTAATATCATGCTCGCACTGTTCCAGAGCTATTTATTTATGAGCCGATTTTCCGTTTTATACTCGTACATAGGTACAGCAGGAAAAGATTGGGGTTATTTGTAGAATTTTATTTTGGTCCAAGTTAGGAGTTTGACCGGAACCAGGTCATTCTGATGTACCTATTGGTGAGTGTACCACTCATTATACTATTTTCGCCATTCTTTCATTTTCTTTTGTTTTAATGAAAATGCAGCGAATTAGCGGCGCAAATTAAATAGTGATACGAGAGACTCACGAATACATCTGAATAGATAGACTATCGGTCCTTAGCTAAATGGATTTGATCAGTCGACTAGTACGGAATAGGATAAATTCAAGTGATTACTTTCTTAACTCAAATTCTGGCTTACGTTCTTCTGCAGTGTTTTATACAATTCTAACAGTGAAATTTACCTTGTAGTGGGCACCGGCGGCAAATAGGTCGAAGGCGGCTGAGTCGGGAACTCAAACGGAACCTTTGGCTTCTCATATACGTAGCCAGTCGGCTCAGGGGGAAGATAGACCCCTTCTGTCACCGTCTGCTCAGGCACCGGCGGCGGAGGAAAAGGAACCTTAAAGAAAAAGAAATAAAGGTCATATATTTATACAATTCTATAAGAAGAGGGTAAAGGACCCTGTTGAACCTGCCTCTTACAAACAAGGATAGTTTTACCATAACTACTGCAGGCACTCGCAATGGAAAAGTTAAATTCACAGAAAGTAAGATTAGGTACAGTAAGACGCGGATGCCCCCTTCTCTGGTAGGTTCCCTAAAGCTGAACGAACACCTGTCCGCGCCGCAGGAGCCGCATTCAATTTTAGTGAAATGCGGGGCGTTCGGTACGGATAGTTGCGTGACGTTACATACAAAGATTTTGAAAATGTGATGACTGTGGCCCGGAGGGGAGCACGTCCAGATTTAGTCACCTTTTACGACAACCACGGGCACTGGAGGCTTTTTGTATTCACTACAGAGTATTAAACAAAGTCGCTTCCCGCTATCTGTCTGTCCCTATGTATGCTTAGATCATTAGTAAAGTAAAGTAAAGTAAAGTAAAATTTTTATTTATTGACAAAATAGACAGTGAAGCAGACAATATGGGTCCATAGGCCCCTGAACTAGTAAAAAACTGTGTTTCAGGAACCAATGGCTTCTCCAACTAATATTTACATTCAATTATGTCTATGCAATTATGGATATCTTATAACTAATTTTAAATTTAGGTACAGAGTAATCCAGCTAAATAAAAACATAACAATAACATGTAGAGCAGTAATCTGAGACTATGCGTACAGAAATACATTGCGAAGTATGGATATATTGTTTGTTTAAGACTAAAATAATAATATAATGTAATGTATATCTCTTTTTAAGTTAAGTTATTTACTTCGGATATCAATGCTCATATATATTTATTTATTATTTTAGTATATTTATGACAAATTCTATGTTAAAGATGGATTAAAAAATCCTAAAGAAACGGTTAACATATTATTTGGAATTGTACTGATGTTATTGTTTATCTATCATGCTATTATCATACTAATGTACATACATTTATATTATGATGTTATTTTATTATAGTTATACATATTATTCTTTCTATATAATTACTACTATGCTATGCTATTATATTATTAAAGTACCACACATATTATTATACAATGTATGGTACTCTAATATCTGCCTATCATTAGTTCCACTTCATCATAGTTAAGATCATTTAACCACTTTATTAATGTGTTTTTTATTAAAACTCTTTTTTATTAACATTAAAACTACGCAACGGATTTTGATGCGGTTTTTTTATAGATAGAGTATTCACACACATAGATTTCCACGCGGGCCGCGGGGCGCAGCTAGTTAAAACTAAACTAACCTTCGGCTTCGGGTAGTAGTAGCCATCTTCATTGAGGATGGCGTTGATAGGCTCGCCCAGGACTGCATAGTTCTGGTTGGAGTTGTAGTTCTGGTTGGAGTAGAGGATGGCGCGGGGCTCTCGGTCCGCAGCGCTGCTGTATACGGACAGGAGGAACACTGCTAGATGCAGTGACAGCCTCTGTAAGAGAAGAAATAAGGACGGTTAGATACGTCAGTAAGTCTTGGTGACGCCCTCAGGCCAGGTGGGAGGACAACTTGCGAAGGGCTACTAGCAGATACTGGATGCGGCCAGCTGAAGACAGGGCGCTATGGCAGCTGTGGACTATATATGCTGATGATGGGTACAAGTCTTGAAACGTTTAAGAAGTTTTTTTAGACTAACGCGATCTGAACACATAAGCACTAATACAAAAGGTATTTATCGCGTTTATATACCTTAATTTCACAGTCATCCCATGACCACGACAGTTTGTAAAACTGTTGAAACGTCGGGAAAAATAGATAAATAATCGAGATCAATACCCGCTGTATTAGTGTTTTTATTTAGTTTAAGAAGAGTATAATCGTTGGGTAAAAATCTTGGAGCTTTTTGGCAGGTTGGAGAAGTCGGTGAAATAAAAGACCCCGTATATAGAAATGTACTTTGTGATTCGTTCATACAGCAACGGGCGCGAGCAGTCTCACATACCCTAATATATAACCAGAGAATATACCTTAGTATAACAAAACTACACATAGAAAGAAGGTTACCCTCTAACGTCAAGTGTTGCTAGTTGTATATACAGGGTGGAATTTTGTAATGCCACCTGGAGGGAAAGTACTCTTAATACTGTAGATAGAAAAATGTACTCAAAGAAAACATTCCTTTAATTTTGAAAAGAATGAAAACTGCATTCAAAGATTTTCGAAAATTCGCTTGCCACACCCGGGAATTGAACCGACTAAAATCTGTAAAAATTACAACCGGTAACCTAATTAGCAACGGTCGTATAATTGGCCACGGGAGGATGGCCACCTTAGGTAGGTAATCAGCTTAAAAGTAACGTAGAACTGGATTTATCTGAGTAGAATTCTAATTAGAACTTGTCAAGATTTTCTGAGTAAACCACTATTAATTCAAATATTTGAACTTATAGCACTATGTCAGGGACGGCGTTCTGCAATAGTATTCGTCTATTTAGTTAAAACATTTTGTACGACCTTTGACAGACTAAACGGAATATACATACATAGTTTAGTAACGTATAAAATTAATCAGGTTTTGTTTTGGCGAGCGATTCAATATTTTAATATTAATTATATTCTGATTATTTTGCGTGCCTGTGGTATCGCTACATCGTCAGCAAGACCAACAATTAATAAAGGTCTCACAAATTAAAAAGTGACAGTCCTTTTTTATCAAAGAAAAACCATTGTAATTGAACACTACGGTATTTCTGAAAATTCATCCAAATTACGGAAAATTTCAGTCCGATATGTTATGGAAAAATTCTCAGTGGAAATTTAGTCTATGGAAAACGCCACAAATTAGGTCAAGGTCAATGTCTCCGAATTTAAATATTGAATACATTTCACAAGCAAGTTCAAAGGTCAGCTCACCTGACCTGTATATCTAATGAATATGTCACGACACCAACCAATATCTGTCAAATATTGTCACAACTAATATTTATCATACATGTCGGACGAACGGGTACATTCTTAGAATGTTATGTTTACTATTTGGTTAAACTCTTATAACTACATGGTGCTACATGGTGGAACATGGTTATTAACACTTACTTAAGTGGATATAATAAGGGGGTATTTAACAAGATTTGTATGATTTTGGATTTTCCAATATTTCGACAAAGTTGCATGCGCCAAGAACACGGATCACAAAATCACACATTAGCTAAGTCACTGCGAGTGAGTTTTTATCGGCAGATTTACCGATCTACCCTCATCGTAATGTATTTTTTATACTGGAATCTTTTTTACCGAGTTACTAACCAGTATACAGCTTGCTACGTAACATGAGAAGCTTAGCCCAAACGGGGCAAATCTGGAGCTCGCGGGAAATAATTTATTTTTTAAAATATAGTTTTTTTATTAAGGACATTTTTTATATTCGTGTTTTCTTACACACTTCTAATTATTATGATTATTTTTAAATCAAAGGTCAAAATGATTTACTAAATATTTTTTAATAATTTCATGACAGAACTCTGTTTTAACTTAAAAAAAAAACAAGCGAAAATTATTTGTGTTATTTTATAATGTTATTGCACGTGTGTGAACATGACTATTGAAGGAGTTACTTAATTAAAATAAACTCTTCATATTATATCAAAATGAATTTAAACCACAAGTTGATCCCCTCAGTATAGAATCACTCCATTTCGGCTTAGTACACATATTACGTGGTATATAGCTAATAATAGCTTACACCTTCACAGATGGTCAAAGTCAAAGACATGGAAAAGTCCCGATTATGTCATTAGTGATATTGGCCTCTTAACATTGAATCAGTTAATTGGTTTATTTGCATATATTCATAACTGAAATCCGAGCTTGTTGTAAATGCGTCACCAAAGAAACAATTCGAACGTTTTGAAGAGGTGTTTACAGTGCGTGGTGCACACCATGGCATATAGCCAAATGCTTACATTTGCTGTCCACTTTAACTTAAAACTTTTTTAGTAATTGACAGTATAAGCTAAAGCTAAGTATTTTAGGACATGCTAAAGTTCACGCCCATATTCTTCATCTGCGGTTGCTTATCTATTTTAATTTAATTGTAGAGAAAAACTTAAACGCATAACTAAAGTTTATTGGATTCTTAGGTAAAAGTTACAGTCGAATCAGTTTGTAGCAAATTAATCAAGTTATCACAAAAAGCTATGAAAAAATGAACATTCGCTAAACGGTGATGATAAACTCCTTTGTTTATTCTATGCCTGTATTTTGTAACTGAGTCCAAATAAATGTTTTTTCTATTCTAAAACTATATGAGTGATTATCTCGATGTGCTACCCCAACAGCAGAGGAGTGTAATATGTTTTAAAGAAGAGAGCCAAGGCACTCCGGTTTGCGGAATGTGGTCACGTGGTCACTCTGACATAATAATACACTTGAGATGATATTCAAGCTACATTTTAAGGTAACAGTGCCGAAAATAACATTAATGGTGACATTCTCTAAATGCAGAGGCGAACAAGTATTGACTGTACTACACACACATCACTACATAGTATAAAACAAAGTCGCTTCCCGCTGTCTGTCTGTTCCTATGTATGTTTACATTTAGAACTACGCAATGAAATTCGATGGGGGTTTTTTTTATTGAGTGATCTAGAGGAAGGTTTGTAAACCATTTGACACATAGATGTCCACGCAGGCGAAGCCGCGGGGCGAAGCTAGGCTTGAATAATTGTCTCGCTGACTAAACTGTCATTAAATAAGGCCAACGACTGAATTGACGTGGTGAAGGAGGCCTGGTGGCCTATTAGGCCTTTATAGGCTTAGGGAGTTTGTGTCAACGAAATAATTTAATAGTTATGATAATGGATTTGTGACTGTGACAGACACCCAGTCAAAAATCTTCTAATAACTTAAAACCTGTCCTAAAATCTTTGTCGTATTTAGTGTCTCTCTAGTAACCCGACCGTGGTTAGTTTCCCAGAACTCATAATATTAATAAACTCACTGTTTTATTTGCTTTTAAAAACGGAACCATAAATAAGAAGCCTTTTTTATACGCTTTTGTAGAATTAATTGGAGAGAAGATCCGGCTGAAATTGAAAAATGAATTTGCTACAATAGAGTTAAAAACTTGATATTATTTATGGATCAAAGTATTTTTTTAATGTAACTGGAACGATATAACCACTAAATAGGTAGGTAGGTAGTTATGTACAACCTCATTAATTAATCAAATAAATTACTACTATCACTAGGCTGATTACTATTTATCACTAGGCTGATTATATACACGTATAAGACCGAAATGTTAGGTAGAAAATGTATATTTTTTTGTGAAATTAAGAAAACTGAATACACAGTGTAATAGGGAATTAATAACTGAGTATATTTGCATTATATTTATTGTGTGATTTTCTGTTTTGTGACATTTTATTAATTTGTATGTGCATTATTATGGATTATGAGTCTGAAATAAATGAGTTAATAATAATTATTATTATCTCTTACTCTTCGAGCCCAGAGGTATCAATATAAGCAAAAGTAATCAAAATCGCTTCTACATATATCGAACAAGGATTCGACATCTCCATTCGAGATGTTACAAAGAGTGACATTGATGAAGTATTTTGTGACGACAATGACTTAATTAAGTCAATATTATGTTTACTGACGCTGATTAGATATTATGTGATATCCTTCAGTTCAAGATAAAGGTCGCGTCTCATAGACTGCTAAATTCCGAACGTGCACTGCTATATGATTGCAATGTTGACGACCGATTTGGCGCGGCGGGCGAAGATCCGCTTGCAACGTAGAAGGTTGCGGATTTGATTCCCGCCTTAGGATAAATGTTTGCCACGTTCACCTTTAGTTCAATATTACCTTAAGTAAATAAAAAAGTTCCAGGGATTTCACGCTTCATACAACAAACATTTTTGTGTCTTCTTCTTTTGTATCATGTAGGAAGAATCACCCCTCTAATAAACATCAATCAATCATTAAGAAGGCACTTTCAGTTAACAAAAGTAATAATTTCAAAAATTAAAAATTCGAGTCTAAGTCTGTCTTGTCAAAAGAACAAATGTCTAGTTCTAAGTTCTAAATGTCTTGTTGTAGTAGCTGATGATTTCAGACAAAAATTAAAACAAAATACTTTTGATCCCTAGGGCGAATACTCGAGTTCTACGCCCGTTACTCTTTCATTGCACACGTTTTGAGCAAGAGCAGTGTAAATAATATTGGAAATTATCTCCATGTGTCATCTCTGACTTGAAAATAACGTGAACGAACAAAATGCACTTGTAGCTTTGTACGTCGCCATTCGTCTCGGCTCTGTTCACTCCATTCACGATATTCTTCGCTTTGTTTCCGAAATGTACAGCTCAGCTATTGCGCCAGTTTGCGTCTTCTGTTGCAATGGGGTCAGGTTCACACGTATTGACATAACTTTGACTACTCGATTAAATAGAGGATGCGGCGTCTTTCTTAAGAAAATACAGATTTTTGGGCTTATTCTCGGATAATTATAATTCCATGACAAATAAAGCATTACCTAGTGACATTTAGGAGAAAAGAATCTGCATTCGACTTGACACGCATTTTTCTAGATAAAATTTTAACATAAGTATCATTCGTATTTCAGTAGGTAAGTATACATTGAATCCGATTTTTTCCATATTTTTTAAATACAATTTAGAATAGTTTTTTTTTACTCAAATTATTATATTGATAAAAAGTCGATTGATAAAATTGCTATTCCAAATGTAGAACACTTTATTCCATTTAGTGGTTTTAGCGTAAAGCATTAATAAATACCGGTACATGTGTGAAGTGATTAGGAACAGCAGCCGAAAACCTTTAATAATTATCAGAATATTACAGAAGATAGATAGATGAAACGTTTATTTGGTACTAATAACACACACACACAGAAGCAGGTAAAAGCGTTGGCAACATCTCATCAGCAGGGAGAACCATATCCATATGAGAACTACAAAAGACATCTATTATAAATAGATGTCTTACATCTATTATAAATAGATGTCTTTTGTTGTTCTCATATGGAAACACCAGCTGATTAAGCGATTATGTTTTTAGTTCCGACCCTAGTGATTACACGACCGACACGAATGCACAATGAAGTGCCGCAATGCGACAAAACATTACGATTTGATAATTCAATTGTTTTGCGCGTAAAATTGTGCCTAATGACACGCACGAACAATGCTCAATTTTTCATTCCTCCGATGATCATGATTAAATAACATGAAACACTTGACACAGAAGCCTAATGATGGAACTAACGAGGAGTATGAAGGCAAAACTATAGAGTTCGTTCGAATGAATAATTGTTTTTTTCTGTGATAGATACCTGTAATTGCGCCTAATGAGCACATCAGCCATCTTGAACTTTGTCATCAAATAGGTATGATCAAGGAATTTTTACACCAACGTAATTATAAAAAAATTCTTAGGTATGATACTTCTTACAAATATTTTAAATGCAAAAGTTTTGATGTTAAGATGTTTGGATTTTTGTTACCACTTCACGCCAAAACTGCTAAACGGATCGGGCTGAAACTGTTAACAGTTAGTTTTCTAGGCCTGCAATAAAACAAAGGCTACTTTTCGTCCCATAAATCAGTTCCCGTAGGATATTAATAACCTTAAATTGCGCGTACGAAGACGCGAGCGTAATAAATGCAACCTTGTAAGCGTTCCTAGATTTTTTGGCCAATTATTCAGTATAAAAAGTTGTCAGTACTACTTGCATATACAAGAGGAAATTACTTGGTACTTATGCGTGCACTAGATCCTGTCCAAAAAATAAAAAAACGATCAAAATATTGCAACAATGTAGTTGAAGGGCATTCAGAAACCTTCGCACCTTGCGGCCACGTAATTATAGAGCACGTGCTAAAACAATAGTGCATCGCAAAAACGGATCGTTTCTTCTAAAGCATTCTTTAGTAGGTCGATTAACATAAAAGCAACACCTAGGATTTGAACCTAAATATGCCTATTTATGCACTGACCTTGTTTTAATGATAGCTTTAAAGGAAGAGAACCATCCTTTATCATTTCATAGGGGACTACAATTAATAATATAATAATGTATAATACTTATATCAGATAATACATAAAAATAAATAAATAAATAATGCTGGATAATTCACACAGCATTATCTAGCCCCATGGTAAGCAGAGAGCTTGTGTTATGGGTACTAGATAACTTATATACATAATACAATATATTACATAGATAGATATTTTTTATTATACATAGAAAACGACCAGAACACCCGGAACAAATATCTGCAGATCGTACACACAATTGTTCCGAGGCGGGAATCGAACCCGCAACCTACTGCGTCGCAGGCGGACCTTCGCCCACCGCGCCACAGAGGTCGACATAAGATACGTAAATCATTTTAATAAACAAATTTATCATAATAGGTACATACTATTTATTGAGTACAATACGTAAACAAATTTATTGAGAATGATGAAGTGTAACAAAATCGATATATTAAGTGGAGTCTATATTTGACACACATGTATTTAGCCAAATTAGCTTCTACCCGTAGGCTACACTTGATATTTGTAGAATACAGCAATCGAGCATAGACAAAGTTCACGGTTAAATAAATAACATTGTTTATACGACTACTAAATAGAGATACACGACCACTGAAAAACTTTAACCAAACAAATGCAAGAAGTATACGAACAAATGACAAACTATTGATGAAAAAGCCTAGGTCCGTTTTAAATGTACGTAAATGATTAAAAAAATAAGGCATAATTACGAAGAGAACCTATTAAATTTATATATAAAAGAAAATCATATAATAGAGCCAAAATTGACATCAATTGATCTGGAACTCTATAATAATAATATATAATATAACCTTAACAACGATCATTGCTATGTTTTATGTTACAGATCCCAATAGCAGGTGTAAAAACTGATTCACTTCCTGTATTCCTTTGAGAACCGGAAACAGACAAGTTCTTCATTGCATCACCAACAACCGCCCACTATGGTAATGTTATGTTTGCAGACATAGCTATAGACAATTAAAATTGACATTCAAGATTGCTTACAAGATTGCTGAGACTCTTTCAAGGTTAGAGAACTTTCTTTAGTCTTCCTGTAGTTATTGTTGTGAATGGTTTTGATACCTATTAGGCGTGTAACTATTGAGTTAAATGTGAAATCACTTTAGGGATCACTTCTGTATTATCACTCGGTCTAAATGTTTATCATAACCTATTTAATAAATTTGACTTTTTGTCATCATTTTAATTTGAAGCATCTCTTCTATAAATTCAATACAATTCATTTCCAGTGATTTTTTTAATTCTGTAGGTACTATGGTCATTTTCTTAAGGGAAATGAAAATTTCCTTTAATTTCTTGTGTAGTAAGCAATTAGCTCTTTAAAACTGTGTATCTGTCTACAAACTGTGTACCTGTGTGTCTGCGTCATAACCGCTGGATTAACACGCATTATTTTCTAATCCCATGACCAATGAGTAAGTGAAACTTTTTGTTCAAGGTACTGGGTACTACGCAAAAATACTTGTCGCACGTCTTCGTCGTCCTACATCTTATCAGTCTCGCCATATTCAGCTGACCGGTGCTTGCAACACACGCCTTTTGTAATGAAAGCATACCTACTTTGACGGGTAATTACTGTACAAGCCAATATTGAGTTATCCTTATCTTCGCAATCACTTGCGAAACTGATTTTTGACCTTTTGTTCAGGGGATCAAGATTGCCCAAAACCGCATTGTTATCGTATGAAATATTATTGATATTGAAGATATAATTTGCTTTATTTACTCGACCGTGAACTGCGTCGTTAAATAAAATGATATGGAGAAGATCAATTGTTTTTTCGTGTTGATGTTTCACGCTTATTTATTTTATTGGTACTAGCTGGGACTAGAACAAATAAATTTAAATCTTTATTTAAGGATTTACTGATTCAGACACAAAGTGATAGTCTCAACAAGAATATGGCACAAAACACATTTATTTCACAAATGATATCTATTTCTTCAATTTGATAACTGGACAAATGCGCTTCTTGCCTTTTCTTTGTGTTCAAATCTATCGACTTTGTCTCATAATATAGTGGTAAATACTGAAAGCTAGTCACATTCTACAGTATGCGAGTTATGGGAGAGGGGTTCTTGCATAACATACTGTCCGCTTAGAAAAAAAAACAAATCTATAAGATGGATCATATACGAACTTACTTTTTTCATAAGGCTGCCAAAATGGCCAGTATTTGGTTTCACATGTTCCTTTTTTTGCTAAGGAGGTATATAGCTCTCGTGCGAGGCATCGAACTGTACAAAGAACAATCGTCATAACCTTAAACACTCTTTTATATTCAATCTAAAAGCACCTCGCATCCTACTATTGAAACGGACAGCTCAATAGCTCGTAAAGGAAGCCAATGTGCTAAATACCCCGGTATCTCTCCGCCTCACTGATTGGAATTTGACTTTATTCTGTTTATAGTCGAAATGCATTGTTATGGGAATAGAGGACTTGTAGATAGAATAACGAATAATGTAAACCAACGTGTGGATATGTCGGGTTAGTAAAGGGAAACCTTTGCATTGATTAGGATACAGCAAGGCTGTTACAAAGTTACGAAATGGACCTTTACTGGGGCTGGCTTTCAGTTAGTGCTAATGTTGTTTACTTTACATGAATCTCTGATGGAGAATTGACCGCTTTCCTTGACTCATTTGAAAAAAAACGGAAGTCATTTGGGAAAATCCACATAATCATAACGATGATCTTAGGTGTCATGATGTCATAAAGCTATAATTATTCTGAAGCAAAGGCGAAATATATATTCAGGCACCATACAGCCTTCTTGGCTGTATGCTCAAATTGTAAAAGGTTTTTACTGAAAATTTCCCTGAAACTTTATCTTTCCTTGTGTGACACAAGTACACGTATAACAGATGTGTGTTTGAGTTATAGATTATAATTATTTAATGATTGTTGCAACGCGACTGTGTAGGTTCTACAAAGTTTTGGTCAACAAAACGAAGCACTTCTCTTTTTGATTTTTTTCTATAGAATTATTTGTATTCAGATCCGTGAGTGACCTCAGTTCAAACACATTTGTCAGAGCCATACCGCCACCACTCTAGTTTGGTGTCTGTTTCGCGTCATCTATTAATTTATATAAATCATACGAGTTCCATCGGAGCTAGCCTTGACATTTCCATAAATATTTCAAACAAATGAGAATTCTGACCTCGCCCCGGTATTTATCTGAGGAGACAGATCCGGGTATATAACTTTACAGTGAAAATAATACGAATGAAAGGACTTCAGGCCTTTTCTTGGCTCGAGCTTTGGGTGGAATGCCCCGTGGCATTTATATCCCGTATCCGTAAAAACAAAACTCGAAATTCCTGATCCGTTCGAGCAAAACTATACTCTTCTACTACGTACTTATGTACTTACTCTCCTGTACTTATGTACTACTTATGCCACTTATATAAAGCCGGGTACTGGCCGGCGTTACGGGGCGCAATGTAACGAAAACGAAGCTTTAATGTTAAAACAGTCAATAATCTAATCGGCCTTGGGCACCCTTTCCCATGTTAATTCCTACGTCATCATCAGCCCTCATAACTTATAAACCATTCTAGAAAGGAAAAATACCTACATGAAAAGATTTTAACACTAAAAATGCTTTATGCCATCTACAATCTGCAAATATTTGTTCCGGGCGTTATAAGTATTGTATAAAAAAATAATCAGTCATCTAGTACCAATAACACAAGCTCTGCTTTGCTTGGGGCTAGATGATGCTCTGTGGATTGTCCAGCATTATTTATTTATTTATATTTACATTATAAACGATTTGTCAATAATGAAACTTAAAAGTCCATACATCGCATCGTCTGCAATCTGTACTAATATCGTCGAGTTTAATATCTCCTAAAAAGTGATAAGTTACGTTTCATAGAAGGCGTCCTATGACATTTACCTACACAGAATTAGGGTTACGTATATTAACATTTATCAACCTAAGATTGACCGCTCAATCTCCTACAAAAAACTCCGAGACTCATCTCAGCGAATATTTTGTGAAGCTTAGTCACAGCTTAGCCGGTAGTTTGTATGATCCATTGTGCCCTATGGCCTTTTTAGTCTCCGGTTGGGTAATTTTACAAGAGCGCAAAGTCTTGGGATATTGAGTGTTCAGTGTGAAAACTTGATTGTGATTAGTTTGGATTTCTTATCTGTTTTTTTAGGTAAAACTGGATAGACTCGGCTTTACAATTCAAGATAGTTTTCGCAAATACCGGGACTTTCAAATCAATGAAGCATTGGTGGAAAATACTTTATGACCCTGGTATCGTCGGAGGAAATCGCAAAAGTTTGAAACAATTTTCGGTTAAGAAATCTTTCATTCATCTGTCGTCATTCATTTTCAAATTCGAACCTTTTTTTTGCACTTTGTTTTCCTTTTTTTTGCACTTTTAATATTAGACCGATGTATTTGTTTAGAAACTTGATTGGCTTTTTTTTCCGACGGTAAAATGTTGCATTCGTAATATAAAAAAGAGGACAAACGCGTAGTCTTTTGTTTTTTGAGGAGATGAGATGAGATAGTTATTTATGGAAAGTGGAACTTTCCATAAATAACTATCTCAATAATTAAAGTAAAATGTACTTAAAGCCATAGTACATAGAGCACATTCGTTTAAGTTAAATAAATGCCTCTATGTTTTAATATCGTATTTCCAATTGAATGCAATTAGGAAAATAATTGAGATTCTTGAATTTGCGTAAAAAGAGTCATGACTCATAAAATCACCTGCCTAGAATTGCGTGTTGCACATCATCTGTGAGAAATTTACGTTTTCATTGCAAATAAAATCTAATTGGTTTCATGGTACTGCCAGTAGGTGGATATTGGCCGTGTGGACAGCAGGCCAACTCTTCCCGCGAGTGTCGTAGAAGGCAAATAAGGGATATGGAATGGACCGGCCACAGCATCTTCTGCAGAATAGTTCGGCCACCAAACTGTGTTTCCCAAACCGCAAACCCAGCATAGGAATTATATGTACTACCACCATATGGCCAGATGCCGCTCAGATTCGCACCGACAATATATGCAAGTAATTTAATGTTGTGCGTAGCTTTACTTAAATATCGAAATGTATCTAAAATCATATTACATTTAGATTTAAATAGGCAAAACAACAATGTATTCGACACAAAAGAGATATATGAATGTACTTGTGGTTTCTTTTGTAAGCCTCTAAAAAAAAATGAATTTGAATATTGAAAATTTTCAATATGATAATAAATATAATTTGTAAGGGCGTCGCGTCGCGTCAACTTATTTATAGGCCCAAGTTTAAAAGGTACCTAGGTCACATACATATACCACAATTGATTTGTGATGAGGAAGATATATTTAATTCTTGGTCATCTATTCATTTTGATTTAATCGAAGGTTTATAATAAACTTAATAACAATAACTATGTAAATTATCCTGCAGTTGCGATGCAAGCTGATTCCAATAACAATAATATATTAATATTTGACGACCGATGTGGCGCGGTGGGCGAAGGTCCGCCTGCGACGCAGGAGGTTGCGGGTTCGATTCCCGCCTCGGAACAATTGTGTGTAATATCTGAAGATATTTGTTCCGGGTGTTCTGGTCGTTTTCTATGTATAATAAAAAATATCTATCTATGTAATATATAGTATTATGTATATCAGTTATCTAGTACCTATAACACAAGCTCTGCTTACCATGGGGCTAGATTATGCTGTGTGAATTGTCCAGCATTATTTATTATTTATTATTATTATTTATTTATTATTTAAAATTAAACATTATTTAAAATTAAAATTTATTTATTTAAAAATATTTAAAATATTTAAAAAATTTAAAATGGAGTATTGTAGACCGCGATACAATACTCCATATTGACAGGGCTACATACAATACGCACGTAATGTAGCACGCCCTGTAGCCTACTGGGAAAGAAAAAAACTATATTTTGGATTCGTTGTCGTGCAAAACTAACTCTTATGTCCATAGACATAAAAGATAGCATACGTTTGCATGGAAACGAATCCGAATGTTCAATTTATCAAATGCTTCGATGCTGGATGGCGCTCATTAGGGGAAGCTTATGTCCAGCTGTGGACTACTATAGGCTGGCAATGGTGACGATATAAATAGGCAGGTTTACTTTAAAACGTAATGATGCTAACTATGGTACTAAGACTATTAACCAGGAATGTTACTTCATCTGCATTCGTCATTGAACATTTTTTATCTCGCTGTGCACAAAGAATGACATTTATTTTTGTTTGTATTTATTCAAGTTCAAATTACAGTTTTCCTTTGTGGTGACGTTTAAAATGCACCGTCTTTTGTTTCGGACTAGTACCAACATTGAAAACCTAACCATTTTCACTGAAATTTTCCGAGCCGCCATGTTTTTTAAACCATATTTGAAATGGGAATTGGGTAAATGTTGTTTATGCAGCATGAGGAAGGGTTCTATATTAAAAAAAATATTTCATAGAGGTGTTCTAGTAGTGGATGAGGTGTTCTCTCCCATGGAAGCTGATTTATGGGATTCTATGTCTATATTTTTTACAGATATCGCAATTTTTTTTACAATATGCCAAATACCAGCCCGAACCATTCAGCAGTGTTGGCGTGATAAGGTGACATCTAAACATACGCATTTATAATATTAGTCAGATAATTACCAAGGGTACGTAGTATAACAATGTTTTTCTGCGTTTTATATCAATTCTTTTGCAGTGCATACGAGTATTTATTATAATTATTTTTGACCTAAGCTAAAATCATCAAGATCTAAAATGTATTATAAATGTGAGAAAAATAAATAAATCGATATATAACAATAGTCAATTTATAAATAAATCCTAGCGTAATCAAATTTTTAACATCAAGAACCTCAATCATTTGCCTACGCTTTACATTCAGAGGAGATCACATCTTACTCGTATCTGTATCTATACACAAAGGCATTTATTCAAATTTGGACCTTGTGCTCTGCTTGATACGATTTATTTGTTGTACGCCTCAGATAGACCTGTCAATGTCAAATTGTCCACACAATGACAACTAAGTCAATGTGATCTGTCAATAAGATCTGAGTGTTTGGTTGGCTAATGAGTTTTGACACCCATCAAGTTTGAGTTAATAGCTTGAAACAGCAATCATGACACGAAATAATTAGCTACCTATTGTAGAAGCTATTAAAATGCAAAGTAATCCATAATAATCCTTCCATAATAAAGACAGAGATCTTCAAGATAGAGATCTTCAGAAAGTTAGTTGTATAATAAAAAATATCTATCTATTTAATATATTGTATTATGTATATCAGTTATCTAGTAGCCATAACACAGGCTCTGCTTACCATGGGGCTAGATAATGCTGTGTGAATTGTCCAGCATTATTAATATAAAATGTTATATGCATATGTTTGTATACAAAGCGGTCATTTGTAACCCCTTTGTATACAAAAAATATCAAGCCAACCACAAACACAAAACACAAAGAATATTGGTGGAAAATATTTAATGTTAAACATACAATACAATTTATGGTCTTAAAAGATTTAATTTTTTATTTATTTGACTATTTATCTCTTTATTTCCTTATTTATCTCACGTTCGTTAACGAATTCAAATTTAAACATTTTTCACTGCACATGTCATGTTACTAAATGGTTATGTTTGGTTATGTTACTAAATGCAATTGCTCTTCTAAAGCTTGCATGTTCCTAAGAGCTAATCTCAACATTATGTTTATATAAAAACTAAATTTACTTATTTTTAAGTAGTTATGATTTGTAACACGAAGTGTAAAATTTCCTACGTAAGTTTTGATAAGCGCACCCCTAGCTTCAAAAACGTTTTTCTATTTGTGTATGTTTGTGCATTCTAGGATTAAATTTACACTAGTATTGTACCAGAACAATGTTATTTAAGGTTTAAATAAAGAATTTTTGAAATCACTGCACATGTCAGAATATGCGTTGTTGAAGTTTGTGTTTTAGTTTGAAGTTAAAATCTTCAGGTTACCTTGTTATTTCCTGTTATTATTATAAGTTTTTATTCATGAATATATTTGTTGACAAAAAATGTCATGGATTCTAAATCGGAGTATATGACTATAGAGTTTCATCTGTTCAAAAATGCAACCCGACCCGTTTACTACTTTTAGCATGAAGAAGGAACAAACATCCATCTTTCCATCCAAAGTTTTCCATTTATAATATACCTACCTAAGTATGTTATTCAAGTAAATTTTTCATGTAATTACATAATTTTACGACAAGCTAAACAAACGGGTCCCCACGGTCAAGTTCATTTCGTTACAAGCTGCGCGTGCGCAAGCGCTGCCCACCGCGCCTTATGCAATGAACACGCTCATCTTGACACAGGACCAGTAGTACTACACTCCTATTTATTGGTAAAATATTGACTGACCCATGGCTCGACTGCTAGAAGCTGTTATTTACTTGGTTCCATTTTTTTCGTTGGTTCTTTAATTATTTCCTTAACTCAGCATCAAACTGTTAATTTATATGCATCATACCTATATTATATATTTATATGTGTATTTTATATTTATATTATATATTTATGTTTGTATTTATACTTATAGCTATCAATATGTATTTGTTAGTATGTCCCAATTAAATATTATTCTATATAACACGCCACCGTCTATACTTGTTCTAACTCTTCATGTCCATCCAAAGGTTGCCTGGCAGAGATCGCTTTAAGCGATAAGGCCGCCCATTGTACAACACATTATTTATTTGTCTTTTTCCTGTCCAGTGTATCTGTTTTTATGGTGTGCAATAAAGAATAATTGTATTGTATTGGTTCTGGCCAATCACTTAACGTGGTTATGGGCAATCCAGGTGATCTGATTGGTTTTAAAACATAGAATAAAATGATCAAAATTTAGAAAACTAACTGTTCCCCGTGGTTTCACCCGCGTTAAGTGCTTATTTTGTAAGCCTAAAGAAATAAACAATTTTTTACTTTTACTTTTACTTTTTTAAATTCGAATTTCACATTTCTTGGGGGATAAATATAATATAATGCCTATGTCACCCGGAGATGGTGTAGCTTCCCAACGGTGAAAGAATTTTTAAAATCGGGACATTTGTTTCGGAGCCTATTCAAAACAAACGAACAAAAAATCGAATCTTTCCTTTTTATAATATTTAGTATAGATAAGGGTTCTCTAACAAATTACTTAACAGATAAAAGTAGTTATGTGCATGGTCCATTAATAACTAAATAATAAATAATGCTAGACTCGAATCCTCAGTGTCATCTAGCCCCAAGCTAAGCAGGCCTTGTGTTATGGAGTTTGGCGGACAATGTTCAAAACTTCTTTTATGGAGATCGCTAGAAAAAAATTATTTGGACATTGTCCATTGGTTGGATCAAACTACTTTGCCAGGTACTGAATGAATTAATGAATGAATGAATTAACACTTTATTGCACTTAAAACTATAAAATAACACCTTATATCTAAATATAACACATAAAAAGTACAATAGGCGGCCTTAACGCTGACAGCGATTTCTCTCGGTACTTTGCAGACGCTTCCAAACGAGTGTCTTAGTATTTAGATTTTTTTAAGTCGATATTATTTTAATAAATGGTGGTATAATGGTTTTATTTTATTTCTAAATGGCTTAGTTCTTAAATGTCTATTCTCAAATTCAATTTTATTTTCTTTAGTCTTCCTTAATAAGCGCTTAGACAATTCAACATACCTATAAATACTACAAATTACTCTCTGTATACTTTCTATAAAACGCCGCATAAAGCACTATAAATAATAAAGCTGTACATTTAATAAATATTTATATTATTTGACCTCTACCTTAGGTTAGACAGATAGTAGTTACGTAGTTAGATCTTTAATTACGATGGATAAAATAGAGTTAGGTTAGGTTAGACGTTAGTTACACGGGTGTTGACAATTTTCAACTCAAGCCGTATTTATTGACATACTATTAATTATTGTTGAATTGTAAAGTAGGTACTAAGATTTGTGAAGAGTCCTTACCTAGATTTACGGATAGACGATTACGAAATATTAAATCTATCTAACGTTATAGGTAAAACCTGTTATCAAGCCAGTTGAAGACGAATTAAATAAATTTAGTACGATCATGCATAAAAATATGTATTTAAATTATTAGGAACTTAATTCAAAGAATATTTCTGATACAATTTTGTTTAATCACAAGACGAATATATAAAATATGGCTAGTATTGCCAAGTTCTATAAAATCATTTTGTTTCTAGGAAGGAGACAAAGGCCTACTGGGAAATACCACTGTAGTCTTTCAAAACGAATTTGTCAATAATAAAAATAGCTTAAAGTTTATCGACCCTCGTCTAACGAGTGTTTAAAATGTTGCGAATTTAAACCTGTCAATAAAATATAAAATAACTTGTATACTAAAGGCTGCTATAAATTATAACTAGGTACTTAACTAATGTCTAACTTGATCTCATCTGGTCGGATATTTTTCGTAAACCAGTATTCTCGAATGACATAACGGTAGGTACTTATCACAATTTACTTTTTTCAAAATATTTCGGCAATATCAGGGACTGAATTTATATCTTCTTCTTTGATTTACGTAGTACTGTTACTTAGGATAGATTTGTGCTTGAGTTTGTAAATTATTTTGACTATTTACTTTAGTTAGTTCAAACTTGCTCTTCTAGACCCATTGGGCGGAAAAACTGAAACTGCTGTGTGTTAAATTCAAATTTTGAGCGATGGGCATCTTATTAACAATTTAAACTCTATACATATTGTATATGTATATAAAAGAAAGTCGTGCTCGATACATTATTTAAAACTTAAGAACGGCTGAACCGATTTGGCTGAAAATTAGTGGGGAGGTAGCTTAGAACCACTGACATAGGACACACATCCAGTTTCATATTTTACAAATTTCCACGCGGACGAAGCCACGGAGCGCAGCTAGTATTTTTATAAAGGATCAAAGGTAAAGGTCATTTAAAAACGATAATTATTTGCCCGTGACTCAATCTTTTATTTCGACCAAGTTATTTGAAAATTTCAAATGCACCTCATAGGTATAAAAACAGAGTCGTATTTAGCTCGTTGATTGACTTCCGCGTTTAACACTTCAATAACTTTGACGTTATTTGAAGATGAAGTGACATTGAAGTAACCACAAATCTTTAAAGCCTTTTTGCACCTTATTTTCTGTTTTTTATTAATTATTTTTTATAATGAGGCGTCTTCCACCTTGATCATAAACTTCATTAGATGGTGACCAGGGATATTTAGTGTTACACTGTCACAATTATCTATAAATTATGTAACTATACTGAGTACCTATAGTAGACAGGCAGAGTCAGGCACAAACATAAGTGACTGATTACTAAAGTACCTTCATTTCGAAACAGAGATTATCCGAGATATTAGATGTCTTCATAAGATTATGGCCACTGATTTAATCCATGGCAAAGATAATAAATTATTATGCATACGCCTGGCGCGAGCACATCCACCAGGCCATCTTTAGCAAGGCCGAGCTCATGAACTTTTTGAGTAACTTTCGTTGAAAATCGATTCTGCAACCGAATAATAGGGGTTACAACACTGATGTATCACCAGATTACAGTAAACGAATTAGCATCGTAATAACAGCCACTTAAGGCCCATAATTTGATAAAGAACGAGTTTGTATTTAACTGATCGAGACCTGACCCCATGTCATGTGTCTCGGGTTTTTTATAGGTATTTGACATCTTACTAGTGGGTCGGAGAAAAGGTCAAATATCGCATAAAAAATTATGTTTGGTAATGAAAATGAATAATCTAAAAATCATTTTAATTTAATTAAACTTGTTTGCGTAATGACATTATTTTATTTCCCTTGGTAATGAAATACCTTTACAAAAGTAAATTGATGAAGATTCAAGATTATCAAATAGTTACTTTCTGTTTGTTTAAAAGTTAACGGATCGGAATAACGATGCCATTTCATAACTCTAAGCCTCTTCAACTCTTATTTGAAATAATATCAACACTCGAAACAGGTGGGTAACTTACTTGTTAACGCCATTTAGATTAGATAAAATAAGATTGTTCCAATGTTATTACCAATCTAGATTTTTCTGTTTATTGTTAGTTAATTTAGTACGAGTAATAAAAAGTTTAAACTATACTTAGTACACAAGTACTGTATTGTTATAATGTAGATTACGTACATCTATTTTTGGTTTCTGTATAATTGCATAAAAATAAATTAAAAAGCTGTGGATGAGTCTCGCATAAACTAATTATGAGGGTGTGTCAAAGAGTCATGTTGAGGGTGTGTCAAAAGGTCATGTTGAGGGTGTGTCAAGGGTGTCAAAGGTCTGTAGTGGATATCAATGGCCTGATACAATGAAAACGTCTATGTCTATTTATTATCTTTATAAAGTCGTCAACCTACTTAGCTTCATAACTTTAAATTTTGATCATCTATCAGCGGAAACTTTTAATTAGCCGTCAGCAAACATGCACTGGTCTATTCCAGGCATGTTCTTTTATATGTATCTCATTTGTAAAACTAGCTGTAAATTTCTCCAAAATTTTGTAAATAAATAAATAAAACAATCAATTAGAAATGAATTTACCTGAACAATATTATGTAAAAAATTGGAAGCAGCTCTATTAGGATATCGGCTTCTAATACTAGGATACCTTGACGTAGTTACAAAAAACAAAACATTTTGAAGACAATTCGTATAGGCTCTAAATGGCCAATATCGCAATCGTGATCATTCTGAGCAAGAAATACGCCATCGTCATTTCAAAGAGTTAAAGCAATAGGGGTCAAAGAAAAAGCAGCAATGGCTTCAAAGAAATACCTGCATAACTTATGTTCTTTGAACTGAAGAAGTGCCAATCAAATGCCGAGTGTGCAACGACAGCTGCTTGTGTTTCAAGTAAGTTACAACATGGTGGCGAGGTACTGGTTTTGCCAGCGTGCTTATCACTCTTCACTCGTGTTTTCTGGTCATCTGTCTTACAAACCGCAATTTTCACTAAAGCTTGCAATATGAAAGGTGCTTTTTAGCGATCAATTTCAAAAGTCATTAGAGTAGATATTAGTTTCATAACTTAGATGCTTCTTTGCATCTCGTTACTAGAGCTATGCTGGCAATGCTACAAAGATGTAGACATCGTTTTAGCGCAACAGTCTTTTGAAAATTAAGCCATGGCATACACATAACTTTTTGGAAAATAGATGGTAAACAGTTATGATCTTTGTGGGTATTTAAGCACCTCATGTATAAGCCATTGTAATTTCGTAGCAATTTTCTTTAGTCAAATCCAATTATCTTTTGACTGTCCAGTCATGTCAAAGTATCTGTCTGGCAATTGCGGCCTGCCCACAGATACTTTAACATGACTGGACAGTCAAAAGATAATTGGATTTGACTAAAGAAAATTGCTATAAGCCATTGTAATTTCGTAGCAATTTTCTTTAGTCAAATCCAATTATCTTTTGACTGTCCAGTCATGTCAAAGTATCTGTCTGGCAATTGCGGCCTGCCCACAGATATCAAAAACAAGTGGGCCCGCCGCTTCAGGTCCGCAAAGGCTAGACAATGAACATTTCAAGAAACTTAAAAAACAATAGATAAGAACGTTCAAAGAATACTAAAAACAGTTTCTCTGCGATTGTCCGTCTGAGTACCTTAGATAGACGCGTGCGCAGTCGAACAAAGCAAACAGTACAAAAGTATCAGCAGATCTCAACAGCTTCTGTGCGCCGCTTTTAGATGCAAAGTACGTGCTGTGTGGTCTGCGGCACTGGGTCACAGAGGTTTGATACAAATATCAAAACTCACACAGTCACAGAGTTTTGAGAGAAATATCAAAACTCTGTGACTTAAACTTATACTTCTCTAAACTTAGAGAAGTCAAAAATATTTGTATCAAAACTGTGCGAAATATCGTTGTTCAGCATCATCATTACGTAGGTAATAAAAAGTAGAATAGGTAAAACTCATTTAAAGTCCAAGTAAAAATGTCTATTGTCTTCTATTTATATTTATTTATTTATACTTTTTGCACGAAAAACATAACACAAAACTTAATCTAGAAAATTTAAACAAAGGCGAACTTAACCCTAAAAAGAGTTCTCTTCCAGCAAACCTTATTGGGAGAGAGAGACAAAGTGAAGAGAGAAGTGGGTACATGTGCATAAACGAAATGATATAAGAAATAGACAAAATATTAAATTTTAACTAACTTATTAATTATACTAATATTTTATATTGAATTAATATTTTATATTGAATTAATATTTTATATTGAATTTTATATTTTATATTGAATACAATAGTGAATACTATTTAATAAATAAAATTTAACAGAAATAAAGTTCATAATTTTGTTTGTCAATTAAAGTAAATAATAATGCTGAAACTTATTTTTTATTCAAGAATACGTATTAGTTACAAATAGTGATAAGCAGGAGGCAGCAGCAGGTCACTGTGGAGATTTAGGGGAGGTCTATGTCTATGACTTCGTTCGGCCGAGATGATGATGAAATACCAAGAAAAACTTTACCGTTTATAAACACAGAATGCGGAAGAATTATGCTTCTTTATGTGCAAAAAAGCTTGTAGCTTTTGAACACTAGACTAAAATTTGAATATAAAATACAAGTACGTACAACAAAAAATCTTGCTCAAATACAACCAAATTATTATCATATCTTAACAAAATTCAAAAATAAAAATTCTAAATATTTAATTTTTTTGGGCTTAAAAAATAAGCACTTAGACAAGTCATACTTTATACTATAAATGATTATCAAATAAGATTATTTTACTGTTCACTTCAATTTTTTGTCCTCTAGTGGAGGAAGTGAAAAAGAAACCACTAGTATGTTCATATCTCTTATAATGTCTAATACATGGTTATTTGTCCTTATCTCTTATGTACATTATGTAGATTGTACCGGAAACTATTCAAATTCATTGCACTGCGCATCCAAACTTGTTAATATTAACCCTTTTCCTAATTAATAACCAATCAAAATAATCAATTTTGAACAAATTGGCCATTATAACGATAATTTAAAAATCAATCGAGATTTGAGTTGCGCAAGCGGTGACATTGAATCTCTTACGCACGTCTACATATTAATGAAGTGGCAAATAAGTATTTCCTATAAATACACGTGAATCGTATAGACCATAGATAATTGCGAAATACTGTGATTTATCGATATTTAATAAGGTAGGGAAGATGTAAGGTGCCTATAGTACAGAATTTTCAGTCTAGTTTAGGCAACTGAGGCTACGTAATAGTTTGGATTAGAATCTCGATATACTGGACTCGTTTCTAATGTAAACTACAAATGAATTATGTTATGTGTTTGTAATAATTCTTTTTTGGCAATAAAATTTTATTTATTTATTATTTAGTATGCAAAGTTCATTGAAATATTTAAGTGTTGGTTCGATTAATGAAAATTGATTAATGTGTTCGAAATTATCGAAATTAACCTGATTAAGCTGATTAAGCTCTTATGCTTTTAAGAAGAGAAAGAATTGTGTAGTTATTAAAAGGTACTGAAAAATATAATTATATAGTATACCTACCAAGTTCCATCACCTCAAAACGTGATATGTGAAATTTGTTTTTTATGGATCTTTCTCTGTTTCGTGTACTAATGAAGCACTATAATATGTATGGATTTTTGCTACTTCTTCACGCCAAAACTACTGAACGAGTCTAGAATTACGCTTAGGCTATATCCAATGAAATAGTTCTACACAGAACTTTTACAGACACTTTTTTATAGACACCACGCGTGCGAAGCCGCGGGCAGAAACTAGTAAATAATAAATGTAATTTTGTTCATAGAAAAGACATCAACGCGCTCGCCCATATTGAAATCTTACGACTAGTAGTTTAACGAGTACCTACCTAATTAGTGTTAGTTTAGGCATTACTTTACAATTGGACGTAAAACTGTTGCTTAGTTTTATGCTAATTGGACCTAAGCAGAATGAGCTAAATACTAGGCCATGTAATACCTAACTATAGCTAATTCAAACGAGTTAGGATGTGTCAAGAATTACAAATACCAAAATAGTGTCAAAATACCTACAATAATTATATTATTGTAGGCCTACCTACAATAATTATAATTATATTATTGTAGGTATTTTGACAACTAGATTGTTTGCAACAGTCTGCAGTTAGCTCAACGGCTTCAATTATGAATACTTGTTTAAATTTGTTTCTATTCTTAAATTGTTATTTATTATCAAATCGTCAAATCTATATTATTATTGTCAAATCGTCCTTCACGAGATGTGTTCGAGACCCAGTGGTAGTTATCCTAGGATATAAACAAAAAAATCTATGTATAACCAAATACTATACTGATTTCGAGCCTTCATCGAGCATTTTAGCCTAGAGCCTAGGTTAGCAGTTATCGTTATCTTCTCTATTCTCTTCTTTATTTTTCTGGAAACAGAACCAATTAATTTACCCTTTTTAATAACAGAGTAGACGGTTTAGTACA
Source organism: Eupithecia abbreviata (assembly GCA_943735965.1). Taxonomy (NCBI): domain Eukaryota; kingdom Metazoa; phylum Arthropoda; class Insecta; order Lepidoptera; family Geometridae; genus Eupithecia; species Eupithecia abbreviata. The sequence goes on along the minus strand of OX030979.1, from coordinate 680,616 downwards.
ACATAAGATCAAGAGAAGCCGGTTCGATCTGTCGCGCAACCTTTACGCGACCTTCTTGCATAACGCCGTCCTTCACCGGCGCATCTCCATGCGACCGCAGTCACACAGAAAACAGGGCCCCGAATTACATAAATAAAAATAAATCATGCTGCACAATACACAGCATCATCAAGCCTTAAGCTAAGCAGAGCTTGTGTTATGGGTATTTTACATGTTTATTAGTATTGAGTCGTTTCGTTTCCGTATAGACTGCGTAGTTCTATTACCGCACGCTAGAACTACGCAGCTATAAGCGCTGTTAAAAATACCAAAGAAAATAATTTGGCGTGTTTTAAAATACTATAAAACGACTTTAAATTCCTAAATAATGAAAATTGATTTAAAACAAAGTTTTAAAAAAAGAATCATCGAAATCGTGTGATAATGAGTTATTCGTTCATTTGTCGCGCACATATTTCATGCAAATTTAAGTATGTTTTCTCATGGATGCCATTCTCAGAACTGGACCAAATTGAAATGGGACTAGGTACACGGGAAGCACCAGCTTAAAAATAAATAAAAAATTATCAAAATCGGTTTACCCAGTAAAAATTTCTGAGGTAACAAATTGTTAGGATATTGGAACTCTTACGAGTACATATACAAATACAGTCAAATTAAGAACCTCCTCCTTTACAAAGTCGGTTAAAAAACCATCTTGAAGGTTGATGGATAGGTGGTTTTTGCACAGCTGTTCATGCAATAAATTTTAAAAGCAAACCCGTCACTTTACTTTGTTTCGAGTAATGACAACCAAATGACCCGCTACATAAGTTACGGATAAGGCCAGTGGTAGACTATGGTAGCGACTTGGCTACTATTTGGCTACCGTTGGTAAAGTCTGATTACTTAGGACGATGAATGATGGAAGAGGATATGAACGGCTTTTTTTCGTTTTGTTTAAATAAAGTGGTACCTCATTTATTCACATACATATTAGAATACACTAATAAAAACTCTTCGTGACTCATCGTTGAAATTAAATGTGCTTCTTCGATTCAAATATCAGCTTTTTATATTTCTTTTATTATTTGTAATACGTTTTGTAAGAGAGAATTTAAAACTGGTTTTTAGGTAAATGTAATGCACATTAACATGTTGTATTTAAAAATGTTAAAAAAGATATAAATATGAATGAACAAGTTTTTCTGAATACTAATAGCAGTTTTTAACAAAGGCATTGTGTCCGTATTAAGGATTTTGCAATTTTGTTTTAACGAAGAAGGCTTGCAACCCGCATTCTACATGGAAGTACCAACTACCCTCAGATTATTAACCTAATTGGAAAATAGGGGGAGGTCTATTTTCGGCTGTGTATATATTTGTTTTATGTACCCTATGTTTTCTGTCATTAATAGATCGATTCGTATAATTATTTTGCAGTTGTATAGAGAAGGATACAGAGGTGGTCCAAATTTTTTCTAAAAAATTTATAAAACTATTTCGAAGTAACGAAATCGAAGTCACTCTTAATTTTTTTCAAAATCATAATATCTTTAAATTATAACGGCCTAAGTTTTGACCAATACAAATCTGGAAAAGTCGTCAAATTTCCGTTGTAGCCTTTTATATACCGATTTAAAATCTCTTTATAATAGATTAGCCTAGGACTGAGAGGCCTATGCCCACTATGCCCAGCTATGAGTATAATAATGACCAATGATGATGATGAAATCTAATCATTACTAGCAGATGGCTAATCGCCAGCTGACATTCATAACTCAACGACTCCTTATAAGGAGATGGTCAAAGATGTGGACGTTTTAAATCTATACATTTTTTAGCTCTGCTTACCATGAGGCTAGATAATGCTGTGTGTGTTGTCCAGTATTATTATTAATTAATTAATTAATTATTAATTAATTAATTAATTCATTATTATTTGTATTATTTTACTATCAAATAAAAGAAACAAATTGAGCTAACTGCAGACTATTCCAAAAAATCTAAATGTACTCGTAGCTCAAGTTTCTAATGTTCATCTATTTATCATCTTCAGTGCATGTCCACAACTGCCCGTACCGCCTCAAACCAGGGGGCATTATCACCACTCTTGGGAGCATTATTGATTGCAGTAGAGGGGTTAATATATCCAAAAGGAAGCTGCTACGGCAGGACCTCTGCTAAATTCCTTTCGTCGACTCTTACGACACTCACAGGTTGAGTTGGAAGGGTCAATTCTTTCACCGCCACGGCTGTAAATAGCGAAATAGGAAGAGTAAGCCCATAGATAGAAAGAAAGAAAAATATAGAAAGGTTAAATAGACAGTAAGTAAGTGTTGCCTGGCTGTAGATGGCTGATAGGCAATATCAGTCATCGGTTGCAAATGTTGCCTTCTCAAAGGGTATAATAAAGTTTAGAAAACGTCTCGCGCCATTTCTTCTTGGCATAATAAATCCAATCTGTTGTTACTTTGGGCGTGTCATTCTTTGTAAAAAAAGAAGGGCTTGACAGATGTTTTAAAAAAACAACTAGTTTCTGCCCACGACTTTGCACGCATTTTATCTATGGAAACGTTTAAAGGCTATTTCTGTCCCACGGAAACTAACGATGATGATCCAGCCATCCATTCAAACTTACATATATAAAATTAGTGTGATAGTGGTGTTTCCTAGCAAATTTTTGGCACCCATGGCCAGTCTCAACGAAGACTAGTCAGGTACAAAATATATTATAGTGCCCGAGTGTGCGTGCAAGCACAGGTGCACTCGCTATTTCCCCACTCCCATAACCGGATGGGACGGTAGACCGAGGCAATAGTCTGATGTGATTAATAAGGAGCTATAGAGCGATCTGTATCACCTTTGAAAAAAAATGAAATAGGTGAACATTTCATAATTTTTAGCTCAGATATAAATTTGTTTTGTTATTCAAATGATCGTGGGTGTTGGCGTAGGATTATTTTATAGATTCTAAATAGAACACCGTAATGGCGTCATTAACATAATTTGCGAAGTATTTTCAAGATAGGTGTTGGTGGTCATTCCTTTGTAAATGAAATCAGACAATTGACAAAATTTATCTGTTTTGTTTGGACTGTGTCTTGTTTCATATTAAAATGTCAAAGTATGTATATTAGAATGTTATTATTACCTACTCTAGGAATTATAGGAAAGTAAAGTTAGCCCACGTCGTGGAGACCACGACTCGGTAAACGTACTGTAGGACGCCCTCCGACCAGGTGGGATGACGACCTGCGAGAGACTGCAGGTAGATGCTGGATGCAGCAAGCTGAAGACAGGGCGCTATGGCGCTCATTGAGGGAGGCCTATGTCCAGCTGTGGACTGCTATAGGCTGATGATGATGATAGTTAGCCCAAACTACCCCTTACGCCCTAATTAACTGTCATGTATTTCACGAAGTCGTTGTAAATGTAACGTAGTATTCTTCCAACACAAACTTGGTTCGAAGTTAACCCGCTTACAATAATGAACATGCACTTTTTAACAAACATTTTTTAATATTAATTTTTTTAAAGATAAATCTAAAGATTTCCTAATTCACTACGATCACTACGTTTTAAATTTATCTTAGATCTTAACTATGCATACACAATACCTTATTTTACTTGGTATCACAATTCATCGCCGATACTGGCTATCATTATTAAAGTTTGTAACAACTTACTTAACATAATGAGGTAATTAATCTCACATTACTGAAGCTCACTGACAGTTCGCTAAATCATACCCGATAATAATTTGACCTGCCGCAGGATGCTAGACCCTGACTATATTTACAAATGCTTGTGAATATCTGGTATCTATGATAGCTGCAGAAAAGTAACATATGTCATATCAATCTAACTGGGGTTAGAGGTTTAGTTAGTTTAGGATCTTATCTTAGACATAGGTCAAGTGATATCTCTTGACTTTTAAGCTCAAGTTTACGTTTCTTAATTCATGATTTGAATTTGGAGATTTAAACGCAAACGTTATGGGCGCCATCTAGTTATTGAGCTGCAATTAAGATGACGAATTATTCGTAATGTTTATTTAGATTACTAAGGCTTATACACGTAAATAAATTTACATGTTATTTTTATAACGTTAGTACTAAGAACTGTAGGATCTAAAGTTGTTTAATGCTAATTTCGATGTCCTTACCTTTAATTTTATTTAACCTATATTTTTGCGACGCATTTTCAAGCTAAATAATAGTAAAGCCTAGTTAATAAAAAAAACCATGTAATACATAAAAAATGCTGATCTTATTAGGAAAAGCGTAAAAAGCACACACAAAATAAATCATTTTCTTTTTAAAAAAGAAATTAAACGAAATATAAAAGTCAAAACGCGCAAAAAAGTAAAGAAAAGCTCACCATTTTCCTTGACTGACTAGCACATAACACAGTTCACAACACGGGTGCGCGAGCGCAGGCTCTCGCGGATAAACTGCGCGGGCCGCATGCGCAGAACATATATAGCCTCGGGGGTTAAGGCTTTGGGCGCGTCCTTGAAGCTACCCGCTTTCAGGATCGCACCTGAAAAAAACACAAAAAAAAACGTTTTTTTTTTTTATTAACGAGAGTTTTTTATAAGTTTTGATACAACGGGTATTTATCGCGTTTATTTACCTGTTTATCCGAACATTTCAACAGGTTTACACACAGGATAAAAAACGAGATAAATACTCGATGTATCAATACTTATCATTATGTGTTCAGATCGCGTAAATCTAAAAATATTTCAGGGAAGTGTTGTGTTCGTAACATGTAATTTTTATTTTACACTAGCTTTCTGGGATGATGGGAATTGAATTACTTAAATTTGAATTAAAAAATGCGAATCAAAGAATACGTATATCAAAAAACGATAGACACAATTTGCAATAATTAATAATAATTATAATAAGGCCCGCAGGGCAGCTTGTGGCCCGAGATTATGGTAAATGAGAGACATAATAATAATAATGCTGGACAATACACACAGCATTATCTAGCCCCATGGTAAGCAGAGCTTGTTTTATGGGTACTAGATAACTGATATACATAATACAATACATTACATAGATAGATATTTTTATTATACATAGAAAACAACCAGAGCACCCGGAACAAATATCTGCAGATCGTACACACAATTGTTTCGAGGCGGGAATCGAACCCTCAACCTCCTGCGTCGCAGGCGGACCTTCGCCCACCGCGCCACATCGGTCGTCAATTAAATATAACTGTCACGAAACTATGCTGAAAACAGCCATGACAAAATTATATTTAACAATTTATGTCAGTTTTCAAGAGCTTGGGTAGTTGTGTTGTAATTTGTGATGCATTATTTTGTTATAGGTAGTGATTAATTCATTGAATGAAAAACACGATCGTGTTTTTCATTCAATAATTGACATTCATTAATAACCACATACTACTTGAACATTATCAAAAAATATATCTATGCTTCTTAGCGTCTATTAAAAATTAATGTAAACTTTAAAACGGTGGTAGGTATTATTAAATATTTTATATTAATATTTTTGTAGAATGTTTTGTGAAACTTTGTTAATGTTAAGGTATATTACCTATCCACCACCACCACGACTCGGTAAACGTAGTGTAGGACGCCCTCCGACCAGGTGGGATGACGACTTGCGAAAGACTGCAGGTAGATGCTGGATGCGGCAAGCTGAAGACAGGGCGCAATGGCGCTCATCGGGGGAGGCCTATGTCCAGCAGTGGACTGATATAGGCTGATGATGATGATGATGATGATATTACCTATCTATAAAATAAAACATACGGTAAGCTTAGTACCACTGGACCCAATGTGTTTAATATTACGATGAACGTCAACGATAGCCTAGCATGCTTCAGACGAAAAAGGCTTAGAATGTTAGTAGACAAACAAAATGTAGCCAAAAGATATAATATCAAACCAACAACGTGACTGCCGCAGTCATGTCAAAGTGCAACATATTACTCAAAATCATTCGAAAACTATCATTGTGTGTGCAAGTAACAAATGAATCCAGTTGTCATACCACGGAAAGTAGCACCTCTCGTCCGGTAGGGGCGCTGTAAGGCGTTAAATGAACGAAGGACTCGAAAACTATGAAAACATTCGTACGATAATGTGCACAGCCGATACTACGCACTCAGGTACAAAACCCCTGAAAAATAAAAATACCATCATAAAAAACCGTTTTGTGATTAACAAATTCTAAAGGTACTTAAGTTATTGCATCAAAATCTCGTCAGGAACTATAAATCACACTTTGATTTATTTAAATTACTTATTAAATCGGAATTTATCAATTTAAGTGACTTAATAATCATTTACTTTGTAGATAGGTATACTGAACTGACAAACATTATTCATTTATCAAAAGTTAACAATTTATGTCTTGTTTTAAACAAGATCAGTTACCATCAGAATGAGCGCATGGAATGGTCCGAAATAAATTAAAATCATAAAAACTTTGTTTCGAAATTATATATTATGCAAATGGTTATTGTATTCACAATGTCAAATTCTTTATCAAATTTTATTCATACTTAATTTACTTATAATATCATATATTGTGTTTCATTTAATCGCTTTTATGAATTTTTGTGACACTTCTAATGAATTTTAATTACGGAAATATTGTTATTTTGTAATTAACAAAAAAATATTTTAACCGGTAGATTTTACGTCATTGAATAGTCTTTATGAACCACCTACTCGTACCACGTAGTGCGAAATTTTCAGTGTCACTTGATGAAAGACTCGAAAATAGGTCAAAACGGAATGATAAACGAATGTGAAACATAGCTATGGCTAGGTTTTCTTACTTGTTAGAGAACATTTCACTTCCAATTGTATTTAGTTTATAATTGGATATGACTATTTTGTGAGCCTAATGAAATGTGTAATTGATGCAAATATTGGCGAAAAGTGTTTTAGTTACAAATAAATCAATGAAACATGAGAAGTTTCAATTTTTTTTTGTCAAAATTTCAATGTTTCTATGTTTATTTACTTTAACACTTTGACTGTTGAAATCACACGGTATATGTTTTCTACAAGCGACTAATATGCGTAAATCCACACTAGCACAGCGGCTGAGAAAATACAGATCTGTGTGACTCAGCACAGACGCAATATTTTTCGAACGAAACGCATGTGCGGCGCAACACAACCGCTGTGTAGAGCGGCAGCACGAATTTTTTAGGTTAAAAAAAAGATCGCAGTCGTCGAAAAAACCGCAGTTAAAGTGTTAAAAAGTAGGTTACATTTACAACCACTCGCGATCACTTCCAAATTGAATTTACACCTCACTTCATTCAAGGTGCCAATATACTAATACTTACAATTTATTTGGCAGTTTATTTGTGGCCATACTTTATTACTTATCAGTTTATAGATAAGTACATATTTCCTAATATTCGTTACACTCACAATTATTGATACAACAGGGGCTAGGCCAACAGTTTGACATTAAGTTTTCTTCGATAAAACAATAACTATGCCCTTGCTCTAAATGCATCCATCTACTGTATTTGCCAAGTTTTTATTAAATCCGAACAGAAGTTGAATCGTTCGTGAGCGATAAATAAACAGACAGAGTTACGAGTACTCTCTCAATAAGAATAATTATTAAATAGTATGGATGCTGCTTTGTCGATTATTTTCTGCCTAATCGCCTTTGGTTGATTTGACATTGGAAGATGCTGCGCTCTTGGCCGTTGACAGTTACTGTTGTGGTGCCGGCTTAGAATTTTCACCAACACAACTGCGAAAGAAGACTTAAAGATATCCACCGGGAGGCGAGCAGCAGTGCCTCCTGCAGAATCACTGAACTGCGATCCCCAACCCGCATGCTTAGCCTGAAAAAAATAATAACATTTATAAATAACGGTAAGGACGCTACATAACATAACGCGACTCGACTCGCGATGTTCTTCATAATTTCCAATTATTTCTTATCACTGCACAAAGCCGTTCTTATCCCTCTGCCTCATTTCATTCTTAATCTCCAGATAGCCACATTCCTCAGTATACAGAAGCAATATCTTCCATACATTCCTAAATGTTGGAACAACAACAGGTTGGTATTTGCAAGGTTCATCCTTTCACTAATAATTGAATATCTTCATAACCGATTTTCCACTTCAATCTATGTTACGAGTAAATTAACGAATTAATTCTAGTTTAAAATGTCGAAGAACTATCAAAAATTTAAGTTGACAGTTGTGCAACGTTTTGTAAAGTTCAAACTGGCACCTTCCTTTCACCAAAGGACTATAATAATGTTCTGATCATCAGCACATACCACCAATTTAATAATCACAAATGCAGCTATAAATTTGTTATAAATTGTGGATATTCCTAATTGCTCCAAGGTTTAGTTGCTTTTGCAAGTACATGCAAAAACACCTTGATTTTTTTTTGAAGTTATCAAAGCGCGCGTCGCCCGTGCGCTCCTCCGACCTGTCCTGGGATCTCGGCTGCCGCTGAGGACTAAAGTGCGGGTCTACAAGTCCTACGTCCGGTCCCGACTAACCTATGCGGCGCCGAGCTGGTACGCCCTGGTCTCCCAGACCAACAAGGACCGGCTCCAGGCGCTGCAGAACGTGGCTCTCAGGATCTGCACGGGCGCGGGCCGCTACGTCAGGAACGACGTCATAGCCCGCGACCTGCAGATCCAATCCGTGGAGGAATTCGTCGTGCAGACGGCGCGTCGAATGTACGATCGCGCCGACAACGGGCACCACGAGCACCTCCACAACATCGCCCCGCCCCAGCCCCGGCCCCAGGAAGATGACCGCCCATGGCGACCCCTTCCGCGGGACCTGATCCCTACGGAACCACCATAGAGTCCTTGGGTTTATTTAAAAAAAAAAGATTATAAACGGAATGATGCCAAAAACACTTTGAGAATAAGGGAAAGAATAGATTCCCACAAAACCCAAGGACCGAGGGGTCGTCACCCTTCGAGTTGATGCCGGGGTAATGAGGCGACGCCTCGAGGCCCCTCTCTGTGCCCCCACCAGGGCCGGAAAGAAATCTATTGATTGAAGTTATCAAAAGTTGTAGACAATGTACATAATGGGTGTGTGAGCCTGTCGCCCACACACCCACACTTTTAACATCCTCATCTGATTTTGATATGAACTTTAAAGCTCTTGCAGCTTATTGTCCATTTGGCAAATGAGCAATACTGAATCTGACAGTTTGACATTGACGTGACACCTCATTCAGTTTTCTTAAGTCTCAGTTAGATGATTTTTTTGACATATTTCCATTGCAAATTTACAAAACAGTTGAGACGTGCTTAAACTGAGTTGCATTTGATTATTGGGGGTTTAACATTAATATCTGCATCTAAAAAATCTCCATCAGTGAAGATTATTACTGTTTTTTTTAATTAAAAAATCACCTATTTGTATATAGGTAGGTGCTTTATCCGCTCAACTGGTAAAAAATACCCGTTGGTTGAGCGGTAAAATTAGGTACATTTGACACTTTATTTATATATAACATGGAATTGGTAGATCTGTCATTGCATAAAAAATGTAATATTTCCCCATCGTACACGGAGGTCAGAGTTGACTAGTAGACTCATCATCGCATCAAGTTGCACCGTTATTATGTGAATCAGTGTGAATAACTAAGATGAGTGGCGACCCTATAGTCAGAAAAGGCTTTAGAATCAAGTTCTTTATAAAGTGGAAGTGGATTGTTGACAACTTTCATCGAGAGTTGCAGACGAATGTAAAAAAATCGTTTCCACAAACATAAGTGTTTATTCGGAACAAATAAAAGCATTTTATTAAGTTTAAACTGTCACTTACGACAGCTAGCGTAGCTTACTGATGTCACTGAAACACAATAATAATATGGAAATCCATGTACAACATTTGGAATATTGTTGTAGTCCAGAACTTAGTGTAAATCGCTGGAATTCGCACATTAACTTTGAAAATCGGTTGGATTCAAAGTGTGTAAATTCACCAATTTTATCTAAATGTGACACATATCTTATTCATATTTAACTCTAATAACTCTGCATTAGTCAGGTTATCAAGGATTATCTTGAATTTCACAACGCGTAGGAAATATTTCCATTACTTGTAAATATGCTGATTTTGTTTGAATCACATTTTAATTGGAAATCGAATTTGAAGGATTTTCAAAATCCTTGTTCAAAAATACGTATGAATGTTTGAGAAAATTCATTCTTCAGAAACATAATCCTACCTGCGCAGTCAAAATACACAAATTGTCTTTCATATTTTTTTTGTCGAGAACTTTTACGGAATCATCGTTGAACATTGATAACATTCTTCGGCAATGTTATTCGCCTAGTTCATCACCATCATCAGCCTATTTTAGTCCACTGCTGGACAAAGGCCTGCCCAATGAGCGCCACAGCACCCTGTCTTCGCCTAGTTATTTACCTCAATTTCTTTAGAAAGAAAAATCAAAGCTGTACCCAGAGAAAAATCCGTATAATACTATTGTATAATTGAAAAACAAAGCCTTTACCATAAACTGACCATTGACCAAAACATTCAGAACTCAATTAGAAAATTCCTAAGAAGGAGCGCCTAAAATAATGTTCTCGAGGTACTGGGATTGTGCCGACGCTCTAGCTTCGTTATCATAGTAGAATATCAAGTACCTTTTACAGAGTACGACTTGAAAACAGAGTTGACACTTAAGGTACATAAGTTATCCTCATCATCATCAGCCTATGTTAGTCCACTGCTAGACATAGGCCTCCCCCAATGAGCGCCATAGCGCCCTGTCTTCAGGTTGACGCATCCAGCATCTCCCAGTTAGTCCCAGATACTCCCAGGTAGTCATCCTACCTGGTTGGAGGGCGTCCTACACTACGTTTACTCCAACGGTTGTCGGTAGGCAGGTACATAAATGATTTTTGTCAAAACAAGTGAAAATCGAAGTTTTCCACTTTGCTCCTTATTTTGTTTCGAAATAAATGAAAGTAGAATTGCTCGAATATTTTAACAGGAGTTTGTACTTTTGCACAGAATAACGATATATTTTTGACCTGCATTGAAAAAGAATTTGGTTAAAGCAGTAAATGCCGTGATTTTCAACTCAGGAAATGTCTTCGACGCCGAAAATTCACAGGAAACTTGACCGATTTTCCGTTTTTGTTGTAAAAAAACGTAAACGTACTACAAAAAATAGTGAAATAAATCAATTGGAGGATAAAATTTATTTATTTATTTAATAATAGATGATAGAGCGTCGTATGCTATAAAATCTCTAAACACCTACTTATCTGTTTGTATGTTTGTAGTCCATATCCCAGGGTCGACTGGTCATAAACTTTGAATCGTAAGCAGTCGACTCCGGCGCATCACATCGACATCAGACGATACAAGATTTATCAGATAAATGTCAGGAAACGGATTCAGGAAATTTGTGCCATGTTATTAGCATTCTTGCATAATATTCATTATAGGTGTTTTTGTTGGTGATACTAACAATGGAATCGATATTTTTTATTTTATTTCGTCGTTTATTTTTAGATGATTGTGTTCGGTGAAGTGAAACAAAGATTTAATTGTATGCAACTATATTTTATTAACATATAAAATACTAGCTTTTGGCCGCAACTTCGCATGCATTTTTCCGGGATAAAAAGTAGCTTATCTTTTCCGAGATACCAGGTTGTATTTCTGTACATTCAAAATTTTAATTGATAGAGATTTTCTAGATCCTCTCAATTCTGTAATGTACCTAGACTTGTAAATACCTATTTCGTAATACAATTATTATTGGTTAGAATACAATACAATACATAGACAATACTTTTATTGCACACTTAAAAATATAACCAAACAAGAAGTAAATAAAAAAGTAATAATACAAGATTGTGACAATTTGGAGGTCTTATCGCCACCAGAAAACAAGAATAAAACTGAAAGGCGCAGGACAACGCTGGGTGTGGCAGCAAAGGACCGGTTAGTATCAAGATCTTGGTGGAAGACCTATGTCCACTAGTGGACTTTGTTCGGCTGAGATCATGAGAAAGAAACTCCAATAAGATATTAGAGCCATTGAATTTTTTTTTTAAATAAAACCTTCGTGGAACGCTTAACGAACCTTAAAGTTCACTGCGGTTCAATCAACTAAATAAAAATCAATCATCTAATAACTCCTCACGTACTGTTTTGGCGGCAATCAATCAGAAATCAATGATTAAATATTATTTAAACAGTAATAAAATGTTTATTGCCACGTGTACCATATTTGGAGGAGCTAGGTCATTCTATGAGAATGCAGTCGTTATGATTTATTTTTCTTTGTGTTTATTTTTGACAGTGTTATAAAACTTTATGCATAATAATAATAGGAAGACACGTACCTACGTCACGTGACGATACAACTTTTGGAACTATAATAGTTTGGAGCTTTCCAGCTATGCCGTGATCATGGCGCATTTACTTATCTAGTACCCATAAGGCAAGCATGGCTTAACTTTGGGCTAGATGATGCTGTGTGTATTTTCCAGTATTATTTATTTGTTTCATATAAGCTGTTACCCGCGACTTCGTCCACGTGGTGCTTGATATCATATTTTCATACATTTGATAATTTACACAAATGGGCTGTGGTTTGTCTATAAAGTGAAATAAAAAATCTTTTTTGCGTGTTTTAGTGTCAGTCGATATGATATTTGCTAACGGTTGCTGATATACAAAACATATTCGTTTAAAATTTCAACCACTATTTTGAAACTCTTAGCATGCGAATTTTCAAAATTCCGTTTAGTCACTTATGTCTTGGTACGAAAGTGCTCACTTTCGTACTAAGACATAAGTTACAAGAGTTCTACACACCTTGCTAGTTTCAAGTCTCTACGATAATTGGGTTGGGCTCTAGCTTGTCTATGAGTCAGGATAAAACGTTTTATTTATAAACATTTAAAGGTGAAGTTAAAAAAAAACAATTATTTATCTACTGCAGGTAGTGTAGGTATGTTTGAATTTGTTAACATATTAAATTCGTCATGTTCAAAAATTGCGAGGTTAGATTGGTTTTGAAGTTTTGTCGATACTAATAATATAAAGAAGAAAGGTTTTATTTTTTATTTGTTTGTATTGAATAGGCTCGGAAACTACTGGACCGATTATTTAACTGGGGTACTGGTACGGGAAGTCAATAAACGGCCGCGAATAAATTATGAATACCTGTGCGAAGCCGGGAAGGGTCGCTAGTTTGTTATAAAATTATTACAGACGATGTCTACGTTCGCCATCATTATCGACCAATTTGTTTAATTCAAAGACGTAGGTAAATTTATAAATATTAATTAATGAGGTCTTCTCGCGACCTTGTCAAGGCTGTGCTATTAGAACGGCGAAGACTTCATTGAGGAATCTAACGGCGACAATATGACGCCTATGAGGTCACAGTAGCGAATGAAGAAAATTAGGAAAATACTATGTTACAGAGTTAGCACCAGCACCGACATACTCGTATATATGTATGTTAATGACTTCCCGTGCCCGTACCCCAGTGAAAAAATCGGTCCAGTAGTTTCGGAGCATATTCAATACAAACAAACAAAAAATCAAACCTTTCCTCTTTATAATATTAGTATAGGCATAACTTCAAAACCAATGTAACCTCGCAATTTTTCAACATAGCCTACTACTTAGTAGAATGAACATTAAACAGAGGTATGTAACGTGTTACACAGCGAGCGTTCGTGTATTCAGTACGGGGCAAGAAGGCGCTACTCGTAGCGTGTAGGTAAACACGTGATCTGAACGAACTCGGACCCGGCTCTATTTTTATAGGTTCACTTGGATTATTTTATGAAAAAAATGGCGTCAAGCAAGAATTTTTTTTACACAGTTTCACGTTCACTTTACGAACGTGAAACTGTTACAAAATTAAATGCTACTTTGACGCTGATGAACTCGTAACATGTCAACCTAATTCCGAGTTAACTCCTAATATGATCTAACTCGTACGAGCGCACTCGGCACGAAAGTACTCGTATAGTGGAAACCCTGGCTTTATCAGTAAGGTATTTTCCCGGACGTTGCCGATCGCAGGTCACAACGGTGATGACTTATGTTATGACATATCAGGATCTCGTACATCCTCGTATTTCACCGTTTTTTCTAACATTGACTTTAAGTATGAAGCGTTGCGGAACAAATCAGTAATCGCTCGTTATATATTTCATTGAATATGTGAAAGTTTGGATGTTTAGATGGATGGATGAATGGATAATGGATGGATGTTTGTTACTTCTTCACGCCAAAACTACTGAACCCTATTGAGTTTTCCAATATTTCGGCACAGTTTCATTAATGTCGGACATTTCACACAGGACTGATATACTAAATAGATCAATATTGATCTAAGTATCTTATGTATTCTATTATTATAAGTACATAGAAAATACCCAATACCCACTCTAAAACACTAAAAGGCCTATAAAACACAATTTCAAAATATTTAGGCACCTATCAGTGATACTGAGAACAATATTGATAATATCTCGTCATTTCATCAAAATTTCATAATTAACGAAGCGAAATACTGCGAAATGGTTCTAAATCTGTACTTATGTTTCTGAAGAGGATACTAAAAGATCATAAACAACCTAATCCAACGATCACCCGTTGGACTTAATAGCAACTGCTCCGTATTTCAGACAAATAACTGCCTACGTAGTGCGTATCTACTCAAGGTCGTCTTATGCAAGCGTAGAGTTACCATTGTAACCAACTCACATATTATATTTACTCGGAATCGCTTTCGAGTACAGCATCCTGAGGCCTTAGCGTGAGTTGAGCATAGTTTACGAATACTTTAAAAGATTTCGTTTCCTTTCATACACATAGTGCCTTTCAGCGCACCTAACAGACAGAAACTACTTTTTAAATAAGAAAAAATCGAATTTTGCTCATACACCGTTCTAAAAACGTAAGCTAATAACAAAATTGTTGAACAACAATAACAAGATTACACTTCTTTAAAAATATATTCGATTGCCATAAAAAATCAAATCGGTAAAGCATTAGGACATGCATGACTATTTGATTGTCAGTCGAACTAACCAACGGCAAGTAAGAGTGAAATAACTATATTTTCTAAAACTTCATTGAGTAACAAACACCGATGGTAGGGGTAAGTAAACACCAGTAGCTCCTCAACTCATTATTTATTTATTTTTGTACATTATTTACGATACGTGATGTACTTGAACTCCTAAAATAATTGTGTAATTAATTATCGAGCATACACAAACTTGGTGACACGAAGTTCATAAAAATAACTTAAACAGTAAAGTAAACAAGGTATTGGTACCGCTTGCAAGGTTTACTTACTTGAAGAATTTGTGTTTTCTTTTGTTTGGACCCTACAATGTTAAACTTCCTTCAAACCTAAGGCCTCAACAGGACGGTAGGTCACGTTGGCTGGTTACTTCGACTTGAAAATCAGGAAGCAAGTATCACCTCGCTACAAGTGTGGCCGGTCCCGTGCATATTTAATCATCAACCGTTTCGTAGCTACGTTTCTGATCTGCAGCGCAGTAGCGCTAAAGCTCTCTCATCATCAGCCTATCTTAGTCCAGTGCTAGACGTAGGCCTCCCCAATGAGCGCCACAGTGCCATGTCTTCTTGACGCATCCAGAATCTACCTGCAGTATTTCGCAGGTCGTCGTCGGAGGGCGTCCTAGACAACGTTTATCGACTCGTGACCTGTCACATAGGACGGTAGGACTGGTCCACCAGTTCAAAGTCGTGCAGCGACCTATAGAAAGAGCTATGCTCGAAGTTTCTCTGAAGGATAGGATTCGTAACAAATACATTCGACAGAGAACCAAAGTTATCGACATAGCTCTGAGAATTAGCAAGCTGAAGTGGCAGTGGGCCGGCCATATCTCGCGAAGAACCGACGGCCGCTGGGGCAAACGTGTTCTTGAGTGGAGGCTTCGATTCGGCAAACGTAGTTTAGCACGCCCTCCGGTCAGGGGGATCTTGATTTGCAAAAGACTGAAGGCAGTAGCTAGTACGTTTTTATTAAATAAATATTGAAATTTTCACAACCAAAATTTTTTGGTCTACAGTAAAGAGTTCAAATAGACATTTTTCACCAGTTTTACTCCGACTTGTTATTATAAATATTTCATAGAAATATATTTTTAACGAGCTGTTTAATCGTCCTTTTATTACGTTCCGCATTTATTTCAAACATAAATAAAAATTAAGCAACAACAAGTAATTATTTACATGTCTAGTAATTACTAGATACTTACATAATTCTTGGCATTACATTCCTTATGGGGCTTTGATTGAGGTTGATTGAACGCAATGTCAAGGCAGATCGCTCAGAGGATCATTCTGTATCTAGAAATAAATTGATTTGTCTGTGTGACTTTAATTTTTACACCACTTTTGTATTTTACCACTTTTTTGTCAGCATAATTATAACTTATACATATTACCATGGGGATAATGAATGATAGATAATGCTGTGTGAATTGTCCAGCATTATTTATTTATTATTTACTTTAAATAACTGTCTCCAACAGCTGGGTTGTTGGAGACAGTTATATATCAATAAAGCAAAATAAAAAATAAAATAAAATTAAAATCAAAGGGTTTATACTAGGTCTTACTATTTCTTAATATAATTATATAGCCCCCAACCTCTCCAGATCTTGTGGTATAAGAAAATAACCAGAAAACCCTGAATACATATTTGAGGATCATACAAACATTGCTCCCTCGGCAGGAATCGAACCGGTGGCATGGCAACCTTCTGTGTTTTATGCAGAATTTAGTCCACCGCGCTACATCGGTCGTCTTCAAAGGTTAATATGATTTCTACGTATTCAATAATTGTAATTTTATTTGTAAAATAAATTTATTAGGTCCAAACGTTTTACAATATTTAAAAAAGGACACAAAAACAGTTCTTCCATTTTCTTTTTCTAGTTATTCAGTTTCTATACAATAAAAACTGACTAAAAAAATAAAGTAGACAAAGGCACCGCTAATTCTCGTAGGTTCCTCTGAAAAACTAATACAATAACATCGATGCTTCGTTATTGGTTTAATAACAATTAAAATGATAATGATTTCCCACGTAACCTACATTCCATTAATAGAGTTATAGAATACTAAATTATAAGTCAAAGTTCAATGTCAAAAACAAAGACAAATTATAACAAAAGGTGTATAATAAAAACATTAGAATTCGAATATCATAAATGGTTATCTCGAAATAAAAACCAGCATCTTGCATCAGTTTACATATTTTTATTATTTTATTGCAATTGAAAAATATTCCTTCGTTATGTTAACATCAATACCCTTGTAATGGAATGTGTAAAACAAATTATAATAAAGAAGAATCGTTTCGCAATGATTAGTAAACCACCTACATAGACGACCGATGTGGCGCGATGGGCGAAGGTCCGCCTGCGACGCAGGTGGTTGCGGGTTCGATTCCCGCCTCGGAACAATTGTGTGTACTATCTGCAGATATTTGTTCCGGGTGTTCTGGTCGTTTTCTTTGTATAATAAAAAATATCTATCTATGTAATGTATTGTATTATGTATATCAGTTATCTAGTACCCATAACACAAGCTCTGCTTACCATGGGGCTAGATAATGCTGTGTGAATTGTCCAGTATTATTTATTTACTTATTATAAGAAAAAAAAAAAAAAAAAACCGTGTGTGGTGTGGCTGATGATATGAACACTTTGACCATTCAACTATTCTGAGGCGACGATGTCCGAAAAAAATCGAATTTTAATGTACATATTTAAAAAAAAGCTAAACATTGAAGTATATCACTCATATAATACCCATAACACAAGCTCTGCTTAGCTTGGAGCTAGATACTGCTGTATGGATTGTCCTGTTTTATTTATTTATTTATTACCCTCCATTCATCCAAATAGTGTGTAGGTATCCAAGCAAGTATTACCTCTAAGTGTGAGTTAACGAACGACTCGAAATAGCAAGCTGAAGTGGCAGTGGGCCATATCTCGCAAAAAACCGACAACCGGTGGACTAAACTTGTTCTAGAGTGGAGACCCCGACTCGGCAAACGTAGTTTAGGAATCCTCCGGCCAGGTGGGATGATGAACTACGAAGGACTGAAGGCAGATGCTGGATGCGTCAAGCTGAAGACAGGGCGCTATGGCGCTCATTAGGTGAGGCCTATGTCCAGCAGTGGACTGCTATGGGCTGACGATTATGATGATGATGAAGCAAGTATTATCGTATATACTAGACTATTGAAATCAAACAAAAGATTAATTGAGTTTATGGTATTGGTAGACTTTTTTAAGGAACGTAAATTAATAACCAAGGAACAATATGGTTACACACCCTATGATCAATCCGGAAATCGGTCAAGACAAAGCTGTTAGTTACCTACAAGTACGTACTTATCTCAAGTGCCACCTACAGTGCAACATAAGATTCATAAGCTTAAGTATTTTCCCATGCCAAGTATTATGACAACATGTAAGTACTCTACATTCATGTCTCCTCGATAACACTTATCGAACGCTTCCATGATGCGCCCACGTTCAGATGTCATCACTGGGTTATAGAATATTATTTGAGTATAAGGTCAGATCTGTGACCTCTGCGGATGCGAGGTCATGTTGGGACGGTAGTAGATGCACACTTGCACAGGCGCCGGTGGGTCGCGGGTCGCGAGTGACCTTGCCCTCTGAAAGTAAAGTTCGATAATATACAATACATATAACATATTATGAATAAGGTTAAAAACTTTATAGATAATGATGATAATAATGAATACTAAAGTCATTTAAAACGGGATATTTACCATGATTTGATTTTTGAGTTTTCCAATATTATTATTATTAATTAATTATTTAAACTCAAAAATCAAATCATGGTAAATATCCCGTTTTAAATTACTTTAGTGTTAATAGCCATGATAGTTTCAGAAGTTTTATAATAATTAATAGTATAAAATATGACCTAAGTGCTTATTTGTAAGACAAAAGAAATAAAAAACTCATTTCACTATTAATTCCTATTTGAAAGAGTAACGTCTATCATCAATTACAGGAACTATAAACGTATCGAGGCTTGTGAGCTAGGTAATTCTTAGTAGGCTACAATCTCGGAATTCATTTCGATTCGTCATCTTTTCGTCTCTGAATCACTGATTTACTTTTGATCACTGATTTGACTTCTTTTATGCATAAATCGAACTAAAAACAGTAAATTCAAAACACAATGGCATTTGACATTCGACTCGTGACAGATTTAAGTTGACATTTTATTAAGTGCGTAGATATTTATGTCGACCTCATCTATTTTACAGTCAAATTAATCCTAAATAAATGTCATTTTTGCTAATTTAGGTCGTAAAATTAAATTTTGAGGAAATAACGATCAGTTTTATGGTGAATAGGATCAAATTGGTTGATTTGCATTACAATTGACTACAAAACTCGACACATTTGACGCAATAAAATAGAAATTTATGGGATCATTTAAAACAATTTACCGTCCACATAACATCAGACGAGTGAGATTGTGGTTAATTGAAGGTCTAACATGGAAAAAGGACATTCTTTATTATGTATTTACAACGAAGCCTTAGTATGCGAAAATTCGCTTACTCTAAAAAAACACCAGTCCACTGGTAGAAATAAGTCGATCTTCATTCAGGGCTAGCGTAGAAGATCGTAAGACAGCTTCAGTAGCAGAGTCCTGTTGACGTAATTACTCCTCTTTCTATGGGTTATGGTACAGCAGCGCCTCTATCGTGCGGACAAGGAACTAAGCAAATCCCACACAACAGAGACACATCTCGATACAACCGTGAACCAAATTAAGAGCTTCTTGATTTAAGCATATTTATTTTAGAACAAGTTACCTATCTATCTATTTATCTACATTGTGTCCTAGACAAACCCGTTAAAATGAGATTACCTTAATAAAAAAAACATGCTGTTCACCTTTCAAATAATAGCATGTGAATCCTACAATAAAATACCACATATAAATAATTGCTACTTAAAAAATAATAACTACAACCAAAGCAGATACAATTCAATGATTATGCATGTTTTAATAGTACATACAGAAATTCAAATCCATTTATAACGACCTCTATGTCATATTCACCAAACTAAAATCAAACTGATTTGACAGATACCTCACTTTAAAGCTAAGTGCAAATAACCTGGCATAGATGGCGCTTCAGATCTGAATTCAATATACTAGATTTGGCCGGGCGTTTGAGTGGATAATAGCGCAAGAGTTAATTCCTAAGTGTAAAAGATTTAAACGCGCTGCTGGTTGATGTTACTTATTTCTTTACCTACATACTAATAAATCTCTCCATAATCATCTACTACCTTCGGTAGGTAGTAATGATGATGTCTATTGCAAAGTGATCTAAAAATAATACTAAATAAAATATGCCAAACCGCCTACGGAAAACGCATAGGCATAGCAGTGTTCGAAGCAGTAAATAGATGGCGTGTTATTAAATTCTAAGATTTGATGTTTTGGATATAAAAGATCTCAACGCGCTCGCATTTCATTTCAGCAATATAATAAGCACCGAGTTCGTTTTGATGATTTCAAGAATGTAGGTTACGTAGCACATACGTATACGTATAGCTTTGAGAATTTTATTGGTCGTACTTATATCATTTTTTCAATTACTTTTGATTTTAATTATATTATAATCTTTTAGTCAACTGTTTTTTATTATTGTTTGTTTTTACTAGTGTAGGTAGTGTAGGTACTGTATATTTGTTGTATTTTGTACGTGTGTGTCTGAAGTTGCAAATAAATACTTCATCTATGTCATTAATTATTGTAATATAACGATATGTTTTTTTTAAATAATTGTTGATTTTTTATTCATTTATTTTTGATGTAGTATATCTACGCACTGCAAAAACGGCTCACAAAGACAAAGCGCGTGCTAAACTTTATCAATACTGAATTAATCAAATTATACAACAAAGTAGTTGATCACAGGACAGTGACGAGAGACAATTTGATAGAGCGCCTCAGAGACACTATTGTTTAAATAATTGCCTCTTAGCATACAATAATGTGCGTAGTTCCGAGGCCTATGGGAAAAGTTACGCCATTCAATAACTAAATAATTGTACTTGGATACAGAAAAGAACTACTCAAAGAATTATTTAACCTCTGTTATCTTATCTTATTAAATGAATGTAAGTAAACAGAGTAAACAGCTGGCGAGACGACCTTAACGCCTTCTTCGGAGATTGGTGGGAGATCGCACGTGACCGCACTGAGTGGAAAGATTTGGGGGAGGCCTTTGCCCAGCAGTGGGACGAAACAGGCTATAAAAAAAAAAGTAAACAGAGATTTGTGTTTAAAGTTAACTCTTGCTAGGTATTGCTAGTTTTTTTAATGTAACCTAACATAGCTCCTTTAACATTTAATTTCCATTTCCTTCCCAACAAACATTTCAGTCACATAAGTTCAAGTTACGCAGCTCAAAATGCTATAAACATCGTATTGAAGTAATTTTTGCGTGTAATATGACGTTAGGCCTCTTTATGTTTATACAACTTGTTGTCGTATATAGACATCGTATAAACTTCTATATGACTGTTTTAATGACAATTATACAACTTTCAGTAGTATAACCAATGCTGAAATCTTAGTAACGTCTATACGACTTTACACCGGCATTACTCGTGTTAGAGTTGCGAGAACTACTTTTACGTGACGTTCGTGTAGAAGTGATCAATCGTACTCTTATACGACTATAATGTCAATCGTATTAGAGTTGCTAGAACTACTTTTAGGTGACAATTGTATAAGAGTGATAATTTTCTCTCTTATACTATTTTAAGTAAATATGAACACTTTTATCCTACTCTTTAACGACTAGATGTACTACCATATTTTTGTAATATAGAACAACAATTTTATGTAAGTCTTTAAAATGAACAGAAATAGCTGGTAAAATGTGGTGCTTTTAAGAGAAAAGTAAAAATAAACTATATTGCGCTTCTTAGTTCCAATTTTACTACGTCGAATATTTCTACACTACAAGTGAACTGTAAAAAAACTGGAGTTGGTTCCGTACAAGGTTTAATTTTGAACTCAGGAGATTTGAGTTCGGTGCAAAGTTATGATGTTGCTCAACGCACCGAAATGAGATCCAGTGGTTCTATAACAGTAGAGTCAGAAGAAGATGAAGTAGATTAAATTTTTGATAAATTATGTCTTGGTTATAGTTCCGATTATAAAAGTAAGCCAGTAAAAATGATATACTTTGGGATGATTTAAAATTTTAAATCACTCATTCATACTATGAAATAAAAGAAAAAATGACTATGGGTGGTTTTATTTATTATTAACCAATCAAAATTTTAATCATTAACAGTATTTATTTAATGAATAAGGTAGGTAGATTCTCTCGGTACCATGGGTTAAAACTAATTAAAGTATAACAATCATAAAAGTTTACTATATACATAGAAACCCCTTTTTCAACAACTGAACCCAAATTTCCTTGGCTTTCCAATATGGCTGACCCAAAAGAAGCGCACATAGTGAAAAGTCGTTAAAAAATTGTATTACGGTCGTGTCATAAACTCTTAAGTCGTATAAAGGCAACTGTTTACACATTCGTCAAATTAGAGTAAAATTACTGCTTAAATCTAAATAATTTATAAGGCGCGTTCATTATTTCGAGGTTACTAACGCATATTACTCGATATAATTAATTTCCCAATTGAACTATTTATTTGAACATGAATTTCAATGATGTACGTAATACGTAATGATAAAATAAAATGGCTTCCTTACAAGATTAATTCTATCACAGTAAAAATAAATTGTGTCATTTAGTTTCATTCACTATCACTTCACAATAAAATAACGTAAAAACACGTCGTGTCGTATCTCGTGTCGTAAATCGTAATTAACACTATATAATCGATAAAATACCGTAAAGCAATGGTAATAAACATCTTAACTCGATTAAAAGTTCATCACACGACATCTATACGGCCACTACAAGACCATATTGCGATTAATACGACTGATACACGACTCTATTATGACACTAACTCGTATAAAATGGGCCCTTTTTGGGTCGTGTTAACGTGATAGCGACGTATTTACTACCAAAGTATAAAACCAAAAGTTAGAATCGGCACGTTGTGGCGACTTATGAAATGTTTGTTGGGTTATTTCTTGACAGCTGGATGACGACTTGCAGTAGGCTGTGTGGTGCCGGCCTAGATAGAATAGCCAACTCTTCCCGTGGGTGCCGTAGGAGGCGACTAAGGGCGGGCAGCAGCGTCCCTTGCAGCACACTCACTACAATGCGATCCCCAACCCTGATCCCCATGCCCAGCGTGGGGATTATGGGCATTCCCCCCATATGAGTAGATAGGGTGCTATGGCGTTCATTGGGGGAAGCCTATGTCCAGCAGCTAGTCCCAAGCTAAGCAGAGCTTGTGTTGATGATGCTGTGTGGATTGTCCGGCATTATTTATTTATGAATAAAGATAACACAAAATCAGAGGAGGTAAGTATCAGATATTTACAGCTTCTACTTCTACGGTTCCTCTTGCAAGATGATGATGATGGTGTGGTCACCATCATACAACACTTTTTTGAAGTAGGTAAGTAAGTACCTACATCACCTCTAATCATACCTGGGTATGTATGATGACTAGCCCAGATAAAACAGATTCAAGTATTTAGTTATAAATCAATATCTTTTTTCGATGTGTTCCCTTTCCGTCGATTCCCGTTCTGTCGAGTCTGTTTTTGCATAAAATTAATTTCTTCGCGTTCACAGGTACAGTCAAACATAAAGAGGACAGTCGTTTGAGACAGACCATTAAATCGATTTTGTTATTTATAAAATCTTCAACAATTTTATTCGCTAATGTGCAATTGATTTTAGTATGTTTCAGTCTAATAGGTACTACTTTTTATTTAAACTTTAAAGGATGATCTATGAAACGTAGATTAACTTTATCGTTTGTAACTTATTTTAAGTATACACTGTGTTTGCATGAGAATAAAGTTCTTTAAACGTAAAAACACATGAACCTGACTGTACTTCAAAATATGATATTATTAAACTCGACGTAAAGGTAATAGAAGCGGGGCAATGAAACTCGACGGTAAGGGAATAGAAGCGGGTCTGAATTCGTAAAGTCGTCCTAGGGGAAATAAAAGCGAGATAAGGTTTTCGACTCGACAGAACGGGAATCGACGGAAAGGGAACACATCCTTTTTTCACCAGGTAGGTACTATCATCACATCATTCATCCTTAGGTATTTTTATATTCAGTAATATCCGTAACCTGAACAATACTAAATCTTTGAATTGTCGTACTTGTATAGGATCCCTCGATACAGGCATAGCCTAGTGAGGGTGCCATCAGAGATTACATACATTGTAGATAGGTACATCTCGGCAATAACACAATGTATTACACTAAATTTCAAGTACAGGTACTTTAGTAACCTATTATATCTAACCTTTTATAACTTCTCACCATGTATGCAAGTGCTAATTATAAGATGAAGTGTATTTACTTATTAGTTTTTGCTGTAATAAATGATTTTTATCTTATCCTTATCTTATCTTATCTTTACCAAATCTTAATTCTATTTTATTTTTTTATCAGAAATTTAGTATGCTATAAAATGTGTTACTTGACGGAGTGAACTAATAAAAACATGTTTTTTTTAATTTTATTTATTTATTTTAAAATATTCATATATCGTGATATTAAAATAAGGCAGTGATGATGAGACCATAAACTTAAAATAAGTACAAAAATAAAATATTTTGAAATAAACACATTTGTTTTTTCATGAGATAAACGTATAATTTACTACAAATAACATTTTAATGTTGCATAATTTTAATAACAAATAATGTAGAAACAAGTACCTTAGTACATTGATCTTTCGAGAATTTATACACGATAGGAATAATAAACATTCATTGTTATAAATAATCAAGTACGTGCCAAACTTTGGAATATTTTTCACACGAAAACTGATGAATGATATACCTGTAGGAAATATACATATGTTTACATAATGCAATGAATATATTAGATTTATACAACATATACTTGTAACTTATTCTTAAACTCTTTTATACAGTGAGATTCTATGTCTATGAGACATATTCTATGTCTATGAGACATATTCTATGTCTATGAGATTTTTTATAACTGGCAAGCTATCCAATCTGTCATTTTTACAAATTAAATAATATTATAGTCAAATAGTGTTAATAAAAAAATAATAAGGAAATTGAAATAACTTTTATAGATAATCAAGTGTTCCGTTTTTGAATATCAATTTAATTTACATAAATATGTAATATTTAAACAGTCGTGCACATTTAGAATCTTTATAAAGTGCTTATGAAAATAATTGTTTATATATTTATTTCTACCTATGTTGTTTCTACCACCAGTAACCATGGTTACCGTAGTACCCGCCATATCCGCCGTACCCGCCGTATCCGCCGTATCCTCCGTATCCGCCGTGCGGCCATCCGTATCCATATCCTCCGTAACCGTAGCTAGGCCAGCCCCAACCACCGCCGCCGTAGTAGCCAGGGTAGCCATAGCTACCGCTGTAGCCTGTTGAAATCCATGAACGTTAAAAGAAGATTGATCATGCTAAACAAACTACCTAATATCAAACATCCTATTTAAAACCACCAAACACAAAACGCTTTAAAAGGAGCTTTAAAGTATATAATGTTTTATCTTTGGCCTACACTGTTAAGCCGTGTTGACGCGATATGCTGGAACAAAACTCGCAGTAGACGACTTCAAAAATCGCGTAGAAGAAGAATGTACATATGTATTTGGAAATGGCAATAACTTTCATGTTGTCCTGCCTTTAACATCTTCAATCTAATACAATCTAAGTGGGACAGCATAAAAGAGGCGGGCATTTTCAGTCCCAATCTTTATCTCAAGACTTATGATTATTTTTTTCACTTGATAGCCTGTTAACGCTGAAACAAAGCTGAACCTAATCAGTAAATAAACTGAAATACATTTGCATATATTCAGCTTTACAAAGCCCTTTTCGGTAAAACGTTTTAGTTCGTACCTCCCCAATGGCCGCCACCCCAATGAGACGCAGCTGTCTTCAGGTCTTCCTTCTCCGAGGCAACGTCAGAACTGGCCAGGTCTTCCTTCTCAGCCTGCTCCGGTGCAGGTGCGGCCAGCACCGCTGCCAGCAGCAGTAGAAGAGTTGTCAGGAAGGTGATCTAAAAGAATATTACCCCATCAAAAACATAAATGTGAAATGAAAGCCCAGTTCAATATTATGATATAATGCCTGGGTTGTTGACTTCAAGGACCAAAGAAGTGAGATCTAAATGGGTGCCAAGATCAAATATAATTCCTTCTTATAACTTACGATATTAAACTTAAGGCTGACTTGGCTACTTTTCATAAACGAATTATAACCACTGACGAGAAAACCCTTTTTAGAATATTATTAAATAAGAATTGTATAAGTTTTCGTATCATTAAATAAATACAATACAACACACAGATTAAAAGACCAAATATTAAAACATCCGATAAATAAGGTGTTTCAGGAACCATACTAACAAACCAAGAAACCTTCGATCGGTAGTTGTTTAGTTACGCTTATGCCAGTGCAAAAGCTGAAGGATGTTTATTGAAGCCTCAACTAGAGGGATTTGAGTATATTTCTACCAAGTCATTGACCTGAATCAAGACAATACTAGGTGTATTGTACAAACGAAATAACTATGTAATCGGTGAAGGCCACGCGTGCTAATAAACCACTGGACGACCCAATTATTGGCCGCTTGGGGTATAATCATGCAATGCCCCTCGTATTGCAAACATTTGACAATGCGAAACTGAGGTAGTCATTATAAGGGATGTCATTGTGCTAGCTAGTATCGTAATAATATATCGGATATTATATTGCCACTCGCCAATTTAGATATTTTTCGTAATGTCGTTATTTTAAATATGGAAGAATAACGAATAAATAACAATATAACCTAATTTAGTGTAAATAAATGCGCACTGTCTTTTTTATTGTTTTTTTAATTCAGGCTATGACAAATAATTACAAGCTCAAATTTTAATAATTAACACAAGGCTGTTAATTTTCTTAAATATTTACAATCCTTAAACGGATAAATAATTTCGTGTTAAATATTTTGAGAGTACATACTTAACAGTTATGATGATTCAGTCAATATGATTAAATTTTCTATCGTTATATTTTAGTAATGAACGCACAAAATAAAATTCAAAACAATTAGTTATTTACAAACATGATTAAGTAAATAATTAAAGCTAATTAATGAATATCCACTTACTTTGGCAACCATGGTTGGCACTGTACTGCACACTGTACAAAGTAGACTATGTGACGACTCGTCCCTGCGGTGGTTTTATACGACGACGTGTCCTAGAGACGCACGGATCACTGGTCGGCTTCCTTCGCAAACAATACTGCTTTTACCGGTATTTTGAACCCTATAGTCAAGGGCATAGAATACAAGAAAATAATGGTCGTTTATAGCACAAAAAGTCTGAGACAAGGGACTTATAGGATGTAAGAGGAAGATAGTAAAAACAAAGTACTAGTCTGAAACGAAATGAAATAAATAAACGAATTTTGTCTCTTAAATGCGTAGTTGTCTATATCAACCAAAGTAATCCATTCAATTGACATTCGACTTTAATCACAAGATTACCTAGCAAATAGTGAATTGTAAAGTAAGTATGTTATTCGCGGTTTTGCAATATTTTTTCAGACATAAGAACCTGTGATTTTCGATGCGATTTTTCTTCTTTTGGTTGATTGCGCACAAACTCATTTATTTTCAGCTTATTTTATTCAAACTTCTGCCTTTAACATTTTTCGCAATATAAAATTTTGACGTCAGTCCAAATCGCAAAAAAAAAAGAATGAATGAATGAACACTTTATTGTACTTAAAATAACATATTACACTTTATATCTAAATATTACATAATAACAGTACAATAGGCGGCCTTATCGCTTAAAGAGATTTATTCCAGGCAACCAGGGAAAGTGTCTTTTAAAACCGTTTCCCGCCTACATGATTATCAAAATGCATATTTATTATGAATCTGTATGAGTACCTATCTGAGTTATAGATCCCATATCGATCAGTTTCGATCGAAATGTCAAGTTATTTTTATCTGGAACCAGTTGGCACGCTGATGCATGACTCCTTGCACCAGGGAGCTGAACGTACGTGCCTTCATTATGCTGAGTCCAATGAATCCGGGTCTAGCAGGAAAACTGGCGAAGATTTGCTGCATTGTAAATCTAGAGCTTTTACATATAAATTAATGTACTTTTACCTACTTGAAACAAGTTTCATGAATTTAGATCTCATAATGGCTTTTTGTTGAGTTGTGACAGTTTAAAACGAAAACCTGAAACGTGAATTTAACGTAAAAATAAATATAAAATTTAAAACGTGAACTGAACGTGAACTAAACGTGGATACATAATGTCCAGAAATCAAAAATTAAAGTTCACGTTCCCGTTCCAATCTAGCAAGTTTTGTACCCAAATGATTCCTTCATAAAATTTGTACATTTAAAAAATTCTACTCGTAGAACATTTTCCTCTATTCTTCAATAGAAAAATGCAAGGGTAGTTAAGACTAAGCAGGGGTGGGTAATCATTTAATTATTAGGCTCTTTGGTTTGTGATAAAATTTTAATGTGCTTGTAAAGGTAAAACTAAGCCGAATCAATTTTATTTTTAGAACCATTGCACTAACTCTCAAGGGAAATCTATGTATTTCAATTTTTGCAATCAATAACAATAATTCCCACCGATATTGTTTTCAATTATTCCCATCACGTTTATTTCAATCTCTATGCATTATGCATTTATCCACAGGTACTTGAATGAAATCCCCTGCGAGGATTGCAGGCCCAGCAATCAACTCTATACTAGTACTCCAAGACCTTGACTTTGAACGGGTTTTCTGCCAGGATTATCGACAGAAAATAGTAAAAACAATCCAGAACCCATCCAAAGGGCCAATTACATACCGTTACACTCATAAAGCAGAGGTCTTTTTTAAATGGCCCGACCGGCAAAGTACCTACATTTACCGACCACACACCATAGGTAGATAAGGTAATATATAAAGGTCTCCATACCTTTAAGTTGACCCCTTGACACTGCAGTTTTGGTAAAAACTGGTTTCTTAATTAAATTATTTGTTTTTATATCAACCGAATTGCTATCTTTTTTGACGGAAAGTTTCATAAATAGTTAGATATATTTCTGATTTAATAGTAATCGGCTTCTAACATAGCAAGGAGGTTCTATAGGTATATAACCTCTGTCACTAAATTGCATTAGAATTTCAATTTTCGCGTAATATCTCTTCTCTCATGCAAGTTAATGACAGTAATGTCGATAATTCTACAACCATTGCTGGTCAGTGAACCATCGTGCCAATTAATGTAATGAATGCTTATCACAAGCTTCACTGAGAGCAGATGCAAATCTAAATATTATTAGCATCCAAAGGCCTTTAGAACTCGACTACATATTTGGGGGCAAAAGTAGCATTTTGTGGGACATGGAGGAAGCTTCAAGGTCACATCACATATAACTCCCGCTTAAGTACCCTAAAATACTATGCAAAAACTTGGCTGCTGTTGGCAGGACTGCTTTTGCTTAGATTTTGGAGCCAGCTCTGTTCTACTCTTTTTCTTGGTAAAAAAAAGCAAATACCAATGCCATTTTAATTTGACACGTATCTCGTTGATGCGTAGGATCAATTCGGCTGTATTACTTAAAATGCTGCGACTATTGTAACAAGCAGAACGATCGAAAAACTGGAAAAGCACATACCTGCATTAGTTCTTATAAAAAATCGAATATCTCCCGAAAGTCTTATTATATTTATATAAATATATATTATTTAAATTATTTATGCCCTTGTTGTCTAAAACTTTTGAAACTATCATGGTTGTCAACACTTAATTCATTTAAGCCGGGATATTTACCATGATTCAGTTGCAGTGTCTTCAGTTATTCCTTGATCATGGCGCATGAAACTGTGACGAAATATTGGATAACTCAAAAATCTAATCATGGTAAATATCCCGGTTTAAATGAATTTAGCCTTGTTGTCTAGTTCACAACTAGATGTTTCCAATATTCTTCGGTTTATATATGGAGTTAAATAAATAAATAAATAATGCTGGACAATTCACAGAGCATTATTCTATTCTATTCTGTTCATTATCTAGCCCCATGCTAAGCAGATCTTGTGTAATGGGTACTAGATGACTGATTTACGCAATACATTACATAGATAGATATTTTTTAATATAAATTTAATAACAACCAGAACACCCAGAAGAAACGTCTGCAGATAGTACACACAACTGTCCCGAGGCAGGAATCGAACCCGCAACCTCCTGCGTCGCAGGCGGACCTTCGCCCACCGCGCCACAGAGATCGTCAAATCGATATAGGTAAAATCAAAAAGTGTCACAGAAAAACAAAGGTCGCTACCTCGTCCACTACATCGCTTCCTAAAGTGGACGGACGCAGTTCCTTCCTCTGCTCACAGCTGTCATTGACATGGCTTCATTACCTGTATTTAGACAATTGCCTGCGTTTAGATGAGACATTGAGGCGACAATCGTATGTTTTACGAGGCCTTCAGTTGCCTTAATCATGTTTTGGGGCCTTCTTTGTTTTGCAGATCCTTTGTTAGAGAATGGTTTCTTTTCTTGTTAGATTTTTTAATATTAGTTTAATTCTCTGGTTGATTATTTCTGCAGATTGCGGGGGATGTTCAGAGTTATTTGCTTTGCAGTTAAGCCTCGTTAGTGTGAGATTGACAACATCTTTTGGCGTGAATTTTAATGCTCTGGCCGCTTCAGCGGTCCTCTTTGGCCATGCATTAATGCATTAGGAGTGTTCTTCTGAAACGACGCCGTTCGTTGGTATAAACGCGTATTGGAAAATGGATCAAAAATATTGATTCACGGTTGAAAAAATTAACAGAATACATTAAGTTCTAGAATAAAAATAGAATATTAAAGAAGACAAAAAAATTTAGAGGAAATTGGGTAAATTAGAGTAAACTAT
Organism: Eupithecia abbreviata; assembly: GCA_943735965.1. Classification (NCBI taxonomy): domain Eukaryota; kingdom Metazoa; phylum Arthropoda; class Insecta; order Lepidoptera; family Geometridae; genus Eupithecia; species Eupithecia abbreviata. The sequence goes on along the minus strand of OX030979.1, from coordinate 649,444 downwards.
GTCAGTCCATAGAGTAGAGAACGCGTCCAAGATAACACTAATTCCATCCACATTCACCCTGACCGACCAACAATCCCTTAGTCGTCAATAATAAGGACCATTCGCATGTCATCCGTGCGCGAGACTGATTTGGAAACAATAAGAATTCCGTCATTCATAAAAATGTGATGTGTTCTCGACGCCAAACTTTATGTCCTTAACGCGAACAATGCTATCAGGAGCTCGATAACTGTAAAGAGAATTTGGCATTGACTTTGCTGATCTTAAAGTTACGGTCTCTTGGATAAAACTGCCGCTGTATAGCGCGCCCGGTTTTCTATATTTTGATCATATCATTAAATTACTGCCTTCAACAGTAGATATTGTGTCTAGATTACCCTATGTTAGGATTTAAGACGCTATCAACAGTAAACTGTTACAAAATTGTAACAATAAATAATTATATCTATCTATACGTAGGCTATAACGCAGCTAATATATAAAATTGTTGATCGTTGTTGTGACCAATTAATTATTTACCGTATAGGTAAATAATTAATTGGTCACAACAACGTTGTTGTACCACTTTGGCTGTGTGCCACAGTGCCTGCCTCCTGGTCGTCCCTTTGGGTTCCCCTGCTTAGGAAAGATCTTGATAAATGCCTGAACCCTTAAAATGAAATGTTGATGTTCATCAGAAAATAACCGGACCAGCTTCCCAGCTTTTCAACACAATGTTAGCAAATTAAGTTGGTACAGCTCTACAATTTATCTCACGGAGCTATGAAGGAGTTCCTCAGACTGTATAAAATGACGGTCGCTGCATAACGTTCTCCGCTGTCTACAAAACCGGTTGGCTTGTCGTTCTCTGAACTATTACGTATAGCTTCGCATTGCTATACTTACGAGCTGTTACTGTTGCTTTGCCAATAACGTCACGAAGCTCAGAATCACACCGCGGTGGAATACCAATGATGTTTTTTGTGACGGGGCTATCTCCGGATCCATTCATACTTGGCTAAAGGCTCTTTTAGCATAAGAGTGCCAGGATTTTATCGTTTAGTTTACTACACTAAAGAAAAGATACATTTATTTATAACAATATCATACACACATTAATTATAGTTCTCCGCGGCCACTTATTATGTTAAAACATGAATGTCATTAGAATTTATATATTCGCAAATAAGTTATGTTTACAAATACAATAACAGAAACTGAATTTCACATGCTTGGAGTCGAGATTAAAAATATTTAGATTTTTTTAACAATATTCAATGAAGAAAAGATCTCAAATCGGCAAGTCATTTATATTGTGTTTAATACTTTCATAGGCTACAACGCACATGCACATCTACAGCTCCTGCACTGACGAATGGGCAGTGAATACGTTGAAAATCAACAACATGAAAGTTTTGTTGCCATTTGCCATAGTTTTTATTAACTTCTCTTTCTCTTGTAAATTTCTAAATACTTACCTAGGTTAGATAATTTATTGTGTTCAGTGTGGAAATGCCCTTAGGCAAACCATTAAACCCATTAAAACACAGCCATGGGATAGTTTATGGTGCCTTAAAAGCTATTTGTATGTGAACGAGTGGGTGCCTACTTGCATGGGGTTTCCCACGGGGTTTGACCATCGTAAATGGTGCCGATTTTAATTTATTTTATTAAATTAAAGAACGGTTGGTAGGTTGCCTGGAAGAGATCGCTCTATCTCGCTCGTATCAATCAAAACATAAAAATTTTGATTGATACACGTTCATCTTCTCAGGGTCCAGAATCACCCCCTTTCGGCTTAGTACACATCTTACGTGGCACCTTGTATTATATTATTTCTTAGTTCTTGTAAGTTAGCTATCTTTTGTAGAGTTTAGAACTTACAAGGTTCACCGAGCTATTGAGGCTAGAAATCGGGTTTCACCAAGATGGTTGCACACTTAACAACGATGAGTCTGCGAGAATGTAAACGGGCTTTTATATCGATAGTATTTAACATGATTTTTATGTAGTTGATCATCATAATCAGCCTATATAAGTCCACTACTGACTTCAGCTTGATGTTGTTGATGCTTAGTTTGAGTAACAGTAACAGTAATCACACGCGCAGAAAATAATCTTCGTCATTACCATGTCAGCTACTCACGCGTAATTCTGATGACAAAGTCTTCGTGCGTGACCAAAGACCTATTAACAGATTGATTTGACGGATCTACGGGTATACGACCTTCAAGCGGTACTTCTCAACTTTTTTTTTACTGGTTTTTATTTAAGCAGGATCAGTGCATTGCCCTCTGTCATCGACTCAGTAAACGTGGTGTAGGATGCCTCCAGCCGGTGGGATGACAACTTGCGAAATGCTGCAGGCAGATGATGGATCCGTCAAGCTGAAGACAGGGCGCTATGGCGCTCTTTAGGGCAGGCCTATGAAAAATGTCAGTCAAGTTAAAAAAAAATTACATGTTTTCATACACCTACTACAAAAACGTTCGTGGTTTGTTAAAACTAGGTTCGTAGTTAGCCCGCATACGTTTTCGTACTTTTCTGACAGATATGTATATCAAAGAAAGTCTTTGTGATTTTTATAGAACAGAAACACGATTGGTGTAACTTTTTTCGATAGCATACATAATTCGCTCTGAACACCATATTATAAGATCAACACAAAAAAATCTTTTTTTTAATAGAAATGATAAGTATTGCAGATATTGAGAGATTAGGTACTTTTGTGGGAAATTCATACAACAATGTTACAATTATGTTCACACTAATATCATAAATGCGAAAGTTTAGATGTTTGGTGTTTGTTACGATCATCACGACAAAATCACTGATCTAATAGATCGGGCTGAAATTTAGCGTACAGGTAGTTCCAGGCCTGGAATAACACTAAGGCTACTTTTATCTTCTTTCTTTTGGGGAAAAAAATATTTATCAACGCGTGCAAAGTCGCGGACTGAAAATAATATTACCTACGATTTATAGTGCTTTGTCGTTTTGTTCTATGTATCAAGGTAGTTTCTACTTTTTGCCTTCCATGCTAAGTGGCATGTAATTATATGAAAATTGGTTAAGCCCTTTGATTTGATAGAGCTGCTTGTCTCCCACGGAATTTGGGTTTAATTACATTAATTAAGTACCTACATAAAGTAGATTTTATTTTAAGAAGGTAAACAAAAGATTATGCGTATTTCACAACTAAACTACCAATTATCACACTTTTTTGTTATTCGGTAAAACCAACTAAGAACAGATACCTGCAGAGCATGAAAAAGCAACCAACTATCGTTATTAGAGCATAGATTCCGATGTCTGTCCTATTTTAACACTTTGACTGCGATTTTTTTTCGACGACTGCGATCTTTTTTTTTAACCTAAAAAATACGTGCTGCCGCTCTACACAGCGGTTGTGTTGCGCCGCACATGCGTTTCGTTCGAAAAATATTACGGCTGTGCTGAGTCACAAAGATCTGTATTTTCTCAGCCGCTGCGCTAGTGTGGATTTACGCATATTAGTCACTTCTAGAAAACACATACCGTGTGATTTCAGCACTCAAAGTGTTAATGTCTGGATCGCGTATAGAGGTGTCCAGAATGAAACAAAATAATAAATTATTTTATTTAGGACACAAAAAGTGTTTTAGTTATGTAGGTATTAACTAATTATATTTTCATAAAATGTAAATGGAAGAAACTCTTTACAGTTGGCGTTAGGTACTAACACAATTTTTTAAATGAAAAATTCACGAATAACGTTAAATACGTAAAATAAATTATGAGATTAAAAATTAAATAACCCAGAAATATGGCGAAAGAACTAACTCTAAAACTATACAGTAAATTTTACAACCAGAGCCATCTATCGGAGCCATTGCTCAATAGGTGCATAGTTATTTGCGCGCTGTCCAGCGAAGTTCACGCTACGACCGCTAGGTGCCGCTTGGTGCTTGAAAAACGCCGCGACGTTGCCGCTCATACTGCCGTAGGGGATTCCTCCTGAAAAACCAAATGAAAAACGTTATTTGCGGTCTAGTTTCGGTCTAGATTAACTATCCTAAATTTAGAATCTGAAAATCTGAATGTACCTGAAATATTACCTACATTCATCGTAAAAATGGCTAAGTCAGTTTAATCTTCCAAAATTGTATAAGTAAGGCTTTCTCAAACTACGCTTACTACACTTTTTTTTTCAATAGAAAACTTTAGCAGATTTTTATATGCCGTTAATAAACAAAAAATATTATTACCAATGTGTCGTTCAACTAAAATTGATGATTATAATAATTGATAACTTTAGATTGTAAGCTATCCGATGATAACTTCGTGGAACTGATACTGGTTACTTACCATAGGATAGCCCTGGTCCAGGAACTGGATGAGTCTCGCTTCCATCAGGGTAAGCTGTCACCAGCAGCACCATGCACGCCAGGCATACGACGAATGTCACCTGTTAATAAAGTCGTTCAGTTTTAAAAGGTTTAAGATTCATCTTAGAAGTTGCCTGAAAGCATCTACAACATCCAATTCCCCTGAATTTGGTTAGGTATAGGTAAATATTTTTAAGTATGTCAAGTTTCAATCAACCAATAAAAACATATTAGAACCTCATTAATTTTATTTTGATATTTTCATCAATACATAGTATTAAACAAAGTCGCTTTCCGCTGTCTGTCTGTCCCTATTTATGCTTAGATCTTTAAAACTAACGGAACGGATTTTCATGCGGTTTTTCTAATAGATAGAGTGATTCAAGAGGAAGGTTTATAAACCATTTTGATACATATTTCCAGCGTGGCGCAGCTAGTTAGTAATATTATAATAAATAATTATTAAACTTTACTGAATAAATGAAGGTGGGATGAGACCAACCATATTTAAAATTATTTGTAGGTATTTTATATTCATTGTTCATATTACACACAATTAAAAATTGGTCCCTGAATAAATAAACTGAACTGGCTTCCTATTAATAACCTGTGTGTACAATGCTTTGTAAAAGTGGGCTAGCCTTTTTTAGTAATTATACTGATCAAGGTTTTGCTCTAATAAACTCGGCTCGTAGCTGTTCGTTCATATTGTTCATTCGCAAATTAATTTACATGATCCCTTGACCTGACATCAAAGCATAAAGACCTCTGTGGCGCAGTGCGCGAAGGTCCGCCTGCGGCGCATGTGGTTGTGGGTTCGATTTGCGCCTCGGAATAATGTCTGTATGATCTGCAGATATTTGTTGAGGGTGTTCTGGTCGTTTCCTTAGTTAAATAAAAAATATCTATCTATGTAATATATTGTATTATATATATCAGTTATCTGGTACCTTAACAACAAACAAGCTCTGCTTTACTTGGGGCTAGGATAATGCTGTGTGAATAGTCCAGCATTATTGATTTGTTTTTATAAGAGAGTTTATATAGGTACATAAATGTAGATTCAGATACCTGAGCACGAAGATGACATAGAGAACAAACCTACAAACGTTACCTCTAGTACATCAAGCATCCTAACATCCTAACTTCCTAAGATAACACACTCGCCACTTATCAGAAAGCTTTTACAAACGGTGGTTTTTCAATTAATAAAAAAGAAAGTAGGTACCAAGTGTTCTGAACGTCTGAAACCTGTTCCTATCCGGACATAGGTACCCGAGAATATACGAGGTTTGCAGGAGGAAGCTAACAAAGACTCTAAATTAACTCTGCTGGATATAAGGCATGTAGAGTATCTATGTATGTATGTACCTATGTAAATAACCTGTTTGTATTTGAGCCGAGAATGCAATTCGTAGTAACACATTGCTTCTTTCAAGGATTCTAGTGGAGTGACGTCACATGAAAGGATTGTTTTAAAAGTGACCTGCCTAGTTACCAGCACAAAGGTTCAGTAGAATAATCTTGTGGCCAATAATCAGTAATGAGACATAGGGGATTTTATTGCCAGTAGATAAGAAAGAGAAATAGGCAGAGATTATTCGTTTTTAAAAACAAAACTTAAAATCTTTACTGTACTTAGCTTCGCTGATAGGTGATGGACAAATGAGAGCTTTTAGCTAATTATAGTTGACTAGCTGCGCCCTGCGGCTTCGCGCATGGAAATCTACGCAATGGATTTTGATGCGGTTTTTTCATAAGTGATTCAAGATGAAGATTTATAAATATTTGATACATAATGTTGTACATCTACGCAATGGATTTTGTAATAAAAATAGTTAATAATGTAGTTAACACTTTGAGTGCTGAAAACGCACGGTATGAGTTTTCTACAAGTGACTAATCTGCGAAAATCCACACTAGCGCAGCGGCTAAGAAAATACAGATCTTTGTGACTCAGCAGAGCTGTAATATTTTTCGAACGAAACGCATGTGCGGCGCAACACAACCGCTGTGTAGAGCGGCAGCACGAATTTTTTAGGTAAAAAAAAAGATCGCAGTCGTCGAAAAAAAACCGCAGTCATATTGTTAATAAAGATAGAAGCATACATAGGGACAGAGAGACAGCGGGAAGCGGCTTTTTTTTATACTTTGTAGTGATGACACGAAGCGGAAGAAATGCCAAACTTTATTTTGTACCTGAACTTGATCTTAAACCTGTACCGATTCGACCTTCGATAGAGGCCATATAATCGGACACGTTACCTACCATCGCCTGCTCGTACGTTTAATGCGCTTAATCACTTCCTACTGATGTTCAAATTCGGAAAAAATAAGTCTCAACGTGTTCCTGTTTCTCAAAATTATTATAACTTTGTTATTGATGCAGGAAATAGGTCTAACCTACTCTGAATGCGTTTGAGCCACCCAACTGAATTTTGGATGTGAAATTAACTGAGATTAAGGTTTTGTTTTCAATCCATTTAATTAACTTTCAGTTTTATTTAAACACAAGAATTAGCCAGCAATTTATATAATATGCAATAAGTAAAGATAAATTTTATATTTTCATACCTATAATAATGTAAATGTGTAGAATATTCGATTCTATTCGTGCAATGTCAAATTTATTGATTTATGTATCGTTAAACTTTACAAATGAAGATAAAATCTATCCAAGATATTAATATAAACAGTTGAGAAATGAGGACCTATACTAAAATTAAAAATAAACTTATGATACCAAAACTCAGCAGGAGTTAAAACGGTAAAAAAATGTTTTAAGTAAAACCAAACAAACAAAACCTTCAAGGTTTTTGTATTTATAATGCGTAAGCTCTCACACTTGGGGCAATCTTTAAGAAATGAAAATAATATTATATCACAAAAATTTACGGCAAGGTCGCGGGTTGAAGTCCCGCCGAAATCGAAATATTTGGCATTATTTTTAATTTCTTAGATTCTTCTTCTTTTTCTTACTACATATAAACTTATTTTCTAACAAAATTAAATTATAAATATCTGAAAATAAAATTTCGTAAAAACAAAAGCTCTTTTGTTATTGTTATAAAGATCAATTGTTACATGTAGAATGCTTGCAACAGTCTGCAGGCAATAGTTTGATTTATTTCTATTCATTTATTTCTAATTTTCTTAGTTGATATAGTTCCAAAGCTCTATTATATCAATCAAACTCACGTGTCTAGACGACGCCATTGCTCCGACCACTCAGCAACACAGTAGGTGCGCGCGCGCAGCCTCCCCCACATATATACTGACAGGAAGGTCACGTGACGCAGCTTTGAGCTTTATATCCTTTACACTGTACTTATGTATCTCCGATTAGATGTTTATCATTCAGGTCGCTCCAACTGATAAACTGTTCTACTATGTAGTTGCGAAAAGTTGTCATAACATAAGATTGTTTTGAATAAAGCAATGTGTTGCTACACAGAACTGATATCTTCAACCTCAACACTTCGTAAGTGATAGGCCGTTCAGCTGGGTCAACTAGAGCTCATTTGTATCCAAATAAAAAATCCACCAAATAGAATCAAGTCATACCCGCATACAAAAGTCCTAAAACCAAAAGACAGAAAACATGTCATTCAATTTAAATGATATCAAGATATTTGAAGATATAAATCCAAACGTGAGCGTAAATGTTTACGGCTTAGATGGAAAAAATCAGGTAACTGGGCCATTATACAAAACGTTAAAACATAAACTAAACCGTGACAAAACCGAAAGCAAAGGCCGTCAAATCAAAAACCAAAAAATGTTTACCTATAGGAAGTGACTCGGAGGCTGAATTTGAGGTTGTACCAATGGTGCCGACAACATCATCTGGTCAGTCTAAGAACAAGCGCAAAATATTACAGGTAAGTTTAATTTTGATTTGTAAATATGTCGGCACTAGTAGAAGCATTCCTTTTTTGAGACAGTCTAACTTTGGTTTACTTTTCTTTTATCTAGGTATAAGCTGTTGCCCGCGGCTTCAATTCCGAGTCCGAGTCAAAGGGATTGTAAGAATACCTGAAATAAATAATTAAATAGGTCATAACAATGATAAAACCTGATGTTTTTCTATAGAAATGCAGAAATATATTTTCTTACGATTTTTTTTCGATAATCTGCTGTGCCTTTTCCATGGCTAAAATAGATGGATAGAAAATGTACTTCGATAAAACTCACATCATTTCTGCGTCTCAATTTAATCGAATTAAGTACTTGTATCTACTTGCTTAAGTCGAAATTAATTAGAGCTTTAAAACCATGAATACATACAATCATGCTACATAGGTAACCCAGAATTAATATTAGGTATGGGTTGTTAAATCAAACTAAACTGTGAAATGCTTATTTGTTAATAAATTATCTCGATAAAAAATATAATTATTGTAAATAGGTATTTGATAGGTAAAATCATGTAAACCAAATGATTTTATTAAATAATAGCAGATGACCCTGACTTCTTACACGTAGGTACCTAAATAAAAATAAAGTTAGGGTGGGTGACTTTTGGTAAAACCAAAAATAGAAATAACAATTTTTAGACATCATACAACCATACAAACATTAAATTTGGTTTTGTTTTTGACGGGAATCGAATTCGCAACCTTCTTCATTCTTCCCAGACTGACTCGCTACGCCACAGAGGTGACCATCCCAACCACGCTCACTGCTCGGTGCGTAGGGAAACTAGCGTTCAATAAATAGTTGGACATAATGCTATCACAAAGACACGTTCTGTAGGCAAGAATGTGTTCTGTCTAAAATATAGTACGAGTATCTACATTATTATGTTCTATCATCAATAGTATTCGCAGAGCACAAGATATAAGGAATTTTATAGATATTTTCTGTTTTCGTATTTACCTAATTTTTTTAATTAGATATAACATAAAAAAAATTTGGTCATTTAAAAATAATACAACATAAATACTGATCGTAAAAATGTTATGGTTGGTTTGATTATAAAAGGAATATCAATTTTGTATTGTAAATTGTGATAAAAATTATGAAACGTGAATTTGGTTTTATTACCTAAGATCTCCAAAACGAATGATCAGGTCATGGGTGAAATTTGGCGGAATTCAGATTTAGAACATAATAAGCCTAACTTAGATATAATAATCATCATGAGCCCATGTAAGTCCACTGCTGGACATAGACTCTCGGTTGTCACTTGTCAGTTCTCGGTTGTCGGTTCTTTGCGTGGACAGCCCACACTAATTTTGCTTTACTCGACGTCGTTTCCCAAATGCTGGAGACCAAGATAAGAATCCAGCTACATATTATTATTACCTTCTTCCACATTCAATTCGATCCACATATAATTTATTAATTTAACTTATTTTGCATGTAGTTAACCTGTAGGCCTTCCTTAAATCAAATAAATAAATATTAAAAACTTTACCTTTTCTTTATTATTATTATCTTAAGAAAATAAAGCACTTTACGTTTTGAGTGTATACTCAAAACGTAAAGTGCTTTTTTCTTCTTTAGACCTTACAAGTAACAGGACTCTTGACACATTAGTAGAGTAGATGAGGATCCAAAAGGAATACATTTAGAAATATTTACCTATTATGTACCTAGTGGGAATCGAACTCAAAACTTCTGCGCGTCAGGCAATAGGAGTTTTGTCGTGAGTCGTCAACATTCGCCCGCTATGTCCTAAGCAGTTTTGCTGTCTTTCGATTTATCTACCTAAATTCTGTGATTTTTCGGTTGCGATTGCATTACATAACAACGTAGTTGCTCAAACACATTGTCGTCGGCTGCTGCAACTAGTCGGGGCCACAATTGAAAACTTATTATTGATTTAGAAGTTGTAACATCGAGGCTAATTCTATTATTTTCCGATTGGGTTGCAAAAGCTAATTTACTGGCTCTGATCGTGACTCCATTTTCCAGGTGGCTTTGGGATCTAATAGGTATTAATTAGCTAGGGCGTACGTAATGTAGGTAGTCATAATAAAACTATTTAGATATCGATATAATTTTAGTTGATTGAACTAGCTCAAGATCGTAAAGAGGAGGAAAAGGCCTTTGCTATCGGCGGATGTTACGGGCGAATTGTAAAGCAAAATTTAATTATAATATTATCTCTGCATGTTTATATTACATTTTTCTTTAATTTATAATTAATTAATTTATTTATAATTTTATTTTTATTCACAATAAGTGTAACATTGTATTTTATTTTATCCAATATTTTTTTTAATCATATTCAAATTCTTTTTTATCATAGATAAATACATATCATTATATATGATGTGTTTTAAGATTGTGTAAAATAACTTTTTATGGATTTATATTATCTGAAAAAAATGAATAATAATAATTAACTCATACATTGAAATGTTTATTTCCCCAATAACCTAATACTTTCCCGGTTCTATACCTACAGACGGTAACGGATGTAAATTTGTTGTTAAATGTTGTGAGAGACAATTAAATAATGGTTCTCAAAACATGTATTTGTTCTTACGAGACAGAGTTGCATTGCTTCACTAAGTCTTATTTTCTTATTATTTGTATTACAACTGATGTCCAAGACATAAACGTATCACCATAAATACAAAAGACACGAATAAAAAAACATCTCAGTTTTGAAATGTGGCCAGTAGATAAATTGTATCCTAAGCAAGGTTTAGCCATAGGCTTCTTTTGTCCAGGCCAAGAATATGTCAAGCAGCAGCCAGAAGCTAGTTGTTTCATTGTTGTTATGTTAAATATTTTTTTAACTGATCAAACAATAAATTGATTCAAAAACAAACAAATTGATAAAAAAATGATACACTACTTAATCTGTTAAACCGCTGAGCTCTTGAGACTTGAACCATATTCTTGAACAAAGCGATCACAAGCAATCGGGCCGCGACGAACAACCGAGGAAATAAATACCATCGGCGGCCCATCGAGCTAGTTCAGTCAACCGCCGAAGCCCGCGCTGTCCGGAATGTGTACCAGGCGTGCTCAGCCATGAAAGTGATTCTCGTCCTCATACTCACCTGTGAACTGTGCTGGACCATACGCGTCCCTGTTACCTGGGATGACAGTGAAAGTGACAAGTCCAACAAAGAAGACGGTATCACTAAAGACTTCTTTGTAGAATCTATCCATACAGAAGGTGAATCCAGTGACGTTCCTAACTCCGAAACAGAAGAAATTAATAATCAAAAACCCATACCTTCGGAATACTTCCAGTACACAGCAAAGAAACCGCAATTTGCTGTGGATATTGGAGAATTCCACGGAGTGCAGTCACCGGAAAATTACTACAAAGCTTATCCGATCCAACCTTACACTAGAGAAGTGAAACCGAATCTTGGAAAACATCATATTCTTGACAGTCGTAACACTATTCATAAAGAGCTGCAAGGTTATGCACAAATAAACGATGATGGAAGTCAAGTTGAACCTGTCTCGTCCAGCTACGAAGTCTATCATCCTTATAAATCAGAAACGCCCGCACTACAAGATATTTACAGAGATCCTGTTTTAATGAAAATAAGAAATGATTTGGAGAATAGCAAAAACAGACTGCAACAATATGAAAAAGACGCTGGAGAGCCTAATGTATTGAGTGAGGAATATTTAGAGCCTCCCAAAAAGACTGAAGCAAAATTATTTCCTCATCGGCACCCAACAGCACCAATTGAGATTCATCGACCTTTAAGAAGACCTACTTACTACCAAAGAATACCAGTGCACAAAAGTAGAGAAAGCTATTTAAACCAGAGATTCAGACATCCATGGAATCACAACATTGCAAAGGTACGCCCAATACACTATCAACCTATACAAAATCATATTCAACAATTGCGTCATCACCACGCCCTCAAGTATGATGATGAACGAAATGAATATCCACAAGTACAGGTTTTTGAAAATAACGCAGACCCAAAAGATGGTTACGATATTTATGAACGAGGCAGTAATAAGTTTAACCACTTACGAAACAATGTAGATGAATCAATCAATAGGGCTGTACAACAAAATCGCCCTACAACGTATCAAAAATTAGAAATGCAAAATGATGACTCATTTTCAGTTGAAGAAGACGATGAAACAGAATTTATTCCAATTAAAAATTATGCACAAGTGAGAAAAACTGAAACATTCAAGCATTTACCCCGAAGCACCGCTTTTGATGATGCTGATTCGTATGACGAAATTAAAAATGCGCCTTGGTTAAGAGAAGCCGTTAAAAGTACAAAAGCGCAGACAGTTTACTCTGAAGAAGGTTACGAAGATGGTGCATATGATCATGCTGGAGAACAAAAACATGCATTTGAAAATGAAGGTCATGGTGGATTTTTAAAAGAACATGAACATAGCAGTGGTAAATATACAAGTCCGTCTGTGGCTGCAAACTATGAAGATGGTGAAGGATCTATTTATTTAGACCAAGAGATTAATGCTGAAAAGTGGAAAGATGAAAAGAAAGAAACAAAAGAAGATGAAGAAACCTCTATAGAAAAAGAAAATGAATACTTGTTAAACGCAGAGAATCACCAAGATGAGTCTTTGGGAGGGCAAAGTTATAGAAATAAGCGAGAAGACGACAAATATCGCTCAGATGTTGATGACATAAAAAATAATGGATCTGAAACTTCTACCTTAGCACATGAAGTAGACAAAAGAGAAGCTAGTATTGATGTACCGCAAATAGACTTAAATTCAACATTTTTTTCAGATAAAGAGTTTTTACGAATTGCTAAATTAAAATTGGTATCAAAAAAAGATAGCTTTAAACTAAAATATCCATATTATTTCAAAAATCTAAAATTGATAAATAAAAATTCACCCCTGAGATATGCTGAAAACCTCAAATTTATTCCAAAAAAAACAAAAGGTGGAACGGAATTTTATGATTCAAGATCTATGTTACAGTGTCCAGATGTTGATGATGTACCTGACCCTGTTCCAGAAAAACTTAAAGGTGATGGACACCCAGACGATAATGATGATAACACTGACTCTGGATCATCAACTCAGGGAGAAGAAAATTTTGACACGGCTAAAAAACAGCCCCGACTCAAAGGCCTAGGTGACAAAATCGATTGTTTCAAAGCAAAATTTTTCGGTGAAAATCCATTAGATAATCCATTTTTCAAGGAAGAAATTATATCTAACCCAGAACCATTGTTTGTACATAATATATCTCCGCTTAAATTAAAAACACCTATTTTCCACGAACAAAAGGGAGCTCATGTGAATGAATCGAAATCGGATTATGTTTTTAATGATTTAAGAGGAAAATATCCATCAAATCTATTTACTTTAATACAAAAACTAAAACAGAACGACCAAAATTCAAGCCTTAATCACAAAGCAGATCAAAATAATACGAGTTCTCGACTGAAAGAACAATCAAGTGTTTATAATGATGTAATCAAAAATATAAAAAACACTTTGCTTAATTCAAGCGTTCAAAACCATAATGTTAATAAATCCGGAGTTTTAGATCAAAATCTACAAGAAGCACAGAATATAACATACTCTCACTTTAAAAATAAAGAAGACGTAACACAATCTCCTTTTCGAAAAAAGAGAGCAGCTCTTTACGAACCCTACAAAATAATAAGAGACAGTAGTAGCACGATACAATTCAACGATAATGCAAATAAAACTTCTTCAAAAACTAACATTGGGCCACTTTTAAGAAAACTTAGATCTAGTAAAGTACTTGATAGGGCTACTCAATTAGGTTCCGATGAAGGACATTATTCAAATACAAATGTCAACACGCGGGCTTACAAAGATATTGGAAAAAAAGACAGAGATATTAATTATGGTTCGTCCAAAAACGATCGAAGTTCTGAAGATACGGAAATAGTTGATGTTAACGTGGGAAAGAAAAGAGGTGAACCCAGGTATGAAATGAAACATTTAAATCACAAATCAAGATATGTTCCAGTTGCCAATACAAAAGCAATGTCAAGGGAAGATTACGAAGCACAAGTTAAAAATGTTATAGATTCAATGATAAAAACGAGCGATGGAAATAGGACTGGAATTATATTTAAACAAAAAACATCAACGGAAAAACCAATTTCTAACAATTTCAAAGTAAAGGATACCGGCTCTACAGCAAAAAAATTAAAATTCTTGAAAAGTCGACTACAAGATGAAGATGACTCGAGCGCAGAAGAAGTCACAGAGTATGAAGAAGAGCACGAAGAAAGTGTACAACTAACAAAAACTGCAACACAAAAACCTTTTAATCAGCATAAAATTTACATTAAAACAACAACTCCTGAACCGGTAACAGAGCCAATATTGAAATTAGTTACACGGTTTCGGGACTACAATCTCAAAGAACTAACACAGCCTACAAAGAAAAACCATGAAGAGCACCGTAGACCAACATCTGATGAAGATGATGATGATGAAATTGCAATCGTAGATGAGAGTACTCCATGGCCATTGAGTGCTCCTAAATTTAAGGAAAAAAAGAAAAAACTTACTAAAAGTACCATTGTAACTGATTCGAAAACGTACGGAAATGTATCAGACTTGGGCAGAAAAGAAATTATTGATGAAGTGGATGCGATAATTGGAGATGAGAGAAAGACAGAAAACACTAATGACAGTATTGAAAATTTGAGCAGCGAAGAAATTGATGAAGAAAGTGAGGAAGAGGAAGGTGATGATAGTGAAGAGGAGTATGATGATGTTGAAGAAGATCAAGGTCATGAAAATTTAAGTGATAGTTCCGAATACATAGAGGATTTAGTAAAAACACTTGTTACAACCCGTGAACCCACAAAGCGAACCCTTATCATAACCACTGAAATGCCTATCCCAACAACAGCTTCCCATAGCGCCAAAATAAAGTACAAACCAAGAGTTTTGAAGAAAAGAATTGAAATACACAATGAATTACCAGTAAACAACTCATCGCCTCACATAAGTGAATTCAAACAGGATATAAAACAAATAGAAATAATAAAAGAAAGTGATCGGTTACAAAGACATCCTGATACAAACGAAGACATTCTAGCACTTTATAAAGATGAAAATTTAGCAAAAGATATAAACAACATGGGTGTTGAAATATTCAAGGCAAATCTGGATCTTAAACAAGGACCAAAGCATGGAGGAAATTACAAAAATATAGAGACTATCATACCCACTCCTAAAACACATTCCAAGATAGATGCTGTTGCGTCTCAGACCAAACAAGCAAAGAAAATAGAGTTAGATCATGAAGAGAATGGCAAATCAACTCCAAAGTTAAGTAATAGAGGAAATACTTCAAAACATCACAGTACTCGTAGAAATCAAAACAGAAACGACAAGAGCCAGAAATTAATTGAACTAGATGATGAACACGACGACAGCTCATCAGAGGAAGACCAAGGTTACAGTTCAAAAAGTCAAACGCAGATGCACGGTGGAAATTATCGAAGTGCTAAATTAACTGAAAAAGCTTCAACAGAAGCTACGACACCAAAAGATATTCGGCATAGTTCTGCTTCGATTCTAAACACGTTCGTTCAAGTATCGCCTGTGTTGTCGAGCAAAGCTTTATACATTTTGGATCCAAGCAAACGGAAATACTACTATGTTGATGTTTGATGAGTTTGGGACTACAAATAAGTGCCTAACTATAAGTCATTATCGCGTTTGTTCACAATTCATTCCATCAGCAATGTTTTTACTGTAAACTTACACTAAGTTTCGTCATAAGTCTTAAAACTGCTCAAAATTGAAGCAGCTAGATAAAAATGTACTCTTGTTTTCACGCTCCAAAAATCTATAAATAAATATCCGTAGAAAGTGAAGCGATGCTTTTATAGAAAGTAGTAATAATGGAATCTAATCGAGCAAAATCAATTACTTAATATGTAGGTGCAGTCAGCAACGAAAGTCGCTTAACGTTTCATATTTTTTAAACTCAAATAACTCAGATACTTTTAGGGAGTTTCTTATTTTATGCTATAACTTGTGCAGCCATGCATCATAATTATGAGCGAACCAAACTATTGATTTTCGCATTTGATTAGGTATGAATTCGGGTGAAAGCTTTAAAAAACGGCAACCGATAATAGACTTTCGTTGCTAACTGTACCTGCTTTACTTCACGCTTTTGTTAGAAGACGATTACATTCTGTGATAGATATTATTGTTATTTGGTTAATTTAAGGATTTGGTTAATTTATCTGTAAAAATTGTTATGTTAATATTAATAAAATAAAATAATACCATTAAAAATGATTTTTTTGTAAAATGCCAACCTATCAGTTAATCTATTTAATTGAATGAATCTTCGTTATATCGATGGATTTGAATGAATGGACATTCAGGTTAGGTACACTAATAGATGTCACAACCACAACCTACTTTTCAGACAAGACCTCGCGAAATGTTGCAAAGTTAACAAACAATGCTGATTTATCTCGATATTCTCAAAGTACGTTCAACTTTACAATAAATCGACTACTTTCACTTGTCTCGAGTATTTTAAACACCTAGTCCACTTTATAGACATCAGTGCCTACTATGGCACTGATATTTATAAATAGCAATTACGGATAAACGATTTACGGATACATGGTCATGTTATCCGTAAAATCGTCGAACCTGTGAATAGATTTTAAAGTAATTTACGCAAAATACATTAGTATGAAACTACTATAATTACTCGCAAGTTTAATCAAGTCTGACATTCTCCTGATATACAAAGCAGATGAAGATTTAAATTCTTATTAATTAAATTTAATTAATTAATCGAATAAGCATCTAACCCCTGTTTCCCCTCTTCAAGATATTCAAAAGGTTTGTACCCTGATGCAGTTGAACTTCAAGGTAAAGAAGTAAAAAAAATTTAAAACACAAATTTTATTGTTCAAGTTACAAAAGCTTATAAAATAAGCTACATATATACGCTACTTGCAAAATAATAAATTAAAAAATAATTTAGCATAAATAATAAAATACATTGCATCATTGATTTGGTTTCGTTCAATTATGGAAGTAATGAATTACTTACAACTAATGATAATTCTTACGGCTAGGTACTTATTCAAATCAGGTGATAATAATCCTTAACTAAATCCTATCTATGTTTCTTCCGACCAACTTGATTGCTGCTTGGAATATTTCTGGTGGGGAAATGGTTTATTGGCTTCCACTCTGACTCGATAGATGGTACGAAGGTAGGTTCAATGTCTTCTCTATCTATAGATTCATCGTCCTTACCTTCCGTTTCAAAGAAATCTATAATCGGGTGGTAATTATAGTTTATTCTTTTGTTTTCTGATGTTATGTTCTCTTCTGAGCTTTGTTTTTGTTCCTGTTTTCTATGTGTTTGTATGTGTGTTTTGGTGGAAGATAGCTCAGAGGTTGCCGCGTGTAGCTTTGGAGCTATAGTCACCACTACTACCTTGTGGTCGGTCACTGGCACGCTCGCTTGTCCTATCTGAGGTTCATGGATGTAATCGTTGAAATCTTCCATCGTGTCTAGATTGCTGTTGCTGAATGATTCAACTGCGGATGACCCAGATGACGTCAGATCGTCTGGGCCTCCAATCTTCTTCCTGATTGGACGCCGGCTGGGTCTGAAAGCCCCTCTTTTGAATTGGCTTGGATTTGACTTATACTTAGTCGGTGATTCCTTTACAATCGTGAACGTGTTCGTAGCAGATGGTATCGGTGGTTCCAAGTAACTGGGTAGAGTCATCGAATCAGGGTTGGAAGCGACTGGGCTTCTGGCTGATGAGGGTCTTCGTACGTTCCTAATCGAACTTGCCTGGTTGAATGAATCGGGAAAGTACGAGTTGCCGTATGAATCCATGGGATCTGACTCCTCCATCTCTTCCTTTATTTTATTTTTGCTGAATGGTACTCCAGAGATTAAGTTCTGAGTTGTGTCGAAGGGAGGATAGCTTTCTGGTTTCTTGAGGGAGAATGGTGGATTCTTGCTGATTGTTGGGCGTTGTATACTGGATTGGACAGCTTCGAAGGCGTGGTTCCCATGTTCTGAAGATAAATCTTCTCCGGGGAAGTGTTCTGAGGATGTCTCGTGGATCCGGTGGCCGACGGGAGGGAAGTTCACGCTGTAGCCTTCAATATGGCATGAACAACATGTTGGGACCTGGAAAAAAATAAGCGAGGCATTCAATTAATGAAAGTTGATGAGCGGTTCGAAAACTTACTAGTGAAAGGTTGTAGCACAAACTACCATACTGTTCCACTACTGGACGCATTCCTCCCCCGGATAAGTGCCTAATTGTCTTTCATCATCCCCATACTAGTGATGCGAGTTGGAGATAATAATAATAAATAAATAATAATATGTTGCACACATGGCATCACCTTTCAAATTGAATACGGAGCATCACTGCACTACCCGTTCAGTATGAAACTGTCTATTGGCAAGGCATGCATGGCGATTACCCGTCGTTTGAAACTCGAAAATGTTTTGAGTGCTCTATGTTTAAGATTCATTTTACCTTGAATATGTCCATGTGCAGTCCGTTCTGCTGGTCCCAGGTGAGCAGCCGGTGGTAGTTGTACACCTGCACACACTTCGATTTGAAGTTGTCTGTCAGATAAGTGCACGATTCTTTCGGCTTCCTGAAATACAAGCATTAGGTTTGGACCTTTACTAAAGCATCTAAGCATCATGCAAAGTAAGCAGCAAGCTCTACTTACTTTGCATGATGGTAGAGCTTGTTTTGTAGAAATACAAATGAAATATCATATTTATATTCAATATTCTTTTTAACGCATAAAACTATGATACTTATAGCTATTATGTAGCTTCAGTTGCCTAAACCCGACTAAAGAGTCCAGTCAGAGATAGCTGTGCTCCCCCTACTATGTTACACAAATTTTCGGCATTCAAAATATTGCGTACATAGGTAGATAGTATATAGCATATACAGATATAGTATAAGCCGTATAAATATACAGTTATAGTACAAGTAAGGGGTAGATTACCGAGAGGCTTACTTATTGTAAGGTTCCAGTTAAGGACTCGGAACCTTCTGCGTCTCAAGACCTTTGATCACTGTAGCGACCCATAAGTCGGCAATTTCATAATTCTAGAAAATTTAGAAGCCTCGCTTCTCTAAGTTCAAAAACGACTTACAAGCACTTCTCGAGCCTCAGCGTCTGCGTATGTTCCCCCGTGTTCACGATGTACTTCCACTGGCCTGAAGTGGCGCGCGCTCGCTGCGGCCGCGCGTACTTCACGGTGCTCGGGCACATGAAGCCGGCCTCGCCTGCGCTCGCGAAGTCGCGGCTGGCGGTGTCGCCGCGTCTGGAACAGGTGGAGTTACGACTTTGAATATTACAAATAATTAAAACCACAGAAAAAATAATCACTGCCCGCACCACGTCCGGCTCGCGCGCGAAGCATTTTCATATGTCTCTCCAACAAAATTTGTACCCTACTCGAAAATAAATGTATGTCGATGTTTTTTTTACTTTTACGATTTTCCGAACTACAATTTTTTTTCTCGCTTCACGCTTTTCTCGCCGTTATTGTAAATTGAATTTATTCATTTTTGATACATACATAATGTAGTAAAAAATATGACCTGTCAAAGTGCTTATTTGTAAGCCTAAAGAAATAAACTTTCATTTAATTTCATTTCGTAGTTAAAAAAGTGTAAAAAAGAGTCTATTCTATTCTATGGCATTACCGCTGCAACAGAGCACTTTTTGCGTCTTATGAACTGGACTGTTGCGTCTGATGATGTGGACTATAGCTCACCTATTAGTGGAGACGAGGTAATGCTCCGCTGTATACTTGGACTCCTGCGCCGCCGTGACGCCGTCCAGCGCGCCTTCCCCGGGGTCCTTGAAGTCTGCTAGTAACGCGCCCGCGGCTGCCTTGTTGCGTCTGATTGACTGAACTATTGCTTCCCTGGAAGTTATAAGAACAAAAAAGTTAAATAAACATCTTTTTGTGACTAGGAGAATTATTTTTATATAAAAACTTCTGCCTAATCAAAGGGTTGAGAGAGCGCTTCGCATAATACAATACTCGTAGCATGGTGTTCTTTAGATCCACAAAATATCAACTAATTAAAATAAAAGCTACCTGTATTCAAATTTCAGCGCTATCCGTTTAGTAGTTTTGGCGTGAAGAGGCAACAAACATCCATCCATCTAAACATCCAAACTTTCACATATTTTATAATAATAGTGTGATGTGATTTTCTGCTCCTTCGTTGGTTTAACGAAGGTAATTCGATCATGGTCACTCCTCCATAGTCGGATCCAAGCCTAGCTACAATAGCTACAGCTATACGCTAGTGCGTAGTACGATACCCGTTCGTTTAGTTATAACAAACTCACTTTCGCCGGGTAAATGACCGCCATTGTAATCACTCGGCTTTTCTTCAATGCTCTCGAGACTTAGTAATGTCCTCAGAATGACCAGAGGTTCAATAATAAGGTAGGTTCAGATAGTATTTCTACTCGAGGGTAGAAAATATTTACATTGTTCTGACACTGATTGTTAACGGATGATTTTTTGGAAGGAAACCAAAAATATCCAAACAGCAGAAATTAACATTCCTAACAAGACAGGCCAGTTAGAGACAGTGTAAAAAAGCGTAATTTAACGGATTTTATACAAAATATATGGCTAATTTTGGTAAAAAGGGATTAGTTTTCTTTTTTATGTGATTGTTTGCAACACTGGTTCATGACTTCATAGAATCACAAATACGGTGCGTCGATTAAACAAGGTCTTAGAGGGAGAACTGTCAGTTTAGATTGTGTGTTAAGAGGCCTCCTTTGGCAGGTTATCCGACCACGACACTCCTTTGGGGTGTCGTGGTCGGATAACCTCCTCGTGAGCCCGTACTGTTACCGGTCCTTTGGGGATACGTCCCTGGGGAACGGTAGCAGGTGGCGGGCCGGTGCACCCTGGTTCCCACCGCTAATAATGTCCCTCACCGGAGATTGTTAGCGGTGGCCAATAATCCGACAAACCAATCTAACGTGTTATCCGTACCGTGCTGAGAGATGAATGGCTGATGGTTGTATTCAGTTTCGAACGGTGGCTCTCCGAAACCAGGGCGAATCGGAGTAGTATTCCAGCCCACCCGTGGGCATGCGGGGCTCTGCTGGCGGGTAGTTTTATTTCCCTAGCTACTCGTGGGATTTGTATGGACTGTAATAACCCTAAAAACAGATCTTCTCCTTCCAGAGAACCCTTCTCTCCTTCTGGAGAACCCTCTTCTCCCATCTCGGGAGAAACCAACAATAGGATGGAGGAGGCCCTACTGGCCTCTCCGGAGCCTATGGTTACGGCGCCTTGCTTTGCAGATGACCGTACAGAGGTCGGCGGCTCCGAAGCTGCGGCCCCTGCCACGGCAACGTCTCCAGGTAAGAGGACCCGTAAATTGAGCGGAGCAGCCCGGAAGCGGCTCCGAAGGCTAATGGCTGCCAATCTAAGCTTCGAAGAAGCTCGTCCGTTGGCGACCAAGCCTTGGAGCCAAATTCCGAAGCTTAACGCTCCTCCAGATCCAAAGTCTGCCAAAAGATTGAGATCGGAGGAAAATTCACCCGGGGAGCAACCTAAAAAGGCCCCAAGGCTGGAGTTGTCCCAGGAGACAGATCCGATCGTCCGACCAAGCTTCAAGCAGGTCACGGAGGCGAAGCGTGTAGGCATACGCGCCGCCGCCTCCATGAGTGACGAGCAGATGAGGCTGGTCCGTCGTTCCCTGTCCCTGGCGATAATGAAAACAGCGGATAGTGCTGGGAAGGGGCCTAAGTTTGCCAGTTTCGCACACAAACCTGGGTGGATACTGGTTACCTGCGTGAACCAGGAGAGCCAAGACTGGCTCACCAACGAGGTCCCCAGAATCAAGCCATGGGCCGGGGCAAAACTCTCGGTGATTCCAGAGAGTGAATTGCCCAAGGCAGTAGTGGCTGTCACGTTTGTGCCCAGTATTGAGGCGGAGTCGGTTGACGAAGTCGTCCAACTACTTAGGGCACAAAACGAGGGGCTTCGTCCAGAGCTTTGGAAGGTGCTACACAGCAGGTCAGAGGGGAACGGGTTCGTCATAACCTTCGCCCTAGACGACCTGTCTGTGGAAGCCCTTAAAGCCGCCGACTTTCAGGCTACCCTGGGTTTCAGGAAAATAGCCTTCAAGATCAAAGGCGGCCCTGAGACAAAGCAGACGCACGAGGAGAGAGGCCCACAACCGTCCACGTCCAGTGGAGCGGGCACCTCTGGGCGAAGCACAGGAGTACCAAAGCCGCGACCCGTCGCGGCTGGGCGCTCCAATGTACCGCCCCTAAGCAGGTCCGTTCCATCACGGCGGGGCGATAGTGGACCGCAGCCGTCCACGTCCAGCGAAACGGGCACATCTGGGCGAAGCACAGGAGGACCAAGGCCGCGACCTGTCGTGGCAGGGCCCTCCAATGTAACGCCTCAGAACAGCCTAAATTCGCTGAGACGAGGACAAGGAGGTCCCCGAGGAGGTGGAGCGGGTGACAGGCTGACCGGAGCTAGTCGAGGACGCGGAGCGCGCCCGAAGCTAGCTGGGTCTAAGCCTCGTTACCAGCGGGGAAACCTATAATGGCTACCCAGGCGGGGACGGCGAGGATCCTCCAGGCAAACCTTCACCATGCCGCGGCAGCATCCGCGGTAATGGAGGTTTGTCTGTCGGAAGGACAAGCTAGCCTCGCCTTGATCCAGGAGCCTTGGGTAGCCAATACTCAGGTTCTGGGACTAGACGCTGCCGGTAAGATATTAGCAAACAACAATGGCACAAGGCCCAGAGCATGTATAATCTTTAACAAATATGTTAACTTTTTGCCTATTACAGAGGTATGTAATGACGACCTGGTGGCCGCTTTTGTCGACCTCAAAGGATGGAGTGGGACGAGGGCAATCATATGCTCGGCGTACCTTCCCGGAGAGAGAGACAACCCAACGGGTGACCTGGCGAGAGTGGTCGACTACGCCGCCAAAAACAACGCTGAACTTCTCGTTGGATGCGACGCCAACGCACACCACTCAGCGTGGGGGAGCACGGACGTCAACTCTAGAGGTGAGTCACTTTTCGATTTTCTCCTAACTAACAATCTAACCATCCTTAACAAAGGTCGCGAACCGACCTTTGTAACCCGAGTTAGACAAGAGGTCTGGGACATAACTTTCGCCACTAACAATCTTGCCAGGCACATCAATGACTGGCATGTTAGCAGCGAAAACTCCATGTCCGACCACAAACACATCAGTTTTGAGATAAAGGCCTCCCTTGATTCTCAAATCATAACTTATAGGGACCCTAGGGCAACTGCCTGGGATGTCTTCAATGACAAACTAAGGCAAATGCTCGAAGATTGCCCTAAAAGTATTAAAACTCGCGACAGTCTTGAGATAGCGGCAGTCACTCTCTCAAAAGGCATCTGCAGTGCCTATGAGGAGAGCTGCCCGTTAAAATCCAAGACCACAAAGCGATCAGTCACATGGTGGAACTCTACGCTCAGCAAGTTAAGGAGTAAAACCAGGAAACTTTTCAACAAGGCTAAAAAAACTCGCTCATGGGAGGCCTACCACAAAGCCTTAACGAAATACAACATAGAGATTAGGAAGGCTAAAAGAGCATCCTGGAGGAAGCTCTGCGAGGAAGTCAAAATCCTACCTCAAAGCGCTAGACTCCACAAACTGCTCTCTAAAGCCAACACTAATCCAATAGGTCTCCTGAAGAAAGGAGATGGCACTTTCACAACAAATGAAAGTGAAACCCTAGAGTTGCTGGCTTCGACCCACTTCCCTGGTTCACGGCACAAAACATCACTTCAACCGGCTCCTGCCAACCCCTATAAGCCTCGGAATGAGGACTGGAACAGGGCGGCCCGGATTATAAGACCGAATCAGGTAAGGTGGGCCGTTAACTCTCTTAAAATTAATAAAGCATGTGGTGAGGATGAAATTCTCCCTGTTTTCTTACAGCGGGGAATCGACGTCCTCACTCCATATCTGGTAAAAATCTTCAGAGCGAGCCTCGCCTGGGGAACTGTGCCAGAACCATGGACTAATGTCAAAGTTGTCTTTATACCCAAGGCAGGAAAGAAGGACTACAGCCAGCCAAAGTCCTTCAGACCAATATGCCTTTCTTCCTTTCTTCTTAAAACAATGGAGAAAGTGGTAGACAGACACATTAGAGACGTGGCGCTTGTCGCGTCTCCCATCCACCATAGCCAACATGCCTATCGCAAGGGCAAATCCACTGAGACGGCGCTTAGTAGCCTCATCGATAGAGTGGAGAAAGCTATGGAGGACAAGGAAATCGCACTCTGTGCATTCCTTGACATTGAAGGGGCCTTTGATAACTCCCCCACATCACTGCTGGTGAATGGGCTGACAAGCAAAAATGTCGACCCAACCACCACCAGATGGGTCGAGGACATGCTCACCCGTAGGGGAGCAAAAATATCCCTTCACCAATCAAACATTGAGATAACCACGGCTAGGGGCTGTCCCCAAGGCGGAGTCCTATCGCCTGTACTATGGACCCTAGCCGTGGACCAGCTCCTGTGCAGACTGGCAGACCTCAATATCGATGCGCAAGGTTATGCAGATGACCTCGTGATCGTCGTACGAGGGTTCTGCCAATCTACCATCTCTAGCATCATGCAGCGAGCTCTCAACACTGTCAGCGACTGGTGCAGCAATAGTGGACTCTCGGTCAACGCTGACAAAACTGTGATTATACCGTTTACCAACAAGCGGCGGCTAGACAAGCTCGCAAAGCCCAAACTAAACGGTAAAATCATAACCTTTTCCACAGAAGTAAAGTACTTGGGCGTAACCATCGACCAAAAACTGACGTGGAACACACACCTAGCCAACGTCTTACATAAAGCAAAGATGGCACTAGGTGCTAGCGGCAGACTCATGGGCAACAACTGGGGTGTAAACCCCAGGATTGCCCTTTGGCTGTACACTGCCATCGTGAGGCCGATTATCACATACGCCTCTATGGCATGGTACGACAAGGCCTTTCAGTCTACCGCTATCAACAAACTAAATAGCCTACAAAGGACTGCTTGTCTTATGGCCACGGGAGCCATGTCCACCTCCCCCGGTCAGGCATTAAATGCACTGCTGGGCCTTCCTCCTCTTCACATGTATATACATAAAGAGGCAAAGACCAGCATGTATAGGGCCAGCTGCCTGGGCGGAGGCAACTGGCTCTCCCACAAACTGAGATCTTTAAAAGACTCAACTATGGAACATCCCATTCTGAGCATGACAACTGATGCCATGCTTCCACGCCATGTGTTTGAAAAGCACTACACAGTGGAACTTCCTTCCAGAGAAGATTGGCTAAATAGACAACCTCTCTGCAAGGATGGATGCCTAATCTGGTACACAGACGGCTCCAAAATGGGACCGGATGTAGGCTGTGGAGTGTACGGAGAGCGACCCAGGTTTGGCATAAGCATAAACCTGGGAAATCACGCCTCTATCTTCCAAGCAGAAATATTCGCCATCTTAGAATGCGCGGATATAAATCTGAAAAAGCGCTACTCCAACCAAACTATAGTTATCAACTCTGACAGCCAGGCGGCACTCCTAGCGTTGGACTCGAAGGTCATCACGTCCAAGCTAGTTGAGGACTGTCTGTCACGACTTAACGTTCTGGGCTCGAATAACAGAGTCCTCTTAAGATGGGTTCCGGGGCACGCAGGAATCAACGGCAATGAATGTGCCGACGAACTTGCGCGCTCCGGAGCCAAGGGGACTCAGCTGGGACCCGAGCCGTTCTGTGGCATACCCAAAAGCTTGGCGCACAGAACACTCCTGGGATCCTGCCTCGAGGAATCGCACAAGCTTTGGAGAAACTCCTCGGGCATGGATCATTCAAAATCTCTGATAAAAGCCTTCGATAGTCGGTATACCAACCGAATCCTAGCGCTAAGCAGAGGTAACCTTCGCATCATGACAAGAGCCCTAACTGGACACTGTCGCCTTAACAAGCACATGTTCAAACTAGGGCTAAGCGACACACAATCCTGCAGATTTTGTGAGGAGGCGGATGAAACGCCCCTCCATCTGCTAAGTGAGTGTGGAGCACTGATGCACAAACGCAGCATCCATCTGGGCAAGCACTTGCATAGCCCAGACGAGCTGAAAGACATCACCCCGAAGAAAATCCTACAGTTCCTAGCAGCTGCAAGGGTTAGTGGCGAACTATGAACGCCACGGCTTCGGGACTGATGTAAAAGTGGCGATCACAATAGGCCTATCATGGCCGCAGTGATACGAAAGCTAATAAAAAAAAAAAAAAAAAAAAAGAGGCCTCCGGAGGGACGAATTCTTCATACAAACGTAATACCAAAATGATTTCCAATTCAAGCATATTTCCACTATAATATTGTATTATTTGTATTTGAATAGTATTTATCTAGGCTCCTTGTTAGATATATAAGTCTATATCTGTAGTAAACGCGTAGGCACGGTTGCACCGCGCCTCGCGACAAGTCAATAAACTAGTGTGCAGTAAGCCGTCTTTCATTACGCATGTCCCGTAGTCCGCTCCCCGGTCGAATATAAAACATTGACGACGAGTTACCCACATTTTAAAAATAAAAAGTGATGTTCGGTACCAATTCTTCGCTGGGAGCTATTGCCAGTTTTGACCACCTAACCCAGGATTGGAAGCTGTACAAAGGCAGGCTTCAACAATGGTTTATCGCCCACGGAGTCGGCGAGGCAGAAGCAGACAAAACTGGGGTCAAGCAGAAAGCGGTATTGCTAAGCGCACTCACGGAAAGCACGTATCAACTAGCGTGTAACTTAGCTTTGCCTCACGATATTAACGCCAAGAGCTATGAGGAGATCGTGAAACTTTTGGACGACCATTTCCTACCGAAGCGCTGCACGTTTGCAGAAAGGCACAAGTTCTACGCAGCTGTGCAGCAACCGGGCGAGACGCATTCGCAGTGGGCCGCGCGGCTGCGTGGCCTGGCCAGCTACTGTGCGTTCAGAAATATTGAAGATCAACTTCTAGACAAGTTCGTCATGGGTATGCTACCCGGAAGTGAGCGTGAGAAGCTGTTTGCTAAGAACATCGACCAATTGACGCTGAGCAAAGCCGTGGATATGGCTGAGAGTATTCGCTGCGCGCGCGCTGGTGCCACCACGGCGCCGCCGGTGGGCTACTCCAACGCCAACCAGGACGCCGACGGGGCTGTTTTCAAGATCAATCAACGGAACAGTAACAAAGGACCGCGTCATTCCACTGGCGAGAAGTGCTCAGTTTGTGGTTATAAGAGCCATAAATCATCTGAGTGTCGATTCATTAACTATAAGTGTAAATTGTGTAATCAAAAAGGACATCTTCGTAAAATGTGCACAAATAAAAAAGTTAATTACGTCGAGCAAGGTAACACAGATGATGAAGAAGATGATGGTGAGTTACTCTTAAATATTAATTGCCATAGTGAGGTACCGATGACCGAAACTGTAAACTTGGAAGGGCGAAACATTAAATGCGAGATTGACAGTGGTTCGCCTGTGTCGGTAATATCAGAAAGCCTATACAAAAGCCACTTTAGCGAAGTTCCGTTATCAGTACCTACGAAATATTTATTAACATACACGAGTACAAAAATGGCAGTAACAGGATGCATGCACATTAATGTAACCTACCTAGGCCGCACCGTAAAATTGCTTTTTCATGTTATTTGCAATGGCGGCCCTCCCCTCTTAGGTCGTGATTTTATGAAAGCATTTCAATTGCACCTTGTATCCACTCTTGATCGTTGCTGTAATATTATGAGTGATGTAAATAATAATGTAATTGAAACATTAACGAACTTGTATCCAAGTGTATTTTCGGATAAATTAGGCTGTTTCACCAAATTTGAAATTAAGTTGCCCCTTAAATCTGACGCGCAACCGATATTTTTTAAGTCTCGCTCAGTACCGTTTGCTTTAAAAGATAAGGTAAACAAAGAGCTGGATAGGCTCGAAGCACTAGGTATACTTAAACCGGTTTCTTATTCTGAGTATGCGTCACCGATTGTACCTGTGTTAAAAAAAGACGGTACCGTGCGCATTTGTGCTGATTATTCAGTTACTATCAATAAGCAGCTGCTTGTAGAAAAATATCCACTTCCTACATCCCAAGAGCTGTTTACTAAACTTCACGGCGGTGAGGAGTTTAGTAAATTAGATTTATCAATGGCGTATAATCAAATAAAAATCCACGAAAGTTCGCAAAATATAACTTGCATAAACACGCAAAAGGGCTTATATAATTATTCCCGCCTAATTTTTGGTTTAGCCAGTTCTGCATCAATTTTTCAACGAGTAATTGATTCGTTGCTAGGCAATTTAGACGGAGTCCTTGTATTTCAAGATGATGTTTGTATAACCGGCTCAAACAAAGCTCAGCACATGACTAGGTTAAAAGAAGTTTTAAAACGCTTAGAAGAAGCCGGGTTTACTTTAAGAAAGGATAAATGTACCTTTTTTCAAAAGGAAATATCCTACTTGGGGTACATAATTGATAAAAACGGTATAAGAAAAGACCCAAGTAAAATTGACGCTATTTTGCAGGCGACTGTACCCAAAACAGTTACGGAACTTCAGTCGTTTCTTGGTCTAATTAACTATTATCGGAATTTTACACCCAATGCGTCATCAATACTGAGCCCTATGCATGAATTGTTAAAAAAAGACTGTAAATGGCATTGGGGTAGTGAGCAGGATAAAGCATTCGAGGAAGTAAAAAAAATCCTTTCGTCTGATAAGATTCTCGCACACTTTGATAACAATGCCAAAATAATTTTAACCGTTGACGCATCACCGGTTGGGCTGGGCGCGATTTTATCGCAGGTAGGTAGCAGTGGCGTAGAACAGCCGATCTCTTACGCTTCCCGATCGTTAACCGTGGCTGAGAAAAAATATTCGCAAATTCAAAAAGAAGCCACGGCTATAATTTTTGGCGTAAGAAAATTCCACCAATATCTGTATGGCAGGTCAGAACCTTTCACCCTGCGCACAGACCACAAGCCCCTAACGGTAATATTTGGCGCCAAACGTGGCATCCCTGAAGTTTCAGCAAACAGGTTGCAACGGTATGCAATATTTTTAAGTGCTTATAATTATAAAATAGAATTTATCAGCAGCGCGGCGAACACAGCTGATTTCTTATCGCGTGCGCTCCCGAACAATAGCTCGGGCCCCCGGCCGCGCGGGACGGAGGGGAGGGAGGTCGCTGCATATGTTAACTTCGCTTTAGAAGGGTGTTTGCCCGTCACGGCTAAGGATTTAGAGAACGAAATATTAAAGGACCCGGTGTTATGTAAAGTCTCAAGATTCATTCAAAATGGTTGGCCACCTAAAATGAAAGATGAAAATCTTAAACCCTACTTTCTCTGCAGAATGCAATTATCCCTTGAAAATGGAATCTTGATGCGAGGTCATAAAGTTGTTGTTCCTTCAGCTATAAGAAATAAATTATTAAATGAGCTGCATAGTTCTCATTTTGGAATTGTCAAAATGAAAGCCGAGGCAAGGTCACGATTTTGGTTTCCGGGCATTGATAAAGCCTTAGAAAATTTAGTAGGTGCTTGCAATGTGTGCGTGCAGCTGCGGCCTTCCCCGCCCCGCTCACCGCTCGCACCCTGGCCACACCCGCCGCACGCATTCCACAGAATTCATATGGATTTTTTAGGTCCAATGAATAACAAAATGTTTCTAATAATTGTAGATGCCTATTCAAAATGGGTAGAATGCTACAACATGAATAGTAACATTACTACTAAAGCGGTAATTTGTAAACTATGTGATTTTATGTCTAGGTTCGGAATACCTCGGATAATAGTTACTGATAACGGAACTTCGTTTACATCACAGGAACTGGCGAACTTTTGCAAGCTAAACAATATAACTCAGTTGTTCTCGCCGGTTTATCATGCAATGAGTAACGGTCAAGCCGAATCATTTGTTAAAATAATAAAGAAAGGCATAAACTCGATTCTGTTGTCAGGCAGTAAAGATGACTTTCAAAACAGGCTTTCTAAGTACCTATTTGATTATCGCAATTCGTGCAATAGCACCACGGAGACTTCCCCGTCCGAGTTAGTTTTCGGTCGGAAGTTACACTCACGGTTAGATTTATTTGCACCAAGTACGGCTAAACCTACTTCATCATCAGAGTTACCTGCTCTAATCAGAAAAAAACAGTGCTTACAGGCTAAACACTTTGGCGGTATAACGCAGTGTGACTTTAACGTGGATGATACTGTTTGGTTTAAAAACTTCGTGAACAAAAATAAATACGTGTGGTCAAAAGGTCAAATCATCGGAAAGTTCGGAAAAGTCATGTACAAAATAAAATCACCAGGAATCGAAAAATGCGTAATAAGACATAGAAACCAGCTGCGTACGTACAAAGCGAACGATGCAGCTGACGTGTGTGATGTTGCTTTACCCCAGGACGGGAGAGATGTACCCTGCAGCTGGAGCAGTGACAGTGAGTCACCGTCCTCGTCTCCCGAACCAGAGGATGCACCGGCGGCTGGATCTCCGCATACCAGTTCGTCTGAAGGACACGCAACGGGTGGATTGGAGGAAAGTGTTAGCACTGAAGTGGACACAACACATGGCTCCGACTCAGCACCTTCGGGATCCGGAAGCCCGCGGACGCCGTCAAACTCCACGGTTGTTTACGGCAGTCCAGCCGAGACGCCGTCGTCGAGCTCCACGGCACCTTCTAGTCCTACTGTATTCAGCACACCTCAGCCACACCCAGCCGTAAATGATGATGATGATCATCATCCCCACACACCAGAGCCTGGTCGCACTCTTAGAAATAGGCCAATCGTAGATTATAAGAAATACCTTTAAATTTCTCATGTTATTTTTATAAATATGTTTATTTCCTCCGAGGGGGAAAAGTGTTAGATATATAAGTCTATATCTGTAGTAAACGCGTAGGCACGGTTGCACCGCGCCTCGCGACAAGTCAATAAACTAGTGTGCAGTAAGCCGTCTTTCATTACGCATGTCCCGTAGTCCGCTCCCCGGTCGAATATAAAACACTCCTAAAATTTTTTTTTTTAAAACTTACCTAAAATTTAATGAAATCGCATTTTGCACATGTTTATACGAAAATGGACAAGTTTTTTTGCTATTTGTTTCGTATTAAAAACATAAATATCTTACGTTTTATTTATAAAGGAACATAGCTTATATTGTCTAATTACAGAATAACAATACTTTGTGAAGAATACAAAAAGTTTTCAGTCATAATTTTTGGTATTACGGAACAAACCAAATTTTGAACGGCTAATATTGCTATCGCGCACGCATGGGGCGCGGCGCAAGGGACAGGAACAGCGATATTCGGAGTGATTTTTGCAAGCGAGGGTCGCCGGACCCTTAACAGTTAATTCTATAAAGAATGTCGGACGCACTCAACCACTCATAAGATACATCGCTGTAGTTTATCATCTAAACGACGATAAAACACCAATCATACAAATAGGTACTAATATTATTAAAGTTCCTTCGATGTAACTAGGTACTGAACGAATCAGGCTAAATTGCATTCAGGCAGGTAGTATGTATGTATTTATTCAAAGCATTACAACTATTTTCACAGGTATCACTAATACAATAGTGTAGTCAACTTAATTAATCACTAGCATCGAATTTAATAAAACTAATAATCAAATATACACATGTCAATGAGCAAAAGTAATCCAAAAATCCAATATAGTTCTAGGCCAGGAATAAAACATAGGCTACTTTTTATCTCAATATCAGTTACCATCATGGGATAGAAATAAACTTTAAGCGTTTCCATAGATCTACAGAATCTGTGGCCCAGTTGCGGAAACCAGTCCAGAAACAAGTAAGTAACTTACGTAGGATAATCCTCGGCATGCAGGCACAGGCTGTTGGTGAACAGCTCACACTTGGAGTGGTCACTGAGCGGCAGCTTCCTCGGGGGCGTCGGGCGGCGCCGGAGGCCGGGGTCGGCGGTGGTGCGCCGCGTGACCGTCGAGATGTTGGCGTACTTAGGGGGGTAGGTGCCGCGGCGGATTAGAGTGCCTGGAATGAGGGATGAGGGATTTTGCTTACGAAAGCTATACGAGAAATAGGAATTACACCATCAAGCGTCTAAGTAGGCAGAGATTCTGTTTTTTATTTTTAAGGACTTTGAGTCATTTTAATGACTATGTCAGTCCCTAAAGTAATTTTTCGGCACAGTTTCATGCGCCATGATAACGGAATAACTGAAAGCACTGCGAGTAAGTTTTTATTTATTTATGCTGCATGCATATCTCAAACTAACCTAAATAATTTGTCTGCCGTATTACTGTGGTGCGGCTAATACAATTTGGATAACACCAGTATTCAGTACAGGCTTACACTGTTCTAGTCTCCAAGCTCGATAACACCAGTATTCAGTACAGGCTTACACTGTTCTAGTCTCCAAGCTCTGCTCTCATGGACACAAGACAAAACAATGACAATAAATAAATATTTATCATTAACTTATTTCATTCTAGTGCGTCTTACCTTTTCTATCCACATATCTGTTCAAAGCCCTCAACTTCTCTGCCACGGGCAGGTCGCTGGCCAGCGTCTGGTTGGTGGAGTCAGCCATAAGGTCGTGGCTGCTGTTGTCCAACGACCGGGAGATGTTGTTCTTCATTGTTGGAGATGCTTCGGCGGTGGTTGTGGTTATTGTGGAGTTCTTCTGGAATGATGGACTGTATTAAGCCGACGATCACCTTTCGGTAAGGGGTAAGCAGAAAAACAGCACCGAACGTGCTATTTAAACTTATCGGAATTATGCAGAGCTTACTCCCATTGCCTGAATGTACTTAGTTAATTATTCATTTAAATACTTATTGATTATAGATATAACTTATGTTTTTTGTATATTATGTAGTAACTTTAAGTTGTTGTAAGTTACTATTCTATTCTAATATTTGAAAGATGTCGGTCGTTTATAAAATGTTTTGGTACGAAGTGGAACTAACTAATATTTTTTAATAGCATAAATGACTTATAATATAAACATTTCAAATGAAACTGAATGCTAAACTATTTAAAACGATTCCGTAACTACAAGTTTATACCTACGTCATTATTCAAGCCATTTTCACTTACAATATAGTTACTATTACTGCGGTTATAGAATTAATGACTACATAAAGTAAGTGGTTTCACTTTGGTTTGTGTTTCTTAGATATGAAGAAATAGCTACGTAGGAACCTATATACAATTAAGTATATGGGATTTTATAATATATGTACGACTAGAAGTATTTAATTTTGCTAGAAAAGGTTTTGGTGTAAACATTTCTTGAGTTTAACTCATGCTCCATTAGATAGCTAGGTAAGTTACCGTACTTTCTTTTAGTTATCTTTAAAATACAAAAGACAAATTTTTAGCACCTTATTATATTGCTAACCAGTCCACACTAATACCTATTATAAATGCGCAATTGGATGTTTAGATGTTTGAATGTATGGATGTTTGTTACCTCTTCACGCCATAACTACTTATCGGATTGGTCCAAAATTTACTCCTTTTTTGAAAACATACTTTTTATCCCATATTAGTTCCCATAGGTTAGAAATAGCCTGAAAACATTTCCATACTAACGACGCAAATATTATACTGTAATCAAAACTTACATCTTGTACTACGGTAGAGTTTTCTTTATCCTTTAGTTTCTCTGTGTTTGTTTTAGTGTTTGTATTTCTCTGTGGTATTCTGTGTGTGACTGTAGTAGGTGCGGGATGTACCCCAATGTCAAAGAAATCGTCTTCTATTGAATCTTCTGTAAACGACCTTCGCAGTTTGTCTTCTACTGATCTTCTTAGCATATGTGATTTTTTCCCTTCTGTGTGTGTTTCTGTGTACAATCCTCTGAGTGTCGGTGTCTTCTCTTCTGTGTGTGTTTCTCCTGTGTAAAAACCTCTGAGTATGTTTGGTTTCACTCCTGTGTGTGGTTTGTAAGGAACTTCTCTGATTTCTTTGCCTGGCCTGATGGCGCGTCGGACTAGATTGGCCATGTCTAGAAGTATCGGCAGCATTAGGTCTGTGGTGTTTGTGTTACCGAACATTGATCTCACCTGTAAGGAGAATATGGTTGGTTTTAGTGTGATGGGAGTGTGGGTAGAATTTTGAAGGCATGAGGAGTCAAGTGACAGAATGATAGGGAGAACTAAAAGTGAGTTATAAATAAATAAGAGAAGTGAGTTGTCATGTCATAAAACGTAAGTATTCAGAGTTGAGCGCCGTGTTTTAAATATATTTGTAAATATGCAGTTGTAATCTTTAGGTTGTCTTAACGACCGATGTGGCGCGGCGGGCAAAGTTCCATCCGCGACCCAGGAGGTTGCGGGTTCGGTTCGCCCTGGGACAAAGATCTGTACGATCGGATTTGAGAGTTCCGAGTACATATTTTCTATGTAAAATTAAACATAAACATACAATATAAACGTAATGGATTAGTAAATCAGTCATTTAGTGCCCATAACACAAGCTTTGCTAAGCTTGGGGCTAAGATTTTTACTTATTTATTTTTACTTATTAAATTTAGTTCTCAGTCTTAAAAAGTAAAATTAATGGTATTTGAAATATCTGTTCGTATAGCCTATTAACGCACAATGCGTCCGTACAACGTGTTACTTTATGTCCATAAAATGTCTAAAATTATGTTGTTCCGAGCCGTGTTCAAATTCACGGTCATGAGAAAACCTAGTTCTACTTTTGTATTATCACTTATTTAGTTACTTTAAGTTCCGAGGTCAGGGGTCAAGATACTCGCAACCTTATAATTTTATTGACTGATGTTTTTAATGGAAGACAAAAGGTTCAAAACAAAAAGGTTTTCTCAGAATTGTTTTAAAGGATGCGTTAACGATAAGGTTACAAACCTTAAGTATACTTAAGGTATACCTATAGTAAGTATTTTAACTTTTTCTGTCCCGGTCCTTATCACGGGAAGAATGATCTACTCGAGTATTTCTCAACAACAACAAAACATAACATTGACAACCGATGTGGCGCGGTGGGCGAAGGTCCGCCTGCGACGCAGAAGGTTGCGGGTTCGATTCCCGCCTCGGAACAATTGTGTGTACGATCTGCAGATATTTGTTCCGGGTGTTCTGGTTGTTTTCTATGTATAATAAAAAATATCTATCTATGTAATGTATTGTATATCAGTTATCTAGTACCCATAACACAAGCTCTGCTTACCATGGGGCTAGATAATGCTGTGTGAATTGTCCAGCAATATTTATTTATTTATTTATAATGTTCAATCTACCCACTAAGATACTACCTGTATGCGTGAAATCACAATAAATGTTATGAATATAAGACAAGAGGCAAAATGAAACATAATCGAGTTTCATTAACTTACTCTTAGCAGTTACGCTTCAATATAGTAAGCAACCAATAGTGCGTACAAGCCTTAAATAGTTCAGTTTGTTCACAGATGGCCATTTTACCTTAACAGACTCTTGAAAGTCTTGAAACCCGGATTCTAAAGGCGCCGATACCGTCAAATCAAGCTACAAAATAAAGATGCCTCCACAAAATAAACCATGAATGAATCGGCCACTGTGACATAACCGTCCTCTTAGCACCATGAACCATAAGCACCGGCGAAAGTAACTACGTAAGTGTTAAATAAAAGCGAAAGTACGTTTCGTTTGCGTATCGGTAATATTTTTGCGAATATTTTGTGAAGTCGACCTTGTTGTGGACGGTGGTTTATGCAAGACCATAAAGACGATTAGGTAAATTACGTTCAAGCTTATGTACGGGTGGGTATGTTAGTAATTTTAACATATGTATTTCAATGGAACGTTTTTCTGCCGAGCCGTGAGAGACTTTCTTTGAAAGCTGTCAAATCCACTAAAACGAAGGTTAGTGTGGCAATTATCACGTTTTGTGTATTTGTTACTAAAAAGATCTTAAAAAATTAGGGCACAATGTTATTAGGTAAATTACGTTCAAGCTTATACGTTAGTGAATTTTTGACATATTTCAATGGAATTTTTTCTGTCGAGCTGTGACAGACTTTCTTTGAAAGCTGTCAAATCCACTAAAACTGAGGTTGAATGGCAATTATCAAGTTTTGTGTATTTGTTACTAAAACACACACACAGTTGTTAAAAGTATCTGCTTTTTCAACATTACCCAGGTACACTTGAGCCCAATAAATCTGTCCCACTTTACGACACGGTGAGAAAACTGCGTCTCACGCCTATCGAGTTTTTGCGATCCCGTTTCTCTGCATTGTACCATGTTGCAATTACAATAGTTTATGAGAACTAAATATTATGTTCCACTTGACAGGTAATTATTTTGGAAACCGTGAAAGATATGCACAAAGTTTTAAATTAATTATATGAAAAAATGTGAATCAAAAACTCACGATTGACATAAATATTTTGACCTTGTCTAGTGTTTTAATCGCGCTTTTTGTCGTTGAACTGAAAATGTTATTGAAAGCTATCGATGTGTTATGTGACATAAAAAAAGAATAATGTGTTATGTGACATAGAAAAGGAAGCTTAGACTTCCAACATTGACATAAGTTATGTCAATGTTGGAAGTCTAAGCTTCCTTTTCTTCTCTTAGTTATAAAACTGCTGAATGACATTCTAGGTAATCACCCGCTTACAGCGATTACCTTTCGCTGTCATCTCAGATAGTTTCGTAACGTTAACTAACCTAAACTACAAATACCTAATACAAATAATAATCACCACAATTTTTGTAAAAATGGCTTTTGATTAATTTCGCCGTTGGTCGTATTTTTTGGTGTGCTTTTTGTAATAGGCCATTTATTAAATTTTTCATAAAAAATGACATCGTACCTACTTGTCAGAACGCCGTATATTAGCATCATTATCAGCATATATTACTCCACAGGTGGACATGCCTCCCATAATAAGCGCTATAGGGTCCTGTCTTCAGTTTTTCACAGTTTAGTCAAACCCCACACACACAACACCTTTTAGTCAAATTGAAAAAAATCGAAACCAATGGAGTGTATTATACATATTTTCGCAGCTGACTGTACCCATTTCTTTAATCTTCAATGTTCTCGGAATACGTTAAAATACTAACACCGTAATTATTATATGTGCAGTGTTCTTTAAAAAGATTATCTACTCATTCTTTTAACTCCATTTTAACAGTTCGTTAACAAGCTATTTGTTTTCTGTTCCACAAGCTAAATTGCTTATTGTTCTCGGTAAGTCGCAAGATTGTGTTCTGAGCATAGATCGTCTAGCTAGAACGAGGCCATTTTTTGTCCCCGAGTGTACATTTTCACGTGCTGCCTGCGATTGAAATATGATTTTCATTATGCAATTTCGCTTTATTTTGTTACGTCATAATGAGGTCCATCTTACAAAACTATGGTTTTGTACAACGACCGCTGGACCAAGGTGGTTACAGACAAAGGTATATCCTGTAGGATTTATGTACCTATCCTCAAGGCACACCAACTGCCATGATATCGTGATGGTCACAAAACTGAGCATGAGGCCATAAACCTAAGATGACTATGATAAAAATATGGTTGCACTCGGGAGTTAGATAGATATATAATTTATTGATTACAAGTAGGTTACATAACTTAGTTAAGCGTGCTTTAAAGCCTATGTTTGTCTAAGTATTTGGTTCTCACCTAATTAATTGTTGTTAGAAGATTGAAAAATCATTGAATAACACCTGAGAAAGTTAAAAATTGTAATTTCTGTTTATCACGGTTTATAACTCAGCCACTTGCTGTAGGTCAAGATAGAAGTTAATCATAGTGCACGGTAATTTTACGGTTACGAAACGTTACAATAACGATCTTCAAGCTATTTATGCCACAATTTGCAAGAAGAAGGATTTGTTTTTATTTTAATAAGTTTCTGGGTCAGTATTTATTGACACACGTCTGTGCAGGTAGTTCTTTGTTTATACAACTCTTCCCGCGGGATTCATAAGAGGCGACTAAGGGATAACCACCGGAGGGCGGGCAGCAGCGCCCCCCTGAACTGCGATCCCCAGCCCGCATCCCCAGCATGGGGATTATGGACATCCCCATGAGATAAAAGCCAACAAGGTGCTTATCAGTGAGAGGCCCACGTCCAGCAGTGGACCAATATAGGCTGTTGAGGTTAAGGATGTCTACAATAGTCTAATTACGTAATAGATTATGGCTTGCCTAGAACACACGATCTAAGCCGTAATATTATTAAATATATTTATACTACATAAGTACATACATAGATATTATTTATTGTACATAGAAAACACCCATCACGGAGCATGCCTTACTTATATAAATGTTATGGGTTTTAGATAGATAATTCTTTATTGCACACTAAAATGACAATGTAAAATAAAAACTTAAAAAAACTATATACAATTGGCGGTCTTATCGCTCAAGAGCGATCTCTACCAGACAACCATGGATGGATAGGATCGTGGACAGTACCAGGGGATCTGTGTGCTTGCAGGTTATACATACATTATAAAATAAAATATAATACTTATAATACTTACATGGCAATATACACTACTCAACAAAGTCTAGGGAACAAGGATATTTTAGTGTATACTTTTAATTCAACTTTTTTTTGTCCCAGATGTTATACATCAAAAGAAGCGAAATTTATTTTTGATTTCAGTTATGCAATTAAATAAAAAGCGTTCATGTAAAAAATTAAGGTTTAATAAAAAAAACTGAAATAGTGCCTAAACCAAAAAAAAAAAAACTTCAAATTACAAAAACATATGACGCTTACGTGGAAATTAAATGAAAAAACATTATTTGCAGCTGTTTAATAATCCGTTGGACCTCCCAGGGCATTAGCCACGGCTCTACATCGGCGTGGCATGCTGAGTATCAAGCTATCAATTGTCGCCTGTGGAATAAGGCTCCATATTCTGGAGAGATGCGAAAAAAGTTCTTCTCCCGTGTTCAAATTTTGAGGAAAATCACTGAAAGCTCTTCTTCCGAGTAAATCCCATGCATGCTCAATTGGATTGAGATCGGCGGACTGAGCAGGCCACTCTAATACCGTGATATTGTGCTCGCTGAACACATTCATCACCTGTCTTGCGGTGTGTGGGCGTGCATTATCCTGCATGAACACGAAATCTTGGCCAAACTGCTGGTGGTGGGGGATGACCATAGGATGCACTACCTGTTCAATGTATTGCTCTGCGTTCAAATTGCCTCGTATGCGAACGAGATCAGTTCTCCCACCCAGGCGAATTCCAGCCCACACCATGATCGTTCCGCCTTGATAAGGATGAACTTCCTGAGGATTTCGGAGTCTACTTTGGCGACCAGGAACACGCCAAACACGCACTCTCCTTGAATCAGGATGAAATCCGAAGCGAGACTCATCGGAAAAGAGAACACGTGCCCACTGATTGTCGGTCCATCGCAAATGTGCATTAGCCCACAATAAACGACGCCCTCGATTTCCACGTCGCAAAGCTGGAACTCTTAATGGTCTGCGAGCGCGGAGATTGACTTCATGTAATCTTCTCCTGGCAGTTTGGTCACTGATAACCACTTGGTGCTGGGACTGGAGTCTTCCTACCAACTGGCGAGCTGTAATCTGGGGCTGCCTTCTTGCAGCATTTTGCAGAAATCGATCTTGTCTCTGGGTAGTGACCCTGTATCTTCCTCGGTGACGTTCGGCTACATCTCCTGTAGCCCTGTAGCGTGCCCATAATCGGCAAATTACGCTTGGATGTGTGTGAACAGCGGCCGCGATATCGCGTTGACTGCGTCTAGCTTCCAACATACCCACAGCCCTAAGCATCTCTTCCCGCGTTAAATGACGACGTGACATAACGCTTAGAGTTTCAAAAATATCGAAAAAGTTAGCAGTAATGGTTTTTCACAAGAAAAAAATCGATACATGACAAAAATCACAACAACTTTATGCTAGCAGACCCCTTACTCTGCGACCAAGTTCGGTTTTTCCTTCTTATTTTGAAAAGCTTTCGCACTTTTGTTTTATTTTTTTTTGAATTTCGAACAAATGATTTATTCCTCTTCCAGCCTTAATATATAAATTTTAGTGACCAGTACTTTTTTACGAGTTTTCACAAAAAAGTTGAAGTATTATATTGCTTGTTCCCTAGACTTTGTTGAGTAGTGTACTACATACATATCATAAAATATATATGCTTATACTACTTATGGTTTTGTATGTTCATATTGTTCATCGTCACAAAACTCATTCTAAGGCTTCCGACAAATTCTCGACAGCAATCAACAAAGTATAATCCCACACGTGGAGCTTAAAATGTTTAAATTTGAACTCTAAAACGATCAAGAAATTAAAAAAAAATATAAATGAAAGCTTTCAAACAAAAAACTTGTTCCGATCTTCTGTGCTAAGAAGAAAGAAAGAAGAATTTTCTTTCTTTCTTCTTCTTTTTTTCTTCAACTTGTCAAGTCCAATCCTGTCATTCAATAAAATGCAATGATATCTCCTATAATTATCAGTGATATCTGCGCTATACTCTAGTGGTGTGCAGTTATTCGTCCGTATGAATATTGAACGGGCGTATCTGTGCCGTTTTCACAATAATTGGGAGCACTGCAGATCGTGAGTTATTTCACTCGAGTCATGTTCGGTAACTGCTTTACCTGCTGACCAGTTTTCTAAATATGATTAAGGAACTGCGTGTTACAGACCAGCGGCGTAAATTGTATGAAATATGTACCGTTATTTGTTTATTATTAATTATTAACTCATTAATTTAAGATTCCGAATCCATATAACATACTTATTAATGAAATGGCACATAAAATCATACAATCGAATCAAATTAATGACCTAATTAGAATTGATTTTATATAATAAAATAATAATTGATTGTCTCTAGTTTTTTTTCATATTCATTTTTTTATTTTCATATTTATTTCATCCACATGGCTGGGTACCATTGGTTGCAGCTGGCGTAATAATCGACCCCACTGGGAATCTACTAGTGGAGCTTCCATCTATGTTTGGTAAACATAAACAATTTAATTGATTGATTGACATTATGTACAGGTCCAACCCGCATGCCTAGCGTGGGGATTATTTCCTAGTTTTACTTATGTTATTTGAATTTTTTGACGAGTCCAAGAGTCATGTAAGGTCTCAAAGAAATAAAGCACATTGATTTCTGATATATAATTTTATATTTGGTAGGTACCTTCCCTTTTTGATAACTTGCGTGGTAGGTAAGGTAACCAGACATGTAAAGTAAAATAATTTGATCTTTAACAAGGTTCCGACCCAATCTGATCACGCGATTATAATTATCTGAATAAATGTTATAAGACGGAACATCCGAATTCGCATGCACATCAGCAATTATAGC
Source organism: Eupithecia abbreviata (assembly GCA_943735965.1). Lineage (NCBI taxonomy): Eukaryota > Metazoa > Arthropoda > Insecta > Lepidoptera > Geometridae > Eupithecia > Eupithecia abbreviata. Next base: position 607,714 of record OX030979.1, on the reverse strand, counting down.
CATATCGTGTCGGAAACGCACCGCGTCGCGTGATGGACAACCCGGTCGCCAAGGAAACCGATGCAGGAAGCGAGGGGCTTCAGATTGGGGGTATTGGATTCTTGTAATGGTTGCTACATATGTAGGATATGTAGCAACCATTAGATATTATGCTACATATGTCAAAATAATTGTACAATTGAATTAAAGTAGGTAAAGATTCGACCAGGTGGGATGACGACCTGCGAAAGACTGCAGGTAGATGCTAGATGCGATAGGGACAAGACAGGGCGCTATGGCGCTCATTGGGGAGGCCTATGTCCAGCAATAGACTAATATAGGCTGATGATGATGATGATGAAGATTTGAGTCTTGCTGACGTGAGAAATGGAACGCTGTTAGGAAAGATGACGCAGGTTCTACGTCATCTTTCTTTCTAGCGTTTCATTTCTCATTATTAGGTAACTAACTGTGCCCCGTGGCTTCTGATTAATGAAGATATTTCTGAGCAATTTTCTTATTTTTTTAAAGAACCTTCTACGTATTTGTAGAACACAGTAATTTAAAAAAAAAGAATTAATTCTGTAAAGCTGTTCTCAAGTTAAAGCGTGACCAGGAGATATAGGGGTTCATTTATATATGTACTAGTTGCGCCCCGCGGCTTCGCCAGGGTAGAAATCTTTGTGTCAAATGGTTTATAAACCTTCCTCTTGAATCACTCTATGTATTAAAAAAACCGCATCAAAATCCGTTACGTACTTATAAAGAACTAAGCATACATAGGGATAAACAGACAGCGGGAAGTGACTTTGTTTTATACTATGTATTGAATATGTATAAAAAATACATAACTGGTGATATAGTGACGTGGGCACTGTGTAACCATGACATTGCCAGAGCGCCACCGGTCAACATACGCACTCGCAAGCTATAGGTATCAAAGCTGACCACTTTCCATTTTAATGCTATCTCCAAGGTGTTTTATGTCTTGAAAGCAGAATAATGATGCAAATACCTTCTTATTTACTTTTCGGAATATTTTAAGAGTGTCATGCTGCTGAGTGAAGCATGACCGAGCGTTCTTACTTTATATTTTCATTTTTGTATAATGGAAGTAACACAATAACACAAAAGTAGGAGTGTAAGTTTGCTAAATAATGTTTGAAGTATTTTCGCATACGTGTGCTTTTTCTATCAGCCAGGTAGGAAGCAAGAAATGTATACCTAATTCATTGTTCTCACTATAATTACATATGTACCTATGTATATTCAGAACTACTATGTCACTAACTATTTTAACTGTCTACGACTTGTGATTTCGCTGACAGTAAATTATCAATGCTAATTAGGTACCTATATACTTTACTAAATAATTAAGTACATAAATGTATAAAATACAACTAATATTATATAAAACTCTATAGGTAAAAAATGTTACAACTAAAACTGATGTAAAATCAATTATCGAATGCATAAAATTAATTCGAATGGATAGTCAGAGATAACAAATCGATTGACTTTGCATATTCTTCACGTGGAATTGATTAATTGCGATTCCTGTAGATTCATTCAGTCATATTTTAGTCTTATGATTTCTTTCACAAAAAGTAGGTTTCTATCATATATTGATTTTATCAAACATTAAGAAAATAACAGGGCATAGAGTATCTATGAGTACCTAGACGTGTAGAGTGAAGAGGTAAGTACCAAGAAGATAAGATAATTAAATGAAATAGTAAAATTATATGGCAAGATAATTGGGTATCAAGGTATTAGAAATTAGGTATTTTCTCTTTTGTCGTTTGAAAATGTATACCGCGAAAACGCTTAATCAATCTGAAAGCTTTTAAAGCACCTGAGTAATTTAAGCTTTTAGAATCTATCACTCAAAAGCAATTACCTACTTAGATTTAGAAACCGTACCTGTGCCAAGTTCATTGGAGCTCTGCCAGGTGGCGTCGTGACCTGATTGGCCACCAAGGAGGCCAGCGCCAGCCGCTGCGACGAGGACATCGCCCTGATGATGGGCAGGATCTGCGCGAACTTCCCCACGTGATCCTTCCTCTCTATCGCCCTTTTCACAGCCTCATTCGCCATCCGGTCCTTAGCCCTCAACGCCGCAGAAGATTTATAATTCTTCACGAGAGATCTCGAAGGTTTAACGTTGTTCACAGGCATAAAGTCTTCGAAATCATAATGTTCCAAAGAGTCTAGGTTGTATTGGGGGCGGTGTGAGTTGGTGACTCCTGAAGGCTTGAATATCCGCACAGGAGGCTTCACTATCGTCTGGTAGTGCCTCGACTCCTGCGCAATCATCACCTCGTCAGCGTCGCTCTCAAACTCAAAGTCCCTCAAATCCTCTGCTCTGCACACCACAACACACGCCATCAACAAAAGTTTTACCAAACGCGCCATTTTTGAAAATCGAACTTAGCTCATGTCATTATTCTTCACGCGCGAAGAGGTTGGTTAATAAAAAGTTTGAATTTAAAAAGAAAGAACGCAGTAAGCGCACGTTGGTGGTTTTGAATGCGCGAGCGCTGTGCGTCGATCCGCGGTGGAATGGCTCGCGAGATTCTCATACACACACAAACATACACTCTCATCTTGTATTTACTGTGAGATAATTCCGGAACTGCCGACTTTCACCGTAAAGGTCACAATTGGTCAAATTTTGATATGTCTCATTGACATGTCAGTACTATTGACAATGTGATTGTAGGGTATGATGTAATTACCAAGACCAAGTCATCGACTTGGCCACGATCATCAGGTCTACCTGTTCTTTACTCTCCTTATAATAAAGTTCAATTTACCCGTCTATATGTCCAGAATAATAAGCCGAATGATATTGCATTTGTAGCATAGAGGCGCTTTCACACTTCTTTATTGTTATCTAGTGTTACGAAAGCAATCACCAATACGATACAAAGATTTTAATCTCATGATTCGTTACGCGATTTCAAACTCTAAGCTTCAGATATAAGACCTTCCGCATGACATGAAGAATTAGTTCCACTAATCAATCCATATCGATGTAAAACATAACAATAGGTGGGCACTATTTTGGGCTTCGTAAGCAATATCATGAACAACAAAGAGATTTATATTTCGACATTATTATCTTAACTATGATAATCACATTTAAGTTGAACTTACATAATAATTTAAATGGAAGGTACACCCCCTACTAGCAAGAGTTATCTTTCGATATGAGTCAGCTACCTTTTGATTGTTTGCAACAGTCTGCAGTTGACTCAACATTTCGATTTTTAATATTAGTTCTACTTGATGCTGTGTGAATTGTTCATCATTATTTATTTAGTGATGCTATTCTTAAATAATTTGCAATTTTATGTATAAGCAGTTACCTCTGAAACACGCGTTTTATTTCTAAAATACCTAGTAGCTATCTAGTTAATATGTCTTAAATATTAGTTGAACTATTTTTTTTTTCAAAGCAGGAGGAGTAGAGCAAGGCAACGTAGGTAATTTGCAATTTCTACAAAAAAACTACTTTTCGAGAAGTTGATGCTAACTCTAAGTAGCCTCAGAAGTTAGCTTGTGCTTAAAGTTTCTGTCTTATGACGTTTAGACGTTTACGTACAGGAAGAAGTTGAAGATGGGAGCGCACGAGTGTGTCGGTATCTTCATTATCTATATTCTTCGCGCCAAGTAGAGCGTAGCGAGCGCCTTCAATAATCTCTCCGCGAGCGAATGCGAACCAATACCTGCAATTAAACCACCATGAACTTACGCCTTGCAACATTGTCTTCTCCACATAATAGGGAAAAATGTATATTAAGTGCAAATCTATGATTTATTGCAGTCATATTGTTCTCTACATCACTCGCTAGAAGCATGCACGATAATTAGGGAGGTATGTTAATATTAGTTCTGACTTCTGACCAGGGTACCAACATAGATACATACCACAAGTATTATTTGGATACATATTGATGTAGGCTTATGTTTGTCTATATATTCGTCCATTTATCAGATCTTTTCTTGTTTGTAATAAAGATATAGGTAATCTAACCATTCATCCATCCATCGTTCCTTAGGCATCGTCTAGCTAGTGGCTGAAAACATTTGTATGTGCCACTGAGTAAGGATTTCGTAATAAAGTAACCTACCTGCCTAAAAAGTTTAAAGGTGAAAATACTAGGATTGGTAAAGAATGACAAGCCAAAACAACGTTTCATTTGCAAGCAACTAACGCCCATTTGTCTGTTTCAATATTTTACCGCACAATTATGAATAGGCATGTAAAGTAGAAAATTTGTTTCGTAAGACAATTCCACCGTGCCGTTAAAGCAAGGAGCATTAACAGCGCGGCGGCAACACTTTCGTTGCAAACCGCACGGCATTCTGTGATGGGGTAAGTAAGTTGCGATTATTGCCTGTACCTAGGTATTATTATACAGAGTGTTTGTAAAGATCTAAAAACAGAGATGATAGCGATGCAAAGTACTGTTTTGTTTTTACTTATTTATAGACCTGTATCAGGTCGCGATTTTTTTTACGATGCAATAACATGCAATTGAGTGGTTTTGGTGTTTTCTTATGATGTAACTCTACTGTTAGTACATTAGTAGGTAACAACCTTTTCTAAACATAAAGTAGGTGCCTACCTATCATTAATTTGTTGATTAATAGGTACCTTACTCTGCCTATATTATAAATGATACTTCCTAAATACTAAGGTAGGTAGTAGGTAGGTATTATCTTAACGCATCAGTAGATAAAGATATACTAAGTAGGTACCTATGCATTTGAAAAGCGACTGTCTTTCTCCACTGCGTCTTAATACTTCCAACACTGTCCGGTTTCGTATCAAGGAGGCCTTGTAAGAGACCTACCGACTTATTTTTATACTGAGCCGTGGACTAAGAGGCCATTATAGCGATATTTATACATTTTTTATTTCAATATTATCTAAATCTACAGCCTATACGAGTCCACTGCTGGAGACAGGCCTCCCCTCATAAGCGCATTATTGGAATATGGCCCATAATCCCCACGCTGGGCATGCAGGTTAGGATCGTAGTTTGGTGGTAGAATTATTCTGCAGAAGGCGATGCTGCCGCGCAACGGATATCCCTTAGTCAGTAGTTACGATACCCGGGGAAAGAGATGAGATAGAGCAAATTCTAACACGACACAACATGAAAATTTTAACAACGGCAATTTTAATATAAACTAACTTGCAATACCACCTCTGGCTCTGGTTAGGATATTTGTATCATCCTGTAGAGTTAAAACGACATGCTGCTATGCCCCGTACCTACCTACCTACCTACCTACTATCACAAAGAAAGTACAAGTCATGACTGGCGACCGCAGGCGCAATGGTTTCCTTGTTTCAATAACGACTTTTCAATTTAAATGCGATGTTTTTATAGCCAATAGAGCTTTGTTGGTCCTGGAGTAGAAAGGGTATGGTGGGATCAGGTCATGTAGTTCCTGTGAGCATTCTCCGAAATATAGTAAATATCGTATAATAAAATATCGATAAACATGGGACCTTGCGGCGGAATTCAAGACTATGGACATGTCTCAAGGTGCCTGATGATAGGTACTGCTCGTCGATAAGTCTGAAGACTCTTCGTTCTATCGAAGCCAAGGCTGGTACTTGGCAGAGTCATCCCAAACATAGCAGCAGTACTCCAAATCAGACTAAACCTGTGCTTGATAAAGGGATAGAAGCTATCTCAGTGTGAATTATCGTTTATCCTTGTTTAGGATTTCTAGACTGTAGTTTTGGCTTTTGACTCGATGGGAAAATAAAGGTATGAGCAGCTTATGAAGACAAATACAATTTTGGGCACGATAGGCGTAACTACGTCCCTCATATCTATATTATAACCACCACACCACACCATATTATAACCTTCACACCCGACGATTACCCCGAAGCCGAGGCAGGAAATCTGTGTACATAAAAAAACCAAGAGTCGTTCAGTATCAGATAGGTAACATTTTTTTGGCCATTTCATTTATTTTGGTCTGTTTTTCTTTTAAAAAATCAACCTTGATACGGGAAATCATCGCAAACAACATTGACATAATATAACATGGGTTTTTTTTTTAGTAAAATTACATCCCAAACGTGTAGGTATGTACTTCCACTCTTCAGCCATTTCTTACGCTTGAGAAGTTTACCTAAATAATTTAAATTAATACTTATAATATAATATATAATATAACTTATAATATAATAAACTTAAATTAATTAATATATTTCATGTGAGGGACGCAAGTGAATGGAGTAAATAGAATTAAGAAACAGTAGTTATTTTGTAAAATTACTTTTAATATTTTTAAATAAAATAATCCTTTCAAACTTATCAAATAAATCAGATCTTACAAACCAATCATAATTACAATTTATGAGAGACTAGAGAGTAATATCAAACCAAGGAAATAATCAGGTGCAAAACTTTTTTACTACCAATAAAACTCTGAAACGAAAACGCAGTGTTAAAAATATCTCTAGTAGTAATACCAAAGTTCAAAACTAATTAATATCATAGATGCCGTAGAAAAATACTTTATTTAACATTTTACTATATATTCACTCAAACACCTATTTACAAAACATAGAAACAACTAAGAAGCACCATTGTGATCCAACAAATTGTTTAGAGAAAGTCTATCTGAGATAATAAATTTAAAATACTTGAGTACACTATTTTAAACAAAACATACATTTTCATAAAACTCTTAACGCAAACAGTTCTTTGTTACAAAACTTTATATACAAAATAAATCATTAAAATACTGTTATAAATAAAACTATGTACACTATCCACACAAATTCACACTTTCAGATAAAGAAAATCACAATATTTCCCATAAAATGATCAAAATACATCAAAAAACTAAAGTCACACGTGTTTTAAAAAACAAAAACTGTGCCAGTCAAGTGCATACACAAAAAATAATAGAAATAACGTATACCACTTGCTAGGTTACATGATTTGGTACGTATACTAGTATGAATTCAGATCATTATCCCGTAACACAGTTTTGTAGATTTGGACCCACATACACAAAAATGTCCAGATTATCATGGTCTCCGCTCAAATATCGCACTCAAACTCTGACACCCTCTTATTCCGTCCATCAGGGCTCATCTGAAAATGGCCATCCCTAGTTCCTATCCGTGGAAAACCATTAAAACTATTCCTACTCACTAAAGGGTTTTCTCTTTCCCTCTCCCGCTCTCGTTCCCTGTGGAAGCTAGACGTCGACAGTTTCCCGTCTTTACGCTCAATAAAATTTGGATCATTGAAATTTTTGTCAACAAAATTTCTGTCATTAAAATTTTTCTCTGCGAAATTTCTTTCATTGAAATTTTTGTCCGAGAAATTTCGTTCATTGAAATCTCCGTCGGAAAAGTTTCTTTCGTTGAAGTGGAGGTCTCTGATGCCGAAGCCTCCCATTCTTGGCGTCCCTATGCCGAATTTATTGCGAAGCTCTTCATCGCGAAGGTTGAATCCTCTGTTGTCAAACTTTGATGGACTGGTAGCGAGTCTAAGAAGGAATAAAATTATTAAATACACTACAAATTTTAACATTTTCAACTAAAATTACTTGATGATAAATTTAGAGTTGAAAGTTGCTATCATAGCCGTATATATATAGCCGCACATATATAGCAAACTTTCTGCTAGACGTAAGCATATATGTTTTTCTTTTTTCTTACAAAATTAAGAGAAATTAATGTATGATTTTGAATATCCTAAGTGATTCATGGCTTAACGCATTCAATGCGCAGCCTCAAACTGACTTCGGTTCGCTTCAAGGAGCTGCAGATACATACGATTTCGCCCATGAAGGCTTTCAATTCACAAATATCGAAGATCCATAAATATATAAACTGATATACATATGTACATAATACAATTAATTACTTAGATAGATATTTTTTTATTATACATAGAAAACGACAAGAACACCTTTTTAAGTGTTACTGTTTGTTATCTTTGAAATAAGAAGAAGAAAATAAAAAAAATCTTAAACTCACTCTCTAAAGCACCTCCTCTCCCGATCATACTCCGCACTCAAGCCCTCCTCATCATTAATAATGGCCGAGGGATCGCTATACACCGACGACTCCTGATAAAAAGAGTCCAAGTCCACATAGTTCCCCTCCGAGGGTTCATTGTCCAACAACTCCGCGAGCTGGGCCTTCAAGGTCGCGAAGGAAGGTCGTTGGGAAGGGTCGGCGTGCCAGCACGCGTGCATGGCGTGGTACAACTGTTGCTTGCAGTGCGGAGGACGCTCGAGCCGGTAGCCTTCTGTTACTGCGGTCAGAACCTCGCGCCCGGACATTGCTGCGTAGGGCGTGGAACCTGCATGGAGGGAGAAAAGGTTAGCCTCCATCGATCTAGTGGTTTCTTTTTTACTTCTTAGCACGTGGACAAGAAATAGAAGTGAACAGTAAAAAAATCTTATTTGATAATAAGTGATATACATATGATTTGTATACATTTGACTTGTTATTTTCTAAGACTATAGAAATAAAATATTTTGACTTTGATCCATGAGTGTTTCAATGACTTTATAAATTTAACGATAAATAAAAAAAATACACTCAAAATTTTGATCAATTTAACCGGTATATCTGTAACAAGGGTGTCTTAAAGATAAGGGTGAATAGACTTCTTAAGCTTCGTGATACAGCGTCGGCGACATCTTCACTTTGCGTGAGATTGTGGTCAAATGAACAAAATTCTGTCGAAGTCTGCGATCTTACCAAGGGTCACAATCTCCCACAGCAGTATCCCAAACGCCCACACGTCGCTGTGATGGCTGTACACGTTGTACAGCAAGGCTTCAGGCGCCATCCACCTGACGGGCAGGGCGCCGCGGGGCGCGCGCGCGGCGGCGCCCGCGGTGCGCGACATGCCGAAGTCTGCGATCTTGCAGAGCTTGTTGTGGTCCACCAACACGTTGCGAGCGGCGAGGTCGCGGTGGACGATCTGAAATATTCAATAGTTGATGAGAATTTGTGGCCATTCAAGCTTCGGAAGAGCCAAGTGAGGGAGATACAAAAAGAAAGCTAAATCCTCTTCTCTCGATCTTTAGTATAGTACTACAATCAGTTATCTTACAGTTCTACAGTAAATAACTAGTTACATTCAGAAGTAAACAGATTTCAGATAGTTGAGCTACATCCGTGTTTATCAGCATCATCAGCTTCTAACGTCTTCTTCTCTCGGTTCCACCGTCCATATACAATAGTTTTTAAAGTCCAGCGATAATTTTCTGGACCTAGCCCTCCCCTCATGAGCGCTACAGCTGCTTGTTTTGCTTAGCTTGTCTGCAATGCTGGTTCAATATACTAAATCCAAACACCGGTAGTCTTTCTTTTTATTAACTCTTCAAACCTAGACTTTGAAATTGACTTGTTTCACGATATTTTTCAGTGGAGGTCACAGTAATCGTCGTTTTTGTGTGAGGTTTTAAGCTTATCATACTCCTGTTTCAATCTAACTGCCATTATTGAAACAAGATAAACTAACTCTTGCAAGGAGATGATTTGTTCTTACCCCTTTAGAAGCGATATAGTCCATCCCCCTCGCGACGCAGTAGGCGAAGACTGTGAGGTCGCGTGACGTCAGCGCGCCGCTGCCGCTGAACCGGTCGGGCCGCGACCGGCGCTCGCGCAGGTACGTCAACAGCTTGCCGCACATCACGTACTCCATTATTAGCAGGTAGGGTTCTGGAATAGAGGATATATGATGTTAGAGAGATTTGTTATGCTCCATGTTGGAATTTTCTGTATGCAAATCGGAACATTATGTACAATGAAAATTTAGGATTTCTCTTGAAAAATATGGCAACATGACGTCACCAAAAACAAAATACATAAAAATTACTTCGTCAAGTAAAATTTGAACGCAAATTTCTAATTCTATATTTTAAAGGCCTCATCGATTTCGGTGACGGCGAACCTAGAAATTACGGGTTCTCCTATTATGAGCCCTAATATGACTCGCTAGACCGAACTTGGTGCTGAATCCCTACGGCATGTATGGCAGTAGAGTATTCAATCTTATGAATTCTATATTAACTTCTATCAATACTCAATCTAGTTATGAACGTTGTTAAGGTCGTTTTAACATTGAATCTATCTTCAATTTTGCTTGTCGATATAAAGAATAATTCAAATTCGATAGCAGCGAAGTGCGAAATATGTGATTGTATTATTTGAATAGAAACCGAAGAAAACTTCTTCCAAATACAACTTACTACTTATTAGTAGTAAGTTGTATCTTCTACTTCTTTCAAAATTAGTATGATAAACGTACCAAGCTCAGTACAGCAAGCCAGTAGCGTCACCACATTCGGATGCGTTCCAATCTTCTGCATGATGAGTATCTCATGCAGCAGCTCTTGCTTCTCCTTCTGTGAGGCCGTCTCCTTGATGCTCTTGACTGCGACCAGCCGCGTCAGACCGTCGTGACCATTGAGGTCGTCTGCCTCCGCTTTCCAAACCTGAAAATGAGGAGAAAGTATGTGAATTTAGGGTAATATCTATTCATAATATTTCATGTGTGAGGTAAATAAAATTACGAAAAATAATATTAAAAAACCGCCAAGACACACCAAAGTGTGTCTTGGCGTGACGTCCGAAGTTTGACGAAAGTTTGAATCTTTGAACCTGTTTTTATTTACCTGTTTTAACCTCCAATCTCACATACTTAGTTCTAGGGTTTCTATTCTGACCTTTGGGTCACTGAGCCTTAGAACTAAGTATGTAAGTGCGAAATAACATTTATGGATTGAAGAGGAGTAGTAGGTACCTACCTACCTAATTTATTAGTTACCATTTTCTAATAAATTCAATATTGGTTTTGATAAAAAGTGCTAAGATGATAAAACGTTAATTTAGAGCGTTGTATGCTCTATAAATAATACATTAGAGAATTAATGTGTAATGTTAATAATGTACTATATGAAGTGAATTTGAATTCGGATATGAGAACATATTTTATCTTGTTTGTTTTATTTTTATGTCTCCAATAAAATAATTATCTAACTATCTAACACAGAATAAATGATAGTAACTTAGTGCGAATTCTTACCTGTCCAAAATTCCCTTGCCCCAACAAGGTCTGCAACCTGAGTTTATTCCTCGGGAACTCCCACTTTGTATCAGGTTTAGCCGGCGTGGGTATCGGAGGCCGCGCCACGGGCGTTATAGGCGATTCCTTCTTTACATCGCCGCTGTCATCGAAGTACCCTTCGTACTCTGTATCTAACTCTTTGGTCTTCTTATTCAATACACTTCTTAGTACGAAAGCTATTATAGCGGCTACTGGTAGGAATCCTAGACCAGCTAGTACGTAAGACGCTGTGTACGTCTTCTCAGCTTCTATGACTACTTCATTGTTAGTTGGATTCTCTTTCTCGGTCGTGTTGGCTGTATCTGAATCACGTGAGACGGCTTTGGGAACGGAGCCCGATTCTCCAAATCTAGAAGTAATGACAGGTTTAACAGCTTCTGTTGTTTCTTGTTTTGTCTTTTCTGTGGTTGGACGAACGGTTGAATATGAAGGAATAGGGACAGGTTCGAAGTAAATCGTAGGTTCTGGAGTCGTAGTGGTCGAAGTTGTCGTAGTCGGTCTTCTTCTTTTGAGAATGTTTTTAGTTCGAATCGGTGTACCAGCGCTTATGTTCGCAGGGGTTGTGTTTTCAATGTTATGTCCGTATAAAAGCGCGAGTCGGTCGGATATTCTCGATACGGTTTCGTTTTTCACAGCTGCGGGCTTTGGTATCTCACTGGTCAACGGATTTGCAGTTGGTGTTGGATAGTGCGTGTTTTCTGTGGTTGTAGTCCGTATCCTTATCCTGTGCCTGTAGTTTCTTGGAGATGAAGATGACACCTGTGTAGTCGTGGTTGTTGGTTTCAAAGTTGTTGTCGTGTCCAGTTCTATCTTTGTTGTTGATGTCATTGTTACATTATTGTCTTGCGATTCAGGTACAGTAGCATTTGCTTCTAAATCTTTCACAAGAGGCTCAGTTTTGTTTAGACCTTTCACTGACGATGTGATGGATACAGAGGTGACTACTGCTGTGTAGACTGTAGAGGCTTTTTCTGTCGTAGTTGTATTTATGATAGCTGTAGGTACGATGTTTTCATTTATGGTGGAAGCTGCAACTCTATTTGCTGGTTTTCGTCTAAGATTAAAATACGTTCTTGTAAAATTTTTTGGTATTGGAGTTGTAACAGTTTTGTTGGTTGCATCTTTTGTTGAGTTACTTATAACAGAGCTCGGTGTCACGTCACTTGTTGCATTGGTTGTTATGTTTACTCCTTTGTTTCCGTCGCCGACGGCCGGGCTAATGTAAGGTAGTATTGGTTCAGTTACATTTAGTTGTGCGATACTAGGAGCCTTAGAAGAAGCTGGCGTAGAGCTCGAATATTTTCTGTAGGCGTTAACTAAACCTACATGCCTCGCTGGAGCGGGACCTTTCACTGTATTTCTAATTTTATTTTTCTCTATAACATTTTTGACCACTGACACATCCATATCTTCATTGATTTCCTCCTCATCGGCACTCGTATTTTTATATTTTTCGGTTGCAGAGTACCGTGAATTGAATTTTCTTTTGTCAGTTGGCGCTGCAATGTAGTTCACAGATTTTGTAGAAGCAGATAATAAGGATGGAGAGTTTGTCAAATTATCATTGATAGCTGCACCTCCAAGCTTTTGTCCGAAATATTTGAAAGGGGCCATATCCTCTCCGCGTATTTCAGATTCCAAAGGTCTAAAGTGGTTGTAAATTTCATCAGACATAAAAAGAGTTTGATTGTTAATTTCTTTTTCGTTTTCAACTTTAGACCAATTATCTGTGCTGTTAGCTATGGTGTTTGTTTCCTCTGCCTCGTTTTTGATTGTGATCGCTTCTCTGGTATCATTTCTTGCTGCTGTTGTTGTTTCAATCGATGTTATATTTTCTTTTGCTTCAGTGACGGCAGTTGTAGTAGTAATTACATCAGGAGCTTGCGTTACATTTTCTGTGTCTGAATAGTTGAGTAAATATAAACCATGGTTGGATTCATCTACTTGGAATTCTTCATCTGGATCTAATTCTATTTCTTTTTCAAATTCTTCTAACTTATCAGGTGGGACGTATAGTATACTAGGTTCAGTAACTCTTGTGGGGAGCGTCACTGATTTGACAGGTTTTCTTCTATTATTTACAAATGCTGCTCGGCTTCTGTTCTCAGGGTTTTTGAGTATGAAATGATGCCTTATTTCATGGGGTTTGAGTTCTTGTTTGGTTTCCTTGGATCCGTCTGAGGTGACGAGCTTGAAGGTGGGCGTTGATTCACTGCTCGAGTTTTCAAAAGTTAGCCTTTTCACCAACGAGCTGTTTGTGTCTCTTATTTCTAACTGGGCGAATGTAGTGTTTGATCTGAAACAGAAGAAAAATGCGTGTGAGTTTTCAACTTCGAAATAGGCTATTTTAAAGTATTATTGTTTTCTATTTTACTACATGGTAATAGCCAATGCCTATTGATTTACATCGTTAAATATTATCGGAGCTTTATTGTTGACATCTACATTTTAATTTAGATTCCCATCACGACGCGTTTCCTCACGAGGCGGTCTAAACGCGTCGACAATGGGAACTACACCATTTTGCCTTATGAAATGTTCGTGGCATTACTATGCAAGCCCTTCACAATGGCAGTACTGCACAACTCGATTCAATTGGCTAAGGTCTTTTTATGCGTTGTTCGAACTGAAGTTACCAAATGAAATGGTTATTTGTTCAAACAATAGTGCATTTGGTTGCGTGAAATTTAAGAAAGTGGCCAAACATGGACAAATTTTAAGATTACGTGCGTAGTTAAAGCATTTGTAATACATTTATCTATGGTTACATCAATTGCAAGCGTCCCCGCGCCGCTGGCTGCATTGCTCCGCTGTACAGCAATGCTGATGCGCTGCGCTAGATACTCACAAGCTCTCGGGTCACAAGTTGCTTCAACCAGAAGCTCTAATATTTTTTTTAAAACCTACAGAGCCTCGGTACCCCACAGATCTAGGTTTCGACTCCTTGGGGAGCAAACACAACAAATGCCTTAGATACTAGCATTACTACCTTCTAAGTGTTGTGTTGTTGTTTGTAATGTAGGTACTCGTATGTAGTGTAAGTATTTGTTTTCTTTTTTTTACCAATTATCTATTAAAGCGCCACTATGTATATTGTTCCTTCATGTCCAGTCCATCCTAAGGTTGCCTGGAAGAGATCGCTCACAGCGATAAGGCCGCCCTTTATACTATCTTTATTAAGTATTTATTCCTGTATTGTTTTCTGTTTTGTGTGGTATAATAAAGTGTTTTCTATCTATCTACGAGTATCTATCTATAACTCAAGAGAATATGCGTACTCCATGCGTACTCACTTGTTAGCCTTCTGTCCTAGAGAGGCCAGCGTACTGACGTGCGTGGCCAGCCGCTCGCTCAGCAGCTGCCGCCGCCGCGCCGCCAACAAGGACAGCAGCTGTGAGTCTCGGGTGCCGTTGACGCTGCTCTGCGTCGTCGTTCGACGCGCTGAACCTGGAATGGACGGAGATTGGTGGTTTTAGTAAGATAATATAATACGTGCAGCGTGGGACACGCCGGCGCGACAGTTCTTTGTATCACTCCAGATCCTTAAGTTGCCTCCTTCCATTATCATCCTCCAGGCAGTGATGCCTTCAAAACCCGCACCACACGCGATGCTGCAACACTCGCAGAGCTAGCAAGCTTTCTGCTACATCCAACAGACTGGCTAAGTCGGACTAACTCACACACATGCTGGAACCCGCGATTAGACGCATCCTGATTAGAAAGTCAAATTTTTAAGTATTTTTGTTACCAATAAATTGATTATTCTGACCTTAGGTTTCAAGCAGTACCCGTCACGGCGCGTAAGAATCTATCAATCCAGCTCAGCCCGCGGATGTTTTAAGACTAAAGGACGATTGCGGGAACCTACCAGAGGGCTACCCTCTGCTTATTTTAACACATCTTTTCACGGTCATCAATCTACGAGTACCTGTCATGCGTGGTCATTATGACAAAATCCCGTATTTTTAAAAATACACGTTCAATGGACGTATGCTAATAGGTCGGTAAGTAGGTACATGATTATACGAATATACATTAAATACCCCAGAATAAATTGGATTACCATCTCGTTAACAGCAAAAGATTGAAAAGCGACCTTTAAAGCGAAATTTTGTAATTCCTATTCAGTTAATACGTTGAGCGCAAGATTGAGAAATTCATTCATAAGAAGCACAATAGTCTATATATCTATACAAATAGGCTTTATTGTTGAAGTTAATTCACGATATTACACAGAAAATCAGCGTCGCATTCAATCTCCATACTTGAGTTAAGACATCACAAAGGTACCTATCAATACTGTCGTAAAATTAATAAATCACCGCCGCAGACAATACATGTCGAAATAATTCGGTGTCTATTATAATTATTGGGTATCTGTCCGAGTGTGTGACACTGATATGATGGTTCAATCTACGGCGTTAGAAATAAACACAGCTGGAGATGGTCTTCCAATCAACGCTCTAACGAGTATCTGCTAGAAACTGTTTCGTGTACTTTCGCTTTCGCTATGTCTCATTAAACTAATGTAGCCTTTTGTAACTCAACAGCAGCTCGACTTGATGAATTATAAACTGAAAATCTAAATTTTGGTATCGAAACAGGACAGTCACATGACTGGTCTTCTTCTTCTTTTTGCGCTACTCAAATTGATCCACTACAAGTGGGACAGAAAACATATTTAACTGACAGATCATAGCTTTACTCATATTAACCTCTACATTCTAGAATTTGATAACTGAATAGATTCTAAATAGTATTATAATTACACACAACAATGTAATCTCAGGCATACGTTCATATCTACATATAGGAGTACAAACCATTTAGGTATTTGCAGACAAAAGGTAATAGTTAGGATGGCTTATAATGATGATCTTGCTGGATTAATCCGGATTAAACTGGCTAATCGATAACGTGGTCAGAGTAAGATGGCATGCTAACGACAATACGTGTAATTGCACGCAATCACCGCTATAATCCGCTGGAGTAGCCTTCACCTATAAAATGTTACGCAGTGAACAAATGTGCAGTAGGACTACTCCATTACTTTTTACTGTACGTATTAATGACAGTTTAGCAAATAGATGAACCGTTCTAATGTGCGCTAGTACAATTTAAACTTCTTGGTGACTTAGGGTGATTTGGGGGCATTAATAAATGCCTTGTGTTAAGCTTAGATTAGTTGTGAAATTTAAGTACTTAAATGCCTCCGAGTGGCTCATAGTTCTTATTTAAATGCACTACAGTATGAACCTTTTTGTTGTCTGATTGCTTTTTTAATCAAAGAAATGAAAAACAAAAGTTATATGATCAGCTGTATGAATATTTTGTACGTTTGCAGATTTTTCGAACGTCATTTATGGACCGATTTAGAAAATTAGTTTACTATTGTATAGAGAATGATCTCAAGGTGGTATAAAAAGTATAATAACCATAATTTTTCGTAAATCTTTCACAATCGCCAAGAAGAGTGTATAACTTATCCCACTGCCTCGCCCACACTGTGTCCGTTACCAAAGACAATAGAGTTTACAGCTATGGCCTTGACTCGAGAAAGTTGACGACACTGTGTGTGCAGCCATCACGCAGTCAATAAAATATGATTGATTGATCACTGGTAATCTTTTAAACGATAACTTGTCTTACTGACGCTTGTTTAAGCTGTGTTGAGACACTCTGATTGCCATTGTGATTTTTCTTTAAGACACCCCTTTAGTAGGTTTATTACATTCAATGCCCAGCCTAGCTAGTATGACTTACAGAATTACATTTATTTGTGAATCGATACTCAACAGATACCACCTTTTGATATTAAATAAATAAAATAATGCTGGACAATTCACACAGCATTATCTAGCCCCATGGTAAGCAGAGCTTGTGTTTATGGGTACTAGATAACTGATATACATAATACAATACATCACATAGATAGATATTTTTATTATACATAGAAAACGACCAGAACACCCGGAACAAATATCTGCAGATCGTACACACATTTGTTCCGAGGCGGGAATCGAATCCACAACCTCCTGCGTCGCAGGCGGACCTTCGCCCACAGCGCCACATCGGTCGTCAAAACACAATATTGAAACTTAATATCATAAGTGACAGGACAGAATGCTGCTGATGATACGTTTGTTTAAGTTGATCTTCAAGTCGACTGATCAATCACAGCAGAAGCCACAATTACGCTGCATTGCATGCAACCAAATAACACACTGACATTTCATGTTGGTTATTTATCTAATTGCTGTTGCAGTCATTTAGGACAGCGCTTCTTACGGGCGGTTGACTCAATAATATCTGCTGAGAAATACTTGAAGGTTTTTATCACACTTAGTTATTATTATTTATTTTAGACGACCGATGTGGCGCGGTGGGCGAAGGTCCGCCTGCGACGCAGAAGGTTGCGGGTTCGATTCCCGCCTCGGAACAATTGTGTGTACGATCTGCAGATATTTGTTCCGGGTGTTCTAGTCGTTTTCTATGTATAATAAAAAATATATCTATATATGTAATGTATTGTATTATGTATATCAGTTATCTAGTACCCATAACACAAGTTCTGCTTACCATGGGGCTAGATAATGCTGTGTGAATTGTCCGGCATTATTTATTTATTTATTTTGATGGCTTTCCGAAACAATTTCATAAATAATTATGGGCGAAAATTTAGATAAAGGAGGGATGTTTGTCCGTTCTGCACGTAAAAACTATTGAATGGATCAGACTGAAATTGTTTATGATGACTGATGTGGTGTGGCGGGCTATGGTACGCCTGCGACGCGGTAAATTGCGGGTTCGATTTCCACCTTGGGACATTCATTTTCATTGCACGATCTAACAGTATTTCTCTGAAAATTATCTCTGAAAAACTTGAACGATATGACAGGATAAACGTGACTGTGTCGCAAACCACGCGTCCTGTTTAGCGCTAATAACTTTATATCGTAGGTACCCATGTGACACTACCACAGAATTATGTTACCTAATTTATGTGTAACCTGTAATTATTTCACACTACAGTCAATCTCTTAGTAACCTGTTCCCACAGATGAAGTTTAGCGCGTTTAGCAAAAACTCATTGCAATAGCATTGTATTATTTATAACTGGTTGCTATTGCTAAATGGTAGTGTTTGCCAAATGTTTTAACTGATTGTAGGTTATTGGCCTGGATTCTGTGGCTAAAAACATCTTGTGAAAACCCATTATATTCTACTTAGGATAAAATATCATCATTCGCAATTCGTTATTTTTCCTCAAGTCAAAAGAAGTGACAATAAAAAAGATTTTATTAAATAATTACAAAGTGCTTGGAAGACAAATTCAACGAACCCAAACTCGACGGGGTTACGTTTTTTCGTTTAGGAGTTCCTTTGGCCACCTTCAATATCTATTATAAAATCAATTTAATAGTACCATGACATTGCATTGTCATCAAACTTACATAACTATGCCAAATCGGTTGAGGTGAATTCAATTATACATTAGTATTGGCAACATTAAATGAACAGGATAAGTTAACACTTTGAGTGCTGAAAACGCACGGTATGAGTTTTCTACAATTGACTAATATGCGTAAATCCACACTAGCGCAGCGGCTGAGAAAATACAGATCTTTGTGACTCAGCAGAGCTGTTATATTTTTCGAACGAAACGCATGTGCGGCGCAACACAACCGCTGTGTAGAGCGGCAGCACGAATTTTTTAGGTAAAAAAAAAGATCGCAGTCGTCGTAAAAAAACCGCAGTCAAAGTTTGCAAAAACATAAACTGCGCCTCGAGGGTAAAGACGTAGCTAAGTAATGATAGTACTCGTAAGTTGAACAGAAAATAGTCACAGTAAAGTCTGCACAACTATTTACTGTACCCATATTTCCTTGAAGCTTCAAGGAAGAGACCATAAACAAGCATCTTGCATCATTACCCTATCCAAAGAAAATGATACGAAACCGGCCTCTTATCTCGAAGCTTTTCAAAGGCTTACGGAAGCCATAAACGTGCAGGCACCAGATAAGGGTAATTCAGATAGATGGGGATTAGCTAACCGGACTACATGGTATGGTAAGTGCGCTGGTTGGTAATGGTATGTGGTAAATGGTAATGGTATGTGGTCAGTAATGGAGAGCTGAGATCCGCTGCGTTTAGAATCCTGCCGACGGTTTCGGCTTTAAAATGGCGCATTGAGTTTTGCTTTTTCTTAAAGGTTAGTTTTCGGAAAACTCCGAAACTGTTAAGTAGGTATTTTAGATTTTCGTTGTAAGTGTGGGATTTCCTGACAACATTTTATTAATTTTAACAAGGTTTGTTTTTTTCTATGGTTCTCCTCAATGAACCACAAGTATTTTCAAATACTGTTAGTTCTTCTTCTAGTCGTTCTCCCTGTAAAAAACACCTGTGAAACCAGCTGGTCTGAGCCTACACAATTACTATATTATGCGATTTTTAATCTTTTGAGCTAATAAATATATGTTTAGTGGACTAAATAACTAATCCATAATACAAAATCACTCAATCCAATCAAAAAATTTAATATTCTTATTGAAACATAAATAAAAATATTAAATTTGAAGTACGATAAAGTGTCCATTCATTCATTCAAAAATAATATTCATTTACACAAACTTCTTTACTCCAAGCATGTACTCGTCCTTGCAACCACAAACATTTTAGCGCTTTCAGTGCCTAGTTACGAAACGAAGAATTTTCCCAGCCTTCGGCCCTTTACCCGGTCCGATTCATTGCAACATCCGTAATGGAACTGTCTTACATACTTCTTAAAGTATAGCTAGTAGGTGGATAACTATTTGTGGACGCAAGGCCTTTATACGAGTAAACTCGTCTAAACTCTTCTCGTTCATGTAGGTACCTATGTAAAATTTTCCGACACAATGTAAATTGTTTCACGAATAAATGAAATGAAATCTTTGGTCTGCCGTCCCATTGGATTATGAGAATGAATAGAGAGTGCACCTGTGTTTACACACACATTTGAGCACTATAATATGTCCTGCGCACATGGCTAGTCTTTGTTGACACAGGCCGCCGCCGCCGCTGTGACAGAAATTCATCATACCTTGTACGAAATACCGCACGATAGGTAAAGTCAATAAACTGGGTCAGGTATAGCTCAGCAGATTCACCTACTCACACATGTATAAATGCTTACGTTTTACTGTAAAGTATTACTTATTTGCAATGAATTAAATCAGTGTCAAACGATCACTCGGGGGTTTGATTCGTTCTTTATCCTTCCCTCTACATCTTTAACTTACTTTACTTATAACTGTAGAACACACTATATACCTATATTAACGTAGTAGAAGTTTTTTTATGTGCAATATTGAAATAATTGTCATTTTTTGATCTAGCTGTTTGACTTTCTATGAACGAAAAAATTATAATATTTAACACGTCATATAACACGAAAATAATAATAAATCAGTTACAAAGATTTCTCTGACAAACACAACGCTCAGCTTGGTTTCTGGCTTGATAAAGCTTTGTGATTTGTCCTTTGAGCTTGTTTTTATTTTTTTATGATTCATTATCATTATTAAGTTTTTATTTCTGTATTGTTTTCTGTTTTGTGTGGTATAATAAAGTGTTTTCTATCTTCTATCTATCTCAGACATGGCTGATGATACTTTCACAGATCGGCACGGATCTAGAGCCCTGACCTTGATTTAAACAAAATAGCTTTACCACGTTTGGTACGCAAAGCCATCATGTGGTTGGAGTATCAATGGGTAATTTTGCGGTAAATGCATGATTCACTAGCACATGTCACTAGTGTTGCACCATGATGCACCGGCGCGGGCGACCCCATTGTCGGTCACTGCTCGCAAACTGCAGGTGGCACTAGCGAGGGGACAATGTATCGAAAGATGCGCGAGCGCGTTGAAGTCTTTTGTATGAGAATTTGATATCGTTACTATTTAAGGCCTTCTGCCAATGTTTCTACACGAGCACCCTATGGGTTAAGTACACGAATAAGTCTCTTAACGCCCTACATATTCAATATAATAACATTTTCAGGATGTTGTTGGGCCTGCCTCGTTACTGCAGTGCATCAGAGATGTTCACTAATACATTCACAGGTGGCTTCGCGGCAATTATGCGAAAGCGAGTGGCATCTCTGATGAGTAGAGTGACAGGTAGTAACAACAGCATCCTGAAAGTAATATCTAGTAAATATGACTGTCCAATACGACACCACTGGGTGAAATTACTTATACTCTAGATTTAGTTATTTTGGTTTTATTTTCTTCGTTGTAATTGTATTTTCCTTTTTGTAATTTTGTGTATGTGTTTTTTATGGACCTTTGTTGTCTGATAATAAAGAATTTGAATTGAATTGTTACATATTACTGGAGTTCATAACTACGAATAACTAACTACTAATCTATGAAATAAAGTGTTACAATTTGTGCTTACAGTGGGCTCGTTCTTGTAATCAGTCTCAGTTTACAAACTGCAGATGTCACTAGTGAAGTAATCATGTATTTATTTCTGCTCAGAGCTCTTGCATTTTATTATTTGGGAAAATGACTCATAATAAATAAATAAATAAATAATGCTGGACAACTTTACACTTAACAAATCATGATCCCAAAAAGTGCTATATATATACAAAAATACAAACTATCGACGTTTGTCTGGAGCGAGCGGGTTCATGTCTTTTGTATAGGAAAGTGAAGATTACTCACTGTCTCTTCATAAGTGGACGCACTAGCATTTCACATCACTACAACATGTTTATTTAAACACTGACTGACGTGAATCATTATTTCTGGTTACCAATTCCTATTACGGGCGTCGTTCACAAAATATGAATTATCTAGCTGAGTATTTTTAGATGTTATCTACGTGTTGACAGTATTTCATAATATTTTATAACAACACGATTTAAAAACATCTTGATAAAACGCGTCGGATATTCGTCCTTATTTCTCATTGGAAAAAGTTCCTTTTCTTGAAGCATTAATAAACTGAGAGAATGGTTTAGTGTAGACTAGCTGCGCCCCGCGGCTTGGCCCTCGTGGATGTTTCACATAGTTTATAAAAATTCCTCTTGAATCAATCTATCTATTAAAAATAACCTCAAAATTCGTCGCGTAGTTTTTTTTTTGTTTTTAGAAAGATCTAAGCATACATAGGAACAGCGGAAAACGACTTTGTTTTAGTGATTATCATCATCATCAGCCTATAGTAGTCCACTGCTGGACATAGGCCTCCCCCAAGTTTATTTTAGTGATTATGCTGGACATCATTTTGACACATCTAGGCCCAAGGTAAGCAGAGCTCGTGTTATGGTTGTCTGTCTCCTCAGGCAATATTAGTATAGTACTTCACTGTGTTGAGTAATTAAGATTAATACTTTTAACGCCTTACAATGACAAAGAAACCTTTAATTCCATTTATAATTACATCTTAGTCGCTGGACTTTGAAGTCAATTAAAAATAATTATAACACTCAAATAATTTCAAAGCACGTAGTCATTAATTGAATGTTTAATTACGTCGGAGTGATTTATTTGAGCCAAGGGCATTTTCTACGAACTCTATAGCAGACTTGTATTGAATTTTGAAATGGAATTTTCAAGGAATTATGGTCTCAGAAAACGGTACATGTTTGCTTTTGGCAATTTCTCATTCAAATAATTTGTGATGACTTCAACAGCGCAGTAAGCGAGGTTCCCTAAGGCATAGAAGAAGAAAAAGTTTTTCCGTTAGTAATAAGTATGATTTTATCAAATATGTTTATGTAATTTTTAACAGCTTGTGGTTACTGTACTACTACATAGCTCTGCTTACTTTAGGGTTACAAGCTGTGATGGTGTCTATAGTTGAATAAAAAATCTATAAAAACTATCATAAAACTTCTGAAACTATCATGGTTATTAACACTAAAGTCATTTAAAACGGGATATTTACCATGATTAGATTTTTGAGTTTTCCAATATTTCGGCACAGTTTCATGCGCCATGATCACGGAATAACTGGAAATATTGGAAAACTCAAAAATCAAATCATGGTAAATATCCCGTTTTAAATGACTTTAAAACTACCATAGTTTGACGAATTAATTACGTATGTTACGAGTACGTATGTGTTAGCTACGAACCTTAACAAACCTGAAGAAATCTCTTGGGGATGAAACATGGTGTGGATGGTGTTCTTCCAACACAAATAAGTTTCGTAGTTAACCCGCTTACATGCGTAATGATTTCTTTTATTTCAAAAGACTGACTAGCTACAATTCCTTGTATTACAAAACGCACGCTATTGTCATCCCACGCACGGACGCATTATGTTCTCAAATCGCATGCCAGTGCTTTACTATCTACGCATTTGTGCCAAGAATGCGATGCTTTTCTATTTTCCTTATTGATTTGCAATAATGTTTGATCTAGACCTTATTTCAGGTTAAGTTTGGAATTATACTCTCAGTACCAAAATATTAAGGACCAGTGAATTCAGCACCAATGTTGGGTAGAAAGTAAAGTAGAAGTCCAGCCAGTTTAATTTGATAAAAAAGTAAAGTTATGCCTAATATATTATATAACACCAATAAGAATAATCTGACATATTGGCGTATTTCAATAATTTATATTACCTACATAGAAAAGTCCCATGCTTTGCCCTACATATCTAAAAAGAGAAATAAGCATTAGTCAACACAGTGATTATGTTTGTAATCTCAACGACAAAATATTACAATAATTGCAAAACTTATCTAGACTTGGAACCATCCGCCATGAAATTAAAATGTAAAGGTTAGCAGGCATTCTCACTGACAAAATTTTGATTGGTCACACTCTGATTGTCCAAATAATAACCGTCTATATAAATATGAATTTAACATAAGTATATGGTTATTTAGGTACAATAATATAACAATGTTTGAGATTCCCGTAAAAGAAATACCTGTGTTAGGGAACCTCGCTCTTCCAAAAAAAATCGAATATAAAAGTTACGTAATTTAGTTTTTAATGTAGTACCACAGAACTATAAGAATAAGAATTGTTTTATTTGGCCAAAAAAAACAGGCTACACAATTAAAGCAATAAACACACATAAAAAAACACAGTACACAGTATAAAAAAACATAAATAAAAAAGCCTACAGAAAAACAAAAATTATAATAATACATGGCTACCGTGCTAGCCTGCTGGCCAAAAAGGGTCAAACTCAGCTATGTGCTGAACCACGCGTGGCGCGGAACAACGCTGGTTTTCAGTTTGAACCTTATAAATACTGTGGGTAGTAACATACCTATTTTTAAAATCATGCTAAGAGGTTAACGTTTTAGTGCACAAATGATTCAGAACATGCGCGTGATCGTGTATGTGTGGGTAATGGAGTGTGTGAGTGTGTGTAGTGTTGTAAGTATACTTGGATCTCTTAAACAGGAGCTACAGAGCTTCTTCAACGCCGTCCTTCACAGAGGAAGAACTCCAAAGGCTTGGAGCGGAAGTTTGGTGGTGTTCTCGGCTCATAGAGCGCTATGGCTAAAATGTTCGCAGGGCGCCACATTTTCTTTAAGCTGTGAATTTCCTGCAGTCTTTATCTGAAATTGTAACCATGGGGTGCACCTACAAGTGTTATCAGCAACAGTTGCATAGATGACCTCAACCAGCAACTATTGAATGAGGTAAGTGACTGGTTTAGTGCCAACAATGAGTGCTATTCGATAGGAATTGGCAACGAACGTGCCCTATCGATCACGACTGAAAGGACGTGGATAAGTCATAAACTATTATCGAAGTAGAACAGTGCTATTGGTAGGTCTACAATCCATTGTAAAGCAAGATAAAATTATTTAAGTTTAAATAAAAGTTTAAAAACACGCCATGATAGTTCGATTCCCGAAAGTTTTCAGAGAGGACAGTCGGTCAGTGATAATGGTTTCTTCTACTCGTAAAAATACTGATATGCGAATAAAAAAACGAAAAAGAATATCGTAAGAAAGTAACAGCTGACTTTGCTGGTTGTTAATGGAATTGGATAGTGTAGGATATTTATTCCAGATATTGAGGTGCCAACTTCAGGAGGCCTGTACCCAGGAGACAAAAAATCCAGCTGCAAAATATGATACGGGTAACAACGAGATGATGTATTCTAAGCTTCTTAATAGCTAGCTGAACTATGCATTAATCCTATGTTCCAAGCACACCACGATCGACTACGAAATCCATTCTCAAATTGAGTGATTTGAGCACCATCAGATTTCACTTTACAATTCCCTTTCTCACGAGTTGATTGAAAACAATTCCAAGCTAATTTCAATTTCGTAGCGGTACATACAGCTATCAGCTGGATGTTGCAATGTTTGAACTGAACGCGAAAGGTCATCTATGGGCGGCTCAGTGAAAAATATAATTGGCTCTGACTTCTGATCTATCGGCATTTCTAGTAATGTGGTACGAGTAACTACAAAAACATTGCAAATTCTATCAAAATCTTCTAAAAATAATTTACTTACGAAAAATATATTTTATTAGTATAATCTGTTTTTTTTTTATCGGTGTGTGTGTACGAAAATTATATTCAACTGGATTGCTATTAGATATGCGTATGTTGAGAAATTTCCTTTGCTGCAATCTATAATTTGGCGTGTTTTAATAAACCGACCTCAAATTTCTGAATAATGAAAATGTGTTTGGAAGTAGTTTTCATCCTGAAGCACTTCGGTAAAAAAATTTTTAGTAATGACATCTAGTTTGATGTGATAAGTAATTGATAACACATGGATGAAACGACGCGCGACGAATGAAAGGATATTAAAAATACATACAGACGAACACAGAACCGCCTTTTTTGAATTCGATAAAAAGTAAACAATAAAAATCTGGATTCTAAAACATATTCATTTTATAATCCAGATTGCAATCACTGGTCTGTTTTACTCTACTGTTCTTATTCTTCCACTTCATCACTTTTTAGGGCACTTTTGCCATGCTTTTCTAGACATAAAAGTTTATTAGATCAATATAAGACAATGCCCTATAGCCTATAGCCATATTCCATAGTGCGGATTTGTGTTCACTACTCTTTATGTCGATTGTGACGTACAACAAAGTATGGGCGGGGCGGATGCTGCAATATTTGATCTGAGCGCTAAAGGTTATCTCCTGTAGGCTGCAGGGAAGACACGCCCAACGAATAGATAATACCAGATTTATAACTTATCTATAATGTTATTTATTATTATACTCACGATATTATAATTATTGTGCGGATACAGGATTCCATTACAAGATAACGGATATTAATGTTCGGACAATGCAATTATTTGATAATGGAACGTTAATAATATTGCGAAATATTGTGATTGATACTCGAAACGTTGAAATAAATAAATAAACGAATTTTGATGGTGTTGCAATGCGCCTTATTTTTAACAAGGAAGAGGTTCTTAATTCAGCTGTACGAGTTTTTTTATTGACTGATGTCTGGTTTAAGTTTTTGCTAAAAGATGCGATTTATATGTTGATAATATATTAATTTTGCAAGATTGGTTGAAGACATAAAGATAGGTCGTACTTGAAAACTATAACACAGAACAGAGGTGGATGGCTGTAGCGGAGGGACGCCTATAACCAGCTATGGATGATTTCAGGATAAAATTATGATTGACCTTTTCTGCATTGAAATTATGTCTCTCGCAGTCCGTCAGCCTTCCTGGCCAGAGGGCGTCCCATACTACGTTTGCAGAGTCGCGATCTTCACATAACGTCCCGCGGTTATCGGTTCTTCAAGAGATATGCCCGGCCCTAAGCCAATTCAACTTGCTAATTGTGAAATTATTAGGGATGTCGTATCAAGAGAGAGATGAAAAAAGTTCTGAACAAACCACACAGCATGTCCGCTTAGATCTTAGTTTGTCAAATACACAGAGATAGAACCCAAAAACAAACTGAAAACTAATAGGGTTACAATAAATAAAGATTAGCTGAACATAAGCCAGATCATAATCCAGTTACTGACGACCAGCAATTTGTAATAGGTACCGGGTACTTAGTGTCTTGTCCGAACAAAATGTAGCCATCAAATGTACTCCCACACATAGACGATATTTATTCACTCAGGTACAGTAACATTGTTTGTGTTCGTGAGTATCTCATTAGAATAAATACAAATTGTTTTGTAGTTATGATACGAACGGCCACTTAAGTCAAGGTTTATGTCAATTGAATAATCAACCTTATTAAATGGTTTTTGTAAGTACGGATTTAGACTCGGCGTAAATTGAGGTTTTAAGTTTGTTGTCTTATTCATCAAAGAAGAATGTTGTTAGAGAATTGTGATACATTTACAGCCTATGTTAACCCATACATGTATAATGTATATTATATGCGTCCCCTGAAAAGCATCATAATAAATAAATACAAATAATGCACTATTCACACAGCATCATATGAGCAGAGCTTGTGTTATGGGTACTACATGACTGATATACATACTTAATACAATAAGTACATTACATACATAGATATATATTTTTTATTTAAGAAAATGACCAGAACACCCGATAGAAATATCTGTAGATCGTTCAAATATTTGTTCCGAGGCGGGAATCCTTCACCTTTCTTATTTCAAGATTATGTACTTGTTTTTATATAATTTTAACGCCTGACAAATATGACACAACAGTTATAAATTTATATTCCGTGCGAATTAAGAAAGTCTTAATTTGTTTTTTATTGCTTCCAGTTGCAATGTTGACTCTGTAAGTTTTCCTGTTTGTTTTCTAAGCATTTGCTCAGAAACCTACTACAATAATAGCAAATAAAACATAAAAATTGTAACGACCGAAGTTATTAACAATAGTTTTTATCTTTATTACATTGAAGTGTAAATAATGATCGTTGATGTGAAGAGTCAAGGCGGTAAAACATGTTTTATTGTTTTAAAAGGTATTACAGGCTACACCGAAATCACGAACATACTTCAATTTATTGCTGGCTTATCTAAACATGATCTACAAATACGAAACAAACTTATATCTAAGTAGGGACTCATGAACATTAAGATTATTATTTGTCAAGGTAAACTTGGGTTTGGTAGTCTATGCCACCACTAACATCATGTACTCGTACATCGCCAATATTATTTATCTATACTAATATTATAAAGAGGAAAGGTTTGATTTTTTGTTTGTTTGTAATAAATGGACGAAAGATGTGATGGAATGGTATCCTAGGAATGGAAAAAGAAGAAAGGGACGTCAAATCAAGAGATGGGAAGATGACCTACTAAAAGGATGGAGAAGACTAGCTCGTGACAGAGATGATTGGAAGAAGCTAGGGGAGGCCTATGTCGAAGGACAACCTGACCAATAAACTGGTTGCTGAAGAATTCAGTTAGGTCATAGATAAGATACTTACTTTTTAATAATACTTTATTTATCATTATCATACTTTGGTCAGTGAAAAAAGGCTTTTTTTTATTTATTTTTTTAATGAATAGGCTTCGAAACTACTGGACCTATTCGAAAAATTCTTTCACCGTTGGGCTACACTATCCCCGGTGAGGCTATATTATATTTTCAAAAAAGTTAGGGATCCGTACTAAAACCGTGTGAAGCCGGAAAGGTCCGCTAGTTAATATATATTTCTGAAGTGTGGTGTAGTATCTCACAGCCGGGCCACTATTTCCATAACATTTTCAGACAAACTTCGGTTTAAAGACATTTATTCTTAAAAAGACACAATGTCACTTACATGAGAAATAAGTTAATATAAATTACACATATACAATGACATTTTGACATAAACGATTTTTTAAATGCTAGTCTTTACAATCTTTACCTAATTTAATTAGTCATAATAATAATTATTGCATGCTAGAATATAGTGAAACATGCGTGCATTATTTAGAATTAAACCACCTTTATCCCGTGTTAGACGCGATAAATATATTTGAATTTTGAATTTGAATTTAGCGTACGAAATTACACCTTGGGGTGTCCACAGACATGCATAAACTTTTGATGGTCAGTCAAGCACCACAATTTGTATAATATTTTACAGCGTGCATAATCACTTGGTTCCGGCACTTGCGAGAGATATACACATCTCCATGGTTGATGGCGTGGAGCCAATTACCATCAGATATCAAGGTTGGTGATATTGTGCGATAATGTCATTCGGGTTTTGAAATTATGTTAAATTTTAACGCTATTTAAACTGATATTTGTAAGTTATCTGGAGTGGTGAATTTAAAATAACAACTCCTGTATCAAAGTGCGGTGTTATGTTTACCCTGACTTTTTCAATGATAAACATTATAGGACCGCTTTATTTAGTAGATTATTGCTGAAGTAAAGTTGTTTAGTTAACCTATCAATATCTAATAAATGGTAGTTATATTTTCTGCTAGAGAAAGTACTACATCTATGATGGATATACATACACTTAAACTTGGCCATTAGCAAGAGGCATTTAATTTGTCATCGTATTCACTGGACGATCAACACAAGGCTTCTGCGTTCAGAATATACAATAAAAATATTATGACCAGTAGTTACAAATCATGGGTTGACACTAATAATACCTACCCAAAGTTCTCGTCAGGAAGCTCATAATTTAACTGACGTAATTGCTTTGGCAGATTATTTTGACATTCACCCATATTCCGCTCATAAGCGATGGTTATTCGGAGGTCGACCGGAGGTTGTTTGAAAAGCTATTTTGTCTAATTACCTCTCATTATGAACCTTCCAACCTTTGATACTTGAGTCTGAAAATTAGGTAACCGCCTACTCTTCGTCGTCATTTTATATCTTGATTAATGTTTTACCTTAAACATATGTTATCGTCAAAATAAAAGCCATAAGTAAGATTGCCAATTAAATAAGATAATATCAAAACTCACTTACATACGCGAGATTACATGAAAACCAAACCTATAATTTTAACACTATTTTAAGACCGGCACAGTAACCTTAAAGAGCGTATAATTCACAGTAATTTGAATTAAAATAATGATTTCAAAATTGGCTAATCCAAACTGGATTACGTTGTTTTCACACCCCGTGATTGCTGTTCACTCACAAGGTGTATTTCGAATGCAAGCAAATTTCGAAAGTTTAAAGACATAAAAGAAATAATTCGTTTTGCAGAATTATAATACACATTGGCAATACGTTTGATGATTAAATTCAACTTAATTAGGTAACAGTAGTTTTCGAAAGCTCGTTAATGTAGATGCAAAATTAAGTCAAAAGAAATACAGAAGATGAAGTTGTACAACTTGAATGTTGCAGTTGTGTGCAGTGTGTATCGAGACAGAACCCAAGATATTATCTATCGATCTTTATTTCTTTCTTATCCTGAAATCCACCCAGAGTCCGGATTGAAGCTAGATAATGTTATTTGATGTCATAACATGTTTGTTACAAAATGTATGTTGCTAGTTAACTAATAAGCTCATTATTATTCTACGTATGCCAGAAAACCTTCGTGGAGATTGTATCGGAGAGCGGAATGCCTGTACTCGTACTTGTAGTACAGAAGAAAAAACTGGTTAAACAAAGAAAATTTCAAATACTTATAATTTATACGAATTCTGAGTAATGTTTTAGTTGTTGGGTTTATTTTACGCCGATGAGGTTGAATTTAGGTTTTTGTCTGAAGATAGTCGAAGGATTTCATGAATTCATTTTACATCATAAATCTACTACCTACGTACTGGCATTTTTTTTACAAAATATTCATACTTACGAAAAAAGGAGACTGGAGAACGTCTCGTGTATATTTCGAATCGAAATTTGTGGTGCTGCACAAGGTCACTCTCTCGGTCCCATGCTGTTTATCGTTCATCTCCTCCGCCTCTACAGCCTAAATATTTGCAAGCCTGTTAGTGTAATCGTAAACTACAACCTGATTTAATTCGTAGAACAAAGAGCTAACCTTGTGCGTACATTATAACGCAACCAAACAAAGGCATGTGTACAAACATGCAGCCGTGTACGAGTTACATAATTTACATTCTACGATATACCTACGAATAGGTTCGGTTCACGCAAAACTATTTATGACCGATAAGCTTGACCGACAGCGAATACAGCTTCAATTGTCATATACTGCACGGAAGAGCAAAATTTACACTTTCATATTCAATTACATTACAGATTACCTATGTAAAGACTCTCCTATTTTCTTATTACCTATTTCAAGTAACCTCCATCATACCAACTCGTCAAGGTACCTACTTATATGTAACGCCAATAAATACTAGTGAGTATTAGGTAATTATAAGATAAGCACTTCTCCTTGACAGGCAAATACATAAATGGTAAAATAATTAAGTAACCATTATAATTTATAAACCGTCATCATTAAATTTTATTATAAGTGAGTCAGTAACAACGTTTCTTTTGTGGAAAGGTTTCGCAAGTCACCTCTGCGTCCGTTTACTTTCACCAAAATCAAGTTACATGTCATTTCTACCGTGTCTTGAAGCTGCAATATTGTCTTTGGCTTTTATACAAACGTCAATTTAAATGGCTACTTGTTCGCAAGGTAGCATGACAAATCAGCTATTATTGAAAGTATAGACGGTGTTTTGAAACAGTGCTATGTCACTCTTAAAACACTGTATCTATCATAAAACAACTCCGTACCAATAAATGACAGTAATAGAAAACGAAATGAAAGATTAAAACATGTAAGACGTAATGCTTGATGCAGATGTAATGCAGATGTAAGATGCTTGAGCTCGTCAAGAAATCTAATAATAAGGCGATAAAAATTCAACAGATAACTAACCATAAAATTATGTCTGTGATGTTAGAGCCTTAAATCAAACAACCGTCAAAATAAGCTGTCAAGCCACATTACCAATCTGTCTGACAGAACAAGGCACCCGTGTGAACCTTGTAGACAACTTTTAGAAGTAGGTAGTGATCATGCAAATACTGTCAAACCAGATTGAAACAGAGATACGCCTGACAGTGGCATTGGGAAATATACATACAATGCACTGGCCCAACGATGGAACGATAAGGATTTACAAATAATATCTTATTTGGAATTACGAGTGATACTTGCATCCAAATTAGAATTGGATGTTATCTTGACTAGTCGAATATATTTTTACAATTTCATGTGACACATCTAGAGAGCTCCGCTATTGTAACATTATTATGAATTTAAAATCATTTTGAGATCCAAGGAGTAAAATAGCTTACCGGTAGACAAATCATTTAGAAGATTACTTAAAAACTTATTAACAAACAAATAATTTAAATTTATTTTCTGTAGTCAGTATCAAAGAATAAAAACGAAATGTATTAGACAAGCACGTGCCTCAATAAAAAGTTCGCGAATCATCTAAGTCAAACAAAC
The DNA here is from genome assembly GCA_943735965.1 of Eupithecia abbreviata. Lineage (NCBI taxonomy): Eukaryota > Metazoa > Arthropoda > Insecta > Lepidoptera > Geometridae > Eupithecia > Eupithecia abbreviata. Next base: position 575,232 of record OX030979.1, on the reverse strand, counting down.
ATGTCGTTAATACCTGTTTACAAGAATTTGAATGAGTATAAACATTTTCCTAGAAAAAAAACATCAATAGACTCCCAAAACAACCACACCTTACACCGTTGAATGATCAAACTAAGTGGGTCATTTTGATTCGGAACCGGCTGCTAATTTGCATATTGAGAATCTTATTACTTCAAGGCCGAAGAATGGATCTATAGACTCTAGCTGCTGCCCGCGGTTTCGAATGTACTATTTCTGGGTAAAAAGTAGTTTGTCCTTTTGCTACAATCTTTATCTGACCGACGACGGCATTGTAGCGGTTGCAGGTAGTCCATGGATGTACTCGTAGGTGCCTCAAGACCGCTATTTGTAGCATCGTATGGCGGAGGCCTCTGTCCAGCAGTGGAAGTTTGTGTGCTAATAATATGTTGGTAATGGATAATTAATATATATCCTTGTCAACAGCCTTGCGTTTAACTGTAAAATCCATTATTTTTATTTTTTATTTGTAACTTAAAAATAGAAATTATAATATTGTTTTAATTGTAAAATAAACATTTGCATGCCTATGTAAGGTAGAATATAACTGTACATATGATAAATTTAAGACTACATTGTAACATATATTCTGGCAAATAAATATCTTTATCTGTATAATAGTAAAAAAGATGACTGACAGTCAGTCAGTGAGAGTAACTTTTGCATTTGTAATATTATTATGAATTTTTAAAATTACATTGCTTCGTCCGGTAATTGGTACGACAATGGATGATTTCCTAGAACAAATCTGTTTCTATGATAAGATTGTTTATGGATTATTTTTAGTTTCACTATCAGCTATTTTAATATTTCCTTTCCATTTTGGTAGGTACAGCTTGGTTGAGACATCGCAAGCACGAGAGTGTTACAAAAGCTCTTCAAATTTCGAGACTACCCATTTAAATCTCAAGTAGACAAGTAGTCTAGTCTTCAAGAAATGTCAATCACTACGTCGGTCGCTTTTTAATCAGGTTAATTTATATTTTGATATAAAAGATGATGTAAATGCAGCTATATCTTAACTCGATCATAGTTTTTGGCAACCAATAGAATGTTTTATTCTGTAAACAAAAATAATACAAATGTGATTAAAAAATAAAAGACAAAACAGATTTTTGTAATTGAGTCACAAAACGGTCTCTACCTCAACATGAGTTAGTTGTAGGCATGTCACAACCAACGCTGGTCTTCCAATAGAGCCGTTTGGTGACATTCATCATCAGCACCATATTTTTTCCATATCCTACTATAGGAGGGGTCGCCACAATATGTCATCTATTTTTCTTCCAGTATCCAGTATCCTATCAGCCGTCGTCTCCTTACAGCTTTGTCGGTGACTATTTTGTGTACAATAAATGTTACTTTCTTTACATAATTGTAACCATAATATTAATTAACATGAATCATTATCATCATTAAGTTCCGCTCAGCCGTTTAGTAGTGAAAGAGTAACAAACAGGCAGTGATGTATTATATATAAGTTATTAAAATAATTATGACATAGTACCTACTTAGTGTTTTATTTATAATATTTGTAACATTCGTAAATAAACTTTTTACGTAGGTAAGTGTAAAATATCAACCTAGCTAGAATATTTGATTAGTAATTAGTTTAAGTAGTTAGGTACATTTAACACAACTTAAGTATTTTGTGTCCACGAGAAATCCTACCGACAAACTGTTGCACAGTTTGTCAGAAACGTTATACCTGTAGTAACGTACTTTTAATTTGGAAATAAATAAATACAAAATACCAAATTATTGATCCCCGCTGACACCCACTGCTGGGTGTAAGAGTAGGCCACCTCTTTTACTCGCCAGTTCAATCGGTCGCATTTGCATACTAGCTGATATTTGGACTATAGGTGGTCCAGTCATGGTCCAAATATGTGAGGCAATGCGATTTGTATGCGCTTGTAGAACCGCAAACAGGAATGCAGTTCTGATGCCGATAATTATTACAATTGGAATTGTTACTGCTGTTTCAGTTCAATTTTGAATATATTAATCACCTGTAGAGCAAGGACGTATTTACTTGAACTTGTAGCTTTTTCAAAAGGACTCGTGACTTTAGAAAAGGTACATAAAGAGGAGGTTATCTACTAAATGAGCTAGTTGCTTGCTTGCTAGTTTAAACTTCAAATCGATGTAGTAATTAATTACCTCAAATTTAACTAAAAACTGTGTTATTCCAATTCATGTTTCTTCAACACCTACCGCTTTAAGTTACTTCTACCTACGGCTTTACTTAGGCACTTCGTATAGGTACATATACATAAGTCATATTGTATTACTAAAGATCCGAAACACTTATGTAAAGGATGTTGTCGATTATTTCGAGTACCTAGGTAGTCGGTTCAAGGGGATATCAATTACTATCGAGACGGTAGGTAGGATATTCTATATTGTTATGTTTTTACACAGTGTTTCTGTTGTTATTTTAGTACCTATGTTAGATTAATTTGATTCGCACGCGTTGTATCTGGAATGAAGAGTAGCCTATATAACTATAGATAGATACGTTAATTATTGTTTTTTGGAAACGTTTTATGGTAATTTATATCACAGGAGAGCATTGGTAAAAAAAACATTGCTAATGTGTGTGTGTGTGTGTTTGTGATTTTGGTGACTTCACGGTCTAAAATCCATAGGGAGGTACATCTAAAGTTTCACATTCATAACATGAGTGTGAAGTGTATGTTATTCAAAAAGTCAATCGTCGTCCCATAACAATTCGTAGACAATTGATTGTTCATCAGAATTATATTTAAGTTTGAGAAATCAAATGAAAATTAATCTGTCTCTGATCTGAGACGTATCAATCAAAAGTCAGCCAATTCACAATTTCCGTAGAAGGTATAACAACTTTGATGTTTCTCGCAAACAGATTTTATTTGGACATAAAGGATAAAGTTTTTAACGCCATAAAATCAAAACTTATTGAAATCCTCTACAAAAAGCGAAATACACATAATCAATGACCGAGCCCATTCAGAAATCAGTAGCTCCATCTAGGGTCGTTAATCGTTTCTCAATAAGTCATTTATGAGTCAATAGTTTTTGCACACAGCACGACAGGAAGCTAATATCCTATTTTCGATAGCCTGTTTATGGTTTTTATTGGTTTTATCAATTTATGAGTAGGTACTTAAAGGAGTATATATAGAAAAATAGTTTAATTTACGTATATTTTAAAGATTTGCCCATAATATTTATGTGCTTGTTGTAACAGGTGGTTGCATACTATGTCGATTTTTACATTCTACATGAAAAGTTTTTTAAACTGAGAAGAACTTCAGTTCTGGTCAGCGGCACAGTACAAACAAGTCCACTGTTGAACATGCTACCCCCAAACAAGAGGGGTTTGTTTTAATGACCACGCTTGGCAGTTGGATTGGTGGAAGTCCTCAGATCACACCAAAGAAGGAAGTTGCTGTCCTTCCTCTGGTAGATCTTCCCAAGGTCGACTCCAACGACGTCTACGCTCAATAAGAGGGGTGGATTCTTATCTTACACCATGAACGAAACGGCGGCGGCTCGGCCTAGGGTTAATTTACTATTTTCTAGACTTTCTAACTAAGAAGCTAGAAAGCCTAGAAAATAGTAAATTACCAAAAACATACAATACCCTCAAGTTCTTACTAATAATAGCAAAGATGCCATTACTAATAATAGCAAAGATGCTATTATTACTAAGAACTTGAGGTATTGAACTGTGGGAAAAAACAGCTCAAGACGACTGTATAATCCACCTGCCAACTGACCACATTGATTTCAGATTTATCGACTATCCTCAAAGCACAGGAGCACAGGAGCCAAGAAACACAAAACTAAAGCAACACGCTACTGCGCGTTCACTATTCCGAGTGCAGTAAGGGATTTACTAGTAGTTTATTATGAATAGAATGTGTATTACGAATGGTTGTTTCAAGAGATAGTTCTTATCGTTGTAGTAAATCGTGCATTTACGATTATATTTCGAAGAATAAACGAATTAGCATTTTCTTTACATATTTTATGGTTTGAGGAAAACGCTTTTTTTTCTCGATATCTCATGATTGTTATTCATTCAGTGAGAGTACGACCGCGACCGACAGAATAGCGAGATAGAAATACAGACTATATCCAACAATTACAAAATTAATAAGGATGAAGGTACGTTTGTCACAACTTAATTTCAAAAAGACAACTTAATAATTTGAATGTTTACAAAATACTATAACCGAGAACTATGACAAATACTAATCCTTCGGAAGTAAATTTTTATGAAACCACCTCGAGCTCTTTTTTATAGGAGAAAGAAAATTCAGAATCGCTCCATAATTGACGGAGAAATCGACGAACATAAACAAAAAACATAAATACAACCACTAGAGCCCCTCCTTATTATATATATATATATAACTTAATCTGAAACTACATACATAGATGTTGCTCTAGATCAGAGAAAACCAGGTCATTAATGTCGGTAAAACGCCGTGTAAGTCGCGGACAAACACACGTTCAAGTGTATAGTAATAATAATATAAACAGAATCTAGTTTCTATAGGTACAGAATAGTGCAGGTGTGAAAGTCTGTCAATTAGTAAATGGTCGAATTAGTAACGGGGACAGTGTTCACACTACGATGACTGGCTAGAGAGTGCAATCATGTGGGCCGGGACAACTTTCTAAGCAGTAGGTACATACTGTAGACTAAAACATAAATTAAATATTGGTAGCAATTGTTTTAAATATAAAACGTTAAGTAAAGTTGTACGGTGCGAGGGGAAGGGGCTAGCTCCGGATAATGATGATGAACATAAAAACATGGAATTTTCACACATTAAAATTTCACATCAAAACTGATTTTAATTTCTTTCTTTATTTTTGGAGATTCAAAAATTTGATTTTCCGACGACCTTTGTGGCGCGGCGGGCTCCCTGCGATGGCTGCACAGGAATCCACCATTATTTATTTATTAATCCAGCAGTGGGACACTATGGTATACTAATAAAACATTTGTAGAAACGTTCCATATAATATAAAGCATTTCGACCACTAATTCCAAGTAACAAGTTATCGCGTAGAAACTATCGGCAACGGTCCACATCGAAACATTCGGGCGGGCCGTACAATACGCCGGATATAGCGGATGGATGGATCACTCACATTCATGCAAGTCCATACTGTACAAACTGACGGCAGCATTACAATGTCATTCATTCAACCAGCTTTTGTTCACCTACCCAATTGAGCTACAAATTAACCTTACACAATTTGTTAACTGTATACATACACAGGTGAACAAGGTAATAGCTACCTAAGTACTTTTAGAATTGTATCGGGGAACAAAAAACTAGAAAGGGAATATCTATGCTAATATTATAAAGAGGAAAGATTTGATTGTTTGTTCGTTTGTTTGTATTGAATAGGCTCCGAAACTAGTGTACCGATTTGAAAGCTACACTATCCCCGGTAAACATAGGCTACATTATATTTCAAAAAAAATTAAGGATCCTTACGAAAACTCCAATAATGTAACCCAAGGTGTAAAAAAATTACCTTAGAAATTCCTTACGTCGCGTGCGCTGCGAAAACTATTGATTGATGATGATGATAGAACAAAGTGATTTCCTATAACATTGCAGAACACATCATTGTCTACAAAAATGTCGCAACAGCATATATCTAAATATAATTAAAATGCCGCCGCTTGAAAAGGCTCTTTATTTGTACCGTGGTATTAATCCTTATCAAAATAAATTACATTATAATTAAGACTGCTTCAATACCTTAAGAGACCTCCGGAGGGACGAATTCTTCATACAAACGTAATACCAAAATGATTTCCAATTCAAGTATATTTCCACTATAATATTGTATTATTTGTATTTGAATAGTAATTATCCTAAATAGTTTTTTTTTCAAAATACTTGCCTAAAATTAAATGAAAGCTAATCGCATTTTGCACATTTTTATGCGAAAATTGACAAGTTTTCTTGCTATTTGTTTCGTATTAAAAACATCAATATCTTACGTGTTATTTATTATTACCTTATATTGTCTAGTTACAGAATAACAATACTTTGTGAAGAATACAAAAAGTTTTCAGTAATAATTTTTGGTATTACGGAACAAACCAAATTTTGAACGGCTAATATTGCTATCGCGCACGCATGGGGCGCGGCCCAAGGGTTAAACAGGGACAGCGATATTCGGAGCGATTTTAGCAAGCGAGTGTCGCCAGGCCCCTTTGACTGCGGTTTTTTTTCGACGACTGCGATCTTTTTTTTTACCTAAAAAATTCGTGCTGCCGCTCTACACAGCGGTTATGTTGCGCCGCACATGCGTTTCGTTCGAAAAATATTACAGCTCTGCTGAGTCACAAAGATCTGTATTTTCTCAGCCGCTGCGCTAGTGTGGATTTACGCATATTAGTCACTTGTAGAAAACTCATACCGTGCGTTTTCAGCACTCAAAGTGTTAATATAACTTTTTGAATTATTCAATTCGGACATTCCATTCGAAAGATATCACGAGTACAAAAATGTAATTATTAGAAAATAGTCGCGTAGCTCACACTCGGCTAACTATAACTACAGATATGACCAGACCTGCCTTCCTCCGTACCTAGCTATGTGCACAATAGTAAATAGTAAATGTACGACGACGTTCTCACGTCATGTCCATTGTTATTCATAATTTTAGTCGTCGCTTTCTCTGGGACCGGAAGATATGTTGCAACAATCATATTTTGCACTTACTGTGAATATTTTATTTTTACTTTGAATTTACTTTCGAAATTCACCGGAAAACTGGTAATTAGATATACCTGAATATACAGAAAGGACCTCCTTCTCAGAACACATACGACTGTGTATTTGGATTATTTTAGTTTGTATTAGTTTGATTCAACAATCCATCTTTAAGCTTTGGTAGCCTGGAAGAAATCGCTTTGAGCGATAAGGCTGCCCTTCGTGTACGTTTTGTACAAATTTGTTAGATATCAGTTTTATGAATAAATAAATAAATAATGCTGGACAATTCACACAGCATTATCTAGCCCCATGGTAAGCAGAGCTTGTGTTATGGGTACTAGATAACTGATATACATAATACAATACATTACATAGATAGATATTTTTTATTATACATAGAAAACAACCAGAACACCCGGAACAAATATCTGCAGATCGTACACACAATTGTTCCGAGGCGGGAATCGAACCCGCAACCTCCTGCGTCGCAGGCGGACCTTCGCCCACCGCGCCACATCGGTCGTCATTATACGAATAAAGGAAGCCTGTTCAGTCACCAAGCAAGTCGCTACACGAACGAACGCATACGGCGGCGCCTTGTATGTGACCACAATGTGCATCTTGTACAAGCATAGCTCTTAGCTTAGCTCTGAGCTTGCCACGTATAGTGTGGCATTAGCCTAATGTTCGTATGGATATATTGCCAGCGCAATGAAACACCTGGTCTGGTATGTCGTGATCGTCGAAGCAGGTTTACCTTAGAATCAGTATTTGCTTAATCTGTGACATCTCTAGCAGCTTTTTCACGATCTATCCCAAAGAAGTAGGCTCATTTTATTACCTGAAACAAAAAGTACCATAAGTTATTCAACATTCGAGCTGTTATCGATAAATATTGTGGTTCCTATCAGCGGCGATACAAAGTCTGCATTGTGCACGACGCCATTGTGTTAGCAGTGCATAATTTAGCGAAGAGCTATGCCGTTTTCATTTTAGCATGCAAATAAGCCAGGCCCATAAGTCTGAGAATACTTTTCAGAGAGTTCCATGAGTCACTTTTTCCATAGTAATGTACATTATACAGTATTGTACAGGACGTTTGTTTCTCACGCCGTCTCTGAGACCTTACCAGTCCATGTGGAGTCAAAGACCACGCATTATAGTGATGGTTTAACTTCTATCTATATTTCTACATTTAAGAAAACTTTAAATTCTCTTATGTTCACGTCGTTAAGAAATATATCGTTTGGTAAGTATTTTCTCTATGGCTTTTAAAGTTCCCTAACCTACCAATAATTTAGAAAGTTGAAAATAAGTAAAAACTAGTAAGTAATTTTTGCTCCATTAAACACTCCATAAGCCAACAGACCAACCAAAAAGCTCGTAGCCAACAAAAATACTCTATTAACCTTTGCCCAGAAGTGGGAAAATCTTCTGACTATGTGTTGGAAGAGATCGCTTCTAAGCGATAAGGCCGCCTATTGTACTTGTCACATGTAATATCTTTCATAATGTTCTGTATCTGGTGTACAATAAAGTATTTTTGTATTGTATTGTATTGTATTGTTGAAAATTTTCATTTTCAGCAAATTGTGGTCAAAATTGGCTGAGAAGTATGCGATGATTCTAACATGTGCTACTAATAACCGGCATTTTATTAATTGATCTGTAATTTTCAATACGAATTCTCGTAACAGAAATCGCGTTTGCGTGTTTTGATTTACAGCTGTTCGAAATTTGAATTATGTAACCAACATAACGGTTATGGAAAACCTCACGACTTTACCGTTCAACCATTCATGCCTCTGACATTACCCAACAATCTATTTGCACCTTATTTTTATAGATATACGGTTCAAAGTTCTTTGCCAACATTCAAAATCAACACTAATATAAAAAGAGGTAAACTTTGTTCTAAACCTTATTATCATAGGATGTAGATCCAACTATACACAAATTCGATGGTTTAGGCTATGTCGCAATATGCATGACAGTTCTACAGTAACATTACCTAATCTGTGGTTCCACGTACTGACTCCTTTTGGAAAACTGTTTATTGGTAAATAGGCCCCCTTAGCATTTGAATCGTCAATGCATTGATATTATTTTAAAGAAATTATTTTACCAGCAGATTGAGTCTACCACCGAACTGCGATCCAATACCCGCTAGCCCAGCGTGGGGATTATAGATTTTTTTCAGGTCTCTGATATACATAAAATTGCACATAAATGTCAACAAATCATTTTCAAAAAAGGTCATCGAAAGAATTGGTCGTCATTCATTTTATGTCATACGCAATTCAACTATGCAAACAAATGTATTTTTCTTTTTAATTTTTATCTGAAATTATCAGCCTCTTATATAAAGACTCGACTTTTTGGTATTCCATTTACAAAGAAAATACTCGTACATTTCATTTGAATTCATTTTTGAATATGGATCTAAATGCGCCTTCTTGGTGATTGTTGGATGTTCGTGGTAGAATGCGTAGGTAGGTACTCGTAATTTGCCTTGATCTTAATGAAATTTTTTCAACTTGTGACCAACTAGCTGCGTCTCTCGGCTTCGCCCGCGTGGAAATCTTTGTGTCAAATGGTTTATAAACATTCCTCTTGAATCAATGTACCAAAATAGCATTAAAATCCGTTGCGTAGTTTTAAAGATCTAAGCATACATAGAGAAGACAGACAACAAGAAGCGACTTTGTTTTATCTTATGTAGTTGTGGCAGCCCTGGGGTCAAGACCGCCTGTTGTTTCTTCTTATTCTCTTCTCTGGGCTTCTCTGTGTAGCCCGCCGATCCTGGAGGTGCCGTGGCACAGGGGTTCTGCCGTCGATGGTGGTCCGGGGGGGTGAAGGGAAACACTTGGTGGTCCTGGTTCCAGCGAATTTATTTGCACTTCTCTTGACGTTTTATTCTTCTAAGTGACTCGAACTTTGAACGTGTCGCAGGACGCTTTCTTAACACCTTACCCGGCTCGAAGCTATACCGAGTAGAGGACGGCTTATTTTTACATACATTGACTCTTAGCTTTTACTATGCCGGGCTCGGTTTTCTGCCTATATCTCGTGAGTTTCTAGGCCTATTCTCATAATTTTACACCAGTCTAATCTCTATGACCTAGGCTACTTAAACCTAAGTCTTATATTCTACTAGATATCAGTCATTTAATCTCAAAAATTTACAATCTTATATATCTGTATCTCTCTTACACATATATCTTATCCTATCTCTATATCTATAGCGATTTTCGGTCGAAGCGTTGTCTACAGTAGTGATAATAATTTCTAGCTTACAACACAATCGATATTGCTATGAATGCCGCCGATGCATTCTCTATGCAGTATCACGATTCGCGACAAAAAGCAGATCGCTTTCATAACTATCAATGCACAATGTAGGTCGATGACCCGATGACAAATTGCAATGATGGAAATGAAGCGTAAAGTATCTATGTAGTTAAATATAAATATAAGCTCTTCTTTGTGATCTTAGAGCTAAGGATTGGAGGAACATCAGTTGATAAAACATTCCAGTCCTCTAGTACCCAGAACGTTAGTACCATAATAATTATGGTACTAACGTTCTGGGTACTAGATGACACAGAATAACTACAAGTATATAATTATTATATACTTGTAGTTATTCTGTGTCATAACAAAAGCTCAAAAGCCCGAAGAGAGCTTGGGGCTAGATGATGCTGCGCGTAATTATATCCAGCATTATTTGTTTATTTATTTTAAGCGGTATTCAAAATCTCAAACGTCTATGCCCTCATTAGACAGGGCGCTATGGCGCTCATTAGGGGAGGCCTATGTCCAGCAGTGGACTAACATAAGCTGATGATGAATCAAAATCTCAGATTCTCTAATTTTTCTCCTCGTCCTCAGCTGTCCAGTTTTCACAGAACGGCACTTTTTTCATTTTTTTGCATGGACCTCCTACAACGGCACTAGTCAACTCCACCAAATGGTCTACTAACGCCGTACTTGAATTCTGCAAGACCTTGCGCAAGCGCGTCGTGTTTGTATGCAGGGATGTCGCGCTGTGCTAACTGTTAGCACATTGCGACGTGCTAATTCTACCTCATTGATGCCGATACTTCATGTTTATGAGTAGTGTAAGGTCAATGGCTAAATTTGTAAGAACGTACCAAAGAGCCACTTACCAATTTTACTCGGAGCTCCAGTTTTGTTACGCTATAGTATTGAGACGATAAAGCTATCGAAAGTTTCATTGTTTTTAATACTAAGGCATTGACAACACTGAAATCATGGTAAATATCCCGTGTTGTAAATACGAGTATATGTATCCCATGAACAGTAAAAGGTAGATAAGTACTAAAAATTAAATCAATATCAAAGTTAATTAAAGGGGGCTCCCATACAAAAATCAATTAAATTATTTTTGGCTATTTTAACTTTCAGTGGGTACTAAAATAGACGCTCTGGATTAGTGATTACTAAATTTAAAGTTTATTTAAATCTGAAACTCTGCCTAAGTTACTTTGAGCAAGTAAATAAACACCGCAAAAAAACTACGGTGACCTTTGGAAAATGAGATAAGCCATGTGATTGAAGCCACGCGCAACAGTTAGTAGATTCCAAAACAAAACAACTATACTCGTACTGACGTAATATACTCAATAACAATTTGTACCATTATACAACAGCTGGACATTATCACACACAGAGGTCGTCACTCGCAAGGTAAACAAAACAGTCGAACTATTACAAAATAACCTTCTTGAAGTAGGAACCGACTGCACATTTTAGCACCACCTAATCTGGCATCAGTTCCACCCGTCCATCCGCATTGAAACCGTTGCGGTCGCGGCGTAAGAATAGACTCCTCCAACTCAATCCGTAGAACCGGGTTATTCCAGTTTCTCCCCCTGAAATCCCCCCTACCAGGAAGAAAACCGACCAAGGGGATCCTTTAGTGACTCATCCCAGGGCAGCTTATCAGATGAAGGGTACCCATTTTTTTCTATGCATTTTGAATGGTAGAATTTTCTTAAGAGGTTTTTGGAGTCCAGTTTTCCTCCTCAAGGGGATTTGTCAAGGGAGAAAACTGGAATAAGCCCCCTGAGGTGATTTCAGGGGGGAAACTGGAATGGTTTTTTTTTCATTCCAGTTGTCCCCCTTAGCGGGGAAAACTGGAATAGGCCATTATTAGCACCTCTTCTGCGATTCCCAATCCGCTTGCCAAGCGTGGTGATGATGGTAAAACTCCAGTTGGTTGGGAAATGCATGCATGTCGTATGCATGATGGATGATAGACTAGAATTTGCATATGTCGAGTCATCATCCTCATTATTCATAAACGTTTAGAAAGCAATTCGCAAGACGCGTCACACATTAGTTTTGGCGCGACTAATGTTTAGAGAAGCGCTAAGTAGAGTAGGTTTTGGAGATAATCTTTGTAGACATAGTTAAAATTAGATTCTAGGAAATACATACGTAAGTTCATTCTAATGTTTGTAATGTAGGTAAGTAGTGTTAGTACAATTTGTTTTCATTTTTTACCAATACATTACCGTCTATATTGTTCCTTCAGTCCTTCCTAAGGTTGCCTGGAAGAGATCTCAGCGATAAGGCCGCCCTTTAATCGAAGTTTTTAATTCTGAATTGTTTTCTGTTTTGTGTGCTATAATAAAGTGTTTTCTATTCTATTATACTACTTGTAATAAAATAAATATTTGTAATTTGTGATACATAAAAATATACCAAGTTCGTATGCTTTAGGTATAGGTTGACAATGACTAACCTTGTCCGCTAAACTTGGAAATGGAATTGACCCTGTTTATTAATTCTTATCTTTGCGTAGTAAAATTAATTGTTATTTGTGATAAGCATAGTTATATTGACAAAAGATAACGGTATATCCTGTGATCTATACCGTTTTTTTATATATTCTCTCTCTCTGCACACAGATTCCTTATTACTAATTGTATTTTATTATTCCTACTTTGTAAACCCATCTCTGTGAATAAATATCTTTTATAATTATTATTTATTAGATTATCTCTAATCTATGCTAAACTGTTTAAGCTCTCGTTATAGATAGATAGAAATAACACTTTATTATAACCGCACAAAGCAGAAACCTACACAGAGACCCATGTCAAGAATCGCGGAAGCATAATGGGCAGCCTTATCACAAGCGATGTCTTCCATCTACAACGTCAAAGTGCGAAAGACAAAGCAAGTGACCACTAATCCCAGGTAGCCTTGGTCACAAACTCCCTGCACCAGCTCCTAGGTCACTCTCCGCACAATTCTCCGCGATGTATAGTGAACGTGGTCGTTCGTAAATATTTACCCGAGAGATCCCAATCGCGCGAACAATTGATCCCGCTCCATTGTTCTAACGATGTCATGGTTTAGCGCTTGCCTAATCGCGACACTAGTTCTGTGCTTTTGAGGGGAATGTTATATTAGTTAGAAGCAATAGCGAAGTTGAAAGTAGCCTATGGGTCCAAATTTTGTTTCCATTATTAACTTATGCCATTGGCCTATTAACAACTATGAAAGATGATTAAGACGGCATCAGTTTGGTTGAGAATCGCCGGGCACTTTCGTGACAACTAAACTTTAATGAATAATAAATAAATAATGATGGACAATCCACACATCATCATCTAGCCTAGAATAACTAGAAACTGACATCAAATTCCTTATGTCGTGACAAATACTTAAAGCTGAGAAATAAAATGATATGGGGCCACCTCGGGATCATTCTCCATACAATAGTGAAATAACTGTCAAAATCGGTCCAAAATTTACGGAGCAATCGACGAACATACATAAAAAGCATACCTACAGGCGAAAATAGAACCTCCTTTGTTTTTCGTCGACTAAAAAGGGCATTACTTCACCCCTTTCCATATTCCTCGAGCCTCCTTACTCCGAACTTATAAATAATTATCAAGATCTATAACATACCGCGCCTATACTATCATAACTGCTGAAATCACATGGTATGTGTTTTCTACAAGTGACTAATATGCGTAAATCCACACTAGCGCAGCGGCTGAGAAAATACAGATCTGTGTGACTCAGCACAGCCGTAATATTTTTCGAACGAAACGCATGTGCGGCGCAACACAACCGCTGTGTAGAGTGGCAGCACGAATTTTTTTGGTTAAAAAAAAAAAGCAGTCGTCAAAAAAAAACCGCAGTCAAAGTGCTTATAAAAAGACACATAACTTAGCTAAGTTACCAAGCTCAAACATTAACATTATTATCTAATTTTACACCATTTACCTTTCTAGCAATACCGCCAAACCACATTTCTATTAAATAAGATTATCAAACTTACCTACAAATTATCAAAATTAGGGCTACAAATCGTGCAAATTATCCATCTAATTATCGAAGCAGTAAAAAATGGGCATTTAATTTCCACTCAAGCCTTTTTATTTTTTAATCTAGAGTACACTATTTACCTTTCTATATATTCAACCAAACTTCTATACTAATATTATAAAGTTTGATTTTTTTGTTCGTTTATATTGAATAGGCTCCGAAACTACTGGACCGATTTGAAAAATTCATTCACCACGTTGGGAAGCTATACTATCCGCGGTGAACATAGGCTATATTAATATTTATAAATGTGAAATTTGAATTTAACGCGGGTGAAACCGCGGGAAACAGCTAGCTAATACGTCCACTAATCTTAAGAAATAACTCCACAAATCGAGCATATCCATCAAATTATCAGAGCAATTAGACAAATTATCCCAATCACTTGTCATTAGAGCAGTGTGCGCGTGCGCTGACGCAAGCTCGTTACTGGAGCGAGTAGAGACGGAGTTCAAAAATAATTTCTACTGAAACCAAGAAGACTAGTTCAGCCGGTATAGTTTTGAAATATCACAAAAAACTGCAGTAAATATTATGTTCTGTGGGTGGCCTTGCAGTGCTGAAGCAAAACCTACTTACTGGTATTGTTAACCGACTTCAAAAAAGAAGAAGATTCTCAATTTGACTATATACATATTTGTTCGTTCCTCGTTTAATCGGTTGAACCGATTTTGATGATTATTTTTATTCGAAGGCTGGTGCTTTCCGTGTAGTCTCATTTCAATTTGGTCCAGTTCTGACAATGGTATCCATGATAAACCATAAAAGTCTTAAATTTGCATGAAGTATGTGCGCGACAAATTGACGACTAACTCAATATCACGCCAACCGATTTTGATGATGCTTTTAGTACCTACAACTCAGTTTTAAACCCATTGGAATTCAATGTCGGTTTATAGATTTTTAAAACACGCTAACTTATTTTTTGCAGATGTTTGCCTATAACTCTATATTGACACGTTTCACTTCGTCAGTTAGGTTGGGACCCAGTATGGGTAATTGAATACTGTGGTCGATTCTATGTAAGAAAACTAATCTTTTATTTTCATGTCACGACTCATCGTTCAATATTAATTTGAATTAACAAAAATATTGACCCATTACAAATCACACAGAAAAACCATTCATTCAATTCCAAACAAATTCCATAATCGCTAACTAGAGGTCAACTCAAACCGGTCACTGGCAACGTAACAGATCTGCTTACAATTCAATATTGCCTGTGATCCAATAAATCACGGGCCAGCAGTGACCGGTCTAGAAAGGACCTCGAGGTCGAGTTGACTACAACATTAATATTTGGATTAGCATAAAGACTTATATGGTATTGAGTATGTTTAACTTTATATTTACGACTTCTGTGAGCTTTGGCAGGAAGTTTTATATACGTCATTGAACGCAAGAAATAAATAATTAGTTTACTTGAAATACATTATATTATTATGACACTTCTTAAGTATATTAGTGAATCTGATGGAAATAATAAATAAAATAAATAAATAAATAATTCTGGACAATTCACACAGCATTATCTAGCCCCATGGTAAGCAGAGCTTGTGTTATGGGTACTAGATAACTGATATACATAATACATTACATAGATAGATATTTTTTATTATACATAGAAAACAACCAGAACACCCGGAACAAATATCTGCAGATCGTACACAACAATTAATTAATTAATAATGAATATAAAAAGGCAGGAAATCATACTATTATGTATTTACTTGGTTTCTTTCACGTTATTTTATGACTTGTTGTATTGCGTCCTGCAAATTGAATTATAATTTAATTAAGTGCTTACTTTGACAAATTGTTATCATTTTAATATTTAAAAATTTATGTAATTGTTAGTATGTAGGTTTGATTTTTGTATTATTTGACTTGTAAATTATTATTTTACCAATAAAATGACTATCTGACTATCACATAAATGTATGACAAAAAAAAACTATGGTTTGATGGTTAGAAATTAAAACGACGCCATTTGCAGAAGTTTAATAATTTAATAGTTTTGAAAAAAAAATCGACTAAAACTTATTTAGGTACATAGGTACATACACTGTTTTCTAGGTTTATCGGGACAACTGCTAATTTTACGGCAACAGAACCCCTCGGTGTCATTATATTGTGATACAAACAATAACAAAATAATTTTCCAAATCAGTCTATAATGGACGGAGAAATCGGGGAACATGCGTAGGACAGCCGAAAGTATAGACCACCTCCACTTTTGTTTTTCATCGATTATAACTGTATCGAAGATACATCGCGCTCCTCCGAAATCAAAGATATTCTTTACTTCATTAAGTTATTAGGTTGTGGACTGCACTACCAGAGTCCATTAGAAAAACTATATCCTTGCCTGTTTTTAAAGCTCACGTCAAGGAGTTTTTCCTGCCAAAAGAATGAATATTGTGTACTTACTATTTATTTATTTATGTATTTAAGTAGTGTATTATTTATTTTGGAATGTGTAATATTTATTATTTGTTTTTTTAGTATTCTTAGATAAACTGTGGTACACCCCCTGCCTTTTCTTAAATTCATATAATTATTTCCATCCAAAGGTTGCCTGGAAGAGATCGCTTCTAAGCGATAAGGCCGCCCATTGTACCTGTCGCATATAATGTATTTTTGTAATGATTAATTTGATTATGGTGTACAATAAAGAATATTTGTATTGTATTGTATTGTTATTATTGTATTTATATAAGTTTATTTTTACCTCCATCAACATTACAGACATAACTTTATTCCAACATTAGAGTCTGACGGGTTCAAACACTAATGGTTACCGAGAACAGATTTGTCAATAATGCCCATCTGTAATTGCTGGCAGGTGGTCTGGACAACTACTTCACCATTAATTTAGCACCAGCACTGTCTAAAAAGTAAGGGTCGAAGGTCCCGTGATGGTACACTCAGCGCAGTTGGTGACAATACGATTGGTACAGAGGTCTTACACGGCTACCACCGCGTACATTCAAACAACCAAATGTTTCGAAAAAGTCGTTATGTCCGATAGTTTTTCAAACTCAGGCAAAGGATTTATTCTAAATTAAGCGCTACGGGGCTGGCGATGGCTTTTCATTTATTTATTTATCACATAAAATTTGTGAATTTATTAACTATAACTATATTATTATGAGAATACACACAATATGTTCCCATTTAGGGTGTTACAGTGGGAGACGGCCAGATTTTTATACATACTTTGATCGATGCTTGCAGTAAAATGACACCGTAAAGGGTCAAGATTTGTTAGCTGACTGTACCCCGGTGTTGCAAGATAACCTTTTGTTAAATCTTACACGAATGTACCTAGTTGAAGGTTTCCAATAATCGGCGGAATTTGAAGGGACAGAAAAACATTAAGGTTACCTAACTAATGCTGTGATAACATTACAAGTAAGTTATTAAATTTCAGAGGTTGAATTATTATATCGATAAGACCAATGAGGTTACTTTGACCTCATTGGTTTTATCGACCTCACTGGCGTTTAGAGTTTATTAATTAAATAGCCTGTTTTAATTTTCTCTGAATAAATAATTGATTAAAACTTTGTTACTATATAAGTGTAGCTATCTGCCTAAACCAGGCGAACAGGGTCTTCCCTTATGTAGGTAGTAGGTGGGTAACATGACATATTTATCTTTATATTGACTTAACTATTAATTATGAAGTGTAGGTAGGCAGTCATTATCAATATCAGCGATTAACTACGATCTTTGGTTGTGATTGAAGAACACCGACGTTTCAAACATTTGTCAAACCAAGACTTGAGATTTTATTGATAATAAAATTACTTTTAAGAGACTCTCAACAAAACCGAAACTGTTTATAACTAGGAAAATTTGAATAAAATATTTTGAAGGATAATGTCATTTTAATTGTGACCGGGAAACAAGTTTTTTGCCTTATAGTATGTCTCAAATTACATAATACAATACAGGATGTCCCAAAGTGTCTAAACACAGCTCATCCGCCACTTAAAACAACAAAAAACATAAATGTTCGTCTCTACAGTCCAAACAATTATTTTAATCCTTTAGCTTCACACACATCCTGTAAGTTCCAAAGTCATTTATAACGCGATATTTACGATGATTTGATTTTTGAGTTTTCCTTCTAGTAAATATTCACATGAATTGTACCAAGGCGGGAATCGGACCGGCAACCTCCTGCGTCGCAGGCGGACCTCGTCGGCATCGGTCGTCAATCAGTCAACATGATAATATATTGTAAAATTAATAATAGGTCTTTACCTATGAAATTGCCGTTCTGCAGTACTGGCCATTTCAAATCAAAATAATTTTTTTTTGGTTAAGAATTCTAATTTCAAATTAATTTTATTTTAAAAACATGGAATTCTTTTTCCAAAAGTAGTCATTTGTTTATTGATTAGTGTTACATTTTCATCGCATTTCAATCTTTTTCGTCATCATGGATACGTTAAAAATTCGAGTAATTATGGAATATGAGTACCGTCGTGGCAGCCGCGCGGCACAAGCGGCACGCAACATCAACGACGTTTACGGAGCTAACACTACAAACCAACGCACCACCTGTTATTGGATCGCTCGCTTCCGTTCTGGGAATTTCGACCTGAAAAATGAACCTTGCGGTCGTTCGAAGACTTTGGTCGACAATGACGAATTAAAGGCGATTGTGGAAGCTGATGATACACAATCTACGGCTGAATTAGCAGCAGCTTTGGACGTTAGCGTCAAAACAATATTGGTCCATTTGCGTCAAATCGGCAAGGTGAAAAAGCTTGACAAATGGGTGCCCCACGAACTCAATGATCGCCAGCGCGAAGTACGCGTCGCGACGTGCCTTGCACTGCTCAACAGACACACAAATGAAGGAATTTTGAACCGCATTGTTACCTGCGATGAAAAATGGATTATGTTTGATAACCGCAAGCGCTCAGCAAGTTGGTTGGATCCTGGTTCAGCACCTAAATAATGCCCTAAACGAAAACTCACCCCTAGAAAAGTAATGGTCACTGTTTGGTGGTCTAGCGCCGGTGTGATTCATCACAGCTTCTTACCAAACGGGATGAGCATTACTGCAGATGTGTACTGTGAAGAACTGAACACAATGATGGAGAAGCTGGCACATCTCCAACCAGCATTGGTCAATCGCTCCTCTCCGCTGCTCCTGCACGACAACGCGCGACCTCATACTGCACAGCAGACGGTATCCAAGTTGCAAGAACTGGGGTTGGAAGCTCTCCGTCATCCGCCCTACTCACCAGACCATGCGCCTACAGACTACTACTTTTTCCAGAATTTGGATAACTTCTTGGCGGGAAAAAAATTCAATACCCGAGAGGCAGTACAAAATGCCTTTGAAGAATTTGTTGCCTCCCGTCCTGCTGATTTCTTGAAGAAGGGCATCGATAAACTGCCACTGCGTTGGCAAAGATGCATTGATTGCACGGGTGATTACTTCGAATAATACAAATAAAAAATACATGAAAAAAATTCGTTTAAATTTTTCATACAAAACGGCAATTTCATAGGTAAAGACCAATATGTCCCTAAAAAAACTCAAACTAAACTCTGGATGAACTACATAACTACATAATTATGATGTCATCATCATCAACCTATATTAAGGAAGGTCTATGTCCACTGCTGGACATAGACCTTCCCCAATGAGCCCTGCGTAGCGCCCTGTCTTCAGCTTGACGCATTCAGCATCTACATGCAGTCTTTCGCAGGACGTCATCCCACCTGGTCGGAGGGCGTCCTACCCTACGTTTACCGAGTCGTGGATTATGATGTATTTATTATCATGTTACTTATCAATTTTTTTTTTTTTTTTAATTTATGTTAGTTTCATTTGCACTTGTCCGTACAATTGCATATTGAAAGTTGTCGGCCTCTGCACTAATCTCCTGCAATTACCTATTATTTATGTTTCCCTTTATTATTGATCACCGGAAATAGGTTTTTTTACGTTTTTATACAACGAGATGCAGAATGTGCCTAAAACTATATAATAATATATGAATTTGGGATAACCTCGAAATAATATAACTTGCTTACAAATTCGTCATAAGATATCTTAATATATACGGAGATTAATTAGATTCAGAGTTAATATTCTAAGGCATAAATAATAATTTTATCTAATTTTATATCTAAGCATATCAAAGCAAAAAAATATTTATCTCAGGACGCGTGAAACCACGGATATACCTAATTATAAAACGGCTCTTTTTAAAGAACTTAGTGGACTGAAGTCAGAATAAAGCCGTCCATTCTAGAACCCCAAATCTTTTTTGTAAACATAGGAATTATAAAACCGAAATATGTATGGTTAATATTTTCCGACTGAAGGAACAACAAAAATAACATATTACAACGTAAACTACCACCTACGGCATCTACCTAATTAATACACACACATTACAGTGATAGTCTTTATTCATTATTTAATTCATCCCTCGCGCGTTTTCAAACTTGAATTTGCAAATTTTTCACTGCGCTTATGTATATCCGTTGTTGTTCATAGTGCTCATATTAGTTATCGTTCTGTTACCTTGTTAACTTGATAACGGTAGGTAAGTTTTCATTCATAAATGTCTTTGTCTACAAAATATCTTGGATTATAGAATCGAGTATAGTAAAGATACGACGCCCACACTAATGGAAAGTTGAAAGAACCAGACAATGACACAGCACCATCGACATATCAACAATTAATCACACTCTATTTCACTTCTGTGGCCTTTGGAATGTGCTACACATTTATTCAACCGAATCCAAACCGTATCCCAACCATATTAAGTTTGAATTCAATTGAGAGTGCACTTAGAAAGTGGTCGTCCTTGAAAGTAAAAGCGATCCCTAAAGTGAAATCGAAGTTGTTTCGTATTAACGCGTTTTGGGCGGCTTTAGTGCCCTTAAACCAAACGAAGACATAAGTACACGTCATTGTACCTTTATGCAATTATACTATAGAAGAAATCAAAACATACAAATAGAAACCAAGGAAAACCATAAGAAAATCAACAGTGACAAAAGTAAAATCTCCAAAAATGACAGAAACTTAAAGATGTTTTGAAAATAATGACCAGTCCCAAAGATGAAGAAGAAAGAGAAGCAGAGTCATGATGAGTCGAGGTTTGTTCTGCCTACCGCTAAGCAAATCTGTCATTACAAAGAATAGTTCAGATGTTTGCGATTACTTGGTCAACATGTCGGTAGACGGGACATTGGCTTCCTATTTATGAAGATCATTAGAGTGAATTAGGCTAAAATAGAAAAAACCAACAAAGGTAAGAACTAAGAATGACTAAAGCCCTGTCACTTAAAATACCAGCGATGATTGAATGGACTTTCTAAGATTGCAGCAAATCATCCAAGACAATGCAAACCGCAGAAATGGCGTGCTATGCGAACTCTAAATTGGCACAATTACAACTTTCACTTATGTTCGCCATAATCCGCGCTTATGGAAACAAATTGGTATTACGTGGAATGGCGTGGGAAGGTTCAGCTCAATGCCAAAAAGGAATAACAGAAACGTTATTAAGATACTGGGGTTTTACTTTCTTTAAGAAGGTATAGGTATTGCAGAGCAAAGTAGAGCTGTATTACAGATGTAAGCGGGTTAACGGCGAATCTTATTTTTTTTGGAAGAACACTAGAGTTCAGAGGAATGCGATAAGTGCACGTCTAGAACCGCACATACCCTGAGCAAGTCCCTTATTAAGGGATGAAAGTTGGCTTCTTCCATTACAAACAAGCTTCATAGTTAACCCGCTTACATCCGTAATGATTTCATCAAACTACGATAGTTTTTATAGTAACCAGTAGAGCTAATGAAATCGGTCATTAGCTGATGGTAGCTCGCTAAAGGAGAAATAGGTAGGGCTATATTAGAGGCTATATTGAACAGTCAAACAGCGGTCAAATAACTTTTCTAGCTTAGAAATATGCTGGAATAACTAGCTATAACTAGCGTGGAAATCTATGTGTCAAATAGTTTATAAACCTACCTCTTGAATCACTCTATCTATTAAAAAAAACCGCATAAGAATCCGTTCCGTAGTTTTAAAGATCTAAGCATAAATAGGTACAGACAGAAGCGGAAGCGACTTTGTTTTATCCTATGTAGTCTACTATGTAGTGATAATATGCTCGATTTTTTTAAGATATCTATAATTGTAAAACAGCTACAGCTATAATGATAATGTAAATAAAACTTTCGACCCGGGTCGTAGAACTGTGCATGTTGTTTTTGTTGTGTTCGTGTTCGGCAGATCTCTTGGTTCCGCTTCAATGGTGGTCACTCATCGGGAACCGCTTTGATTTATTGCTTTTAAATGTGAAGGAAACATACTGTATTCTTGTATGAAAACTGTGTTAAACTGTTGGTGCATCCATTTGAAGGTCGTTGGTAGATAGATGATTTATTAATGGACAATATTTACAATTGTATTTGAATATTAATAGTACTCGGAGGTATCTTAAAATAGATTAAATTAAATGATTAGAACATTAATGTGATTATATAGATGATTAAATATAATGTATCTTCAAATGTAAATAATACTATCATAATTATAGAGTGATTACATAGTAGTGGTTGGCTAGCTACATCTGCTAAATCCTGTAAAAGCCATTACTTAAAGTTAGTTTCCCCAGTTTAAGTTGTGCTTAAAAATGTTTAAGTTGTTCGTATAAAACGCCATATAATATTTTCATTACATTTCTCGTTTTTAAGAAATTCTCTCAGAGTTCGTTGACACGACCCACGCTTGTTATGATATCATTTTCGTTGCCAAATTCGTATCTAAGAAAGTGTGGTAATATTTATATTTGCCAATGCCTCAAATATACAAATATCGTAAACTAGCGGAACTTCCCGGCTTCGCACGGTTTGAGTACGGATCCCTAACTTTTTTGAAAATATAATATGCCTATGTTCACCGGGCATATCACCGATCGTCAAAAGTCCGCCCTTGGGGTCTGCCAACGATCCATGGAGCGTAGCATCTTAGGAGTCAAGCTGTCAGACCGCGTGCGGAACAGCATACTACGCTCCAAAACACGCATCGTTGACGTTGGTCAAACAGCCGGAAGCCTGAAGTGGAACTGGGCCGGACACGTCTGCCGTATGTCCAGCGACTTGTGGGCAAAGACCACCACAGAGTGGAGCCCACCCAACTAAGAGGCAACGTGGAAGGCCCAGGATGAGATGGCGCGACGAGCTCGAGGTACATCTTCCATCATGGCCTGTTGCAGCGTTGGATCGCGAGGAGTGGAAGAAGAAAAGGGAGGCCTTTGCCCAGCAGTGGGACAGTAATGGCTTAAAATAAAATAAATAAAAAAAATATGTTCACCGGGGATATTGTAGCTTCCCGACGACGGTGAAATAATTTTTCAAATCGGTCCACTAGTTTCGGAACCTATTCATTACAAACAAACAAAAAATCAAACCTTTCCTTTTTATAATATTATTATTAGTATAAATAAATCTTGTAGTGTCATGAATTATGTCAACATAGTGTAACTATTCCGTAGCCTTCTATTTAATAGACAACCTTCTCATCAAATATTATGTATTTACTTGGAATTTAACACTTCTTTTATATTAAAGAGGCTCTAACTGAAGACCAGGCACATTATAATTAAAATCTACAATGCATGGAATTCTAGCTGCCAAGGTTAATAAGGTTGAGATTTAGACTGAAAAAAATTAACATTTGATGAGTTTTTTGCTGTACAAAACAAAGAAATCCACCGTCTACTTAATTTAGAATCCTTTGTTTAATAAACAATTAAATCAAATGTTTGAGGAAGACATCGTTTCCTTCGACAGTGGATCGCGGAATAACAAAATAAGATGTT
This sequence comes from Eupithecia abbreviata, assembly GCA_943735965.1. Lineage (NCBI taxonomy): Eukaryota > Metazoa > Arthropoda > Insecta > Lepidoptera > Geometridae > Eupithecia > Eupithecia abbreviata. The sequence continues at coordinate 551,227 of OX030979.1, read as the reverse complement.
CCGGGTATTATAATTAATAATTACTGTATTTTTATATAGTAGGTTATAGGAGCCCTTCGTTTTGACAGAGCATCAAGAAATTATATTTAAGACCAACGGATTCTCATGGTTACGGTTCTGCGAGCTAGTCGGCCTGTGCGCTGCCTTTGAGTTTGCTAATTTGATGGTCACAAATAAAACTGTATTATACGAAATTCTACATGAAGTGTATTATAGATACCTACAAAGACAGATGAGGTATAGATTAGCGTTGTGTTGTTATTATTATAACTAAATGTTACCTACTATAGATAGTGTATAGAACACGTCCTTGTTAAGTAGGAACTTACAAATTAAATGAATTCATAAAATAAGTGATTTACTAATTAATAGATCGATACTTTAGATAATTATACAGTACAAGAATTAGAACATGAACGAACATCTGTGCGTTAATAATATTTACCCTATTTTTCTTTTGACGTCAATACCTACCTACTTCACACTAATATTATAAATGCGGTTAAAGTTTGGATGTTTGTTATCTCTTCACGCCAAAACTACAAAACGGATCGGGCTGAAACTTTGCGTACAGGTAGTTCAAGGCCTAGAATAAAACACTGCTTACTTATGCATATGCTATTTTTTAACCCATAAATCAGTTCCCACAGGATATAAATAACCTTAAACAACGCGTGCGAAGCCGCGGGCAAAAAACTATTAATTAATAAAACATTACCATGAGAATATAGGACAATAGGCGTGTGTATATAATAACATGCCAGAAACTTGATTATATTACAGACGTTTATGGTCAAGGGTGAGGAGCTGGTGTGTGCGATGTTAGCTTGTAATGAAACATGGGGTTTTGAGGACGATGGTACGTACAGTGATATGTTGGTGGGATTTATAAAAGTGAATATAAATATGCGTCAGGAATGCAACTATTGCAGCAGCCGAAGTGTGAAGAAGATTTTTTGTTTTTGAGACAAGATATGTTACAGAGTTTTCATTGAAAACAGTTTAAATCCCGTATGGTGATTATGTAACTCGCGACCGGTTTGCGACAGGCGTAAATTAAGCAATCAGTGCTGTCAAACGCCAATTTTGACCAATTTTGACGTTGTAGCTGGAGTCAAACTAATACATGACGTTTGACAGCACTGATTGCTTAATTTACGCCTGTCGCAAACCGGTCGCGAGTTACATAATCACCCGGCCGGTCTTGATGTCTGCCGAAAATAATAATTCAAAAATTCAAATTAAAAATGTTTTATTTCTTTAGGCTTACAAAATAAGCACTTAGACAAGTCAAAATACATAGATAATACCTAGAGTATAATGTGTTGCGTCAGTAACATTTTCATCAATAGACATTTTAAAGCTTTCTCTAAATTAAACTAATTGTTATGAATTATTTCCAGTGGAATTAATAAAAACTCTGCCTCTGATGAACAGTCCCATACCTATCCTGATGATATGGATTCTCTACATGGTCTTTGTGCTGAGAGTGGGACCATGGTTTATGAAGACCCGGGCTGCGTACAACATCAACAAAATAATGACCCTATACAATGCTTTTCAAGTGGCCATGTCTGCTTATTTTGTTTACAAGGTACGTTTACTGTAGTCACTTTTTTTTATTACTTTAGTAATTACGTTTTTTGTTTTTATGGTTTTTTTATTAACAACTTCTTTTGTCTTCTTTTCCAGGGATTTCCAATGGTGTGGAGAGTTGGACTTAGTCCAACATGTTTACATGATAAGGAATTTTCTATAGATTATGTAAGTAGTATTGAATAATCTTATTGTGGTAACTCTTTAGTATGGGTCGGAGATATGATGATTAATTAATAATGTGGACTGGGGGCAGTCTGTCAAGCTAAACGTGTATCGATTATTGATTTTAATTATGCAATAAGTGCTATACACCGCATGATCCCACCGAACCACGAAAGGTCAAAAACTTGCAGATAAAATGTGTGTAAAAAAATGTTCTAGATCGATAGATACATACAACATATATATTTATTAGCAACTTCAGACACACACGTAGGTATAAAACACAACGATTATACAGTACCTATACAGGAAAATAAATAATAATGAAACTGTTCAAAAAAGAAATGATAAAATTAAAATATGGGTAAGACGTCTGTTTATGCTGCAATAGGTATATCAGAAAGGTAGCGTATTTGCTCTTCTCCCGTATTGAATTCATACATCTAAAAAAACAGTTACCTACTAAGCAGGAATTTAACTTCATTAACTGATCCCAAAAATCTTATTAATTCCAGTTCACCAGTTTCCACGACATCTACTACATGATCAAGATCACGGAGCTCCTCGACACCGTGTTCTTCGTCCTCCGGAGGAAGTTCAACCAGATCACATTCCTCCACCTGTACCACCACTCCTTCATGCTGCTGTCCACCTGGTTCATCCTCAGATACGACCCGACCCTGGCTGTCATGTTCGCAGGGCTTCTCAACTCGTTTGTTCATCTCATCATGTACGCGTACTATGGTCTGTCAGCGTATCCGAAGCTGACCAAATACTTGTGGTGGAAGAAGTATATAACTACTTTGCAGTTGGTGAGTATTATTGTTCTTGGAGGCTTTTCAGGTCATAGATAAGCTAACCATCCAATTTAAAAAGGCGCCTAGTTATACTTGCAAGTTACCCACACATACGCCGTTTCTTTTTGTCTACAAAAGGCCATGCCATGTGTGCTACATAAGGAAAACATAAGATGTGATGAATTCTGACTGATCAGAACAGAACTTACAACAGAGTATGTTAAAAAGGGGCATTAAGTAAACAGAGATTTATTTGAAACAGAGTTGAAATAACATAAAATAGGCACTACAGAAAATACGGGACTCTTTTATCTATCTTGATTGAATTTGAATTCCATGCATGTTTGTCTGAAGTAACGCAGCTTGATCCCGGCCGCGCCAAAAGCTTTTCTATCCTCCATCAAGACATTTCGTTTTGGCTCTTTACATTTTACCTAGTTATTAAACGTTTTTCGTCTCCTTCCAGGTGCAGTTTGCGCTAATAACAATGCAGATAGTTCGCCACTACCACTTCTCCGAATGCCCGCCATCTTTCTTCACCGCCTACAACGCGGTGCTACACTGCCTTATATTCATCGGGCTCTTCTCACACTTCTACATCAAAGCTTATCTAAAGCCTAGAGGCGTTGAAAATAGTAGGGGTGAAAAGAGATTGTAAAAATGTACTATAAATAAATAAAATAAATAAATACTGCTGGCAAATCCACACAGCATCATCTAGCCCCAAGTTAAGCTGAGCTTGTGGTTTGGGCACTAGATGATTGATATACATAATACAATACATTACGTAGATAGATATTTTTAATTATACATAGATAACGACCAGAACACCCATTATAAATAATAAGAATCGATAAGAGTTAACAAACATACATCCATCCATCCATCCATCCTTACAAACTTTCGCGTTTATAATATTAGTAGGATTTAACCTTCTGGCACTTATGGCAGACATAATAGGGGCTTATTTTAAAATGAATTTATGAATGTGAATACCATCCAAATCGCTCATAACATTAGAAATATGAGCGGGTTAACTACGAACCATGTTGGTGTTGTAAGAACCGACGTTTCCAACACAAACAAGGTCCTTAGTTATCCCGCTTACATTCAAACTGAATTCGTCACACGACGCGACGTCAGCTTTTATAAAACCATCCAAAATATATTTTTGTTATTTCTTTAATTTGATAGTATAGTCCTATTATTTTATTAAGGAAGATTACGGTTCTTTTAAATAACCGTGTCAATTCGATTTACAATAAAAATATAAAAATCGAATGACCTTGGCCTTTCGTCACATCATACTCGAGGAACAAATTCAAGAGTTTTATGACTGTAATTTAACTATTCTATAACAACATAATGGTACAACAAAATAACTTTATATCATAAATCCAATTAAAAGACAAAAGAATTGTTCATTTCATTAACGGTTATAGTTATGCTATTTATAATTTCTACGTTATAGGACCAAGTACCTTTGAATTATTGAGAAATCATCGTCATCAGCCTATGTTAGTGCAAGGCTGGACATAGGCCTCCCCTAGTGAGCGCCATAGCACCCTGTCTTCAGCATCTTTCTGCAGTCTTTCGCAGATCGTCATCCCACCTAGCTGGAGGGCTGGCTGAGGGAGGGTTTAAATATAAACTTAGTCTTAGTAAAAGGCACGGAAAATGTCTGGATATGTAAAGTTTGGGACCGCAACGATTGGCCTACGCAGAGGGAGGGCTACACCCAACCGTTTTTATTTTTCTTTTTATGTGTCACTGCGGCCATGATAGACCTATTGTGATCGCCACTTTATGCGTTCAGCCCTGAAGCTGCAGTATTCATAATTCGCCTCTCCTTTGCAGCTGCTACTAATAACAGTGACGTTGATGTGCCTTTTATTTAATCTTATTTATTGTAAGAATAAATAAATAAATAAATAATGCTGGACAATTCACACATCATTATCAAGCCCCATGGTAAGCAGAGCTTGTGTTTTGGGTACTAGATAACTGATATACATAATACAATAAATTACATAGATAGATATTTATATTATACATAGAAAACAACCAGAACACCCGGAACAAATATCTGCAGATCGTACACACAATTGTTCCGAGGCGGGAATCGAACCCGCAACCTCCTGCGTCGCAGGTGGACCTTCGCCCACTGCGCCACATCGGTCGTCTTTAGAAACATTATAATAAAATACATGGCGGTCTTGTTTTGTAAACCTGAAACTAATTAACAAACGAACTAACCTATTGAATAACTTTGATTTGATTTGATTACAATAAACTATTATATTTTATTTTTATGTTTTTATTTTTCTTTCTTAGGGATAACAAACAGTAGTATCACTTAAAAATTAACTATAAACTATTAAAGTTAAATAAACGTAATTCTAGAAGTGAACCAGCCCCGTTATCCTATTATTGCTTATACGACTACAATGCCTGTGAATGATGTGATGATACGAGTAACATAGGTAGTTAAGTTTTAGAAATCAACTGAACTAATATTGAAATACATTCAGTTGTGCTATAGTTCGTTTAGCATGGGTTAGTTAGTAGTTTTTGTGTAGTAAGAGTAAGTAGCGCAGGTAGGCGACTCGACGTATGACAACTGTTCATACTTACGTATGTATGTAGTGGAAATGTATGTGCACACCTCGAGAAGATTGAGAAAAATTCAGCTAAGGGCAATAAAACTAAATTTTATCAACACCCTAGTTTTTTTTATAGAAATAGAATGGAAAACCAGCTTTGCTTAATGAGAACTCTTCTTTTCAAACTTACGCCTTAATACTCAAACGCGTCTCAGATTTAAGCACAACTCAAGTCGCCATTTTTTGACAGTTTTCAATGAAAATCTGTCAGAAAATCTTCACTTGAGACGGGCTCAAATCTGAATTGCGTTTGTGTATTGTGTATTTTATGTGCGGGTTTTACTGTGCAAGGGGCACAGTAAAACCCGCACATAAAATCTGCACTTTTGTCTTTATGCGTGAATTTTTCTCTGTATTTGAACTTGCATTAGTGAGCAGGATATCTTCTAGTAGTCATCACGGACATGTATGTCGTTGTTGAACATTACAAGCGAAAGCGCAATTAGCAGTAAGGTCGGGTAGAAAGTTTTATGATCGTTGTCATAATGTTCACTAATTGTGTGGTTTTAGCAACACACGCGCCATAACTGTATGGTTAGTCCAGATTCAGCTTATGTGTTACGGAATCGTTGCATAACTGATTTTAATCCTGGAACATTAGTTTTGATAAAGGGATAATGCTCTGCTGTGCCTAACGTCTTTCAACTTGAGATAGTTTGTATGATTTTCGCGTATTTTCTAAAGATTAAAAGTGCAGAGCCAACATGGTAATTTAGCGATAGAACTACATACTCGTAAATGCAACATTTAGCACGATACCTTTAGTTATTTACGCATGAAGTGGTAAAAAACAGCCAAATATCTAATTTAATTTTTATTCATATTTTTAATTAAATGCTATTTTATTTTAATGTAATAGGTAATGTTTTATTATTTATTATGATTTAATTAATGTAATAATGTTTTATTTTAATGTAACTATACTATGGATTTTATTATCTGAAATAAATAAATACAATACAATATAATAAACGTCCAAACCCTCATATTTCATATTTTTATTAGGTATTTGTGTGATTTTGAAGGTACTTCGCCAGACGACAATTTTTACGAAGAAGAAGGTAATATAATATTGTCTCGTTATGTACAACCAAGCTTGCATGCCGCATCCCAAGAAGACCAGATAGGTACAAAGTACACTTTTATCCTCATATCAATTTAAAAAGTTAATTCATTTATCATTTTCGCACCTACTCGTACCTAGAAGGATCACAATAACACTTCGACCTTAACACCTCGCAATAGATTCACATTTGCAACAATAAATCTTGTAACAATACAAATTTCAAAAGTCTATCGATCATGTGGTATCGAGAGAGTAATGGATCCTAATGGCCTCTTGCGATATTATCAAGATTCTTAGGAACTGCTATTATCTGTTTTATGATAAAACGGAACGTCATTTATTTAAAATATCCATTGTTGTATTTTATTGCAGGATTTTGCAATAGTTGAGTTGTGTTGTACAATGTATGCCTTATTCGATTCGTTGACGACCGATATGGCGCGGTGGGCGAAGGTCCGCCTGCAAGGAGCGCCCACAGGAGGTTGCGGGTTCGATTCCCGCCTCGGAACAATTGTGTGTACGATCTGCAGATATTTGTTCCGGCTGTTCTGGTTGTTTTCTATGTATAATAAAAAATATCCATCTATGTAATGTATTGTATTATGTATATCAGTTATCTAGTACCCATAACACAAGCTCTGCTTACCATGGGGCTAGATAATGTTGTGTGGATTGTCCAGCACTATTTATTTATTTATTTTATTCGCAATAGTGAGTTAAAATAATAGTAAGTTTAGTAAGTAGGTATTAGGTAGGTACTATTCTTACTAAACTTACTATAATTTTGATTAGTGTTACTTGTTATGGAAAACCAAATGACAACCGAACTATGGAAAGATCTATGCTCGGAGTTTCTCTGAAGGATAGGATTCGTAAAGAATACATCCGACAAAGTTACCGACATAGCTCTAAGAATTAGTAAGCTGAAGTGGCAGTGGGCCGGCCATGTCTCGCGACGCGAAGAACCGAAGGCTGCTGGGGTAAACGTGTTCTTGAGTGGAGACCACGACTCAGTAAATGTGGTGTAGGACGCCCTCCGACCAGGTGAGATGACGACCTTCGAAAGACTGCAGGTAGATGCTGGATGCGGCAAGCTGAAGACAGGGCGCTATGGGGCTCATTGGGGGAGGCCTATGTCCAGCAGTGGACTAACATAGATTGATGATGATGAAAAAAATATGGCAGTAATTGGAAAACCTTTGCTACAATGTCTTGAGACTGGGCTAAATATACAATTTAATAACAAACTTAATAAAAGAGTTGGTTTACAACCTGACCGTATTTCTTGTTGCTTATCACCACAGTTCCGTCATTTTTTTGACACTGTTCATAATTTTGCAACATATGGGACTGAGGTCTGATTTACCTACACGTATTAATGTTATTTCGATATTAAAATACCTCTTCAAAGTTTGAAAAAGCGATCATATTAAAACGTTTTGCGTTCATTACCGACGGATGTGAAGGGCGTAAAGGGCAGAGTCGTGATGCTGCTGCCTTGTAAAGGTAATTCTTGTAGGTACGAGTAAATTCATGTTACCTACCGACTGACCTACAGGACTAAGCATTGCAACTGCTGCAGCTATCCACTAACGCGAAGAAAAAGAGAAGGAAGATGCTCACCAGAGTTATTAAAATTCGAATCATCAATCTGTCTGGACAGACAGCATTTAGTAGTTTTGGAGTCCACCGCGTGCAAAGCCGATGGCAAAAGCCAGCACTTTTTTGTGAGAGAAAAACACTTTCGAATTGTGTTGCAAAAAACCTTTGCCAAAAATACAACCTCTTTATAAAGTAATCCGAAACGTCACTCGCAAAACGTCAAACTTTAATTAAATGTCGCTGTCATTCAGGATCAGTCAGGACTTGTAAACTTTGGCGCAGTCACGGTTCATTAAATATAAATATGAATACCTTACAATTCGTTGTAAAAACGATATTTAGATACTACGAGAAGGCCCTCTGCTACCTGGTTGTTTTGGTCCTGACACCATTTTTCTACTTATTTGAAATGTCACTCGTCCGACCGAAGATCGTCGAGGACTACCAGTTCGGGCTCGTGAAGCAGTACTTTCACACGATCGTACCCACCTTTCTGTTCATCAACGTAGCGGGGAATATGATGAAGAGTATCCTCACCGATACCCGGCTGAAGAAATCCCATCCTAACGGAATATTCTGCGAACACTGCTCTATCTACCGCCCCGAGAGCAGCTGGCACTGTAAGACTTGCAACACGTGTATCATGCGACGCGACCACCACTGCCTTTTCTTCTCGCGCTGCATCGGCCTCACCAACCGTCGCTACTATGTCGCCTATCTCGGACACATCATGATCTCTATGGGCTATTCCCTCTTCTACAACTACTACTTCATAGCCGCGAAATTTGACGAATTTGGATTCATAATTTCTATCCTCAGAATCTTCAACCCATTGTTCCGGTTTATGGCCACTCAGGCGATGGGGGTGAATGACCTTTACGCGCTGTTGTTCGTCTTGAACGGAGGTCTTTTTATCTGGTTCTCTGTGCTCTTCTACTATCATATGAATAACGTTTTGAACGGAGTGACGGTTCATGAGTCGGTACCTGTTTGTTTTCTGACCTTGAATAATGCGAAGTGGAAGGAAAATATCGTTTCAGTGTTTGGTAGTAAGTGGTACTGGGCTCTGGTCTGTCCGTTTGTGCATAGCCCTATTCCTATACCAGATACTGTGAAAATCCAATAAATTGTAAATTTCACATGAATTTTTAATTACTAGAAAGGCGGAAGATAGATAGATGTAGGACATGTTAAATACAAAGAAAGTTACGAGTACGGAAAAGCGGATACAATATTGCCAAAGGGAATTGGCAATGCATCGACAATGAATAGTAAAACTAGAAATCCTTTCCTGATTGATTACCCAACAGTTTTTCCCTAAATCACACATATATTATAAAGGCATAGTTTCGATTATGTATACAAATGATTGTACACATAACCTTTATGCCTATCTAGCCTAGGATGGTTTCCGACAGATTCCTAGATTAGAGAATAACATAGAGCAATTCTTTACCCAGGGATGGCATGTGCGAGGGGGCAGAGTCCCATGGAGTCTCAACACACACGTCTCTCTATGAAATCAAATGCAAGTTGGCCAATGTTCAAATAATAGGTCAGTGGCCATAACATTCGACAGCCGTAGTATTCCTAGCGCACTTCCAAAGGACGAGAGGCCACGTAACGGTTGAGTAAGGCGACGACACCAGCGCGGCATTCTAATAGGCCAGGAAGTACAGCACGCGTCTAACGCACTATGATGTAGGGGCATGCACGTAGTAGTATATAGGTAGAACACCCACTATGTACATCAATCAATGTAGATAAGAATTTCATACATTGCATAAGAAAAGTAAGCTGCTAAAATAAAGATGAAAGGTTTAAGGGTGCATATTGTGTGTGTGGCGAAACCTGTAAATATTTTTACTAGTTTTCAAAAGAAATATCAGTGTAGTAATAAGTATCGTTTAACCCAATATTTCCCCTATTTATGGTCGGAACGATACTCATAATTGATTAGTGTCATTTAGCCCATTGAGGAACCTTTCACGATACATAACTATAAATATGTATATATCGTCATGTCACATACCCGCTAACTCTTCAACAACAATCGCTCTTTGTCTGTTATTATAGAGGATTTAAAAGTCAAACAACATCAGATTTGAGTAACTAGGTATACCTAGATGATTATGAAAATGCAAAGATTACAAATTTAAGAGATCGTTTTACGAAAACCGTTGAGAATCAAATTTGACGAAGGCTACCCTGGCTCATTAGATCTAGGTAATAGATTTTAAACGAGCAATAATCTAGCCTAGCCCAATCATAATCACGTTGACTGACATTATTGCGTCTAGTTTTCTGCTACCAAATTTTGTACAATTTTATGAGAGGTGAGATATTTTAGCCTTGGATAAGATGTGAACAGAAGAGTCGATTACAGAACATGCAAATTATCGTTATCAGTCAATCAAGTGGGATTCGTTTTTATAAAGTTGGTTAATAATATGATAGATTTGCAACTAACGTTGTTAGCGTAGTAGTTGGAGCAAGTGTTTTGTTTTTTAAGTTTACTATTTCTGCCCGCGGCTTCGCACGCGTTGTTTTTAAAGAAACAATTCAAAAAAAATCTTGGAATGGCTTTTCTCTGGTCAAAAGTAATGATTAAAAAAACCGTCATGCTTCTCTATCTAGTTTTCTGTCTGCAAAAGGGCTCCAAATCGTAAAACGGCACCAATTCCAATGTTTTATTTGTGACCGGTGCGCACGCGCAGCGCCACAGCTCAGCAACGAGTTGGTACTGTCGGACAGGAGCCCCGTTACGTAGCCCGTTACTATCGCATCGACTGTTATGAAATAGGATGTTGTTGCAGTTACGGGTTCGTTTGTGCTGTTGGAGTTAAAAGTTTTGATTGTTCGTTGTGTGAAATGCAAACATTTATAAAATTTACAAATAAACTAAGTTAAAGCTCTAGCACGTCACACTGACCTGTGGATGGCTACAAGTATAGAATTTCGAATGTAGAGATTTAGAGTTTTGTACTAATACAGAACTATAAGAGCCGCGTGGGGTACTCGTATATATATAGATATTAATAAGCCCACTAAAGCTATCACACACATAAGTCTGTTCTGTGCTATCGTGTAAAGCCCTTGCGTATACCTTCATACAAAATAAGATGTTAATATCTTCTAGGGCGTGGATTAAAGAAAATATACACCAACTATCATTGGCCTAGTTATCGCGTTGACTCCCGAGACTCATAAGATGAAAATCCTTTACATTGACGTCCGATAAAAAGAGCAAAGTATGTATATTGCAAAGAGAAAGGACAAACTCGTGCGCAAGTGTAAATGTCGTCGGATCGCCGTGAGCGGTCGATAAAGATGATCGATGGAGCGTATGTACTAACTGTCTTTAATCACTGCCGTGAGAAGGTTAGGTAACTGCTGGGAAAGATTTTAAAACAAATAACTGGAGCATTTTATGTTCCCGGTGAACTAAAGGCGTGAAAGCTTTAACATTTAACACATACTGCTATAACATATGCTCAAAGTGTGTTCGCACTGAATCCAATTTGAAAACGGTTTTTGTATTTGATCAAAATCAAATCAAAGTAAACAAAAATATGTTTCTATTTTTTTACAAAAGGCAAAATTCAATGTGTTTTGTTTGTTTGGTTAGACCATACAGAACACACGGACACGTCAGACATTTCAATTAACAATGGGTTTATTTGTATATTCAAAATCTATGATGAACTTTCTGTATTTCTTTTCTTCTATATTTTCTATGCATCCTAAGAGAGGGAAAGAGAAACCAGACAAGAAATTTCGTAAGCATAAAAAGACAGCATCCCTGATGCACAGAGTATGTCACAACAACATTCTACAAACTATAGCTATGGCATTGTTTTATGTGGAGAGTGATTTAACTTTAGAATTAATAAGTGCCTAGTGTTAAGTTCTCTCTGTTTATATGTTGTAACAAATTTTATGGATCCCTTTGTTATCCGAAATAAACGATTTTTTACTATACATAGCTCGCCGCATCCAACCTTCAGTGTTTCGCAAGTCGTCATCCCACCTGGTCGAACTGCCCATTGTGATGTTATTCTTTCTCTCAATTAGTCCAGTGTCCAGTGTTTCACACCTTCCACACTTGTGCACACCACTACCAGATCACATTATAACTAACTGATTATTTGTTTTGTTGTGATAAATTATTATAAATCATTTTATTTTATTTTTTAAGAAGGCATGCTTTTTTTTCGCAATGCCCTATGGTGTTTCCTATGTCAAAAGTTAGTGTGTTATAGAATATAAATGTAATTTAACTTTTAAAGTACAGTATTTAACATCAAGTGTAACATATGTACCTACGGTGGAAATAAATAAACAACATTTAGTCAACACTGCAAGTAACCCAAGCTCAGTTAGCGAGTCGGATCCTACACCGTCATTCAATAAACCTGCCCCTTTCGCCACATCGAGACCGTGAGAGAGCGGTAATTGCTAAACTGATTCAATTAGGTATATCGTTCCTAATGCCCGATACATTTCCTCAATAGCCTTGTTGACCGGGTACAGTTATGCAATGGATTACGGTTACTATAAGTACAGTCACCGCCAAAATGTATAAAAGTTTATCTCTATCTCTCTATCAAAATGCATTAATAAGAGAAAAACTAACTCACGGTAAGCAATCAAAGAGTTGTAGAAAAGGTGGTAATGATTTTATTTTACGAGCGGATTCGCCGCTTATATTGCCGCCATCCTGCCGCCGCCGCCGCATTAAGAATGGGTTTGTATGGGTACCTAAACATTAACAACACTGTAAAATTTAGGTGTACCTAAACATTAATAATTCTACGTTGCAATTTACCTACCTAGGTGTATGTAATCGTTATTGAAATAATTTTATTATCAAAATAAGTACTAAGAAAGTCATAAAATCATATCTAGAATTAAATCATAATAAATTAAAACATAATAATAAATGATGTATCAGAGCTACATCATGTCTTGTAGGAATAGTGTGGTTAAGCGGTTTCCGTTACTCTGCGAGTGCATGAGCTTTTGGAATCTTCATTAGTTCAACGCTTTTTGGCGGTGACTGTACCAATTTAATCGCAAAGATTACGGTACTGTGGGATAATATCTCTTCTTTGGTATTTAAACGTAATGTTGACGTTGAGTTCAGAGGCGAGATTGATGATTTGTGATGGATGGTAGAGCACGGATATGAGGAATTTGGGTCATGACACACACTTTTTTATTTGGTTGTTCATTATTAAAAAGCGTCGTGTGAAAGGGCCATTAAAATCGGACTTCAAATAAGGTGCTTTGATTTTTGAACATGGCATATAATAGGGTTGGGGTACAGATCGTAAATCCGAATGAAAAAACTCTTGAGTTGTAACCCTACCCCAAAATTAAAGTGGACAATTCGGACGACTGTTTTGTTATCGAGATGTACCCTAACTCATAATTAATGCATTAGACAAATGGTTTTTTTTATTATAAAAAAAAATATCACCCAGACTACCGAAACAAACTTGGTCCATTGTGCGTAAATCCCGGAAAACAACTAACTAAACAGATATATCAAATATCCTGCAATAATAATATGTACCTTACGTAATAATCGCATAGAAGTGTAACAGGATAGAAAACGCACGGAAACGCTCTGTAATAATATTATCTGACATCATACCATTGGCTGATATTACGGACATACGGACTTTCTATTGCGCGTAAGCATGTTATTTAGATCGTCGATATTAAATTTAATATGTTCTGTATTTTTTATATATGACATTAAAACTTGTATAGGTATAATAATATCGCTGTGATTTAATTACTTTTGACTGCAGGTAGCTCAATTGTTTCAATTGTAAATACTAGTTCTAATTTGTTTCAATTCTTGGTTGTAATTTTCTTTGTTTATAAACATAATCATGTTCAATTGAAACTGACTTATAGAATAACAAAAAGTACTTATTAAAATACTTCTGTTAAGTCCCTAAATAATTGTTTAAATATCGTGTGAATTATCCACAAACATAACATGAAATCATTTTTTGTACGTACGTTGACCTACTAAAATAATTTCATTTATGCATCCATAAATGAAAAAATGGTGGGCGAAGGTCCGCCTGCGACGCAGGAGGTTGCGGGTTCGATTCCCGCCTCGGAACAATTGTGTGTACGATCTGCAGATATTTGTTCCGGGTGTTCTGGCCGTTTTCTATGTATAATAAAAAATATCTATCTATGTAATATATTGTATTATGTATATCAGTTATCTAGTACCCATAACACAAGCTCTGCTTACCATGGGGCTGGATAATGCTGTGTGAATTGTCCAGCATTATTTATTATTATTATTATAAATTTAATGAATTCCATGATGTATATATTAATTAAGATATCCAATTCCTGGGAAAAACACCATGCGTTTATCTTTACGAGTCTAAAGACAAACCCCATCCGATTTTCCCTACAAATTTCCTCGTATGCTGATTTTATTCAAATAATTTGCATACAAACTTGTGTCAGAACGAACAAGTTATGTAGATGTCTGCCTCACACTTGGATGCCCCCGTGTCACTGATAAATCAAGTCAACAACTACCTACTCATATTTATAAAATTTATGCACAAGTTACGTAAAATTGAAAACTGGCCGAGCGAACCACGTGTCCATCAATATCAATATCGCAGTACTTAAAAGGTTTCGTTATAAAAATATCTATAAAGAACCTTTCTTGGATAATTGCTCATCGCCTCATTCAAGTTATTTCAATTTATGCGAAGATACTTCAAAACTGACTGATTGAATACCTTAACAATACAGCAAAAACCACGCACAAATAAACTGATTCTTCCACCTGTCTGCCGCCATTGTTTTCTGACATTTATCGATCTATCGTACCGATCTATCATATCGATCGGCTAACAATGCTGTCGACGAGTTGCGAAATCAGTGGCTAAACTGTTACGTGGCGAAGAGTTTCGATTCTATCTGTAATTGATAAATTGGGCAATGACGAATCGATTGGATTAGTTAAATAATGGATAATCGATGAACCTAGAAAACCGAAACAATGAGTTTGTAATAAATATGGCTGATCCGTATAATTTTACAAGTAGTGTTCAGATCGCGTAGCTTTAAAAATATTTATTTTTACAAGTAAAGTTAACACTTTGACTGCGGTTTTTTTTCGACGACTGCGATCTTTTTTTTTACCTAAAAAATTCGTGCTGCCACTCTACACAGCGGTTGTGTTGCGCCGCACATGCGTTTCGTTCGAAAAATATTACAGCTTTGCTGAGTCACAAAGATCTGTATTTTCTCAGCCGCTGCGCTAGTGTGGATTTTCGCATGTTAGTCTCTTGTAGAAAACTCATACCGTGCGTTTTCAGCACTCAAAGTGTTAATAGATTTCCGGATTTACGATTATGAAGAACTTGTGTTCTTAAAAGCAATTCATTATATCAATGTTTAATTAATTGTTGACTTATAAAGTCGTTGCTTTTATTAGGTATTTTACAAAACTACCGAGAAAATGTATTGTTTACGTTCCTTCCGCATTTTAACAACAAAGGTTACAGAAAAAAATGCGAGTAATGTAAGAAATTTGCAGTCGGTTTTCGTTTTGTTCGTTATTGTAGAGATTCTGACGGCATCTTGATATACTACCTACCTATTATAGTTACTTTGGTATTTTGCCAATTCGTATACGGGAGCTTAAGAAATATAGGAACTTATAATGTGTCAATAATATCTATTGTCAGGTACCAACGTAACGCAACTCTTAAACGGTAATTTAGTTTTAGATCGTGAGACATTTTAAGACCTTATGAAACTGTTCAACTCATTAAAGCTAATAGCTCTTAGTTTATTACATCACTTACCAATAAGTGGCGTTACTTTGTAGGTATTTTGTGATTATTACCTGTAAAAGAAAGGAAAATTAGTTCAGATAATAGTAGACATACCTAGTTATTATTTTATTCACTTCCTTCTTACCAAATGCATTGCAAAGCACTGCAATTTTAACCAATCGCTTTTTTATCTGCAAATCTACAACAGCATTTGTAACCGTTGGTAATGTTGGGTTGGTACCAAGTACATACCCTCCGGGTTAAAAAATAATACAAATTAAAATATTTATTTTCCTCGTCACAAATTTTAGCGTAGTTGTTATAGGTATGTTTGTACGTAAACCTGTATTATGGGAGGCTGGATCTTGCTATAGGTTTCAGAGAAATCTGTACAGCAAGTCTTCAGGCCTCCACGATAATTCGATACAGGTCCTTTAGAAATACAGAGTTTTATAGTTTCAATGAAGTTTTATTTTAGTGTTTCAATATTTCGTAATATGTGTGTTATTATCCATAGGCCATATCTCACGAAGAACCGACAACCGTTGGGGCAAATGTGTTCTTGAGTGGAGACCGCGACTTGGCAAACGTAGTGTAGGACGCCCTCCGGCCAGGTGGAATGACGACCTGCGAAGGACTGCGGGCAGATGCTGGATGCGTCAAGCTGAAGACAGAGCTATGGCGCTCATCAGGGAGGCCTATGTCCAGCAGTGGACTAACATAGGCTGATGATGAGTGTGATGTGTGCTATTCTTATTAATTATGGACTAAAGCTCTCTTAAAAATAAAGATTAATTAATTCATAGTCTACATCATTTTTGTCTCAACTTTCTGCAAGTTTAGGCAATGAGCTAAGCGAAACACGAGTTTAAATTACTAGAAAATTTAGTTTCGGGCATTATCCAACACCAAGTATGTTATTATATCTCTTGAGAATATAAATTTAGATAGTAAGACTTTCAGGAAGTAACCAAAAACCGCACCACACCGGATTCGATCCCACGACTATACCAAACCTTGTTATTATTACACAATGGTTTATTTCAGTCGTAATAGAGAAATATACAGCGAGCGCATTGTACATGCTTTCTCTTCAGTGGCATCCGTGCGAATCAGGAAGTTTGGGCACTTACAGTTTTTAAATAAAACATTTATTATTGACACTCGGTTGGGGTATTAAAGGCAATTTTTTACTTTGTGTGGTTCGTGGGTCACTGCGGCCATAATAGGCCTATGATTGTCGCCACTTTACATGTTCAGCCCTGAAGCTGTTAATATGCAATGATTGAAAGGGATTTTCTATTCTCTATCTTTCTATGCGAATGCGAGCGCGTTTATGTCTTTTGCATCAGAAAATCGTAAGTACTTGATAAAAACTGAGGTTCATGATCCAAATGTTGTTTTATTGACGACCCATGTAGCGCGGTGGGCGAAGGTCCGCCTGCGACGCAGGAGGTTGCGGGTTCGATTCCCGCCCTGGAACAATTGTACGATCTGCAGATATTTGTTCCGGGTGTTCTGGTTGTTTTTCTATGTATAATAAAAAAATATCTATCTATGTATGTAATATATTGTATTATGTATATCAGTTATCTAGTACCCAGATAATGCTGTGTGAATTGTCCAGCAATATTATATAAAAAAAAATATTATTATTAAAAAAAAATGTGTAAAAAAACTATTCAATTGAAATATTTCATAACATTAGGTTTCACACAAGGTATTCAAGGATTTCTTAAGCGAATAATAATTATACCGAAAAAACTGGACAGTTTAATTCATCTCAGATGACTTCCTGTAATGATGTCTTTATTTTATTCAATTCTCAGCCATGATAAGTAAAACGTGCTCTTTTTTTACATCTCAAAAACGAGGATGATCTTAATTGGGCTGTACCTATTTCTTATAACACGCAGAATCACACAGTAGGTGCCCAAGGACGGGCGACGACGTCGACGCTGTCGAAACGATTTCGACGCATTCCTGAGTTTGTAGGAGACCTTTGCCCAGCAGTGGAACAATCTGTCAATATTATTCTTTAGAATTCTGTAAAAGATAGTTAACAGAATCTTTTTTTATTAAATTCGATAACAAACCGTTTACACCCTTTATTTATTTTTATTTATATAATTATTGAACTTATTATACATTTGTGTTAGTACTTTACTGTGTGATGAGCGATATTCACAATGTTTACAAAACAACTTACACAATAACTCCTAACCATGTTTAGGTCCCCGTTGGACAATACAATGTGTATATACTGAAGCATCACTGCTCCATTTAACAGGTCTCCGTGCCGCGGGGTCAAAGTAACCGCGAACTTTTTTACGACAACAATCATATTGTAATTACTGTCTAAAACATTACAGCCCTGAAAGGACGGCTAAGCCAATTAGACGTTAGTCCAGTCATTTGGTAGTTCGACCTGATTTTTTTCAGTTTGAGAGGTTTTTTTGAGTTTTGAAATGGTTTAGTGATTGGGGTGTTGATGAGCTCTTTTAGAATTTAAACTGTAACGAGCGCAAAAGATACAAGGTCGCAATTTTCTTAAGTTTTTTATAAATTTGAATTCAGAGAGAGCACATTGTTATCTAAAATTACTAATCTCAATCTTTTTAATTATATTCACAACACCCGCAAATTATTCCTACCTGGAAAGACTCCTATTTTCGAACTAAATAACTGGATTGGAGGTGGAGTCTTTAAAATAAATACAGTTCAGGAATCAAATGAGGTGTATTTAAAGGAAAAACAGCTCGGTAAAAAAACTATATAGGAGTGAATAACTTTCTAGAAAAAAAATACTACAAATTATCGTGTAAAAAACCAACCCCAAATTCCAGACTCTGTTATCTGTATGTGTAGCTCCATATTTCACTACCTTTTTGGGTCATCATCATAATCGCCTTGTGGATACGCACTACTACTGGGAGAACAGACAGCCTTATCTTCTACAACTACTTAAACAGTCTTGTGCCAGCCTAATCCTCAGCATTCTTTCTGAATGCCCCGACGATATCCGCCGACCGACTAACTGGTCTAAATATGAGTAGGGGGAAAACTGGAATTTAAAAAAATAATCATTCCTGTTTCCCCCATGACAATCCCCCTGGGGGAAAACTGGTTTTACTATTTTTCCATTCCAGTTTTTCCCCTTAGGGTGGATTTGAGGGGGAAAGTGGAATGATAATTTTTTCATTCCAGTTTTCCCTTTTAAGGGGATTTCAGCGAGGAAAACTGGAATAACCCCAACAATCATAGTTTACTCGGAAGTGTAAACAAAGTGACCCAGTGATTCAGATAAGGCTATGGCTATGGCTATGGGCAGGTCACGATTCTCGAATATTTTGACATGGTGGCCGGTGTTTTGCGGCGATTTGCAAGGGGCTCGCGTAATTCTACTTTTTGTATGAGAATGATCCAACGTTTTCTTACATAATGTAATAGTTAACTCGTTGGCTAATGGATTTTTGATTAACTTTGATTTACAGAAAGAGATTATAGGTTTGTTATTATCTATATTCGACCATATATAACGACCGATGTGGCATGGAGGGAGAAGGTCCTTCTGCGACGCAGGAGGCAGGGGGTTCAATTCTTGCCTGGGAAGTGCGTTTCTACGATCTACAGATTAATTAATATAAAAATGATATTAAGTTTTATTAACAAAAGTAAATCAAACGATGCTATGACTTTCACACATCATTAACTTAGCTTCCTAGTGAGCAGAGCAAAATAAATTATTTCTCATAGTTGACTACAAATATAGAAGATTATCATCAAAACACTAACCTGTTATTAAAATATGTACTATGTATGTGTTGCCCGATGTAATTATATTGTCACGATTTTCCTTCACATGCGTTACTCGTGCAAAAACAGTATTTTCCTATTTATAAGTCAATTATATTCACGAAAACAATTATATCCAATCAATATTATTGTGTTGATGGCTTGTCTGACTGGATGAGTGGCAGTATGTATGTACGTATCTTGTATTATAATCATATTTACATATAATGATGATAACACGTGAAGGGAAACGTGCTTAAAGTTTCTACTCTAGGTAATTTATTAAACATATATGGTACTTAAGGTACCTTGAAGAGAGGATTCATCATCATCGCCATACGGGTGGATTTGATCCACTCCCAGCAGTGAGCCTCCTGAGGTTTGTGCCATCCACTACGGTCCTATGCTAATCCTGTGAAGTGGGCTCGGTTTTGTGAGACAAGGGCGAGCGAACGCAGGGCGGGGAAGGTGAGAAAGGAAGGCAAGTTTTATCTTATCGAGCAGAAGTTTAGTCAATAGTGTTTCGACTCCGATAAATTACTAACTAGAAACTTAAAGTCATTTAAAACGGGATATTTACCATGATTTGATTTTTGAGTTATCCAATATAGTTACTCCGTGATCATGAAGCATGCAACTGTGCCGAAATATTGGATAACTTAAAAATCAAATCATGGTAAATATCCCGTTTTAAATGACTTTAGTATTAATAACCATTATAGTTTCAAAAGTTTTATAGAAACTTAAACTTTTGATACTCACACAAACTATATCCCATAACTTACTAACTACAGAAATCAAAATTTTTGATGCTATTTTGT
Organism: Eupithecia abbreviata; assembly: GCA_943735965.1. NCBI lineage: Eukaryota > Metazoa > Arthropoda > Insecta > Lepidoptera > Geometridae > Eupithecia > Eupithecia abbreviata. The sequence continues at coordinate 530,890 of OX030979.1, read as the reverse complement.
GTTAACATATCTTCTAATCAATTTATGTTTTTGATAATGAACACAACCACAGTCCCACCAACACTTGACAAACCCAACCTTTGACACGCAAGCCTATTCAAAAACAAACATCCAAACATCCCATTGAAACCTACAATTACATTACTCATCTGCTTTCATATCTACCGGTTTTTAATTGCACGATTACATAAACGCAGTTAATTAACTGTGAGTTATTCATAACGCCGACACTTTCACTCAAATACCTAATTAATTTATGTAATTTACTTTGCCTAACTTCTTCCGACGATTTAACTAGGAAACCTATCGTTTGTCATTACTATTTATTAGTCGAATTTTTTTATTTATACAATAAGCAAAGCCAACTGTCACAGAAGTAAGTATGGAAAATAAATTTTCATTGGACTCGGGATTTTTCTCCATACAACAGTGAAAGAATTTTCCAAATTGACGGAGAAATCGATGAACATAAATAAAATACATACAGCCGACATACAACCTCCTTCACTTTTGTTTTTCGTTTCATTGGTTAATAAGTTTTTAGGGTTTCATATCCAAATAGTAACCACGGAACCCTTTCCTCAATACTTAACCGCCTCTGTACTACAGACATACGGCGAAACAGATGCAGAAACTTTACTGCTCATAAAACCTATTATGTCAACATGTGCTCAAAATTGTTCTGTGTCCGTCACACAAACTAAACTGAAGTACTGAGTTACCTAGGCACTACAACTGGAGCAAATAGATCCAGATCTTGCAATTAAATGATATTGTAAATCCACCTCCAAAAATACATAATATATCAATAACATAACAGCTGCGCACACGCATCCATATTGGATTCAGGTCAATCGATGCAAAGAGCGCATTTTACGTAATACTCGTAAACAGTAACGACTTTCGTAGGCACTTGTAGCGGACGTGCGTAGCGGATAATTTTTAGACAATCCGATTTGGTTTTATGTTTAGTTGTAAGGCCAAATCTGCCTTCAAGATTTGGCTAGAAAAAGAAACACATGAAGTTAGAAAAATTTACGCTTGCTGTTATGGCTAATTGGATGTTAATCTTATGAAACTATGATGTCACAGATAAATGAATATGACACGTTACAGGCCATGATGGGATAGTGATCCCATCATGGCCTGTAACGAGCACACGTAATTTTAACCCAATAAAAGTCTTAGCAATGTCATCGTCAGCATAAATTCAATGGTAAATTATACAACTAAGTAAAAAGTATTCTGATCGTCATTTGTCCCCTCGTCATGCATCGAAGCGGACGCAGCCAGCGGACAGTAGCCGCTCGACGTGCACAGAATGAAACAAGCGCTAACCAACCGTGTTATTTTACTGTTAGAGCATTGTTTAGAGCGGCCGTGATGGAGCAGTTTTAAACATAAGGTCTAAGTTTTTGTTCGAACTTGAATGGATATTTTGAGTCACGTTATTTATGTAAAAAATAATGCAAAAAGCATGAAGGCTTCATCACAACAGGTGATACCATCAACACAAAAGCAAAATTGGATATCGCGAAATGAGTTCCTTCATCCGTTCCGCATAAACGAATATATGTACATATTCTAAAAGCCCTTAATATTTACTTTGTAAATCCCAGAAAAGAACATTATAAATTGTAGATTTGTACATGGCGATCGCGGCGTAAGAATTGACTCCTCCAACTCAACTCGTGGGTGATAAGTGGTTATTAATTGACCTACAAGAGGAAGGGCAGTCGATTAATTCTGTGCATTTTTAACATCTCTACTGCGAAACTGTTTGCCAAACGTGGTGGTTATGAGAAAATCCCCCTTATTTGGAAAGGCACGTTTAGCAGTGGACACGTATGATTGCTGATTTTTCGGTAGAGCATATATAGATAAAGATCATGGGATTTTTCTACGGAAGCCATTTCAATATTTCAATACAAAAATCCACAGATTCTGGTCTAGCTGAAGTAAAACTGATTACATTATAATCTCTATAGATTACAATGAGGCATCTATATGCCTCATTGTAAAGCAACTAATAATCTTCGAACAATGAAGGACAATGCTCTAAGCAATGGGCGGCACAGTAGGCGTTCGCACCGAGTCTAATACTACAAGCACTTAGGTATTTGGCTAGGTACCTACTAATCACTACGCTGTAGGGTGCGATCGATCACAGATTGGAGTCACGCAGCACGACTTCCGCATATAATCTCAATAATATTGATATGAATAATGAGATATTGAATTTATGATGCTGGGTTTAACTACTCTTTGCTACTTCTTTGTTATAGTCCTTACAAGGTAGGATCCCGGAAATATTTATGCGGGAGAAGAAATCCATTAACGTAATAGAGAATCATGTATCAAAATAAACATAATATGTAAATGTAGCTGGACAGTTCGTATATCATCATCTAGCCCTAATCAGAGAATATATAGGGTGGCTTTTCTATGCATTCCTACTTATTATACAGTTTTTTTCAGTTTCTCATAAATTGAGCGCATGACTCCTTTCACGACTTTTCTCGAACTCTCATAGTTTTAGTATTTGCCCATCGACTCCCATCTTAAAAAACTACAACAATCGCCCAAACTAAGCAGAGCATGTGGACCATTAAATCAGTTCTTTTTAATTTTTTAAATAAATCTCCAACAGATATTTGAAAATCTTAAAATATCTATAAATTGTCTTGTTGTCAAGCCATGTTGTAACTATTTACCCCACATAACTTCCCATACCATATAAAGACCCCATAAAAAGCAGTATGGAATTAGAACAAAACAAACGAATAGCCGCGTGGGCGAATCCATTGTTCCCAAATACTTGCCGAAGGTTGTAACGAGACGTAATTAATATAAATCAAATAATTTAATAAATGGTTCGAGGCATTATTCAATTATTTGAATGACCTGAGGCTCCGAGGCAGGTTATTGTTCCGTCATATTTTAATGGATCAAAATGATAATAATTCAGTTCAGTTCACGTGGGATAAATATTTATGCAGGTTAATTGTTGGTATTTTAGGAAAGTTTTGAAGATATAATTAATTTCTGTGAATGTAATGATTGATGTCCCTACTGGTGGACCAACAACCGGAAGGTCGCGACAAAACGCATTTTTCAGTTTATTTATTTATTGCGTAATATTATGGAACATAAAATAAAATTTTAATACATCAATTTTTATAAATTTTTCGCATTATTAGGTAGCTTAAAACCGGTCATAGTAGCGATCTTTGGGGGAGACCTATGTCCAGCAGTGGACGTCTTTCGACCGAAGTGATAATGATGACTTTGTCACCACTCTTTCGTATTCTAGAATAAAGCGAAGTTTCCATAGTACATTAAAGTTTTTGTATACCGATTTTTTTCAAAACACTTACATTTAGAGACTAAAATCACACGCTCCTATATCTTTCATCGGCTTCACATTTGAAAGTCAAAGGATGCAACCTTTCCTAACCCCTGCCATCTCTGAGAATTATAATTGTTCAAATACAATGCTCAGCTAATGGAATGGAACTTTGATCTTTGAGCATTACTTTTTACTCTGTTGATGTTACTGCTGTAAAAACACTATCATTGTTTGATTGATGAGCGAATGACGCAAAAAATACCCACCTGGTACTAATACATTTCGGTTTTATAGGCTGGAAAATTATTCTAAAGTGAGCACGGATGGTAAGTATCTTCCTACAAATACGACCATAGATAGGATCCGGATATGGGTACGCCTCCTCTGTGGAAGCAATGAAGTAATACAAGTTACTCATTGTTTGATAGTGATGATGATGATTCTTTGTTAACACTTTGATTGCCGAAATCACACGGTATGTGTTTTCTACAAGTGACTAATATGCGGAAATCCACACTAGCGCAGCGGCTGAGAAAATACAGATCTGTGTGACTCAGCACAGCCGTAATATTTTTCGAACGAAACGCATGTGCGGCGCAACACAACCGCTGTGTAGAGCGGCAGCACGAATTTTTTAGGTTAAAAAAAAGATCCCAGTCGTCGAAAAAAAATCGCAGTTAAAGTGTTAATGGCAATTGTGTCTGGTTGGATACTTTTCACCAATCAACGGCAAGTAATAGAAAATAATTGAAAAATAAATAAGTTACCAAATTATGAAGATTGTTTGGTATTTTCACCAGAGCCTAGTTCGTTATCTAGCAGGGTGTACTACGTGCAGGTTAGGTTGGCTTGGGAGACGAGATGTTGGAGTCCCCCTTACACCTCTGATTTGAAGTGAGCATACTGATCTTAGAATATCACATGACACATTTTTGAAAGTTTGCGAAAATTGGCATTAAGAAATAATGGGCTAAAGATTTTAACCAAGCAGGTCTAAGAAGAAGCCATAAGTCATAACATAACTGAGTAGGAAAAAATAATGTTCAAAAGATTATAAGAAAACATGTTTCAGGAAGTTAGTCATTGCATGATTGGCATGCGTATCATTTAGGCGTAACCACGACAAAAGGTGTTTCTGATGTTTTGTATAAAATTCAAAGTAGGAAAGTAAATATTATATCCCGGCTAATGTAACCAAGGAAGAGCGAAACCTAGTACAAGTATTCTATACTGAAAAGGAGGCTTTAACATTTTTTAAGATAAACATGGACTTTGTGAACGAAATAAAAACGTTTGTATTGTAAAGGAATATTTTTAGGTTATGTTCTGCCAAAAGCTCAGTAAAAAGGCTCTTCAACCGTGAAGCGTCGGGCGTAGACCCCGCGGGCCGCAAAAAGGTAAATTCGAGATGTTTTTGATGTTCCTCTAAAAACTTCCAAGGTTACAGATAAGTGCCCGGCAGAGGATGCTCAATATTTTGTGAGTTTAACGATTCACTCGAAATAACTTGGGGCGACTTGGGTATTATGTAGAAAGGTTTCGAATATTTATTGTAGTCAGGTAATTTTAATAAACAAGAATATGCCTTTCCCTTTTTAACAGGTTTTCAGAAATTATTACCATTACTGCCTGCTATTGCCTTTTTTATTTAGTAAATGTATTTTGTGACTTTATAGACTTACTCAGCTGACAATCACGTTAGCTAAACTGCAGGCAGTACGCAAGTACCTAAAGCGATCGTTAGCAGAATTGGGCACCCAGTACAAACCTGAGGCTAATTCTGCTATACTATACCTACGATCGTTCTGCTATGACAATGGTATCGTAGCAGAATCGTGACGAATATAATCTTTAGATGAAAAAAAAACTCTATATACCTAGTGCGTGCTGTTTGCTTGGAGAGATTGATAGAATGTTTTCAACCATGGAACATAATGTATGTACCTATGTCGCGCGCGTTGTCTTGGTGTAGCGATTAGTTAAGCTTAGATGAAGAATAGGACCCCTGGTTAACGTAGCATAATGGCTAAGAGCAGAAGCAGTAATATTAAAATTAAATAACATAAAATTAACATTTATTAATATGAAATTCATTAACATTAATTAAAATTACCTAGTCTGTGTCAGAACTAGCACTAGCTACATAGTGTTTAAAAACTGAGAAATCTCTCTTATAAATGTGAGTAAATATAAGCTTTACGAGCCCATTTAAACACGACAACAGGAAAACGCAATAAAAGCTCTGGCCCTAATTTATTGCCTCAAATTCCTGCAAAAATAACAGTTAATTATATACAGAAAGACAAAAACAAAGATTGAGCTGGCCAGCCAGTTTTAAACATGGGATCTATATCTGCAATAATACATAGTTTCGGTAGGTTACTGTTATGCGCCTCTTATACAGAATGTGCCAATCATAGAGCATTAAACGTAGTAGATTGCTCCAATCTGCTTCTTCTTCAGAAAGCCCTCATCATCTGCGTTATATCGGTTTTGAGGTTTGAGGGTGAGTTAGTGTTTCGGTTCGATTTTTGACAATATTTTCAGGAATCTTTTAACAAAACTCTTATAAATAAAAAATTGAATAAGATCGATACAATTATCAGTAATCGTTCTGCGAATAAAAGAGCCTGACCCTGTATAAATGACAATTGGGTATTTATCGTGTAATCTACGACAGGCATATATAATCACAATAGTTTTCATATCAGCGCGGTACAAAGCCAGTTAGACAGATACTTTTATTGTCAGCACTTAACTACTGTACAATAATTGCAGAATTGTCCGTCTGTCCATTGTCCATGTCCGTTTCCTCTGGCGGTTATAATTTTGAGTAATTTACGTTTACATAATGGCGAAGTAGATAACATTATATTTAGTGAGCTATGGCTGCAGATTAGATTTATAGCAGCCTATAATGTGATCTGTGCTTCGGGCAAAATAAATAATGATCAGTCTTGCATTGTTTAATTTGGGCTGTCCTTTATTTTTATAGATCAACGACTCAACTCACGCAACACGAGCAACTACTTGCGACATACTAGGTATGCTAATGTTTGGTACAATTATATTTGTGCTAAATTTAAGCAGTTGATCCAATTCATATTAAAAGATCATCTTTTATAGTTTTCCTTCCATGCTTCCACATGACCACCCATAGGTACGTCTACTGCTGAACATTCTTTCCCCTATTCTACTATTAGTAACAAAGTCAACGTCAATACTACTGAATCCGTTCAGTAAAAAGTCGGGCAAAAATTTTGCACACATAGCACACATTACGGAGTAACATACAGGAATGAATGTAGAACACACTTCATTGCACTTAAAAACATAACAAAATAAAATCTTATAATCTAAATATTAAACATGAACGAACAGTACAATAGGCGGCCATCAGGCTACAGGCTACATAACCATTAATTGGGCAATGGCCAATATATGTCATGTAAAAACTTCTTCTCCTTGTTGAGGACCAACGACTGCTTTCTTAGGTTTAATAAGTATTGAAATTCTAAAGTCATTTAAAACGGGATATTTACCATGATTAGATTTTTGAGTTATCCAATATTTCGGCACAGTTTCATGCGCCATGATCACGGAATAACTGAAGGCACTGCGACTGCGAGTAAGATAATATTGGATAACTCAAAAATCAAATCATGGTAAATATCCCGTTTTAAATGACTTTAGTGTTGATAACCATGATAGTTTCAAAAGTTTTTAAATGATAAAAAACTGAGCGCGCGTGTGACCCTCAAATGTTTCAATGAATTCTACAGTATCTTTGTTGAAGACAGGGCCTTCCATTCACGGGACTAATTGTCGCTCTTTGTTGAGCCTTCACTTAGTAAATTAACAATTGTTTTAAACTATTTACTTTGACATGACCTCTAGTCATCGTGTATTGAATTCTTTCACGTGTTCCCACCGATGAATAGCTGTTGGAACTAATAATAATTGTTCTTTAATTATTTAACCTAAGTTTTCGATGCTGAAAATTGCGCGTAATATCACATCACTGACAAATTGTAAAGGCCCACATGTCAAGAACGAATGATTAGCTAGGTACTCCTTCACGATAAAACCTACAAAGCGGATCGGAGAGAAATTATACACATTTAGGTATAAAAAACCTACTTACCTAGTAATGTATTCTTGGAATATCATATATATAAGTACAGGCTGTGTTATCTAGTACTAGCTGCTGACCACGGCTTCGCATGCGCTTTTTAAGTAGCCTATGTCCGTCTTCGGGATACCGTTTACCTCCCTGCCAAATTTCTCAGCCGTTTAAGCGCGAAAAGATAACAGACAGAGTTACTTTCAAATTTTATAATATTAGTATGGATTTACGCGTGTAAAGCTCAGGGCAGAATCTAGTAATTATTAATTACCACATATCACGATAATACACAAAAATATTTATTAAAGGCTTGAAGACAAATTACGCAAGTTCAAATCCAATAAACAGAAATAACTTTTTACATTTTAAAATAACGGATCCAAAGCTATAAAACAATTTGAATGAATTAACATTCTGATATCGTACAAAATGAATGCAAAGTGTATAATAGACGCAACCAAAGAATAGATCGAAGCATAAACATTATAACAACTTACCAAAGAATCGTTATTAGCTAGTATAAAGGCGCATAGAGTAAATAAAAGTTAGTTGTTTCGGCCTTGGAGTTTCGTGATGTTAGCTTCCATCTCAAATTAGTTTCTTCACCCAACAATTATGAAGATCGTGCCTGTTCAAACTATTCAGCTTTTTGTTTGAGTTATTAATCATTTTTCGTGAAGGGATAATTTTTTAGAGGCCTTCGTTAGCGTGTTGGAAAATTATGTGGAAAAACCGAAAATATACCAGAAATATGAAAAAAAAAAACAAATAAGTTTACACATCCTTCTTTATACATACCTACATATATTGTTTGTTAATCGAACTTAATAACGATGCATAATTATCTACTTGTAAATTTGTTTGAATATTTAGCCTATCGTTAGCTACAAATACTATGAACTACTGATCCGAACATATTAGGTAGAGGCCTATGCCCAACAGTGGGAATGTTAATAATGATATTGAGCTGATGCCACAAAGCAAAACCTTCATTAAAGATGTAAGCGGGTTGACTACGAACATTTTGTTTTAATTGTAAGGTATCGGACAATTACGTAATTTTGTTTGTACTATTATGTAATCGTTTTTGCACCGATAAACTCGTGTCTAGTTTAGTTTCTTCCACCAATTGTAATGTGTCGTGTCAAATGTTTTTTTTTTCATTTTATTATTTTTATTGGAAGATTACTAACGTTGTTAACCCGCTAACATCTTTGATTAATTCATCAAACGACGGTAGTTTTTGTAATAAATAAGCAAAAACTCATTCACGCATAGAAAGAGCTCTGCTATAATGAACCTAAGTGAAGCTGCAAGCATCAGCTAGTGTTAAAACAAACACAAATTAGTCTTGCCGGTTGGTAAATATCCAAGTTAAAGTATTGCAAAACCGTTATTTTAATTAATCATCGTTCGCGCTCAGATCTAGATTTACTCAACTCGTTGCGAAGTATTCCGAAACGTGCCGCCGGGTACTGTCTACGGCTTCTTGATAAATTACTTTTGTTTTTATTCTTTTTCTTTTGCATATATTACATAATAAACATAATAATATGTCATCATGATTATAGAGAAATAGCGCTAGGAACAGAGACAGCCCCGAGTCCATGTGAATATAGTATTATAAAAACAGTTATATTAGAAGGGACCAAAGGGTCAATTTTAATAACAATTTATGAAACAGTGAAGGAAATTGCCTTTATTGTAGTTATGAAAACGGACCAAAGGGTATGGACACGTGATTGTGACGTCTCATATTTGTATGGGATTTCCGTAGTTCCCTGTGCGCACGATAGAGGCGCTGCTGTACCAAAATCTATGGAAAAATTTAACGTCGGCTTTAGTTTCAACCGTTCCTTTTGCATAGTCACGCCAATACTTAGGAGTCAGGTTGAAATAAGTCAAACGTTGTAGCATATCTATAATAGTTACAAAAGACTCGGAACCAATCAACTCAGAATCTATCTAGTGTTGGTTTCAATATTAGCATAAATGATTTTTTTGGGCCGATAAAGTTTATTCCCAAAATCAGTTGTCAAAAATATAACACCAAAAATCTTTCACCTATTACTACAGCTTGCTCTCAGTTACTTCTTCAATTAGATCATCATCATTATCATTCTATAGCAGTCCACTGCTGGATATAGGCCTCCCCCAATGCGCGTCATAGCGCCCTGTCTTCAGCTTACCGCATCCAGCATCTACCTGCAGTCTTTCGTCATCCCACCTGGTTGGAGGGCGTCCTACACTACGTTTACCGAGTCGTGGTCTCCACTCAAGAACACGTTTGCCCCAGCGGCCGTCGGTTCTTCGCGAGATATGGCCGGCCCACTGCCACTTCAGCTTGCTAATTCTTTGAGCTATGTCGATAACTTTGGTTCTCTGTCGGATGTATTCGTTAAGAATCCTATCCTTCAGTTAGATACCTTCGCTTTTATAGCTGACTGTACCACAGTCGTAATGTTCCGGTGGCATTTCCTCCGTTGCTTAATTTGTTTATCTTAGACTTCGTTTTTAGTACAGTTGCTTCAACGCTTCCGAAACCTAGCACTGATTTGAATAGCTGTTGGCATAGTGGAAGCGGGACTTTCCATTTCAAGGTCGTGAGTTGAAATGCTGTAAATAAGTTTCGTCGCCAAAATTTGTCTAAGCCAAAATTGGGAACTTGGATGCAAAAATATTTGTATATTATGTTATAGAATAGAATAGAAAGACATTTATTCATAACAACTTAAATTAACAAATAACACACTTATAGAAATAGGTACATGTACAAGGAGAGTTGTTACAAAAAGGCTCTACCTCAGCATAATGCTGGCTAAGCTCCGTAAGAGACTTAGCCAGCGCTGGTCTTCCGTTAGAGCCCGCACAGGTGACGTCACTATTACCTTTTCACGAGTAAACGGCTGAACGGGCACTGATAAAACTCACAGAGCTAGTGTGTTATGCAGGGTTCTGAATAACTGTTATACTAATTACATTAAATATATGACATAGCAATATTTTTTTTATAAAGCATAGAAAACACATGGAACCAATATCTACAGATCGTGAATACAAACATTTATCCCGAGGCGGAAAACGAACCCGCAACTTCTGCGTCGCAGGCAGACGCTACACCACAGAGGTTGTCAAGATACGCTGGTCTACCTCCACTGCAAACATTGAGGGATCAACATCCCTGCCGATCCATAATCGTATAATTGCTCATTAGTAGCATATCAATAATACATACACCATGAAACATGCTCACTTATTCCCAATAACGCACGATCTCGGTTATAGGGTCAACGCACACCTGACGTAAGCCGTTGCAATTCAATTTATCTTTGTTATGGGTTAACATGCATACACGTGTGTCGAAACCACCACTCACTACTGGCAGGTAAGTGTAACCTTTGTTTTACAACAAAAAACTATACAACTGTGGATTGCCTAAGCTCTGCCACTGACCTGAAGAGATCATAAACTTGGATTATTTCAACCGACGGAAAACCACAGGTCCTGTAATCGGCTGTATCAGTTGTATGTATTTGTTTATGTTCCTTATTTTCCCGGTCAATTTTGGACAAATTTGGAACTTTTTCGCTATTGTATGGAGAACGATGCCGAGGTTTTCCATCAACATTTTATCTCCGAGGGATAAGTAGCTGTCCCGAAACTTAAATACAGTATGTACACTGTTTTTTTAAGTTTAAAGTAAGGAATATTAATTCGGTTGTTTTAGTTTCTTAAAAAAAATCCAATTATTTCTTTATACACATATTTGTCGACCTTGTGACAGTCCGTACCGTCCAGGAATATTATATTGTACGAAGGGACTTTGCCCAGCAGTGGTATCAAACAGTATGTTAAAACGAAAAAAAATACGAAGAAAAAACTATACTTTGTCTGCTTAAAGCAAAGTATAGATTTTTTCTGTGCCTAGTTAATAATTCAATTACCTACAACTTGATATGTTATCGAGCCGTTTTTGTTTTGTTACTAGCCCTTGGCTTGGAGTCCTTAGAGCCTTACGGACTAAACAACATCAACCAGTATAATGTATGCATATATGTACTAATATCATACATACATGGACCAAACGAATGGTGCAGTCATATTATTCGTGGAAGCGAGCCCATGTAGTTTTGCCATATTCGTGAGGTCATTTGAACGGGAAAATTCAAAGGCATTTAGAATAAATTTAAGTTATAATTTAGTTGATAATTGATCTGATGCCTATCTTTAGTGTTGGGTTGGATTTACAATTATTTAACACTCAGCGTGTGGCAAGTGATTAATCAATGCCGCTAAGAATACTTTAACACTTTGACTGCTGAAATCACACGGTATGTGTTTTCTACAAGAGACTAATATGCGTAAATCCACACTAGCGCAGCGACTGAGAAAATACAGATCTGTGTGACTCAGCACAGCCGTAATATTTTTCGAACGAAACGCATGTGCGGCGCAACACAACCGCTGTGTAGAGCAGCAGCACGAATTTTTAAGGTTAAAAAAAAGATCGCAGTAGTCGAAAAAAAATCGCAGTCAAAGTGTTAAGAAAGTCGACTTTATTATTTTCAATAATAGCCCACTATATTATAACTTTTTAAACGCTTGCGATTTGTAAACATATTAATAATTAAATGAAGAAAAAATTAAGATTAGTAGAGGAAAATAAACAAAAGGTACACGATAAATAACAGATAAATAATCCCACTAAATTATTATTAAAATTTTAAATGAAATAATAGAATAATGACGATGAAGTCCTCCTAGCCAAATTTCGGCGTAACCCTTTCGATTTAGTACTCATGTTTCGTGGCACCCTGTAAGCCTTCAACACCCTCATATTCTCAGTGACTCGCACTTATCCAGTTTTTTTGCTAGATTACAACTTTACAATCAAACGCGGAAGTTTTAAAACGTGATGTTTATCAATAAGATGAGCTCCGATTGCCGCGTTGTTCAACAACCTTGACACGGGGTTTAGCAATTATTATCACAGAGGTACATTATCTTGAGTAATTTTCATCATTATCCGTACGTTTTATCTTAGCATTTTGATTATCTTGAAACGCGTCTGTTCCTTACGTGCTTGTCAGAATATTCACTACTTTGTAAGACAAAACTCTCTTTTATAATATTCTTATTGATAACTTTTGTTATTTAGTACTAGTTAAGTTATATTTACAAGCTACGAGAAGAAACTGTAGTTAGTTTCATTTTCTCTATGTTTATATGTTCTTATTTTACCTAAATATAAGCTTTTTGTTTCCCAAATAAATAAAATAAAATCAAGCAAACCTTCACTGGTTCTGCATTGTTAAAATAAGGTCCCGGGTTCAAATAAGGGCAGGGACAAAACCGTTAACAACTTTTTTCCATTTCCATTCGCGGTGGTCAGAACTCGCAAGGACATCGCGTCATCTGAAGTAAACATTTGCTTCCATAATTACCTGCAACAAACAAACAGAACATATGTTGATATGACAATACCAAGAAGTTGTATGTCACCGTCACATAAGGACTTATAAAAATCCTAGCTATTATAATTTTTTTATTTATAATTTTCCGGAAAATAGGCAACAGGACTGTAGCACTCACATTTTAACACACATTCAATTTATAACTTCCCGAAGCTTTTCCGTAAGATAGATATGTAGATTGAAAATTCTTTAATGCACTTTATAGTAGAAACTTTGTACAGTAAAAACTTAAAAATTAATTATAAATGGCGATAATAAACGAACAATAACCTGTGAACCAATTACCGCTTCGTTTTACTGTTTTACGAATTCACTGGCGATCACGACGGCGACTAATGAAGGACAAAACAATTAATTGCACAAAAAATCAATAACACCTTATTTCTTATTTGATAATTATATTATTTATAGTATAAAATATGACTTGACTAAGTAGATATTTATTTTGTAAGCTTAAAGAAATAAAGTTATTGAAATCTGAAAATTTGACAGCCGATCCAAATAATGGCGGCGCGGGGCACGTGCCAACCAGCAGATCAGCGGGCCTTGTGGCTTGCGTTCTATCACTCACTAATTTACGGATAGGTTTCGTAAAATCGAAAATTTAGGCCCTGTCGATTGTTTTCCCAAAAATTATAAAACTACTGGGATTTTCATAAATTTACGGGTTTTGCTATCCTACGGTGATATTCATACATACCATACATAAAACAACGCTAGGTGTGTACGTCCATTTACTTGTTGTTCCCAGAACATCCGAAAGTAAACACACGTTTTTGTTGATACTGCTGATAAAGAAGGTCAAATACGAGTAGGTCACAATAAGACCTAATGTGACCTGAATGCCGTGACTGCTGTGACTGGTTGATGGGTTTGTTACTTTAGGCAGGTAAAGACAATACAGATGCTACGTGCTTTGCATTTAGGGTTTAAAATTGAAGATTTAGGTATATAACCAGTATATGTAGGCCTACGAAAACTAAATAAGGAACGTCAAATAAGGCGGAGTGGATGAAGAAAACTAATGGTAATTAGATCTGAGAGAACAGCAGAGGCTTTCAAACGTGTTACAGAAAAAGTAATATCCTGTAGGCTTGAATCATGAATCTAAGTGAATTCTTGAAGACAGTTTTAATGAATGTTGAAGTAGATAAGTAAGTAGTAAACCGGGTATTTTTTAACACATAAGGCGAGAATACATACTATTTTACTTCCGACCTGCATGTATAATTTTATTTATCCTATTCGTCTCACTGTAGAGCCTCTCAAATAGAAGATTTAGAGTGCGGTCTTTTTAAACCTTCTATAATCTCCGTAAAATGGGTATCAACCTAGAATGTCCGCTCCATTAGCAGTCAGCTCTCTGCAAACGCAGGCTTCGACCCAAATACGTCCGAGGCGTCGGCCTTGCGAGACCTGCCCACGGGCCACAAACTACTTTCCTTAGGTACATACTACTGCTGCACTTAATTATTAATCCTTAGGTGGCTTATGGCTTTTTATTCAGGTCTAGAAATTATGGATGAATCGAGTCTTAGTATTTTTTTTAGTTTTGTTATAAATTGATGAACGTTTCACAAGTTTTATCATTTTAAAAGCTCCCAGCTTTTTCTTTAATTTCCTCCTGCCTCCTTAGGCCGACCGACAAACGTTTCGGTTTACCTATGCACAAGAGGAGATAAGCCCTTGTACTATTATGCTACTTGTTACAAAACTACTATGATGATAGCATAGCTCATAAAAGGCTCATGACTAAAAAACGTATTTAGGTAAATCTGACAGGTCAATGATGTTTTGGGAAAGCCGACAACTCAGGAAAAAACAATAAAAAGTATTCCAGCTACCTACGTTGTCGGATTCGTTTCAGTCGAGTTATACATCAAAACGTTAAAATCTTGCGCTTTTTCTAGCTAGAAAGAATGCAAGATTTGAAACGTTTTGAAGAAAAATTGTTTATTAAAAGGAAGTTACTACGTACAGAACAGAAAATAGCGCTAACAAGAAACATTGAAATCATTCCCAGTTCCAACCATCACGTGCAAGATATCAACATTTTAAAGGAAAACTATTTCTTAGAAGCAAGTAACTACATATAGAATAGAAAATAACGCTCACAAGAAACATTGAAATCCTTCCCAGTTCCAACCATCAGAGTGTGGTAGGCCTGAGTAGAGTAGGTACTCGGGCCGGCTTTCTCTGCGCGGGCGCCGATGGAAAGTAAAAGCGGCGCGTCGGGTCATGTTGGGCGTTATGATTCTATTACCTTTCGCTTCGATAACTGTTAGCTAATGTTTGACTGTTCCAATCAGTTTTATGTTTACTTTAATATTGAGTGGGAGGTTATTATTATCATAGAACCGGTTTGTGTTAAACTTAGAGGACATGAAATTTTGAATGATGAAGATTTAAATGCGAATATAAGGAATCCTTATAAAGATGTAGATGAAGATTATTGTTACATGAGGCTTGTTGTTATAAAAATAATAGTAAAAGAAAGGCACAGCCCACACAATGCAATTAGAAAGAAGTAATGACTGTAGCAAGTGAAGGTAATCACAAACCGTTTACTTTCACCATTGATTAAAGATATCTTTAGAAATAAAGTGGCACTATACGTACTACTATAAACTAGGACTACTATAAATTATTACATTGATTGTGGCATATTTCCTGATCTAATGAAACATAGTAAAATAATCCCATTATTTAAATCGGGTATTAGGTCTGACCCCACTAACTTTAGACCAATATCAGTACTGCCTACATTCAGTAAAGTTTTTGAAAAACTTATTTTACACCAATTGCTTAGACATTTTAATGGCAATGACCTGCTACACTGTAAGCAATTTGGGTTTACTCGTGGCAGGTCAACTACTGATGCCGGTGTAGAGTTGGTATCGCATATTTTTGATGCTTGGGAGAAGTCGCAAGATGCTTTAGGCGTTTTTTGTGACTTGTCAAAAGCATTCGATTGCGTTCATCACGAAACATTAATCAGGAAACTACATCATTATGGAATAAGGGACAGCTCTTTGGATCTTCTTACATCTTACTTGAGTGATAGGATACAAAGAGTTGACATTAATGGGAAACGATCTAAAGGGTCTGTGGTTACAATGGGTGTACCGCAGGGCTCTATCTTGGGTCCTTTCCTATTTTTAGTTTATATTAACGACCTGCCTCATCTTGTAAAGAATGATCATGAGATTGTATTGTTTGCTGATGATACTTCATTAATTTTTAAATTGAATCGACAAAAAACAAATTTCGACGATGTAAATACTGCAATCTCAAAGGTAGTCCATTGGTTTAGTATCAATAATCTTTTGCTTAATGAAACCAAAACAAAATGTTTAAGATTTAGTCTACCTAATGTAAAACAAGTTAAGGCTGATGTAAACGTAAAAGGAGAAACGGTAGAAATTGTAAACAATACCGTATTCTTAGGAATAACCTTAGATAGTAAACTCCAATGGGGCCCACACATAGATAAGCTATCGAAGAGACTTAGTTCTGCAGCATATGCAGTTAAAAAAATCCGTCAACTTACAGACGTTGATACTTCTCGACTAGTCTATTTCAGCTACTTCCATAGTATTATGTCTTATGGCATACTATTGTGGGGGAACGCTGCAGATATAAACACCATTTTTGTGTTGCAGAAGAGGGCTGTTCGTGCGATCTATAATATGGGTCCCAGAGAATCCCTACGTAATAAATTCAAAGACATAAACATAATGACAGTACCATGTCAATATATTTATGAAAACTTGTTGTACACTCATAAAAACATCAATCGATTCATTAAAAAAAGCGATATACATAATGTAAATACTAGAAATAAGAATAAACTCGCTGTTCCCACAACTAGACTACATAAGATAAGTGCATCTTTTAAAGGGCAATGTATACGCTTCTACAACAAAACTCCAAGTGAGTTGCAAAAATTATCAATAAATAAATTTAAAAAAATTGTGAAGCATATTCTTTGTAAAAAGGCTTATTACAAAATATCAGATTATCTAGAAGATAAAAAAGCTTGGAACGAGTTTTGCTCCAACTCAAAATCTAACAAATTACAGATAAGCAAATCATATGTACTAGACACATAAGTTATGAACATACTAGTGGTTTCTTTTCACTTCTTCCACTGGTGGACAAAAAATTGAAGTGAACTATAAAATAATTTTAATTGATAATAATGAATAGTATAAAATATGACTTGTCTAAGTGCTTATTTGTAAGCCTAAAGAAATAAACTTTCATTTCATTTCATTTCATTTCATTTCATTTCATTTCATTTCATTTCATTTCATTTCATTTCATTAGAATCAGAAGACCAAGAATTATTTCAAAGCGGCCTGTTGAGTTGGTACTGTAGACTGCAGGAAACTGAACTTATTAATTACTAATGCCATTCATTTTATTCGAACCAGTAAAAACTACTTTGTTCCACAACGTGAACCCATCAGTCATCACATCAATTATTTTAACCTTACAGAACACCCACTCGAAGCCAAACAAACAGTAAACTTAGTACCTCAAGACTATTTAGCTATACAAAATGATGTATAGGTAGGTATTAAGAACGATAAAGGACAAGAATGTCGTCAATGCGAACCGGTGGCGAGGCCTGATGGACGCGAACCCGGTAGTGACCAGTTTCAACAACATGCTTGTAGTATTGATATACATATATCAGACGCGATTTCTCTCGGGAGATTGCGGTAGGTTTGGAGTTAAAACAATTCTTGTTGGCCTTTGGCTATTGATTCACGAAATCTATAAGCATCAATAGAATTTGAAGGGCTTATGCTTATTGCTGTTGTTTGTTGAACGACCGATATCTCAAAAGTCGCAGAAAATAGATATGCAAAAATGAGCACCGAGAAAATTGGCGTAGGTACTAGGTACCTATTGTGTTAACCTTTATCTACTAATATAACAGTGGGATCCCAGTGGCTGTGCATGGTGATAATATGGCATGCTAGGTTATGTACAAAAAAAAATAAAGTAGCTATGAATAACACTTTAACTATAATGGAAATATTTAATGAAACATTGGCGGTATAAACAGTTAAATGGAATGTATTGGGCGGTGCCAGTACCTACAAAGCTTATTAAATGTTTCCTTAACGAGGTAGATAAGAATTAATGTCCAATTTTCCGATGACTCATACCTACTTAAAATATTTTTTAAACAAAATAATATGTTTGAAGCGCAATAAAGTTAAAAATATTTCCTCTGTTCGCGAAGATTCTTTCATGACAGGAAAGAGCTCAAAAGTAGCACGAAATCTGTAAGTCTTTAAGATTTATCTCGTTAATTTGAGATGTTCTCTATCAATAGTCAATTAGCTATTTAATGATCGATTATTATCGTATAAATCACTTTATTCATTAATCAAATCATAGGTTTAATTGACAGGTCGCCAGACGCTTTAAACTTTAAGGCCAGTTTCATGGCTACACGATGCGCTTTAAACGAGGTTCAATCACGATTTGCCTCTAATCTGCAAAAAGAGGTAAGAGTAGATTCACAAGGTTTAGGTTAGAAACTGTCTTTGCTTTTGAAATACTGTTTATGTCTCTTCATATGTTAGAAGAAGCATTATCACAAAATCCTATGTATTTTCACAGAATTACCTCGCCAATTTCGGATTTTGTTTTGTAAACTTTATAAAAAGATTTGTATCAGATTTTATGAAGACTACAAAATACAAAGATCTTTATTTTACCCACAGCTGCCCATTTAGTGCTATAAAAGATTTGCAAAATAACTCCTCGTCCACTTCAAAGTATTCTCAAACATTATCCGTTGCCTCTTTATTTTCCGCTGAATAACCTCGTTGATAAAATCTTCATCAAACAATCTTACTTATTTTTCCCACATAGCGCTTATTTCGTAGCCACTAAGAATGCTTTCAATTTGCATCTTGTTTTTCATAAGGTTGTGAGTTGCGCGAACGCAATGCATTCGCTAGATTTTACTTCACTGCTCGTGTTTAGGAATTCTTTAATGATTGAAGATTGTAATTTGTTTGAGTTGCTGAAGAATATGCTTTATGCGAATGGAATAAAAGACATAACTGAGTGCAGTCTTCATGAGAAAATATACGCAAAAGCAAACATGCAAGTACCCAGACTTCGTGAAGTTTATGGCAATAGCAAGAGGCATTTAATCATAGATGAGCAGATAAAACTACGCATAACACCTGAGATCAATTATATTATGAAACTCAAGTGCAAGTGGAATCCATAATAAAAGGCCACGACAAAATAAAAGCGGCAACGGCTGAAGGGTAGCTGGTAGTTGTAGTATGTTTTAGAAAAAAAATGGTCGACAGTAATTGGTTTATTTGGGCCAACAATAATGCAAATAACAGTGTAAATGCAAATAAAGTTAGTTAAAGAAAATTAACACCTACCAATACTTGATATCTATACGACTGCATTAGGTTCTTCAATAGGTCAACAGTAATCTACCACAGGTCGACTTAATACGATTCAACTAAAGTTAATGAGACAAAAGTCATTCGCCCCCAGGCGGGTCAAGGTCCTCCATTGTTTCCAATTTACTTCGCTAATAATTTCAGCACCTAGGCGTAATTCAATGTTGCCTGTTTAGTTATAAAACAGGACATTGTTTAAAGTGCAAAGCAAAGCAACATAAATCCCATGGACACCATGATAAAGACCACAAAGACAGAACCTTGGTTGATGACACATTGTAACAGCAAGAAGTTTTTTCATTATTTGAAATCAACGGTAACATACAACCACGGAGCATACAACACGCTCTATGTAGCACCAGCAAACCCAGAACCAAGTTTTGTGGTTGAAACCTTGTAAGTATAATTCGAACATCTTTCGCAACCAGCAACTAGACCATATTATTTACGCACACGAACGGATTGATACCTAGCAGCTAATTACATTATGTTATGTAAGCGTTATGTAAAGTTATATCAGTTTTGAAATGCAGACTTTTATGGGGAAAATGTTATGGAAATGTATGTTGGTGAGAAACGTAACACTCTTGCACGCCACCGGAACTTATTCCATGATAGCCGTAGCAGTCAGCAGATTGTAGGAAACGATATAAAGTGAAACAATAGATTCGAATTCGTAAATAAGGACAGAGAGACTGCATGACGTGTACCTACTTTGAAGTAGGTTTTGGAAGAACCTAACCGATGGTCCAATTACGAACTTCACACTTTATATCAAGAAAGCTCTTCCCTGGTGTTAAAAGTACCTAAGCATAAGATCTAAACAGATAAATAACTTTATTAGAATACTATTTGACGACTGATGTGGCGCGGTGGTCGAAGGTCTGCCTGCGACGCAGGAGGTTGCGGGTTCGATTCCCGCCTCGGAACAATTGTGTGTACGATCTGCAGATATTTGTTCCGAGTGTTCTGGTCGTTTTCTATGTATAATAAAAAATATCTATCTATGTAATGTATTGTATTATGTAATACAGTTATCTAGTACCCATAACACAAGCTCTGCTTACCATGGGGCTAGATAATGCTATGCGGATTGTCCAGCATTATTTATTTTATTTATTTACTAAGCATTTACGGAATTAGCAAATATAATCCCACCAAAAACATAAATGTAAAAAAGAAGAGCCAAGTTCAATACAAAAATTATGATTAGCTGTGAACTTCGCGGCAAAAAGAATGGATATCTGAATGAGTTCCAAGTCAAATCTATGTAGGTTAGATTTGACTTGGCCAGTTTTCATTACATCAGTCATATATAGTAAAAAAGTATATAGGCATAAAGTTATTCAACGTTTTAATTCTGATAAAAACTGGCCAAGTCAAATCTAACCTACATAGATTTGACTTGGAACTCATTCAGATATCCATTCTTTTTGCCGCGAAGTTCACAGCTAATCATAATTTTTGTATTGAACTTGGCTCTTCTTTTTTACATTTATGTTTTTGGTGGGATATCATTAATTTTGGAAAGAAAACTAGGCAGGTACCTACTATTGCTTATTCTATGCAATGCTTCGACATAGGTACATAGCTAGGTAGGTATTATACGGGCCAGTCCCTAAAAACTACACTGTATTCTATGGCGCAATCGGAGACATAGTACTATTGCTTATTCTATGCAATGTGGATGATTTTTAATTTAAACCTTATTCGATTGACATAAGGTCGTCGTCGCTAACATCACTTATTTTTTGACTTTTTTTTGATTTTTTGTTTTTTTCCTAAGCTTACACACAATTACCGAGCTGGATTCCAAATTTCATCATTCTAGGTCATCTGGAAGTAGGTTAGATTTAGGTACTATATATATGTCAGTTAGTCAGTGTGAATTTTTACGACTTTTTGACCTTCATATCTTTATAACCGTTTGAGCTAGCTTCATGAAATTTGGGCTTCTACATGTCCTTATGGATATAATTAAACACACGTAGTTTTATGTGTTTACGTTAAAGAGGTTTTGAGTTATAGAAGGGTCAAAAGTGGCACCAAGTGGTTCGTGTAAAGATACACTCGGCGCGTTCCTTTGCTTGAACTTGGCTTGAACACGCTGCCGCGTGTTCTAATAAATTCAAAGTAGGCTACGAATACAACGGAAGGCGTGATTTATTTTTTGTCACACTTTGTTGATTATAATGCGAATAAACTCAATGACATAGGGAAGAAATCAAAACAGAAAACCGGTTTAGCCGAAAATTCCAAGACGAATGGATTTGTTTACAAAACATACTGCGCAGTCGAACATACGGACGGAGGTTAATCCAAAATGACTAGAGAAGTTGCCAGCGTAACTGCCCAACTCATTGGGATATAGGCAATAGAAACTCCACTGGTAGGTATGTTTTATATCATCATCAGGTCATTTACTAAAGTTTTTCCTGGATGACATCACAAAATGTGCCTTTAATTTGATTTGTCTGGTCACAGTAACTAAATCGAACGACTTTAAGACTCGCACTCTAGAACTTGCGTTTATGGTTAAATCAAGCACTATTTTAAAATATTATAATTAAAATATATCCCAAAATTCAAATCTCATCTTCGCGTCTCTGTAATAAATATTTGGTAAATTATTTAAATTCTTACAAGTTTTCTAAGAATTCCCTATACGTTTATATATAAATAGCACTGTTTTGTTTTGTTACAATTTTCTTTTAAAAAGGTTCTAAAATTTCGACTATAAATAAAAGGATGGCTGAATTCAATGTTGACCCGACTAATCTTCTAAGTATCAAAACACTTCAAATAAAACGAAGTCCATATAAATTCACACAAGCCTTCAAGTTCGTCGCCCACCGCGGATTTATTATTACACTAAATTAAACAGGGCCTGAGGCCGAATTATTATGCGTAGGAGACACTGACGGAGTCGGTACATAATGGATGAGCGCCTCAGTGTCGGCATTACTAACGAAATTTTAAAAAGTTCCCTCTAGAATGCTTTTGTATCATGCGTTGGTTTGTAGAGTCCCATACGGTCCAGTACAGGTATGAACAACGGGTCTGATGAGCAAAGGACGAAAGCATATACTAAATGCATCTGTTGGGAATAGGTTATATTGCTTTCCTTTTATAGTTCCAACGATGTACAGTTACTGAACAGAGAAAGAAGGAAATCACACACTCTATCTGATAGAGAGGGTGGAACATTGTCTATCAATATGATAGAGTCTATCATATTGATAGACAATGTTCCACCCTACCTGAATGACAACACCCTCACTATTAACTAGTAACAAGATGAGAACGCTCGCAATATGAAACAAGTGTGCACGAAGAATGTTGTTATCCAAACAATCACGAGTCGCCGCGACGCATGAGTGACTTCACTCTCTCATACTATACGTCTCAAATTACTCACAGTCAATGAACTTAGAGAGATTTAATGAAGACTTATTGAGCAGAGAAACTTCGGAAACCTTGAGAGCATCCTAGCACGTGTCGAGGATTGTAGATAAAACGATGTAAAACTACAGAAGGCGGAATCTGAAGTAGCGAATGAAACGTAACAGAAAACTTACTCCCTAAGCATCAGACTCTACGTTCTCCTGCAATACCTACTATATTCTCCTACACTACCACCAGCACATACACATTATTTTGTATTTATTTATTTTCAGATAATAAAATCCATACCATAAAATTAATAAAAAATGTGATTAAAATTAAATTACATTAGCTAAAATTATTATATTAGACTAGCTGCGCCCCGCGGTTTCACCCGCGTGGTGAAGCATAGTATGCATGGCATGGTAGATATTTTGGATAATATACAATATATCTTTATAAATTGTAGCCTATGTGTTATTCTGATATGTAAGCTAAATTATTGTGAAGTTTCATCAAAATCCATTCTGTAGTTTTTGCGTGAAAGCAACAAACATCCTCACAAACTTTCGCGTTTATAATATTAGTAGGATTAGATTAGAATTCATACAGTAAGGTACTCACTTACATAATTTCTGCATTGAATAAGAATCTTATCCTGATAAATAACAGGTTGGTATATTTTGGATACATTAGAAAACCTATACTGCCCCACACACAGTCATATTGGTTTGAAACTTATGTTGCGTAGATCTTGTAGCCGATTTCCACCAATTTATTCAGAACCCATAGTATTCTCCATGCTACGCCCATAGTTAACATTGTATGTACGTCGACAATCGAAACGGATGGGCGGATCGGAATGTCAGCACTCAACGTGATTTCATACAATTCATACAAATGAATTCATCAGCTCGCTGCTTTGTCGCTGTATGTAAAGGTACTTACTTGGGTGTGTAAATGGTTATTTGACTTCAGTATTGTCCGTTTTTGTTGTTGCTGAGCGAAACAATACTGTGACTTTGGTACTAACAATAGCCAAATAGAATCGTCGCATCGCAAGCCTAAACATGGTCGATCAAATCAAAATTGCTATCAATGAAAATAAAAAACATCTGCGAAGTATCAGTCGGTGGTATGCGAATGTTCCCCAAATAATTAAGTGTCAATCAAACTGTATTTCAGTTTCCGAAGATTGTAAAAGGGAGCGGGTGCTAACTTGATCAGCAATTCAAAGTAGAGTCTTGACTTTGTTAAAAGGACATTATATCTATGGCAAGCATGTATCAGCTCTTCATTAACAATTTGTTTAATTGATACTGCTGAATATAAACAAAGTAGCTATGTACTTGCAGTAGATTCAAAATTATTCGCAGAAAATCCTTTCTAAACGTTCATAAGGGAAAGGCGAGACTTTCACGTGGTAAATGGTAAATTCACGGTCACGTGATGTCCTTTCATCGGAGGCTCCTTTACCGTTACCACACTGGTAATTACCGGCCGCTATTCCGGCGCATGCGCACAGGATGTTACCACACTGATTGTAATTGAAACTTGCAACAGTTGCTTTACTTCAGTGACGGAGACACGGCTCAGGGCTTTCAACTTCTTGTTGATTTTATTAGAGAAACCCTCTTTTGATGCACTAACATGTATTGAAAATCACAAGTTCCTTAGTAAGGACTTATGTTTGACTTAAGTAACTGATTCTATAGGTTTAGGTGTTCCTCTATCTGTTCCATCGCCTCTCCTGTAAACTTAAGGTTTGCTGGAAGAAAACTTTTACTCAGGATTAAGCTAGCCTATGTACATATCTTTTTTAATTAAGTAATTTTTTAAGTTTTGTGTGTACAATAAAGAATAACAGAATTAGGTGTATTCTGTTTTTAGAATTCTGTTTTGAGAATTATGTCAATAAGACTGCCTTTCGGTTATTCTTATTCAATGATCACCTCTTGTTATGAGGTAAAGATACGGTCTGGTGCGGTATTTTAGGTTCATCCTTCAAGGCAATTAAGACCAAAATTAAAAAATAATTGTTAAGATTCTAAAAATAGGGTTATTCTTACTAATAACCGTGGAGTTTCTTTATAAACTGGACCACTTAGTACGGTGACTGCAAAGAACCATTGACACGAACGATTTGGAAACAAATGTTCATTCTCTCCTAGTTAAAACCAGTCACACTGTTTTACTAAGCCTGTTTAAACTTCCTAGACAAAGCTTTAGAACCATATTCAGTTTAGCATAGAGTCCATAATTAGTTGCTGGTGTAGTGCTGTGTTTGCGTAACTGCTTGTCCATAGAAGGAGCATGCAAGCGGAACGCATTCTAGTTAATGCTAGTTCATTTTTTCGGTCTTAGTACGTCGCAATAAAGTTGAGAATTCAGTTTTTTTGGCTGATATCAATACTTTGGAAATTAGTATTCGTCAAGACTCAGCAGTTACATAAAGTGTTTGATTTATTCACTAAAGTGGTATCAGACATGCGCTCATTTATCACTGAAATTGATAAAGTGCGTGAAAACTGTGTGAAAATTACTTAAGATTTTACGTATTCAAAGTAAAATTATGTTATTGCTTGTATTCAGAAAAATTTGATAACACTTGTGTGTGAGAAATTGGTTTCTGTTTTTTCATAATATTATGGCTTATCGCATGAAAAAACAAAAAACGGCCAGCAAAGCAACAAGTCAGCGCCCACAAGTGCGCCGACGACGTCGTCACAAATTTGTCGATACTGGATGCCTACTCTAGTTCCTTTCATCTGCAGTTTCAAAGTATTAGCTCAAACTTAACGCGCACTCTCACTTTCTTACGGAAGGGCAAAGGAATTGTATAACTCTGGCTTTTTAATACTTTTTCATATAGTAAACCATTGTAAAAACCAAATTACTTAACTTTACCTAGGTAAACTACTATTTGCAGTTCTAGCTTACATTACAATCATATTATAAATGCTACAGTTTGTATGTTTGTTACCTCATCACTCCAAAACTACTGAACAGATCAGGCTGAAATGTTTCATAGAAGTACCTACCTACTTCTAGACTCTATTTACATGTAGGCTAGGTTCTTTTTATCCTGGAAGAACGCAGGCGTAGACGCGGACAGAATCAGGTAATAGTTTATATAACGCGGAATTCATCGCGCGCGCTCCAAAGGCCAGAGAAAACACTCCCAGCACGCACGTGTATTGTTCGAAGGAAATTCCGTTTCCATTGTGTGTCCGTAGGTCTGTATGTAGGTACTGTATTGTGTTACCTGCATAGGTAGACTTCTATATTTACATTGGACACGCATTTACAAGACTTGTATCTACAAGCTATTGATTATCTGGCCTAGAAGAAAATTGCCGGGAAAAGATGAAGAATATTTTAGGAATAATTAATTTAAAAAAATGCTGCAATTATGTCTTTTTAGCCTCTTAGCCGTAGCGGTCGCGGCGTTAGAATCGACCCCTTTAATTAGCTCGTTGATGTCGTAAGAGTCGACTGAAGGAACCCACCAGAGGAAGGGCGGCAGCATTTAACACCTCTACTGCGATCACCAACCTGCCTGCCAAGCGTGGTGATGATTTATGGAATAATGAATGTGCCCTTTATTATTAATTTGAACGGGTTACCTACGAACCTAGTAGAACGTTTAATTCCTAAAAGAGATACCTGATATCTGGCGTGGTAGTTCAGCAATGGACACATGAGTGATATTTATGTCCGTATGTGCTCTAGCACTATTCGTAATCAACCAAACTATAACTAATCTTTTGACCGCATCGTTGCGACAATAAAGTGTATAGAGTTCACTCAAATAAACGCTGGATGAATGATGACAGGAGTTAGAATGGAGAGAGTAACATTACTGAGGCGATGCGTGCAAACAATGAATATAATAAAGTGTAACGATAGGTCATGGGATAGGTTTATTATTTGAGGAGACGGAGAAGATTCTGCTAATGAACTGTCAAACCAAATCAAAGAAGACGTGTTGAAGTTATCTCCCGAGAATCAAGAGGGCCTGTCAGCAATTCTAAGTGGTGTGATGATGAATGGTGCGAGTTGTCAGAACCGTGTTGCAACACTTAATGCAACTTTAGTGAAAACACAAGAGCTATTTTTGACGTGGGGGCCTAGGGAGGTCGTTTTTCCGATTTACAATCGACATATTGCGTACCGTATCAATGGCTTGTCGGTTTGATTGTTACAGCCGTGTCGCAACTCAATGGGTTTGATTTGGTGACGGACAATAGAAATCATGTTTACAGCTATGATCGTATTGATCATGTCAGTTTTGAAATCAAAGAGAGTCCCGGGAAATGCCAAGGTTCTTTATGTACCTATACCGAAGCTGAAGAACAGTTGAACTTACGGTGGGTAGGAATAGGAAGTTAGTATAAGACAAAAAAATAACTTAATAGTACTTCTAAAAGGAAATCTCCTGTTCAAAGTCTTCTTCAGGTTTTTATTATTTATGGATATTAGGATTCGCTATAAAAAAAACCCAAGCCGCAAACAACATGCAATAAAAGTTGATGAAACGATGTCAATAACAATGGTGCTCATATGGAGTTGCGCGAGCGCACGTTTTTTATTTAATCTGACCGCGAAGCAAGGCAGTCTGGATTCAGATTATTCAGCCACAATGTCGCCGTTAATAAGGTGAATAATGCCAAGTTGTTGTGACATGTTCATGACTTTAGGAAGCGAAACGTGGAAGGGCAGCGGGCAGCGACGGAAGTCACCAGAATTTATTGTAATAAAATTTTAATTTCTTTTGAGGAGCTTTAATGCGATTGTTGACCGGAACGATGAGCACAAGCGGAATGTTAACCTTCCATGTCGCAAGCTTTTATTTTTGGCACAAGGAAATTTTCTCTTCCTTTACTTCCTTTTCTGTCGTTCCCTTATTATATTACAAAGGATCGTGGCACTTCTGATAAATATTTTTATATAACATACAAAAAGCATTCACGGCTTGTTGTATGCACTCTGTTTAAGTCACTCAATATCTGCTTAGCTTGGGGCTAGATAATGAGGTGTTGATTTTTGTATTTTCCAGCATTATACAATACAATATAACTTTATTGCACCATCAATACAAAAATAATAATAATAAAAATACTAAAGGATTTTCATACTAATTATAACTAGTGGCACAATCGGCGGCCTTATCGCTAAAAGTGATTTATTCCAGGCAACCTTGGATGGATAGGATCGGTACGTTTTAAAGCTGACGGTGGCGTAATTATCAAGATAATTATAAATAAAATAATTGATATTTATCTTAAGTACCTATATATAATAAAACAAAAAAAAACATGAACAATTAACATAGAAAATAAAACTAAAATTAAAAATTAAGAAAACTTATCAAGAGTGGTCAGATAGTGTTGATGAACCATACTTTTGAAGATAGGAAGGGATTTCGCTTGACTTGCAACGTGAAGGAAACCATAGAACTGGGAAGTGTGTGATGGGATTTTTAAAAGAAGGGTATCAGACGAGCGAAGTGATCGTGGGTGGGACATATGGAGAAACTCAAAACGGTCTTTTAGATAAGACGGTGATGACGGAAGGAAAAGGACAGAATAAAGGAGATTAAGAACATGAGCATTCCGACGAAGACGAATGGGTAACCACTTGAGCCTGTTACGGTACACAGAGATGTGGTCAAATTTACGCAGGCCAAATATAAATCTAATGGAGTAGTTTTGAAGACGCTCAAGCTTGTTGAGTTGGTCTTCAGTTAGGTCGGGATGGCTGGCATCTGCATAGTCTAAGAGGGGGAGCAGTAAGGATTGTGCAAGCGCAGTTTTGGTACAAGTAGGAAGGAAGTTACGCAACCGCTTTAGAGAAACACTTGTACCAAAGGTCTTCCTGAATACCGCTGCAAGTTGTGGGCCCCACGATAACTGTCTGTCCACAAGTAACCCCAGATTTTTAACAGTGTCGCTGATCTCAATAGCCACCCCATTGAAAGTGACCTTTGGCAAGTCAGACCAGTCGATACGAGCGATCATCCTAGAGCTACCTATGACAATCACTTGGGTTTTACTAGCATTAACCTTAAGCCCGAACGACACTGGCTGTGTGGTGTCGGCCGTGATAGAATAGCACCACCCCAACTCTTCCCGTGGGTGTCGTAGAAGGCGACTAAGGGACATACACCGGGGGGCGGGCAGCAGCGTCCCTTGCAGCACACTCCCTATACTGCGATCCCCAACCCGCATGCCCAGCGTGGGGATTATGGGCATCAACCCCCCCATGGATAGGACCTACGGAGCTGAGACGTGGACACTCACGATAGGGCTGGTCCACCAGTTCAAAGTCGCTCAGCGAGCTATGGAAAGAGCTATGCTCGGAGTTTCTCTGAAGGATAGGATTCGTAACGAATACATCCGACAGAGAACCAAGGTTATCGACATAGCTCAAAGAATTCGCAAGCTGAAGTGGCAGTGGGCCGGCCATATCTCGCGAAGAACCGACGGCCGATGGGGCAAACGTGTTCTTGAGTGGAGACCACGACTCGGTAAACGTAGTGTAGGACGCCCTCCGACCAGGTGGGATGACGACCTGCGAAAGACTGCAGGTAGATGCTGGATGCGGCAAGCTGAAGACAGGGCGCTATGGCGCTCATTGGGGGAGGCCTATGTCTAGCAGTGGACTGCTATAGGCTGATGATGATGATGATGATGACAATGGTTTCACCTAGGCATTCAATAGGGGCCTGCGTGTAGATTTGCAAATCATCTGCATAGAGGTGGTAGGGAGAAGATAGATGATTGGAGATAGAATTGATGAAGATTGCAAAGAGAAGAGGAACGCCGCCCTGAGGAACACAGGCATCCTGTTGACACCATGTTGAAAAGGAATCGTCAACGTGAATGCGTTGCCGGCGTCCATTCAGATAATATTATTGGTATTTATTTTAATAAAACCGACCCTGATATACGTGTGTTTAACCCCCAAAATATAAGTATTTTATTTTGGCATGTAGGCATGCCAGTCGTTAAGTCGCAAAAAGATAACAAAATATATGAGATAGGTACTTTCGCACCATTAGATATACCTATGTATGTTATACTAGTATCGACTATGGATGCATTTATGATGTAGTTAGAACCGATTAGGTAAAGGTGAAAGGATGCTAAGACCACTCCATTTATAACCTGTCTAAGTTATTTCACCACCATCATCGGTGAGAAGCGATAACCAGGAGTTATAACTTGTAATTAAGTGGTCCGTAACTCATAGTCAGTAGGTACTATAAGTTTGTAACTGATGACTTTATGGAAAGGTATTTTCTTTAAGGTCATCACATCAATCCACTAAGGATCGTACATTAATTATGAATGTAGTAAAAAGGGCCTATGATAGTCTTGCAAATTAAGAATAAACCGGTGGTTTTTTAATACTTTGGAATGTTCACGTAGAATTTGGGAAGACCAAAGCTTTGGAAAAAAATCTATGGAGAAATCTTTATTTCGCACCCTTCTTGTTTTTTAATGTCTGTCTTTAAGTTTACTTAAATAGATCCTACATCAAATTATCATATGTGTTACAGATTTGTAGCTAATAATATTATAAAAGCGAATGTTCGTATGATAGTTATCTCTTTACGCAAAAATAATGAACGAATCAGGCCGAAATCGTAGTTCGATACTGTACACTTTTTTATACCATGAAAAATAGTAAGACGCCACTTAAAAAATCCGTATTTAAAAAAAATCAGTGTAACCGTATAAGAAAAAAAGGAATACTTATGAATAATTACATAATTATCCTAAAACTCATTCAATGATCGACTCTACGTCTCACTATAACTGGTTTACGATATTTTGGTTTAAAAACCTCAAATACATAGCACCTATCTTAATTGCAATAGGTTCAATGAATCCGCAATGGAAAGTTCGCAAACTTCTTACATAAGTCGATAGAACGATTATTAAATTCGAATCGATTTGCCTTGATGGGGCAAGTTGTTAAGTAATGAAACGTTAGCTTTACTAATCATTCGATTTGGATATTATCGATTTACATACTAATTAATAAGATGAAATTAATAAAATTAACCTAGATTTAAAGGTGTGAATGAGGCAAAAGGCGGATAGGTACATCGTGGCTAAGAAATTAGGTTGAAACCTTTTTGGTTGTGTTTGTCTGAAAGCAGAGCTTGGAGGTCTATGTAAATCTACTTAAAAGTCTGATGTTTAGACAAGGACAAATAGTGATCAGAACCGATTAGACCGAAGTAGAACATAGCATGGATACCGTTTATATTTTTCTGAAGTTGCCTTTAATAAACTCAACAAAAACTCAATATTTTCCAGAGTGCTAAAAAATTCTTATTATATCGAAGACCAAACCTACAATCAAATGATCAGCGAGTCTAAGCGACTTACTTTAGTATTTGCATTGAGCTTTCTTAATGTATGTATTTTATCGCGTGAACTTAGACATACTTACATATACCTGCCTTATAACATCGTAAGACACCATCATTCGCTTCCCATTCACTCATCACATCAGCTGTCAGCCAATATAATTCTAACCTTGCCACTTTGACCCGATGAACTATAGTTGCTTATTTAATTAAATATGTACCTTTTAATCCCATTGAATATAACTATTCATTTACGAATGAGTCATGCGTAAACTAAACACGCTACTTGGATTTTAGTGCTCATGAATTTTCTTAGGGCTAGGCTAAGGCTAGGTACATGTCAAAGGCTATAATATCATGCTCAGTTTAGGTAGACCTTTAGGTTGAACTAGGCACAGAACTTAGTTCTTAACTCACTACAGAAAACGTTGTTGGTAGGTACGATGTTTTCTGAGAGGGTTCGGGTGAAGAAGTACTGACCTCATGCCTGATTCTGCCGCTAAGGATTGCTGTTTCCGTTCGTAGAGTATGGTTATGGTTGCCGATATAGGTAACTACAAGCACAGGGCCTTTACCCCTGTGCATCATTTTGGCGGAACATCGTGGTTGCATAGTAGAACTTAAGCATTTGTAGCGTGGAGGAAATGGACATTGAGAAATGACAAATCTACAAGCGTCCTACTCTATTACTACAGTATAGATGAATAGCTAACTGTTCATAAGCGTAGGTCGGATTGCGACACTGTCAGCTAAATGTGCCTGGGTTACTATTTGACGAATAAGGTTCTTACACAGCAAATTTGCATCCTAGCATTTGGATGGTGTCGGTGCTGTGTAAAATACTCTCTAATTGACTGCATAGGTACCTTACCGAGTGTATTTTCCTGCGGGCAAGTTACTTTACTTTATTTTTTTGTTTTGGAATCTGAAAGCTTTTTTAAAACCTAATCTACCTACATACCGGTAGGTACCTACATATGTAATACTCATTCCAATTTCTATGATGTTCTTTCTCTACTAGTTTCCTGTCAATAAATGCAGCTCTATCAGTCATACCTTTCTTTAAGTGTCTCTATTCTTTGAGATTATTACGTGAAACATTTTCTATGAACGATGAAAACCCCTTTGCATAATCTAAACCACAGCCAATAGAATTAAACTTTAACGACCTTTTCCCTTTAATGTCCATGCAAACGATGTAGGTACTTTAACAGTTATATCGGCCATTGCGATAAAGAAGTCCGGAATAGCTGTAGTTATCGATTTCTTTTCTATTTTCCGTGATAAGAAAGCGGCGGTGAAATTGAATATTAACGACCGCACAACGTAGTCTTTGGACATGACTGAAAATTAAATTTTAGTACCTAGCTACCTGGTGATGAAAATGTAATAGAAATTCACGAAAGGATATTCAATTCTCATTCTCCTGAAGATGTTGGATCCTTAATCCTGCCATCTCCATCTACCTAATCCATCGGTCTCGTAAGCATTATCTTTTCTGTATCATTTCTCTAAGTGACTTTGGATTGCGCGTCTTTTTTCCGTTAATCCCCAATGCAGTTAAGGGAAGTACAAACTCTGATTTCCACTTGAGATCCTGAAACTTTTTTCTATACTCTTTAAAGTATATTAGTCAATAGTCTACTCTCTAAAGTAAATTAGTCAATAGTCTACTCTCTAAAGTATATTAGTCAATAGCATCCTAAGCCTTTAACAGATCAGCTACTAATAAACAGTTGTAAACAAAGCCATGCGTCACCTAACTAATACAATTTATAATGACTCCAAATGTCAACACCAAAGCTAGACAAATGGCAACCACACTAATAAGTAATGTACCACATAACGTAACCTAATAGGTATGATGTAGAGTCACATACCTGGCAGATGAGCAGCCTTGCTATCCTTCCTTTCCCCAACCTCTTCATCATCACAAAAACCCACACGCACAAACAAAAACACGCAAAAACACACAAAAGTGATCCTCACTCGCATATTCATTTTTACGTCACTTTACGTTGCCCATTTTCTAACCCACAGTCACATTTTCGCACTCGGTACATGCACTTCAATGTTTGGAAAACATAACGCGACCTGCTTGGAACGAACTGGTCGGTGAAAAGAATTCGCGATTGTTGATAAAGTTTAGTGGAGAGACATGCAGCCCGTTCACTGGCGGCGGCGGTACTGCCGAGGCGGCAACCCCCACCTCTCGGTCGGCTTTCGAGGTTTATCGCATGGTTTCTATTAACGCGATAACTTTATCATCGCACTGTTGTGGTCAGTTGAGGTGGTACTTGCGTTATTAGATAGGTTATTTGACAACGAAGTTAAATAGGTACAACATGAGTACCTTCTTTAATACATATAGTAGAGTCTAGTCTCAAAAAATAAGGCACCTACACAGGTTTTATGGAGACATAAAATAAAATCTAGAAAAACATTTGAATTTGCTCAAAATATTTTTTTATTTCCATTTACACTTAATTCAGAATTTACTAATCATAACAAGTAAACTTAATCATACTGTATGAACATCATCATTCAGCACCAACACATGTGGGGCTCAGGAAGTTGTTTAAATTTTTGGAATTGTCATTGTTGGCTTTTTTTATCTACAAAAATGATAGAAATAGGTCTCTCAAGCCATGCATGAATGTTCTCGTCTGACTACCAACCAGACTAATGCCATCTGGGATAGGCCTACAATATTAACATGTCATGTACTTATATTTTTCCTGGACAGATTATAACCATTATTGGGAATCATAATACTGCTAAATGTTTTACCTTCAATCTATTCCCAGGCTACTTCTACTCTTCTTACTCTGCACTAAATGTTTGACCATACAGTTTAACATCTCCAGTTTCTTCTTCAGCCGTTGTTTGGATTGCCTCATTAAGTGCAGCCGTTTCTTTCTGTTCTCTGAGATCACTTCTAATCTGCGCACTTTGTACTTCAGATCTATGACTTCTTCGGAGTCTTCAGGCTTTATGTCAACAATGAGACGTAGTGCATTGACCACTGGCGGCTCTAGATCCTCAACTGGCTGAAAGTTTGTAAATTAGGTGTGTAAAAAGGTTGCAAATGGTGCCATTGCCACATTACTTAGATAAAGATAATTTATTTGCAAAAACATGTGGAAAACAAAGATGGTAAGTAATTTATGTATGACACAACATGTTTGACCAATATCGGTATACAAAAAATATGTTAAGAGTATGGCATGCCAATTCTTTTAATTTCTACTATTTTAGACTTCTGCAAGGGCCTAAGCATTCAAATTCCTATCTTTTTTTTGTCAGCCTACGTAAGTACCTGCTATACCATTACTAGGATGAAAACCTATATTAAGCTTACTTACTGAAATATTTATAGAAGGTATGGCATCCCCCGATAGACGCCTCAGTCCACTTTCAGTCAAGTAGAAATCATTGGCTTCAAAATGCTGAGAGCAAACTGTACTGGAGGATGTAGAAGTCCAGTCAAGCTCTCGGTTCACTGCTACTTCCCAGCGTTTACGTCTTTCCTTGTCACGAGGAAATCTACAACATACATTAGCTAGATAACAGTTTAATCCTTAAAAGGAATACAAGAAAATAGATCATGCGAAGAGATTGAAATAGGAGGATCTAATTAATACCTGTGAAACGTAATCCCATCTTTGTTCTTTGATATCTTGCCAGATGTGTTTTTACATGTCGTTACAGCACAGGTGACCATTTTATTAGTTATTCATTTTCTTGTATTCTCTTTACTTTATTATGTATTCTTGGTAATCTTCTTGGATAAAATCTACGCGAAGTTCTCTTTTTCTTTGAAATTTACCTCTTTACGAATACGAAGAAATGCAATGAACAAAATGTAAACAAACAAAAACGAAAACACTGAAAAGTGAAATGAAATGAAATCGATTCAACATCAACTTCTTACTAGATAGGCTCTGCATGTGTTTTGTTAGGCTTGGCTGACAGACGTTGATTGGCTGTTGTTTTTATTACGTTTTTTTTTTCTCAAAATCGGATTGATATGGCAAAGAGAAAGACCGTGATAATGTCAGTGTCAGTCGGCCATTATTACAATGGTAGAAAATATGTTGTAGTTTGGTAGATAGCTATAGATAAGTAACCGTTTCCACGGCAACACAGTGTGCGTTGCCGTGAAAACGCGAAAGCGAACGAAATAATATCAAAGTATTTGATTCCAAAAAGGGATTCGCACGGGTTGCGGTCATCAGCTCGGTATAATTATAATTGGGGAAATGTCTTACTAATTCGCTTACTCGCACAGAACATACAAAAAAGGTGGCTACATACAAACCGTTCGGAGAGGCACTCCAAACGATTTGTAGTATTAACATTCCTTGGGATCTGTGCTTAGTTAGGATATTGTTCAGTGGTACTTCTTTATACAGGGCGTTCCAAGACTATGCCACAAAAAGAGAAAGTAGGTACTTACCTTAATAATTTTTAGATAGGATATTTTCCTGAAAGGTTAAGGATATTTTATTTTTAAAACTTAGTTATACTGCATTCAACGTATTTCTAAAAATTACTTGCTTCGCCTGGGAATCGAACCGACTCGAAAGTGAAAAAACACCCCGTATTTTTATGATGGCAATCGATCTGAAACAAAGGTACCTATAACGTAAAATTAATCACATTAAGAATATACTTGAAACTGCCAAAGTAAATTGAGTGTTTTTAGTAAATTAATGATTATAATACTCTTCAACAAAAAAGTAAAAAATAAATGCCCTGTAGGTATAGGTAGTTAACTTCAGCAAAACTCAAGATACAATGATTTTAAAAAATTGGTGTGTACCTCTCAAAACAGTTTATGTTTCTGTTGGTTGTTTAAATATATTGATAAATTAAAAAAATTGACTGTTCGACAACGACAGTCATCCGCGTAACGTAACAAAATAATTTCGAGCGAAAATGCAAACATTGCTTTTAATTTTCTGTGATGTCATGATAGAAAAATTTAAAAACACAGTTATTTTCATAATTTTTTTACAAAAAAGTTTGATTTCGCAGGAAACTGGTTATTATGAACATGAACCGCCGCGCCGCGCCGCCCGGAAATCATTCTCATGTCAGTAATTCGCCGTTATTTGGTAGAAAATTTCTCGACAACGATGTTATCATTGAACTGACACAAGCAAGATCGTACGTCCCTCCCTTCACCCTTCCCTTCTCTTTTCCCCCGGTGCTTGCTTTTCTGTTTCATTGATTGATTGATCTTTTATTTTCAAGCCTTCAACATCTTAACGTGAAATCAAATAAATAAAACAAAACGCATTTAGATTAATTTAGGTCCTGTACTGAGAGATAGCCTGTAGCGGAGATAATCAATCAAAAATAGAAATAGCAGCCAAAGTTCATTACACTCACAGTGGGCCGTACTATGTCATAATGGGTTATTGGTTTTCTCTTTGGATGTTTTGAGTGTTTACCGTAATAACTGTAGTGTTGCACAGAGGTAGTCATGGAGAATCAGAGCCCTCCGGACAGACCTATGCCGATGCAGTACGGGCGCGGATCTCGGGCATTCAGACAGTTCAAGAACCCACCACAGCCCCACATGTGTATTCAGGATACAATAAAGGATACCGCAGAGAAACTGTATATAAACGTACTGGGATGGCAGAAAATAGCTAACCCAAAGCAGTCGTCGGATCCCATACCTCTTTATGGAGGAATGCAGGTGGGTATCTCATTGTTAGCTGTGTAGGTACGTCTATTTAATGGTAAAAGAAGTGATTTATCCATCACGAATCTCTAAATACGGACAGCCATTTAATTAGCATTGGCAGCTGAGCAACGATGCACTGTTTCACTGGTTCATTGAAATAGCTTGTTATTTGTATTATGTACCTAAGCATACTCTTATTTAAACTTCTCAATTTATACTCCAATATAATGCGTGACAAATCTTGTTTGACTGTACTTTCAGGTCCAGCAAGGCTGCGGGCCCAACAGCAAGCGGCCTCCATTGCTGGTTTTCGCTGTGATGGTGAACCCGGAGATACTCAAACTTAATGGGAAGAATGCTACCTGTACTTCTGTAAGATTTAATATTTACTGCTATTGTAATTAATGTCTATACAATTTTTATTGGTATTGTGTTCTTAGCACTTGGTTAAAAAAACAAATCATTTTGAGCCATAAAAATACAGGGAAGTTATAAGTATAAAAGAAAACAATTTTTAAAAGGTTTTTAAATGTTGATAATTTAGAAATGCAATCCACTTGTCCTAGTATAGCGCTGCACTTTTACAAAAAACTTGTAGATCTGAGATCCTTCACAGGAAAACAGCCAACAATCAGCTGGTCTGTATAGTAGAATATCCATATAGCAAAAAGTCTGTTTTTCAAAATATCTGGACACTCAGGCACAAAGTTCAACACACACTTTGCATCGGGAGGGAAATCAACACAGCATTACTAGTGTATCTGTGAGCTTCAGGTTCAGGTTCAGGTGGGGGTACTCCATTTTCCGCATTTAGACTCCTTTTGGTCCTTTATGCGTAGTAGTATCTGTGAGCTGTAGAACTTTGTTTGTCTTTGCATAGTTTGTATTATGTACCTAAGTATACTCTTATTTGAACTTCTCAGTTGTGAGTTTGTCTTTGCATAGTTTAAAACTGAATAAATTATCACCCCGCTGTGCACCTTAAAAACGAAATATTCACCTTAAAACAAAATCGATTATTTAAAAGTGATTATTTAAAGAGATAGTAGCATTTTTAAATACCTTGAAAAGACTATGGCTACAGTTTCTTGCACGACATAGAACCAAAGTTATAGACATACATAGCTCTAAGAATTAGCAAGCTGAAGTGGCAGTGGGCTGGCCATATCTCGCGAAGAACCGATAACCGCCGGGGTAAACGTGTTCTAGAGTGGAGACCGCGACTCGGCATACGTAGTGTAGGACGTCCTCTGGCCAGATGGGATGACTACCCGCTAAGGACTGCAGGCAGATGCTGGATGCGGCAAGCTGAAGATAGGGCGCTATATTGCTCATTAGGGGAAGCCTATGTCTAGCAGTGGACGGCTATAGGCTGATCATGATGATGATGATGACAGTTTCTGGTAGATATGATAAACTATCTTGTCAATTAAAATTTACGTACAAAAAAAACATTAAAAGGTTGGCACAGGTGGCAAACACGAATAGAAAATCTTATCTTCTTATCCTAATGTAAGTCCTTTTCTTATAACTTCCATTCCAGGACAGAGAGGCCTTAGTCAGCCTTCTTTGTGACTTTATAGAGGCCATGAACCCTGGGTTAGTCCTGGCCCGGGCTCCAGTCATCCTGAAGGACCGGGACCTTACCGGGGAACTCAAAGATGTTTGGCTCGCTATTCAAAACAAGAGGGAACGAGAAAAAGGCCTGAGCTCGGAGGTCATGTATAAGGTATTAGAAGAGGTATTTATTTATTTCATAGTATTGAGCCTCATCACTTGAGTTGCTGGTCATCACATGGTATGTCACTATTATTCATTGGTTTTTTTATACACTTTTTCAAAAGTTTGACTAGCTGTTACCCGCGATTTGGTCGGCATGAAGTGGTTTTAAAGAACATCTTCGATAATAATTAGAAACTAGATAAATTAAAGATTCGAGA
This sequence comes from Eupithecia abbreviata, assembly GCA_943735965.1. Taxonomy (NCBI): domain Eukaryota; kingdom Metazoa; phylum Arthropoda; class Insecta; order Lepidoptera; family Geometridae; genus Eupithecia; species Eupithecia abbreviata. The sequence continues at coordinate 492,084 of OX030979.1, read as the reverse complement.
CCTATTCTTTTAAATGGTTAAGTTTCAACTCCTACAAATATTATAATAGCGAAGGTTACTCTCGGCCCCGTCAAATCTCGCGAAGAACCTACTACCGGCTGGAGTAAACGTTTTTAACTTTCGCGATTTGTTAACATATTAATCGGGTATTTATCGCGTACCTTTTGTTCTATGTTCCCCTACGTTTCTATCGCGTTACAGCGATCGTGGTCACGGGCCGACTGGATGTACTCGGAGTTACAGCCGAGAATTGACGGCAGTATCCACGACTACACTCAATTCGTAGGGGAAAATAAAACAAAAGGTAGGTACGCGATAACTACCTGCTGATAAATAAATCTTTAATGTGGAGTAAACGTGTTCTTGAGTGGAGACCGCTACTCGACAAAAGTAGTGTACGTCGCCCTCCGGCTAGGTGGGATGACGACCTGCGAAAGACTGCAGGCAGATGTTGGATGCGGCTGGCTAAAAATGGTGCTATGGCGTTCATTATGGGAGGCCTTAGTCCAGCAGCGGATGATGATTGCCTGTCTGTTTTTATTACTAAGTTTTTACGCCTCAACAGGTTAATGGATCTGAATGAAATTTGTCAAGGGTAATGGCATCTTGGAGAAGGAAAGAAAATAATAAGGCTACTTTTTATAGGTTTATATCATGATTGTGTTAGGTCACCGATTTATGTACAAAAAAATCTGAGATGCCTAAAAGTTAAGATCTTCATGGCGCCATTTCACTGTCTATATCACAAAAACTTTTTTTGCTTTGCAGCATCATAATCAATCGACTTGTATCTAAATTTAGATGTAGTTTGATGTAGTCCTTTCCCATTCCAGGTGTATGACATTGATGGTATAGGAGGTGAAGATAACATTGAAGAGGAGACAAACTCTAGGAACAATCAGAACAATGAGGGCTCCACAAATAAGACTCAAGACAAAAAACAAGTTAAATCTTCCAAACAGATACTCATGAACGCCGGCCAGAAGTCAGAGTTCGACTCAGGCATGAACAACTGCCAGTTAAACCAGAACAACTGTAAAGACAACCGGAGCAGCCACAGCGCCGACATCACGTACTGCACGCCTGTCTACGGACAGATCGTCTCCACCAGAGAGAACCACAATGAGATCAATGACATACAACAAAAATTCGCCGCCGAAACTCCCAGCAGCTCGTTCAGAAAAGACTCGAATCAAGGCAAGTCCACTCCGGGCTGGGACGAGTTCTCCAAACGCAACATGTCGTCCATCAAGAACGAGGAAATGAAGAAGCAGAGGTGTTTTAAGACGGAAAAAATGAAGCCCATTACAAACGGTAAAAATCATTACGACTTCTTCCCGTATTTTGATAACAAAACCGGCGAACAGAGCCCGGGCGCGGCGCCGGCGCAGGCCAGTGACGACGTACGAACAGACAACAGTAAAGTAATCATAGACCCAATGCAAAAGCTAGTGCTGCATTCGACTGATAATAAATTATGTGATAATAAGGCTCTCAGCTCAATAGAAACGTAATGCTTTTACAAATTTGCCTGGTGGTTGTTGTTTGAACGTTGTATTTGCTTGTGACCACTTACAGGATGTATTAACGATAAATAGCTGTAGGCGGAGCAATATTTTATAATTATGTTATTGAAGAGATTGATACGATTTTACAAGGCATGGTGTCCAGATTTAAATAATTTACAGCTGTTGATGACTAAAGATAATATTTTTCAATATAACAAACAATGGAAACTTAAAATCATGTTAATATTTTTCTAATAGACGTTACAGCTGCAACTGAGGTGTGTGTTGACGATTATTAAAATGTATGAGAGAAGCAAAACCTGAAATGATTGCAGTAGGTTTCACTACCCAAAAATTATAGCTATACTTAAAATTACTACTAACTATCCCTTAGAATACTCACGAAGGTGTTAATAATTGAATCGAATCATAAAATTACAACCTGTCGTAAATGCTAAATAATGAATGACCTATTGCAATTACAACTGTTGATGAATGTTTGAATTTGTGGTTGTTAATAAGATCTATTTTAAAGTTTATACTTGTGTGAAGTTGCGCGGAGTGTGTTCATGTGTAAAGCGATATTTTCATTGTTGCCAATTTTATGATATTTTAAAAGTTCTGCGAGCTTTGATGCCTTCGACACACTTGCAAGTGATTTTGAACTTTGGAATGGCTACTGAGCACGCCAAAATACGAATTAATGGTTGTCTTCAATTTTTAAAGACATTTTTGAATGTTAAATCATTGCTCATTGTATAAAAATACATATAAATTTTGAAATTGTTGACCAAAATGCATTTACGTACTAACTTATCTATCACTGTTTCCAACTTCCAACTTTTATGATCTCTGAACGTTTTGTGTCATATTAATCTAACTATTCGGGAACTTGTACCTATCCTACCACTGCCAAGAGAAGCTTTTTTATCATTTCGTTTTTGTGTATTCTTACAAAGATATCTACAATTTCTGAGACTGTCTTAATTTTCTATGAATTGTCTTACCAACTCTACCTATGATGGAAATCAAAATTAGAAATATTTAGTACAAAACAAGCATTTAATAAACACAATTCTATTTGCATGGCATGTTTAAATTATGCTGTCTTGATGATATTCTAAATAAATTTTCTAGTGAAAATATTGTAAGTAATGTAGATTTTATATTATATCGAGTGTAAGACCCAGTGCGTTATATCTAGTAATCCATTGTGCAATTCCTGGTTCTTTATAGTCATTATATTTTCATATTTATAGTTGTCTAGTTATATTTTAACCAGAGGTTGAGATCTCAACATAGAACAATCTATATTTTAATATTTAACATACTAGCGAATACTTTACGGCAGCTTTATCAAAATAAGTATGATCTTTTGTTATTAATTTGTGATAAAACGAACAAAAACTCAAATAAGTAACTACTTTAACAAATTTTTAAAATGGACTGATTAAAACTCAAGTTATTCAGAGTCCTGTCCTGACTGTTCTTTCTGATTAGTTTAGTTGGTACTAGTTTTTTATACCTTGTATGTAACTTTTATGCTATTTCTATAATGATTTGCATTTATAGAATGATTACATTTATTTTTGAAGTGCTACATTTATCCATAAATTATTAAGAAAGGTACGTTTCGCGAAATATGTCCCACGGAATTAAGTGGAACTACGCGCCCGCGCCGCAAAAAGAATGTGGGACTTTTTTCACGAATCACACTTGAATATTTTTTGTCCTTAGCGATAGTTAATATAGGTTTGTAGATAGGATCATGATTTTATTCTAAGTTTTTAGTATTTTTCTGTATGCTAATAAAATTATGCTACATCACATCCAATGTTCCTTTGCGCATGTAGGTATTTGTTATTATTTTTTAATAAGTTACAATAATTATTATTATGGAGTGAACCTATTTTGAAAGTTTTAGACGCATTTTATTCTTATTTAGCAAAACCTCTAGAGCTTTAAATTACAGTTTTGAAAAAAAATTGTTTTGTAAGTGATTATTACATTAATTTCTAGAATGTATGTTAATTTTATAAATTGGACATTGTAATAATACCTTCCTAAGTATAATTATGTAATGGAAATGTTAACAGATCTCTCGTTTGCAGTATTTAAAATTACACGTCATTTACAAGACTAGTTTTTATCGTTTTAAAATATTACGTCTCCCTACTCCCTAGTCGAGCTTAGAGTTAGCTGCAATTACGTCAATATGTATATTAATTAAATATATAAATATTGACGTCTCAAGTCGAGATAATCCATCATTTATTGAAGAAATTGATTTTATATTGGAACTGATCACTGACTCCTCATAGCTCTCTGAATAATAACTTGTAGCTTGAGAGAAACCGTCTGTAGAAGTCGCAAGTTCCGTTCCCACCCTATTCAAAATCGTGGCGGGCACCGAGAAGTTCCAGTAATTTCACAGGGATAGATGCGGCCTTGCACTAACCACGCTGATAAAATTTTGGAGAAAATTACAGCTAGGTTTACAAATGAGATAAGTACATAGGTATAATAATTAAAAATTTAAAGTTATGTATGAAGCTAAGTAGGTTGACGACTTTTTGAAGAAGATAATAAATAGACATACCTAAGTATAGAAAAATAATGAAAATAAAACTAATTTTAACAGTTTTTTTTAAAGATGCCAGATTTCTGCTTGTATTACCTATCAAGAGAATACAGTAACTTAATGGGTAATATTAAATTAGCGACAGGCACAGCGGGGGGTTGAGCTTTGGTTGGACACAGATTAAGGACTTCTCTTTCTTTCTAGGTTTGGATTGGACCAAAGGACAAAACAAAATGTGGGACCAGCTGCACTGAATTTTAATTAAGTCAGTTTAATTCATAAAGCCACTGTCAACATTTTACCTTAAAATTGCGTCAATCCAGATGCAGAGCCATCTAGGAAGAAGTTTAAGTTGAGAGAGAGAGGTGTTGCTGGCTAATTCTCAAACATGCGAAACTTAGTTTTATTTATGCTAACGAATAACAGTAGATATTTGCTTAATTTAACTAACTTTTTCTAAGAAAAAAAAGGAAAATAAATTATGTAATTGGAAACCATACATTAATCACGTGAGACTCGAAAAGGCTTCGAAAAGAAACACGACATATCACAGTCTAATCTAAAACTTCGCCAGTTCAACACTAGAGTCTCTTCCCTCTCTCTGGTGATACGTGCTGAACTGGTGAAGATTCAAACCTTGATAAAACATGAATATACATATGAGTTTATTATGTTTGACATAATAATTGTAAGAAAATTCTTATCAATAAATAACTGAACTGACAAACAAATTTTATTATGAAATCCGTTCTTTCTGTGCAAAGAGGCTTACTACGAAATATCAAATTAGGTACTTACCTATCTAGCTAGACGACATAAAATAAAAATAACAACTAACCAAGCAAGGTTTCTTCGGCGCTTTTTTATTTTAGCCTACATACCTACCGAAGCGACAGATATCAAAAATAACGCTTTCTCAGTGTTTAATATTAAGTATGTACCTTTTTATGTAGGTAAGTATACAATGAATTATTAATTTGGTTTGATAATTTTCTGATATTAACAAAACTGATATTTTTCTTCGGACCTTATTTGCGTTTCATATTTTTAAATTTACGCGATCTGAACCATAATGTAAGTAATTAAGTACTAATTTAACGGTGAAACAGGTATATAAGCTCGATAAATTAGTGGGTAGGTACTACACATTTGCGTTAGTAATTACACATTTGCGTTTGATTCGGAGCTTTTTAAATTTGACAGCCGGCAACACTATTCAGTGTTCATGTTCATTCATCATCATTCATTATATTTTTTTCTTTTCGGTGCGGTGCCACCGCACGCAATTTGAATTCTTGTTATTTCTTTTCTTTCTTCTATTCAAATATTAAATCTTTAATCGAACGAAGGTAAAATGTTTTACGTACTATTCATATTTGGTTTCCATTTCATCCATATGAGTTAGCGTTTTTAGCGGTAAACGTCGCGTCAGCGGCAGATTTACCATGTTTGTTTTGATTTTTTTTATACATCTTCTTTTAGGTTAACCGAAAACCATAAAATGCAAGGCGGGCCCGCCAATAGAGGTGTTTTTTGGCGAGGCGGTCCAAGGGGCCGTGGTTTTAGGGGTAACCGTGGAAACCGGCCAGATTTTGGGCACTACAACTGGCAGATTCGAGACAGCTCACCAAGATTTCAGCCTAGGAGAGAGACTGTATCGCTCAGTAGGCGACTGGCGGAGCCTGAAATCGGTGTCACCGAGTACATGAGCCAGCACGAAGGTTTCAACGGCATTATAAAGTCCAGGTCCGTAGCCACACCACTCTCAACTCTCATTAGATTCTGATCTAGCTTTAATAGGTACTGTACCATTCTTTGCTTAGTTTGGATTCCTATGCATAATGGTCTCGAACCTCTGCCATGATGATATCGAGCAGAGAACTAGGATGGCCAACATAGAGATGATATTTCTTCTTTATTAAAATCAAAAATATATTTCAGTTTTGAATGTGGCTCCCCTAAATAAGGAAGTGTGTTGCCTTAATTATATACGAATAATACTAGCAAGAAATTAATAGCCAACCTAATCCTTTCTAGATATTCAGATTTCCAAGTATCAGAGATAAACGAGCAAGGTGAAGTGGCAAAACTGACAGATATGTCTGCGCCTCCGGCACCTTACGACGAGGAGTCGGTGGACGCTGATGAAGACCTCCTGCTGAGCAAGTACAATGTGGAGATACTGCCGATAGACACCTGGAATAAAATCAACAAACTGGTCATAGGAGCTGAGGACGCAGAGGATGTAGAGGTACTTATCACACTAGTTTCCGCTAGCTGCTTTGCTCACGCAGCACCTTTATAAAACATAGACTATGTCACTCAGGGATACAGTAGCTTATACAAACAAGTTTGTAAAAAAAATAGAATTTGGATTTTTAGTTCTTAAAATTACTCTCTCTCTACTCACAATCTGATAAAAAAATGAATTTTACTTAAGAATTATTATTCTACAGTCACAGTACAGTAGTTTTTTTAGCCTGAGAGTTACAGGAAACTAAACTAGAGTGAATAGAGACATTCATTCATTTGACAGGTAGGTAAAAACTGGCAACACATCCATATTGTTAATTCAAATATATTTTATTTAATAATTTCCTGGTCATGGCGAAAGAGCCAATTCTTCTTCAATTCTTACTTTCTTAGGTTGAGAATAAAGATTCTCAGTCTAAGTGGAGAAGAGTTATTTAGATCTCTTTTGACAAATCTTTTTGAATTTGTACATTTAACATGGTTCTGCCACAATGTAAATCATTAATTCATCTCTTAATAGATGATAGGCTACCTACCTATTTGTAATCTTGTTTTTAATTTATTATTATATACTGTGTATTATTTTTAATATATTCTGTCTTTTTTAAGTCTAGTAGTTAGTGTTTTCGTGTTAGACTGTAAGCTAACTGCTGTATTTTTTATAAATAAATAAATAAAATAAATAGATAGATAGATAATGCAATGGTATTAACAATAGTAATGGTAAACAATAAGTTATAATATAAAAAAATTAAAAAGTAGAGATATAAAAACTGTGTGCGTGCTGCAGCCTGTCAAAAAGGTAATAGCTCAGCTCTAATAATGATCATGCTTGGCATGCCCTCTGCTGATGCTGAAGTAAAATATAAAGTAAATAATGTTTGTTGATGCACTTATGTTTCCCATGTCCCAGATAGATGTGACTACAATGGCAAAAGCAGACCGGGGTAAGATACACGAAGCTGTAAAGAAAGCCTTTGGGGATGCTATAGTTGGCAGCACTGTCAATCTGGAGAATGACAAGAAAGTGATGCGCTTTGAGAAGTTCAAGAAAGGAGGTAATGTTCCATTAAGTTTTCCCTGCAGTCTCAAGCAGCTTACTGCTTTAAATACAATACAATACAAAAATTCTTTATTCTACACCATAATCAAATCATTACAAAAATACATTATATGCGACAAGTACAATGGGCGGCCTTATCGCTTAGAAGCGATCTCTTCCAGGCAACTGTTGAATGAAAAGAATTATATGAATTTAAGAAAGGCAGGGAGTTTACCACAGGTAATCTAAATTATAACTATACTTACTTAAGTATACTTTGCTTGAGTTATAAATTAAAGTAGTAAGCTGCTTGAGTTATTAAGTAATTATAATAACTTATAGAAAATATTGTGTAAACAAACGGGGTTTCAACTTTCATTTATTAAGTTTCATGCATCATTTGTGGTTTTTAAAGCCTTTGTTTACAAAAATTATCTTGGATTCTATACAACAGCCAACTAGATGTGAAATGTTTGTGAACAAACCACGACACAATAACTAAAACTCGCTTGGCGTCGTGTCTCAGATATACTTTTAAGCAATATTTATTGAAGGAAGGATCTCAAATGCCTACAATTATTGAAAATTGCGTATAAAAGAAAGACGCGGCTAAGGTGGTTTTTAGTGTAAGTACCGCAAACAAACCGCCCAAGTTTGTTCACAGACATTTTACATCCAATTTGGTTTGAATATAGAACCGAGTATAATTTTCAATCTATCTATTAACGAACCTTTAGTTTTAACTTCGCCGCTGTTTAAGAAAACCAGCTGATTTATCTATAAATAAAAAAAACATACTCTCACTCATACTTTACTTTTGACGACCGATGTGGCGCGGTGGGCGATGGTCCGCCTGCGACGCAGGAGGTTGCGGGTTCGATTCCCGCCTCGGAACAATTGTGTGTACGATCTGCAGATATTTGTTCCGGGTGTTCTGGTCGTTTTCTATGTATAATAAAAAATATCTATCTATGCAATGTATTATATTATGTATATCAGTTATCTAGTACCCATAACACAAGCTCTGCTTACCATGGGGCTAGATAATGCTGTGTGGATTGTCCAGCATTATTTATTTATTTATTTTATTATTTATACTGTTTGCACCACTCATAGTATGAGCGAGCCATACGATGTTTTCCATGAATAGATAAGTCTCATAACATGGCAAGTTTTTGTCAAGGCTAGTGTAAGGGCTACACGAGCTGGTGGCTAACAACTATGTAGTATTCGGAGGCATGTAGTTATAGTCTATTCTATGTAATTCTAGTATACATAATAAGTGGAATTTTAATTTCTAATTTAAATGTTATTCCATCGACTAATGTCGTCGTCGCTAACAGCTAGTATGGAGCAAAGTTTGAGATACTGAATAGATAAACTATACTCTATAACTCTTGCTCCGACCGCGGCAAGAGACATGAGATTGAGACATTTCTCGTATGTTTCCAGCGCGAATAGACAACCGGGTGAAGTGGGCGTGGCCGGGCGAGTACGTCTACTTCATCGTGCACAAAGAGAACTGCGACACCATGGACGTGGCCTCCCGGATCGCAGAGAAACTCAGAATGCAGTAAGTCTTTCATTAGGAGTGCATATCATCATCATCACCATCAGCCTCTAGTCAGGTATAGTAGTCCACTGCTGGACATAGGCCTCTCCTAATGAACGCCATAACGCCCTGTCTTCAGTCTTTTTAGGAGTGCATATAGTGCCATGAAATCCATTTGGCCCCTGTTCCCCCTGAAAGTAAATATACAATGAAGGGTCACGACCTCTGGCGCGGTCGGCGAAGGTCCGCCTGCGATGCAGGAGGTTGTATTATGTATATTGGTTACCCATAACACAAGCTCTGCTTAGCTCGGGGCTAGATAATGCTGTGTGAATATTCCAGCATTATTATTTATTTATATAAAACTATTAAAAAACCAGACAGTAATTTGATATCTCATTTATCAAATCACTGCAGCCATTGGGGCTAGATGACGCTGTGTGGATTGTCCAGCATTATTTATTTATTGGGATGCTTTGAATTCAGAGTATCAGATAACCACAGAAAAATAAGTCTCGCGGGTAAAAAGAGACTTAGAGCCAGAATCAGCAATAATAGAGCTACCTCCTCCTTGCCCAAAGGCATTTAATGGATACTGCCAGTAATGTTAGGTTAGTTTTAGATTTCATTTAGTTATAAGTAACAAGACTAGCATAGACTTAAAGTACGTAACTCTGAATTTAAAAAAATATGCTCGTGCGGTCTATAGGAACTGCCAATAGAAGTGAAAACTAAGTAATTTTATATTTTATTTATACTGGGAAGCGTGCGGTGACGATGAAGCGAGTCCCATGATTTTTGTTCACCCAAAAAATGCTCAACGCGGTGTCAACGCGCCTAAAGAATTTTTCATTTCAAAATCTTGAATAGAATAGAAAACACTTTATTGTACCAAAATTAAAAATTAAGGGCGGCCTTATCGCTGAGAGCGATCTTTTCCAAGCAACATTAGGATGGACTGGACAAGAAGAAAAAATATAGACGGCACTTTAATAAATAATTGGTTAAAAAAAGAAAACAAATACTTACTACATACCTACATTACAAACATTATAATAAAGTTGATGTGCACTTCCCTTGTTCCAGCATGAAGCCGCAGACGCTGGGCTACGCGGGCACGAAGGACCGGCGCGCCAAGACCTCGCAGTGGTTCAGCGCGCGCCGCGTGCACCCCCACAAGCTGGCCAGGGCCATGCGTGGGATGCGGGACGTGGCCATCGGGAACTACTCCTTCCATAAGGAACATCTCACGCTGGGGAAGCTTAGCGGGAACAAGTTAGTATTCACGAAAAAACTCTAAACCTAAATTATCTATTTCCTTCGAGTTTAGACCTTACATGGAAGTGACCATCGACCTCGGTGGCGCGGTGGGCGAAGGTCTGCTTGCAACGCAGGAGCGGGTTCGAACAATTGTGTGTATGATTTGCAGATGTTTTGTTCCGGGTGTTCTGGTCGATATCTATGTATAATAAAAAATATCTATTTCAGTAATGTATTGTGTTATACATAAAGAAGTATCAAATTACAAGAAAAAAAAATATATATCTTGCGATCCGCCTGCTGCATTCTCCTCAAACTCACTCGCTTTGCCAGCCTCTGTCCGTTGTACCGTTGCGCAAACTCAGATCTATAGGTTGGTTATACTGAGTACAGAATGGGTGAAATGAGGCTTATTTGAATCCTCTGAAAGCGACAAATTGGGCCCACAGAAAAAATCGTGGTGACGTCTTAGCTACGATGCTTTTTCCTAGGACCATTGCGCTTCTTGCAAACTGTCCAAGCCATTCAGCATAATTATGTATCACAGCTTCATTGTTTGCGATTTTGAGATTGTATATATTTTACTAGCGTTTCCTAGTACTAGCCTTACACACGTTAAATCTCAAAATCGCATCGAATGAAACTGTTCACATAAATAACGATCGAACTTCACGTAAATGCAGGTTTAGACAGGGTTAGTGCACCAGTCAGTATCGGCGTCAGTGCCAGCCGCGCGACTGACTTAATAGAAAATATTCGTGTGCGAATCACCAAGTCAGCATTGACTTCCGTCCGCTGCACTGACTACAAATCAATTTAAATATTTTTTTTATTTATTTATTGTAATAAGTTTACAAAGCAGTTTACAATCACATTTATGCATTAAATAATAGAGTTACAGTAGTGAACCAGATTGTAGACCTAGATGTAAACATAACAAGTTGTTAGAGAGTTGTCATAGAAAAGTGTTGCAAACATAGCCAAAACAATTTCCGTATAACTAAATGTTTTTATTGAAGTTAAAGTTTTAGTTAAAGTTTCTATTATATATACCTAAACAATACATAGTGTATTATTTAGGTATATATAACAGAAAATACATATTTTGCTCAGTATAGTCGAAATTAGTTTGCGAAATTTATTGAGGTTAGAGTCAAATATATCTATTTCATTATTATTAGCTGCCAACTCGTTATATTGACGACACATCCTAGTGATTGGGTTATAAAACGAAGTATTATTTTTGTAGACCCTCAACAAGAACGTTTTCGGATTTCGACACCTGTAGTAAGTGTTTATGTCAATTGAGGATAGTAGACTAGAACAGTCTATGGAAGAATGTAAAATTTTGTGAAGGTTTATAAGATCTATGAGTTTTCTGCGATTATTAAGGGAGGTTATTTTAAATGCTTTTAATTTATCAGTATAATTTTTGTGTGTACGCCCCATGTTGTGTCGGAAAGCCAATAGTCTTAGGCATTTCTTTTGGATTCTCTCAATGCTATTATCATGTATGTGATAATATGGTGACCAAATAACACTACCGTATTCTAAGATCGGTCGGATAAGACTCTGGTATAGGTGTAAGACGCTGTTAGGTTTCTTGAAGCCTTATATTGTTTATTTCGGGTCAGCGCTGCCTTGTCTCGAATTGTGAAACCTGTCTAAACCTGCTTTATGGGTAAGTTCCTTTGATAATTAAGTATCCACCGTACAGGTTCCGCATAGCGCTGCGCAACGTCACCGCGTCCGATGACGTGATCACGACGGCCTGCCAGCAGCTGACCGATCACGGGTTCCTCAACTACTACGGCCTGCAGCGGTTCGGCACCCGCGTCGAGATCCCCACCTTCCTGGTCGGCAAGCAGCTGCTGCTGGGGAACTATAAACAGGTTCTTATTGTCTTTACCATTCTGTGTTTCTCATGTCTTTATCATTTGTGGTGCGTGTTCCTACTGATAATATTTTGACCTCCACTAAGGAAGAATTCTGGCCGGCTACCGGTCGGAGCACATATGCGTCACACACGTCGCCGACATTACGTGCTAGTTAATATGTTTATAGGTATTTTCCAACCTGTACTAGACTAATAAAAAAAAAAAAAAAAAAAAAAATTGCCCTCCGACTTCGATTTGTGGTCGATATCAAGCGTGAAAAGAAGATTAAACACAGGATTAGGATTTTCAAACAATTTCAATGAATATAGGTAATTATGTGTCTTTTAAACAGACCAGTCAGTCATAAAATAACGCTTCACAATCCACTGCTTTTCATTATAACTGTTTTGATTACTGGCATGCCGAAGCAGTTTTACATTATTATGAGTAGAAAAGACTGGGCCGATGACGCCGGCAGGAGAAAACTGAAGGTGTGAAGATTATCTTGGCTCATTTTGGATTGATAACCCCGAATACTTCAACGCAAATAGGAAACAACAATCGAGATGTCGAGATTTTTCTATAAAATGCAACCAACTCGGTATTTGTTATGCATGGATATCAACATGGGTCGTTTCACTCTCGTCAATCAGCTCCCCTATCCAATATCGTACAGTAATCAAGCAGTTTTCTGTCCATTCCAGGCCATAGACCTGATCCTAAGCGAGCACGCGGGTCCGCTGTCGGAGGCTCTGTGCGCGTACCACGCGGGCGGCCCGGAGGGCGCGGCGCGGGCCGTGGAGCTGGTTCCGTGGCGCGCGCAGGCCACCAGCGAGGCCAAGCTGTTGCAGGCTCTGGCGCAGCGCCCTAACGACCATATAGCGGCTCTGCAAAGGGTATGTGGAAATAAATAAATAATATGTACAATCCACATAGCATCCTAGCCCCAAGCTAAGCAGAGCTTGTGTTATTGGTACTAGAATTTTTATTATACAGAGAAATCGACCAGAACTCCTTGAACAAATATCTGCAGATCGTACAAACATTTGTCATGAGGCGGGAATCGAACCCGCAACCTGCGTCGCAGGTGAATCTTTGCCCACCGCGCCATAGTGGTCGTCATCGTGTAGAATACAGTGTGCCCGAGGCTCTAGGAGTCCCACGGTGCGATCCCTCCTACACGTGAGAGAGGTGTGTACCTCCTACCTATCGTACAAATATTTGTTCTGAGGCAGGAATCAAACCTACAACCTCGGCTTCGCCCACCGCGCCACAGAGGTCGTCAGTTATTCAGTTAGTCACGCTTCTAAGTATTTCGATATTTGATTTTCTCATAATAAGTCAGTCTGTATAATTACTTTGTTAGTTCTGCGCTGTGAACAAGTTGTTCAATAAATGTATCTCTCTCTCTCTCTAACATATATCTCTCTAATCTCGTCCAGATTCCTCGCAACACACGGCTACTGTACCTGCACTCGTACCAGTCGCACATTTGGAACAAGTGTGTCTCGGAGCGAGTGAAGCGGCACGGCCTGCAGCCTGCGGTGGGGGACTTAGTACCTATCAACGATAAGGATATTAAAGGTATTCACAAGAATCCTTCTACTATCTATCGATATAATATCCTGATGAACGGCTGCTCTTGCAATGCGCCCTGTTGCCTTACATTCTGCCCTGAACCATCGGGTGCTCAATCCGTACTACGTGCCCAAAAACCGTCAGTAGTCGTATTTGCACGGTATACAATGACTTCAAGAATTTATAAAAGACTAGCAATAATATCGAAGCGAAAAGAAGAAGAAATATGCCTCTTTTGCATCGCCTATCATATCCTGGCGCATCAACGCCGAAGTTGGTCTCGGCCGGCACAAAAGCCGGTGGAAACTTATCTGAGACAAATAATAACATTTTTACTTTACTATAGTGTTCAGTATCAGAACACTATAGTAAAGTAAAAATGTTATTTAATGACATAATAGACAGGTCCATAGGCTCCTGAACTACTATAGCTATTCAAAATTTGCAATTATCTATTCTCTGTATTTTTGCCAGAAAATGCGTATAAATCGATGAAACAGATCTTATAATGAAAATAAATCTCTCGCCAAAAATGGCTATTCTGACCATGCTAAACTGTATTTTTATTAAAATAGGGTATCCTAAACGAATTATTACGACTTATTTTCTTATTTCATTGTGTTTGTGTTTTTTATGGACCTTTGTTGTCTGAAAATAAAGAATTTGAATTGAATTGAATCCATCCGAGCCGCCTGACTAGCCGTCAGTACGTCATGAAATCTTTTCTGTCTGTAGAAATGGAGGCAGCAGACATCGAAGAACCTCAAACACTCCCGGAGCCGGACAAGGACGCGAGCGAGCAAGATAAAGATAAACCAAAACCTAAACGGCCGGAGCGAGTGAAAGTACCCGTCAAAGTGCTGACGCAGGAGGACGTGGACGACGGCCGGTACTCGATATTCGACGTTATTATGCCGCTGCCAGGGTTCAATATCGACTACCCGCCCAATTTGAAGGAGTATTTCGAGGAGTTGTTGACGACTGATGGATTGAAGTTGACGTTGAAGAGTAAACACAAGTGAGTACCCATCCATATATACTGCTGGACATAGGCCTCCCCCAATGAGCGCCATAGCGCCCTGTCTTCTCTTACTGTACTTTCACTTAACATAACTGAATGTATTGTTCTTAGGAGCTACAGTATGTCGGGCGCGTACCGGCACATGTGCGTGCGGCCGCGCGACGTGTCGTGGCGCTGCGTGCGCTACGACGAGCCCTACGCCGACCTCATCGCCTCCGACAGAGACGAGATAGAAGGGAAACAGCTCACGGGGATTTTACCTGGTAATTTCTTTTACTAGCTTCTTGGTCGCTGTACAAACATCAAAGCGCTTTATTTCCTTTAGACCTAACAGGACTCTTGAACACATAGATTGTGAGTTGGAGCAGAACTCGTCCAAAACATTTTTATCGTCTAGATAACAGTGAGTAGCCTAACTGGTGGTAGGCTTGGAGGGGGCTACATTAAGTGGTGATCACAATAGGCCTACTACTATGGCCGCAGTGACACGAAAGATTAGAGAAATTAAATTTAAAGATCCTTAAGAGCTGACTAAATAAACAAATTTGAAAAATTAGGAAGTGAAGAAAACAAATCGACGTACAAAAATACAGCCGAACCTAGGTTCGGCTGTATTTTATATATGTTTATATATGTTTTTTAAATTATGTGAACTAATTTTAAGCTTTTATAATACCATTTTTCATGCAATAAAGTGATTATAATTATAGTTTTAAGTTGAAAACAATTACTGAAACAGTTTGTGTAATAGAAATAACCATTCTTTTCAGACGGTAAATTCAAAGCGCTCCTCTTAACACTCTCCCTGCCCGTCAGCTGCTACGCCACGATGGCGTTACGAGAACTACTCAAAGTTGACACCTCGAGCGACAAGCAAGCCGCGCAGAACAATTATCATAAGAGGAAGCTAAGCGAGCAGGAAGAAAACGGGGAAAAGAAGTTAAAGGGGAACGGGGGAACCGATGCGGGGACGGGTGATGTGGGGACAGTTGAGGGGACGGGTGATGTGGGGACAGTTGAGGGGACGGGTGATGTGGGGACAGTTGAGGGGACGGATGATGTCGGGACGGTTGATGTAGGGACAGTTGAGCGGACGGGTGATGTGGGGACAGTTGAGCGGACGGGTGATGCGGGGACTGAAGGGGGAATAAATAGTTTGTAAGTGACGTGTTGGTTTTATTTTGATAATCTAGAAAATACTATAATATTTTTTATTTATTTATCTTGTTATAACTACTTAAACTAACTTATTTATTGGGTCCAATCTACATACAACCTATACAAATTATATATTTTTTTCATTAACATGCATCTGCCGAAAGCCATGGAAAAGGCACAGCATAATACAAAAATGAGAATCAATAGGAACGGAACTCGATACCTGCTACTGTAGTTATGGCCAGTTACAACCGGGGTCTATTTCATTTCATTTTCATTTATTCAGTTCCACCGTAGGTACACATGTTACACTTGATGTCGGTCAGTTGTACATAAAAATAATATATCAATTTTATTATAAAACACACATTAATTTAGACATAGGAAACACCATAAGGGATTGTTTTAGAAAAAGCAGACATAAATGACTTCTTTAAAAATTTGATATAACATTCATAGATATTCAAAACTATAGTGCATAGGTGTCTTCTAGACCTTCCGTGATATATCGTCGTCGGCCAGAACACTACTGCCTAGTCGTTCCGTGAGTATAGTTGATAGTGTTTTATTAAAAAAAAACACGGAACGACTAGGCAGTACTTAGTCTACTAGCGACACATTTAATTGTGGTCAAACAAACTATCCAAATTAGAAAATATATAATATGTAAGAGTATGTAAGCTGTACCTGTGAGATTGAGCGAGCAAACTAGCAGCTCGACTGACGTTCTACCTTAAATCAATAAATAACATTTCAATAATTCTATTATTTTTAGATAGGACATGGCCAGCCTAGTCTTACAACTAGTTAGAGAATTTTATTTGAAGATAGAAACTGAACGAAGAACCTGTTGTTATAGATTTCAGCTTTCAATAACTTTATTTCTTTAGACAAGTCAGACAAGACGAGATGTTTTGTTTGGTGTAGTTTTCATGTTTAAATTACATAATGAACCTCGCGGTAACATTGGCTAAATGTAGGGAAAAACCAGAAACAAAGGGTACAATGAGAGTAAATCGAAGGGAATTTTGAAATATTTTTATTGTAAATTGAGTCCCTTTCCGTTCTGTTCGCTTTCAGTATACCGGACCCATGTATAGCTTATTCAATTATTATTCTTATTATTATAATGTTACTGTACATTATATAAATAAGTATTAGTACTGTGACTGTTTCCTTAATTTTTAATTAATCGACTTAATAATACAACAGTTAATAATACTTTACTAATAAAATGACTATCTGACTATCATATATAATATTTTAAATAAATCAGGAATGAATATACACTTTATTGCACTTAAAAACATAACAAAATCAAACCCTATATCTAAATATTAAACATGAACAGTACAATCGGCGTCCTTATCATTGACAGCGATAAGGCCGCCTATCAACTTCAACTTCTTCTTAGATGGCTCTGCGTCTGGATTGACGCAATTTTGCCAGTATCAAGCTACTTTTTATGGAGAAAAATTCGTGTAAAACCTTTTTCTAAAGTTGGTTAGTTAATGCGTCGTTAGGGCGCGCTTCTGGTAGTATTCAATTAAATTTTTAAATATCTTTATTTATAAACATAACAAAATATAATAGTAATACATATCCAGTGTACATTTTTTTTTAGTTTTTAGGGGTAGGTCTGGTAGTATTGCATTGTCTCTCCCGGCCGGCTCGGCCCGGCGTGCGCTAGTGCGTGAGTCCTCGGTGCGCTGCGTGGTGCGCGGCCTGCGCGTGCGCAGCGCGGTGCGCGCGCAGCTCGCCCGGCGTCGGGAAGGAACGCGGGCACCACACGCACTTGTGGGGCTTGTTCTGGAACAAACGTATCTCTTTACGACCTCTGTGGCGCGGTGGGCGAAGGTACGCCTGCGACGCACGAGGTTGCGGGTTCGGTTCCCGCCTCGGGAAAATTGAGTGATTGTGTGGATTGCAGCAGTATTTATTTATTAATTACTTCTCTACTTTACAAATTTAATTAAAAAAAATCTGTCAATAGAGAATAATGCCCATCATAGGTACACCTACCTATTTGTAATTCGTGCCACCACGGATCGTAAAATCAGAAGCTATTCTTTTGATAAGCTTTGACATTCTTCAGTAGATGGCTACGTTACGTTACACGTCGCTGATTTTAAGAACAAAGCATGGAATAGGTACCTAACCTTTAATATGTTAACAAATCGCGAAAGCTTTATAAGATGTCAAGTATGGAAGCGTATAATTGAAAGTACCTACAGTCGACGACAAAAAGAGCTGGATCTACCGACGGAATTTTGTTCACATCTACATAGTTACAATGTGTGACGTGTCCGAGAGTCGTGTAAGGTGTAAAGGAAATAAAGCGGTTTGATGTTTGATGTTAAAGGGCAGGTATGTCCGTCCAGCTGCTGGACGGCTTCAGCTGTGGACGTGTGCTGGTGTAGTTAGCTACCCACCTTCGTATGAGTCATGCGGTGGTAGTACAGGTTGGAGCTCGCCGTGAAACACTTCCCGCACTCCGGACACTTGTGTGGCTTCTCGCCTGAAAACAAATCATTACTGCATTCTCTAAACTCCCCGGTAATGTAGTGCCACCTATAAAACAAAAATCATTTAGATAAGAATGTGCATCTAATGTAATTTCCTAGGTCGCATTCCTTCGCAGGTGGTCATCCCACCTAGCCCGAGGACGTCCTACAATACGTTTACCGAGTCGCGGTCTTCACGCAAGTACACGTTTACCCCAACGGTTATCAGTGAACATCCCATGAATAGTTAAATTAAAATGTGTTCTCTTCACGGTACAGCTTCAGTAAGAAATATAATAAAATAGAAAAATTATTCATGTGGAAACAGGAACACAATACAGGCATAGAATAAACAAACGGAATACAAAGGAGTTTATATGGGGGCAAGTGTTATAGTAAAGAAATAAGAACACCTCCATGACCCTACGCCGAAATAGAGGATGACGCAGTATGTGCATTTTATATTCAGCGAGTACCCAAGGCTCTATTACCTACCCGTGTGTATTCTGCGATGCGTGTTCAGGGAGCTGGATGTGCTGAACCCTTTGTTGCAGAAGTTGCAGATGTGGGGCTTCTCACCTAGCACAACATAATAAATGAATAAAAAAATAATGCTGGACAACGTGTCAACACAAGCTAAGCAGAGCTTGTCTATAATATTTTGTTATTTGTTGTTTAAGGTCAATAATGTTATAATATGTATCACCATCAGCCTATAGTAGTCCACCGCTGGACATAGGCTTCCCCCAATGAGCACCACAGCGCCCTATCTTCAGCTTGACGCATCCAGCATCTACCTGCAGTCTTTCGCAGGTCGTCATCCCTCCTGGCAGCTACTATCAACTTTTAATTAATAAAATGTCTTATGCCCGTATAATGAAAGCTTGCTAAATGTTAGCAGTGACTACCACACCATTATATTATCTGTGACACCAGTATGAGTTCTTAAGATAAGCAGTGACCTACGAGTTCTAAATGTTAGTAGTGACCTACCTGTATGAGTTCTTAATGTAAGCAGTGACCTACCAGTTCCAAATGTCAGCAGTGACCTACCAGTATGAGTTCTCATGTGCCGCTTCAGCAGCGAAGGTCGATCAAACGTCTTCAAGCAAACTTGACACGGCAGCACACTTTTCCTCCCCTCCTTATAGACAATCGACTCCTTAAAAACCATGCTGCTTTCATAAAGCTTCGTCAACGGGTCTGAGAGACCGGAACCTTCCTTGAAGACCAGGTTAGTTCTCTCGTAAAGCTTTGCGAGGTGGTCGTTTAGACCGGAGAGGAATTTTAGGTCTATGGTGACGGTTTTAGTCTGTTTTTTGTTGGTGGTTAAGTCTAGAGGCTCCGTTTGTACCTCCATTATTAGAAAGAGCTAATTTTAATGGTGTACTTATGTTTAAACTGAATAACTAAGTTTTTAAAGATAGTATGTTTTAAACGGAGTATTTTGAGATGTATTCAGTTGAAGCCGAGGCAGCACCTAGGTTTTGAACTGCGTAGATATAAATAAATCTAGTCCGTTGTTTCGACCTAGGTAAGAATCGCACAAGACACTAGTCCCAGTTAGACCGTTTCTACGAATAAGCATTTCCTATTTTTCTTAATTTTATGCACAAACTCCTTATTTTTAACCAAATGAGCGAATTGTATTAGGAAAATGATTTTCCTTCGATTTTTCCGGGCCAACTGTCCCCAAATTTCCACGCAAATCCTTAAATAGGCAGGTAACAAACAGTTCATACCATGATTGGTTTGTATAACCCGAGGATGGCATTGTGGCGTCAACAATGCGTACAGCACGGGACACCTAATCGACGTGATTTGACAGTTTTGAGGGTAGGCGACGAACGTTATCGGTCGTGGACATGGTATGTTTACAGCTAAGTGTACACACGGTGTTTGTCATTGCTTAATAATTTGTATCTAAGAATAGGCCTACTCCAAATTTGATGTAAAATCATTCTAAACAAGACGTCCATACTTTGTATTTTTCTTATAAAATTAACCCTATAATTATTCCTTGCCAATTCCCTTCAAGAAATAATGCTTACAATTTAATCTGAATCTCTTGGCGTAGGGATTCAGATTAAATTGTAAGCAATATTTATTTATTTTGCATCGGATTTTACTGGAGTAAGTATTATTATAGACCGTACATTATAGCATGCTTTAGATAAGAAGGTTCCCATCAAATAATTGGTATCTGCCTAGCTTTCAATTAAAATAGACGTGCGTCCATAGTACCTAGTTCTGATGCTACAAAACAATATAGTTGAACACGGAATTCAAACCCTGACGAAACTGTATTTGGGACCATCATAGCGTATTTTATAAAAAATAAGCCGCATACAAACTACAATAGGTACAAACGTATTTCATTCTGTAACGCTTCGCCAAAATAACTTACCCTCTCCGAATTTCCACTCTCTGTGTTGTATTGAAGAAAACGTAATCGCCTATAAAGGTGACGCGACAGAACGCTTGTATCGCCAGTATTGTGTCCGACCGCGGTATTTGTATAGCATTCGTGTAACTATGCCAAGCACATTGTGGCGAGGGCATTAGAAGCTCAGAGATTGATGACGGTTCTAATGAATTGCCACTCGGTAGATGGATTGGGACTTGATGTATTTTTATTATCCCAATATCCCAATGGTCGTGGTGAGTTGATGTTCTTTTCCTAATGAGATGGCATGAGACTAGGGTATAATTCTGGAAGATTCGAGATAAAATTGTGTTGAAAATTGTCCTACACGAGAGCTTGTTTTGTATATTTTGCTATTTAGAAAATTTTCGTAGCCCGTGCTACGAGGTGCTACGAAATTCGTAGACTTTTTGAATCGATGAAAACTATGCAAAACTTTTTACCTTGTGTTCCTAAGTGGACTCTGAATATCAGCTGACTGGTAGGTACACAGCTAAGTTTTAACTTATTACATTTTCGAATAGTAAACTTCACTTCTAAGACATGACGACCGATGTGGCGCTGTGAGCGAAGGTCCGCCTGCGACGCAAGAGGTTGCGGGTTCGATTCCCGCCTCGGAACAATTGTGTGTACGATCTGCAGATATTTGTTGCGAGTGTTCTGGTCGTTTTCTATGTATAATAAAAATATCTATCTATGTAATATATTGTATTATGTATATCAGTTATCTAGTACCCATAACACAAGCTCTGCTTACCATGGGGCTAGATAATGCTGTGTGAATTGTCCAGCATTATTTATTTATTTATTATTTAAGACAAAAATCATTTATATAGGAAAATAACCATAATTTGATGTTATGGCAAATATCCCGTTACAAATGATCTTTGTGTTAACAACCATGATAGTTTAAATAGCTTTACTTCTAAGTTCGCCTTTTATAAAGTTTTTAAATTAGGCTAATAACTAATCGCAGTAAAACGCAAACCTACCAACGTGTCATGCAACGCCGATACCGGACATGACTCGGGTTTGTTTTGTGCGGGATTGCCAATACGTGGACATTGTAGCCAGAGCCATTACTCGATGAGCTTGGAAGAAATTACTTATGTGTATTGATTTTGAGCTTTATGACGACCAGTAGCAGGATTTTATTTTATTGTATTCTAAGTATGTATACTTTACTAGTCCCTGTAGTTAGTTGTACGCATATATAAAACTTTTGACATGGTTATTAACACAAATAAAGTAATTTATAACGTGAAATTATTTTTGACGATGAACAGAAAAAAAAAATATTTGAAAATAAAATCATGGCAAATATCCTTATATAGTTATAGGTAAATTACTTTTGTTATGCTAAGGTACCTATAGTAAGTTTACAAAAAAACCTTAGGCCTACCTACTAGTAACCAATACAATCAGTGAGACAATCTCACCTGATGAAAAGCGACTATGTGGCCGACCAATGACCAAAAGATTAAACGAAGGTTTGTTGGTTCTAAAAAATGTAGGTACTATGTAGATCTGTATAATTTACTAGTTTCTCCACGCGACTTTGCACATGTTATAGCTTTTAATACCTACGATTATCCAAGTCGCCAAAAAACGAATGATATCGTTCTATGCAAATAGTGAAGTATTATGGATACTTAAGTATCCGAACGCTTTCAGGCTATTTCTTTCCCATTAATGGTGATCGCGGGAACTGATTTATGGGATAGGAAAAGGTATTATTAATATTATTCGAGGTTCAGGCCCACACCTGTGAAAAATTTCAGCATAAGCCCTTCGGTATTTGCATCTACGCATACAAACTTTAGCATACATATATTGTAATAAATAAATATACTTTTGTAATATAAATTCTAAACAACTTTTGATATCGAAATCTCTTTTCATCATTTCATTCGTTTGTTCTCGCACTCGAATGCGCCTTGTGCAACGAAAAGTTGTTGTAGTTTTTAGTTATAACCTTGTGTTACCTTGTTGATTTCTTGATTTACATTATAACTATCAGTTTAAGTTAATTTTCATTCATAAAAGTCTTTGTTGACTTTCAATGTAGTGGAATCTAGATCCAAGTACTATTCTAGTACCAAGGTACCTACCTGTAGTTAGAATGTAGGGACGATATATTTTATTGATTGAATATTATTGATAATAGGCAACTACCCCCTCTTTTTCAACTAAGAAAAATAGTCTGTTATTCTTTTTAAAACATTTTCAACGAATTTAAAAATAAGAGACAAGAATTTGAATACCCCTATTAAGTAAGAAGACAAAACTTCCGGAGTGCTGCGCGACTTATTCAAATTCTCTCGCAAATCGGATTCCTGCTTGTTAAGCCTTATTTCACTTCTTTTCCTTTCTTTTCTGTTTACCTTTGGATTGTTTTTCGAGAAAAGAATGCTGGGACTCTAACTAAGGGGATCCAATTAGTCTTAGCTTCTACCGTAGTACCTACCTGTGGTACAGTGGTTGGTATCTGTATGATGGAAGAAACATAAACTAAATACTTATGACTTAGAAAGATGACTTGGTGTAACGAATAAATGTATTGTATTGTACTGTATTGATAGAAAACCGATGAATCGTCTTCTTACAAGGCATGGAGTAGGTCAACAGAGACATTAAGAAAGAGCACTTAACAAAAACTGATAACAATAACAGAAAACAACAAGGTAACCAGCTACGTTATCACTAAAATCTAAAACACAAACTTCAAAAACGCACAACTTCTCATGTGCAGCTAAGAATGTTTAAATTTGAAACGAATGAGAGATTAATTAAATTACGAATAAAAGCTTTCAGAACAAAAAAATATTCTGAGCTTCTGTGCTTTGCTTTGATGATACCAAGTCGTATAATATCTTCCACTATTATTCGTTGGATTTTGTAACCCCTTTGTATCCAAAAATATCCAGGTTTTTTAATCGGAGTAGTTACTATATAATATATGTAGGTAATTATTCTGTTGCACAAAGCCAAGATGTCGATGTCTATTGGCACACTGCAACTCAACTAAGATCAAAGGGAATTTCAAAAAGGTCTTTGCTATAAGAGTTATTTATTTATTAAGAAGATGACATGGTCTTTAATAAATAAATAACGAGAATCATTTTCTCTTTCCTTTCACCCTCACAGCACTATATCCACAAGTTTCTACTTTACACCTCATAAAGCGAGCCTCCTTCGATCCGATGATAAATGAAGTGTGCCTGATGTATGGCGGATCTAAAATAAATACAGCTTCAAAGAATAAAGGCGATTCTCGCAATATTCGGTGAAATTACGCGTCGTATCGATCGGCGGGCCTGTTGCATAAATGCATTAGTCTGAAGATAGGCACCTCGCACTAGCCGGGGCCAAAGGACCAGATGAAGCGGTTGCTTATTGCCATTACGTATTATATTTAATATTGTAATTTTTTATGTAGTTATCGTATTTTTATAGGTTTGGTCGTGCAGTTAACTCGAAGTCTTGAAATTGAAGTGAAGAGAATCAATTAACACCTTATATGTATCTAAGTACATAGGTAACTAATTTGATAATAATTTAGTACAAAATGACTTATTATTTGACACCTACCCAATAATTTAGTTTCAAATAAACTTATAATACAAAAAGCAATTTAAATACAGCGAGGCAATGCAGCCAGCAGCTTGACTTAATTTCTTCTAACTTGTATTAATCAGATGCTACCTCTAGGGAATCATCCGAAAGTTCCCCAAAAAGGAAAAGTTGTTTATCAAAAAGTGTCTGTGTATCTGACTTCGACTTATTATTATTTAACAAAGAGTTTAACGATTTCAGTTTTATTAAAACACAAATAAAAAATTATATAAACGTCAGAGACTCGTTACCCGTTTAAAACCGCGGAGTTCCCGTGACTTGGTCCACCGCCTATCCTCTCCGTCCTCCCTAAATTTATTCTTAATAAAGCGCTGAGAGGCCGGTCCGCTTATTTTTTGATATCTCTCGTTTTGTGATGAAAGTCGACTCGACCTGTCTTCTTTATCCGCTATTTTTGAGAATCGATTGCACGTGTTTGAAGGTTTTCATCACGTATTCGATTGGGAGCGGATCGAGGAGCAAATATTGATGATCTAATTTGAGGTTTTCCTTTTGAAGGGTTTATTGGGATGTTTGAAACAATCTTAGGAAGGGTGGGGGCGTGTTACATAATTTTGTATTGCGCTCTATTCGATATAAATTTCTTTCAAAAATAATACTTATTTAATTAGCCTGTCAGTGTTAGGTACATTTAAGAAATGTGGATAGTTTTACAAAAAATAGCATACTCTAAATTCCAGTCAATAGAGAAATTTTTGTATGGAGAAGGTTGCATTATACCCAATTTTGGGGAAACTGGTTTTCACCAGTTTCATAAGAGATATATTATGTAGTATCTATAAGTAGTTATAAGCTCAAGGCAATAAATAATTATTCTATTCTGCATAAACCTGTGTACCATAATTTTGTACCAACCTGTGTACCAACAGTTATGGTACACAGGTACAGAATAGAATAGACCATATTTTGGATGAATAATGATCAAGGTACATATATTAAATAGCGATTAAACGTTTGAAAACGTTAAAATTCAACCAAATGCGCAGAACTGGTGATTTTTTACATTTAGGCTCATTTGAATCGTTCTATCGATAATCATAATAAAACCTGATCCAAATCTAAAACTTGAGGAGATTGAAATTGTACCTACTAAAATTCTCCATTATTTATACAAGCTAGTGGACTGATAGTTGGCCATGGTTGGCCAAACTACATTTTCAATTTACAATGGTAGCCTTAATACTTTTTTTAGTTTAGGATATTATGAGTTAAAACGCGTTTGTAGTTATAGTTCAACATCCGTGCCTCCACTAACTGTGAAATAAGCACAGACATTGTCTTTAACATGTAAATTTTCATTATGATTATTTTATGCAAAATCATATCAAATCTTATTTTTACTGGACTATTAAATTTTAATAATGATAAGTCCTACGTAGATTTATTAAATACTTACGAGTACTATGTTATTACCCGCGGCTGGGCATGCGTTCTGCGGATGTAAATTATTCCAAGTCTAGTATATCTACCGATCCTTCAGTAGTTGTTGCCTAAAGAGGTAATAACTTTTGTAACCGTCGAACTTGCTATTTTGGTAACCACCAACCAGCCATAGTTACCCATAGTACCTCTGAAATTTGTCGAAACCTGTGAATTTCATAGTAAGTAAGAAGGGACTAGGTATCTTTTTATTATATTGCTGCTTTATGAATTTACACAATAAAGTCACTTGACCACATAATAACTGTATAGGTAGACTTGACCTCCGATCCAATAAAGGGAAGTAAGAATAGCAACACAGGCACTTATAAAATATATGCTGGCATGGCATCACAAAATAAGAGCAGATTTCTGTATTTGCTAATTATATGAAAGCAGCTAAAGTATTATCTTCTATCTTTACTTTATTTCCAACATGAACTGCAAAATGCAACCTCCTTTTCCACGAAACTAAAGTTTCCTCTAAAATAAAATACATTTCCAAGTACAAAAGCAAAGCCAGTGCTTTAAGAATTTCAGTTTCAGACCACGAAAATATATCTCCGAGATAAAAAGGAAATCTTGAGGCAAGATGGCTGGGCGGGGCGTGGTGTGGGCGGGCGGCGGGCGGCTGGGCGGGGCCAGAGAACTGTGTCAAGTATACTTTGCTGAGAGCACTTTGGCTGAGGAGCTTCTCGTAATGGATGGACCAGATATATTGGAGGGTAGATAGGACGCTCTCGACTCATTTGGTGGAGGTAATAAAACGGAACCTGAATTGGATGGAATGGAACTGAGAATGATGTTGATAATAGTCTGAAAGCTTTCTGAGACAAAGGAGTTAGGTATGAGAGCACTTACCTGAGACACTCTTTATGACACTCGCTCTGCTCATTTTATTGTTGATAGGTATTTCACTGCCTTAGTTCTGAATTAAGATTTCATCACCTTTGACACTTATTTTTTCACATAAAACACTTTTTTTCAGGAGTTCTATGTTCAGCTGTATGTTTTTATGTATATCCGTCAATTTCTGCGACATTGGACTAGTCGAAAGATTCTTTTGCTGTATACAGAATGATCCCGAGGTGGTCCGATAAATATTTAATATAACCTAAATATATATCTACCTATAACCTAATATAACCATATGTAGGTTATATTATACTACATATAGTATACCTAGGCCTATACTATAGTACCTATAGGCCATATTCAAATGCCCAATCCGAAAAAAGTAGGTTTTACTGCATAGCCCGTAACTTCTTATAATTTATTTTCTGGATATTTAATTATCCTTATCGTAAAAAGTTAGTAACATTTGCGTAGGGAACGCTGGAGTAATTAAATGATTTTATTACCAAATTAATGGTTGATGTAACAAAATATGGTCACATCTGCAGCACAAACATATTTTCCTATAAAACTATAGTAGTTTGACGAGATCATTACGGATGTAAGCGGGTTAACTACGAACAAATACAAGGATAGGTACTTTATTTTACACCAGATACAGAACGTTATAAAAAGACATTATTGTATTGATCTTATTTGTGGAAGATCACCAGCGTATCATCTTCAGGGTGAGTTCGGTTCACTCATAATTAAATTAACAAACAAAAATCACAAACAAAACATTTGAAAAAAATATTGAAACAAACAAAAAACATTACATTAGAAAAATCACATACGATTAGCATTCAGGGAGTAGGTATTATTGAGTAGTTATATTTATCATCACTACTGAATAATGCAGCAATAAAAATATTTAAATAAGTTTTAGATAGTATGTTAGTTGGACAAAATACGGGGCTGACTTGTCATACCGATGTGTCGAAGTCCTTTAAATAAGAATATTAAAAAAAAACATAGAAATAAATAGGTATTTGTATCACTAATTCCTAGTTCTTTCACTAACCAAAGATATTAGCGATTTTGATATACAAACCCCTAAGATCGTAATATTCCCTCCACCCATATAAATGAAACGCACATCTACCACTAAATCATCTCCACAATATCTCAGGTAATTCTGTAGAAGCAATATAATGCCCCCCAAACGTAATTCTTTCAATTTCATCGTGTTTATTTAAATGAGCGGCTGACTGTACCGCGCCGAAGAATAATAAGCGACAGGATATTGCGATTACATTGGCTTTGTAGGTGTCTCAGGGAAGTCTGAGTATCTTGTTGTACGGGGTAAATTTACCCATGAAAATATGGCGAAATAGTTTTTTACAATCACCTTTGATATATTTTTTTACAGTAGTCTACGTAGAATGGTATTTTATTATTAAGCACATCATCATCATTATCAGCCTATAGCAGTCCACTGCTGGACATAGGCCTCCCCCAATGAGCGCCATAGCGCCCTGTCTTCAGCTTACCGCATCCAGCATCTACCTGCAGTCTTTCGCAGGTCGTCATCCCACCTGGTCGGTGGGCGTCCTACACTACGTTTACCGAGTCGTAGTCTCCATTCAAGAACACGTTTGCCCCAGCGGCCGTCGGTTCTTCGTGAGATATGGCCGGCCCATTGCCACTTCAGCTTGCTAATTCTTTGAGCTATGTCGATAACCTTGGTTCTCTGTCGGATGTATTCGTTACGAATCCTATCCTTCAGAGAAACTCCGAGCATAGCTCTTTCCATAGTTCGCTGAGCGACTTTGAACTGGTGGACCAGCCCTATCGTGAGTGTCCACGTCTCAGCTCCGTAGGTCATAACGGGTAGGACGTACTGGTTGAAAACAAGCACACTAATATTATAAATGCAAAAGTTTGGACGTTGAGAACCTCCTTCTTTGTTAGAAATCGGTTAAAAGTTAGAAATACATGTATTGTATCTATGCCAATTCCAATTGGCTCGGCCCCAGCATGAATTGGTACTGATTACTCACTGCTTAAGAGATCATGTGAATTTAATTCACGTGATTCGTTTTTGGATGTCGGTAATCAGTGTAAAAACGGATGATTACCTAATCAAGCCGGAGAAATACTGGCATCTGTTAGGTTGTTAGGCATCTAGCAGCGTTAGGCATAAAGGTTGGGTGAAATATGCATATCTTCTTATCTAAATAAATAGGTACCTCAAGCGACTTAGAAAACAACTTTTGATGTCTTTCTAAAACAACATTTTCAAATAGGTTTTTTTTTTCAGGTCAAGACCTATATCTTTGCAAAATTTAAGCTTGTTATCCGTTCAGTAGTTTCGCCGTGAAGAAGATAGAAGTGCGATTATAAATTCACCACATTATTTCTGAGTGACATGGACTACAATTGACACAAATAAAACTTAGAGAACCAAAGTTATCGACATAGCTCTAAGAATTAGTAAGCTGAAGTGGCAGTGGGCCGGCCATATCTCGCGAAGAACCGACGGCCGCTGGGGCAAACGTGTTCTTGAGTGGAGACCACCATGACTCGGTAAAAGGAAGTGTATGACGCGCTCCGACCAGGTGGGATGATAACCTACGAAAGACAGCAGGTAGATGCTGGATGCGTCAAACTGAAGACAGGGCGCTATGGTGCTCATTGGGGGTGGCCTATGTCCAGCAGTGGACTATGGTAGGCTGATGACGATGATCATTAACCCTCGGTTAATCTCATCAAAAGCTTTACCTCTCCAGAAACAAATATTCAAATATAACTTTTTAACGCGTTTCTGTAATCTAACCTAAAACACTTCACCGTGAAATAAATCAATCCTCCATCCAATTCCATTACACACTGATTTACATACAGACAGGACAGGTACAAATGCGAACACAGGCGCTTCATAAATTGAAATGAGATGAATTAAAATATAAATCAAAAGAGACGCGTTGCGGCGAAATTGGAAAAATGTACCGCAATGGTAATGTTCGCTACTTGCGACGCGCTTGGGGGAGGTGTTGCTTTAGAAAGTCATTAAAAGTTGTTTTCTAAGTCGCTGGAGGTAGTGATTTAGATAAGAAGATGTGCATTTAAAAACCTGGCTACTTTTATCCCAAAATTCAGTTCCGGTGGAATTTAAATAATCAATTATATTTTCATAAACAACCCTGCGAAGCCGAGTGCAGAAACAAGTAATTTATGTATGTAGGTAATGAAATGGTAATCAAGTTCAAGCGAAAAAATCTGATTGTCGCTTACTTTCTTAACGTAGTTATTTGGCAATGTTTACCTACCAGCTAAGGAGCTAACTACTATCTATATGTAGATTAAATAAGAAACATTACCTAGGATTAGGTGTCCAGGCAGTTAGCTAGATCGTTTGAGCAAGAATATGAGCTATAATACACACCGATGGAACTTTTCACATGGGTAGGTATTATACTAAAAAAGTAAACTTTACGAAACTATCATGGGATATTTGCCATGACTATATCCCGTGAAGACTAGTGCTACTACTGCGACTATCAATAGCAGCTCATGATCAAAAGTTAGCTTTTATTATTGGAACCAGTAGTTAAATTATTCTCCCATAAAATTATATTCCCGAAAAGTTTCCAGTTTTAAGGTTAAATATCGGTTATTTTGTGAGTATTTCTTGGGTCGCGCAAGATGGCCGCCCGCGTAGTATAATAGATGATCTTACATTATAATAATATTCTGATTTCTGAGGCACACGGGAGCGGCGGAAACCACCGGGCTACTTGGACTTGGACGAATTCATTTGAGTATAATTTCGGTATAAATAAGTACGCTATTGTTGGTTTGGAGGCTTAGGACGGAGTGATAGAAAGTTTTGAAAGCAATTTCTTAGATCTCGGAGTACCTACCTAACTACTTCAATCATTAAATATAAGTACATCATATAGAATACCTGCTAGATATATGAAATTCTGACTATGCACTGCGCCATGCAGAACAAAGTTGTTGCGTTCAAGTGTATTTGGTTTGGCACCAAAAATATAATAACAAAATTCCTAAAGTAGTTCGTGATTTGTCCAGTAACCAATTAAGTGCTAAACTTAATGATCTTCTAATTGAAAAAGCTATACAGTGAATAATTTTCTAAATGACCGTATTGTTTGACATTTTTATATTTATTTGACTATGTATGTACCTAACTTGAATTGTGATTTATGAAATTATCAATTATTAAATTGCCATATATTATGAATGTTACTGATCGTACGTTATTTTTTTTATTTTATTTACTGATCGTACTATGTGTTGACATTGCTTATTTAAATTGACCAACTTAACTCTATATTGACATTTCCTCTCCTGCTGCACAAATGATAAGTATTTTCAATAACTATTTATATAACTGCATGCTTTTTTATGAGATACTATAATTACCTATTTATGATACGTTTGTATATTGTTAGCTGTAATATATGATACAATGTTTATTAAAATGTTTGTAACGCCTCTTGGGCAGAATCTAGCGATCTTAAATAAGTCTTATGTACCGATTATCAATAAATGAATTATGAATTCTAATTCACTTTTTATTTATTTATTTTGGCTTACTAAATAAGTAGGTGTTTAGAAAAGTCAAATAAGATTGTTTTGCTTATTAAATTGTTTACTGATTTCAGTTTTTCCACAAAAAAAAAACTGAAATCAATACCTACCTATGTACCTAAGTAAGTACCTATTTATTGGTCCAATGGTTAAAATTCAAGCTAATTATGTACCTAATGCTACGAACGGCTGCGGCTGCGACTTGCTAAGGAACCCTATTTAAAACTAGATTCACTACTATTCACAAACCAATCTTTTACGGATAATTCTCCGATGTATTTCCTATTATCTAGTTTTGTTTGTATTTGTATGCAGCGACCTCTCGGGGAGTGGTAATGAGATGCACCCGTGTATGTAGAGCCCACTGTTTAAACAATAACCTATAAAAATACCAGACTTTTCGGTAGGAAAACTATATATCTCGGTGCTGAAGTAACATATTTTAGGGAGTGATACTCTTAACCCTTAATTACTAGCGACTTTTAGATCGTTTCTAGTTATTGGAGTTTCGAGTTTACAACGCTAATTTTTTAATCTTAATCATAAAAAAAAATCTGATTTTGTATGTATTTGGTAGTTTTTTTTCAATTCTATAATTGGGGTGGAAAGCACGCCACGCGAGTACTTATGTATGTTTTTATGCGCGAGTAACTAAGGGTTAACAAAGTAGTTATTTCGCATATGGTCAATACAGCAGAGGCTACATACTAAATAACTAAGTACGGATATCCCTATCCGTAGAATTCAATACATATTTATCTAACTGTATTTTAATTTTAGGCCTAATTATAATGTATTATTAAGTATAAGAAACTGTAAGAATATTACAGAGTACAGTATTTCTTAAAGTATTTTTTTAAAGTTATTAATAAAATAGTGTAAACCTAATAAGCTACCGAGGTAGAGAGCCCCTGCTTCTACATCACAAGTCTAGGACTTAGTTAGAGCGAGGTGTCGAAACTAAGAAGTGAAATAGGTATACATTTCTTTGATTTGTTTATTACTTTGTTTTTTTTTGTAAGACCTTTTTTTAATAAATAAATAAAAATATTATTATTATATTATTATCTACATAATGAGTTTCAAGGAGGAAGTATAAAAAAAGGCTTTTTATCGATATAGAAACATGTATTTAAAAAACTTTTTTATAGTTATATTGGGAGCAGACCCTGGTACACACCTATTATAGTCTGAAAGCAAACAAAAAGACTCGTAACGTGATTGGTACAAGTATTTAAAAAAAACAAAATTAAATCTAATGTACATAAAAATGGTTTCGCTCGTAATGACAACAAAAACAAAAAACTTATTGTAACTGGCAGGTCTTAAACTATTTACGATCTAAGATATATGACTTACGTATGACCACTGGACAATGCAAAGTCGATTTTACAAATAAAACAAAGTAACGGAAAAGCATAGTACACGTTGAATATCATGTATAGATGAACGAAATGCAACAAAACTAACGTGTATGTATATATATATTTGTTAAACATAAAAAAACCAGCGTGTGTTAGAGTGGGGCATGCCGCCGCAGCTTGTTCAAACGAAGCGACGACGACGCCTGAAACAGAAGATAAAAAAATTGAAGAATCTTTGCTTTTGATCGACAAGCACAATATGCGTGATACCGGAGGTTTCATATCAATATATTTATAACAGGCTCACAGAACTCTCTATAAGACAAAATACCATAGGTATAATAATAAATACTAGAAATAAGAATAAACTCGCTGTGGCTACAACTAGGCTACACAAGATAAATGTATCTTTTATAAAGGGTGTAGGTACGAGTATATACGCTTCTACAACAAAACTCCACGAAATAATCAATAAATAAATTCAAGCAAATTGTCAAACATATCCTTTGTAAAAAGTCTTATTACAAAATATCAGATTATCTAAACGATGAAAATGCCTGAGACGAGTATTGCTCCAACTCAAAAACTAACAATCTAACAAGGTAAAGGTTTCTTGTTCGCTTCTTTACTTTACCGCAAAGAGATTGAAGTGAACAAAAAATCAAAGTGATTACTTTATTTCCTACTTTTACTTGCAATTTGAAATTTGTGACGTGACAAGAATAAGGTCTCAAGGTAATGAAGCATTCTGATTTGATGTTTGAATTATGTCTAACTAGCTTCGGACCGCAGCTTCGCCCGCGTAGCGCAGTAAATCTATGTGGCAAATGATTTATAAACCTTCCTCTCGAAACACTAAAAATACATCTATTTCAAAAAACACACCAAAATCCGTTTTAAAGATCTAAGCATACGTAGGGGCAGACAGCGGGAAGTGACTGTGTTTTATAGGTACTATGTAGTGATAGTGAGCGGGTTTCGGCCTAGATAAGGATGTACTCACATTACTGCGTGCGATGGTTGTGGCCTACCGCAGAGCACGGCGGCGGAGCGGCAGCGGCGGCGGCAGCGGCGGCGGCCGCGGCGGTGGCGCGACCAGCGGCAGCATGCTGCGACATCGCCGCTGCCACCACCCTCAAGAGAATCTTCAGGCATTGTCTCAACTGTACTCACTTGCATACAATGGTGGTCGCCTGCCGCCGAGCACGGTGGCGGAGCGGCATCATGGCGTCCTGCTACGTCGCTTATGGAGTTCGTTTAAGGAACTGTACTCACATGTATGCAATCTTGGTCGCTTGCCGCTGAGCTCGTCTCGGGCAGAGGAGCGGCAGCGGCGTGGCGTGGCCAGAGCCCGATAACGTCGACACCTTGAGAACTTTCAGCACTGTCTATATAAGGAACTGTACTCACATGTATGCAATTTTTGTCGCCTGCCGCTGAGCGCGTGTCGGGCATTGAGAACGGTTGGCGTGCCCAACGATCAGAGCCCTATAACGTCGACACCTTGAGAACCTTCTAGCACTGTCTATTTATGGAACTGTACTCACATGTATGCAATTTTTGTCGCCTACCGCTGAGCGCGTCTCGGGCGGAGGCGCGGCAGCGGCGACGACGGCGCGGCCAGCGGGCGGCCGGGCGGCGTCCTAGCCAGACGTCGGCGGCCGCGACACCGGGCACTAACTGCCGTCAGCTTCATCTGGAGAAACACATTAATTAATAAATCACCAATTACATCAAAATTACTATTTATAGGCAAAAGGTTGGTGGGGTATTTGTAACTCGCCCAATGATGAGCTAAAATTTTGCACAATTCAAGTGTTAGGTAGATCTGACAAAAAGACAAAAGCGCCAGAAACCGCGATCATAATCTTGTTGAAATACGTTATAGAAAATTATTAAGACCATTCCCCGAACTATGGCAGTGTAACATAAGCTTTATTTTAAGGACCCCGTTTCCCTAAAATAATCAACATAAATCAAAAATACATGCTCCGCATTTCATAACACTAAATACTGCACACGTGGTAATTAAATTCTACTGAAAATCTACAAGGATGGATCAGATACTGAAGGATTAGACTTACTATAGTTGTAATGCAGGTGACAGCAGTGGCGAGGACCCCGGCTTGCTGTAAGGAGACAACGTGTTACAAACATGATAATCTTTAACTTTTCGACCTTAATCCTAAGAGGTAATGAAAATTATTTGACTACCACGTCTTCGCAAAGAATATTGGACAAAAACACAGAAATAGAAACAATTAAAACAATTGAAACACTTTAATTATTAAGGAGATTTGGAAATTTAAGTAATTCTATTCACTATTTAATTAATTCAATGTTCAAAGCGTGGCTTAATCTAGAACACGAAAAATCAGGAAGTATTTTCATGAAAACCGATAAAAAGAGATAACTTTATTCAATTAAACAAAACAAATATTAGAAAATGCATGAGATATTAAAGTTCTTGAAATATAATTATAATAATTTTAATGAGAGGAGAATTATGTAAAATAGCTAATGCTTATGAACTTACATCCCGCCGGTGCCCGAGTGCGAGGTGCGCGCGCGCAGCAGAGCTTTTATAGCCTCCGTCTTACTCGCTAATTACGCATAGGATCGTAATTGCGTGCACGGATTTAGGAAATTCTCAAGC
This sequence comes from Eupithecia abbreviata, assembly GCA_943735965.1. Taxonomy (NCBI): domain Eukaryota; kingdom Metazoa; phylum Arthropoda; class Insecta; order Lepidoptera; family Geometridae; genus Eupithecia; species Eupithecia abbreviata. The sequence continues at coordinate 456,796 of OX030979.1, read as the reverse complement.
CGTTGAAACCTCAGGTGATGAATTGGATTAATGGTTTATTCAATATAATTTGACATATTACGAATAAAATATTTGTTTGTTTATCTGCTATCTATGCGGCAAAAGGTACAAATTAACGGACAGTGCAGCAATGGTGGGCTTTGGTAGGTGTTATGCTCATTCAAGGTAATTTTTGAAGAATTAATGTTGAAACCTTGGGCACAAAATAATATGAAGGAAAAATGAGCCAAATTAGATAAATAAACACTGAAACTTTTATAATGTGCAACATAGTAAACTACAACATACCCTAAGGCTTAGGTACGCATAATTTTATGTCAATTATAAATGTTTATAAATTAATGTCATGGTGAACTTAATTATCATTATTTGGATAGACGCCGCCGCCGCCGCCGCCGCCATGGATAGAAGATTCATATTATTTAGATGTATTTTGTAGATCTTTCAAATTGTATAAAATAACCGACAGCGACCGATCAGATCACAACGATAAGTTGTATTTTAGTTCTGGATCTTTCATTGCAAAAAATGCCTTTGCGTAACCTACATCATTATCGCGCATACACGCGCATACACGTACCCGTGACCGTCTAGAATGTTCCAATATCTAGGTACCTGCTCCCGTACAAGAGGAACACACTATTTAAGATAGAAGCGATCACAACAAATGCCTATTCAATAGGGGTTCACATATACCTATTATTTTCCCAAGAGAACCGTCTACTGAAACCAACCACATAGCCATTATATCTTTCTCCTATGTACCCACTGTTAGGATATATTGTTCTGTATGTACTGCGCCATTCTACGGGTAAATTTAATAATCCCAGGAGCCGAAGACAAATGTCCTCCCTCCACCCACAGGATCCGAAGTTACGTAAGCTGGAGAAAAAAGTGGGCGGGGCTGGAACCCACCACGCCCGGCCGGGAAGGCGTGCCAACCGCGCTATTTTGTCTCTAATCCCACAAACTTTGATGACAGCAGCTATTTTATCTATGTACCTACTTGTATACTTATGTAGGTACCTGTGAAGTAATTTAGAACTGCGGAGTTGTGAAAATAGTGCTTTCATTACGTTGGCTTGTATTAACATAATGTTTGTCTGCGCGGTGTTTCGAGACTCGTCCTTAATTAGAAGTAATGCCTGATTAATTAAGTTAGCTGTGTTAATGATTCCTAGGATTCACAACAAAAAGTGATACAATAGATGTAATATACGATAGCCGTCTCGGGATAAACTATGCTCGCCTCGTTGCGTTGTTCTCTTTCTTTCTGATACAAGATCGATTTTATGTCTTATTTATATCACTTGAATGGTATCTAGGTACCTACAAAGACGGTTCCAGAATGATATATATTTATTGTGGATAAAGGAGTTACAAAAAACCAAATAATTTTTAGAGGTACTCGTAAACTTGTCTTACGGCCCAGGTATCATTGTAGGCAATCTTCACTCAATCACTTTACTTCCTAGGTGATTTGAATTTTGTGACGTGTCCTTTAAGGTCTAAAGGAAATTTTGATATTTGAATAGCAGAAGGTCGGAACAATTTTTGGTATGGACAGTTAGTAATTCTACGGAAACGTAAATAATTATGGCTATTTTCGCTCGACCACTATGAACTATTGAACCGTTAGGCTAGAAATATTGATTAAGCGTGTTTTAGGTACCATAATATTCTTTATAAAAGATATTCAAAATAAATAAATAAAGTTAAACATTGTGTGGAGTCCATGACGGCCATTTTCATGAACAAAAACAAAACAGTTTTTTGCTAAATTATTTAAAAGTGGACAGAGTTAATTCGCGCACGAAATAAAACTTAAAAATAAACTCGTACTAATAATAAAAGCTTTCTTAACCAGAAAACCAATTTGTAGGTAATGGCGTTCCCTTTTAACGTTTTAAAAGAACCGTAAAAGTGTTGTCAGTCCTAACTGAATTTAGCAAATTATTCGTTAAAAGAAGCAAAAAACTCTTAACAAATTAATGGGATCCGCGGAGAACAAAACTTGGACAAAACAAATGCTAATGCGCCGCATATTTAGTGAACAACATTTTTCCGTCTGGCCGGGATGTATACCTACAGTCTGAACGGGATGACGGACTGTTTCAATGTTTATTCAATTAAAGTCGAAAAACACAGAAAAAATGCTGTTACATAACACAAACAAGTTTTTGAACTTACTACACCTATAACTAAAGCTGTAGGTAGGTAGGTACTTATGAATTTCTTGAAGTAAAGGTTTTATTTATTTGTTTAAATAGTTTTTTCACGGAGTAACCTGATTTTTGAGTTATCCAATATTTCGGCACAGTTGCATGCGCCATGATCACGGAGTAATAATAATAATATTGGATAACTCAAAAATCAAATCATGGTAAATATCCCGTTTTAAATGACTTTAGTATTAATAACCATGATAGTTTCAAAAGTTTTATTATGGTATGGTTGTTTAAGAAGATATTTATTTTAAATTTCTCTTTATTCGCTGGAATATAGGCACAAAAGCTCCTAATAATAATAATAGTATTTCCAATACATTCTGCCTCGTTGAGGCGTGAAAATTTAAAATGTTAGAATTTATTAAGTTAATATGTCAGCAAATAAAACTCGAATATAGCCTTATGCAAAGGGGACAGAAGTGCAACGCATAGTTATTATTATTAGAGACTTTGGCCTAAAAATCAAAATATTCCGTAATGCTCCTAATACAATTGTTGAATATTTTAAACAACTTCATGAAACTTTATCCTCAGGATGCTTGTTTTTTAAAAAAGAAAATGTGATCTGAAAACTGGAATGTATCTACTTAGATTTTTTTCCATTATATTCTTATTCAATTATTCTCTGAGTTTTGCGCAGTGTAGATAACTATGGGGTATACATATGTACATACCTACCCATAAATCTGCTAAGCGTATGCAGCGCTGACAAAGGAGACCAACCTTTTTATTGTCTACTTTGTCTATTCCACAAAACTGCGGAAACTGAAAACTTGGGGAAAAAGGACCGAAAAGGACCCGGTCCACCCATTTCCCGTTTCTTTGTTTCTCAACCACATATTTTATTAGCTAAGTGGCTGATTTAAATAAAAATGCTGTTTCCCTAACTGAGCCCGTCAGAGGTTACTGTAACGACCCGTCTCGCTGGATTTATGTTCTTGTGTACAGATTGGAGAAAATGTAGCTTTAAAATTCTCAAAAGACAATAATTTAAAAGGTAACATGGATAACTCAGAAAGATAGGCCGATTATATATTTATATTTTAATTGTTACAGTGTTGCAAGTTTTTATTGTAAATAGTTTCTATCTCATCTATTGAAGTTTTATTTCTTTTATACTATTACTGCCTCATAAGAAAAGGCAAGCTGACTCATACGCAAGTAGTAAACCGTTCAATGACGAACAAGTATATTGTTTTTAATAAATTACATAGTGGAATTTCCACAAATACAACTATAAATTGTGATTTTCAATCTTGAGACGTGTGCATCTCAAGACGTAGTACAAAAACAAAAACAAATGAAACGAAATAAAGCCTTTTTGATGTATACCGCATTTCGCGTCTTTAAAACCAGTTCAATTTCGACACAAAAGTTTCAATAAATCTAAAGATAAAAACAATATCTCCTCGCGTTTACCCAAAACAAATCCCACAAAAAACCCTCCCTTTGTCCCGAGTGTCGCTAGTACATTATTGCCATATTTATTCCTTACTTTACATACAATAAGTATTTTTGTCTACGATGCGCGTCGTGATCTACCGATCGGTCGATAATCGCGCCGAAGAATACGTGCTACTGCTATCTATTCTGTGGGCTGTGCAAACATTCTGCGCCGGCGCAGCCGATCTGCACGAGTCTACGGCGTTGGCTGCATATAGCGTGTGTTGATTTTGGGATAGCACGGCAACTATGATGTGCTCCTTTTTGAATGCGACAATGTTTATTTACATGGTCGGTACCTATCTAGTTGAAGAAAACCCATAACTTCATTCGCGACGGCCCGCGCGGGCTCGCCATCGTATGCAATTGATGAGTCATCCTAGATGTTCATTTTCAGAAACAATTCTGAAATCACTCGCAGGACTCAAAGGTAACTTCGTTCGCGAATATGTTAAACATATAGAAACAGTTTATGTTAACCATATCTTTAGCCTGGCGGCGGCGGCTGGATTTGAAAAGCTTATCTCACCACTGACCAAAGGTTGATGGATGCTAGGCCAATCATTTAAGTTCTGTAAGCGCCGAGCTGATTGGCTTTGATAAGCATAGGTTTATCAAAGCTTAAGGATTAAACAGGTACCGAAATGGCCATTCGGTTATAATTATTACAGTAGAATTGAAAAGACTTGATCATCCTTTATGTAAACAACCGTGGGATTAGCGCGAGACGTGCGCACGGGCAGACGCCGCGGGCGCGCCGGAACCACCCATTATCCACCACCTACCATTATCAACCACCCATTATCTAGGACCACGCATTACCGGCTACCTGTGCAAATACCATGTGAACGGGAGTCAGACACGACTTGCTACTTGAGTTATGAAATACTGCCTGTGAGCTTCGAACCCGTGAACTTTGAGAAGCTCTCTTCCTATGTGAGATAATACGCGCTTGGTACCTATTATTCTAGAACAGGGTTGAAGCGCAACTCCTCTCTAGCTCCTCTTCCCACGTTCCTAGAATGCACTCTAGAATAGGAATAAGAAAATCTTTATTCAAAGCATTACCAATTTTACAAAACTAGTTCATACCCAATCCAACACCATAAAGACTACATTATGTTGCACCTATCATAGCCATTGTGCAATAGCTGTCTGAACACTGATCTTCCGTCGGAACCAAATCCACGTATCACGTCACGTACACTCTTAACTTTAAATCTGTCTACTACAATAAAACTATGTCTTTAACATCGTTTAACGACATTATAGTATGATGCTGATATTAGTTAATACAATAGAATAGCATTTATATCAACATAGGTACACAAAAACAAACAAAACTATAACATATAACATGGAGGGATTTATATTCTGTACATTTTCACATTTACACATCATCATTTCACCGCATGTAAGGAGATATTTTATTAATAGAACTTATATTTTCCAACAAAATGTCCTGTTTTCTCTAGTTTTTCTACGGGAAAGATCAAAATTGTATGGCCTACCTTAACTCTCACCAGAAGATACAGAATCTGGCTTTACCTTTTAAAACTTTCAAACTCCTGATCAAACACTCCTTATACAGACGCGTTGAACCGATACCGACCGTCTGAGGAAAACTGAACCGATATCTATTATAGTTTTTGGCCATACTTTGTGGTGAAATGTTCCCTAAGCAGATTACAACTAGAATGTTCATTTCAATCTGCAGCGGCCAGTTATTCCACCAGGTTTAGGTTAGGCCTCACGATGTTTGTGCCACCTACTATGGCGACTTGTCTTTAAGATGACTTTTGTATAATTTACGAAAACTTTGAAGTTTTCGTTTCAGTCCATACGGTCCATACAATATGCCCCTTGCAGCTCGGATTATACTTTTCTTAGTATCACGATGAACCAATAGTTTGACGACCGATGTGGCGCGGTGGGCGAAGGTCCGCCTGCGACGCAGGAGGTTGCGGGTTCGATTCCCGCCTCGGAACAATTGTGTGTACGATCTGCAGATATTTGTTCCGGGTGTTCTGGTCGTTTTCTATGTATAATAAATAATATCTATCTATGTAATATATTGTATTATGTATATCAGTTATCTAGTACCCATAACAAAAGCTCTGCTTACCATGGGGCTAGATAATACTGTGTGAATTGTCCAGCATTATTTATTTTATTTTATTTATTTATTTATATAAACTCCATAATAGTTTTCGAATTATTTTGAGGTATTTCTTGCATTTGAACAGTAAGTAGGTACAAATAATAACTTTGACTAATCAGGCGGTAGTAATCGATAACATTTCCGTTTTGGTAGTGTGCTAAGCCATACTTAACGCGCGATCGACTTTATTATAGACATCTATTAACCCCTTATATGCGTCATGTGGTTTTCCCACCTTATACCTTTTATTTTTTATCTTCGTGACCAACTTCATTAAAAACTAACAGCAAATTAATAATAATTCATTTCTAGTGACATTTGCAAGCAAACTCTCATTACGCATACCCGTAAAGCATTCCTTTTTGTTTGAATTATCAGCATAAGGTAGGTTTAGTAAAACCCTGCATGTACCCCCCGCACTGCGCAAACATTTGATATTGCCAAGAGTTTAATTGCAGGATATTAGTTTAAGAAAAAGCCGGTTACTTTAGTCGACGGCTGTGTTAATTAACTAGAATAAATAAATAAATAAATAATGCTGGACAATTCACACAGCATCATATAGCCCCAAGCTAAGCAGAGCTTGTGTTATGGGTACTAGATGACTGATATACATAATACAATACATACATTACACAGATATTTTTTTTTTATTATACATAGAAAACGACCAGAACACCCGAAACAAATATCTGCAGATCGTACACACAATTGTTCCGAGGCGGGAATCGAACCCGCAACCTCCTGCGTCGCAGGCGGACCGTCGCCCACCGCGCCACATCGGTCGTCAAAATGAATGAATGACTGGCCTCTAGTACTGAAACAAAAACTGGTCAAGTGCGAGTTAGAGTCGCGCATCGAGAGAGTTCTGAACAAATTTCTAAGTTTCAACTTACTACACGCGTTCGTGAGATAACTAGCCTCGAGATAGTATTCCTAAGGTTGAAAGACAGACAGGACGACATCGATGTGACTCTATAAGGGTTTCTTTTATCGTTTTGAGCTAAGGATCCTAAAATATCACTTGCTATATAACTATCCCTTTCATTAAAAATAAACCTACAAATGCTATTACCTAAATAAAATCCAGAAAGCTTGTAAATCTCGTTATTACCTGAGAATAAAGTGAAGAAAAACAGAATCGTGGCGTACTTTGAGCTTCCCCAAAGGACTGAGTATTATCAGCAGTGGACGTAGGCATGGATGAGTATGATAAACTCAAACTCAAAATATTTTATTTCGATAGGCTTACCAAATAAGCACTTAGAAAAGTCATACTTTATACCATACATTATTATCATATAAAATTATTTTACTGTTCACTTAAATTTTTTGTCCTGTCGATAATGATTATGAATGAAAAAGAATGAATTTAATAACATGCTCCAAGCATAGGTACATAAGATTCTGAAACTAAAGGCTGTTAACAAAACCTTGGTATTAATTCAGTCTAAACAAGTCCCGAATATATCATTGAGTGCATGTGGGGCTCTGAGTTTATAAATTCTGTAACTCTGTCTTTTGGAAATGATTCCAATATCTGTTCAAATAAACCCTCGCCTCACATACGCAAATAGATAACGGCCCGTCAGTCCCTCGAATCACAAAAGCGTCATCCCCAAACACCGTATTTTTCCAGTTTGCACTCGAGGTGCTAATATGACGTCACAGGTGCAGCCCGCTTGACACGTCATTTTCCACGTCGCCGCCGGCCTCCAAGCCGATTTGGGTACGGCAAGGGTTAAAATAGTTTTACGACCCTATTGCGGTTGCGTAAGGCTCAATTTGGTTGGTCTGTGAAGTTGGGCGAGTGTTGTCGAATGACATGTCATCTCCATACGTTGGTTTGTTGAGAGCTCAATGCAGATCTGGTTTAGGAGTATTTTTGATCAAAAATATTCCACTATTCGTATTTATTTTTACTCGGAAGGAAACACTAAGATTTTGCATCCGCAGTGGTAGAAATAACCTTTCATGATGGCATTTTGCTTAAATCTACCATATGCCTTAAGCCTAAACCATTAGACAAAAAGTTTTCAAAGTCAAATTACTTCAGGAAAGTCTATCCTTATGTGCCCTAACTAATACATTATCCGCATTACATTACCTCAAGTCATTACAAGTCTTAGCAGATCATGCAAAAATATTCAAAGCAGCCCGTTCGACTGCCTCCGCCCGAATGCGACACGCACGCCGCCTGGCGGCCGCCGCGGAACCATTGTCTGCATCCAGCCATCCCACTGTTCTCTACTCACGGTGACAGCTCCAAGATGGCGGCACAACAACACTATCCACTCATTTCACAACACATTTCCATCACTAATAAAGACTTTCACAAGGACCCAGAACTTTTCACTAGCGCCCTCTATTCAACACAACACTATAGAAGCCCGTTACGCTCGGTGTAGGTAGTACTGAAGTGGAAGGTACTGGTGGCTAATTACCGGTAATGAGTGATGGCTGGTGACGGAGCTATGTCTCCACCGGCAGCGGGCCGTCGAATGAAAAGCTCCACCATGTTGTTACTGAATTTTATACTCCATCCCGGAGCCAGAGCCTCCAAGTTTGCCTCCTTCAAATTCGTTATGCATACAGCACCAAGGGCTGTTGAATACCGCTCGCGTTTATTTATGAACAGGCAAACTTCTGGTGGTTGGTGGGACGCACGAAATACGTTATAGGCCGCCCGCCCGATGCAAGCGATCGCTGAAAAAGGCCTTTTTATACATTCAACTTGACAATCAGCTCATCTGCAAGTCCGATTATGGAGCTAATTACCAAGCGGATACCGTCCATCCGCGTCTGCGCACAGATCCGCAGCAGGCCGGCTCGCGGGCTGCGACTTTGTTTAGACGCAAGTGAGGCATGCGTCGCGATGCCGCTCAGATATTCCGCCCCACCCGACACCCCCATCACAAAGTATAATGATATCGTCGCCGACGTTATTATAGGAGTCGTCATAAATATTTCATAGGTGGAGGCCGGTAATGACGGAGTGACCGGAGCGGGCTCAGGGCGCCACCTCGCGGCCGGTACCGCGACCGCCGACATTACTCTCCCTCCCCAACGCTGGGGATCACGACTCGTTATTGCTGATTGTTTGCTAGCACCAGTTATTGGCCATTTGTCATGAATGGTCTCCCTTGCTATTTCAATACCCTAACAACTTGCAGAACTTGTCCCATTTTAAGGCACCTCATTATCAAGTCATGAAAAGTCTATATAATTTCAGGTAAAAATGCAGGAAAACTATTTTGTTATGCGCAGGTGGCGTTGCTTTTATTTCAGCCCATTGATATTCCCTTGCTTGAATCCGCTTAGAAGCAAGGGGGCGCGTAATCCAGCGAGCGGATTCAATGTAGATCCTATTCTCCATTATATTGTAGACGAAAAAATAAATAGAAGGAAGGCATTTTTAATGTTTCACGCCCTTACATGATTCCCGCAGTTTTTACCCCTTCCTCTAAATTAAACTTTTTATTTGCGCTTGTCGACAGAAAACTGAAAAGAATTCGGTAGCAAATCAAATCACGACAATGAAAAAATCCGATTGGTTTTGTTGGTATCAAACGTGGCCTGAATTGTACCTTATTTATGAAAATCAGCTGAGTAGCTAAGCATTCAGAATCGAGCAAATATGGAAGTAAATAAGACATGGTCAGTTTCAACGTTACCCGATGTTGTTTATTCCTTCAGACTTTATTTATAATCTCGGATCTGTCTCATCCCCTCCCAGTGCCCAGGAGTAGGTACCTCAGGATAAAGTTCGGCGCGTGCTTCAGACGAGGTGCTAATTACACCGGACACTGCGGCGCCTTTGACGACCTCACTTTGATCGGACGACGACGCCGCGGTGGTGGCTCGCTGGGGTCGAGCGGACATCTTATCTATCTTAATAATGTAAAGTTTACTGATACAGCCGACAACAGCTTTTGATCAAAGCTAAACTGAACTGTCATTTGATAGCAAACGATGATGAATTCCTTGCAAAGGATTATAACGAAAAGGTAGGTTGTAAATTAGTTCGCTATTGCAGCTTAGACAGGTACAAGTGAGAATCTGCCACTACTGTAAGAGTGTAAAATAAAACACATTTTCAATATTATTTTGTATCTCGATATAATTTCCATTGATTAAAGTACCAAAAATAAAGCGTGGTACTTGATGATCAGAAAAAATAGTAAAGCAAAACCATTACGTCCGCCTCGCTCCAAAGCACAGCGCCACTACCCGATTTCCTTTGACTGAAAACTTGTTAGAGGTCCGTATTAAAATTCAAAAACGAACAGAACTCTGTCTCGATTCCTGAAAACATTATTCAGGGGATTTGAATAATGATTTTGTTTCAGTTCCCGCGGAGGTACCACGTAATGTATGCGCAAAGATTGGAGCAAAGCGGGTCCAACTTTGTAACGTGATTTTTGGACTTAAATGCTTTTGGAAGTTCATTTTCGTGGTCGCGGTGCTTTTTGAAGCTTATGCAGGTGGAATCCTTTGTGCATAATTGTGTTCCCTCGACTGAACTTAATTTACGTGGCATTAGAGCGACCTAACGCAATTTGCAAGCAAGCTTGTGAGTTACGGTGAAGTGAGGATAATATTATATGTGGGGAGATCTTGTTTCAGTCACAAGAACATGAAATAACGTATATTTTTCAGCTGCTCAATAAAAAGTAAATCGCATAAAAAATCTATAGATGAGAGTGACTCTATGTTATGATTGAGTTAAACTCTGAAATGATTTTCCTGCATTTTAGTTTTTTTAAGTTTAGCCTGCTAATAAAAACTAAAACTAAATCCACATCTAAAACACTCCTCAGGGCCGCTACCGTGGCCCCATCCAACCAACTCGAGTAGACGGCCGCCACCGGGAATACTTTTCTCGATTATGTTGTCTCTGAAAAGTAAAGCGAATTTTATCTCAAGCAGTTTCTTGCTCTTAACGGTAAGTGTGACCAAAGCTATTAATAATACACAACAAAACAAGTGAAAGACATTAAGTCGAGGAGTCATTACAGCAGCAGACACAACATTTAAACCATTTCGGAGACTACACTACGTCTTCCCCGACAATCCTTCCATAATCAGAAACAAAAATGTCATCGCAATTTAAACCCTATCTCAAAGAAATAGAGCTTTAAGACTTTCCAGGATTGGACAAGCATCTTTGTAATGTCGTAGTAAGTGAAATCTCTCAGTTTAGTCATAAAAATGTTAATGTAGCAAAAACAAACAGTGCCTAATGTATGCGCGAGGGGGAAATTAATCGGGACTTTTATTTTGTACGCTCGTACAAAGATACGGCAAATTGAATTGCTTTGATCAATTGATTCTATTCTCCTTAGGAAATTAAATAAAACTGTGTTCTTTGTACTGGACACTCGGACGGCCTTTGACACTTCACTTATTAACCCCCGTTTACTGCCATTCATTTGCTCAAATTTACTTACCAACTTATCGTAGGTGAATATTTGGCAACACACAATATGTATTTAGCAAATATTTGCATTTACATATATTTTTAATAAATTTCTTCTCTCTCTCATCTTTATTGTTAATTAATTTTATTTAGCCCATTGATAGGAGTAGCAAACCTTACTCCACAAAAAGTAAATTCGGGGAGGACGTTCTTTTAGATGATTGGGTTTTGGATGGGATTTATAGGAACTTGACAATGCAGTCATCAACCTGGTATTTATTGACTACTTGTTTAGTCTCAGCCCTAATAAGATTTTTGCTTATTATGAGGTCTGTAATTTCTAGTTCGTTAAGTAATTAACCAAGACGGTAAATACATAGAGTGCCACAACACAAATCGAGCACATAGCTATCTATGTATATTACATAAAGTAATATACCTATACTTTCAGCCATGTCATCTATTTTCAAATGCTATATCTGCGTTAGGTACAAGCGTTACTTCGATTACCATACATATTTCGTTCACTCGGCCTCGGCATTTCTCCGCGGATCCTTCGTGACGATGATCGATGGCGCCGGAAATCTGCCGGATAAATGAACAGGAAACAAATACTGCTGCGAATGAGGAAAACATTGTTTATTAACGTTGATTTTACGTTCGACTTTGTATCGAGACGGTGATTTTACAAATGGCTGCCAAATGGCATTTGCTTTGACCACTCATAGAGTTTGATTTGGCGAGAAGAATCTCGCTTTTTTTTTTTTTTTTTACAGTTTTTCATATTCGGCTAGAAAGCCGAATATGAAAAACTGTAAAATAAAAATATGTAAATTATTATTTAATATTTTCTAGATGCGTCACCCTACACCGGTAAAGTCTATATTATAATCAATAATAATACGCTAATAATGTTGAATAATATTACATAAGCGTCCAGCTAAACAGAGCTAGTTTTATGGGTTTTATGGCTATATGACTAATATTTATGACGTTACATAACACACACATGGATAGATATTCTTGTTAAGCATAGAAATTAATCAAGTTTTCTAGTTACTAAAGATATAAATACCCAGAAAGTCCAGAACTGATATCTATTTATAATATCTATTGTCACTGTCAGTTGACGAACCATTCAAATACCTACCCACTTTACTCAATTATCAATTAAATTAATTTATTGCAAGACTAGCGGACGTTCCCGGCTTCGCACGGTTTTAGTACGTATCCCTAACTTTTTTGAAAATATAATATAGCCTATGTTCACCGGAGATAGTGTAGCTTCCCAACGGTGAAAGATATTTTCAAATCGGTCCAGTACTTTCGGAGCCTATTCATTACAAACAAACAAACAAAAAAACAAAACTTTCCTCTTTATAATACTAGTATAGAAATATGGTCATAAAACAAGGTCTTAAATATAGGTGTTTTGGTGAAGTAGTGCCACATACTTCACCTAAACACATGGCATGCAAACATTTCTATAACTAGGTTCCTATACAATGTCATTTTAAAATGATTTTAATTAATAAGTTATAAACTATGAACATGTCAATAATGTGCTATTTAATTCTCAAATTTAGGTCCATGAGTTCTTTGACACTATAGAAAGCTTTTCTAATAAGCCATAATTTTAACTTTTTTATAAATAATATATCTTTCTAAGAATAAGGGCTCATATCCCCGAGTGTGAAGACTAAACCCAATAAACCATATTTAATATACAACATTAATAAATTGGCAAAGTAAATTTATTAATATCTAAATAAGAACTAGTTAGTGTTTACATTGAGCTCACTGTAGACTATTGCAATCAACGTACATTAGGTCTACTGATTGCCAGAATAATTTACAAAAATCATGACTCATATTATAACTGTAACGGTTGCCTGATTTTATGTAAGGATATTGTTATTCTGGGTTTCAGCGCAATGATTGTTCTGTTGCGCCGAGAAAAAAATTCTTTCACGTTCTGTTTGTAAAAAATATATTTAATACCATATATTTTATGAATTACTACGTGAAAACTATATGCCAATAACTGCAGTCCCCAGGTCTTGGCATATACTAAGAATGGTCACTGAGGGGGAGGGAGGTAAAACAATAGGAAAAATGTGTCAAGTAGTATGGGTACGTTCCCTTAGGTACTTTCGTGATTGACCTATGACAATAACCATCTATAGAGATTTCAACGTCTCAACTCATCAGATGCCTGCGTCTGGTTTCTCGCCGCCGCGCCGCCGCCTAGCCCAGCTGGTGCCAGCGAGCATCCGTCAGCCCGTCACTACCTGAAAGACTGCAGGTGCGCCATCTATCTTCATTTATTCTTTTCGCTTTAAATGTAATCAGGAGCTGAATAAAAAATATTGTGGGGGCGTGGTAAAGTACGGTAGTGCTGCTCTTGAAAAATATATTGTACGTAACACAGCGGACTATTGTATGAACTCAACTTTATATTAACTGACATTTTAGAGTACCATTTTGTATCTAATGGATAAGCTTTTATAACAGACGACCGAAGTGGCACGGTGGGCGAAGGTCCACCTGCGACGCAGGAGGTTGCGGGTTCGATTCCCGCCTCGGAACAATTGTGTGTACGATCTGCATATATTTGTTCCGGGTGTTCTAGTTGTTTTCTATAAAATATCTATTTATGTAATATATTGTATTATGTATATCAGTTATCTAGTACCCATAACACAAGCTCTGCTTAACATGGGGCTTTTTATTTATTTATTTATAACTCTGAGAACAATTCAAAGTGTTACAGTGTTGGTGACATGGGTAATGCAAATCTATTTAAAAGGAAAAGCTACCTCTACCTCGTATTCTGATAGAGATAAACTTAATCATGAATCAAATGCCCTACATTTGATTTTTAGCTTCATTCAAAAAGTTAATGATGTGTCAGACTAATATTATAAATGCGATAGTTTGGTTATTTGGATGAATGGATGTTTGTTACCTCTTCACGCCAAAACTACTGAATAGATAAAATTTTGGATTCAGGTAGTTCTAGGTCTGGAATAAACATAGGCTACTTTTTATGCCATAAATTCGTTCCCAGAAACCAGTATATTATATAGACTACAAAATCGAATCCCGTAAGAAAAAGCAAAGTCCCCTTTGCCGCAGCTACGTAGCTCAGTTCAAGTTTCGTATAATTTCAGGGACGGCGCTACTCACCCACACAGTGAAGAAATAAGAATATTTTCCTTCGGAAAGAATAACAAGCAGACTGTTAGTGGCGCGGGCAGCTCGATAGGAAATGATGGATATCCGCGGACCCCAATTATTCAAATTAATTCCTATCGCCACGTTTTGTTCTGCGGCTGACGGAAAAATACTGGGTTACGTAAGGAAATAACATTATAAGAAATAGGTAAGATAAATAATATTCTGTTGCTGGGTTGCTGGTTGCGATTAGGATACGGAAAAAATTGGGAAGATTTTCGGAATAAACTTTTTTTATTAGACACGTAGTTTCTGCCCGCGCATTCGCATATTTTGTTTGTATGCAAACGTTAGAAGGTTATTTCTATCCCATAGGAACTGATTTATAGGATAAAAATCATATGTTTTACTCAGGCTTAGAACTAAATCCATGCAAAACTTCAACACGATCCGTTCAGAACGATTGGTAACAAAAATCATCCAAAATTTTAAATTTTTAGTGTGATACTGTGATTGATTCCACTTGCTCCCTCCACACAAGGTCTAGACGTCGCGTCTCGACAGTTCGAGTATTTTTCATAGAGTTCCGCCAGAAATTGTCATTGCATCTGTAGCATCATTAGACCGTGGGGTGCGCCAAGGCACACAACCGGCCCTCTCCTATTTACATACGACACGAACTCGCGACGCCGAAATAAAAGTTGCAGAGTTTTCCACCCTATTCTGGGGTCCGTTGAAACCGTCAATTGAAAAGTTTAAGTTAACTTTATTTTAAAATTAAATCGTTTGACGACCGTGACGACCGCCTGGCGAAGGTTGCGGGTTCGATTCCTGCCGAAGCAAAATTGTCTGCCTGTACGACGCAAATAATTTTCCGAGTATTTTGGGTGTTTTCTAAGTATTATTAAAAAAATATCTATGTATGTACTGTCGGGTATTAAGTATATCAGTCATCTAGTACCCATAACACAAGTTCTGCTTAGCTTGGGGCTAGAAGATGCTGTGGGAATAGTCCAGCATTATTTATTTAATTATTACTCCTATGAGTCAGCGGTGTATTAAATACACAGCTGACTTACTACTTTTACGGTGATTATTATTATTTTACTACTTTTTAAATTTCCAGAAAATATTTTCTTAGGGATAGCCTATACCTACGATAAATATTTTTTGAAAATTCGGAAACATCATCAGATTGACACTACCTGCTATATATGCCTCTATCCCTTCTTAATTGTTCAACATTATTTGCCGCCGGGCTTTGCCCACTGCTGGGTAAAAAGTCTCCCGAAGTTTGTACCATTCGCTACGGTCCTATAACCTATATCCTATCTATATCTATCTTACAAATTACAGAACCGCGTAAGCTTTAAACAAACGCAGGCTTACAATACAAGTATCGCAAAAGATGTCGGTATAAATAACAAAAAATAAAACGGTGACTTCCGCATCTGCGTTACGATTTCAGTTCATTTAGCTGTAGCGACGAAATGTAGATAAAAAGTTAAGGCTCCCTCTGCAAGTGTTCTTAAGACTTACTTTGAATAAAGGCTGCCTATTCACACTACGACTTTTTACTTGTTTAACATGTTATTTTTCTTGCTTTGGACAAAAATATTTAGCTTAATTGCTGTCTCAAAATTATTAAAAAAGATTGTTGGCCACTAGCTCTCAAGACGGAAGATATGGCCGACGATGTATCACGAAAGTCTACAATAGATAATAAGATGATTTATTCATGAACAATATAAAAAAAATTAATATAATAATTTCTAATTTAATAGTTTTTAATTAAATTCGAAGTATTAAGTCATACTTAAGGGATCGACCTGTTATTAGCGTTTTCTAAAGATTATCAGTCTACTTGACAATTTGAGCGTTATGTCATTATTGTCATGCCCATTTTACCTACAGGCTATGATAACATCTAGTACCTTATTCCTTTACTAATGATAGCGTTTCCCGCAGAGTTCTTAATCCCGCATTGTGAATAGCCAGCTTCCCCGCATTTTTGAATAATGCGGGTGTTATGCCCGAAATATGGTTCATTTGCGATCCGAGGAACTTGTCCAAAGTGCGTGGAAATCATATTCATATTTTTCCGCTTCAACTGCTCTCAAATTTGAATAAAGTACTTATGTTTGAATACATTTTTCTTCTAAATTACTTTCATGTCCCTGTCTGCTTCCGTCGAGTGATACGATTATTAAAGGAGGTTGGCTATGTAGGCACTTTGTTGCGACCTCCTTGGTCTGCACCTATTTGATCAAGGAATTATGACTAGGGGTTCAAAGTTAATGTTTTTTTAGAAACTTGAATATTTACGTACTTTTACACAACACTTTTAGATAATGCAACTATGTCTTTTGATATTCGAATTCATTCCTCAGCCAACTTTACAGTCAACCAGAGCGATGTTCTTATAGATCTGTCATAGCTTGAACATTTATATTAAACACTACAATGTTTAAGGCACCTACTTTATATTAAAAAGTATAAACAATGTTAGCAGTGAGATAAATCTCAAAAGCTGCCATAAAATACAAACTTCAAACCTTTTCTCAAAATAACTCACAAAATGCTGCACTAAATTTTCAGCGCCGCATATTTTGTGTAAAATCTCGCGCAGTATTTATACCGAACTTACGCCGCCGCGACCGCAGAGAAAACTTACCTTAAAATTAATATTTCTTTCATTAAAATCTTGTAATATTTTCGCTGCTGCATGCATAAGTAATGTCCATGAATAAGTAACGTGCAAAAATACGAGCCTTGATTGAACGCAGATATTGTTTCAGTGGGCTTTTAGCTTGTTTGTGTTTGACTGTCTAATTGTAATGGCTTCGGCAAATGTTTGCAGAGACGGAGGTCAGGCCCGCTCCACTCGACTTTACTTCTTATTGATTGTTTGTTGAGGAAAGGCTTTTCGACTTCCGTTTGATTAAAATCTTTGATTTTTAAATGGAACTTACTAAAAGGATTGTTATTATGATAAGAACCTATTCAATATCATCATCGCAACTGAATTAAACATACTGCGGCAAACGGCTTATGACATCCACCATAGTCTACTGAGTTTGTTACTGTAGTGTAACAAACTTCTTATCATATCAGTCAGTCAGATCCACCACCGTTGGGAAAAGGCCTCGGTTTCGTATGAAAGAATGAAAGATAGCAAAAATATATATAGCATGCCAGCATACAGTTTAATGCAAATTTAAAAAAACTGAGAGCGATTTGGTCTGTTTTGATTTGTTGTTCCAAGTTCTTTTATTTGAACATTAAAAAGCTTCCCTCATTACCCAGCGTTCGTTAT
Source organism: Eupithecia abbreviata (assembly GCA_943735965.1). Taxonomy (NCBI): domain Eukaryota; kingdom Metazoa; phylum Arthropoda; class Insecta; order Lepidoptera; family Geometridae; genus Eupithecia; species Eupithecia abbreviata. Next base: position 439,052 of record OX030979.1, on the reverse strand, counting down.
TTCCCCACATCACAGCTCCAAAGAATCCCTCTGCCGTGTGAAGAGGTCTTCAGGTGTCGTCGCTGTAAGCTATGTGCATAACTTGCGCCGAGTGCCGCGGAGCCACCTCTGTGAGCACCCTAGCGGGGTCGCGCTCTGATTTGCAAGGTTTTTCTAGCGCCAGTCTTCTGTTTACTTTTTACTTTTAGATGATGGGTAGAATTATTAAAGTTATGTGAACCAATCACGCTAGGTTAGATCGTCAAGTTTTGAGGTGAATAACGAATCAGTTTACACTCAATAAGAAAATCATGGCTCTCTACAAAGTAAGATTACCATTTTAGCAGAGCTAAACATTTAATCATGTCCTCAAGAATCCCTGTCGATTCAATTGTTTTTGCAACCGAAATGTTTTAAATTCAGCCAGCATTCGTTAGAATTTTCAACTTTTTGTCGCAGTTTGAAATCGGAACATCGATCGCGGTTGCAAGGACGCGTCGAATGCGTCGAACATTCTCAATTCAACGTGATTGAAAGCTGTTCGAAATCCGAATGATAAAAAGTAAATGTCTGTCACATTTTGGCCAGCATTCTTCGTAAATATGGCTGCGAACCGAAGAGGTTTTATATCACCTTGTATTTCGCTGTTTAAGGAGGTAGTGATGCGAAAAATCAGGATCAAGAAGCCATTATCATTCCTTTGTGGGCAAGTTATGTTTTTGTGTAAAACTATTTTTATTAACTGTTTGAAATAACTCTACTGTACTCAACACAATAAATGAGTCATAAAAAGTTCGACTATAAAAAAGTACATAGTACCTACTTCAAGTACAAGTATAACGAGCATTTTATAACTTACCATAGTGAAACATCTTCATACTTGCACTAAAACTACTCGTATTGTGAGGAAAAAATAAATAATACTGCAAAGTTTTCTCATCCCTTCGCCACATAAAAAGCACATAAACAGACAGCAGGCATATAAAATTTAACTTTTTGGTAAGTACTTTTATGGCGTGAGAAAAAACCGCAGGTGAGAACTGAGGCCAATATTAAAATGTTTCATGTAAATTTCAGCAGTTGGGAGGCTATATTTCAGCGTTTCGTCTGTCTGTCTGTACATTTGGTATTCATAGACGGCTTTTAGTTTAATATTGGGGTGAAGAAGCGCTTCTTAACGGGTTACTCTTTCTTTTTGCGAGTATTTTTAAGGGATATGGTTATTTTTGGCGGTTGCTGTTTTTAAATGAGGTTCGACGGATGGTGAATATTTAGTATGTGGCTAACTGTAGGTGTTCTGCTTTATGGTGAATGTTCAGGCAAAGCAACGGCAACAAAACCCAATAAGTACCTATAATACTTTCAATTATTTTTTTTTTAATTTGAATTTAGCTAGTAGTGTAGACAATCTACATATGTCTACAATGAATTATTATCAAACTCCTGCAATAAATTAGAACCACTTTTTCACTGCCAAAAATATGCCAGAAAAATATTGATTTTCTGATACACTTTGGATTTTAATTAATTTTGATCGCAGCACTTTATTACCAGAATAGGCAATAATATTTTTCTTGAGACGACGCCGAGAAAAATTCGTATAATTTACGAGCACTAGAGAAAAGCAACTGCAAAATGGTGAAATGAAAATAAGTTTACAGCAGAGATTAATAGGTGAGGTTTTATTAAAACCAGCGGTTGATGAAGAAGTCGAGGGCAGAGGGTAGCTGCAGGGCTGGACTGTATACTAAAGTAAGGAGGTGTTTTGCCCGCTATTTTCTTGCAAATTCCGCAAATTTCTGTGTTTAAGTTACTAAAGTAAATTATATGTACCTGCTACTTCAACAAAGATAATATTTCTATATAGACATCACGCCAAGATACTTGGATGAACTGCATCAAATAATAATAACTCAGGTAGGTTATGTTGTAACTAATAAAATGACTGTTAATCGTTAGGTATGGACATTTTTATACCAAGACATCACAAGAACAGAAAATTTTATCCTAGCCTACATAAATACCTCCCTGTATTTAGAAAAACTTATTCAACTCCAAAAATCATACCCTCAACCCTTAATTTTTCCCGTTATTAAAAGGGCGCCATCCCTGCCCTCAAAGCCGGGCCCTGTTTGTTTTGATTGTATTAATTAAAACTCAGATCCCTCAAAGTTGTATTAAGATTAACACCTCTTCTTTTCTTCCATTAAGAGAACTCCATATTCATGTCGCGGCTATTTTCTATGATTTTATGTAAATTAATAAACTTGGGGAGTTTCTGAGGCAGGTGACATTAATCAGAGATTTTTGCAGCTTCTGTTAGAGGGGGGAACCATGGTGTAGCCAGCTCAGGACCGTTGGAGAAGACATACCTATGTGTCATCATCATTATCATCAGCCTATGTTAGTTCACTGCTGGACATAGGCATCTACCCAATGAGCGCCAAAGCGCCCTGTCTTCAGCTTGACGCATCCAGCATCTGCCAGTACTTGTCGGTTCTTCGTGAGATATGGCCGGCCCACTGCCACTTCAGCTTGCTAACTCTTCACCTATGAAGTCAATTTGTAAATAGTGCTTTCGATAATTACAAGCAAACAATGAAGTAAAAATGTTCCGAACTTAAATTATTACGTAATTTAAAGTTTTACTCTATGAGATACATACTATATTATACTCGTATGTATATACATATTATGAAAATTGTAGAGAAGAGATCCCAAAGCAATTTTTTTAATGATAAATATTCAAGCTTATTTTCCGAGTTTATTATTTTAAAATTTAATTAGAAAGTCTGCTGTGTGGAAGACTAAAGAGTTCGTTGAAGAAATTTCATTATTATTATACCTACAGAGTAAGTTTCTTAAAATCACGAGAAAAGAAGGAAGTTCTACTGTTATACATAATAAAAACAATGAAATTCAAAATAATCAGAAACCCACTCAATAAAACCCCAATATTCCGGCGGTCACTCCAATATTCGGACATAGTTTCGCACTCGTATCTCCATACATTTACCCAAATATCTCGTATTCTACTCAGCTCCTTACCACACACCCCGTGGATGAAGACGTTCGCATAAAACGTTATTACATCTTTTGTATCCAATTAAACTGAATACTGTTCACGGAAGGGCTGGGAAGGAGTTGGAATCCTCTCCAGCTCAGATTATGTACGAGACTTTTGAAAATGGAGAATAATTTGAGAAAAAACAATTCTATTCGATGATTTCTGTAAAGCAGCAGTGGGCAAAGGCGGGTTTGATTTCCGCCGAATGACAAAGTCTGATCTGCACATAGTGATTGAGTAGGTATTTGTTATCTGGTACTCATAACACAAGCTCCCTACTGTGATGCGTTAAAATATCCTGTATAATTTATTTATTTTTTGTTATATTTTGGCATTCTCTTACATTTTCATAGGAATATTTCATGTTATAACAAATTCAGTTTCTTCGTGTTAAAAAATTCCATCGTTCTCTCAGTTACCTAATAACTCAGCACATTTGGTAGGTACTTATAAAAAAAATTATTGTGTTTTTTTTATTAGAATACATGAGACACCACAATTTGTTCTATATTATAAAGCGAACGTAACGTAAGGACTGACTCAGCACTTCCGGATTCCGTAAAATTTCCGTCTTATCTCCAGATCGACCGACCATCACTAGTTTCAGCCACGTGCGCCAGGTAATCTATTTTATCCCGCAGAGTTATTGGCCGTGTGTGTGAATTACAATATAGGTACGTTGGAAAACTACTGCATTATGGATATTGTATTCCTATTCTAGTTGCTGACCATGGAATTCAGAGCTGGTTGTAGAGTTCTGTGTATGGTCTGGCAGATGAATTTATTTAGCATCTTTACGAAAATAACAATCACACTTATTTTATAAATGCGAAAGTTTGAATGTTTAGGCGGATGTATGAATGGATGTACATATGAATGGAATTTTGTTACTTCTTCACGCCAAAACTCTTGAACTGATTAGGCTGAAATTTTGCACTGATGTAGCTCAAAGCCTGCAATCAAACATAGGCTGCAGTACTTTTATCCCATGAAACAGTTCCCATGGGATAGTAATAAAATATAATTAAAACTAGTATTTATACTTAGGTATATCTATTTCCTAAATATGTCTATAATCTCATATGATCAGCAAATAGTAAGTACTCTTACACTGTTTGTTTTCTAGATTTCTGAGTAAAATATCTAGTACACCTAGCATGCATCACACAGGCCTATCAGTCAGACAAACACTCGACTCTGTAAGTGATGTCCTCACCGTGTCGCTGTCTCCCAGTCAAACACATAGCCCATCTCGTCCTCCAAAGAGTCGGGTTGTTCTTTACTGCCGGAGACAGTAACAAAAAGGAACACTTAAGACCAAAGGGAATATCACTCAGTGGTATATTTTTCAAAGCTTTCTGCTCGCGTTCCGTTTTTATCCTACTTGACTCTTAATGTGGTGAATTCATACATGAACAATCGGGTTCTCGAGTGTTCTGCTGAGGGGCGTATTTTCTTTTACAACATTCGGGGTGGGGTGTCTGTTGTCGTTGCTTAAGGTGCGGTCATCGCGGAGTTTTATGCTGCTACTTAAGGTGTTGTAGTTTTTTATCGTTTTTCTTTGGGTTTTATTGGAAGGGAATGAACTGGCAATGTTTTACGGTTTATTTGTTTGGGTTTCTGAATAGAATTTTCACTTGTGATGCTAAAATAATATAAGGTTTTCTTCTTATCATTTTGTAAGTACGCAAGTTTACTGCCCAAGTTTACAAAGCTCTAAAAATAATAATGTATATCTCCAACACATTGTGGCTATAGAGATCCAACTGTAGAAATAAAATAACTTTTTGTTTCCGATGTCTTACTGAAAAATATAAAAGAACCAAAGTTCACAAGCAACACAAATAGCCTTTTCTCTTGCAAACCTTTCTCGTTTCTCCCTGAAATCTTGAAACGAGTGGGGAGTTCCGAGCGCGCCCACTCGATGAGGCTACTATGTAACTACGTACAAAGATATGTCTATGTAGGAAGATACGGCTATGTAGAAAGATACGGCTATGTAGCGTGCAGGCTTATGTCGCAGCTGAGATAAAGAAACGGTTTTAGCGAGAGGAAAGACAAAAGGCCAGGTTGTACGAAGTTTGACTTGTTAGCTTCAGATCTTAGCGCGGACCCCATTGTATTCCGTATTATCATTACAGCAATTTGGACGTTCGATTTCATATTATTTTTATGAAACCATTTATGGCGGAAAAATACTTTAGTAAAATGAGATGTTTGTATAAGTTTTTGTACAAAAGAGTTCAACGCGTGCCTGGTGCTACGGCAGTGCTACGGTGTAGGTATAACTAATACATATGTTATACTTGATTTCAGATCGAAATCACAGATTTAGCCAAGAATAACTCAAGTATTTGAAAGATACAACGTCGTCTCAAAGTAAAACTGAGTTATCGACAACACGTCTACCAATATAATATGTAATGCTAGATCACGCCACCACAAGCCAAATTATAACTTTTGGAATTTAAAGTGAGTCCAATTCATTTATTCCACTTGATTTATTTAATCTACTTTATTATTATACTTATTACTTAATTATAATCATTTAAATATATTATTTATAAAACAAAAGCTTTTTGTATAGTAAGGAAACACCATAAGGGATTGTATGGAGACACCATTTTTTTTACTTAGAATTACTTAGATACACTTTGCTTAGCTATTTAAAAAATCTGCAAATCAAGCAGTACACTCATCAACACAATCTTCTAGCCCGCCGGAGTACAGTCGTAAACACAAGGTAAAGAGTCAAGCTGATGGCTTTAATGAAAGCTCGACTCCATGACTATTCATGTCTCGCCGAGGCTGGGGTTTTTACTGACTCTATTGACTTCGACGAGAAGGGGGTAGAGGGATATTTATTCCTCACAATTCCAAGATTTTGGCTGTATTAAAAAAAGGAAGTACCTATACAAGGTATCAAAGGATACTTAGCTGAAATTAGCTATTTTTTTCCTTGATTAACGTTCTACGGTGATACCGAGTATAACTATGGACTTGAAATAATATAACAGAAATATAAAACCAGTTTCATATAACATAATAAAGTGATTATGATTTTATGACCTATTAAAATGACCTGGAAAAAAGTTACCATTGTTTTCTTAATATCATCGCTTCTTATCGCAATCTATAAACACGGTATTATAATCTACCTATGTACTATAATAATACCTACGTACAGAGCCTACGTGTCACATACTCAGTTCTTTCCCTCAGCAGTGGGTCTCAATGCGATGCGACCTCTTCAGGCCACATTATCATCTCGCCCACGGCTAATGCGATTGTACCACAAGTGGGCAACACTCCACTCTTCTAATTAATTGTGGGACTGGCCTGGTATTTATTGTCCTGTTTTTATTTTGCGGACGTCTCCAAGAGAAATTGCCTTGAAATCTGGTATAGAGGTACTTAGTTAATTTGCTCTGTGCTGACAACTACTTTGGCCGAACAGTTTTTATAAATCTTTATACGTAATTATTTTAATTGGTAAGTTGAGTGCGTGAAAAAGGTCAAATCAAATTAAATCATTTATTTGCTGGAATGTAGGTACAAAAGTTCTTAATAAAAATGGTATTTCCAATACATTACTACCTCGTCGAGGCGTGCAAAATTAAGATTCTATATTGTAGATAATTTTATACAATGTCAAAAATTTTAAAGTAATAATAGTTAGAGTAAGAGGCGCAATAGTAAAATAAGGTAATGTCAAAATTTATCTGTCATAAAATCGTTAATATCGTAATTTATGGTTCCGAAAGCGTTCTTAGTTGTAGGAAGCGTATAATGGACTTTAAAACTATTTATATACTCAACATTTTTCGTTACTTGTCTGATCGGATACTGGTGATAATTTCAGAGGTTTTGGGCATGTAAAATAAAAGTTACGCTTACTGTATTTCTTTTAGATTATACAGTGATATTCTATTTTATGGTGTTATTCTGTTTTGTTTTTCCTCAAATTTCTGAGTTCTGTTTATTTCCAACTAGCTATACTTTAAAAACATGTCAACGTCCCCCCACTCTGCGGCCACTATCCTCATTAAAACTTACCTCATTACAAAGTCATCTAAATCAACCTCTGAAACTCAGCAGAAGTGAACTACCGCTGACAGTCGCGGGTTCGGCGCCTGTGTCTAAACACCTCCGGTATTCAAATGGGCGGAACAGCGGAAAGTAGGCAAAAACCTTTGGACCCTCTGATCATTTGCATAGTCTGTGAGCGGGATGAGGAGGAGAGGCGGCAGTTTTGGGTACTTTTGTATTTAATTTTATTAAAAACTAGCTGTTACCCGCTACTTCGCTAGTCTGGCTACTCAACCTATTCATAATGACCAAAATCCCTTTTTTTATAAACCCCTGTAGTAAACAAAACAAAACAAAAATATACAAATCGTTCAAGCAGTTTTAATGTTTTAGATAGATTTTTACAATACGAACAGTAAATTGCTGTCTATATTCAACAGATGTTAAAATGTGTTTGACCACCAACTCACTTTAGTAAGTAAAGATCTGGTCTAAGATGGAGCAGGCTTTCCTAGCAGGAACTTATTTACTCAGAAATTGAAGATTCCGAGATTCAAAACTTTATGATGGGACACATCTCTTTATATGGGTGTCTTTCTTTTATTTTGATAGTGTAAATGTTGATGAATCACCTTTCTTTTTTTATCTGTAGGTTTGTCACCTAGCTAATTATTGGTGACTCTAGTAGGATGCCTTTAAGTTCTGTAGATACAGGCTTTGCGTTTGAGTATAACTTTACAGACGGATGCATATTTAGAAACTATAGAAACTATTCATATTGCAGCGGAAGCCTTGTTGCAAGATGTACTTACGAACGATTCATGTTTGAGAAAGAAAAAAAAGTTATATTTTTTATGAATATTTACTTTTAAAAGCTTAATGTGTCCTCTTCGACTAAAATAAATTAATAAGGTTTTCAAATATTTTTAAAACTCATCGAAAAATTCACAGAAAATCGCATCCAATCTTTCCGAAATCCCCCAGAAAAGCGACTTAGACGCGCACTAAAAAGCATCCTGTCTCCGACGGCCACTTGTCATAAAGTTACTGTGATAAATCGACCAGAGACATCTTCGCCTCTGTTACTTATAGCCCCCTTATGTACTAACATACAAACTCACCAACACCACCCTCCTCCATCTCTATCGCAGAGGGAATAAGGTTGATTTTGCAAGAGAAAATGCTAGGTTTAGTTGGTTGGTGAGGACCTTTAAGGGAATCACAGCAAGTATGAAATGGAGGTCGTGATGTATTCGGTGCTTAATTATCTTTATTGCTGGAATAATGTAGTTTTAGGGATATTTTGGATGTTATTGTGTCATGGTTTGTTATATTAAAAGTTACCTAAATCATCTAAGTACGTACTTTGACAAAAAACCTAGACTTTTTGTACAGTCGGAACCAGAATGCACTTTAGTGCCTCACCTTGCTATATCAACAAAAAAATGAGTACTCAACTAAGACAACTTTGAAGCGACATGGTGGGTACTAATACATATGTATGTCCTAGTCCTAGTACCCTTGCCTTAAAAGCTCTTTATCTCATATATCACTTAGCATTGCTATGCTAGTACCTAAACACATTTTGCCGTAAGTATTTGGAAGCAACTTTTAGGAACATGGCGCACTGTGGATGCCAAAAAAACAAAATATCAAATGATTGAAAGTCCCGTAAATACCAAACAAAATCAAAACATTTAATTTATTTCCCGAAACAGCAGCACCATTCGTCAGTCGCAGAGCCATCCATCTTTAGCCCATAACTCAGTTCGGCCGCTCGCCGCTAGATGGCACGCTACTCATTTATTATGCATACTGATGACCCGTCGTAATGAGCGACCCACCGCTTATTTCACGTGAATTTTCTTAGGAAATTTGGCAACAACAGTGGAGATTGCGGGATGGCTTGATAAAACGGCGAAGATGCTCGCCGCCGTAATTAAGGGGTTTGTTTTTATGGTATCTCTATGAATTTGCATAAAGAATCTTTAGATTTCGGGAAATGATAGGTACTTATCTTACTACAATGTTTACGTTTTGAGAGCAACCTAAGTTCCTTAAAAGATATTAAGGCTATGAACTTTTTACCTTTATTTGTAGGTATTCATTTAATAAGTGTACTTACATCCTAAATACGATTCTTCAGGTATTTTTTCATGAACATAAATCACAGTTTTTCCAACACAGAATAACACTTTGAAAACTACAGAAGCGTGAAAGCAGCCATTTTATAAAATGTTAAATAGGCTCCGATCATCCGTGAAGTCCCTTTGACAAACGAAAGGCAGAAACATATTGAGGAGGGGGCAAGGGGGGGGGGGGGGGTTGCAGAGTAAATACATACAACGTAGCGGATCACTGGTCAAAGGATGAGTGGGGTAGGTATCACTTTATTTCGAGAACTTTAAAATAGCATTGGGCAATACGTAAACACATTCTTAGTCCAATGCTCCTTGGTTTGATAAAATAGTTTTCTTTCGACTTGCTTTCCATTTTCATCTTCTTATCTTAACTTTAGTTGATTATTGTAAGCTGCTTGACGCAATAATTTTTAATAGTGACTAGGTACAAGATAGTCGAAATAAAATATTCTCATAACAATATGTTTAATATGATTATTTGCTCAGAAAATAAATATGAAAAGCATTACCACATTTCCTACAATAGTTCAAACAACAATAAACAAAACCGCAAGTCAATATTGATAAATGACTAGCCGATGTCTAATCCATCTTATTTCCAAATTAAGGCAACCTGTTTACTATGCACCCTGGACTTTGGCCAAGAAGGGAAAAGGGAATTTATGGTCCCGGTTGACCGTTATGTTATATTGTTATGGCCCTTTATTTTATCAATGCGTTTTTATTGATAATATTCTCGGGGATGCTGTAGCTCGTGACGAGTGGGATTGGACTCTCTCATTCAATACCGTAAGAGGTTGGGATGAAATGGAACTGAAATGTTATTGGAATGGGCTGTAAAATATTATCGTCTTAGGATATATTATTTTCCAGTTCATAAAGTCTGGTTGGTCAGCTAGTTTGGTCTGGTTTTTCGTTTGGTTTTTTGAAGCGTTCTTAGACTAATAGAAGCGATATAGATAAATACTAACCTATTCAATAACTGCGAACTTTAAGCAGAACCGTATTATATTCCGTGCTTGAGAAAAAATCACTAGTCCTTTTTCTTACACTACCTATCCGCCAAGACTCCGCGCCATCTTTAAATCCCCACCAAAGGTGACAGAACCGGCTAATTACTCCAATTACCATACCCCCATTGCCAATGCCTTAATCCCGCTGTTATCTTCATTCGCTAATGTCTTCGGATTAGCATTCGCTACAAAAAGCCGCGGTGCGATCTTTGCTCGCGTCGTGGATTTATGTAAATTGTCACCTGACTTAATGTTATATTTTTACATGCTTTTAAAAAAAATCTTACCGAATGGAAACGATAATATTATAGTGTTAAGTTGTCTAAACCTGATATGTAAATGATAGGCCAATTAGGACTACTCGACTCGCCTATGCTTGTTGTTCCATTTACAAAGCGCCATCTGTTAGGGAGATAACGAACTAAACAATTCGGCAAAGCTAAAATAAATCAAAAACTTTGAGTTTATAATAGCACCCACAAAACAAAGAGGAACGTTTAATTTAAAACCAATCAGGCACATATCATTTTCAATAAAATATAAACTCGGTTCTTTAAAATAAAGCTTTTAACAGAGCTACTGTTAAAATCTTTATTTCGTCGTTTTCATTTGAATTAATAAATTTCAAAAAGTTTCTGTTTGTCCCGCTGGTTTTTTTATTTTCCATTTATTAATTTCTTTTAATATATTCCGGGATCCAAATTGAAAAGTTTCCGCGACACCGATACGTTGATTTAAAATTTAAATAATGGAAAATAATGGGACGGGTCCATTCTGCAGGTATGTCAGCTTTTGGAATAACTTTCATCTGTTGTGAAGACTTATTTCGGTTGAATATTAATGGGCGTTAGTGCTGAATTATTTTTGTCAGTTAAGGTTGTTGAACTTTTATTATTGGCTCAAAATTTTAGGAGTTTTCCGTATAATATATTAAAACGATGTCTTAGGTTTCTAGGTATTTGTTATAGTAAATGTAAATACTAGTTGAGCTTTTCTCGAATAACTTTACTTTGTTAATACATATATTATGATCCTATTTAAGGTATTTTAGAATATGGTGTACCTGGCGCCATAATTGCTTAAATTTATTCTCCCTAGCACCTTTTGCTCAAATACAAAATGATTATACTTACACCAACTTTGGTAAATAATTGTTTTTTAATTTGTCGTACGTTTTTAACCCGTTAAGTTTTACACCCAGAAACTAATGGATGTTGTAAATATTGAATATGATATAAAAATAAAATTCAGGTATTTAGGAGTGTACAATTTTTTTCTGTCTACATCTGCATACAATCTCTTATAGAGTTTATTTCCTATATAAACTTTTGTTATATAAATAATCATTATAATGTTCAATTATGCAATAGTGAATTAGATTATGATGACATCCAGTGGCGTGCCTAGGGCTTGAGAACAGGGCAAGCCCGAGATACGATTCGCTAAATAACTAGGCACCGGTTTGCCGCTATCTTGTTATTGCATAAACAAAAAATGGTCTTTAAAAAAAGGTCGTATTTGGAGAGCAAATACAACACGCGTATTGTGATTTGAATTTCTTCAGATAATTGACGAGATAATGATGTCTCTATGCGTTGGTTATCGAAATTACAAAATGAAATTACATTCATGTGTTTTTGTGAATTTTTTTTTAATTTAAATCATCAAAACCAGACGTATTCCAAACCGTTATCTCGTTAGAAAATATGCAACTCCAGCAATACAATTTGTTGGAATGGGAGCAACCAATGAGTTTTGTACACTGATCTATTAAATTGTCTTATGATAATGAGACTTACTCGTTTGCGAAATACACAAAACCAGTGTAGTGTAGGTTTTGCGGAAGGCCACAGGTCTTTTTTCTCCGTGAAAGATAAAGATTTCATCCTCTCCTCGCCTATTAAAACTTTCACACACTTCAAATCCTCACAAGTAACAATATCACCTGTTACACTCATTTGAAACTCTAAATCATACAAAAATCTCGAAAGTTAGGACGATAAATAAATATGCTAATTGTCGCTCACTCAATAAACAAAACAAACAAAAGTGATTCGAATGAATGAATACGAAAATTTTCTTGTACGATACGAACTTCGTGAGTTGACCGTAGTTTGTAACGAACTTCACAGTGAAAGCCGGGCTTCATTTTCCATACTAAACGCTATAGAAAACTAACCTAGTATATCTATAGACGTAGACACTTTGTCATAGGATAGAACGGGACAGATATAGGCGGCTGCAAAGCCCCGTTGCAAGCCCATGAGTGTGAGCGAGATGCATGGCTGAGAGCCAACCTGAGGCCGCGCGCCGCCGCCGCCGCCGCCGGCGCGTTCGGATACTTACTAGATAGTCATCTAGCCATAGATCAAAAAGAAACAAATGAATGTATTGGCGCGCGAAAATTTAAATATTGAAGTAAATGTTTTCGGTCGGTATGAAATTCGAGGTAGGGCAAGCCCGGCTTTTGGGCTTGTATGAAGCTACCGCCACTGATGACATCAAATGTATCAACATGTAGGTACCTGGTGAAAATCATTAACGTACGTAATGAAAATATTAGTAATTAATCTTTTAATGTTAATAGACTCTAAAATGAAAACTGATTCGTATTTTCTTTTAGCGTGGGTTCATAGCAAATGGCATAAAATATGCGCAAAACTTATATCCTATCTCAATAACCTACTTGTAGAACCTAGAAAATATAAAATACACTATTTTCCCCCGTGCCAAACCACCGTATAATATCTGACTGTTTTTGAGTTTTCTTCGATTTATTTTCACAATCGGATTAGCTAAACAAAGGGAGTTATTTGGTTCTAGTTCCCATTAGCACTAAAAGTAAACAATTTACCGGAGAGCGGTAAAGTACGGCGAGCTCTCGGTTAATCTTTGATTATGTCCGGGGATGTAGGCAGCTCACACGCACTGCATATTAATTGTGGTGGTCGTACTCAGGACGAAGTAAAGGGGGTTTCTGCATTTGAAAACTGATAAAAAGTTTTGTAATTGGTTATTTTACCTAAAAAACTATTGTAGTTTGACGAACTCATTACGGTTAACCCGAAAGGTAGGATAGATCGTTGTTAGCCCGTTTACACCCATAACATATAATGTTATTTGCTTATGTGTTCTAGTATGTATTGAATTTCTTTAGAACTACATATATGATTTGGACTAACTGTAAGGAAAGCACAATATTGATAGGTAACGGTTGTAAGGCCAAACCCTTAAAACCGTTCTTAAGCCCCTTCTTGGTTCATGAGAATATTGACAGATATTCGTTTAAGCCAGCATTATGAAACTTATTCTTTTTCATGTTTACTCTCTAGCTTTTGTTTTAAACCTCCGTTCTGGTTCGTGGTAGTAGATGTGTGAGTTGCAAAAATTATCAATAAATAAATTTAAAAAAATTGTGAAGCATATTCTTTGTTAGGCTTATTACAAAATATCAGATTATCTAGAAGATAAAAAAGCTTGGAACGAGTTTTGCTCCAACTCAAAATCTAACAACTTACAGATAAGCAAATCATATTATGTACTAGACACATAAGTTATGAACATACTAGTGGTTTCTTCTCACTTCTTCCACTGTTGGACAAAAAATTTAAGTGAACATCAATATAATAATGAATAGTATAAAATATGACTTGTCTAAGTGCTTATTTGTAAGCTTCAAGAAATAAACATTCATTTCATTTCAGATAAACAAGCAGCACCAATCTTTAATTTTATTACGTTAAAGAGAGAAATTACCAAACTAGAACGGAAAGTATTTAGTAACAATACAACGCTATTAATTCTCTAAAGAAATTCAACGAATGCAGATCTTAGTGCCTCCTTCCGACAAATTTAACTAGAAAATATTAGACGTAGGTACCCTCATAAACAATCCTGAGTCCGTTCACGTTCATCAGGAGGATTGTTTTGGAGCGTGATGTCGAGTTCAGGCCGAGCCGTTACGTACGTTGTGACAATCGACGTTGTTTCTAAACGACCACTTTCTGAAGATACCGACCAGATAACAACTACCGACGTGGCTGATGGCGCCGACACGGGAGCGTGGTGCCACTTCCTTGCACGAGTGTTTCCTCGAATTAAAATACAAGGAGGAAGAAGGATGAAGAACTACTTCCTAGTTCCTCCTTTTGCAGTTTACGACAAGGTCTAACAAAAGCCTCGAGTTAACACATTTTTTTGATCTGAGATCGTAAAATTTTTTATTCAGGTCTTTCTTTCTTGGATCTTACGCCTAAATCTCAGTAACTTAATTGTATAGCTAGAGAAGATTTTATTATTAAGTTATAACTCAAAGATTTTTATTGAAATGATCTATAATTTCTTATAGACACTAGTCTATAAGAGCCTTCGCATGTTGAACTACGCCGTTTACCTTCTAGCTTCATTACACCAGAGAATTTATTGTAATTTCACATTATTTTACAAACATTTCACTAGAAATATCAGCAGCTTTTAAAATATGAAAATAACAGGTTTGTCCCGTAGGTGGGAGCTATCGTCCCACATCGACTGATATCGGGAAGCGCATAACTTTGCATATATTTCATAACCACTGAGCACGGATGGAATTAGACACATGTGCCTAAACCAACGTATTTCCAACGGTTTTGCGGGACGGAGTCGTCTAAAAATAAACTAAAGTCTGTTTAAATATCGTTTGCGGATATTGTTTTGTTTGGGAATTTGAAAACTTACTTTTATTTGTTGGTCTATCAGCTCTACATCATCAACTAGTAATGTAGGTACTCTACCAGAAGGTAAAAATACATTACTACTTAACTAGGAACGTGTATATTGCGTTAATTTGTATTATTTTGTACTATGATTTCCAGATATTAATTTCCATGAAAAATTATGATAAACGGAACTTTTCTATTCCGATCAGTTCTGCTATTCGATAATAGATGGCGTTACTAAACTGTGCATTAGTTTTATTGTCCACAACATAGTGTGATTAAACATTTCGTGAAGTTGGTCGGCAGAGGTATTTTACTCAGTCTACAATAGCCATTTAATAGCATTTACCTTATTAAAAGAGCTTAACGCTGAAAATATTATTATAAAATTATAATTTGCCTAGTCGTTAAGTATAGTACCTACCTATGCCTAGAGGTGATAGGTTGTCGTAAAAGGTGACAGCAAAAGGGCCACAGTTTCCTTCTGTGTAAATTTATCACCTTCACTGCTATCGCCAATACGCCTTTCAAAATTTGTAATTATGGGAAACCGATTTGGAGGAGACGTTTGCTTAGATGGGGACTTCTAAGCAAACGTCTCCTTCAAATTGGTTGCGGAGGTATATGAGCTGCCATGATGGTCGTAATGCAAGGAGTTCTAGTCATAATTGCAGATATCGATGAATCAAACCACGTCTTAAACTACGTTATAGAAAGTAACCTCTTGTTCGTTTTCTTAGAGGCATTAGCCAGCAGTGAACTAAATAAAACGGGCTGACGACAATGATGCTTTCAAACTACAGTAATACGGTTCCCAAGCAATATTTCTACAGTGACAAACTATAAAAGCCAACAGTCATTGTGGACGAATTCCTAAAGAAAAGGCCTGACATCCGCTGCCGTCATGTGTGCATGCCGTTCCTCATGCATATTTATACGCTGACCCCTCGCGGACAAACGGACAAACCTGCCCGTTTTGTTACTGATACCAGCTATCTGTGAACTGCCGACGCTGAGCCAACTATTACTATGTATGTGAAGAGAGAATGCTACTAGCGGGAGCGAGATTTACCCGAATTAGGTAGACATCTATAAAATTCGTTGACTTGGATGTAGAGTCGTCTAAGCTTTTTCGTTCTACTATCGGATCGGTACAATCAGGGAACTTTCTAGCGATAGGATCTTCATGAACTTCAAGAGTTTTGCTAATCAGCAAGCGAGACTGACCAGTTTCAGTGGATAGGGCCTGCAATTGTGCTATTTGTATAGAATGTTAATTTATTACTTTTAACCAATGATGTCAGCTGAGTTGGACACAGCTTTGAGACTAATGTGATTTGAATCAATACAGGCTAGATTTAGATGTTGTTATAAAAGACAAAATATTGTTGTTTATTGTTTATTCATTTCCACCGTAGGTACACATGTTACAATTGATGTCGTTTAGTTCTATTAGCATAATAATTAGGTATATTACAATTTTATTTTATAAGTAACACACATTAATTATGCCATGGGAAACACCATAAGGGAGTGTGTTGTTATAGAAAATAGAAAAAGCAGACATACATGCCTTCTTTAAAAATTAAATAAAAGTTTCATAGAAATGTATCACAGTAAAATAATAATAAATTAGTTGAATTGAATACAAAAATAAAAGAATACATTTCAAGAATATTATAATAATGCAGCTGTATAAGGGCATTGTCAATAAAAAACTAAAATAAATATAGGTACCTAGCCTACAGTCAAATACAATATATAGAATAACAATTACAATAAATATCAAGGAATACATATATAACACTGTTGGCCTTACTCAACAGGAGTTGAGTAGGTTAATTATTGGCATATAAATAGACAATGTTTGCTTTAAAATATAATGTTTGTAGGTATCCATACATCGCTTTTAATAATAAAAAGGCTCTATGGACTGTCAGATACCTATCACAGTTTCATAAAGGTAAATAAAACTTTTAATTATACCCTATATAACAGTCCGAACTAATTAAAATATGCATAACAAATCATGTCCCGTTCCCAAACTCTAAACTTCGAAGCCTATCAAGAGTTCAAGAACAAAGTAACCGATTCCAAGTGCAAATACCTAAGCATTATGTGTATGACACCTACGTAACAGTTCAAACAATAAAGCTCGGTGAGAACTCTCATACTAACTCCCAGGATTCATTATTCATACAACGCTGCACGACGACAACGAAGAATACATTTGTTGTTATAACATCAAATACTTGCATATTAGTATCGTATCGGGCCTTCTATTACGTACGGGGGGGGTATAAACGAGCGCGTTATTTGTAACCTGAACAGGCGTTTAAGATATATTGTTTTGTTGTATTTAGCTAATTACCTTTATGTAGGTGCGCGTATTCAAACGGATATGTACACCGCGTTCGATAAATAAATAGGCTCGCTCTTTAGAAATCAACTTACCACAATTCGTCGATTGGTTTATTTCATTTGATGACCGTTATGATGTCCAAATATTTCTTACGGCTGTTTTGGGTATATTCTATGTAAAAACAATATGTGTAAAGTATCGACGACCGATGTGGCACGGTGGGCGAAGGTCCGCCTACGACGCAGAAGGTTGCGGGTTCGATTCCCGCCTCGGAACAATTGTGTGTACGATCTGCAGATATTTGTTCCGGGTGCTCTGGTCGTTTTCTATGTATAATAAAAAATATATATCTATGTAATATATTGTATTATGTATATCAGTTATCAAGTACCCATAACAAAAGCTCTGCTTACCATGATGCTAGATAATGCTGTGTGAATTGTCCAGCATTATTTATTTATTTATTGTAATATGTATATCATTATCACAGAAAATAAGGAACACGAGTTGCGCGCTCAGTTCTCGCCTCGGGACAAATCTTTATGCAAATCATTTTTGTAGGAATTATTGCTGTAAAAAAGGTTAAAAAGTCTTTATTGCATAAAAAGTACCTACATGACACTTATTTGGGGCTCTCATAACCATTTTATAGTTTTACACTTCTTTCTTCTTGCAAATACTAAAACTTCAAACATTAATAAAGAAGGTGACGGCAATAAATTCACTATTAGACGATGTCATGTCGGCGCCTTATATACCTTCTAAAACCAACAAAAGTATTGCTGCCCCATCATATATGGTATAGTAGGTAATGTACCCCTAGGAACCCCAAAACAAAGGTAATTAGCCACCGTGACGGTAGGGGCGCCATTACGCCGGTAATGGTCCGTAATCACCACCTTACCGGTAGGTAGCACCTACAACAAAGAACTCATTCGCTTTTCATGACGCGATGGAAATTGAAAATGTTATAATGTATAGTCATTATAGTAATGTTTCTAATTGACTTTCATATTTTTGTTTTCTGTCGAGTCTCAAAACATAGTCCAACATAGTCGAATATTTTTTCAAAAACTAGTCTCTGCTAAAGTTTATTCCTAATCTAAAATCCTGAATTCTTCAGGATTTTGTAGAATAAGCTCATGCTTTTATTACAAAAAATACAAACCTTGATTATCACTACATAGTATAAAACAAAGTCTTCCCGCTGTCTGTCTATCCCTATGTATGTTTAGATCTTTAAAAGTACGCATCGGATTTTGATGTGGTTTTTTTTAATAGTTAGAGTGATTAAAGAGTAAGTTTTATAAATCATTTGACATATAGATCCACGCAAGCGAAGCCGCTGGGCGCAGCTAGTTGAAAATACACATCAATGTAACAAACAAAGATGTAGGCAATGAATAGAATAGAATAGAAAAATCATTTATTGAGACACATGTACAAAATACAGGCATAGAATAAACAAACAAAGAAGTTTATCATGGGGGTAAACGACACAAATAGGACAATGCTATACGATTGTAACAACCAACGTTGTCAATTCAACATCTTAACATGAGGCTCTTTCTACGCTGCCAGATGCCACCTCCAGCACCTCCTGGTCTCACTATTGTTTGATCTCGGCCTACCGAAGTCCACAGCTGGACATATACCTCCCCCAACGTTCGCGACAAAGACCAGTTGCGCACATACTTGCTAATAGCTCTTGTTGAGACTGGAAGATTCAACCAGAGCTATTAGCTACCGATTTATTTATTCGCTAACGCAATGAAATCAACTCATACAAATGAAAGAAAATAATCAAAATTGTTTTATTTGCGTGTTTCAAATCTACAAGATGTTAAACCAACCTCAGAGTAATATGGATTTCTGTTTTTTGTATCGGTAGTTCTTTTTACAAAAATGATTTAAACCGGCTATTAAAATATGCGTGATCGTTCAGATTGGGGTCACGCTACCGGGGCACCTTAGCGCCCCCTGTCGCTACCCGCGGTAATTAACCACGGTGGGTTAGCTGGTGAAATGTACGGCGATAAGGCCGCCTCGCCATGCTGCAGGTAATGCTGAGTGACGGGTGCGTTGTGTCACGAAACTATTTAGGAAGATTTTGGAAAATATGGTTATACTTAGTTTTCTCGGGACTGTTACTTACTTATCAGAACTTATCACTGAAGTTCTAAGTTCTAATCTACCAAAATAAAATTAGACCTTAGAACTTCAGTGAAAGTTTTTAAATTTTGCTATTTGTTAACATGTTATTAAAGTATTATTTATCGGGTATATTTCGCGTCTTTGTGTTGTTATTTCCCCTACGTTTCCATCGCGTTGCAGCGATCATGGGCACGGGACGATTAAATGGTTTCAAATATTTATTTATTTTGCAATCCTAATACATAAAATGTGAGAGGTCTTACAAATAACACTTAAGTATAGGCTAGGTACCTTTCAGAAGCCCTGTTAGGAAGCAATGTATCTTGAGAAGTAGCTAGCCCCCGAATATTGAAACGCAACTTTTCTGACAGATTTTCATTGAAAACTGTCAAAAAATGACGACTTGAGACGTGCTTAAATCAGAGATGCCTTTGAGTATTCGGGCGTTAGTTTGCTAATCACTTACTTTTGTATCACATCTTAAGTGAACTTAAAATAACCGAAAAATAATCGTTAATATCTCTCATGTCCTGCTCACATCAAATCCTATCTCTGTAGAACAACATGCGATATGTATTTTTTAACGCAATTTTAATCCCGTGCTTTAAGAACGTAGGTTTTAAGAACCTACTATTTAATCGATTAAAACCGTCCGTCAGTTTGTTATCACTCCCGAATCCCCGATACAGTTCACGGGCGCCGCGCGCGCATCCCTAATGTATGCTAATGCATGTATCTTGGATCGCGGCTTCCTTCCGCTAATTATGCGACTGACTAAATACATATTATACCGTTACTCGAATTATACATTGACAGTGTACAGATATATTACCTATTCTAGAAAAACTCGGGGAAGTTATGACCCCTGAGGTCGCTAATAGCACGTCCCTTACTTAGCATGATATCATAAAAATATCGACGTGCAAGTGTTAAGGAAAACTTTGTATTTGTTGATGAAGCTACGAATTATTTTCATCCAAGTAGGTCTTCTTTTATTAGGGTTCCGTAGTAGAACTCTTATAGTTTCGCCGTGTTTCTTGGTAAGGAGTTTTATTACATAACACAGAAGGAAAACAAAACTCAATTGTTTCAATAGTGAATACTAGAGTGCTCGCCACCACTGAAGTCTTACGGCAAAAGCGGGAACTCAACAACATTACATACAACAACAACAGCACTTTTAGTTCTGCGAAGAAAGCAGCGCAATTTAATTTTTTTTTCGACCTCCTTTACCACCTCTTTAAAAACAAAATTAACGAAAGCTACCTAACAACAAACTACTGTATCTAAGACATAGGTACTAGTTATACAATACTCATAGTACACCTAAAACGGTTTTGATGCCAAAACTGTGCGAGTCTTTTCACCTCGCACACATCAAAGTTCAAGTTTAAGTTCATTTATTGGTAAAATAATTATTACACGTCAAATGGGTATCCTTATTATACTTGAGTATAATTTGGTTTGTATACATTAATAGTAATTAATTATAACATCAAATAATAATAATAATTCTATAAGAATACTAATTAAATTATATTTCAAAATACATTTATTCCAATAATCAATTCAATAATAATCAAATAATTCATTCTTCTGATTTCAGGTCTGTGTGAATGTTTTCAGACATGTCATAATAAAGTAGGTATATCTAGTTCATAAGGAGACAGGGAGTCTACATATCAACATCAGCGACACAGCCCATCGGGTGTTGGTATTTGTACGACATTTACTGTAGAGTTTATAATAGTAGGTAACCCGCCCTGGTGTGTAGTCTCCTTTACCCGACACTGACGGCAATACTTTCTCAACGACTTCCAATTTGTGATTGTGTCGCCCTCGCGATGCGTATCTACTACTTAATATACATGGAACTAATTACAGGCGCAATAAAATTAACTAATAAAATAAATACAACTATCCTTGTCGTAGGATCACATCTCCAGGGATTGCCTCTGGCGCGGTGGGCCAAGGTCCGTCTGCGACGCAGGAGGTTGCGGGTTCGCTACCTGTCCCTGGAAAAATGTTTGTACGATCTGCAGCAATTGTTCCGAGTGTTCCGGTCGTTTTCTATGTTAATCAAAATATCTATCTATGTATAATGTATTGTTATATGTATTGTTATATGTATATCAGTCACCTATAGTACCTACCCATAACACAAGCTCTTCTTAGCTTGGGGCTAGATGATGCTGTGTGAATTGTCTAGCAATATTTATTATTTATTTATTCATTATCAGTCAAACAGAGCCTTGAGCGTTAAGTATTTAGCGCGTTCACTGCCCAGGTTCAGTCGATGAGCGTTTGCTGAGTAACACACCACCGATGAAGGCTGGTAACTTTTGACTGTGTAAATGATTGATTATAATTATGTTGTAGTGTGTTTGTCATCAACAGATGGGCTGTTTTCCTCTCATGCGGATTTTTAATTTTTTTAATGCATTTATTTTTGTTTTACTTTAAGTAGAATGAGTAGGAACCTACTACAATTATACTTCTCTTCGAGAATATCAATTTCTATTTTTTTTCGCGAGAATATCCATTTCTAAATTCTTATCAGAATTACACTGCATGACGTCACGTACAACGTCAAACTCATAACCACCCTATTCAGACCGGAAGCGGCCAGTCAGCCAATAGCAGACAGCCGGAAGTGCCCACGGCCTAAGGGTGACTTGGCTATGTAGTCTGTTTATGTCTAAGATCAAACAGCCTACGTTCCGTATGCCTAAAGTCCATGAGACAATTGACGACCTCTGTGGCGCGGTGGGTGAAGGTCCGCCTGCGACGCAGGAGTTAGCGAGTTCGATTCCCGCCTCGGGATAAATATGTGTAAGATCTGAAGATATCTGTCCCGGGTGTTCTGGATGTTTTCTATATTATATTATTATTAATATACTAAAATATATCTATCTATTTATTATATTATCAGTTATCTAGTATTAATACTCGCACTGTATAGTTTAAGGCTATGTAGATGATGCTGTGTGAGTTATCCAGCATTACTTATTTACTGCCCGCGGTCCTTATTTCTCGACCGTAGAGTGGAGCCCTGCCTGTGAAGCCCCCCGCGTGAGGCTTCGAGGCCGTAGGGCTCCCGGGGGCGGGGCGCGCGCCCGCTGCAGATAACACATCCTTGCAGACCGCCATCATCTTGCACATTTTTACCTGAGAACTAAAAAAACTGCATTGTATTTATTTTATTTTAGTTTATTAGGTACACAAAACACACAACAAGCAATAATTAGATTAACACTTGTATTGATCAATTATATAATTTGGCGGGTTTTAAAAACTATAAACCGACTTTGAATTCTTAAATAAAGAAAATGGAATAAACTTAGTTTTAAAAAAAGAATCTTCGAAATCGGTTTGTGTGATATTGATATTGACTAATTTAAGACTTGGTTGGTCATCTAATAATGGATGTCACTGAAATGGGAGCACACGGGAAGACTCCATGCGGGCGAGGACGCGGGGCGCAGCTAGTAATCAATATGAATCACTTACCTTATCTCCTTAGTTCGTAAGAAACAAAGCTGTCGTCGTTATTCCTGTGGGAGATGTGGGCGTGCACTGGAGAGGAATGGTCACAGCACCACCTCGGGACAACTGTTACTGACATAATAACACAGTGGTCAAACCATGACCTTTTATAGGGACCGTCATCACCATTTGTACAGGAAAATAAATAACAAAATTTGTTATTGATTTTCCGTTATAAATTTGTATAACAAAATTTGTAATGTTTTTACAGATACCTACAAAACTCTTATATGGAGTTTGTGGTTTGAGGAATACCATAATACTTGTTGTCAAGGGGGGGATATTACTCTATTTTTTTATGCCTTAATTTGATGATTACTTTTCTCTTTCTACATAAGTTAGGTCCATAATGTGTGGAGCTATCCCATAAAACTTTAAAGTGCTTTATTTCCTTTAGACCTTACAGGACTCTTGGACACGTCACAAATTTCAAATTGCGTAAGTAAAACTAGGAAATAAAGTGATCACTTTGATTGTTTGTTTACATCAATCTTTTTGAGGTACATAACATACGGTAACATCCAAAAAGTCAAAAGTCTAAACTAATTTATTTCTTTAGGCTTACAGAATAAGCACATAGACAAGTCATATTTTATACGTTAAATTATTATCAAATAAAATTATTTTACTGTTCACTTAAATTTTTTGTCCACTTGTGGAAGAAGTGAAAAGAAACCACTAGCTATTATATAAACCAGAATTTTTAAACTTACTAATAGGTAGCTCAGTTGCTTCAGATGGAAGCTTATTATAGAAGCGCACGCTATTGCCCATAAATGATTTCCCTACCTTGTGTAATCTAAATGATGGGATGTGTAACTTGTTCTTGTTTCTTGTATTTCTATTGTGAACATCACACTTTTTCATAAGGCTATCCTTATTTTTGTGGGTATACATTAAATTTTCATAGATGTATTGCGATATTACAGTCAGAATATTAATGTTTTTAAATAATCCCAATTGTCCAGCATTATTTATTTCATCATTGTCCCCTTCCATGCAACGTAGATCAAAATTCTAGAATGAAGAATCCGAATCTATCCGTTACTAATAAAATATTATAATGTATGTCATGAATATAATATTGAGTCATACGAATATATAGTTTTATTAATCTTAAGATAATGAAATAGTTGAATACAATCATAAATACAATACATTCCATGTTCGATGTTTAATAATCATTCAGTCTACCAAAACCGACCGTGCAGCGTTGCGGAAAACTGCAAAAACAATAGGTCGTATTATACAGAAGCAATAGTATATGATATACAAAAACAATAGTGGCCGGGCCGTTATCTGCACCATGTTATTTCACTTCGCCCGCTGCGCAAATACGCGGCTACCCACAATTATACGGCACAGAGGAGGGGACAGACCGGACGGTTTGTTGTCGCGGGTTGATTTTGTACCTCAGGCTTAGAGTTATAAAAGTTGTGGGGTTTTTGAATGTGAGGTGGCAGGGTCGTTGTGTGAGTCATACTAGGTACTTGTTATGGATGTTCAATGTCAAGTAGAACGCATATCTGAAGGGTTACAACAATTGAGCAGGATTGAATGAATGAATGAACACGTTATTGCACTAAAAATTAACAAAATAAAATCTTATATCTAAATATTAAATATAAAGTGTACAACAATTAGGTGGCCTTATGGCTGACTGCGATTTATCCCAGGCAACCTAAGGCTTCTAGGTAGGTAGCTTGTTGGCTGCATTATACTCTTTAGTCTCTGTGGGGTTTTCAGAGTCATTTGCTGCACCATCTGTGCACTCGCCCTGTGCCATCCCCAGTCACATAATCTTTGCGAATAGTTGGCGCAGGTCGACTATGATTCGGCGGGTTTCATGCGATTACGGCGACACCTGTCACCTTTCCCAGAGAATTTATAATTTAACCCCCCCCCCCTGCGCGCCCCCACCCCCCTCCCGGGGCCGGATTGAGAGGATCGCGCTAATTGTATTCACGAACACAAGGATTTATTCCTATTTATACTTTTGTCTATACATGTGTGTGTACTGGTATGTGCTCGACTATGGGGATTAAAATAATGGCACGTTTTAAATATGCATTGATTTGCGTAACAATGAGATGCAGCTTGCAGATGATAAATAAACTATGGATCTGTTTTGTTTTTATGTTGTTATTTAGGTTAAATATGAATAGATAATCTGAACATTTCGTGCTGGCAATTCTTTCAGATTGTTGCCAGACAGTTTCGCCACATTTTCTAATATTCAAAAGTTATCGTCGTTTCGTCCGCGTTTTTTTACGGAATAAGAGTAGCCTGTACAGAGTGGACCAAACAGTGACGCACAAAAAAATGAATACCTAACCCCCGCGGGTACCCGAAAATACCCCATGTGCACCGTATGTTCCCCGATTTTCTTATTTCAGGTTAAGATTTTTATACACAATGTATGTATATGTATGTACAAAGTTTCAATCCAATTTATTTAGTAATTTTGACGTTTTTTTGCCCAATATATTTATAACATTTCGCTATACTCATTTTGCCATTATAATATGAGTAGGATCTCCATGAGTCTATCCAAAGGATGGTATATAATTGGTGGCGCCGTGGGCTGAGACGTTCATTTCACGGCTGAGTCTGCTGGCTGATGGCTGCTAATGGTGCATGTCAACTGAAGGATCGGCTCCACCAGCGCTGGGTGCAGCCCAGTACTTGCGCGTTGATACTATCTCGTCTAGTCTTGTACGTGCTCTAAAGATTGACTGAAATAATGTTTTTTTTTAAATATTTTATTGTGGGCTCTCAGTAATAACTCCAAAAAACAGACATAGAGATGGTTAATCAGTACATAGTATAAAAAAAAATCGCTTTCTGTCTATCCCTATGTATGCTCAGATGTTTAAAAGTACGCAACGGATTTTTATAGATTCAAGAGGAAGCTTTATAGGTAAATTTGAACATAGATTTCCACGCGGGCTAAGGCGCGGGGCGCAGCTTGTTAAATATATCTACTTTCCTATTTATAGTTGAAGTAGGTAAAATTAGTTTGTTTCGGAGTTGATGAGTATGTATCTCGATTAGATTTTGAAAATTCTTCAACAAATGTTATGTCTTAATCTCGCAAGTACCTACCTCGTGAGCGGAGCCGTGAACAGAAGTTAGTTCTAAATAAAAATCTCAAAAAGTCAAATATGGATGACAAATTATACATTATAATTTGGTGATCGTTTCTTTTTTAATTATTCCACTAGTGCACAAAAAATTTAAGGGAAGAAAAAATGAATGATAATTAATTAGCCAGTACCTACATGTCTTTATTTAATTTTTTTGCCACGAATAGCGGTCCTGAGCCACCTCCATCCAACGACTCCCTGCGATCGCTAAAATGTCGTCCATCCATCAAGAAATAATGAATTTGAACCTAAACAAAGTTTAAATCTGAAAATATGAAATCTGGTACTCAATAATTAAATCACAATTAACCTACCCTCACATACAACACGTCTCGAATATCAAAACGTGAAACTGCTGCAACGATGAAAGGCCCCACAGTGAGGCGACGACGACGACGCGACGGTTGTGGGGAAACAACTAATAAAAACATAAATTGTTATCGTACATTTATTTTATAAGTATTTCTCATAATCCTCGACTTACCAGTGTCGTGTTAGATGGTTGGTCGGACTGAGCTGAGGTTTGTAAAGTTTACCATTTTATTGAGTTTAGTTTAATAATCGGACATGTTCACTGAACAGTGATAAACACTTACCATACACACTTTTATAATTATTTATTATTGGAACATAACTGTTCTTATATGTATGTATGTATGTAAATATATACTAGAGCTCGCAGGGAGTCGAGGAATGGAGGTGGCTCAGGAATGCTGATCGTGGCGTCGTTTGGGGGAGGCCTACGTCCAGCAGTGGACGTATACAGGCCGATAATGATAGGAATATAAGTCTTGCTTAGCCTGCGTTATGGCTTTATAAGTTTAATATTCATGTATTCACATAAAAGACAATTTCTTTATCGGCTCTGCCATCGCATAATTCTGATTGGTGACTGATTTAGTCAAATATTTGGTGTGAACATTGTGGCAACATATACAACCTTTTAACTTTTACTTACTAGATCTAGTACGTAATCAATTCCTACAATGTATTTCTACAGCTTTATTACTACCTTTCTAGCATTAAAGGAATTATCTTTATGTGACTTGCATTAGTAAGCCAATAAAATACCGTAGACGTACTAACAATGGTTTTTACAGTATCCTGACCTACCATGTAATAAATAACATGAGCGGGTCACTCACGCGTGTCCGTATATACACCTGGCCTGTCTGTCCGTATGTACGCCGTTCATTTCACGGTGGGTTCACGCAAATCGATGTGAACTCTGTGGCCGAGGTGGAATACAATAATTATTGTGAGATTCACTGATATCTGGCTTTTTCATACTTCAAATACTTGCGTATGGGTTTCAATATGGGTATAGAAATAAATACAGTTGGTTACTTAAATACTTACCTCAAAATAAATTTTTATTCATTATTTATTAATTTTTATAGACACATATATTTCATACATTACAATCTTCATTAAAATATTTTTAAAATGTTTACCTAAATAAGGTCAAAAAGGATTACACAGATTTTATAGAAACAAAGAGAACAAGCAAAGTAAGTCAAGACAAGTTGAAAAATGTAAATTATCTTAAAAATAATAACTACCGACTAATAACTACTTAAATATATTTACTGTCTGAAATATTAACTGGACCACCTCGAGACCGTCCTTAGAACAAGATACTACAAAATAATTATCCAAATCGGTTCTTAACAGTTCTTTAGGGAAAATCATATAAATCTAAGTAATATTAATATGTATAAATGAATAAGGTAACACCACATATTAACACTACAATTAGATGCGGGTGATGTGAAATTTTGTCGCGCTCTTATGTGCCGTAATTTTATTTCAGGTGTTTTTCGAATTTGATGAAATACAAAAACGCATTATAAACACATCTATTTTCTGAAGTTTATTCCACTGTGCTTTAACAAACTCACTTAAAGTCACTGGTAAAAAACTCCCTTGTGTTACATTATACATATTATGTGAATCATAATCAATATTGCTTTTGGTTCATAGAAAACACCAACTTCAGCCAGAAATAGGCAGTTTTTTGTATTTTGCAGCAAAGATAAGAACATTTTCTAAAATCAGTTATTCTGATTCTGGGTACATTTTTATAGTGAAAAAGATGTCAAATAAATAGATTTAGTCTTTTTAGATTCACATGCATACTTCCTAGTAATGAAGGTACGTATGCAGTGAGAACTACAATCTAGAGACAAAGCTCTTTGAAAAAGCTGTACTACTTCAGCCAAACAATGATCGCCTCATGTATTATTTATACCGCTTTAATGGAGCAAGGTCATTTGAATTCATTTCCTTTGCTAATAACCACACTTTGCTTTCACACAGCGTTACGCAATTCTAATAATTATTATGAATTATGCATTTTTATAATTTTTGTATAGGACGTTGTACGAACCACGGGTAGTTCTGGTTTCGCTACTCGCCCAGAGATGGCGTTAGTAGGTACAAATGTTGAAAGTTTCGTTCGTTTCGAAGCGGGACACGTAAGTCGCTCGTAGACGTTATAATAAACTTTGTCTCGTGTTTATTTAGAGGGCGCTCGTCTGGCGTAGTACTACGATTTTAAATTTAAATATTTTTAATACGATAGGTACCGACTCTCTCTGAGTCGTGAATGAATCGATTGTGATCAAATTCCGCAATGCCTCTTTTACAACTTTACAAAAGGTTGTAAAATTGTGTGAATGCTGTTTATTGGTAAACAAGCTTTAATAAATAATTTGGTTATGAATGTATTTATTGCATTTAAGTGGATTATGCAAAGTAGATCGTCATTTTGTGGGTTCTTTTTGTTTGAATAAGGTTTTTGTATGGTTTTTATTAAGTGTTGTAGATTGATGTTCATCGAATAATTGTTCACTTTATTTCGTTATTTAAATAGCTTTTAGTTAATAAATACATAAAACTTACAGTGTTTTAATACTTTCGCCGACCTTCTGTGTTATTCAATATACATAATAACTATTTATAGGATACTTTATCATTACTGGGTGTCGACATTAGGTAGGCTAAAACTATAGTAAAATCCTATTACTTGATACTGTCTATCAAGTATTAGGATTCTACTAAAGTTACTTTTTTCTTTTTCCATCAAAAACGTGTTTTCAGTCTGTCCACAGGGACGTTATCGGTCAAGTTTCCAAGCTTGAGTCTATAAAAGATACAGCTTCAAAAATACTCAGCTAGTCCTAATTTTACCGGCATCAGACCATTGAACCGTCGCCTCGATACGTTGAACTCACCTGCCCGTAGCCATCGGCAGCTATTTCAGTCTGAAATCTCTAAAATTATGCATATCTAAACATATCTACTGCCGCTCCACTCATACTTTGACTATACCACTCTACATTTTATACAGGCGTCCTATTTCCCTCTACGCACACATACACATCCCTGTGTGAGTATGGTTTTCCCTGTTGCGTCTGTGTGAGTGGGAAAAGCGCGAGTGAGAGTGTGTGGCTGTCCCTCTCCGTCGTAAAGGGCGGTCCTCCTCGCACATGTTACTATGCGTCGGCTCGCGTCTCTGTAGATAGGTCTTGCTGTCTGTATGTCCGTTTTGTTTGTGTTTGGGGTCCGTTTTGTAAATCTTTATGGGAGTATTGATGTTTGAGTTCTCATTCGCAGTGGAAAGTACGGAAAATTATTTGTTTGTTTATGTTAATTTGATAGGTTCGTAGCACGATGCTAATAAATATTGTTTGGTTGTATTTTGAGAGTTGATTATGGGTTTCTGACGGATTTTATGTAACTGTAATTTGATCGTTTAACCAAATTACAGTTACATATTTTATAACTATGTATGTATACTAACGAACTCTCCTGACCTTACGTAATTGACGCGATGGGGTTTCTAAAAAGGAGAAACAACATTAACAACATTTTAACTAAATCTTAACAAAACACTTACTTAATATGTAACTACTCAATTATCAATAACATAAATTCGCATTCCAATAAGGACAATTTACAAAGTTGTTCATTCATCTTGTATTACATTTATTAGTTATTCCACGCGAAAGATTATTCAAATGTAAACAGTCCGTACACCTCCCTAATTGTGGGATCATTTGCATCGCAGTAATCGCTATCGACAGTAAAAGTTATTGCTTACGCTTTTTATTTTGTTTTGACAAGTCAGTTTTTATTTATAAGTGCAATTTTTTGTGTCATAAATTGTGATTAAAAAAATCAGTCTTCATAAGTCTCGTATAAAAAGTAATTCTGTTATAGTATAGTAACCACAACCAGTTGTTTATTTTAATGAATTTTGAACAAATTGTGTTTGGTGTTTTGTAGATTTTAGCTACTATTATATATTTGTGTAGTAGTTGGTAGTGAAGGCAGTAGGTGTCCCGGAAACGTACTAAACATAATTTATAGCCATATAAAAACAAATGTTTACAAACTCCAAAATGTGAAGTTTTCCTTGAAACCGCATAAATTGAGTGCGACCGCGCGGACCTGACCTTTTATTCAAATGAGTAGATATTGAGCAACTAGGAGTCGCCGCGGACATTTATAACTGTTCCAACAGTTTGGGTCCAACCTACGGTGCACCGAGGAATAATTGACCTCTATGTAGCTTATTCTACGTACCTATGTAGGTATATCATAGCCTTTTCAGATGCAGTCATCAAACCGTCGCATCAATGCCCTTGTGTATGAACATTGTAAGAACGCGCTTTTTTATGTACCGACATAGTGTTTGTCGGCAGTTTTTAGAAAAACTTGTTAATAATGGCAATATTTAGTTAATTTATAGTTATTGAGAGCTTTTGAACGATGCTAATAATAGTGTACTCGAAACTAAAAAAACTACAGACAAATCTGCAAAAAACAATATCATAATTTCCAAGAGCAAGACACAGAAAAGGGAATCGGATGACACGGCACTGACACCCATTACGGTGTGTGATGACCAATCGTACAGAATGTCTGGTCTGGTCTAGAAGGGGGTGGCGGTGGGGGGAGGTGGGCGGTGCCGCGCCTGCGCGCCGTTGCCAAGACGACGGCACGTAGCAGTGCCCGTGTGTGCGTGTACAGGGCGAAACACTTGCTCTGGCACAAGGAAAATGGAAAAATGGTTGCTTATTAATTTATTATTTGTGTCTGAAAATTGATCATAAAATAAGCATTCAAAGCAGATGGAATTTCATCATGATTTGTGATATTCTGAGTTGTCCTATATGATTCTTAGAAAAATATATTGTGCAATAAAAGCACTTAAGTATACCTACTGCTATAGTGCAATAAATTATGATAGTTTTGGAAGTTTTAAAACTCTTTAAACATTCGGTTGATAATGTAAACTTCGATATTTGTTTAGTTCTCAAACTACATCTCAAATCACGATTCTTTCTTTGATAGTTTTCAATGAAGAACTGTTGACAAATCATGATCGTGCATTTTAATTATTTCCGTAAAAGTGTTGCAGGCTTATATTTGTTTTGTTTTTGCTGATAGGTCGGTGTACGTGATCTATCTGTTACATTTTCGTCAGTACTCTATTACCATTATATTCTTAAAACCCATCATCTATGACGTCATAAGATGCCACAGCACATCCCCCGACTGCGCTACTCCTGTGTACCGCATTCCACGCACACAGGCGCGCGTGTGCTCACACGCCGGCACGTCGCACGCACACGCCTACACGCCCAGCACACCTCACTGTACTACACCATTATGTATACTTAGCACTCGGCCCTCCAGAGACCATTTTACAAGGGCACCTTTTCTTTTGAAGCTGTAAAATGTATAGAAAGGGTATTGATAAGTTCCTTTGTAGTTGCTTCCTCCAGGGATCATAATCGTAAGGAAAAATGGAGATCTCAGGCTTGTGCCTTCGAGGCGAGGACTGAAGGAGCCTGTTGTTAAGGTGGAGTCGTTCTGGAGTACTCAATGTTTCCTCAGGATAGACATAAAAGATAACGCACACTTTGTGTCGTGACATATTGTGGTCTTTTGAATAACTAATGCGACAAACTCGCTTGTTCTAGCCTCTTCATTATTTTTTCGGAAGTACAACGCTTTTCTTCATAAGGTAGCACAAATAACTTTTAATTTTCGCTTACTTATTCACTGATTTGTCTGAAAAAATTAAGATAATATTATTATTTCATTGAATTTTAATATTGATTACCATTTTCAGACAGGGTATAAACAATATTCCTGGGACCAGCTGCTGCAAATAATCCTAAACCATTCATAAGACTGCAGTTCCACATCACACCAGAATCTCGGGGGCAGCCAGCGGCGCGGCGGACGAGTCAGCCGCTCGCGCCTCATTATCCGCTGAAATCGCCGAAAATCCGCTGATTTCCTTTAAAAAAATCGATGCAGGAGCCAAATAAGAGGCATTGCGAAGGTCACGGCCCATCGATCCGGCGTAGAAAGCGAGACTGCTGCCACTACTAACACCGTCCCGCTGGCTATGCCCGCTGAATTAATCGCGCATATATTTGAATACATTTCAAGCGGCGCAGTTCGGGGCTCGGTGTCGTCGCCCCCTTAAGTTTTACGGATTTTGTTGCTTTGTTCGTCGGCAGCGGCTTCCTGGAGACTTGTCTGTCTGCTGGCTCAGCCGCCGCCGCTGCAGCGGACGCGAGGCTGGTGGGAGCGGCGCGCGACACCGGTACATCTGCATAGACGTAGACATTTATGACAGTTTCTCAGTGAAGCTCTCCTGCTTGATATTAAATCTGAAATAGAAATAAGCTAGTTTGAGGATGGAAAAGTGCATATATATTTTGAAAATTGAGATTATTGATTTATGGTTCATGGTTCAAATACCGGTGAATAATGCCCTAAGCATGGAATAGCAACCAGCCAACAAGGTCCCTACAGCCATTAGTCCAGGCTATCTCTTTCAACATTTGCTCAAACAATTTATTTTTTCAGTAGCTATACTTATTGTACAGTTGTTAGCATCTCCCGGGTTCAGGATTTCCGTATGATTGGTGTCGGTGTGAGGGAACGGCCGTCCAGGGACCGATAACTGAACAGAAGCGCGGAACCGATTATTCGTTTTTGCTTTTAAGTAAAAAGTGTCGTATTATTCTACCAATTAATTGAGATTTACCATTTTGACACCCAGCATACATCTCTTATATTTAATCACATGAGTGTGTGGTTTAAGACATTTATATTCTCTAATTACAAATATAATTAATTTCATACATACCTTTACATCCTATACATGCACAGAGGTAGGTCATTTATCTGTCACAGATCTATATCTCTAAGACCTACTTTGATTAAATATTATGCTAAACAATTCTATGAGCTGTAGCTACAATATCTACAATAAAAAATAACATTAAACATTACATCTTTAAGATAAATAACACAAGTTAGCATTTTTAATTATACAAATGATTCCATTAATACAGTTTATCATTTAAATGTTATGTTGTTATGAACTCGTCATTGTATAAAAGTTTGCTCGCTACGCCAGCGCGCCGGACGCTCGCTTACTACTATTGCTAACAGTTTGCTCGCTACGCCAGCGCGCCGGACGCTCGCTTACTACTATTGCTAACAGTTTGCTCGCTACGCCAGCGCGCCGGACGCTCGCTTACTACTATTGCTAACAGTTTGCTCGCTACGCCAGCGCGCCGGACGCTCGCTTACTACTATTGCTAACAGTTTGCTCGCTACGCCAGCGCGCCGGACGCTCGCTTACTACTATTGCTAACAGTTTGACTTTTGGTTTAAAATGTGTGAGGAGATTTTCCGAGAAGTCTTCCAATAAGACTAGTGGGAGGCAGCCGGAGACCGCAAGGTGTGGTAAGAATTTGCCCAGCAGTGGGGTACATGTAAGGTTACATAATTAATAAAATATAGTGGTATGTAAAGAATTAGATAATGTTAGTTTCAACAACAGTGGCCATACAAAAGTAGACTGCTCTGTCGCTCGTATTTCAAAGATAAGGCCCATTTGTATCTAAGTTTTCCTCATGACGTAAATATATGAGTCCCCGTATCTTTGTACGATTGTACGCATATCATTGTTCTATTATCTCCGCGGTCTGCCGACACAGCCTTGAACCTGTTCTTGTTAATACTTGGTTCCTTGAATCCTGCCATTGTTTCAAACTTCCCTGAACCCTTGTTTCAGTTGCGTTTGCAAGTTTCAGGCCAAATTACTTTAAGATTTCTTCATGCCATGTTGAGTTGTAGTTGTCGTTTCATTTTTCCTGAAACAAAAAGAAAATCGAGCATTTAGTGTTCAGATCGCAATGCTCGTATAGTCTGCATGTGGGATTGCATTGGGCTAATATAATACATCTTTTTATCCTACTCAATTAATAAAACAAAAGGTACTAAGTGTAAAATTAAGAGCTTGGCAAATATATTTAGTTGACGAACGATGTGACTCGCGGTGGAAGAAGGTCTGCCTGCGACGCAGGAGGTTGCGAGTTCGATTCCCGCTGAAACCACGTTTTCCATGCTGTCTGCGCTGTTCGCATATATAGCGTTTAAAAACTAATCAACGATTTGCGCTGTAGATACTTTTTATAAACTAAATAGGTTAGGTTAGCTATGTAGTTAGTTTTACAAAATGCCATAATTGTGTAACCCTTTTACTTCTGTATAGCTAGGTTTATATCTTAGTTGGTAAGCTTCATCAATCTTCATCTGATTGCCGCCATCGTCCGAAGCTCGCTAATTTCGCTCCATCAAGTATTTTGGTCACGATAACTTTGCATAAATTTCTTAGATCCAAAACAGTAACGAAATTACTTGGTTGTACACAGAATACGCTGTAATTACT
The DNA here is from genome assembly GCA_943735965.1 of Eupithecia abbreviata. Classification (NCBI taxonomy): domain Eukaryota; kingdom Metazoa; phylum Arthropoda; class Insecta; order Lepidoptera; family Geometridae; genus Eupithecia; species Eupithecia abbreviata. The sequence goes on along the minus strand of OX030979.1, from coordinate 404,148 downwards.
GTAGACCTGACGGGCTTTGGTATGGCACATGTAAAGAGAACATGATAGACAAGGCTACTAAATCGCTTAAAAAGGTTTAGATTAATTTTGTTTTTTATGGTTGATTGATTTTTTTTGCACTCTGCAGTATTTAAATGACACAGAAAAGTAATTTTTAAACTACATATTTCCTATATTTCGATAATAAAACCAGCTTCGATTAAATTATATTCTAGGCATTTTGGAGAATGTGAATTGGTCGCTCTCAATCGCATTCTTTCCAAATTACTTTTCCACTAGTTTTATTGCTCGTAGAACGCAGAAAAAAAAACAAATTATTATAATTTCACGGAAACACAAAACGATCGACTTAAATACTATTATCAATTATAGTTTACAACGTTCATAAATACATTAAAATAATATAATTTTTTTATGACAACAGCAAAAACTGTAATTATTATTGAACATATCGTTGGTTCAGGATGGTACTGGAACATCTCCGAAATTTCATGTTTTGAGTTAAGTATGCGGTTTGCCTAAAAAAATATGTTTCTATCTAGATCAATAATGGAATAAGTCGAAAACGGCTCTAACACTTCAATAAGTCTTAAAAACTACTATGGCACTAAGTAAAACGTTTGATCGTTTCTAATTCATTATGAGGCTATTTCGAAATGTTCCAATAGGACCCCGAAATTAACAAGTTGAATATTGTTTTATTCGCACTTATTCCAGTAATGCGCGAGTCGCCGTGGCGGAGACACGCGCGTAGCTTTTTTTTTGTTGATACGACAAAATGAATAAGTTTTCCAGGGCAAAGAAAATTGTGAATCTGGTTTGTGAAGAACCAGAAAGTGAAGAAAATGGTCAGAGTAGAGGTAAGTGTTTCCTACTTTAACTAGTATACCTACAGCTTGTAATTTTAACTACACAAACGGAACGTACTTATGTGTAGGTTTCTAATTCATTTGTACCTATACCTAAGGTGTGTATTATTCATCTATTTTATCTATATTATTAGCAGAGAAAGAACATTCTTTCGACTCGAATAGTAATTATAAGTTTAATTCAATAACTATCCTGCCAACCTACTATTACTGACTGACTCACCTGACTTTAGATTGATTGACTGCTTACTTTTATCTATACTAATATTATACAGGGGAAAGATTTGATTGTTTGTTTGTTTGTATTGAATAGGCTTCGAAACTACTGGATCGAATTGAAAAATTATTTCAAACACAGGGAGTGGCATAGTCTATATTTTATCCCGAAATTCCCACGGGAATGGGAATTATGAGGGTGAAAACGTGAGGCGCTGCTTGTTAGTAATATATGACACAGTTATCTATGGTTTTTCAGATGGTGGTTCTAAAGACCAACCGCGACAGAAAATACTACAAGAGAGCGCAGATAAATGTGCCGTCTCTGATGTGCCGTTACTTAAAATATCTGAGGGAGAGCTTGTCGCCTCAATTTCAGCTACTGAACATCAGAAACCATCTGAGCCAGGTTACTACTTCAGTTTGTGGTTTTTTCCAAGTGTGCCAGCTAATGGTTGTGGAATTAACGCTATTGTATTTGCAGGTGGTAAGTTCGAAGAGCAACAGTTACAGATTGTACCACAGGAGAGCACAGATGAAGGTGCCTTCTTGAATGTTCCGATGCTTGAAATATCTGAGGGAGAGCTTGTTGCCTTAATTTCTGCCACTGAACATCAGAAACCGTCTGAGCCAGGTTGCTACTTCAGCTTGTGGTTTTTTGCAATGTGTGCCAGCTAATGGTTGTGGGATTTAGCGCTATTATATTGTTTTGCAGGTGGTAAGTTCGAAGAGCAACTTTTACAGATTGTACCACAAGACAGCGCAGATGAAGGTGCCTTATCGAATGGGCCGATGCTTGAAATATCTGAAAGTGAGCTTGTTGCATCATCTCCTATCGCTGATCTATCAGAGCTAGGTAATTTTGGTTATGGTTTTTCGCAATGAATGTTTGTCTGCTTTATAGCATTAAGTTGGTATTTTGTAACAATAGCTGGGCAAAGTTTTCCTAATTAAATAAATATGTGGCGGCTAATGCTTGCAGGTTTTAATGCTACTGCATATTGTTTCAGAAGTAGAAAATGACATGAACTCGACAAACATAGTTTCAGGAAACGAAGGAAATGAAGGCGAAGGATTGCCTTTTACTGACAGAAAGTCGAGAAAAAGAAAAAGGGATCCTGAAAACTGGAAAAAAAATAGGAAGAAAAGTTTAAAGAACACAGGAAAGGCATATAAAACAGTTACAGGGAAAACAGTACCGGCTAAAGAAGTAAAATCACCATGTGGCGAAAAATGTCGACTTAAATGTTCACAGAAAATAGATGAAACCGACCGAAATAAACTGTTTCGAAGTTTCTGGAATATTGGGGATTTAGGGAGACAAAGACAATACGTACATAATTGCATGCAAAATATAAAACCAAAATACTCTTTACACAACGAAAATAGTAAAAGATCACTCAATGTAGCCTACTTTTTCAACATTGATTCCGAGCGAATAAGAGTATGCAAAAAGTTCTTCTCAGGAACATTAGACATCGGGCACTCATTTTTAACAACAGTAAGTAAAAAAGCTGGCCCTACGGGAGTGATGGAAGAAGATAATAGAGGAAAACACGGCAATTTAAAGAAATGTATAGCTGAAGTTGATAAAAATGCAGTGCGTGAACACATAAATTCATACCCTCGAAAAGAATCACACTATTGTCGCGCAAGTTCAAGCAAAACTTACCTGGATGGTGATTTGAATTTGTGTATGATGTACCGCCAGTACAAAGAATGGTGTGATCTGAACAACAAATCTATTGTAAAACAATGGGCTTATGATCACATTTTCCAGACAGAATTTAATATCGCTTTTCACAAGCCGAAAAAAGACCAATGTTCACTATGTTTGTCTTACAATAATGCTGTTGGTGAAGACAAAGCGAAACTGTGTGACAGTTTCAATAGGCATTTAAGAGAAAAAGAGCTTTGCCGACAAGAAAAGATGGAGGATACAGAATCTTGCAAAAATGATGCTGGTAAAATCGTTTGTTGCTTCGATATGCAAGCTGTATTGCAAACACCATCAGGTAATGACTCACTCTTTTTTTACAAAAGAAGACTCAACGTGTACAACTGCACTGTCTATGATATTGTAACAAAACAGGCACACAGCTACTTGTGGAATGAGTCATTGGGAGGAAAGGGCTGTGACGAAGTTGGAACATGCATACTAAAATTTTTGGAAAACCATGCAGCTGGGAAGCATGTCATTTTTTATACTGACAATTGCGCTGCTCAGAATAAAAACAAATACTTAATGAGCTTGTATTACTATGCCATGAAAGAACTAAATGTAAAATCAATCACACATAAGTACCTAATAGTCGGGCATACCCAGAATGAAGGTGATAGTGTGCATAGTACCATCGAAAGAGAAAAAACCAGGATTCTGAGAAACGGTTCTATTTTTGTGCCTTCCCAATGGGTTTCTGTCATACAGTGCGCTAGAAAAAAGGGGACACCGTACCAAGTGCATGAATTAGATTTTACTGATATAATTGATTTGAAAAATTTGCTACCACAATACGGTAAGAACTTTACATTCAATACCGACGGTGACCGTGTGGTTTGGAATGAAATAAAAAAAATATTTATGCAGGTATCTTCCCCACATTTGCTATTTTATCATGACACTTATGAACCAACTGGTACTATGAAAATAATAGATGTGCGCCACAAGGTCAGACGTATGCCTGTTACAGAACTTCAACTTCGTAAGAAGTATCACGAACGTCCTAAAATATCACATCTGAAGAAAAAAGATTTGATTGCATTATGTGACTCTAATGTAATCCCTAGAGTGTACCGGGAGTACTACTGCAAATTGGAGGCGACTAACAATCGTCTTTCAGACGGTGAAGACGATGACTGATTTATTTTACTTTAAATTCTTAAAATCTTTCTTTCAATAAAAAACTTAAATAGATTTAATTTGTGTTTAATTAGTACCTAGTATTATTAGCGGTTGTTAAGGAGTGGAACATTTACTGATTATTATTTTCAGTTTAGTAATACTTTATTGGCGCATTTCAAATTATACTGGTAGAGTAGTTAGTTTATATTTTTTTTAGATTTCCTTAACAGGTCATTTAGAAATGTTCCAATACGATCCTACATTTAATTGAGATCACTTATTTTTTTCCATTCCGTAGTGGCTCATTTCAGAAATTTGCATTTTACGTCAAAGGTATACATGACAGCTCAGTCGAAATCAAAATACGTTAATCAATAACACGTCGAGATTATTAACAATTAAAGTAAAATTATTTAAATATGAATTTAAATGTTGAAAAATAATTTCCAAAAATTTTAAAAGTTGAAAATGCCTTTATCTCATAACAGCTCATTTTGAAATGTTCTAGTACCATCCTGAACCAACGATATCTTTAGTTAACTTGTACCTATCATTATCTGTGACTGCCACAACTCATTAGAAAACACAAGTCTCTTGCGAGTTGCCATCGTAAAGACTGTTGGCTATACCACTAGTAGGTTGTCAGCCTGAAGGGCAAGACCTTATGATTGTGGACCTTGGGACCGTGGCCCGTCTGTCTCGTCTAGACTCCGACAGATATTGATACATTCTGTATTCAGGTTTATCTGATAGAGTGTCGAGCTTGAAGACACTCTGAAGAAATGGTCCCACCTTGAGACGTTACGTTGGTAGCGAGTTTATGTTTAGCGCCAATATATACTTAGTTATTATTATAATAGTTCATTTATTTATTTGTGATACACAGGGCAATGTATACGCTTCTACAACAAAACTCCAAGTGAGTTGCAAAAATTATCAATAAATAAATTTTAAAAAATTGTTAAACATATTCTTTGTAAAAAAGCTTATTACAAATATCAGATTACTTAGAAGATAAAAAAGCTTGGAACGAGTTTTGCTCAAAATCTACCAACTTACAGATAAGGAAATCAAATGTGTGTAGACAAATAAGTTATGAACATACTAGTGGTTTCTTCTCACTTCTTCCACTGGTGGACAAAAAATTGAACTGAACTATAAAATATGACCTGTCTAAGTGCTTATTTGTAAGCTTAAAGAAATAAAAACTTTTCATTTCATTTCAGATATTACAGGGATGTTCAGACTTAAAATTAAGAGTGTGGACTGTGGTCTGCCATGAAGCGAACAAATGTTACATATTATGGTTATAGAGCAAAACATCAATAATAATAATGGTGAAGCAAAAAAAGTTTAAGAATTGAAAATAATGCGTTTACCAATTTGAAAGTGAGTATCGACCACGTCTCTGTACTACATTTACCTACATAGTAACTCAAATAACGAAAATATTGTAAAATGTCCTACTTATTAAATAACAAAAAGGTTAGATTTAATTTAATGATATCAGTACATTTCCTACTGTCAGTTGGTCAATTATTATAAATTGTATGTGTTAATATAATGTTGCTTCTGGCTATGATTTTACACTTTTAGTAAATAGCATTACCATAGTTTATCTACTTTAGTTTTGTAGTGTCAAAATGATATAAAAGTCCCAAATTTACCTCAAATGTCATAGCGTGACCAAGGCCAACGGATGTTCCCAAGTCCGGTTAGTTCTAGTATCTACCGCTAGCAAGTACTTTGTCAAGCACGAGATAATCGCCTCAAACACTGAGCTTTCAAGTAGTTTAAACTAAATTAATGCAGTTCAAAGATAAAACACAAGTCAGAAACATTTAGTGACAGATTTGTATTGTGCGGTTATCATTATGTCCCAAACGATAATTTCCAACGTTAATTCTGTTTTTGCTGTTAGTTCTGTTAAGGATTTTCTTTTTCTGTCTTTTATTGATTTTTTAATTTTTAATATTTGCATAATGTAACGAGCTGTGACTTGACAACAACAACGGTAGTTTGTATATCGTAGGCATTTCGTTTCGTAACGCTCACGTTCTAATAAAATGACAAATACTTGAAGCTGCTCCCAGCAGCGCCACGTACAAGCCAACAACAAAAGACATTGTCCCCGCTACATTCGGCGGCTGTCGGCGAGACCGTCAGGATGGAACAAAAAGGGATTTTAATAAAACCCTTGGAGACAATTGACGTCGCGTCCGTGCACTTGACAGCAGCGAGCACGCTGTCCTACCTGACCGGTGATACGCGTAGCGATTATATACTTCTACTAGTCTCTGTCCGCGGCTTCTACAATAAAACTCCAAGTCACATGCGAAAATTATAGATACTCATAAATTCAAAATAATTGTCTATATCCATTGTAAAAAGGCTTACTACAAAATATCAGATTATCTAGCGGATAAATAACGCTGGACAATTCACACAGTATCATCTAGCCCCAAGCTGAGCAGAGGTTGTGTCAGGTTGTATGTGATCGACTTACTTATAAAATTAACTAATCTTTAAACATTATTGGTTAAATTAAGCGGTGATTTTCTCATTCTTATAAAATTTCAGATACTTTTTATCAAAAATATAGCAAATAGGCAAATCTCAATCCGTTTCCTTGTCCACGAGAGTTCAAATCTAGCAAGTCCTAACGTTTTTTTTTCTTAAACCAATAAATGTATGTATTTTCAACTGGTCTTTAAAATAGTTTTAATTAGTAAATATCATCTCCCGTGCACCTAGGACGCGGCTCGTCTTTCGTTCAGAATACTTAACAAGCGATGGAAAGTCGGCTCGTTGGTATTCCGCGCGCGCCGCCGCCAGATGTCGCGCCTGTGCAATGTACGGTCACTGGACGCTCACTCTGAGGGCTAGAAAAAGCTGGCAGAGGCAGGTGCGTGAGGTAGAGAAGAAAAGGCTATATTTATAAATGTTCATGATACAGGTAGCGGTTAGCGAAGCAGTCTTTTCTTTGTTAGCTTTTCCATTTTGGTAATGAGCCGACGTTGGTCATTTTAGACGTTAATGATTTACATACACAGCTTAATTTAAAACCGAAACAGTAGTTGTTCAAAGTTTCGAGCTTAATCACAGAAAACATACTTATACAGACAGAATCCAGACAAAGAACTTATGGCGTCTGGAAAATAAACCAGATTTGGTGAATCGACAAGCCTTCCTCTCAGCTAATAAACAGATTTCCGCGATCCACTAAAGATACGGCAAGGATCGTAGATCGTTTAATTTGGCCAAGTGCGAGTCAGGCACACGTGCCAACTGTCCATCGATGGTATCTCGATATTGGCTTCACCCGTTCGGAGGCGGGGCCTATCTGTTTCCGACTCAGGAAATTAGATATTTGGCCCTTCCCTTCGGAATTAGGGTTTCTGCAATTCCACGGAAATATAAGAAAAGTCAAAGGAAGATACAGAATCATTTTGAATTCTGCTTTTCAACCTACTAAATTCCTACATCATCTCAAAAATCTAAAACCCTCGACTCCTCTATACATGATTTTTGTGATGATCCGCCAAATGTGGAGAAGCTGATTGTCCAAATGGTTTTTGTCGCCCGTACCAAACTAACTTCATTAAAAGTTGATCGCATAGATACATTTTTAGCAAGTTATAAGTTACCTTGTAAACTTGCAGTAATTTTCACTCCGCGCCGCTGTAAAGTGGCTTGAAAAATGAGGTCACCGGATCGATGGCGGAACGTTGCAGATCTCCGGCCGGCTTATGACGAGTCCGGTACAAGGCTACGCAATCCTAGCTCCAGCCCAACTTTGTACTGAAAGATGGAATTAGGTTCATCGTGACCAGATCCAGGGTAGATTTTGTATATGAAAACTGGTGGTAACCTCTTTCTTTCTTTCTTTGTCAATAAAAAACAACTTGTTATTTATCTTTAAGTTTTCAAGATACAAACGTTCTTGTAGGTTGTGTCGGCCCTGTCACTTACATTCCATTGCACATTCTCACAATGTCAGCAGGGTTCTATGATAGACATAAACGCTCTTCTCAATTTGTAAGCCAACACATTTTGAACCATTAAAATTCGGATGCATTTCAACTTAAAGACATGAGCTGTTCCAATGTTTACAAAGCCAACGCTGTAGTTTAGTGCCAACGTAGAGCACCAACCTTGCACCGAACAGTCATAAACCAGCGGCGCGACAGCTCACCGCGGTAGTGCGGCCTATGGCTGAACAAACTTCCACCAGATAATTCTGTGTTTTCAGCTTCGTTTTGTCTGAAGGTGAGAACAATCCCCCTCCCACCCCCGCCTAGGGCGTCGACCTTGCTATTACGATTCGAAACACGCGCGGTACTTTTCTCGCTTACAGAATAAGGTCACACTCATTGTACGGATGTGGGTTAGAATGATGTTTTGTTCTGGTCATGGAATAGTTATGTAATATGTGGGGAGATGTCGCTGGCAGCATAGTAATGGTGGCGCTGCTGGACCGAGGTTGCTAACGGCTGAAATCAGAATTAGGATGCATTAGCTCGACAGTCGACGTCGAACGTGTGGGTGACTTAGGTACCCAGGGTTGTCATAAATCTTATTTCTAACAGAAATACCTAATTTTTTTACAAGCGACAGAACTGACAGACTCGTAAAATAATTTCTGGTTGTTAAATCAATTGCAGGATCTGTAAAACAAATATTTAAACAGTCCTGTAAACCAGGGACTCATATAAAACCTCATTACTTTCCTCTGCTTCAAGTTGTTATTATATTTGATGATCGATCTCGTTCAGTTTCAGTTTCATGGCCACAGGAACATCTGTGCGTAGCGAGACGACCGCGAGACTTTACGAAAGCGTATCTTATGCATTTTACATGAGGAACCCTTGGCGCACACCGCCTGCCACCCACACCAGCGCCATTGTCAACGAACACACACATCTAATTAGTTGTTTGTAAACACGTGTCGGCGGGGTGTGCGTGTAAGGTGCTGGTTGGAATGGCTTTCAGCTGGGATTGCGTAGAAGTGTACTCGGAGCTGTCGCAGCATTCGATCTGAACCTCGTCTGTGATCTCATTATTGCTATCCGCTATCGGGCACCTAGATTATGTACCTGATGTCGCCGCCTGATCGTAGAATCACTCCGTTTGTAGAATGGTTAGACCGATTGCAATACGAACGCTGATTTGTTAGGAATACCTAATTATTTAAACTCAAAGTGAAGATTAGCCAAGTGTTTTGTTGAACTTTGATCGTTAAAAATTCATTTAATTGCAATTGGCATAGGCAATTAATTGAATTGTGTTGAAGATTCTACAAACTGGCTGAATCTAGGATCTGGCTTCGACATAGACATAGGTATACCTACATAGAATACTGGGATAGCTCGGTTTTGTCACTAGCTTTCTTAGAATTGGTCGTCATCATCAGCTATTTTCTCAAACTGACTTCTGTTTTCCGTTCTGCTAGCACGCATTAACCTGCAAGCCCCAAGGTGAGCACGCCCTTGCTATAACGGGTATTGTTCAGTTATAATGAAGTCTTGAAGTAGGGCCGGTGTCAAGGGCTCGCTCGCTTTGCATATTTTTGTTTGGGTGCTCGACTTCTCCTCATTACCATTCCGCTAATGAAAAATACGCCGGTTTGTTTCCACAGACGGTTGTGGAAGGGTTGTTGGGTTCTTTCAAATGATTTTCAGTTTGTTTATTGTTTTGCAGTTTATATTTTGAGAATTGTGTTATGGATTACAATTTCTATCTAATCTTATGACCTCGCTGAATCGGGATCCAATACGGGACGTAAGCAGCGCTTTCTGGTACAAGTTTCGCCATATAACCATGGCAAGCACTCAAAATTATTATGAGTGGATTGAAGAAGTCGATGAAACAATTTAGAAATAAAATTAAAACAATAATAATTTCGACCTAGCTACCTACCGTAAAAAAGAACGACCCTGAAGAATAAAATTCCTATAAATCTTCCTGACACTCCTAGCTGAATCATTAACAATCCGGTTGTAAATAGATTTGAGGAAATATGAAATAAAATCATCATAAAACTTCAAAAACCCCAACACACCATTTAATTCATTTCCCGAGACATTTAATAATCTAGTAATAAAGTGCTAGTGGTAGGGTAGGTACTAAGGGGAGGGTGGGGAAGTGTAATGAACCTGCTGGATGCAGTAGGTTCATTACACTTCTATAACTAGCTACCGCAGAGATATTAGTTCGGTTGATATTCGCAGCCTCAGCTCGACTCGCTCGAACCAAGATGGAGACTGAACGCTGATGTGCTTGTGTTCGCAAACTTAGGTAATTTGTCTAAATGCAGATTGCTTGACTGATTTCCAACGCAGAGCTTGCAAAAATAGTTGTATAGTTATACGTTGGTACAAAAGAACAATCTTCTGTGGCTTTCTATGGCTTTCCTGAAGAAGTGCCATGGTAAAATTTAGCCTATAACCACTCAGGAATCATGTACCCAGATTTTTTAGTTCAAATAGTAATTCTAACAGAAGAGCTTAGTTTTAAAGAACATTGTGTTCCCAAGCCTCGACTCGCTTTAACTTCTGTCAAATCTGTGACTCGTCCAACGTGTATGTACAACCAAAAGACAAAATTATCGTTATTTGTAACATAATACGAGGGAAATAAATAACTTGTGAGAAAACCACAGTAGTTATAAAACTGTGTCGCCCCGGGGCACCACAATGTTAACCTTTACCTAGTAAGATTAGTCTAACCAATATTTTTTATACGTTACCTAAGCACTGAGGCTGCAATGTAAGTTGTCATTCATTGAAACAGGTACGGAAGCGACGCCGCGGCTGGAATCTTAATGTCGTTAATGGAACATTACGGACTCCTCAATGAGCATCCATCTCAGCGATACACCAAGGATACACCGGGAGAGTTATTCTATGGAGCTGCTGTTATTTAGCAGCTTAGAAGAATGCGAGCCGGGGAATGTCTAAAGGATACGGGAAATGTCGAAAGGGTGTAATTCATTCAGATTTGATCAAAAGGGAATATTCCTACTCTTTATTTAACGAAGAAAGTTACAATCAAATATTAGAAACGAATTAGAACTAGTATTTATAACTGAGCTAACTGCAAACTATTGCAAACAATCTACAGGTAGGTCAACTGATCGATATCAATACCAGTCTGTATAGCAATACTGATGAAGATGATTAAACACCATTATCGTAATTTTCTGTAATTTACTTAAAGTGTCCGGGTGCTACCGGTACAAAGTAGCAAGATGTCAGACAAAAAAACAAATGAAAGAATAATCTGTGAGCAACTTATGATCTTCATTAGGATCGAATAATAATAGAGTAGCTCATCCCGTAGCCGGCGCCGGCGCAGTCCGTCTCACGCGTCTAATAATGCGGCATAAAAATATAGCACCGTCCATAAACGAAGAAAAATACCAATATAGTGTCGTGGGCCTATTCTTTAGCCTCCGAAGAGCGCACAATGCTGCCGCACTGACGTTTCAATGGGGGGTATAAATGAAATTTGTTTGGTGTAGGAGAGGCGCGCGCGCAGTTTTGTCAATATTGTCGGACGTACCGTTTAATCGGTTACCATTCAAGTGTACCGCCGCTGACGAGTAATTGCACTTCGATTGAAATGTTACTGCTTTCTTTGTATTGGATTTGTCGGTTGCTCTAGTATTTTTCTTTGCCGTTCAGGTTTTCTAGTATGCAGATTGTAGAATCAAAAGAAAAATTGATTTGAGAAAACAATGTGAGTGGAGCATTGGAGCGTAAATGGTGGCTGGCAGAAGTGTTTTCCCGAGGACGACGTCACCGAACAAGAGGAGTCACAATCAAAAATTATAATGAGCTTTAAAAATACAGGAGCAGTAAAAACGGCGGGCACTCGAGCGAAATCCAGAAATCTTGCGAAAACACGGAGCAATTAAATGGAGAAAATAATATCGAGAGTGCTCGGAACAATAACGAAGCCAACCATTAAAAATAAGACCGGAATAATAATGGGACTGAAATTAAAAAGAGAACCGTCGCGACGGATGCATAGGAATATGGCGGCCCGGCTAGGTACGGACCAATCAAAATTCCTCGTCAATTAAGTGAGTGGAGATCGCAAAAGGAAAATTGAAGGAAAAACTGAGGGTGGGTAGGATGTAGGGACGGGACGCGTTAGCGGTGTACTCAGAGAGGACTTGAGTAGATACAGGGCTTTGGACAAAAAACTTCAACTGATCTAATACAGACGTGTTCCATCTGGGCCAAAACTTGAAGAAAAAAAAGTTTTAGAAAAAACTGACAACATAAAATAATAACAATAAAGTATTGAAAATATAGCACCGTTTCTGAGAAAAGCGAAGAAGTTCACCAAATACTCCACCGAATTCAAAATAGTAGATGGTAGTTATACTCTACACAAATCCCAGCTAAAATTGTATGCAAAAACCTGAAGCTCGATAAAAATATCGTCACGATCCATCGACAAGTCCCCTCCCTGCCCACCCCGAGCTCGCTAGATATGAAAGCCATGGAAATAAAGTTTGTTTCCGCATTGTACGCTCGCCGTAAATGGATTTTATCACTATATAAATATTCCCCTATTTTAACGTTGCTGTTGCTTTACGTTACGTCACGTAACGGGCTCTATCTACGTCTGATGTTATTTTGATAGGAAGGGTTGATGGAGGGTTTTCAAAAGAGTGTCAGCGTTAAAAGTGTTTCCATACTTTATCATCATGACCTCAGGCCGGTATGATACCGCCCGCTGCCCTCTGACGTCACAGTCCATCAGGGAACATTTGTATCCTTGTTCTCGCATGATTGCTATTGCAAATGTACATTTTGAAATCCATCCCAAACCGACTATAGGGCAGTTATTTCAAAGGGTACGGTCAATTTGTCCCACCGGATACCGTTGTAAAATCTTTCAGCCCTTCCCGGTCCATTTGTTACTTTACAGCGCAAGTTAACTGTGAGACACATTACGGAAACATAAAACCGATGTCGTTTATCTGCCGCCGCCGCCGGTCCGGCCGGGCGAGGACACTCGCCAAATTATGCGCAAAATACCCCACGGCTCATTTGCTCTAAACGCACCTCGACACTCCATTGACCCTTCGGAATCTCCGCATTAATAACGAATGGAGACTTCCCTTGCTCCCTATAAGTGTTAAAACTATCTTGGTGTATGATCCCGCGCCAAGCGGTCCCGGCTGGCCTGGCCGTCCACCACCTGGCTCCATCCTCCGCGACCTGCGCCAGTGTTTAGGCTGCAGCGGTGCAAGTCTAACAACCTCGTACTAAAACAGAATATCGATTACTTTCGCTACTATAATGTAATCCCCCGCCCACTTTTCGTTTTTTTAGTACAGGATAATAATATAGTGGTCTCTGTCTATCGCGGTGGCGGCGCGGGTGCTCGGGCAGGCATCCCCCTCCCCCGCTCGTATGTAAATGATCGTCTCGCGCTGTGTGCGACCACCCTCGTCACTCCGCCAGCGACGCCAGACGCTGCTCCAGGCTTGCTGTCCGCGCTGACAGCGAGCCTCAATATTTAAATGTCAATTTAGAATGAGATCAGAATCGACATCCTGAATGTCTCATAGTTCAGGCAGTACACGTTTATTTATATTGTAAACACCGGTGCAGGCCGCGCAGCAGACATGCAAATGCCCCGTCTAACCGATGACAAAGATAACAAAGCGGGGCAGTTTCAGCGAAAACGATTTTCTCGTAAATTCCGTGAAACGTGCGCCTGTTGATAGGAGCGATTTCGTGTTTTGCGACTGTTGTTCTAAAGTTGAGTTTGCTCTGCCGGTTTTGATGGATGTGTGACGTTGCTGCGTGCTCTGACGTCACGTGTACGTCGAAAATGACACTTTTACGAGCAATAATTTACATTATTTCGGTGTTAAGCCTCGCGTGTGTCCCGATTGATTTTATGTCGGTAGCATCTCACATTTGCGTTCGGTTAAATCGAATCACTCGGTACACGACCGAGTTATTTTGTAATGGTAGTTTCGCGTGAGGGTTAACATTTTTTTCGTGGATTGTTTGTTAGATGGCCCCGCGGTGCCAGGGGACAGACGACGCCCAGCCCATTCATAGAACGGCTCTAGTTCTGTCAACTCTATTGCTTGACTCATACACATAAGATTGATTCCATCGTTTCTGACTGTTGTTGTTGTTCAAACGAGTACATGTACTCATAGTGTGGTATCGCATGCTCGCCGCTGATAAAGAGAACACATCATGTCCCACGGTAGTGTGTATCCATCACTAGATATAGTTTTGTTGAATCCATAACAAATATTTGGATATACAGAAAGCTCTTCGTCTAAATCCAAGTCTAAGTTCAATGCAGTCGAAGTTCGCAAAGCTAAATCAACACCTGTACGAACCGCATTCGACAGCGCGGCCCGGCGCGGCGGCGGCGGCGCGGCGTAGGAAGTGCAGATGGAATCTGTCATAGTAACTAGCTGGAGGCTCACTCACTATCAAAATACCTATAGGACCTACTTACTCTAATTTAATTTCATTCCGATCGCTGGGAAAATGAGGTTTTTTACGACAAGATAAGGATAAGGAGTGTTTATGGCTGATGCAAATTTACTAGATTTGGACTACAATACGTTATGCCATATTAAATCTAAACCCGATGCAGCAAAGCTTATATTAAAGGTGAGAGCACATGCAGTGACATGCCGAGTGAAGTAAAGTGTAGGCAGAGGCACGAACGCTAAACTTGCTCAATTCCTACAGATATGAGCGAACCCGTCGAGCTGTAAATCTGGTATCGTTTAGCAGAAAAGTTATTAAACTACAGAAGTTCTAGAATATACAACTTGTACAACAAAAAGATAACAAAAGTCAGGTATATTTTGTAAATAGAAACTAGAAACTAATATTCTGATGATATGGAAAACAATCAGTTTGTACTACATTAAAGATACTTTAATATTCAATGTTGTAAATTGACAATAGAGAAGTTAATTAATTTTATCTCTTCGATATTTAGGACTGACTACGATTAAATATGATTCATCAATTAACTTTTGAAATCGACAGTACAGCAAGTACCTGACTTATCGTATTCTACCGTATTTCCTATACGGTAGACATTTGTAATGGTAACTTAGGCAAATAGTCAGACAAAATACTTCCCTACGAACAAAATTAAACAACAAAAAATTTTGTCATGACGAGTTTATCAGTAGGTTTTATTTACTAATGTGTTACAACACTTCTAAACGAATATAATTATTTTTGGTAGGTTTGGCAAGGACGTTTAATATACGCGAATAACACGTATCTAGTAGGTACGTGATTTCGTTGAACTAGGAGGAAGATCAAGTGAAAATAAAATTTAAAAAACTGCAGAAAATAAGTTGAGGAAATATAAAAATGAATTGAGAAATGATGTTATAGGAATAAATGGGATAGAAAATAGCAGTCACAGCTACAGTAAAACAAAAAGTGGTTGGAATGATTGGAAAGATACATAGCTGATGATGATGCAAAAGGATACAACAAGGCATTATTGGGGCATCTTGACAGAGACGAGTGCTGGTGTCGTGAGGCACAATGTGGTCCAAGGCTGGTATCGCCAACAATGATGTGCGCGACCAGTTCCAACGCAAGCCTTTTTTAACCAGTATCTCTTGGGTGCGATGTGGGAAGACGATGATATGGCATTCTTATTTAGTTAGCTATCATAGTCACACTAGATTTTATCATTTATCAAAATTAAGTATTGACGATGCAAGGTAAATCAGTAATCCGGCACACAAACTCTGTGCTGTGCTACACAAACATAAGAAACGATCACAAGCACAAATGCTGTGTGATAGTTTGTTGAACGATTTACTTATTTTATTTATTAGTGTTAGTGGTACTAATAAATAATAATATGCATGATTGCTATAAATCGTTGGAAACATTCAGCAACAGTAGCGATGCCCAAACATTGCACCCAGCCTGCCCGATTAGGCGCCAGCTCATTGTCATGCAAAACCTAACCGGAGTGGGAGCTTCCTCGATTTGCGGATGACTGGAGAATCACTTAGTCCATTTTCACGGTTATGTGTGTTTGGAACAGGTATTGGGTTTTTATTCGATTACGTCAACGTTGTTTTAAGCTGGAATTTCTTTTGATGCCATTGAGAGCGTGATTGATTGGATTAATCGTTTTGAATTCTCCTGATGTCCACAGTGTGTATAATCAAGACAATAATTATAACATATTACGTTTACTTATTATGTCTTTATTTAGTGACTATACCTTATTACACTTTGGTATTTTTATAAGTTACGAGACTATGTGTATGAAACTATTGGTAAACTTAATAAAGAAAATTAAATTAAATGATTATGTTGCATTTGTATCTTGTGTGCTTGGAGTATTATAAAGTTTAGAAAACTTTCTTCTAGGCTACAAGTCTAAAAGACTATGTAAACTTGCAAATATCTCAAGTTAAAAGCAGAATAAAAATGCCGCATCCGCCGCTTGGCGGGACTAGGGCGAGTGCAAGACAATGTGCGCGGACCCACAGCGCGTCACTCCTTAAACCTTTTCGCCTTATTTCACGAGCCTTCCTTTTGTCTCGAGCACTTCTTTATTTTGTTGTGCGATCTTATTATTTCGCTACCGTTGGCCGCATTGCATCGGCGCATTGTTTTTGTTCGCATTGCTGTACAGTAGCTTCTGGAATGAAGTAATACGGCCCAAGACTCCGTGGTATTGTGTATTTGCGAATAATATGGGTTTTTTGTTTTATTTCTCTCAATGCCACGTCAAGTTTTTGTTGGGTGCAGTCGCGATTCTATGTGTGTTATGTAACGTGCCGGGTGATATGATCTTTGGATGTGTTTGTCATTATCAACTCAGGGATGGGATCATTTTATATTTTGCGATTTCAATATCGATTTTTGTTGAATGTAAACTGTAAATGTACTTTATATAGGTATTACAAATTTTGATTAAAGAGGGATCAAATAATGAACTACGTATAAAACAATTTACAAAATAAAAATTTGATAGATTACATAAAACGTACCCAATTTGATAATATCTAAATGTAAAAAAAATAAAATAAGCAGAGCAATATTTTTATGACAAAATCATAAAGTATTGAAATCCATTTCCATAGTTAAAGAAACTTACCGCATTCGTATACCTTTTATTAATGATCTTCAAAGATATAGTTAATTTTGAAGATAAATTAAATAATGAATAAATAAGAACAAGTTCAGTTAGTATCGGCATGTCCCGTCCCTACGTGTGCGTTCCAATTAAACGTGGAATGATTGAAACGACGGATGTGAAAAATTAATTTGAGATCTTCCTACAACGAGCGGCTTTTTACCTAGTTCTCATTAAAATTCGTTAACGGATGTTCCATTAGGGCTCTGGACATTGCGTGACTTCCCAAATAAATTACTTTATTGCTCTGCAGTGTTTATCGAAAGGGTTATGGCCTGCGAACTGTTTTATTTCAGAGAACGTTTAGTCAGAATCATTATTAAATATTGTAATGTCCTTAGTTGCTCTTTAGTTGTTAGGTAATACATTGGCTCGAGACATATAGAGTATGTGGTTGGATGGTTGAATTTTGTGTTCGGGCGTTGTTTGGTTGTACGTTTTTCTGCGAGATTCAGCCAAAATAAAAGAAAGCCCCTGGCGAGGAGATTGTTTATTCAGGGAAGACAATTCTCTCAAGGCATGTAAACAAGGCGACACCTCTAGGGGCTACTTAGCTCTCTCCATTTAAGGTGTCGGCGAGTGTGAGCGCGGCGTGTCGTTGCACTAATTAAGGGGCGACATGCGCGCACGCAGCTCCCGGCGCCCCCCGCCTTAAGCGAACACAGACTTGCTTTTAGTGGCGTTGTCGCCGCAATCTCGGGAATTTCAATTAATTATATTATTTTCGTTAATTAGATCTGTAGGGACTGTTGGATTAGGAGTTCGCAGTATTGTTGCCCTTCTTGAAATGGCAGAGGTTTTGGTGCGCTTTTTGTCGAAGCGTTTTACTTTTTGGAACGAACACGGTTCGGGCGCAAACGGACAATTCTATTTTAGTTAAAATCTTTTCAGAATTTCAGGCATTCGTGTCGTGACTTTTCTTGAAATCGGTTATTTCTTTGTATTTACGTGATTGGGAATACTTATCGAAAACAGAAATCATGGATCTTTATTGAGCAAGCTTCAGGCATCACTCACAAAGCCCGATACAGGCAGAGCGATTCCACCTCGTCACGAAAAACTCCAATCTAATTTAGTATGACAGTCGATAAGTCGACAAAATAAAGCAAGTCGCCCGAAACAATGTCTCCTGGTTTTTCAATGCGAACAATCGCCGGGCGGGTTGGAATTTATTGAGTCGTATTGAAAATAAATAAAATGAATACGTTGTAGGAGTCTGGACCCGTCGGGGATTGATCTTAGACTTCAGCTGTCCGTCTGTCTGCGCTGCCGGAGACAGGGTGATGGCTTTTACGATCCAACCTTCCCTTTTAGGAGTTTAGCCAGTTTCGTGAAGCTGCATGTGATTGTTAGCGTTACTTGTTGGCTTACACCATCTCATTTCAGTTTCAAAAAATATCGCATACGGATTGCTTAGTGAGTAGAGCGACTACGTTGTGCCTAAACTCTGCCTAACATTGCGAATCTATCTTTTTCACATAATTATCTTCTTGCATAATTCACATATGGAAGCACGAGCCCTTTTTATTCTAGATCTCTCAAACAATTTCGTTCTAGAATTGGTAGACCTAAACAACATTTTCGATTATCTAGATATTATATACCTGCCGATTATATCGACTTAAACACAACAAAATTAGGTACTATCCCGACTATTTGGTTAACTTTTTAGGTTACAATCTTTTTACTCCAGTCACGGCGAGAGCATCCTGTATAAAGCTGGAGGCGCACGCGAGCTCTTAATGGTATCGGCGTGGTACGCAACGCATCCTGCGGATCACATCGCTGCCAATTTATCGGGAATGGCTGCTATCGACTATCTGCTGCTACTCTGGGGGCAGCCACTTACGGTCACCACTTACTGGCCACTTGCATCGTTTGAGTCACTTGCTACTGTCGCTAGTATAACCAAAAGGACTCGCAGTCATTATTTAACTGTTAATTTAAAATTCTCATATCGTTGGAACGGCTGTACGTACTCAATATAATTTTAAATTTCATCACGTTTATTAACCTGGTTTTCCCGACTTTTCAACAGGTGTACACACGCGATGAATACCCCTTGAATAGTACTTACAACTATGTGTTCAGATCGCGTTACTTTACAAATATTTTAACCAATATTATAACAAGTATCGGCACACTCACACTCGATAAAATTACTTTTGCTGTTTGAAAACCCCAATTTAGATTTTTCCGTAGGTATGGGAGCTACGGCATTGACATTTATATATTTTAATATCAATTAGATCCGCAAATAATACCAATATGTACACTAATTTAATTACTTTATACATTCCCGATACTCAAGTAGATTCAAAATCCTTTATTTCCATATGCTAACTAAATAAGCACTTCGACAAGTCTTTTATACCTTCTAGTCGGTACATTTAGGTCGGTACTCAAACTTATAAAAATTGTCGTTTTATGCTAAGGGTCAGTAATGATTACGAAAACATAAATAAAAATCTCACCCATCTCACATTCGTTTAAAGCTAGAAGTATTTTCTCAGTTTCCATTAGCAAAGGCTATTGGAACATGAAGGCTTCGCTCGGGCCCCCAGAGGGTCGTTTACGGAGGTCACTCGCAATCAGGAGGCCCCCGACCAATCAGCCCAAACTGATTCATACTCGTTACCTAATAGCCACCACGTGCCTTGAGATGTATGTAACATATACGTATAGTCGTACCTACCAACTGCCAGTGGTCTGCAATAAAGCGATTGCAAATAGTTTTTAAACTGAAAATAATTTGGCGTGTTTTAAAAAACTATAAATTCACTTCAAATTCCTGAAAATGGAGTTTGAAAAACTAAACATCGATCTCGGTTGGCGTGATCAATGCATATTTAAGACTCATAATGGTTTTCTCATGGATGTAATTCTCAGAACTGGACACAATTGAAATGGGACCACACGGGAATCACCAGCTTCCAAATAAAAAATAATCATCAAAATCGGTTCACCAAATCGAAACTTATGAGGTAACAAAAAAAAATACAGTCGAATTGAGAACCTCCTCGTTTTCTGAAGTCGGTTAAAAATATCAAATGCTAAAACTGACTATCTTTACTTCGAAGTATTGAAAGTTGACTAATTAAAGATTCAAGATTCTGTTTTTGCTTTCATGAATCATAAGGCAATTATCAACTTCTGTGAACTTTAGACTATTGAGAATAGGCACTTGTTTTCTTTGCTCAACATTAGAAATAGTGATACCACTGCTTAGCCAATCCTTAATTGGAAAAAAATACTCAGATGCCTTAGAAAAACCATAGATGCCCTTGAAAAATGTAGACTATAAAGTACCAAATAGCTCTGTGATTAGTTTTCGTCTCTAAATTTTGCAAATAGCTACAAGAGTAGGTACGAGGCAGGAGGACAATCTTAAATTAACATTTCCGTCCGAGACACGCAAATAACCCTCGCCCGCCGCAAACGTCTTTGGCACCCCATCCCACAACTACCGGCAAATTGGCACTCACCCGAGTCACGGTGCCTACCTACTGACCAGCCGACGTGGACTCTAGCTACCCTATGCTGTATCGGAATGTAATTCACTTTACATGAAATGGTGTTCTAGCTTGAAATATCAAATGCCATAGTTTGATAATTTTGGAACGCAGTCGTGACAAGATCAGGTGTTTTGTTTGGTAATCAGTAAGCTTGCGGATTGTGAAATCTATCGATTATTTCAGCTGAAAAATACCGAACTCGTCAAGATATCTTCTACACTGAAAACATTGCGTAGGTAGGTACCTACTTACAGGATATTTGGCTGTTTCTTGTTTGAGGATTGGGTTGGTTCGGTTCAAAGTAACCCCAAATGGATCGGGTCAGGCGGGTTCCTCCGCAGCCTCCTCAGGTCTGAGGCCTGACACGCCTCCAGATGAAAGGTCAGCTGTAATTAACGGTCCCTCAAGCAATCACTGCCGCGCACGGTCCCGTGATTGGTCCAATTCCAAACAAGACGGATCAAAGGCGCTCTCGCACTTGTCAAATGGAATATTTGATGTTTGATGTTGGGGCGCTGATGTGTTTTTAATTTTGGATGTTGTTTTACGAGGGTATATTGGACGTCCCTCGGCGTGCGCTTCGACGAATATACATCTGCGTATTCCGTTTATGTATGTGCTGTTTATTGGGATATCTGAGTGGCAGTACTGCAAATGGGTCGATTCAACGAAGCGTCAATATAACAGGGCTATATATTTACCAATCCAGATAAAACCTTTTCTAAGAAGCAACGCAAGATCATTCGACGGTACGTTTATTCCAAAGCGAACACAATAAAGACGTAAGTAGATGGTAAGAAAACCGCGCAAGTCAACAAAAATGTCTCCTCTATAGACTCGGTAAACTTTGACACAAAACAACGTTAAATTTTGGACGCTCCTTTTACATAAATAAGAAAAATCGACCCCGCACCATCTCGGGGTGTAAACAACCCTTTAAAATAGTGCGCCATTATCGCGGGTCGGGGGAGGCTAAATATCTTTTAGTATCTGCAAAACGTCTAATTTAGTAGAGGCTTTGATGTTGTTTCTTGGGCTTAGGGAGGCGTGGAGAGGTTGCGGCGAAACATTTTCTATTTTATGATTTGATCTGAGACATCTTTGTTTTGAAAGACATTTTCATTGTTAAAAACACATGCTTCGAAGTTTGTGTTTCTTAGCTATAGTGAAATATGTCCGTGTCATAGGTCATATGAAACGCATCATATGATATAGAATTGCAGAAAGTCGGGTTGTGCTTCTACTTAGTATAAAATAATTAATCCATTTAACACTAACGTTTACTTAAATCGTCGATATTAATTTTCATTTAAAAAGTTGCCTACCATTTTTTTACATTTCGCTACTCAATGGTCCAGTTGAAAGATCGCAATATTCTTACTTTATATTATTTTAAAATGATCTGTCGGCTACATCTCTATGCCACCACTGTCCTGCGTCTCGCAGCGTCCCTCGGGAGGAACCTCTCTTATCCATCTCCTGATCAGCCTCCTGGACCCGATATGTACTGCTATGTACTCTTATGTACTGTACCTCTAGAGGGTCTACAGTTGTGTGGGGAAATCGACCCCTATTTATAATTTTAAAGTTTATGCAAAGAAAATATTACTACTAGGTAGTAAGGCAAAAGTTTTAATTTTAAAGTGGAGTCTTTAGATTTTGTGACTTACGATTATTATAATTTTCAGCGTGAATGGAAATATTATTTTCTAGGTTACAAAGGAAAAGATGTTTAAAAATAACGAAAAAATCTAATGATGATACATATAAATCTATATATCATAACATCATTTGTGATAGAGTCAAGACTCGGCATGAAGTCTCGGCATGTCTCGGTTAATCTCGGTCAAAATGTTTCTTGAGTCAAAACGTTTAGAGTTAAAGTAAACTAATAGTTAGTACGGGCTGCAATCAGCAGATAATAACGGAAGCATCGGTGAGCAAAGCTTGTAAAAATCAGGCAGCAAATACGGTTTTATTCCTACTGGTGAAATTACGTCTAGCTGCTAAACCAACATGCTCTGAATGAGACATCCAGTGGTTGCCAACCTGACATTCATGTTGCTCAATTATTCATTTAAATAACTGTTTTAAAAATGTTTACCTGCTTATTGAAAACCTAAATAAGAAAAATTATTGTAGAATGGGTGAAAACACTACTTACATGGGTTTGTAGGTTGTATGTTTTGATTTAAATTGAAGCTGTAAATTTGCCACAAACATAACTTGAGAAGTTGAAGATTACTTGCGATGTACCGTGGATCCGTAATTAAGACTCCCTAAGACATAACGGTGCGATGTATGTGGGTACCAGTTAAAGGGGTGTTATCTGTCAGTTAGCGGGGTAATTCCGCTGGAGGAGATTGTGGTATTGTGATAACTTGTTAGAAATAGAATATATTAAATTATCTTGTCAGCTTTTTAGTGCCCTAAACTTTTCCGAACTCATTATGAGTTCTATTATTTGATAAGCACATAATGTCAGCTGTCGTAAAGTTGGTAAATAATAGCCCCTGAATTTAATAACCACACACTTAATCAAATGTACGCATTATTTATATCTCGGAGCGAACACCAGCTCCAAAACTTCTTTCAACTCCATGAAATTATGGTTGTTCTAAAACAATGTCTGTGCCCACCGCGAGTCGCCAACTTCCCTTCAAGATTAAGAATTATTGCCTCTTATCTGAGCCTGACTCGACAACTCGTCGGCTATTCGCTCTCACTCGATATCTAAGTGAAATTATTTCGACAAACTTTACCTAACAGTTGAACACCCCTGCTGGAATACAACCGCGCGAATCCCGACCTTAATTTATGCAAGGAAGGTCACTTTTCGATTGTGAGTCGGCGAGGCATTTAAGACACGTGATTAACGAAAAGCGGGAAACTGGAAATCATTTGTGAATTCCCGAAAGGGACAGGTGATATGATATTATGCAAATGAACCGCACGCGCGAGCGGGACGGCGATGCCGCTGAAGTTCAGCACAGACAGGTCTCGTCGGATAAAATGTATACTCGGATGAAACGATTTATTACAAAAGCTTTGAGTACGTACTCGGAAATTAATTACGCTAAGTTTTGCTTTCATTTTGTGCCATTGTGAGGATTTTCCTTGTCTTGTCGGATATCGGCGGGTTTTGTTTTTATTGCGAAAGATTCGGAGGTGTATATTTATGAGAAGTTCGCGGTTTGTCGTAATGCGTTCTTGTTTGTGTGAGATATCGGCCGCACGCGGGCCGCCTGGCGACGTCGCCTTAGCAAGACGTGATCCTCGGCGTCGATATAAAAACAACATTATTAAAAGGCTTATTGTTGATCGTGTTATGAACGACGGGAAGCTGACAGATTTTCCTGAGAATGAGCCAAAGTTGGGAGAAGTTTATGTTATCTTTGCGCATGTTACCACTTCGTGCAGTGTTGCTTACTCCTGGCTAATTTATCTAGAACATTCATTTCAGCTAGGAGCCTACAAATTCAGCACCGAGCTAAAACAATATCAAGCAAACTATTGCATAATCACCATCGGTCATTTACCTGTAAGACGATATCTGGGCCTTCTTCCGGTTCCGGCATTCGGCGCCGCGGTGACTTCCGGTGTCCGTCGTGACGTCACAACCGGCGTGTGACGTACTTCCGCCCGTTTCATGTCAACCTGAGGAATTAGGTTAGTATAAGTACCGTGTTACCGTACCTATTATTGCTTTATACACGGTCAAAGTATCGGTAGAATGGTTTCGAATCCTACCAACCAGTCGGTGTCCCACTACTGGGGAGATTGAAGCGAAGACATCCAATTACGACTTTATTCCTTATTTGATGATATTTATTTTAAATAATTTATTTGTTTCTTAGTAAAAAAAATAAGTTTAAAGGTTGAATAGTTATTCAGCTTATTTTGAATTCCTAAAGAAATATACATATGTTATAGATTTTTGGACAGTTAAGATTACCGCTACAGATGACTTTAAGGACCCTATCCCTTTCGATCGAATAAAAAACCCACCGGACCACTTCAGCAAAATCTGTTTTTCCTACAGTCAGGTTCATCAGCCCCACTGTCTCAAGGACTCCAGTTCATCTTCCCCAGCCGTGGACATCAACAAGTCCTCTAAATCTCTTAACATCATAAACACAATCCATAAATCATTCCATTTACAAAGTAAAGCATTAGTTGCCGAGGTTCCATACAGATAGCACCAGAGAAAGTATTCGAGGGGTGCATCCGATGAATATGTATGAGGGGGGAGCCCCCCCGGAGGACAGCCACCACCGCCGTGTAAATGGAAATTTCAAATAAAAATACCTCAAATATTAACATGAGCTGGATTCGTGTTTTTCCGGGTCCAGCTGACATGTGCTGCGAAAGTTCTGGTTTTCGGTGACAGAGTGATTACACGCCATTGAGGTTCGTATTTGAATTTAGAATTCGAGGTTCTATTCCTCGATTTGTCTCTTCTTTTGTTTTTCATCTTTTTGGGTGGGCAGCAGGCGTAATGGTGGAAGAGATTGCTTGTTAACAATAAGGCCATCTATTTGTTCCTTTATCGATTATGATAAGTATGCAAAATAACACTTATTAGTATGTTAGTCAGTTATAAAACTTTAAAAACTATCATGGTTATTAATACTAAAGTCATTTAAAACGGGATAGGACGGTAGTGGCAACGTTCGTAGCAAAAGACAAAAAATGAGGGTAGATCGGTATGTCTGCCCATAAAAACTCGCAGTGCCTTCAGTTACTCCGTGATCATGGCGCATGCAACTGTGCCGAAATATTGGATAACTCAAAAATCAAATCATGGTAAATATCCCGTTTTAAATGACTTTAGTATTAGTCAGTTAATTACATTTAATATATGATTTTTTCCCTACTCGTATTTTAAATCGGGCCACCCATAAATACAACTTAAGTAAGTAACAAAACATAATTCTTGGTCCAGCGTGGCCACTCGGCCCGTAATAGGCGCTTACTTACATAAATAGCCCAGATACCGATGCCAGGTAAAATAGTTTTTCATAATTTATTTCAAACTGTGAATGAAAAAATGAGTTATTCCTCTGTAACTGAAACTCGTTATTTTCCGCTATGAATCTAATTAACGATAATATCTACACGGTGCGGTGGCGAGTTATTTAAAGTTCCTAACAACTTTATTTCACGTTGATTTACGCATTTCGTTATTGTTGGGGAGAGCGACTTGCGAGTTACTATAATGGCTAATAACATTACTAATTTGTTTCTAAGCACTAAAAATATTATTTTCACAATAAATTCCACAAGTTATTTGGGCTACTTCCCACTTCACTGAAACCAGTACCACGCTACATTATGTAAAGTTTAAATCCCTACTACTTATGTTGTTCTGTATTTTGGTGTGTTTTCCTTTTTTTTTAATTCTTTTATTCTTTTGTTTTTTTATTCTTCACAACATTCTGTTTCGTATCTAATAAAATAGGTAACTACACAAAGTTGATATAATGTTACCCATACATGTCGTATATTTTGGGTCACAACTTATCGAAGTCAAAACATAGAAGTTTTTTTCCGAAGTTTAGATTAGCAAATGCAAAACAACGAAATCCAAGACATTATTATAATTTATGATCTCAAATTCTATCCTATTCAAATAACCTGTGCATATATTGTGTTCCATACAGCGCCTACAAGCCAGCGTTTTTGCCCTAAAACAGTAGCGACGGGTTCCTTCAAGGGCACTATGGAAACGTCAGTTTTTTAGCGCGTGTGTTTTATTACCTCGGCGAATCAAGGAGTCAGCCAGACACACTACAGCTGAGGGTTCAGGGGTCTAGGGGGTGTTTTGGTTCTTTGGATTGATCAGTAGAGGGCGTCGAGTGGAACTATTCAATTTATGCAAGTTCACGGTGTCTGGAATTTAGCTTGAAAAGTTATCTCTCTCTCTCGTCTTGGAAATATTCTCAGCCAAAGAATTTTACTAAGAAGTCTTACTTCCTCACCTCACCTAATAGCCTATATTGGTCAACTGCTGAACGCAGGCCTCCCCCTGTTGAGCCTTATCGGCTTTCATACTTAACTATGTTTAACTTAACTATGTATTATATGGCTAATATATAGGACAACTTACTATTATTTAAAAATATTATTATCTTTTCGCCTAAAGGCTGTTCTTTCTATCTTTTTGGTCTTATGATTCCACTACTCTACTATTAAGTTGACTTCTGATATTTGATTTAAGGTAGGACCATCCAAAAAGATGTTTTTTTTTTAAAAGTGGTCGTCGTATTTATAACTTTATTGAGATTCCTTTGTATACAGAAATGCACAGATCGGACGAGCTGATCAAAGCTTGACAAGTTAGTCAACAGTTCCCAAAGACAGTTAAGAATCTATCCTCATCCATGGAATCCAAACTGTAATTTAATATGACAGTAGAACTGTCTCTGAATATTAATCCTTGGCACCTACCCTCGCAGATACCATCATGGGAGTTTTAATTTCGCAATTTGTCCCTTGCCCCAAAGGACGGACGGACAGATGGATAGAGATTTTATACGTGACGATTATATAGATCTCATTTTTAGATAACGTTTTGAATGGCCTTTGTATGGCACGTTGTTTTGCTATTCTCGCAACATTTTGTAAAAAATAAGTGATGGCAAATGTTGTAGCCATCTTTTGTTATTTTGAAAAAATCTAAATAGATAAATAAAGAAAAAGTGCTTAAATCGAGAACACGATATTTGTGTTAAACATATTATGAGCACTGGAATGAATTCGAGACGAACGCTCTTGTTTAACAAACATTTCAACAAGAGCGAAGTGCATTATGGACCGTAAACAGAAACAGAAACACGATACAAAACCGCTACGAAATGCACAAAATAAGCCATCAATATTCCACGGTCCCTTCAAAGTTATCTTTTTATCTACAATTAGGATTTCGTCACCTCCCCTGCAGCATCAAAGGCCGTCCTCTCGCTCATTATGCGACTTTATTGAGTTATCAGCGAGAGGGAGATTAGTTCATACTTCCATACACAAATCCTATCACACAAGCTGACGCCTTTCACTACAAACAAGCTTCATTTTGGTCTACCACAGAACGCAAATTTAACAACCAAAAGTACTTCTACATCCCTCACCAACATTCACATTCAACCCTATCGCGGTCACTCAGGGTACTTTTTACCCTGCTCTAATTTTTTGAGATAGAACTTTGTGGGTTTATTAAGTGGTGTCCCCAGAACTGTGATCCGCTAACAAGGAAGTTTCTAGGGTGCTATTTGTCAATGCAAAGGGATATAATTTATTTCGTATAATTTAAAACGACCGATAATGAGATGCATATTCGATTATCTCTCTGTTTTCGTTTAAAATTGTTACAGAATATGTATGATGAACTGAAGGGGCATAGTGCATTGCATACATCTGACAAGATTATTCAGAAGGTAATCAATAAATCTTCGATTGTTATGAAGTTTTAAATCATTGAGTTTAAAAATGATTAAAAAAATACAATAATTTGAAAGTGTAGCAGATAGGTTTGCTTAGAAGTATTTTTTTGAACAAAACTTAAGATCGAATAGTTAAATACATGGCGGTCCTATTGGGATATCGAAAATAATTAACAAACTTCATTAACTTATCAAATAACAAACAATTCGGTTTCTATTCCTTTACTGTTATAAAACATTGCTAACTAATAATTTGTTTGTTATGAAAAAAGACATCGAATTCCTTAGTATTGACACAGTTTTTGAATTTTTTAGGGATAAATACTCCTCCGTCTGGAATAAAATTAGTACGGAATTAACTATACAAAAAACATAGAGCCGGATTTAAAACCTCCTCCTTGTTTGGCTTATCTTCTCGTCGGTTTAAAAGTTAATGAATAGCATTCTGATTTCCATTGAAATCAGCAAAAATTTAATTCAAAACCGAAACCCGAAAAGTGAATCATAACATGGAGCGTCGACAAGAACGTAATTAACAGTAGAGCGCCCCTCGCGATTGGTCGCGGGTCTCCCAGACCGAGACGTGCAAATTTCAGACTGCGTGCAGAGCGCGCGGTAAATACACTAGGTACGAGTACACAGAGAGGGGGCGAATCATTCGTCAGGAGTCAGTGAAGCGTGCACTCGAGCACAGCGCCCGACCCGTCCATACCTGCCTCTTATGTCATAGTCAATATTTGCATATATCGACCTCTCATCGCAGAGTGTTTGTACGATTTTTGATAAATCAGCAGTGGGGTAGTGCGCGTCAAAGCCAACACTTGGCGAGCGGCGACCAGACCCCTCTGAAATCGGATCCGCGAAGTCTCTAGGTAATTAAGTACCGATTTCATTTCTTGATGCATTTTTAAAAGCAACGGACGGCTTTTTAATGGTTATTTTATGGTGACGGATCGCTTATTAAGTTTTTATGATGGCGCGCACTGACAGATGGGATGTAGTTTGACACCAGATTTGAGGGTAGCGTGACGTGTTGCGGGGAGCCAGCCCAGCAGTAGCAATTATACGGAATATTTTCATATTAGTAAGATATTTATTATACTATTTAAAGTTATGTTGTCAACGAAATCTATATACCTAACGTCGGAAACAGTAAATTGGAAAAAAATTAAACTACTGCGATATTTTGGCAGTCATTAAACATGATCAAAATAATACGCCATGTTGGGATTCATTTACAAGGTAAACATAATAATCAGACATCTATTTAGTGAAATCGCAACAACACAACACATCCCCAATAAATCATCAACTCGCGAACATATCTATAAGACCGTTCACAATCACACCCCAAAGAGGAAAATTAAAACAGATGATCTGCGAGCCGTTTATAATTAAAAAGATAAGGTATATTTCCTCTCATACCCCTTCACGGGAGGTTCCTACGGGGGCCGGTTAGCGGCCTCCAGAGACACGCACAGATCGGCGCTCCGCTGATTAAGTAAACGAAGATAACATTGGCAATATAGCGTAACGCGGAGAGTCAACAAGGGCACCGATAAGTTGATTTGGAGCCTCAAGGGTTGAGTATCCAATAGTTGAGATTGGATCGCAAGATGACGCTTTGTTTGTAAAGATCTAAATGTGAGAGTAGCTTAGCGTCAACGGAAATTGGGATCTACAGTTTTGGGAAAAGAATTAGAATGTCATCTGACACATTTTCTTTGTGGAAAAGATGATAATGTTCTACTGTACCTTTCGTTACTATCCCACAAGTTCCTAGCTAGCTAATAATTCCTGCTTTGCAAACTAAGTTTCTGTGTATAAGTTTCGTTTATGGTTGTGCACGTGGACTATTGTTTCATGATAAAAGTAGGTGATCCATATTTATAAAAGATTCAAAAGTTTTTGTGCTATTATGGTAACGTTTTAGAATGAATAAAGTGTTTTCTGCAATCGCTGTCCTCCTAAAACAGCAGAATGAGCGGGAGTAGCGTGCACGTGGGAGACGCAGCGCCTGCTTAGTATTCCGGGCGAGTGCGGCCCTGTATTGATTGCCGCCGCCCGCCCCCGCTAGGGCGGCCTTTTTCAAAACAATCCGGGAAGTAATGATCTTCATGCTCTCGAGATGAATATTGCTGTTGCAGTGGTTTTGGACTTCTTGGATCATATGATCACTTTTAAATAGATGGGAAAAGTCAAAAGTTTTATTAAAATTCCTCTTAACTTTTTGAGAATGGTATTGTTATGATACTGTTTGGCCATTTTACCACAGATTTTACCTTACTTTTACATCATAGAGTTACTTGTGCAAGCTGTCGAATTATAACTGGGTCTAATGACTCGGACAACATGGCATTCTTTAAATCAATACTCAATCACACTAAAAAGGAGTACCTAGAATATCAAGTATTCTTCGATAGTTTTATTTATTTTTAGGTATACAAACGTAGCACAGTTAGATTACTTTTTCGGTACACGGTTTTTTAACTCGGTACAGTCAACTTTTGCTTAAAGTTCGTAGTGAAAGAAATCTTATTAAAAGCTGAGAGCTGTAACGTGCACACACATTAATCAAATACTACTTTCCATAAGATTAGCTGATCTACAGACTTGGTAAGTACATCTGAGGGGCTAGTATCGGTTTGCATAGTACCAAAATCGAAAAAGTGTTCGTTAATACCGCTAACAAGTCAAAGTACGTTATTATATACTGCTGAAATATAACAAATCAAACATTAATCAATTAAAAACTATACTAGACTTCGTATGACTTTGGGAACGCTGTCAAAGTATGAAAAATTGTTACTATGTACGCTGCAAGGTGCTGAATGAAGGAAACGGAAACTACTATATAATAGTTGTCATAAACTATACGCAGCACAACTCATACTAAGGCATCTGATGTAACCTCCTGATTACGGACAGTCGGGTTAATTTACGCACCAATTTGCAAGATGGTCAGTTTCATTCATATTCATGGCTAGACTGAGATGAATCTTCAGTAGGATAATTCAACTGTTACACCTTTGGCCTGACTGTTTGAGAGTAAAATTAACATCGAGGAAAATGAAAAACATAATGCTTTAAGTAGACATATTTGCATATCAGCACTAAATAAATAAATATTGCTGGACAATTCACACAGCACCATCTAGCCCCAAGTTAAGCAGAGCTTGTGTTATGGGTACTAGATGACTGATATACTAAATAAAATACATTACATAGATCAATATATTTTATTATAGATAGATAACGACAAGAACACCCGGAACAAATATCTGCAGATTATACTCACAATTGTTCCGAGGCGGTCACAGAGCCACAGAGGTCGTCGTTATAATAATATTTTAGAAATTTTAAAATTCTCATCATTTTCGTATATAACATTGAAGAAACAAATGTTTGCATTGCGACCCCTGTCATAGCGATAGGTCAATCAGACATTATCAGTGTCTATGTTATGACCCCAAAAGACCTTCAAAGCGATGAAATTTACAGCTTCTTCCCCTTGGGTCATTCCGAGCCACCAGTGGAGGTAGTTACAGGAAGAGCCGAGTGTAGTGCTAATGTTGTACGTGACTGCGCCTCTGCCAAACTTGCAGATTATCTTTACTAACTGTTTAGTCAGCTATAGGCACTCAACTGGTAAAGTTGCCAGATGTTAGACATTGATATTTTCAATGCTGCATTGAATTGAATTTAGTGATTATATCGATGCATATAAATAAAATACATATTTTGATAGGCTGCGTTTAGACTTACCTGCAAGTTGGTTGGCTGGTGCAAATGAACCAGAAATGATGCGATTCTTATGGCCCAAAGCTCAGTTTCTATCTTTTAGCGCAACAAAAACGCACAGTTGCACCAAAAAATCGATAACAAAACCGGAGATTAGCGAACGTTATCCCCAATTTCATCTAAATACCAGCTATAATCCCACGGACAATGGTGACGAAAATAATAAATAGGTCCCGCCCACAGTCGCGCACAATAGTGTAATGGCAGCGGGCTGTGTTTCAATGTTTTCGTATGGGGCTCTAATAAAGGGGCGAAAACGCGGAATAAAACAAGCCCGCTATTGATACGCGCACCAAGCACCAACCCGCAGCGCATGACATTTGGATTTTTGTATTGGTCGCTTTGTTTTACTGTAGAACAATGCAAACTTTTGTACTTGTGTAACCTTTTATCAACTTTACTCCGGCGGTATTTGCGCTGCTATTAGGGACTCGTACTCTTGGCCCTGCCTTTTTACTCCTAATGTGGGTATAAAATAAATACAGTACTTACAAAATTCTAACTGCAGTATGAAAATGTGAAGCTACTTGAAAGCATTGTAATTGTATTTATTTAAATTCAAATCGATATTTAAGCCTTGTTTATAAATGATAGTACTAATAAGTGAGAATAAGTGATCTATTCGACCAGCATGCAATCAAAACCAGCGTCACGCATCCGTCCGCGCAGTGCCGGCAACAAAACGGGTCACACCTCCCTCACGCCTAATCTCCTAACAAAGCGATGTTGGAACATTTTGGCGCGAAAATAATGAAGTACACGTGCCTACCCTGGGAGCCAGCCTGGCAGCCCGCCACAATGGCCACGTGTCGATTACCATCGCAGCCAGCAAACAAAACTGCCGGATCAATTGAAGATATAAAACATTGAGAACAATTCTACGACAGATGATAAATCGTTTCTTGCTAATGGACTTATTTTATTGGTTTCGTCCCTTTCTAACAACGCAACTAAACAAACTGCTACAGGCACTTACAATTTATTAGAAGTTTCAGATGTTCAAGAGTTTAATAAAGATGTAAAGCTCAACATGATTCGGATGCCTTTAATCACTATAAAACTCGAAAGATCGCGCTCGATAAAGGTTCATTCAACAGCGATGCGTCCAAGTACAAATTGACACGATTATGATAATTATCATACAAGGCTTGACGTCTCGGTCCCAACAATGAATTCTTAAACACGTAAATAAACAACACAATACATGTCTTATCGCTGCAACATAAGATGTAAAATTGAGTGATAAAATACACACTACAAATCAAAACCGAGAATATCTTCCTACGCATAAACAAAACAATGAGACGATGAAAAGTGAGAACGAAAACAAAAAAATGGGAGACAAGCACCCAAACATAAACGTACATGACTTGCATTCGAATCGCGAGCAATAAAATAATAATTATACACATGTGACTTATTAGCCGTGCAAGTTACAAATCATGTGAAAATAAAACAGCGAAACCGTGATTTACAAAACTAACCTACAACCCTCGGGTATAAAGTTTAGTATTGTAGATATAAAAACTGTTGTTTATGCCCTTTTTGTCATTGATGAAAAGAACGAGCAAAATAACAAAAGCTTCAACAATAGAAGTGCTTTGTATCATTTGTTAAACGTCCCTTTTGACGACGACCACTATTATTTTATGAATGATGCTGGGGGAGTAAAATAAAGTATTTTGCAATCTGATGAATATGACTTGCTAAAAATCTTATGATAATTTGTCAAAAAATGTGGTTTAATATAAAATATATGTAGGTTATTGGCCAGACAAACAAAAAATCCAATCTAATTTACGAGTAAATACTTCTAAATATACATTTGTTATTCTAAGACGATATACTCCTCGAAAAACAGCTTTGATAGAAAATCATTCAATTTTAAAAAGTAGGTAGGTACCTACTAAGTTGAACAGAAGAAATTAATAACCATTAAGTTGCAAACAAAGCGAAAGCTAAAACAATCCAGTTTCTGTTACAATTGATAAAGTAGAACAAGCGAAACAACCCTATGCAGAAAGATTTTTTATTGTCTGGCTTTACAAACATAAAGACACAAAAGCAAGGCATAGAGTTGATGTAAAATAGACAGTAACAGACGGTGCTAAGGTTTAAATTGCAGAGAACGGTGTGTGAGTGATAGGACGGTTTGATGTGGAAGGCGTTGTGACTGGAGTAACGACACCTTAATATGCAGTATTTAGTCAGCGGCGCTTTATTGTGCAAGAGCAATGTATCGAGAAGTTTTAATTTTGCTTTATGACTGTACGCGTCCCCTCTGAAGGGTTGTTGTGACGTCGGCTCCGGCACTTTTATTGTGATCATTTGGACTGGAAAAGTTTTTTGAAAATCATTTTGTGTGATTGTCATTTTTTTTCTGTTAAAAGAGTCGCTCATCTTTCCATACAAACGTGGAAGAGTAACTACTACACTGTTTGGTTTTGACCGTCCAAAACTTAATAAAGATTAATATCAATTTATCTTGTCATTAACTATGTTACACACAAAACCGTAAAAAAGTGTACATTTGAAAAATACAAGCTTCTAAACATTCGTATTTCAACACTGATTTTAGCCCAACTTTACCGAAAAAATCTAAAATAAAGCCCGTTCTAACATAATGTAGTTAAGTTATTCAAAAGTTGAAATCAATTTATTTTGAGTTTATCTTACTCAATACTTTTTTTTTGTAAAGTCCGTAAACATTTTGTAACGCGATCGTTTTAGGAATATATCATTGTTGTTCATCCTAGTACGCCCTTTCGTACACTACGTCAGGTAAGATACGAGTAGCATACAATTTAGGTCTCGTCTACCGATGAGTTCACTCTTTCGACTTGTTTACTCTAAATGTGCAATCAAGAGATACTTTAATTCGATGCTTTTATTTTACATGTCTTTTTATATTTAATTGTACGAAGCTTAGTGTATTTCTTGCGTTGATCTTACAGCTTTAATATATTCTACAAATATATAA
Source organism: Eupithecia abbreviata (assembly GCA_943735965.1). NCBI lineage: Eukaryota > Metazoa > Arthropoda > Insecta > Lepidoptera > Geometridae > Eupithecia > Eupithecia abbreviata. Next base: position 369,301 of record OX030979.1, on the reverse strand, counting down.
AAGCAAAATCCACTAGAAGTGACTCTATTTTGGTTTATCTGCGGCGATAAGATGTAAGCTGGGTATCTTATCTCTTCGGTAAATTGTGATAATGTTCTCCAATTAAGGTGCCTTTTGGAGTTCTCTTTGTTTGAAACTAGTATTTGTGCTGTTTGCTGGATTGTATTGGCTCCTGTTATCAGCTCATTCCTTACACTCTATTGGAAGTAATATACCTATAAATGACAACCTGTGAAAGACTGCAGGTAGATGCTGGATGCGGCAAACTGAAGACAGGGAGCTATGGCGCTCATTGGGGGAGGCCTATGTCCAGCAGTGGACTGCTATAGGTTGATGAAGATGATGATGGTACAAAGGTTAAACACAAAAGAAGATGAGCACTCTTTCCGAATCCGAAACAGTTGATCGCATAATCTTTATTTAAGATATAGACAAGATCGTATCGAACAGGACATTTACTTTAGACGATACTCACGCAGTCCGTTCATTGTCGGTTGGATAAAGGTGTGAGATTTCGTGGAATATAAGAGCCGAGTAGAAAATACTAAAAATAGTACATCGAGCCGGCGGCAGCAGTGATAAGTATCGAGCCGGCGGCAGCAGTGATAAGGATAAATATAGATTTGTCAATATTTTCCAAATTTAGACTAGATAATTCATATTCTATGAGAACACATAGAATATGACCTAACTAGTCTAAATTTGGAAATTATTTGCAAATTATGACAGCATTAACAAAGTATCGTTTTCCTCACATAGGGTGAGGCAATAATCACGCATACATACAATTCGTACGGGGACCACTGGCTGATAGAAACGAAACTGCTGCTGCTTCATAGGATGGCATTTGAATCGATGCCTAACGTGAGATGATAGCATAGATGCAATTTTAGTTATTTTAACTAAATATTCATTAAGAGTAATATTTATTAATTGTTTTAGTGTTCGAATTAAATATCCTGTTATAATAAAATACAGCTCATAACATTTATAGATTGTTGCTAGAGTTTCACATCTACAGCCCTCCTCTGTTCCTAGTCGTCCGCACCTCAGGGAGTCTGCGGGTGCCAATAAAATGGTACAGGGAATAGAACAGGCCCCGGCAGGCCCCCTTACGGCACCCCGCGGCGCTGGCCGCATGGCGTTGGAGCGGCTTCTAGCCGGCCCGGGCTTATTGCTGAGCCAATCATTGAGAGATTAGCTGATCTTCTTTTATTAATTGGACGATATTAAAAACGCCTGCGTAAAGCCGCTGTCCCACCGCAACGCGGAGAGACTAAGCACAATATGTGTCTCGCTTGGCTTTGCAGAAAGTGTATGGGACAAAGTCCGTTGCAAACCACGAAGACACGAACGAACGAATTAACACTTACAATGAACCCACGTAGGTAAAATGCGACGCATGGCCGTGCAGCAGTGGGGCAGCGGCTTAATGTAACTAGAATAACTAAAGACAAATTGAATCCGAGCCGACTGACTCAACGCGAACAAGTTTTCAGGTGACAACATGGCACATGACAAACATCTGAATTATTATAAACCTTTTGAAACTAACAGGTTATTAACACAGAACTCATTTTTCATATTATATAATTATTCATCATTTCACAAATTAATCTAAATGATATCTTTATAACAAGATCATCATCATCAGCATATACAGTCCACTGCTGGACATAGGCCTCCCCCAATGAACGCCATAGCGCCCTGTCTTCGGCTTTACGCATCCAGCATCTACTTGCAGTCTTTCGCAGGTCGTCATCCCACCTGGTCGGAGGGCATCCTACACTACGTTTACCGAGTCGTGGTCTCCACTCAAGAACACGTTTTTTATAACAAGATGCAATATATTAATAAGATGAGGAAGTTGAACTGTAAAGTACGTAAAACCACTTGACTGAAGCACTCGGAAAGTATATAATCCAATTGTAATGACAATGGCGACACTTGCCGCCCTAATGTGACAGTTTGTACGACAAGTACCGACCACTTCGGCCTTCGACGACCCTATTCATGGGCCTTGATGGCGTTTATTGAACTAGAAATAGCCTTGAGGCTATTTAGTTAAGTACTGCATGCGCCTGACCTCTCCCCGGTCGTACCGGTCTGTCTTCGAATTATAAGAGAGAGGGAATAGAGAGTGCACCTGTGTTTGCGCACACAATTGAGCACTATTAATATGTCCTGCGCACATGTCTAGTATTTACCTACGTCACTAGATATTGTTCGTTTATAAGCTTCCACCAGGTATCTGCTGACTCGGACAATACCTGATCGATGTTTAAGCTAACAAGATGAGGAATCATGCACTTAATCGTGTGAAGTTGTCCTTAGTGACTAACTGGTCGGTGTCACCATTTGGGGACGTAGGAAGTATTGACCATTTTAATATTATTTACCATTTTCACAAAAAAACGACATAGATATTTATTTAAGAAAAGCGAAATGGCTGGCTCGATTCCTATGTCATATTATGTGAACTTTTTTCACAAAAATGGCGTTTGTAACCAGTTGTACGAGTGCAAGTACTTACTACTGAGTTGCTTCGCCCCATCGGGGGCCAGTCATCCAGAAGCGGCCCCAGGCTACAGATCCCACTCTTTTATTCCCATAGACCTGATTATGCGCGTTACTCACGCTCCACGTCTCCCCGAGTGCTTACCAAATATGTTGATTTTTACGCGTTAATAAATCGAGTTTTAGTTTTCCATAAATGGTAAACTGTTTTCAAATAACACAAGTTTAAACGGTTCATTTCAAATTCTGCAGATAAATGTACGTTCATCCTAAATACACACAAGCACTTCTTCAACTCGAATTTAATTAGATGTAACGCTATTGCTAATAATGTGCCAATTGAAATCGATCGTGCTATCGAAGTGTTCTGGGCTTAAATCGAATTCCAACCCCATTTTCATTTTCGTCATTTGAAGTCGATTTATAATATATTAAAACACACCAAATTATGTTCTTAGACAGCAATTACGACTCGGACAGTTTGTGTTTCTCAACAAGGGGTAGTTTTCAGTAAGTCCTGTGGCGATCTCTATTTTCGACTAAATTTACAGAAGCAGAGTGGCGCAGTGGAAGCGTGCTGGGCCCATAACCCAGAGGTCCGTGGATCGAAACCACGTTCTGCTATAATATGTTTTTGTCATTTTATTAATTTTCATTATTTTATGGTTTTATTAGACTATGACTTCTTTTGTTAACATTTTCATTCAATTTAATGTTTGCAAAATAAATAATCAAAGCATAAAATTGTTTAAGCTAGTTTATTTCTTTGTTTATTATTTAGTTACTTAGGTATTATTTGTGTCTGTCTGCCTTGTGTATTTTAAAGCGTCATTCAGTATATTTTGCGTTATGTTATTTCCTGGGCAAGTTTGTGTAAAACGGCGGGTAAACACAAACAGCTCGCTGCGCTCTCCCGGCCCGCGGCCCGTCCGTTTGTTTTATCATGGGATATTGATAATTTATAACACGTGCTGCTCAGCCAATGTTTTTTTAATCATTGGCCTGCAGCGGCTACAGTTTTCTGTTCCCTTTTATAAAACTTTATTCTGGCCGAGGAAAACAGTTTTGGCAGCTTTACTTTCTTTGATGTTTGTATTGTTTTAGGGGCTGCTGAACAGCAAAACTTACTCATGACCATGATCATCTAAATATATTTACAACGTTATGTTTTACTTCAGTTAAAATATCATTATCCAGTTGACGATCGTCTGTTATTGGAAATAACAAGGTTTGTTAGAACGAACACAATATTTGAATCAAAAGGAAATTAAAATATAATGAGCAGACGGTTACAATAAGTCATAAGCAAAAAAATACGGAAAAGGATATACATTTGTACAGATCTTCAATACTTTATAACTAGACTGTCCTTATGTGACCCCGTCACGTCGCCCCGTCTGATGAGCGCTGAGTGACGCGTCACCCTCATCGCACCCCTTCATTATCATGCAAATTCCAATTTTAAACCACTTGTTATCTAGTTAGCGCCGAAAAATACCTAACTGCACCCCCGATTAGCCCCCGGCCGCCAACTATGCCGTAAATAATCGATGGCAATTGACGAACGAAGCATTCGCCTGTCAAATTCTAGTTTTCTATGTAACAATGCCAACGCCAAGCGAGACTTGCCTTCATAAAACACAAAAGGAACTTTACGACTCAGGTGATAAGAGTCAGTTTTTGTGTTATTGGGAATGGTTTTGGGGATGGGGGTAGTGCGTAATGGGGGTCTTGTTATGTTAATGGCAGCCTGAGGCGTCGCCTGTGCAAGGTGGAGGAGCCAGAAGGACTAACGAACGAATCGATGCTAATCGAATACAAGGACCTTTGAGAACTCAATGAGCAAGCGGCATCTGTGCAAAACCTGGACGGCACCGGACCTTTGCGAAGGGTTTCACCATGAGGCTGAATAACATCTAGTTTCTACTACGACAAGTTTCTACCGTAATTATTACTGCTATAATCTTTGGATGTTTACATGGAACTCACATACTCTGTTGTCCTCTAATAAAAGATTTTCTTTTTTACTTTTGGTCATATGCGAGGCATAGGTGAGGGCAAATAATGTCTACAACCAACAAATATAATATTTGTTTATTAATTGCTTGAAATATACTAAATAAGGGATAGACTCCACAAAAGCTGAGCGAAGATGAGCGGAGAAGAGATGTGATTTAAATAAGCAACAGCACGTCATTATTTACACATCTTCAGCTTCAATGGAGGCAACCGAGATGAGATTTATATTATTTGTATGCGAAGAATCAAAGAAAGATCTAAGTGGAGATGTTAACTGCGCATTCATCTCCACAAACATCCGACGCTCGCTGCACACATCTCCGCTCCATTCTAGTTAGTAAGCATCTGTGCATATATTTGGTGGAGACACCCTAGTTGAAAAAGGTTCCTTCTCGTCTCCGCTACGGATATCTCCGCACATCTTCGCTTTGGGTGGAGTCTCTCATCATCATCAGCCTATATTAGTCCACTGCTGGACATAGGCCTCCCCAATGAGCGCCATAGCGCATCCAGCATCTACCTGCAGTGATGGAGTCTGGGTCTTATTATTTTCATAATTTAATTTAAACAGTTACAGTACTCAAGCTCCAAGAAAACCTTCTGAAAATGTGATGAACCCAGACGGACATGGCGAAACTAGAAAGAGTCCATTCACATAACCAAAAAAGGGTTCCGCAACCCGAGAAACCAAATGCATAGAAAACTTTTTATAGCATCTAATACAGTTCCGTTGAAGTTGGTTAATATTTCAGCGGATAATCCGCCCCTCTTGGGGCGATCGGGGTAAGTTAATGACCGAAATTATGTCGAGTGCGGATGCATCTCTTTTTAATTAACCAGAGTTTGATGGCTTTAGTTTCACAACTTCCGTATTTTGTGGATATTTATGAAAAGGGGTGCAGATTGATGTAACTAATTTGTTTAAATTCACTTTTTTTCAAGACGATGGTTTTCATCGGTAAAATAATAAATGGATCTAAGTCAAGCGAAATAAAATGTGCTGGTTGGTTACAGATCTCAAAAAAATTTCAAAGAAATGTATTTTGGGTGTACATGTACTACATTATATCTATAAAAGGAAGTGCAAACGGCATGTAGAAGCTTACAATTTTATCTTTACTAACAGAAAACAAAGCAGCGTGATAGATAGCATGGTGTGGAACTAGGACGGCGCTGGGGAGGCACGTACGCGTCGCAGCATTCCACCATAAGGACGAGTGTCGCAAATACCATCACAAATTAAATATTTCAACTATTTCATAAGCTCCTCTACTAATCTTGTGGGGCAGGCAGAACGCTCTACTTGAAAAAGCTGGATAGTCATTTCAAAGTTGTAAGTACTTCGGAATTAACTTATGGTCCCTGCCAATATCACCTACAGGAAACAACCGTACAGAGCCTTAGACATACTATACAGTTATTCTGTGGTTTAGATCAATCCTTGCGCAGGCTGATTTTGAGAAAAAGGATTCTCTATTCAGCTCGGAATTTTGTTTGCTCTCTGATGCATTATAAAATGCAACAAAAAACTCTGTAGAAGTTTTATTTTTTAGGCTTACAAAACTAGATTTTAAAGTAAACAATAATAATAAAATGTGAATTAATTATCTTAGCTTAATTTTACATATCGACGTAATAAAACAACGCGGGTGTCTGATTTTTGTTAATTTTCTATAACTCACAGAAGCTTCTCAAACCAAACCACTGTATAACTCGAGCTTTGCAGATTAAATCTATAAATCTTAACAAACGCAACATTCAATCCTTTAGAACGTGCTATCACGAAAACCCAAGATCTGTTTACATACCTCCGATTACGCACGCACCGTTACTCCCCTCTCCCTCTCGCATCGGACCTCTCTCTCGCACTTTGACAGATCGAAAAACCACGTGACACGTCAGTCGTCACCGCTTATCGTTTTCCGTCACCATTCCGTGCTGCAACGTAGGGTAGTTATGTTACTAGAATTAGCAATTGTCACTGTAAAGGTACATTTTTTCCATTTAGTGGTTAGCGGAGGGCGCGCACAGCGCGTTGGCTGAAAGACGTGGCTACACTGGCTGGACGACGCGAACTCTCGCTCGTTCTACTACATTTTCAATTCAAACAGGGTCTTTATAAGGGTAGTGACGCTGTACAACATTTACATATCGACGTAATAAACCAACGTGGGTGTCTGATTTGAATTCCGAAAGCGTCCAGAGTTTAGATTTTTCTGTTTTGTTCTATTTAAGAGTCGCAATCAGGTAGATACGGGTTATTTATAACGTACTTCGTGGCTTTTTCAGGTTTTGGTTTTTGCTGTATTTACAGAATAAAGGTAGCCTAATATCCTCAGTGTGGGACTGAACAATTATAGCAGAAACTAAAACAAACATAAAACAGCTGGTAATCAAACAAGTGTTAAGCTATTTACAAATCTCGTTGCGGTAACCGGTACCCGCTATGTTAGATGCTAATGTGCATAAATGTTCCTCAATGAGCTGACTAATTCATATTAATAAGTGTTTTACTTGACGCTGAAAAAGTGAATGTGATTTGCAACGCGCGTTATGTTATTAAAATTAATGTTTGCTAATGAGCGTGTTGCTGAAAATGAAAATGAAAATGAAAAGTTTTTATTTCTTTAAGCTTACAAATAAGCACTTAGACAGGTCATATTTTATAGTTCACTTCAATTTTTTGTCCACCAGTGGAAGAAGTGAGAAGAAACCACTAGTATATTCATAACTTATGTGTCTAGTACATTTGATTTGCTTATCTGTAAGTTGGTAGATTTTGAGTTGGAGCAAAACTCGTTCCAAGCTTTTTTATCTTCTAAGTAATCTGATATTTTGTAATAAGCTTTTTTACAAAGAATGTGTTTAACAATTTTTTTAAATTTATTTATTGATAATTTTTGCAACTCACTTGGAGTTTTGTTGTAGAAGCGTATACATTGCCCTTTAAAAGATACATTTATCTTGTGTAGCCTAGTTGTGGGCACAGCGAGTTTATTCTTATTTCTAGTATTTACATTATGTATATCACTTTTTTTAGTGAACCGATTGATATTTTTATGAGTGTACAACAAGTTTTCATAAATATATTGACACGGTACTGTCATTATGTTTATTTCTTTGAATTTTTCACGCAGGGATTCCCTGGGACCCATATTATAGATCGCACGAACAGCCCTCTTCTGCAACACAAATACGGTGTTTATATCTGCAGCGTTCCCCCACAGTAGTATGCCATAAGACATAATACTATGGAAGTAGCTGAAATAGACTAGTCTAGAAGTATCAACGTCTGTAAGCTGACGGATTTTTTTAACTGCATATGCTGCAGAACTAAGTCTCTTCGATAGTTTATCTATGTGTGGGCCCCATTGAAGTTTACTATCTAAGGTTATTCCCAAAAATACGGTATTATTTACAATTTCTAGCGTTTCTCCTTTTACGTTTATATCGGCCTTAACTTGTTTTACATTAGGTAGAATAAATCTTAAACATTTTGTTTTGGTTTCATTAAGCAAAAGATTATTAATACTAAACCAATGGACTACCTTTGAGATTGCAGTATTTACATCGTCGAAATTTGTGTTTTGTCGTTTCATTTTAAAAATTAATGAAGTATCATCAGCAAACAATACAATCTCATGATCATTCTTTACAAGATGAGGCAGGTCATTAATATAAACTAAAAATAGGAAAGGACCCAAGATAGAACCCTGCGGTACACCCATTGTAACAACAGACCCTTTAGATCGTTTCCCATTAATGTCAACTCTTTGTATCCTATTACTCAAGTAAGATGTAAGAAGATCCAAAGAGCTGTCCCTAATTCCATAATGATGTAGTTTCCTGATTAATGTTTCGTGATGAACGCAATCGAATGCTTTTGACAAGTCGCAAAAAACGCCTAAAGCATCTTGCGACTTCTCCCAAGCATCAAAAATATGCGATACCAACTCTACACCGGCATCAGTAGTTGACCTGCCACGAGTAAACCCAAATTGCTTACAATGTAGCAGGTCATTGCCATTAAAATGTCTAAGCAATTGGTGTAAAATAAGTTTTTCAAAAACTTTACTGAATGTAGGCAGTACTGATATTGGTCTAAAGTTAGTGGGGTCAGACTTACTACCCGATTTAAACAATGGGATTATTTTACTATGTTTCATTAGATCAGGCTGCTCCTGGTAATGGAAAATTAGCACTTGTGGCTACAGATAATTATGCGATCTTTATTTTATTATTAGTGGCAATTCATGCACAGATTGAATCAATGTCCAACTCCATCTCGGTCCAAGCATCGTTCATCATGCTGAAACGTTTTGACCAATAGTGATGCGAAGTGTCGTTTTGAAAAACAATCGACTATCGATTTTCGAATAGTAAAATCTAATTTCAAAATGTAAATTGAGACACGCATTACAGGACGCACCGCGATGATCGGGCCACGCGCGCGGCCACTATCGATTTTTCCGTCCGCCCCCAACTTTGTTGACAAAGGCTGGTTCTTAAGCCAAATGAGATGCACCCCAAAGAATATTATGGGCAGACATAGCTCCACTATCGCTAGATATATTGTTGTGCGTAGATATCTGCTCATATCGGCTGCTTATTGATCTTTTAACCGAGCGTCTTACTCCGCTTTATTAAACGCTGCTTGGTGCAGATTCCTCGTGTGATGAGTTCTCCTTGAAGGGTGGATGTGCTGGCTCGGCGCACGCTGAACGCTTTGTTTTAAGATTGACTGATTACGGATTACATTGCTTTTTCTTATTTTACTATTTCTATGTATGGTAATCTGAGCCTTTTATGAAGCAGGAACAGTTACACTCGACTCATTCTGTCACGTAGCATTTTACTGATTTTCATTTCAGGTTTACTTTAAATGATGAGAATGGGTGTTGATTCGTTTAGCTCGTTGCTCGATAGCTCATTAATCCGAGACGAGTGCTGCGTCATATAATCCGTTCCCACACATCCCCGGCATTCGCCTACAATAATGTTTATCTTTATTTATTTACGTGTTGGCGAATACTCTCCCATAATGCATCTCTTTGATCCGTCCACATGCAAAGCAGCCGATGTCCCTCGATGCAAATTCAAACAAAAACAAGGGTGTTGTAATGCTCTTAATGCCTAAAACGCCATTAATATTTGAGAAACAACTACAGATAAAAAAAAATTAAAGCTGCGCCTCGCGGCGATAAGCCCGCTCGAGTGATAGCCTGATCTGTGAACTAACTGACGGTTTTGTTTTACTATCATTCTAAAGTTATATTCTTTAAAACATTGTACATTTATTTAAGAGAACGTAATTTATTATCATGTGAACCGAATGTATTTTAAGATTTTTGTTATTATAGTGCGTAAGCCCTACTAGTATTCCTGGGTTAATATTATAACTTCTTAGCGAATTGATTTCTACTATAAGGCCATGCTATGTGTCAGCAACGCATATCATGGTGCTGTATGAGACCGTAAGTAGGTAATTAAATTATGTAGTAATTATAAATATTTCTACATAATTTAAGCACATCAAGAGTTAAAATCAGTTACAAACGAGTCGCCATTGGAAAGCTTCGATAAACAGTTTAAAGTCAATGTTGAAAACATAACGCAATTACCGTAATAAGTCGCGGCGGCGTCACTGTCCGACCGATTAAAATCTATTAGTGCACAAAGGGGAGAGCGAATTAACATTCACGTCACGCACGTCGTGTGTACTCTGTGCTATACGCAAACGCGTAATCTTTTTATCGATGTCTGTCTGCGTGCGCGGACAGTGTGGCCGCCTCGATATCGATGCTTCGCTGCGAACATCACTAGTCTGCGCGGTCTCTGGTAGTAGCTGTGCACTTGTGTCTTGGAGGCTGTAAACATTGCACTTATATTATACTTGAGAAAGTTTGGATATTTGTTACCGCTTCACTCTAGAAACACAATAACAAAACAAACTTTAGACCTGGAATACAGTGAGAGAGTGGAAATCTGCGGTTCTGCCCTTCGCATGGTACAGTGATGCTACCACATCACTGTACCTAGCGAAGGTGCAGTGATGTGGTAGCCTTACCTACCTACGTGAGCAGAAATGTTTGTTTACACCGTATACTGAGCTACTTGTATAAGTATCTACATGCGTCGACAAAGGCCTTGAACAGTGGCGTATACTGGTTACTGAAATAAAAGACAAAATGTCAATTCGTTATCGGCCAAGTTATAGGACATGTCAGCGAAGGTCAACCGCTAGGGCGGCGCTGGGCGGACGGCTGGGCGGGCGGCTCGAGTGGCCGGAAGCTAGCTTTCCTTCCGGCTGAAACCTTTACATGTGCTCTACAATTTATGAGCGAAACATTTACGTGACAACACATTAATATACGAGTACCTTACTTATACTTGGACTAAAAAACAATTCAACCTCAGAAATAATTGTTTCCGTACAAATATCGAAAATTTTTTCAAACTCTCTGCCAAAGTAAATAAAGAATTCTTGGTATCTACAAAAAACTTTAAACGAACAAACTTTTAGCAGAACGTAATATGTAGGTAGGCACTTAAATTAATAAATTAACTAAAATGATTTATATCATGAAGGTAAGTTTTTGTCACAAAATCGCAGCCATGAAGGAAGGCTTGAGGTAACCTCGCCGGTAACTAATTAGTTTTATCTATTATTATGAGAAAACCTTTATAATATAATTCGTGTGTAAGTTCCGGTCCATGAATTTTGATGATTTTGCAGAAGTATAGATCTAAGATTAGGGAAATTAAGTGCATCGGTTGGTTGGCTGCTTTGGTTGTTAGAAGTGAAACCAAGGCTTCTGTTTTTTACTTTTATTACTATCATAATAATAAATTAAATCTTAATGCCTCTGACGCAATACGTAGGCACCGTTATTTATACACTACAGTTTCAAAAATGCCCTGTTTGTTCAAAAACTAACTACCAAAACTACTTAAATAAGACGTATTTTACGAACCACAGCTAAATACTGTTCTAATGCAATTAACAAAAGAACTCCCAGCTCATAAAAATAAGGTCACATGTTGTAATAAAATTTAGTTAATTAAGGCAATTTTTGACTTGAGAAACAATTTCACTTTGTTGCTTATTTGTACAAAATAGATTTTAAACGAATCAGCGTCCATTATCAATAAAAGTAAAAGTAAAGTAAAAAATCATTTATTTCTTAAGGCTTACAAAATAAGCACTTAGACAAGTCATATTTTAAATATAAATTATTATCAAATAAAATTATTTTACTGTTCACTTCAATTTTTTGTCCACTAGTGGAAGAAGTGAAAAGAAACCACTAGCATGTTCATCTCTTATATGTCTAATACATGGTTATTTGCCTATTTTAAGTCTAAATATAATATGATTCGATACATGTCAATATTTAAGTAAAGCTGTGCACAACAACAAATTACTTACATACTATTGTCGGTGCGAAACTGAGCGACATCTGGCCAAGCAATCATCAATCAATCAATCGTCCATCGTCAATCGGAAGTCAAATTTCTTCATGCTTATAAAATGAGCTCAAGTAAAGTATAATTGTAAACAAATGTTCTGTTCACTTTAATTCCACATGATGGGTATATTCACAGCACAGTCATGTGGAAACAAAACACAAAGAAAGTTTGCGATGCCCCAGCTAGCAACCAAATAATAAAACATTGATATTTATTTAGGGAACATTAATTTGATGGTACAAAGTAGGCAGGCATTCCAAATCAAATCAATCAATTCAATCAAGGCTATCCTAATTTGATGTCTTGTGAAAGAGATATCAATATTTCATCCGGCCCAATGACCGGATCCTCGAATTCATTGAATACCTGACCTGGAGAGTTCCCCCTGCTCCGGAGAGGTTTAAACGGTAGTAAAGGATAAAAATGGCGGTCCGAGTCAAGGGGCGCGACGTCTCCGATAGCATCTCCTACATCCACTGCTCGATACACTGCCTAAACACAACTACTCGAATTTAAAGGATTTTGGAAGATTTTTTAAAAATAAATAATGCTGGACAGCCATAGCATCACCAAGCCCCATACATTACATAGATAGATTTTTTTTAGTATACACAGTAAACGACCATCGGAACAAATATCTGCAGATCGTACACACAATTATTCCGACACGGGAATCGAACCCGCAACCTCCTGCATCGCACCCACCGTGCCACAGAGGTCGTCGAAAATGATCAAAAGTTTTAAAGTGCTTAGCCTAAAATTACAATTAAATCAAAGATGTGAGATTTGGTGTAATCACTTTTTTGAGAATTTGTAAAGCTTGCGTTTTACAGATTCCCATAATATGAAAGTTTACTTAATAGCGATTTCGGAAGATCAGGAATTAATGAACATCATTATATCACGTCATACAATCGTTCGATAAATATATCAAAAAGTTATTTCTACGTTGATAATTGAGGAACGGGGAAAAAATAGCATTAGATGATAACTCGTATTTGAAAAGGGTTGTAATTATGTAGTGTACCTAATTACATTGCAGGTAGCTGCATGGTGAGGTAGATCGCTACACGATTAGGTCTAGATTAACAAGTTATCTTATAATAGAATAAAAAAATCATTTATTTCGATGCAAATACTAAAACAGTATCGTTGTATCTTAGGATAACAGAGCTCGAAGACATAATAGTCTTGATTAGGTGTATTTAAGATAAGGAGATTGAACAAACGGGATTCTCTCAAGTTGGGTCTTAATAACTTCACACTCCCACAAACACCTCTAATCCTTCCATCAGAGATCAACAAGTCCTGACGCGGCACTTGTCAATCCCGCCAGCACATCGAGGGGGATGTTATGGAGTGATAGCGGCGAGGGGACGGGAGGTCATCAGAACTTACATCAAGAAACTGATTTGGACCTCTTGGAGGGACGGTCCACCCTTGGCAGGCAACACGTGCTAATTTACAAGAGTAAATGTTTGTTTGCGGTTAATGCGGACGATGACGTCTGAGGCGCGGTGGACGAAGGTCCATCTGAGACGCAGTTTTAATTCCCGTCGTTGGACAAATTATTATCTATAGGTATGTGTAGCAAAAATATGCATTGAGTACTTTGTACTCTATACCTGCCGGTTATCTGGATTGGAGCTCATAACTCGAGCTCAGCCTACTTTAGAGCTAGATGTTGATAAGTGGAAATACATTTTTGATATTAAATAATAAGCAAGTATTAAATACAATAAAAGTTTGTAAAAACAACTTTTGACCTTTTAAAACTAAATTCCGTAATTGTTCAAAATTTAAACAAAAGTGCTTAAACACACAATAATGTTAAACGCACTATAAAGCAGTTAACGAGCTAAATAGACCACAACGCTAATCGATCAAACTCGCACAAAAAGCTATAGAATGACAGGACGCAGGTTATTCCTACTTGTTGTTACGTATTCTGTGTGTTAAAGGCTGCTATCCACTGGAGCGATGACCAGCAGCATGACCAAACCTGTGCGCGTATGATATGTCAAGTTTAAGTAGAAGGCATAAAGTTTCGTGAGGATTTTACAATCGGAACACCTAGAACTAGACACGAAACTATTAGGTAGGTATTAGCAGATGATTATAAACAATTTAGCTAGCCAGGGCTCGAACCCTCATAGGGCCGCCTTTGCATCACCGTTGATGTCACCAGAACAGCCTGATGATGTCCTCATGCTCCAGCGGACCTCTCGCCTGCGTGTATGTACCTGTCAGCGTAGCTTCACGCTCGGCCGTCTCCAAATTGGAGGGCGTAATTACATTTCATGGTGATAAAAAAATTAATTTAGTAATAGAGGAAGTCGCTGATGGGGCGATTGTCAATTTTTTGAGCCACGACCCGTAAAGGGGACAATTTGAGTTTAAATGGTGGTGGTAAATTGAACTTATTGTGCTAGTTTCTGTAGTATGGAAATCGTGGTGATAAGATGCTTTGAACAGATTAATTTGAACATGGATACCTTTAGAATGATGCCAATCGAGCCTAGTTTTTTAGGTGCGCGGAATTAGCTCTTTCAATCAAAATAACAACTCATCGTGTGGCTCGAAGAGCCCGAATTCTGGCAACTAATCACTTTACTTGGACGATTGAATCGTTGCAGAACCGTCCATATATAAAAGAAACTCTAGAAAATGCTTTCGGTGCGTGGTCCATAGAATAATGTCAAAGGTGACCAACAATTTAATAACGAAGAGCGTTAAGGAGTTTAACGGACATTTCGTAATTTGCAAGATACATTGACTTCTACAAATTCTTGATGCATTTGAAATCAATATTCAATCAATCATATCAATATATTGGAATTCATAAAAATATATATGAATATAAGTTCTTGGAATATTTTTCCAAGAAGAACTACAACTAGCAAACCGTCATGATGATCTCATGTTGATACTGTCCAAGAAAGTGTTTGCAGAGTAAGAAGTGCAGAGCTGGTGTCGGCTCTCCCGGTGGGATCACATCTTCATAAAAGGATTGGCCGCGCCGTGACTAACAGGACATGTTAAGCACTATTGACACGCGGTCACCGGGCCATTACAAATAGTCACGATACGGTTCGAACGGCCGTAAACCGAACAATCGCTCAGAGGTGCCGATGCCTTATAAAACTGCACACAAAAAGCCCTACTTTTGTTTCTCTTTACGCGGCATATTTTGTCATTATTCGTGGCACGTGGTGCGGAATACATAATCTTTTATTACGGCTTCACGCCTTTAGCGGCGACTGCGACTGATACCACTTTCATTTGTTCTGAGAAGCACTTATCTCGCCGCTCGTCCTCCACGCACGATAAGCGATGCCTGTGCTCTGTATACACATCTAGGGCTCACCGCGACACCCGTACTTTGCATACTGGCCTTAGCATTCAGCCTCAGAATCAATACACTGGCTTATATGTATATGCGATGACCTCAGACCACTACCTACTAATTGTCATTAGTAGTTTCGGTTTGCTAAAGTTGTTTAATTCATGTCGGTTGCCATTGAAAACCTTAAATTCATTTTGACATTTTGCTGTAACTGCAAGTGAACCAATAAATCGTCTGAAGATAATGTGAAAACCAATGAACATTGCCAATGGCCATAGACAAGACTGTACAATAAAGTTAATACAATAAACGTTTACAGCCACCGATCGCATTCGATTATACGAGTACAATATCAAAACAATATGTTCCCGTCCTGCCCACATGTTCTAAAAGCAATCTTGCAGAATTGCACCCGCCATAGAGCACTGCTTCTCGGAAGGCCCTTATCGAAGTTGTAAATCAATATATGATTACAAATTTAATGCTACTGTTGGACTATAAATCAGAGGTTTTAAATTACGAGGTACATCGCAGAAGGAGTAGCACTGCTGGCGTGCTGAAGTTTCACTTCCGACGATGATAGATGGAGCTGAATCATTCGGTGAAGAAGCTAGTCCGTAGATCTAATTTGATCAAAGTGCTGAGAAAAAGTAATAAAGTCAAGAGCTAGAGAAATGGAGAACTGATTAGCCTTGAAAATAAGAGCAGTAGAGACCGAGTAAAATTATTAGATTCAAAACTTAAACGTCGTTGTATGTTCCAGACGATGCAGGACCAAATCTTTAGATAACTGTAATGGTATAAAAGGAAAAAATACATGAATAGTGTAGGTTTAAAGTATATTTCAGGTTGTTATCCTGGCAAGTGACACAGACAGTGGTCGGGCGACGCGCGACGCGCGAGGCCCCCTAGTGCTGCGCCGTTCTGTCGACACTCGATAAATCCACCGTAGGCCGCTTCGATACCACGGCTATAAATACTACATGTAATTGTTTAACGTGATATATCTCGGGTGTAAGGTTATGAATTCCTTTGCTGATGTTTTTGCGTTGAATTACTTATCTTGCTTTATATGGTCAACAAGTTCTTTGAATATAAGTTGTTTCTTTGTTTTTTGCGACCTTTTTATTGACGTATGATTTTCTTAAAAAATTCTCCTCCTTATCTATTTTCCGCAAAATATTTGCATTTTAATACCATGTATGTACCTACAAAAACCTGAAACGAATGCACTGACTAGACGCTACTGAATCTATAAAATATAATATCTTATATAGCGTATATTTCGTTTCGGCAGCAGGCATTCATCGACATCGATGCTCCGGCACCTCACCCCTAGCATGTATATCTGTCAAGTCTCTTGGCGCCTGCACTGGATGATGAACTGCGAACATTTCGATCCTCGATCCGCATCCGATGAGTTTTCATGGCGATTCCATGCCGTTATGGGATAGAGCAAACAGCCTGCGAGCTTTTATGGTCTCCAATGTGCCATCAAACTGGTGGTGACATATTCCTTTATATTTATGGTTTATTTATTGATGGTATTTTGTCATCTTCTTGATGGCCAGACGAGTGGGTGAAAGGAAATTGTCTTGATTTATTTAAATTCAATGCAGAACATGTTTTGGTTTGCTCAAAGGTATTGCATTTGCGTTAGAGGTAAGTAAGTACAAATCTCCGACGGTACATTTTTGAATCAAGTACCTACTAGAACTGATTGGTAATCTATTTCCTAGGAATAAGTAAAATATAAAGAGTTTATGATTGTAACCGTTGTAGTCTTCAACATAAGTAGGTAGTTAAACGAAAATAAAATTCTCACAAAAACCTGCACCAACAATGAAACGTAAAAGTCATCACGTGGAAACAATAGACGTTATAAATAATATAAAATTTGTCCGAATGTCTGGCTGTGCGTGTTTAATTCGACTCGGTCGACACTTCCTGTGCATTGTCGAGGCGTCTCTCACAAGCGACGACGCTGACTTGCGCAGGCGCAGCAAGCCAAAGATAACGCATTTGCAGACGAGACAATCCAGTAGTAAGGACCTAGCTAGGTCAGCATGCGATCTTTAATGTAGCCTAAAAGATCACTAAAGTTTTAGATCGGAATGTTACGACCTCTGTGGCGCGGTGGGCGAAAGTCCGCCTCAAACGCAGGTGGTTGCGACTTCGATTTCCGCCTCGGGACAAATGTTTATACGATGTGCAGTTATTTGTTCCGGGTGTACTGATCGTTTTCTATGAACACATAGGTGCCTATGTAAGTATATCAGTTATCTAATAGAATAACAAAAGTTCTGTTTAGCTTGAGTTAGATAATGCAGCGTGGATTGTCCAGCAATATTTTTTATTTTAAAATTAAAAAAAAATGGATCTTCTATGTCAAGATAGATTCACGATCTTATTAGCCTCATCATGGCTGGTTAGCCATGTGAGGCTAATAAGAGCATTCCCTCATTTTATCTCTGCAGGCTGTCAAATTCACAATCAACATTTGTAAAGAGTCGATAAACATGTGAATGAAAAGACTAGAATCACCATAATCAACAAAATGTTGTAAGTATAACAGGGAGTGTCGCCTCTGCCGCAGTCCCCAGTCCTGTGTACTCTATGGACAAGGGATGTGGGTGTCGGTGTGACGCGTCAGGACTATGATTTGCGCCGCTCCGCTTGCCGCCAACAAATGATTGATGCCAACTAATCTCGCCATCGAAACCGCGTAATGCAACATTTCACCATTTCAAATTTAATTCACCATTTTAACTTTAATTCTTTCCATTTTGTTGTATTGTGCGGCGATAATTGAGTTGCTGATTGTGCATTGTTAACGGTGATTCGCTCATTTGATTTTGGTGGTCGAAAAATTTGTTTTGGATATGTAGAGAAGAGTATGCAAAGATTTTTGATAAGAATTTTTGATCTTTTAAACACCAAGCAAAATTTCGTAATTAACTCTCGCTAAGATCATGTAGGTTACTTTTCTTGGGTTCATAAATGAAACCAGAAGAACCAATGCTGTAGGTATGGTTTGGCGTCAGCATTTCTTAAACTTCCCTTCTTTTAAAAGTAGAATGACAAACAGACAGACGGATCTCAGACATCAGCAGCTGTCTCGACGCATCGACAGGATCGCCGCCCACTCGCGATGGAGATAACAGGTTCAGTTCTCGGTTAATTTTCTCCGACGCTATCTGCCTCGTTACCATCAATACTTATGATCATTTTGAACATTGAAAGTATTGACTTACAATGTTATTTTTAAAATGTATTGTTTAAACATTTGGTCGTAAAGAATGTATAATTTTTTGCGTTTTAGTATATAATAAAGCTTGAATGTGTCTTGGAGTTTCGAAATCAAAGGCGTCATAAAAGCGCCAAGTCAATTATCAAAATGGAAGTTAATTTGTAAGACAAATTGGTAAATCAAAACCTCTGAAAGCTCGACGAATGGTCCGATAAGCCAAAGATTTCGCAAAATTGATTGGACAACGGCATTTACAAATTATTAATTTGTTCCTTCGAAAACGTTTTGATTGAGAGCTCTCGTTACAGATACTGATCGCTGTGAAAGCTATTGCTTGACAGTAAATGATGAGACTCCAATTTATGACGATTGACCAGATACGTACGATGCAGGAGCGAGCAAATCACTGCGAGCTGCAAGGTTATTGATCTCCATTGACAAACTATTGACCAAGTGATGTTCCGTCAACATTCGAAAGGTAATGTCGGTAGTCGAGTGGTGTACATCGTTGTAAAGTGGATGGCAAGCTCCCGGCGGCGATGATCTGCGCCCAATTTCTGCACAAATCCATCATTGTTACAATCCATCAATGGTGTGTACCATTGACATTTACTCTGATATGTTTATCGACGGACATGAGTTATTTCGTATAATCGGTAGAAATTTAAAGGTTAAACCAAAATTAAATCGCGATTTATGATTACCAATTTTCGCGTCAGGAGAATGCCCTCCTCATCAGTTACCGGAGCAATTTCACCATCATCGGCCCTGCGCGGGTAGCGTTGCCCTTTGCTCCGAAGTTTTCGTTAATCGATCAGCTTCTTTAAATCCCTGAGGTGAAACCGCTCAATAAATCACACAACTTTCGCGTTCCTTTTAATTTATTACGAGATGTTTTTTGAACGCTGACTGTCCGTATCGCAGCTAGACAGAGGTGCTAGAG
Organism: Eupithecia abbreviata; assembly: GCA_943735965.1. Lineage (NCBI taxonomy): Eukaryota > Metazoa > Arthropoda > Insecta > Lepidoptera > Geometridae > Eupithecia > Eupithecia abbreviata. The sequence continues at coordinate 349,756 of OX030979.1, read as the reverse complement.
CAGCCCTGCGATAGGCGAGTCCCGCGGGTCGCCGTGACCACTAATGACTTGGCGAAACCGCGGAGCTTCTCCTAAATTAAACAACTAAAAAAACCGGGTAAACGATCGATCACGGCTCAAACAAAACACAGAAAACACCACGTGAAAGGATGCATGGAACAAATTAAAAGCTCAGCGTGAGCCTGGCCGGGGCAAATATTAAACCTGTCAGTTTTGTGTAATTTGAAGGCTCGTTTTCGAGTTATAACTTATGTTATTGAATGTTTCGTTTCGGGTACTCGGCGCGTACGTACCTCGCATACTGACTGGTCTGTATGCTGTGACGCGACGCGTGTGAACCCGCGCAGTGAGCTCGGACAAACACGAGAAAGTTTTATTTAACAAGAATTTGGGAAATTGAAATAATACCGATACAATCAGTGCCGTTTACGACTCTCGATTACCTCCATAAATATAATGGTAGCGAGTGTCCGAGGCGTGTTTGTTCAACGCTAACTAGCCGAGGCCGAATCTAACGTCATAAAAACACTATCGAAATGAGCCGAGAAGCGAGTATTCTAAAATAGCAACGCCACGTCCAGATAACAGCCTGCGTGGACGATAAAGCGTGCGAGTTACTGGCTATGCCGACGACTCCATTACTAGAGGCGTCTAATGGCGGAGACGGCCGTCACTTCGCCAAATTGGCCGCAATTACAGGACGAGTCAATCGGACTCGGGCGCTGGCCGCGTCAGGTGATGCACTTCACTTTTTCATCACAAAGGCAATATAAAAGCGCCAGTCACGCACTAAACGCCCGCCTCTCCAAAGAAACAAACAAAAGTGCTAGAAGCGCAGCGTCACGCACCCACAAAATTATTTTCGCCTCGTAACACGTGTCAAGTTTCAATTTTACTAACGTCGAAATTAACAGTGGGCGTAAACAGATTATTGATATTGAAGACGATAAAAAAGTAATCGATGATCGCGGTGCCTTAAAAAATGTTCTATTGTTGAGTGCGGGGCTGGACGCACGAGTTTTGACAAAAAGCGTGCTTCATCAATCAGGGATGGTTTTATTGGCTCACAATGGAGTTCGGCGCAATCGCCGCGTGAATCTGCTTTCCTGGAACACGGCTATTTCTCAGCTTTTAAATGAGGCCAATTTAGTTAGTTCTGATCATTGAGGGATGGCTGCGATCTTATCGCGGCTTAAAAATTGACTCTATTGAATCTCTTCGCATTGTTATGGATGACGCTATGTTTTCCCTAGCACACGTTATTTTATAGCAGGTTGGTTTCAGAATAATAGAAGCGAGACCCTAATATTAGCTAGATTAAATACCCAGCAGGAAAGTTAATATGGCGACACATTTTTCGCCACAATTGCAACCCTCTAATAATGCGCACTAATCATAGGTTTGACACCCTGCTCCTTCGCAAGCCAGAGCCGAGCGACTCAGTCACATGCTTTGTTTTCCATTGCTCGACTATAAAGAGACTTAAAACTCTCGCAAGTAGAAAACTAGCATTGAATGTGAAGCATGGAGTTGCATGAGGTTTGTTCTCAGTGTGCCCTGAGGGTGGTCGGAGGTAAGGCTAATGCTGAGTTGCGGGAAGAAAGGGGGTAATTACAGCAAATGCTACATTTGTGTTGACAATAGTGACTATGTTGGCTTTGTTCGGGGAAAGTTGCTCGGAAGTCTTTTCAATGATTTTCGTATGAAGCTTTTGAAGGTGAAATTTGGACCTTTTTATTTTTATATATGTATATTCATATCGTTCGATCTTTACAGAATAGTTTACAAGTTCTTATTTTGGTTATATTTTATGTTCTATTGTATGTAGTCCTCGACCAAATTTATACAATCAGATCTTTGCATTTTATCTTTGCATACCGACTAACGGTCAAGCATGTTGAACCACGAAATGTATACCTATTACCTGTACCTTACAAACACATGTTTTTAGCAAATAAAAAATCTTTATCTTTATCTTTTATAAATGTTAGTATCAAAATAATGAGTATGGTGTCGAACAATTAAGTCTGAGGGCAAACATTCCAACTCAGAGCCCTATAGGTACTGAGTTTCAGACTGAATAATTAATTAACTGTTACCCAACTTATCGAATTGTCTCAGTGTCAGTTCAGAATTTTATTCCACATCGACTGCACCTATCAATTAGCGAGTTTAATTTCCCGCCCACCGCTGTCAGCCCACCCTCCCACTCACAGGATGTGGAGACAAAGCCGGGGGATTTGCATATGCGGGGTGTGGCAGCATCCATCAGTGACAGCGCACGCGCAGGATAGGTGCCTGAGCCTTGTTTTGTCAACTTACCTTTGTATTTATTATTGGATCCTAGTTATAGAAAGTTTATGTCTATTTATTGGTTGGATATCAATCTAAGAAATACTGCAGACAGGCACAAGATGCGGCCGGGGACCGAAGCTATGCCAGTCATTAGAGGAGGTACGGTTGCCTAGCAACGCTGATGAAGATGATGATTTCAGTTATTGTCTTGTTTACAAGAATACAACTTATTAGATTAACTTTGGAGCCCCACATGCCTCTATTTGTTTACTATAAAAGAGAATTTGAATAAGTAAACTATATAAGGCCCATCACTTATTATGTACTGGCTTGTCTTAAGCCAGTCAATCCATAGTAAACGCCGTTGTCTTCATTTCTGGGGCTGCGGATCTTGTGGATTTCTTGTTCCCCTTGACCGGTAGACACGAGTTAAAAGCGTTAGGCGAAGTACATCATTTTGTTTACAAGTAAGATCATACTTTTCAATTTGTTGATGAATGAGTGCAAAGCTTCATTCAACATCAACTTTGAATGAATCTTGCTTCATGAATGGAATATGTGAGAGGATTGAGGCACTTCATACATTATTGCACTTACAACGCCCTCCGCCTAATTCTATTTTGAGTCTTATGTCGTTCACAATACACGTTATAAAAACTCTGATAGCTCTTCACATGGTTATGGAGAATCTTAATTTTGATCGTGGAAATGTAAACTTTGTTCAAGGAGTATAAAGTTTAGATTCGAATGGGAAGGAATATGCAAAGTCATCAGATGTGTATCGGATAATAGAGATGGTGTTCGATACAGGTACAATGGTGTAAAGGAAATCAATTTGAACGTTTGTTAGAACACAAAAAGTAAAGCACGAGATATTGATTGGGATAAAAAACAAGAAGAAGATTGTTTTTTTTGTATCGATTGGGTTCAGCCATGATAGGATTACAATACAGTTGATATTCGAATCTATGGAAGAAAGTACCTACATTTTGTTTTAGTTTCGATCTCTATAGACGTAAAAAGTTATTATTGACGAGCTTAGTGAATGTAATATATATTTTTGGGTGTTAAAAATGGGTGTTTAAATTATCCCAAACTAAACAGTCTATTGAAGCATTTATGGGAACTCTTCTATTAATTATGGAATTTACCTTTCCGAAAACGATTGCGGAATCCAACAATTACAATCCTAAAGACAATTACCGCCAATAAAGCCATAAATCGGTGCTTAGCACGTGGACAAGGAGAGGCCCATTGTGCCTCACACCCATGAAGATAAAATTAAACATATTGAAATGGGTGTTTATTACATAAATGAAGGCTATTATCGTGGATCGCTCGTGCCGTCATCTTTGTTCTTGGACAATGCGCGTCTTGTGGGGCCGACTTTTTGTCCCGGCCCATGTGAGACGCACACTTGGACTCGATAAGCTGTGGAGAAGACTTTGCAATTAATATTGATACCAATGTGACCTACAATGATAAATCTGTAAATGAGTAAGAATCATTAAAAAACACCTGAAACGGAATAAACTTTTGAGAGCTCTAAGTTTAAACCTGAATCTATTCCAAAATATTTTGTGATTTGTCACAAAATATTTTCTAATTAACCTATATTTAGCTAATGAACCTTTATCTGAATTAATTCACTTTTGCTTCTTTATTAACAAATATATAATTACAACAAATTGAAGGTGTACTTATAATTTGAACTGTTGAGCGAACTGCAGACTGTTGCTTAAATTGACACTTTCATAGATAATTTGGCTCATCTATGCATTGTCTGTGCCGAGTGCGCGCGCGCACGAATCAACGCCCGCGGAACGTGACACGACCTCAGCTGATTCCAGTCAGGACATACCGACGTCCGCTTCTTTTAGCTCTTTCATACTTCTGGGGATAGATAGGGTCCATCTCTCAGGGCAAGGGCTTTAAAAGCTATAAAATTAGTAAGCTCAAGTAATATGTAACCTAGATTGACGGTCGACCGAACAGTCGCGAATGATCTTTGTTATAACAAATGTGTTAGCCTGTAGAAGATTTGACTCCCTATGGATGTCGTTTGAGTCCTAAATTGCGTGGGAGAAATTGCTGTCTGCGATAAAGCCGCCTATTGTACTGTTAATGTGTAATATTTAGATATAAGGACATTTTTGTTGATTTATAAGTGCATAAAAGTGTTTATTCATTAATGTGGATGAACCCTTACACTTCAACCAATAATCTGAGCCACAAGGCAAAAGATCATTGAACCAAAATAAAATGAACACTACGTCACCGAAAGCCAGAGCGTCTCGTCTGCGCGCGCGCAGCGTCTCACGCGAACAAAGACGTTTAATTGTCGGTTATCCGCCGATAAATCCCGCAACCCCTCATTACGGACTTATCGAATATTGTTAATTGAAACTTTGCCCTTTTTGCCTTCCCGCACGAGGGCGGGACCAGAAACGATAATGTTTTGTCCACGTCTGGGCACTCCGGAAATGGTTGCCTGTAAATTGCTCTGAGCAAATTATTTTTATGTTCAACGAATGAAGTGTTTTATTTATTTTTTTGGTCAACAGATTGTACCTGCTACTTTTAGTGTTGGTAAAGTCACAGATTGATAGTCATAGATGATAGAGAACATGAACATTATACTCACGTAGAAAAGACGATATGTCTCTTATACCTATAATATGTTGTATAATTTGTTACGTAGGCACTGTTTTTATCATTGTGCGCTACCTGCTACTGATTGTAGGAATCGGCGGAAGATCAGCGCTGCGTGTATTGGTTCTACCAGTACCCGTAGCATTCATGCTGAGCCATTTCCTAAATTTTTAGCTACAATCCGCATAGTATAGCTACCAAATGTACTTTTATAACTAGTTTTAAGATCTTGTATGTGTGATTGGTTGTAGTTAAAAATAAAATATATTTCTTTTCTTTCTTTCTTTATACCATTTTTGCGAATAAATGATTTGATTTGATCTTGTCTTCGTACCAGCGTAGATATTAATTTTGCCGCAGGGGTAGTTTATAGAGCCAACTACAACACAGCACGCACGATACTTTAGCCAAGAACCTAACCCAGCATCCATCCATCACGCAAACTTCGGTCAGTAACTAAGTAAGTCCGAAAGTATCGCGGCCTGTGAAGCGGAAACACCTCAGCAATCGGACATTGATTTATACGTGCTTTATTTGATTCGATCGTATCATCAGATCGTCATAAATCGTCGCCCCTCGAGGAAATATAGGAGTTTTTCCTGATGTCATTATGTCCATGTACGGTGATAACTGAATGTGGAGGGTGTTCGGTTCCGTTGTTTTCCTGCTGGGCCGATGATATCTGTGATTGATATGTAGACTGATACGGATTTATTATGTTTGTTGACTCGACGACGAGGGACAGTTTTGATAGATCTCCTGAATTTTGGAATCTAACAATTAACATTATCTAGCATTCTACCATTCATTACTTAATTAATTCTAGGGATCTTTGAATACCTTAATATACTTATAAGAAATGCAAAAGAGTTGCTATTCGTCAGTTCGGTTCAGTTTCAACTTGTAGATTCGTTCCATTTTCTTTACTTAGATAGGTATATATAAACTCATCGTCTCTATGGACAATATAAAACCAAAAATTAAATCATGAACTATCATGACTCCATCAATGTTCCCACATGTTTCAGTTCGTACAGTTTCGTTCCGCCGACTATTTTCCAAGTGAGCTTTCCTCTGACAAACTACCTCCTCCTCCGTTCAGACATTTCATTTTTTAACAGCTCACAACCGATCACTGTCAGCTCCCCTCAATATCGGCCGAAGGACCGGCCACATTTTTTCCCGTCGAAATAAATTAATACAACCGTCTTGGGGCATTTCGGTCTTCGCTCGTACACTTGTCAAATTAATTTCTTCTTGCAAGACAATTTGTCTGTCGCCTGGGGTCGAAAAAAGTTCGCCGATCGGCGATTAGTTCCAGCCCTAGTTTGTCAATATTGAGGTTCCGAGCGGACGTAATGATCCCCCGCGAGAGGGAAACTTTGCTGCAACACTCTGTTTATGCTCTTCGATACCTTTTAAGTGATCTCTGAGTTGTTATAACACATGACACTCCTTATTTGACTCCAATCAGCCATCAGAAGTTACTTTTTTTGATAAATAAACTAACAAATTATTTTGCTGTGGTTAACTAATCGTGACGAGCTTACCCATAAAGTCACCTGACTTTGTTTGTATTTTAATTCCATCATTTCTGTTCGTATGTTTGGCATGCTGTATATTGTAAGCCAATAAAGGTAGCAGAAGAATTAGAAGTGATTGTCAAACGGAAGCTGTGCGAGATAACTCTTAGCGTAATTAGCGGGGCTAATTGTGAAGCAGCGGGGATGGCTGACTGTTTTACTGGCGCATCCACTGGAGTACCTTGCTAAGGCTGGATTCCACCGAGACGGTATTAAGATAAGATTAATCACTCTGTTCTGAACAATTACTAGTTATCCTGATAAGTTTTTATAATTTGGTTCCCACTAAAACTTTCAGAATTTTGTATAACGTTTAGAGAGTAAACAACGCTGGAAAATGTTGACCGGGAAATCAGGATTACTAATCAATGAATGACCTAAGAAGTGATGTAATACAGAGCAGGACTTTCACACCCAAACATCATCAGGCTTGTTCCTTATTACAAGTAGTAATTTAAGAAGAGCGTTTTGAGAGTTTTCGGTGGGAAGTGAGCCTACCAGCAGTCCACGTATTCCGGGAGGAGCGCAATCGGCACGGCGCGGTTTTATCGACTGTGACGAGGAGATTGCTGCTTTCAAAAAAGCGCACTTTAATTTTGGCCGCGGTAATAGCGCCTTGGACCCGCCGTGCGTGACGCCCGCCTATTTATTTTATTACCTATAAAAAGTTTTTACTTGTGTTTGCTGCGACTGATCTCTTGGTAGGTAATTAATTTTACTGATCATTCAATAAATTAACTTGAACGAAAAGGTTCCGTCAAGCCCTGCAATACGATGTTAGAGAATTAATTTAATTAATCGTGCTCCGTGAAAATTAAGGAGGAGCTACTACTACGGACTAGCTACCTACTTTCGTAGTTCTCGTTAAGGAGGTCCATGAAAATTATAGCTACTTCATGCAGAAAGTCCTGACACCTGAGTCCGACAGAGTGTAAACCTGTTGAAACGTCGAGAAAATAGGTAAATACACGCGATAAATACCCGTTGTATCAATAAGTACTTATGATTTATGTTTTCAGAAAGTCCTGGTCTTCGGTTTTTTGAAATTTCTAAGAGTCCAGAGCTTGAATTTCTCAGAAACCTAAAACAAAGGCGATTTGAACCCCTCAAGTTTTACGTCGCTGATGAAAACAAACAGGCTCCATCCTACGTGGTAAACAGAGTCAGTGGGCCGTGCCGGTGTCACCGCGATGAGCACCCACTCTGGACCTGACAGCCGAATCAACGCCTGCCATATTGCTTTGTACCATCTACCTATCTACCACTGAGGGGGTTTGCATATTCACAAAGGTTTTGTGTGATGCCGTGTTGTATGTTTTATTTTATGAAAAATACATATTATATATGTGCCTAGGTCTATAGATAGAGATGATAGATATTATATTATTACTATTCTCGTCAATGCACTGGGTCCAACAAGATTGTCATAAAAGTACACACGTCCGATGAGTTTGTTTGTGGACTACGCCAAGCTGAAGTAGCCGCGTCAGTCGTTTGAAGTAAGGTCCTCTAGTACTAGGTTTTGTAGCTTGTCAATAGTTTCAGAAATGTTTAACATTTTATTGAACTAGAAATAAAACCAAAAAATTCCGTTCACATAAAATCCAAGCCACATTCGGCGGTCTCCGCACCCGTCTCAATACCTTCGACAAAATTGCAAAACGCGCGACAGTTGGCCCGCTAAAGCCAATATCAAAATATTAAAACGGCACACAGCCGCAATCACGGCTACCCTCACTAAACTAATTATCCACGGCCGAATCAAGGAAACAATAACGGAAGGGTTCCCGCAACATTTGTGTCAATATATCCAGCCGCTCAACCCTACACTGTCACCCGAGGAGTTATATCCAAGCGCTGCTGTAGGCCTAACCCTATGTGTCAACGGAGGTATTAGTCGCGGCCGGCTATTGTTTTGTACATTATGTGGTTAACGATAACGAATTCATTGTATCAACTTTTTAAATTAAATAAAAGTGCTGACTACATTTTTAGTTTGTACTGAATAGCCTGAACATGGGGTCAACTACTAGTGGAGACCTTGGTAGAAATCGTTTGTACATCAATAAGAACTTACTAGGGTATTTAGCTAGCTACCTACTTTCGTAGTTTTACAAGGTCTAAAACACAAAAGCTCTAAGTTAGTTCAAGTAGCTGTTGTCTCTCAGTCCTCTGCAGGAACACATTCGGAACCGACCGCGTGTGAATAATTTTAATCAAAACCCTGTACAAGTGCGTTCGACGTTCCTTTTAGTTCCTCTGAGCCGTGTAAATATCAAAACAAAATAAGAACAATGGCGGCGCGTCACCGCAAACTGTGGAATCGGGACGACAGCTTGTTGGAATCAAATTATAAATAAAACGGGGGAGATGATGACGCGAGTGATGAATGGTGAGGCTGCGTGATCGAATGCGGTGTGTGACGCTATGCGAGGAATAGTACGTGGCGCCTGTCATACATACGTCATAATCATAATACACTAAACTAAAGTATTGCGCCAGTGACAGGACAGTGGGGAAATTGACGCGGACACTTTCTTAATGGTGTATGTACTCTCTTAATTGTTATTGTTTTGTTTCAATTGCTGGTTTTTGTTACTACTCTTAAGGACACATTACATTCCGCTTACCCATAAGTGGAAACTGTCAGGCTTAAGCTGTTTGTTTTCTAAATAAATAAAAATAAAAACAATTTCTCAAGATATTTGGTAATATTTCATTCAACAGCAAGTCCGCGCGGGCCGGTCGCGAATTAACTTAAATAAAGGGAAATGGCAAACTCATCCAATTAGATTCGACCAACCCGTCAGTCTCGCTGTTTTAAACAGCCACAAAGTACTAAAACAGCGTTTAAACCGTTGTATTATACATATTCTGTTTTGAATTCAGCCTCTGAAAGTTTCCAGCCGCAACCAACACAACCCATGGATTGTGTTGCGTACGTGTTGTGTGGCGCCCTCGCCGCAAACCGTTGTTAATGTGAACGCAACAGCCGCGGGGACGGGTTACGTTCATGTGTTGACTCGGATGGTGTGTAATCACTTTATCATCATGAAGGGTTTGCGAGGTTAGGATAGATTTGCGTCATTTCTCAGAGAGTGGCTAACTTTAGAAACAGCTACATACCAAGTTGACGACCGATGTGGCGCGGTTGGCGAAGGTGCACCTGCAAAAATATCTTTGCAATGTATTGTAACAAGTATATCAGTTCTCTTAGTAGTTATAAATAACACAAGCTCTGCTTAGCTTGGGGCTAGATGATGCTGTGTGGATTGTCCAGCATTATTTATGTGTATGTGTGTTAATTTTATAGGATTTGATATTGTGTTGCTAACCATGACGGTTTCAAATGTTGCAGTGAGCCTTGTGGTCGTAGGATCAATGACAAAGTGGCTGTGTATTAGAATAATATGCTTTTGTTATACCTACAGAGACAGTAGCTAACGAATGCGAGAACCCATGTACATATTTGTACAGAACAGCACAGCCACATTACATTACATTGGCACACGTATATTTCCATTGATAAATTGGATGTCAATAAAAACAGTAAAGCACCTAGAATAACATGTTTTTTTAAATCTTTACATGTAAAATTGAAATGTTGATCAGATTCGTCAGTCACATGTCGTCGTCAGTATATGTGGATAGAAGTAATTCTTCACTGATGGAACAGCATGTGACGTGACAAGCAATAGATGCGCTGACCCTCGGCACTTCCAAATTAGTAAAGTTGACAATCGGAGTGCACTTGGAGCATTTAACAAGGGAATTAAGCACAACTACCCTCAAAAGTAAATTAAGAATGTCCCTCGGAACTTGTGTAGAATGTGTTCGCATTACGGCCGGGATTAAAGTTAATTCAGCGTGTCGACTTCGCGGATCGCCCATATGGTGCGTTGTAAACTCTCCGCGAAGCCACAACATCAGTGACTAGCAGTAATTAAGCTCTTTTTCTGTCATTGTCACCACCACCCACATTAAGATCAGTTAGTTTTTACAATCATTATCATTACGTCATTATTATCTGTAGATAATTATGCTGTCTCAATAGATCATAGTTATTTATTGAATGTCTAACGAGATTTTTCAGAAAATCTGTGTTAAATTTAACTTTGGTAAGGGCAAAAGCTCGATGCCCTCAGACGGACGATGTAGCGTGTTCGCTTGGCTGAAAGCGCAGTCAGTGTGTTTACTGGTTGCAAACATACTGTGCCGCAGTGAACAGTCCCCCGAATATTGGTAGAGTTAGAGAATAGGTGAGGTCCGGAATTATTGCGGATTAATAATAAATCTGCGGCCATTCGAGAGGGTTGTTATTTTCGTTCGATGCCAGCGAAATTCGATTACGAAAAAATATGGCGCATTCCCTCTATTGCTTTCTATGATTTGCAATAACTTACTAGATTGTACCTCGGGCTCACCACCGAGCTGGCTTTATTTAGTTTCTCTACAATAAATGGGTACTTACTGGGTACTCTGACTTTGGAGAAAGAGAACACAAATTCAAGAATAACTCTCTTTCATCATCAGATTCGGTTTAGTTTGACATAATAATAGTTTCAACCCATAAAAAATAGATAACATTTAATTTATTTTAAAATACAAATATTTTATTTTAATCAAGATTGTTTAAAACAAAAAATAAGTATAGAAAACAACAATGCAAAAAAAAAAAAAAAATGTCATGACAATTCTTTGAGAATTCAACGAATTCTCAAAGTGACAATTATACATTTGAGATCAATTAGACCATGATCATTGTAAATACTAGTTCTAATTTGTTTCCTTAATTTGATTGTAAATTTCTTTATAATTATAGGTTGTATTTATTGATATTACCTGGTGGTACCTAGTTGAATTTATACTTAGCCTCGTGTCTTCATAACTAGCATTTTATAACTATGTAGGTGGCTACATAGTTATAAAATGCTGAATGCAGAGAAAGTGATCTGAATGGGTACCCACGTGGTCTACAATCAGTTTAACCGTAATTTCTTTTAACTCGCCTCTAATCGACTCAACGACTCGAACAAAAGTGTCGTGACACACAGCCACAAGTGGGCAAACATTTCGTTCAGTAGTGCTTATCACAAAGGAATAAGGTCGGTATTGGGATCGAGCAGCGAGTTGGAGAGTGATCTTGTATCAGCATTTTTGAGGAATGACACTCGATGATGCTGACGAGGAAATGATGCTTCAAATAGAAAACTCATTCCAAAAGTATGTACCTATTACATTCTAGTATTGGAGAATATTTAGAAACAAAACGCTGTTAGGTAATTTTTGTAGTTCCACCACAAAAATAATGAAATGAAATTAAATGAAAATATTTATTAAAAAATAAATACACAATAACAATGGTTAACTCTATGTTAAGCTAAAGTCAGGTGTTATCAGTTTCTCGTCAATTAAATTAATTATAATTACATAAGTTCATTTGAATTAGGCATGTAGAGATCAGGAAAGGTTCGTCTTTGAGGAATTGCAAATTTTGTATAATAATTGTCAAGAAATTCGCTTACAGAGTATATGGTTTTATCTAATAGAAGAAGTTTCACATTACATAAAAATGATTTTTCACATGTTATGAGTCTAATACTCAATGGAAGTTTATTAAAAAGTTTAGGACCAATTACTTCTGGTTGCTTTTTAGACATGTATCTGAGTCTATGAGCAGTTGACTCTAGATACATTTGATGCCTATTGCTGTATCTGCTTTGACTTCCTCTTACATTAAATTGAGATATATTCTGTATTACAAACTTTAATACCTCATAGATATATAATGTGGATGAGGTAAGTATTTTGAGAGTTTTAAAATGTTCTCTACAGGTGTCTTTGAATTTGACACAAACCAGCACTCTAATTGCACGTTTCTGCATCTTTAGGATTCTCTCACAATCGGTAGAGTTTCCCCATAATATAATGCCATAACTAATTATAGAGTGTATATATGAGTAATAAATGTCTTTAAGATTTAATTGGGATGTCATAGGACGCAGTTGTTTGAGAGCATATATGCCTTTAGCCATTTTTGTACAATATTATCTCGAGGAATCTTAGACGACGCGACGATCCTCGACTTTCGCCTAACTTTTGATATGATATATAAAATTTTGACTAATTTGTGTATGGTGTATGTACCTATACTAGACATACAGTTAGTCAAATTTTATATTTCACATTACTGTCGTTCCTATTATAAAGGAAAATGGCAGATAAATATCGTTTATTTACAAAAATAATAACAGAATAAAACATATACATCTATCTAGTCTTTATAATTATAACTGTTTCTTAAAAACACATCGGTATCTAAATTATATAGTGTATAAACACAAACACGAAACATGAAACACGTCCCTATAGCTGCTTTCTATTTTGACTTTCAACAAAAACAAATCGAAAGTCAAAATGCAAATGTATGTTTCCTCAATGCAAACAATCACGCATCAAAAATATTAGAATACAACAATTTGTTTACACTACAAACTAACAAACTGCATTGAATTGAAAGTGAAATTCATTTTAGAAAGAGGGTGCCGCTCTGGGCGGAACTGCGAACGGCCGGGAGAATGCCACAGAGTACACACACGGTCATGAAACTCTGCTGTTTCGGTAGAACGCTAAATAATATACAAGGGATATTCTTATACTGTGGCGTGGGGAATACTGCGTGAAGAGACGTGGAATTGTAAGGCATAGAAGGGTGACGGCAAAAGCTGCAACTTCTCTTTAGGTTGTAGTTTAAGTGGGTACTCTGAATAATGAATAGATGATAGTAAATATAAATAGATTAATACGAAGCTGAATAAATAAGTACAATCCGAAATTTTATTATTTTGTATCCCTTGACTTTAATTATAATAAGTGGGTAATGGAGTAATCTTTTAGTTAAAACGCATCTTAGCTTAACTGGTAGTCACTGTATAATGTATCAACATTTTTCGAGTTGAAGCTCGTATTAGAATTCTCATTTTTTTACTGTGTTAGATGTTATGACCTATGTCCTTAAACCCTCTACAGAAAAGAAGACAATAACTTATTCTTGGGGATCCCCCAAGAACTTTAAGTGACAAAAGTAGGAGACATAGAAACAGCCGGAGCCACTTCCTTTTTTCAACAAAACACTAAATTACTCTTCATTCCTTACTCTCTTTCGAAACAACTCAACGAATCAATCCAGCTAATCAGTGCACATCACCGCGAAGCTCCTTCTATAACTAACGCGCGGATGTACCAGGGGACAACTGTGACGAAATTGTGCGAGGGTCGCGTGATGCAACCCTTCCTACTCCGAGGCCGCGAGGGATGATGAACACGGCTGCCGACCTCTTGGTACTTTGGACTTGCGCAATAACTACCTACAATTATTCGCTACAATGTATCATTTGACAATCTAGCTTCCACATTGCGATAAACATACATTTCAGCTAATAGTCGCTGCTAGCATTTCTTACATCAATTATAGCAGTCTTCTCAAGATAAGAATGAATGTCTAAAATATTCAGCCACCGCGTTTCTAATATTCGGTTGTGTGAGATTTTAAAGAAATGATAGTTAAACAACTGTATAGCCGTGAAAACCAATACCGCCTGTGATACAGCCAATTCATTTTATTGAACATAAAAATAATAACTCACATTGGCTCAACGAGCTTCGCTTATTTTGAAATCAAGTTAAATATTAATTCAAAATATACTAAATCGAAGCTACAAAAATATTATTATTAGCTATTATCTAGATTACTTAACTGGAGTAGAAATACTATTATACAGTTTAAATTCATTTGAAATATGCATTTAATCAAAAGTTTGAAAGTTTACACAAACATGATATTTAAATATTTTGCTTCAAAGCTTTTTAAATCAGCACAAAAGGATCAAAACCAGAAGCCACCCTACATCAAACCCTATATCGCTAGCGTGAAATTCTAACAATAAATGTCTTTGTGTTGCGGCGGCCTGTTGACTCCGCGGCGCACAATGCCCACAATGCCAGCGTGACGGAGCAGCTACTTATTTGTGCAATATCATAATTGATATCAAGTTATATTTCGATGATGCTAAGTTTCAGCCAATCAATCGCTTACCACATTTATGAATTACGTGCTTTACTGACTTCAAAATGAAGGTCAGTGAAGGCCTAAAGAGCCTTGTATCGGGAAGAGTCGTCTTCAGGGTGAACAAGGGACCTTCGTTATGAACAATCACACTCAAAGTATTTTAACTTTAACACCTTCAGATACTCTTAAACATGTTAGAAATGTCAAATAATTTGAAATAATGAATTAGATTCTGAACAGTGGTCGTTATAAACGAAAACTACATAAGGTGCCGCATTTGTGTTTTCAAAAGAGTATTCGAGTTCTACATGTTTGGCTTTTTCTAAATCTTCAACCTAATAAACTTTAAAATCGGCGAATTAATAAAATATATATGTGAAATAGAGAATATAATTCCTAGGCGATATGGATTGGGGTCAGTGAATGGTCATCATTTCTTATAAGACGTTTTTAAATTTCGCAACGCTTTTAATTTTATCTTTTTGCTAGTAAAAACATTGGATCTGTGTCAGGTAGCCAATAAAGACGATTTTACGAGATTTATGAGATTTTACCTCAAACTGCAGACGCATATACAACCAGAGAGTGCATATAAATATCTAAATCCTGTTATTAATGGCCGATTAGTTGACATAAACTTAAATACCATTTATCTTAATTGTCAGTATGTTCCAAAAATAATAAATATATATTTTTTTTAATTAAAACAATGTTGTGCAGATCTCATTTAGCATAATAAGCTAAAGGAGTTTATTAGTTAGTGGACAGTCGTCGTTCAGCTTTAGTGCTTTACAAATAACACAAATAAACTTAATAAATAGTTGACAAGGTTCTTACTGACCAGAGTTTTGCAATTAGGTACTCTCCTGAGGGAAATCTTTATATGACACTAAGATCTTTGATGTTAGTCTCTAAGTAGTTAGAATATATACAAAAGGTACATAACCTTTAGTTTAGGTATATTTTATTTTGATTCAAAGTTTCATAACAGTTTATATTTTTAATTATGTCCAAATAATATATAATATGAATTCCTATAGGTAATGTTTAACCAAACTTATAATATGCATAATAAAGTTTTATGTACGTTACGAAAGCACATGACGAAGTTGTTCTTGCTTATTCAATTATAGTACCTATATAACGCTGATTTTGTTCTTTGCTCACAGTCTTAGGTATTTTTTATTAGGAATGTGCTTTGAAGAATGTTTACCATTGTATACTATGCAAGCTTAGCGAGATTAGGTCCTAGCTAGCCTCTCGCGCCGCTCAATGTCGCAGTACAACCGGTCCAGGCTAATAAGGAAACCGAGCGAACACGTACAATTAATAATTATTTATTATCGCATTTAAAGACATTCTTATGCAGAGATAGATCAAACTGGAGATTTTCCATTTGTTTGACAGGTGCAGATATCCGCTGTTTCTCGGTAGGAACTAATCTCAGGAGCAGATTATTATACCTACATGGTAAGCTCTGTATTAACCAGAGTAGTTTTGCAGTTAACTTTACTGGTATAAGAATAACTAGCCTTTTGATGTAACAAAGAAGATGTAAAAGGCCAGGAATTGTGATGTTTAATTGGTACCTACTTATAAACATATACTACTCGCAGGAATTACGTAGATAGTATAAAATATCGAATGATGTTTAGTGTTTATAGACTTTAATTTTAAGTACAGAATACATGAAACAATATGTCCATTCATATGTATATTGCAAATACATTTTGTCTGTTGGACAGTCTGTCTTCGACTAAAGTAGGTAAGTAAAATGCAATTTTTAAATAACAAAAATTAACAGTTATTTAAATTGAATTTATACAATTTAGTTAGCAACAGTGGAAGCGCGGCGTAATTGCACATATCTGCGGGTAGTTACTTATCGAGTTGATGTGACAAGCCGATTGATTTTATCGATATCGATATCGAGCGAGTGGGCAGGTGGTGGCTGGCCTGGGTCGCCAACCTCTTCATTATTATCGTTAGGTAATTCAACCGTGGAAAAATGACCGAGTGTAATTCCAAAACGGGTTTCTGTTGCGTGCAATTTTTTCACCCTTTTTGTGGTTGAAAGATAATATTAAATGTTTTTACAAGCTTATATGTATATCTAAACTAGACAACAAATTAACAGGGTAAAACAATCGTCGTACTTATTGTATACAACAAACTTAATAAAGTGGTTATTGACGTTTTTGTTACAATACGAAGACATAAACCATACAATTTATATTTATGATTTCAAAATACAATCCTCGTTGATAATAATTAACATTAATGTCTCATTTAAGTCTCGACGATTTCCTCGCTCAGGAACGTTTTCAAATAAGTCGGAAAACCCCTGGAATTCGAGGTGATTAATCAGCGTTGGCAACACTTCATCGTGCGATTATAAGCTTTTAAGTATGGCGAGGGTGCAACACTCAGGTCGATATAAATTAGCTGGTGATGAAAATTCCTATTAGTGATGAGCTTTTATCGATGTTGCTGATTTGAGCCTACATCGATGTATACTTGGGTTCAGGTTGTATAAGTAAAACATGTGAACAAAAATCGAGACGTGCGAACATCAACCACGTATTCCTACGTTTTATATTACGATTATTCGATAGGAATATTCAACCATAATTCTACCAGTTGTAGCACCCGACTTAGGAATGTTAGCTCAACATGTAATGTGCAGTATTGTGAGTTGTGATTCATAACCAAAATAATTAAATAATGCAGGACAATTCACACAGCATCACCCAAGGTAAGCAGAGCTTGTGTTATGGGTACCAGATAACTGAAATACATAATACAATACATTACATAGATATATATTTTTATCATAGATAGAAACACGACCAGAACAAATATCTACAGATCGTACACACAATTGTTCCGAGATGGGAATCGAACCCGCAACCTTCTGCGTCTCAAGCGGTTGCGAGTTGCCATTTTGAGTTGAGGGCTGGTGAATTATCGTGTTAATACAATCGCTGGAATACAAAATTACTTTAAAATACCACCTAAATGTTTCCATGATAGACACTTCTTTCGATAATTCCATCGATAGAATGCCTCCTTCGCTCATCCCTACCAACCCTTTCTCCGGCGCAGCGCAGCGCCCGGGGCGCAGCGGCACAGTTAACTAAATTAAACCGAGTGTGAACACTGCAGGGTTAACTATTCCATTTCATTTATTGCGCACAACCCTTCCACGTTAATAAAGATATTGGACTATTAACGCACTGCACTTTTAAAACGCCATTTTGAGTTGGGGGCTGGTGGATTCCTTTGCATTTATTGCTCTGGAATACTTCATTACTTTATATTGGTCTAAATAATTTATTTTAAATGAGAGCTATTATCTATTTATTTATTATTATTCTTAGTCATTCACCCGTAGATTGGTCGTGGTTAAGATAGGGTCTCGATGAACGGCTGCTCTTGCAATGCGCCGCCATTGTTTCATGTTGGTTGCAGTGTGGGAGGACTTGGTCATGGTGGACTGGACAGTGTCAGAGAGGTGATGAGGCTGTGACCAGACGGTTGATGAGTGACCACGAGGTCACCTCTTGCCTTCCATTCTGTACTGAACCACGGGATACTAGTTAGTCACTAATTTATGAAGGTGTTTTTAATAGGACTCCTAAATAATCTGCAGGTCGATTCAGATGTATTCGTAAAATGCGCGTGTAAAGTAGTGAATTGTGTTGTGAAGAATACGTCTGAATCGACCAGCATCTGCTACGCTTCTATAATAGTGTGTGTTCTATAAGTGCGCTTCTATAATAAGCTTCCATCTGAAGCAACTGAGCTCCCTATTCGTAAATTTAAAAATTACATAAAACTAAATCTCATCAAGAAGGCTTTCTACTCCATAAATGATTATCTCAATGATGTTAATGCTTGGCCAGATGTCGCTCAGTTTCGCACCGACAATAGTATGTAAGTAATTTGTTGTTATGCATAGCTTTACTTAAATATTGACATGTATCGAATCATATTATATTTAGACTTAAATAGGCAAATAACCATGTATTAGACATATAAGAGATAAACATGCTAGTGGTTTCTTTTCACTTCTTCCACTAGTGGACAAAAAATTGAATTGAATAGTAAAATAATTTTATTTGATAATAATTTATATATAAAATATGACTTGTCTAAGTGCTTATTTTTTAAGCCTAAAGAAATAAATGATTTTTTACTTTACTTTATTTACTTTAGTTTACGTTGAGGAAGAGCTACTGAGTGGTTAAATTGTTTTGAGTCTGTGGACGCTGACGGCGATAAATTATTTCCTGCTTATAATCGTATGACAAAATTATATAGAGCCTTATAAAATAATCTTAAGTTATTCGCATTTTCTAAAAGTAGGTACACAAAAATCTATTATTTATAACTGATACCTTGCAATTCGAAGGAGTATCATAAATGCTAAACATGTGAAAATAACTAATTATGTCACTCTATATCTAATATGTACCTTCTACTAATCGGAATAAGATGAAATTGGGCAAACATGCAGAAGATAATATTATAAAAAAAAAACAAATAACACGATTTACAGTCCTGCTAATGACCACCATACAAACAATTCAGCAACAAAGTAGATAATAAAGAATGCACTGCACATAGGCAGTTGACGTCACCCGGAAGGAGGGGCATCATGTTCTGTGAGTGTTTATTTAGCACCCGTATAGGAGTGCACCATCTGCTCAAGATATTATAATTTGTGCGATAACCGGCGTGTAAGTGATTACACTTTTTATCGAAATGTGCGAACGCGGACAGTTGGTCTTGTGCTGGTAATTTATTGATATCTGTAAAAGGTGGTTGGATTTTTATGCATTGACAACCGGAATGAGGCAAGCGTCATGCCACTATTGTATAATTATATAACTTCGAATTTGATTACGATATTTGGAAAATTGATAGTCCGAAAATACTATAATATCGATTTGGAAAATGTTTAGGTAGTCGAGAAATATCTGGTTGTGAAGGTGCGTTATAATTATGAAGGATATCAGTATTTTACTTGTAGAATTTATGATTTGATTTAATTAAATATCAATTTGGCTATAACTTTATCGTATTAGGTGGGTAATATAATTTAAGGTTCACTTAGCTAAATATAACTCAAAAAACTTTAAAGAATGGCCTTTCCCAACTTAACAAGTCAAACTACACAAAACGGCTCTTAAAAAATGAACCGTTTCGTTCACAGTGAGACCTGACACACATGGTTTATGAATGCCTGAAGTCCATTATAGCCACGCATCAGAATTGGTAATGTGCGTCGCGAATGACGTTTTTGCACTTTGTCGTATTCAGAGTTTTCGGACATCTTAGGATCAAACAGTTTACAAGCTTAGCGGCGAGCACAGTAAGCAGCTGAATTGTGACAACTTTCAAAATTCTGTTGAGAATTTTGAAAGTTGTCACAATTCAACTTCATATTTGTATACACAAATATGAAGTTACAACAAAATCAGTACAACAAATATCAAATTTTTTCTACTATTAATGTGACTTTATCACCAGAACCCGTTACGGGCTACGGAGCTGAGACGGCTTACGATACCTAAGCATGAATGTCTGTTTTATTTTAAAATTAAGGACAATAAATCCGTCAAAAAATATATTCCCTATAAAACTTTTCTTTTCAAACAATCCTATCAAAAATTAACATAAATCACAAAACTGTAATGGACTACCAGCGTCTTTGTATTTTGTTTAAATGCTTAGCTCTCCGCTCCGCTGCACGCTGCGCTCGTCACAACGCCACCTCCGACTGCGACGTGAATAGTAGCTCTGGCAGCCATCGACAGCCAATAATGGTTCTGTTTTGTGATACGTCCCTTATTTACATAAATACATAAAACATGTCACTCTGTAAATGAAAATCTGACGGTTTGATTTCGTGCGCTGTCTGGCTGGCTCTAATATTAGAATCGGTGTTAATTGATTGATTGCAACATTCAGTTACGTTGTCTAGAACATTAATAATTATTAAAGGTATAAAATAACTGTTTAAGCTTAAACCTTCAACTGGCTACAGACAAAAGATCGACCAAAACGGTCACCAACAGGAGCCCACTGGTGCCTTTCCTATGTTTTGGTTGTCCGTTCTTCTGTGATTTCAAGGAAATTGTAAGGTTTATTTTATTATAGTGCGTAAGCCCTCGCACTCGAGGTAATCTGTAAAAAATTAATATTATCCCAAGAAATTTAGAACTCTGCGGGACTTGAACCCGCGACCAACCTAATGACGTTAGAGTAAGAAAGAAAGTCCCAAAGATAATCGACTCGTTAGTAACTTGATTTCGCGGATTTTCG
The DNA here is from genome assembly GCA_943735965.1 of Eupithecia abbreviata. Classification (NCBI taxonomy): domain Eukaryota; kingdom Metazoa; phylum Arthropoda; class Insecta; order Lepidoptera; family Geometridae; genus Eupithecia; species Eupithecia abbreviata. The sequence continues at coordinate 328,828 of OX030979.1, read as the reverse complement.
CGGCGCAGATGGTGATTGGTGGGCATTCCCGTACTGAAGAATGTTCGCGGGTTCAGGTCCCGCCCCGGAACTGATTTTCTTTCAGATTTTATTTAATTTCATATAGTAGGAAATTGGTCGTATTAAAGTTTTTACATCCAACTTCTCCTAGAGTTATCGCGGTTGACGCTGTAAAGGAATAAGTGCCAAATTGCACTTTTACATCGGTTTTACAAGCAGTAATTTTCTAACAGCTGCTTAAAGAGCCCGAAGCACCGCTTTACTGTTTTAGTGCCAGATAAAACCCAAACTAATACAGGTACCTACCACATTTGATTTGCGCTGAAGATTTTCTGGAATGTATTCATACGAGCAACAAAAAGTCTTTAAGTCATAATTTTTAAGTCACTGTAATGTATGTAATAAAACAATCTATAACCTCTATAAAGACGTCTGTTAAAGTTAGGTGCTGTCGGTTTCTTGGCAAGGAAAATTCCTAAAACACCTAAATTAATTTGATCAATGATATGTGTATGTCAGACATGTAGTCTGCGAGTCCAGAATCACAAAAAAATGCACGACTTGGAATCCAAAAACATGACGTCGTCGTCGTCGCAAATATCACGTGTCGTCCGATGCCATGGCCATCCCTAGTTCTACCAGACAAAAAGTGGCGCTTCAAAAACCATGTTCATGGCGCCACTTTTTGTCTGGTCGCAGTTGCTCGTGTGCCCCAGCTAAGTACCCTCTTATAAGTTTAATTGCGAGACGATAATAGCTGTCTAATGTAGAAGAAAACTGTAAAGCTGCGGCCATCACCTTAACCTCTGCCTCGGCTTTAAAGCCGCCATCAAATATCTTCGGAGAAATTCTAGCCGCATGGAATACCTAGCGTTACGACCCTAGCCTAGGTCCTAATTGAATGTCGCGTCTTGAGCTCTAATCTTGGAATTATTGTCGGTAATTTACGTGACGTACGTGGCGTCGTATGGGGGATGACCTATGTCCAGCGGTGGACGTGTCCCATACACGTCCACCGCTGGCTAATAATTATCAAGAACTATGAATTTACGTAAAATTTATTTGATTTGAGCCAGATAAAGAAGGTTGAGAACATTGAATTAATATCAGTTTCTTTATGAAAGCTTTCATTCATCATCTGACTGAATTCCAGTCAATATGCTCTCCTAAATCTCAAAAGATCCCGGTGAACAGGACCTACCTAGGTGTACACAAGTACCTCGCCTCGCCGAGAATGTGCGTAGGACACTCCTCGCCTGACACAATTCCAGCGCGCGCGCAGGAGCCTAGCCGGCCCGAGGTCGAGACGCGATCACCTTCTACTGCCGGTGATTTGTGACACTGCTGGCTTGTTTTGATCTCGCAGGATTATAGTTATGCCTATTGCCGAGCTAGGCTATCTGCGACAATTACTACTTCATCTTATGAAATACCTACTACCTACCTACATAATAATGTAACATAATATTTGCTCAATTAACAAATTTGCTAGGAATGAGAGACGTCTTGCATCTGCATGCTTTGCGTGAGGAAAATGGCATCCTTAATAGTAAAGCTTACGATGTGATGATATCACTCGTGAAGAACTATAATCTAGACATCAATCTAGACAAGTAAATCTATTTTTGGACACTAATATTACATAGCTTACTTTTAATAACTCTTTATTAAAAGTAACCTGATATGTGTCTCACAAATAGGTTTATCTACGTCTAGTCTAGATTATATCTCAACAATCTTGTAAAAAATAGGTCGCTTGCAAAAACCATACACGATGGATGACTAGAAACTCTCTCATTTACATTATGCACGTACCTTCGCAAATTCTATTATATATTTAAAAAGCCAAAAGATCAAGGCAAAGTATTTCCAAAGGACAATAGATATTCCATCGTTCACCTGCAAAATAAACTCTATTGGTATTCCCCGTAGAGTGAGGTTTGAGTAGATGGTAGCGGTTGTATTTCGGTGAGTTACAGTAGGCCTGTGTAATGGGAGTCATGTAACTGTCATACATACAGAGTGCAGAGTCACGTCACTATGCGTAGCCATCTGTACTGTGCTGTGAGGAATGTACGAAAATGGAGACGAGACAAATAACCACTCATATACATATATTTTTATTATGATTATCTGGTAATTTGTAACCTAGCACGGTCTGTGCTTTCGCTTCATTATGGTCAAGTGTGCCCAGATGAGACCCTTTAGTAAAAGTGAGTTACCAAGTTTCTTATTCAACTAAGCAGAAGGTTTTATTTCTTTTTTTTAAGGGTTAGCTAGATCTTAAAAAAATCTTATACTTGAAATGAAGACCAGTTATCGTCAACTGATTTTGGCTGAAATTTTAATGTTGTAATTTGAAGGTGGGAGGAAACTCAAGTACCTATGCAATTTACTCGTGCAAGTTTAACTGATGGGTCCGCTCTGTTTACGGCGGAAACTCGACTTAATCAAAATTGTCTGAGATTTTGTATTTAAGATCTGACTTTGAAACCAAGCAAATGGACAACAGGATTTCGAAAAAGGAAAAGATATTTGATGGTGTGCAGAACGTAGGTGCAATTTCAAAATTAGTTAATTGCTTCAAAACCAAATGCCGCATCCGAATTTCGTGCAGCCCACGCTAATTTTTCACAACAGCTAAAGGTTATTAGAAAGTGGGTAAAACAATACTGCACGTCGCACGTCGCACCGACACACGACTGTCACAAAGGCTATTGTGTAGATTGACTCACGCTGCGCCTACGCATCCAGAACCTGTGTTTTGGACAAAATCAATATCTATTTTCAACACGTATTCACCGAGGTCGTCCGTCATAGCATAGCCATAGCATGCCGTCTGTGGGAAAAATACTTACATTTATTACATACTATCTGCGCCCCGCGGCTTCGCCTGCGTGGAAATCTAGGTATGTGTTAAATAGTTTATAAACATTCGTCTTGAATCACTCTATCTATAAAATTAAAAAAACCGCATCTAAATCCGTTGCGTAGTTATGAAGATCTAAGCATACATAGGGACAGCGGGAAACTACTTTGTTTTATACTATGTAGTGATATTAGTATAGATTTCAGCCCATATCTTCCCTGAAGTTAGTCTCCACCGTCTAATCCTTTGGGCTATGTATCGAAAAAATAATACCATCCTCAATATTCTGGTTGAGGAACGGTTCAGTAGTTCAATTTTAATTCTCAATCTAATTGAAATGGAACCTTCAATTCTCAATAGGTATAATATGATTGTGTAGTCGAGTGCAGGCACGTCAGCACCATCCATCAATCGTTTGTAATCAAGGTGTAATGACCTCCGTGTAATCGGTAGCCGTCGCACGTCAATCAAACTACTAGCCACTCATTAATAACATAACAACCATTTTAAACTCAAACACTTTACAATAGAAGTGCTATTGCTAGAGCTATAACTGGTCAGCAAATAATAGATATGAATCTGATCGCCAGAGTGATCCGTGGTCTATTGTCTTTGACGGTCCAATGAGCTAGGTAAAGACTAGTTTCATGGTATTTTTGCTGTTTTTGTAGCCATAAATAATAATAGATACAAAAAAATCACATAGATAATTAAATGAGTTTGCTTGTTTTTGCGTAGAACTAATAACACATAGCTTCGATCTCAACGGCTGTTCGGAGAAAGTTGGTCCGCTTTAAGTCAAGGACACTCATATAATTGAAGACTCATCAAGTCATAAGCTCATGTTGTCCTAATATGAACCCTATTGATAGCTATATGTATATCCTTTCTAGTTGTTGTTTACATAGTTCAAAGAAAATTAAGAGGCTGCATATTAGGATCTTGGGATGAATAAAAAACCGAAACAGCTTTAACTTTTAATATACCTACAGGGTGTTTGGTGGAGGGTTAGACAAAATCGGTGGGTGTGTAGGTGGACCTATTTGTAAAATACAAATTGAAGTAGAAGACCCTAACTCTTCCTTCCTTTTTTTCTTTTTTTCAAATCCTTTTTTTTGTATTTTTAAATAATTTTCCGAAATTTTAACTCTTTTCCCCTTCTATTTTTTTGGAACATGTTTTCGATAGCTCTTTTTATTTGGTTTTAGTCCCAGATGTATCCTTCATCTATTGAAGGCATTATTCATTTAAAAAACCAGTAAATAATTAGTTATACGCTCTCAAAGTTAAAAAAATTAAAAAACTGAGTTAAGAAGGTCATCTTTACATCGTTTTAAAAAAAAAACTAAAAGCGATCGGGGAGTTCAAATGCTTTTAAATTGCTTGGAGTATGGCTTCGTCAACAGCAACATGCTGCTGCGTTGCACTGACTCGCGGTTCTCGAAGGGTTAAGTTTCCCGTTTCTTGAAGTCGCCGAAAGGTACTATATAGCCATGAAAAGAGAGGAGCAATGAAAGTCCATCTCATCTTTATAATAGGCAAACAACATAAACAGTGCGCTTCATAACATTGATATAAGTGCGCGCGCCTGTCCATCACTTGTCAGTCAGCGAGCTTTACCGGCCGCTACCGAGCGCTCCCGTATAATCACTAGATCATTACTACGGGCTCGCATGATGAACTACTCATTGTGAGATCTGATCTAATATACCTTTTTATCTCTAGCCGTCGGCTAGGAACATCTCAGGTGCGTGCGATAGCAAGAACTGAAAGCTTTAGGTTTACTCAGCTTCTGTTCATAAATATTGCACGGGGTTTTGATGCATAGCAATTATTATGAATAGGGCTTTAAATAGCAAGTTTCCTTGTTTTGATCCTTCATAAAAGTTTAATAGTTGTCCACTCCGCGCCAAAGTTTTCACCAAACCGTCATCATTTGAACATGTTCTAAAACAGCCCTAGTCTCTCTGCCATCCACAAGACCTGAAATAACTCTAATTTAAAAGGGTAAACAGATTAACCAGAGGCAAATATAATCTAAACAATGCAAATAAAAGCTCTTTCTAACAGCGTGGAGCGTACGTTCCGATGAAAAGGCAGTTTATATCTCTGGTGTAATTGTTTCCCACCGGCCGCGGCGGGCGAGGCTAAGCCCTCGCCCGCAAATCAGATAGGAGCGGAATAAAATGTGTGACCGCAGCCTTAGCGAGCCGGACAGTGCGGTGGGGACATTCATCTGACCAAGCTTTTTGGGTGTTTTGAGTTTTCTCTCTGCTGTGATGTCGGCACAAAATTGTTTATTCGCTTCTAAGAAATATGTATTGTCATCAACAAGAACTTATCTAGACCTTTATTTTATTTAATTCCCATTTTCAAACGATTAATCCGTTTATATTTTTTAAATACGACTCTTTGAAGGGGTTATTCCACTGCTGGGGAGGTGGTAGGCCCAGGTGATGTCTGGGGTGGATTCAGCTCATACATTATATGAAAGTTATGATTAGTTTAAACATACCGATTACTCCAATTTATATAACCATGAATCATTTCTATTGGTAATGATAATTATATCGACTTTTACTTAAGGAAACAACCCGCTCTCCGCTACTTCTAGCCTCGCTATTTCCCTATCTCCAGGGCGGACCGATATCTGTCAAGCGCGAGTCAGCCGCCGGACGGGGCTGGCCGAGGCCGGACGCCGATTAGCCCTCAATGAAGACACATTGTGTCCGACCCAAAACATCTGTCTTCCGAGCTGGGAAGACGATTGAAAGGGACGATCTCGAGCTTGTTACAGGAGATATGTCACTGACTCCTTGCTTTTTTGTGAAAATAGGGATATAAACTACGTTTCGACCACACCGGCCTATGTATATAAGTATCAGTCTACCTGGAGTTAATGTCTTGTGGAATAGAGACGGTGACCCGGTAAACGTAGTGTAGGACGACCTGTGGAGGCGGGATGACGAAAGATTGGGTACTGGCAGATGCTGCAAGGAGATAAAAACGGCTAGCTTTAGCAGTGGATAAGTATATATAGACTGATATACTTGTAATAATAATAATGATTTTATCGAGTGTTTATGGGAAACAAGCTCGAAGACAGAATTTTGGAAAGTTTGAAACAAAATCTCATTGTGCGAGAATAAATATTGACCACAAAAAACATAAGAAAAATTAAGAATTAAAAAAAAATCTTGAATCCTGGAACTGTTCAATTTATGCCAAAGACAAACGAAGGATGTGAGTACACAAATCAGGCTGGGCGGCGATAAACACGGGGCGGGCGGCGCAAGGCGGCGGCGCAAGGCGGCGGCGACGTCGGCGCTGATTGCGGCAAACAGCACGCGCCGACACAACAGCGGCGAAGATGTTTAGAATATTCGAATATTGTTTGCAAGTTTTTGACTTTGTTCAAATCATTTGAATACTATCTAAAGCAGTTACTACGTAGCTTCCACGTTACAGAGGTCAAGATTGATTGTCTTAACCAAACTAATAAATATATGTATTAAATATATGTATTTATTTATCAACGTACCAATCGATTGACAAAATTCATTCCTTCACGTTCTCAATGGCGCAGCGACGCAGGAGGTTGTTGGTTCGAATCCTGCCTGGGGACTATTAGTTATACGATCTGCAGATATTCTGGATGTTTTCTGTGTATAATTAAAAATATCTATCTAGAGGTATTCTATATTATAAGTATGTATATCATTTATCTTGTGCCCATAGCACAAACACTGCTTACTTTAGGGCTAGATGAGGGGTGGATTGTCCATATTTATTTATTTATTTGTAATTAGTTTCTATTTAACGCAGATAAACAGTTACTCCGTGATTATGGCGCATGTAACTGTGCCGAAATATTGGATAACTCAAAAATCAAATCATGGTAAATATCCCGTTTTAAATGACTTTAGTATTAATAACCATGATAGTTTCAAAAGTTTTAACGCAGATAAGCCTGAAACTAGTTTTTTATTTCAAACTTTGAAAACTTTTATATTTATAAATAACATACAAACTGTACTGAAAAAAATATCGGTAATATATAAATATATATAAATAATAATAAAATATATAGGTTTTCAGGAAAACAGCCGTGGTAAATTTAGGACAGTAATGTTTTCATTCAATATTATAAAAAATCATATAATTGTTGTCAGTAGACACTGAAAAGGTGCCTATATATGTATATGTGTAAAACTATAAAATATATATACAAACAATTCCAAGAAATGTGAAACAGGAGCCTTCTCGGACAAACCCTGAGATTGCGGTAACAAGGGTCAGTATTGTAATGGCGGAGGTAGCTAAGGATGCGAATTGACGCCTGACCCTTGCTTCTTGGCTGGACGTCTGTCGGCTCAAGTCATAGGATAGAGACCATTAAATTCTTCATAATTTGTATATATTTGTATGTATCTTTGGTTATTGGCGACAGCATTAATACTTTAGACGGAAGGAACAAGCAAACAGTGGAAAGTAAAAAATATGCTGAATTTTTACCCTTTCATTTATGTCCGTTCATCAAAGTCTATATCTACTTACATAGTTATGCTCAATCACCCTACTTATCCTATCATCACCATCACCAACCTATGATAGTCCACTGCTGGACATAGCCCCCCCCCCCCCCAATGAGCGCCATAGCACCCTGTCTTCAGCTTGACGCATCCAGCATCTACCTGTAGTCTTTCACAGGTCGTCATTCTACTTGGTCGGAGGGCGTCCTACACTTCTTTTACCGAGTCGTGGTCTCCACTCAAGAACAGGTTTGCCCCAGCGACCGTCGGTTCTTAGAGCTATGTCGATAACTTTGGTTCTCTGTCGGATGCATTCGTTACGAACCCTATCCTTCAGAGAAACTCCGAGCATAGCTCTTTGCATAGCTCCAAGTACTGCACTTTGTTAATTATGATGACGTTAAAGAGTAAATATGTTTCGTTCGTTTCCACAGCCCGTCCACCTGCCGTGCCTTGTCCACACGAGTGTAATAACAATCGCGACTGCGCATCAATAATCCCGGGATTAGGCGGCGGCGGCTTACGCAAATACGATCCGATTGGACCCGGCCCCGGTGACCGGCCTGTCTCTGAGACCAGCACCCACCCCGGGTCCGAGAGACTAGAGTCTAGCCCGTGTCCACGAGACCAGTGAACACGTTGTGCGGTAAAGATCTCGCTAACGCACTAACTGACTGCTTTTCTGTAAAAGCTTGTTGTCCATTGTCATCATCACTCACTCACAGCCCATATCCCTTGATCCTGAGGTAGGCCCTTCAACTTAATAAAATGTTCACGTCCTTAAAGCTTCACGCTGCTGTTCCTGCACAAAGAATAAGTCGTCGAGCCGTACGAGTATGTTTAAAAAACTTTCTTTATAATAATCAATATTCTTTACAGTGATCAATAACCAAAATACAATACAAATTAAAGGATTGACCTATAAAGGACTAAAGTGGCAATCTCTGCCATGAAACACAGCTATGCCGAACCGGTCACAAGTGTCCTGTCTACAACTCCACTTACAGTACCCTGAAAATCGACAGCGAGACCACAATTGAATCCATGAAAACAAACATAAATAAGGCGAACAACGGAACAACTTTAAACAGGCATCATAAATACGTAGTCTCATAAACCGACTGAAACTTTAGTGCGGCCATCGCATAAATCATCCGGCGGCCCGCACCGCTCCGCAACCGAACTATCTGCGATCCCGTAGGCTGCATTCACGTATCCCGCCGCATTTACACTGACAACTGGCTTTCCATTATGATACTATACGAGACATAACCAAAGTTAGTCTGTTTGTTTGTAATCTACCAACTCTTAGTTTACTTATATCTTTTTCTCCATCCCTAGGTTGCCTCAGAAAAATAGCTGTCAGCGATAAGGCCGGCTATTGTTCTTTTAATGTGTAATATTTATATATAAGGTGTTATTTTATAGTTTTAAGTACAATAAATATTTCATTCATTACTTCAAAGCTGTCGTCATAAATAATAATCTGGAATAGGCCGCCCATATTATACGAACAACTGACAACCTTTGGAGTAATTGAGTGGTGACTGCGGATCTGCAATCGTAGTGTAGCATGCCCTGTGGACAAGTTAGTTTATCGTTCTGTTTTGTTTCCTGCCATGTTGTGGTACAATATAGTGTTTTCTATAATGGTGACTTCTCTTAAAGTGATTTGATTCATAATTATTATGAAAGACGAGTCTACAAGCTCACGATATCGGTAATGTGACCCTACAATTATATATTGCGCTACATTATTACTGAGATGTATGAACATGTACCTACGGTGGAATAAACGAATTGAGTTGATATCAAACACTTAGCGTCCGGTTTACAATACGTACCACATGTGACAGTTAACATTAAGCAAAAAACGTGATAAGTCTGCTTTTGGTCTGACCTCCCCGCTCGGGAATCCGGGCATACCGACTCCTCGTCGGGGAGTGTATGACTCCCGCCCACGTGGCAATATGTCATCCCGGTCAAGCTCCCGCTATTTGTCTTGCAAAAATTCGGGAAAACATCTTAGGAACGTCGAGGCACGCGGGGAACACGCCTAATACGCGTGTACCATTGATTGATCGAGCTCAAAGGGTGATGGCGTGGAATTGCCAGGAATTGGAATAGTTTTGGACAATAAAATGCTCCTACACATTCTATCTAGAAAGTTATGTAAGCCAAAGTGTACTGTGGGTTCTCGCTGTCGCCGTGAAAAACGCGAATGCATTGTTTTTAAAACAAACTTATCCTGACACATTCCCGAGCATTCTGCTAACAAACCTAATCGGCACATTAGCCCTCACATCCGCTTTTTATCGCTAAAAGCGTCGGTTACCGCAAACCGCATCGTTTAGAAGTCAGCACAAAACAAATGAATCAATTACCGCACGCGCCGGAACAAAAACGTGGGGTTTGTCCGCTAATGGGCCGCTAATGCCGCTCATTGCTGGCCATTTGTGGCCGTTGTCCGCTCGGCGCCGCTTTGCGGTCAAGGACCGAGCTTAAAAATGCCAAGAGGTTTGCTTTACCTAACACAGCTATTTGGCAGACATTTGAATCGAATTGCGTTGGCAAATTCCATTTGGTTGATTGGCTTAGGAGATTAGTTTCAAGATCTAGCTGATAGTTATTATTCGTGTCTACGTATCTGTCTGTCTACTGCTGAAACAGGAGTTATGGGTATGAGTTGGCGTAATAATTAATTTTGTTGATGATAAAGGCGACCTATGGCATCATTTTTTAAATCTGCTACAACTTCAGCGGAAGTTCATCGGAAGGTAATTAACCCATACTTATATTATAAGTCTTTCCTGTGTCCCGTTGACATTCATGTTGAAATAATGATAACATTTAGTAATTTTAGATACGAATAAACAATTTACCTTTAATAAGGCGTGTGGCATCAGTATCAGTTAGTGATGCGGTGAGTGAAGTGTGCTCAGCCTTGTGGTCTGCGGCGAGGCGTCGCAGGGCAGGATGTGGCGCTACTCACTTGAACTAGGCTTTTATGTCTGTATGTGTTTTTTAGTCGTAAAGAAACAAAGTTACCATATTTTACTAAAGGGTTCAAAATGGGGAGACTAAGTCGTGTTTGGGTGACAAACACGACAATTAAAGAGGTAAAACATGTTACTATCAAATCAGAGGAATAATGTCAACGATCTCTTGATTTCTAAGCAAATAAGCATAATTATAACTTTAGTGCTTTCACACATAATAAATATGAGCGCACGAATACGAATACCTAAATAAGATATATTTCTAAAATTATTGGTGACACCACGTTTGTGTCTATTATCAATTCTAATGATTTTTTCTATGACTTTAATCCAAAAAGGGAGACCAAGTCGTGTTTGGTTCGAGATTACTTTTATTGTATCTTATTGTGTCCAGTCTTACTAAATGTACTGATGCTCGTCGTATTTTGTCTTAAACCCCGATTTAGGATATTACCTTAGATCACCTATACATGGTGCTGAGTATCTGAGCAGTAGTTCATGCACATTCAAGAAACTGTCCTAGGTATATCAGCTTCAAATGAAACACCCTCCGCCCAAAAGAATAACAAGATTATCAAGTAACGTACAAGATATGTTTCTTATACACTGTCTGTTTCAATAGCGCTTATCTGATGGTCAAGGATTGCAAGAGGCCCCGCTATAATCCGATAGTTGTCAGCTCAGGAATGAGTCGCGCGAAGTGGCGCCCTCAGGACCCTAATGATGAGCCGACTAACTCTTTCTCAAGGAAGAGGTTTAGAGAGTGGTGTATACCACCTATGGGCAAAATATTTTTAACTTAGATATAGGCCGTTCTTGAGTAGACTATGTGTTGCAGTAATTTGCGGTCAGTGGAACTTAGAAGACTCCGAAGCCCCGTTGTTCAAGTGAAGCGTATTTACTCCGAGATTCGCAATAGTAATCCTATCACAATAACTTAATCTGATTAGAATAGGTATTTGATTCAAGATCGTGTCACATAATGTACATTGTATTTGTTTAGTAAAAAATATAACTTATTAGTAAGTCAACTATCATAAAATGACAAAGCATTGATGCAACCGCACCGGTAATAGTTTTATTGGCATGCGAATAATAAAAACACTTACACCTTACACCCATTAGTTCCTATGTCAGTGTGTGAAGGTCGTCTTTTAATTGCAAACACTTTGGACACTACGCAATTTTTTGTTAAGTTATTTTTGGTCATTCATCTTACTTGTGAAATATTTTGAGAAAGTTTTAACCGTCAGAAAATAATCATCAACGTAAAAACTTAACTTAATCGGTGTCGTCTAGCTTTATGGCTTTTTAATAAAAAAACTCCCTTAATGAATCGCAGCTATTTTATTGCGTTCAAACATATGTTAGGAGAGTTTAGTCGAACCATGCCGCACCTTAACTCGTTTAGGTCTTTATAACCGTATTGCATTTTTGTTCTTTATTGTGTAGGTAAATGAATGAATAAAATACCTATCTTAATTTTACTTCAAAATTGTAAATAAATGATAAGTCTATATCTAAGTCAAAATTACGACCCGTCATGTACCTTAGCTGCGGTAGAATCATCTCTACATAAATCCCAAATAAACTATTTCCAAAAACGCTAGTACAAGTAAGTGCGAAGGGCTGACACTTTGCCCCCGTCCCTATCGGATGACGTTTAGCGCTGCCCTCACTTGTTTACTGCTTTTTGTTACACTTTGAACTGATGCCCGACTGATAGAACTACTTCAAGATTCCCTTATCTTGAGGAGGTTGGTACGGCTTGGTGACGGGCTGATAGAACTACTTCAAGATAGAGCAGAGGTAGGTACGGCCTGATGACGAGCTGATAGAACTATTTCAAGAGATCGGTGATCATGACGGCTGGATAGGCTGAAGGTGTGGTTTGGAGCAATAAGGTTTTTTGATGGACGTTAACAGGTTTTCTAGCAGGTAGAGGACCTACTCTACCTCATGGGTATAGTTTTCGAATTCCGTAATTTTGACTTACAACTGATAAAACTTCACTACATAGTATATAACTCAACTACAAAGTCGCTTCCCGCTGTCTGGTTGTCCCTATGTATGCTTAGATTTTTAAAACTACGCAACGGGAGGAAGGGTTATAAGCCGCGGGGCGCAGCTAGTAAAATATAAATAGATAGATATTGTTAAAAATTCTCAGAATAACCATAACGCAGGCACAAAAATATCACTCGCATCCCTTTGATAATTTGTTCTGTATGTTTTTAAACGCTTTAGTTGTTTTCATGCAGAGAGACATAAAGCTGCTAGACTCCCATATCTTATCGATGTACGAAACGTTCAATTCAAATGAGCGAGCGTCACGCACTGCACAAGACAACTCCCTTATTTGGAGCCGTTATATCAAAACCATGGCACACTATAACCGCCTCAACTACCTCCGTTATAAAGGTGATAATCGTGTAAATTAATTACGTTTTTTGCACTTTCGCATGCTTCAGCGCAGACCACTTGTTTACGGTTGTTATGTTGTCATTGCAAGATTTATGTCGCTGTTAAAGGAAATTATAAAGATTCTTATTATTTAAGTCCGTCGTGGTATTCGTTTTTATGGTAGTCGTGTCTTCTTGATAATTGTTAGTAATTTTCTGCCATAGATACAATCTATTTAGTTGCGGCTCACACGGAGTAGACGGACACATGAGTCGGTACAAACACAGTCTTCTATGAGCCCCTCGTGCAGCAAACCACAACACTTACTTGTTTTAGACTTAACCAGAGTTTAATTAGCCTTGAATACTTAAACTCACCTCAGATATAAAGACGAAATTTGCTATTTTTGACAGGTTTTCATTGAAAATAATAAAAATCGTTTTAAAATCAACGTTAAATTTTATTTTAGTTAATCAACTTCAACGTTACCGTTAATCCTAAAAAACAAAACCTTTGTTCCTTATGAGTAGAAAACTTTTATTATAAGAAAACAAAGTTTTATCGCTTACGTTTGAGGTGTCCCGTACTATGATCTTCTTAATATCTTAACGCTACCAGTACCAAGTGACCTTTACACCGCACGAAAACCAGTGTCGAAGGAAATAAGGAAATAAATAGCTAATGATTCTCCTCGAGACACTGATCGCCTCCTCTGTAAACACAGACATTACAAACCTGATCCTCAACATTGTAATGGTACATCGAATGATTTCACTACAAATTACCAGATACTTAATTGAATACATAATTATAACTTTTTGCAGAAGCCAGGAATTAACATAGATGTGGTCGAGTCGTCAGGAAAGATGTTTGCGATGACAAACATATGTGACAGCCAGGACAAGTCAAGGCTTGCATTGCTTTCTACCATATCATAGACGCTCTGTACGCCTTGTACCAAGATACAAAGTAGCTTATATGTTAAACAATATTCCAGCCAAATTGTATGTGCAGTGTTTGTAAACCAACCGCCCATACATAACCCTAAATTCACTTTATTGCCGCGAATTTTTGTACACAACTAGCTTTCCACTCGCGATTTCATTCGCTTGGGAGTTACAAGTAAAAAAGACTTTTCGAATTTAGCTGAAACCCTATTGTAGGAATCGGACACTGTGTTATTATATATTGTCTTTTCGGTATACGTACTAAAAATTCAGGTCAATAACATTACATATTAAATGTTAAGTACGGACCCGAACTAAGAATCTCAAACTTTCAGAACCTGATTTATGCCAGTTTCAGGAAAAATAAAACAAGGCGTTTTAGTGGTAAGTTTAAAAACAATTAGTAGATAATATTTATTGAAGGAGTGATTTGACTCGACGCCAAGCAAGTAACTTTTAGTTTCTTGTATCGTGGTTTGTTTACAAACATTTCAAATCGGGTTAAGCTAGTTTATTGATCGAATACTACATCTACGCAAAATTAAGCTCGACCCGATCAGTAGTTTGGTTTTCTCTCAAACATCTTACAACGACACTAACTTTCACTCATAATTATTAGAGACCTGAGAACGACTATGATACTCAACGAATTGCCTAGCATTGATTTACAAACTCTAGCGATAGATAACATCTAGTAGATGTCCAGGAAGAAATCAGTATCGTTGAGTTACTAATTGCTTTCGTATAGATGCGATAAGAAACTAGTTAGTTTCGAACAAGCAATCACCCGCCGTCTCTAATTACCAAAGCAGGTGTCCAGAGTCCCAACAGCGTGACGTGTACAATAACCCAATCCTACTGTAATACATCTTATCAAGATCTCAACTATCGTATTTGGTACCTAATTTAAAAGACAACCGTGTCTAATACAGAAACTATAAAACTTTACTTAGCTAAATAACCTTAATCTATACGTGGGGTCCGAGTTTCTTCCACCCTCACTGGACTGTATATCTTAGATTTAAGGGTGGTTTTTGTTTGGCAGAAGTGTTGGTGATTGGTTCTTTTAGTGTGGTGGTATAATTGATATCTTGTATCAGACGCAAGGTGGCGGCAAGGTGCGCGGAGACGGTTGGAGCACCTTCCCTCCGGCGGTGCTCGCTAATAATAGCGCAACAGCACCGTGTAAACTGATTAGTGACGTCACACTGGATGGCTTCATACAGGGTTGGTGACGGATATCAATCATCTGGTTTTAAGCGGAAAGTGAAACTTTTTATGGAAAGTATATCGGTTTTTTCCCTACATAACGAAGAGAGTGGTAAGTGATGAAAGGAAATCAAAGAAACTTCAAAATCACTGTAATTTTCATATTTTTCCGAAAATAAGTTAAATTTTTCACTAAGTATAAATTATTGTCAAATAAAGAATTATGTCACTTGGTCCCACGCTTGGATTATTATCCCTTTAGTAATCAGATAAACGAATAGCGTTCTGTTAATTTCAGTAACAAGTTAACTCGTCAATTCTGGTAAAAACCGACTGTATTATTATAGCTAATAAACACTGAAAAAGTGATGAGCGTGATCCCCGCGTTTAGTTCACTTTAAACAAGTTTTCGTCAAAAAAGATTGATAGTTAAGTAAACAATCAGCGTGAAAAACAAAGCAACACAAGAAACGTGGGAATCTGATTGAAATCGCGTTATTTCGCTCGATAAATCAGCGCGTGCACCGAATTAGTTCGTAATTGAGCGATGCGTATGTAAATATTATTGCTATATAACATTTCCGAGAACACTAAGGTACTCAAATACCTAATGCATACTTGTTAAATTGAGCATGTTATTAGTGTGTGTGGGTAATCATTCATTGTGGAGTGGCGCATGCGCAGAGGTATCGCCTACAGTCCAGCTGCAAAGCTGTTCCTAGGTTTGTCTACATTAAGTGTGGATAGAAAATGGATGACTATACCATTGAATTTCTTGTTTTCTTGGGTTACATTGACGTTTCCAACGATTATCTAGTTTGACATTGATATTTTCTTTGATATACTCGTATTCTTACCTCAACAGGCCCTACGTCAACTGTTGTAGGTATGCATGTATGTATATGCCTCTCCCACGGGGTAAATCCAGGCGCTGAGTTGGATGGTGTACTCTTACGTCACAATGACCACAGCGGGCAACTTATAGATTTAGGCCTTCTCCTAATAATTAGCGAAGGGGTTTATGCTACAATGTCCACTCTCTCATTAATGGCACCTAATATCTATCAAGTTTTGCATCGACATGAGTTTTGTTTGTACGATGAATCACACGCAATCACTTGCACAGTAAGTTTATTAATTCGGATTAATTAGTTTACACAGTTACAAATTAGCACTACTGAAGTGAAGCATTTGTAATTGTTTCCATTATTTGGCCACATCCAGTTTTTGTGCGGTTGTTTGTATGATTGAGCATAACTAACTAGACACACAGATTATAATATACCTACCGCAGGCTTTCAAGTTTCACTGCTTCGTCAAAGATGTAATGTTAAATGTGAAAAAGAAAAGAACAATAAACGTCGTATCCTTATAATTTATTGTGATTTTATAGATATCGGTAATAGTTATTATATCTAGATAATCAGTCAAATCAGTATCACTCATGAAAACGACGTAGAATGAACATTTAATGCGGATAATAAAAATCATTTTATGAAATCATGTCTGAGAACAAAATATACAAGAACACAAGTATCACCCCTACCTACCCATCAGAAACTCGTCACGTATGTATATCGGTATATTTATATTTATATTTATTTATACAACATAGGTGGTATATAAATTAGTAAGATATATAAATTCTTAATATTCTTATATATTAAAACTTTTGAAACTATCATGGGATATTTACCATCATTAGATTTTTGAGTTTTCTAATATTTGGGCACAGTTTCACGCGCCATGATCACGGAATAACTCATAATTTTGGAAAACGTAAAAATCAAATCATGGTAAATACCCCATTATAAGTGACTACCTAGGTATTATTGAATTTCCATCTCGAAAGTAAGAGAATCAGAGTGGTAGAGCCGTGCGAGTGCACCAGCCATGCGCATGGCTCCACTCCGGCGCGGCGCACGCGCATGCAAACCACATAATTCTTGCAGCGCATTGTAATTAAAGCATTAGCGAATTGTACGTAGATACGTACTTCACCTTATAGATACCATCTGTGAAGTGGGCATTACAAGCGTATCGTTTAGAACTGTTTACTAATTACTCGGTTTATAATTATTTATCAGGCGATTAAAGGAATGCAACTTAGACAATATAGATTTTAGGTTTATTTTGTTTTGTTGCAATCTGATTATATTATATCTGAGGAGTACCCATCTGTGTCGGCTGAAATACTCGAAATACTTTATTAATAATTTTCACTGATAAATCACATTTATACAATTTTATAACTAAATTTTATTTTTAACGACTGAATCGATCGGGTTGAAATTGTGGAAAAAGATGTTCCAAGCCTGGAATCGAACATGGGCTACCTTTTATTCCAAAAAACCTATTTAAACGTTTCCATAGACACAACGTGTGTGAAGTCGCGGGTAGAAACTAGTTACAAATAATATGGAAAAGTGACTTATTATGATTTTAATAAATTGAATCAGATTCCAATTTCAGTAAATTTTTGGTTCGGTTAATTTTATGATACCGTTTTTATTCAACCAAGCTTGAGATACCAATCTTTTCCCCATGATTACCTACAATGTCTTATAAAATGTTGATTCCCTTCGCAGCAGTTATTTCGCGACGGTCCTCCTGCAGGCATTAGTCGGTCGCGGGGAGTAGGGCCGCGGGCGCTGCATCCATCAATATAAATAATACTTACGTTAATAAACAAAATATAACGGTCAAATTATTATGCAGATTGACTGCACAGAGAGCTGAGTTCAAAGACACATCCATCATATGATAAAAAATCGAGCCAGAGGAATACTTTAAATCCTATGACTGTCACAATCTCGATCGGTAGGTGCATGATATGTTAAAAGAATCTTGTATGATAACTCGGAATTTCCTGTTTTGTCATTATCGTGATTCATACTTTGAAATAATATTCTAAAGCTCTACAAGTAGATAGCGCAGAAGAAATCCATTAATAAACCTAATTACATGTTTTTCCGCTAAAGCTAACTAATATTAATCACTTACGTCGAACCAAAATGTAAAAACTTTAACAAAAGCGCCTCTCGTCATTATAAAGCCTCGGTACTTAAAATACTATTATTTCGGCGGTACACCTTTCTCCATGCCTTTAAACGTAGCGCGTAATGTGATAAGATGGCGACCGATAAGATCGGCGCAAGCGCAGCTGACGCGGGGAAATGGCCAGTGGTAGTTACCTATAATAACGCCTGTGACGACACTTCATACTTTTACGACATGTGTATCCAAATTGCTACATGCCATGCTTCAGTTTAATGGTTTTTCGGTAACAGTTTTGAACTAGTAAAGATAACATCAGAAGGTAGGGAACGAAGTGATCATTGAAAAGCAAATTTTCCTATAGAACCTCCGCATTGTTTGGTCTGACCAAGCAGTGCGTCAAAAACGTTTGGTGTTCGTAATGCAGATGCAGAATTATGCCATTTATAAATATTCCGCAATTTAGCTGTAAGTAGGTACCTACCTCAAAATATTTAGTTTTGAAGGCAGATTTGCAGTTTTTTCATACTCTCTGCACAGAGCCTTGGTTGCAAGCGGCGGATATACTTACATAATAAAGTCAGAAACGAATTCTCAGGATCATTAAATGGTAAAAAAACTTGATTTGTTCCCACTTAGCGCCACAATTTGAGCCTCGCAAGGGTTAGCGTGGAGTGACCATAATGGTCGCAAACGGAGCGTGTCCGGCCGCGGGGACACCCCACCAAATGTCAATGTACCACTGACATTTATTAACGTCGGAAGGGTTGCTTAAGAAATTCCTAAAAGACTGTTTTCTTTTTCCCAACGGTGGGGTTTATTTATTGGCTTCGAAAGTCGCAAGCTGTTCGGTTTACGGCTACTTTGGGAGTGCGATTTGTCAGGTCTGACCGGAGGGTCATGAATGTCACAGGACGATCAAGGTAGTCGTTAGATTAACTCTCTGTTTTCTAAAATTGTTGTCTTCGGCTACGAAAGTAAATTTTAAATAACGAGATATTTGTGAATACTCTTAGAGATTGCTCAAGATATACCAATCTACCATATCAAAATCATCATTTTAATAATAATAATCAAAAAGCAAACATAAAGTAACCCTACCAACGAGCACATTGTTGTACAACTTCTGAAAACAAATCAAATAGTTAAACAAACTATGGCCCACAATAAAGTCGCATAACATTTTAGGAATAGTTACAGACGAAACTTGGCCAACTTTCGCCGACAATACACTATTTACATAGTGTCCAAGTTTCGGACCAATGTTTATGTGGGTCATATAGTAATAGTAAAGTTTTTGGTTAAATATTAGGTAAAAGCTGACGGCACCTTAGTTACGCTATTCCGTCATCTGAGAATGACGACGTTGTCGCATCCAACACCGTCCAGCATTCATTAAAAGACCCCTTTTCTATGATGTGATGTTTGCTGTTTTATGATGGCGAGACTGTGTACGGGCCTAGGCGCCTTGATTATAGCTAGCAGTGTTTTAAAAGTTGAGACGAAAAAGTAGCATATTGGGAAAAAAACATTCTTCCAAATTGTACACCATACATTAAATAAATAGAATGTGAGTACGTCTATCAAAATTTATAATATTTAATGAAATAAATAATACTCTGACTTCGCCGTGATATGCACACGTGGCCAGGCAGGTGGCAACTCCCGACAAGCCCGCCTACAAAGCGTTGCAAAGCTGTTACTAGGAACTTCAACGGTTTCCAGTGTTTTCAATCTAGGAAACTATCGGTCATCAAGTTAAGTGCAGGTTGGCTTGACAATAAAGAGGTATATTTGCAACCATCGGGGGTGTAGGTCTTGACAGCCGACCCTAGGTTTATCATCGACTTCAATTATAATTTGCATATTTTAACTAACTTCAGTTGAACGAGCTTCTGTTGAATGTTGAACTACCTGCAAGATCCTGTGTTTCCTGTCTCAATGTCAATCATCAATCAACAAAATCAAGATAATCAAGAAGTATTCAGTTTATCAGTCATACACCAAGCTCTGCCTAGCTTGGGGCTAGATGATGCTGTGTGGATTGTCCAGCATTATTTATTTACCGCAATCTCACTATAAAAAAGTATTAAAAACATTCAACCCAACCAAACATAAATCACACATACGTTTGTTCGGTAGTAGTAGTCTTGAGGAATTATATTAATTTGATGAACTACCCATATTTTAGTGAAAGTGAAAAGATATTCTAAATAAAGCCGTAACGGTCAATAAACAGGCTGAAATGATTCTTTAACGTTTCGTATAAAAGTTGAAATGTGCTGCCATCTCGTTATTGCTTTTAAAACATTTAAAAGACATTTTTAAAACATTCAAATCGTTTTGGACGATTCCTTTTATTTAGTCTGTGTGGCATTTGTTTATATGAATATTTCAAAACCAAAAAATACAACCATAATCATGTACCTACCCAGCCAATTATTTAGGTATTACTTCTTATTATTTTATGAACCGAACAGCTTACTCTAAATAATAATTGCGATTACCTTGTTTATTATCATCGG
Source organism: Eupithecia abbreviata (assembly GCA_943735965.1). Taxonomy (NCBI): domain Eukaryota; kingdom Metazoa; phylum Arthropoda; class Insecta; order Lepidoptera; family Geometridae; genus Eupithecia; species Eupithecia abbreviata. Next base: position 308,347 of record OX030979.1, on the reverse strand, counting down.
ATGGTATACAATAGCCATCCTGTATAATAAAGGCTGATGATGATGATGATAGAACAGAAACTAGCGCAGATTTATTTGAGAATCCAAACGCGTAGTTATTACACGTCAATACAACATACTCGTTAAGTTTTTCCGACGTCAATTTTACGCGCAGTTTATTCCAAGGTAATGGGGGGGCGTCACGATAGAAAAATGCATTATTAAACCCCTTAACCGTTCCAATATCGGGCTCGGTGGGCAGCGCACCGGGGTGCTCGAACTATACTCTAGCCAGCGCCTCTACCCTTTGGCTCGAACGCGTCGGTGTAAATGACTCCGCTCCTGCGCCCTTTGTGCCGGACACAAGGCCACTTTGGGGTGACTTAAATCCGAAATTGGGTATTTCGAAAAATGTGCATGTGTCATTTATCACGACCCTCGCTCAGAAAGAACGTAACCCTATTTAAAAAACTACCCTCCGGTAATCCGCCGGCTAGACCGGAGCGGCACAAACAGTATTAAATTTTTCTACTATTAATACAATGGCGGTGGAGAATAAATATTTGATGAATGCGATGGAGCCGCAGATAATCCGTATTAAGTGAGCGAATGCAACCCTTCCGACGCAAGGCAGGGCAACACAGGTGATTGTTGTTCAGTCAGTAGTGTGATGCAGATATCATAATCACAAATAAAATCAACACAATATTACAACTTAAAAAAGGCTAAGTATGGTCTAGCTTCAGTGCCTAGGCAGGTAGGTGATGTCGTAACCTCGCAACTCCTTAAAGGTAACGTTCCCCAAGAACTTTAAAATAATAAGTTTGCAATCGCCCGGACGGAGGGGCCGGATAATTTGATTACCATCATTCAATTTAATGGGAGAAATTAAGACAGTCGCGTGTCGCATTATAGCGCTCCTCCCGCGGACGGCGCTCCTCAGCTCGCGGTAGGACTTCGTTGTTTTGGGCGCGCACGTGGCGCCGCGTGCCCACCTCCCCCCGACGCTTCACAAACGCTTTATTTTTTACTATTTTCATAATTCACATTTCACAATAACAACCGGGAAGGCGTTTCGCACGGTTAGCCTATGAAAGCACTCTCGCGGCGCGGCTTACCGCAAGGACCTCTTGCGGGCCCGATATTATTTATACTATACGTTTTGTGATCCACTTTATCAAACGCGTTCGTTGCCGTGGGGTTGGAATGGCTCGGCTAGTAATTTACTCGGATCTTGGTACTTTAGGTTATTGTGTTTTTTGGCGCGGATTAGCGAGCCGCGGGCGGCGCCATAAAAAGCTCCTGTCCCGAGTCCCGAGGACGAAGCCCGGCCGTTGAGCGGCTTATTGGACTCGATATTGTCTCCTTTATTAGATAAACGATACAGAAGATAAAAATGGCTTAGAAACTTACTGAAATGTCAGCAGCTTCGAGCTTACAAATGGAATTCTTTTAACACGTGTTCAGTAACTTTTTCCAAGCACACCACAAAACTAATTACTGGATGTCCACTGGCTGGCCGGCGCTCGCAGCGGCGGCGCCAGGTCTGCATCCGTGGTTCATAATCAAATCACGTGCTCGACTACAAAAACAAACTGGAGCATTTCGATTAAACGCCGAAGTTTTATGAGTCTGCGGAGTGGTCCCGGGATGTGTGCATATCGACTGCTGGAATGTACGGCCGCGCCTCGCCGAGGGAGTCTTATCCAAATTGCCGTAACAGCAAGGGTACCGTCTGAGGGAGACTTTTTTTTATTTTACAGTAATTTCCCATTACATTTTACGCGACTCGCAATATTGTGGGGTAGAGTTTTTGCCATTCCCTCTTACAAACCGACGCTATTGTTTTTTATTACATGTTCATCGGGGGTAAGTGGAATGCAGTTTAAAGTTTAATTAAGTACATTTCCAAGTTTCCATCTATTACAAGTTAGATTGCGTTTTGCTTTCAGTTCGGATAGCAGCAAGATAAAACAAGAATTCTTGTAACAGGAGAAATGCCGGTTACTCACGCGACAGACAGCGCGAGTAAAGGTCAAATATTTGTTGGTAAAAAATGTTTTCATTTATAACCCACTAAGCCATTATGTTTTTAATTCGAGCACATCGTAAAGGTGCCTACACACCAGCGCCAGTAGCGAGAGATACCAAATACAATTTGATTGAGATGCCACACTCCATAAAGTAGGTCTGTAGTCATTTAATTAGTAAGATGTTGATTGGCTGCATTAAACAGTAGCAATCTAGTTGCACGATACGTTATTATTTCTAAATTGAATAATTGGGCTTGATTGAAAACGTTTTGAATATATTAAGCTGCTGAATTTTTGCAAGCACCTTAAAGGCAGTTACACGAATCAGTTCTTAAGTAAACATTTTTCACTGATACTTACTCGAAATAAATGTGAACTAATTTGTTAGATCAACGAACCATCGCTATCCAAAATTAAATGGAGCCCTAGGTAGTCGCACTACCCATCCTCCCCTAAATAATGTTGCGTACGTGTAAGACGGCATTAAAGTGGTTCAAGTTAACCCCACGCTCCTACCCCACGCTTTAAATACATCCGATAAAAAACTAAACGACACCCCTCGATACAAACCTACCCTCAGGAAAATGGAAACGTCCATAAAAGAAAATTTATCCGCAAATTAATTTGCACCGGTACCAAATGAAATTAGGAGATGCAGGCGCTTTTTAATTTTATCTTTAACTTTTCTTTTTTGGAATGTTATTTTCAATATGAGGTTCATTTACAAACGGAGGTTACTTTTGATCACAGTTTATACATTGCTTGAGTTTTGAAATTGGTTTTAATCACTCTTTTACCTTCAACTCCATTAGTTAACCGAACAAACAGCTGCTGTCAACGACGATGGATCGCCACACCATACCTTATTAGAGAAGTAAAACCTGTATCAAAGTTCACAGGAAACAGCAAGCTAGCGCTGTAATAAAATCGTTTACATTCCGAAATTGTGAGCCAATTATCAGTTGATCTAACTCTTTACTAATTGAAGCTTGAGGAACGTCTTCGTGGCAGATGTTCAGGGTCTACGAGTGTATCCGCATTCCGCGATACGATCTCTCGTTTGACACTGTCATATTTTACGTATTTTATGTTGTAGCTCAAGCGGTCCGGCTAGTTTACGCCACTAACAATTTGCTAGCTGAGCTTTCGATTAAAGATGTGCTTCGTCTCTAAACAAAATATGTCGGATCGCCTGGTTATTTTTTAACTATTGGTTTAGTTTCTTATACTTAGTACTGAATGCAGGTGTAGGCATTGCCGAACAGTCTAGAAAATGTTATCTATAAAATATAACATACAAAAGCATCGTAGAGCGCGTTTTTACTGCTTGAGATGAGAGTGCCAGCAGTCAGCCAGAGATGACTTGGTCCTGTTACCTTCTACCAATGTAACCTGTGACAAGCTACCCAAACGCAACTCAGCACGTCTCAAGTGACGAATTTTTGACTGATTTTCATTGAAAACTGTCAAAAAATCACGATATGAGACGTGTTTAGAATGTGATTTGCGTTTGAGTATTCAAAGGTAGGTCATGAAGGGTGCAGGTACCTGTAAAGCTACCTCTCATAAACAAAGTATGTCAAAAAGGTTTTATGCGTAAGGTTTTAATTGAAAATTAATCAGCAAGTCACAGGAGTAAAGCTGGCGTCTCCCCTACAGTCATGGGAAGCGCTGGAACCTCAGAGTCTTCGCAGTAAAAGTCATGCAGTCGCTCCCGCAGGTGATTTATAGCCGCCGGGCCGACATTAGATTTTTATGTACCCGTCTCGGAGGCCGTAAATAACACTTCCATCCACTTGATGTTACTGATTTATTTATTTAGACGCAATGATGGATCGTTTCTGGTGATTGTTTATTTGTAGCGAACTGTATGTGCTGCTACCCTGTGGAATGAGATCAGCTGTCGGAACAAAAAAAGATGTTCTAATAATTATTATTCGGAGGAAGCCACTCAAACACTAACAAATTGGTTAATTTATTATTTTCATTATAAAAAAAATCTGGACAATTCACAGCTTTACCTAACCCTAAGCAAAGAAGTATAGTTATGGGGAGTAGATGACTGGTGGATAAAAGTACTTTATAGAATACTTTTACAAAGATAGATATTTTTTAATATACGTACCTACATAGAAAATATCAAAATACCCAAAAACATCCGGAACAATTTTTTTGCAGATCGTTCTAACATTTGGCCTAAGGCGGGAATCGAGCCCGCAACCTTCTTCGCCGCAGGTAGATCTTCGTAATTCCTCCTCCCCATGTCCTCCGGCCCGAGGCGTGTCTGGATGCCGTAATTGGTTGGCAAGCCAACTAAGTTCGTTTTACATAAAAACTGGAGATCGTTCTACTACTAGAAATCAAATTCAATCTTAATTTGGCAAATGATGCACACAGTTATAATTATTTATTTGTTTACTTTTATTTAACAACTATAAACTAAACAGAGCTTATGATTTGATTAGCACATACGACCTTCGATGGAGACCCAGAGCATCTCTCACTAGGCCAAACACCTCTACCGCCACAAACGTAGGCGTCTATCTTATGTTATTATGTGAACCTGACCTTTCTAGTAAGTACCCACGAGATTCATTGTACAGTTTTGACACCACATAATTATCCGAGTGCCATAATGTTTACTGCGGCGCAATAATTGTTTTAAAGTGCCTACGTATGGCGATGACTCAATTTATAGATGTAATTGTAGTTAGGAGCATCTTCCGCCGCGCTGATTGTGGCTAATGGCTGGAGGAGTCATTGCGAACATAGATGCTTGATTGCATCCACATTGGTCATTTGCAAGGTGTTTGGCGAACTCTCGCAGTGAGTGAAGGTGTGTTACTAGAACGCTTATCGTTGCTATGATAACGTTTGGCACAGATTTTGAACTGTTGTTAGTTTTTATTTATTTACTACTTACCTATCTTAGATAAAATATAAATTACGGTCGCTCTGAGCGTTCGCACACAGGGCTTTATGCCATAAAGTAATCTCAGAAAATCTCAAAATGACGATAAAAACTCGGTGGTAGTATAGAAATAGTTTTACATCTAGGCTTGGTAAGTATTGCTTTTTCAATTTGCTTCTACAAATCCTCTCAACTTTCTCGAGTAACGCAGATATATTCCCAATTCGTATGATAATGAGGCATTGATTTGTTTTAGGTTAATTAACAGATGAATTAACATACAGATGGCGAAGTTTTTAATAATTAATAGCGATTATCAGAGGGACTCTTAAAAAGCATAATTAACGGTTATGTAGCGCTAATGAGCCGGTCCGAGAAATAAATAACGACAAAACTCGATGTAACGTTGACACAGATTATGAATAACTAGCCATGAGTTGGAACCTGAAACATATAGAGATAACAGTTCAGTCAGTTCTTCGAGATAAAGGTACGAGGAGGCATAGTGGCTCGTTCCTGTGCTGAGGCATACCGTAACTCGTAGTACCTACCGGTGGTCAGTATACACAAGTACCGGGGAGCATCACCGCATTATGAATAACAGAAATCACTGAGCTTCAATGTTAGAATACTGACACCACAACTTCGTTAAAATGTAGACCGCACACTTACCACCATCAATTTTTAAGAGTATTAATTCGACCCTTTAATATAGGATAAGTATGTATATCTTAAGTCGTCTTCAGTCCATTACTCTTGATTACCAACGAAAGCATACATCCGCCAAGAACCGCCATTACTAAAAATCATTTCCTTTGAAAAGTATATTATGAAAATAATAAACCGAATTTTCTAATTTGTCACTGAGATTATGGTACAGTCCGCGCAACAATGTATGCCTGCTGCCTATGTTTGGTATACTCAGCATTTAGCGCGCAAAAAGCAACAATCAAGCGATGACCTCTGGCTTCTGCATCAAAACTAAAAGGATCAACTCAGTGTCTGGCTCAAACTGCGGGTTACCTGTAAAGTGCATAGTGCACATCAAACCAAGTATTTATTTGAAAGCTTTTCGCATGTTATGTGAAATTATCACCGTATTAACTTTCTCAGACCATCAAATAGTAATAAAAATAGCAGCTGTGCGGGAATGTGTGTCACTGGCACCGGCGACCTCTGCCGCGGACCTGCTGGTGGGTATAGCTTTAGAAATGGTGGATTTATGGGGATTGTGCATTAGGCTGCATATCATTATAGGGATAGGCACAAGCTTTACTTGGACGTATGTATATATAATACTATGTTCTCGCAAGGTCTCACAGTCCGTGTACAATGGTATGTGGGCCGAGTACTCGCAGATGTGGTATTCTATGATACATTGGATGATGATAAAGCCCAGGCTCGCCATGACTGGAAATAAGATTGCGAAATGAAAATCAAAGTTTTTTTTATTTTTATTTTTAATGTTGTCCGGTGACATAAGCAGAGTGACTAAGCTAAGGAGAACTCAACTGCGTAACTTTCGATAAACTTTTCGAAAAAATGTATTTTAATGTTCACGTTATTATATCTATTTTATGATAATATCGAAGTAAAGAAAACAATAAAATAGCTTAGCCACTAAATTAGCGAAAGCTTTCTAAAGCCATTCTCTACGCTGACAAACAGGGTGTTCGCTTTACGAGAGCGCCCACTCGCGAGGTCACCGTCAAAATATTAATTTCCAATAAATTACTGTTTATCTAATATTGCAACATAGCTTAGTTAACACAGCTGGTGTAGTTTCTATTTAACTTTACAACTGTTGAAATAAAGGTGTCGACAGACTCACATATAATAATAAAATATGACTGGACAATTATTCATACAGTATTATCTAGCCCCAAGCTAATCAGAGCTTGTTTTATGAGTACTAGGTAACTGATATACCTACATACTTAATACAATACATTACATAGATAGATATTTTTTATTATACCTACATAGAAAACGACCAGTACAACCTGAACAAATATCGGCAGATCGTACAAACATTTGTCCCGCAACTTTCTTTGTCACAGGCGGACCTTTGCCCTCTGCGCCTTAGAGGTCGTCACATACACCACAGAGGTCCGACATGTATCGGTAGCGCGTTCGAACTTTGCATCACATTACAGAACAATTCCAACGCTCGATGTGACTGGGGATTGCTGCAGACTTTTTTGTGAATTTTCAACTTCATGTGTCGAATTGAGACGATTCAAAACCCTAAGCTTTTTGATCCGAGTGAGCAAGCTTGCACTCTATGAGCTAAGCTATAAATAAATTATTAATGACCTACATACCAATACATATTTTCGGAAGTTATTTGCTCAAGGAACAGTACACTATCATTACAGAAATGTAAACTGCTATTACAACTGATATTAATTACACGCCTCTAGATTTATGCAAATATTCACGTAACGTACAGTCGTCACCAACCCCATATCACTCATTTTTATGCGAAATACAAACAAAATGTCTCTCAAAGCTCCTTATGTAATAATTTCCATAATATAATTAAGAGCTGGACGTTCAGATGTACATATTTGTGTGTGTATATATATATATATATATATACACTCACAAATATAATATAATAGTATGTATATATATATATATATATACATACTATTTTGATAGCTCATTGGCAGCATTTTTATAAAAAAGGAACAAAATAAAAACAACCAATGGGCGGCGAAAATTGTATAAATGCTACACTCACTACATGTAAATAAACGCCGATCACTTCTTCTGCTGTTTTGTCAAAACAACAAACTGTCACTATTTTGTCATTTTTATGCTCTCTCTTTTGTATAAACTTTTCAACACGATGTAACAAATAATTATATAACTTTGACATCGACTGTACATATACATATATTAATGGCTACAAGCAAACATTAGGCCATATTATACAAATACGACCTTAACCGACTTCTGATACATAAAATTTGCTAATTCATTTAATTATTGATTGATCCTTGTTTTAATGTGCTAACACTAATCAATCCACTAACGATCATAATTAATACAAGGCAAAAAAAATGTGTAAAAAACGACTTAGAAAAAAATTCACTAGGAAGCAAGTTTTTAAAAATTTATAATAAATATTTAAAGCTTTATTTCCTAAAATCTTGGAACATGATTCAAAATTGTTTTATTATTGACGTTTTTTTTTATTAATTTGTACCAACAAGTAACCGCGCTACATTAACGTGTATTTATTGCGATCTCAAGTGGACGAACTATTCCAAATGACATCGTTAGTAGAAACATACCTATCTCCATAGCACAGGGTGTGTGCAATCAGAGCATTCGAATCTACATGGAGCAGCATGCCGGCCGCATTCCGCCAGCACGTGGTAGGAAGTGCTACTCCCTGTATACGACTGGCTTCAGGTGTGGAGGCGTACGGTATGCATACGTTCATTGTTACTTTGTTAATTAATGTCTGCGATCAAACATTGAGATCTGGTTACATACTTAGGTACTATCATTTTTTTATTATACATAATATTCGACAATGATAGCGCGCCGAATCTTAATTTGGTGGTTATGGACGAACAAACTTTTAGGACAGACCGAAATACCACATTTTAAGATCTCTTAACGCATCCACTGCCCAACAAGTCAGGTGCAACCGGCCCAAGACTTATAGTGATTTTTCGTTATATGCCTTATTGGGCTGTGACGTACATGGACGCAAAAGTAGCTACTAGCGTCTGTCTATCTGTATCTTTCTGTCTACCAGGGTGGTTAGTTTTCAATAAAAGAAGTTCGTAATATTTTCTTTACCAAGATATTTTCTATCTGCGACGTTGTTTAAGGCCAGTGCACAGGGTGTTGTAATTATCTAGCGATCAGCGCGGGAGGTGCTATATCTGTAGGCCCATAAAGAACGCGTATTGGAAACTGTTGCCATACTCGCGTCAGACCAGCAGCCTCCTGGTTGCTACACACGAGGATATTGCACTCGTCTGTACTTTTTATGCTTATTTTTAATTGTCTTCAAGTTTGGCAACCTTGTTTGCCTAGTTAGCATACTAGTTATAAGTAAAAAATTCAAAAAAGCATGCGTAAAAAGTTAGTATTTACTCATATACAAACAAAAACATTCGTAGGACTTTATCAAATAACTATATTTCTCATGCTGTTAAAATTGACATTTTTCACAATAGCTAAAGCACCATTTTTCCATATTCACGAATGGAGAAGAAACCAAGCGCCTCGTCAGTGGCCAGCTTTACACATCAATAAGGCAGCTGCCACACGAAGCGAGCGACCAATTTAAGCATGCGTTCGACGGCCAACAAATAACATAATGCGATTTGTGTGACATGCTGTCTGTCGGTCCTCGGCGCGCGAAGATTATGACGCGTCTCGTTATAAAGGTTTATTGTTTATCGCCTTGTGTACACACGCCTTAAGTTACACTTGATTTGTGATCTGCGCGAGTTATTGTGAAGGGAAAAACGTAAATTGTTTGTAACTTTCGCTTCGCACCTCGCGTCGATGGATTTGTTTATTGACCTTTTGCGCAAAACCTTTCCTTTTGGAATTATACTAATCGTAGGTGGTTTATTATGTAGGTATGTATTTAGTGGTAGTTTTTGAGAACTTATAAATAGCTTGGCTTGATTTTGGTTTTCAAGTAGATCACTTTATGAAATATTTTATTAAACTTACTTAACTTAACTTTTTCACTAGAAAGTTAAGTTTGCTTAGCTATTTCAAAATCAGTCAACGCCAGTCATGACGTGTCAAACGCGAATGCAATGTTGGCACTTGGCACGTAGGAGTCCGTCACTCGCCAGGTGTGGCGACGGCCTTATTTATTGCCACGTGGGCTCGCAGATTTATAACACCCTGTATTTATAGCCCAAGAGCTCAGACTATTGTGGAAATTATTTAGAAAATCAATTAACACATTAAAATAGCGTTCCATTCGGTAATGGCTAACTTCTTTAGTAGGTCAATATACATTTAATTTACTGTAAAACTGGTCTGAAGGTATTAAGGCAGGTAGATACTAAAATTTATACATATATAAATAATTTGTGTATCTGCTCGCACACTTGTGCACTATACATGTCCAGCGCGCCTGACTAGTGCTCGTCGAGGGGGCCGCTGTGCTGAACTTCGGCAGAAGGGTTCAAAGGGTTCACAAGACCATCATTAGTTGCTAAAAAAAGAGACGGGTAACATTTGGCCTTCAATTGTCTTCAGCTACTGCAATTGGTATCTATAATAATCCGCCGTAAAATAAATAAATAATGCTAGACAATACACACGACATCATCTAGCCCCAGCTAAGCAGAGCTTGTGTTATGGGTACTAGATGACTGATGTATTAAATACCATATTATTATGTTACATAGTTTTTTTTTTTTTAATATATTGAGATCGAAAACACAACTGTCCAGAGGCGAGAATTGAACCGCGGAATTGAACCGTCGCCCACCGCGCCACAGAGGTCGTCGCCGTAGTCACACACCGACCCGGGCGCCGGGGCAGAGAGGCACGACATCTCGAAGCTTGTGAAACGTCTCGTCTCCCAGGCTACAAGGCAGTTCCATCCTCTGGACGTTATAAATTAGTTGTTGTTGTTTACAAGTTGTCTGACTACTTCACCAATCACGTTGAATTAAAGCAGGTGCCGAACTCTGCTAACTAATCGCTTTACTATGACGATGGTATCGTTGCAGAATAGTCCATACATGAAAGAAACTCTAGGTGCGTGCATTTAACAATTTCTCCTTGCAAATAGCGCCATTTGATCAATTACCATTGTCAATAGCATTTATTTCTTTAGGCTTACAAAATAAGCACTTAGACCATTCAAATTTAATGGGATGTCATAGGAAAGTATTTAGATAGCAGAATTCGGTACCTATACATTTTTTTGCAACCTGTTACTTATGTCTCTTCATCTGTAGTTTTTTTATCAATGGTAGTTCATGCAATAAATTAGTTTGATTTGATGCCAAAATGTGTCATTCTAAGACAAACACCATTGTAATGGTGAAGCGATTGATTTAGTGTAATTAGCGGGCAGGTTGAAGCCAGTCGAGGCAGTGGGCAGGCAGTACTGCCCACCTGCTTTGCTAATGTCTACTAGAAAGGCACTAAAAATAATTGATGTCAATTGTAAATCACGATGCTCCGATTCTCGTGAGACGTTGGGGTTTTTTTTATAATCAACTAGCTGCGCCCCGCGGCTTCATCCACGTAGAAATCTATAAGTCAAATAGTTTATAAACCTTCTTCTTGAATCACTCTATCTATAAAAAAAACCGCATCAAATTCCGTTGTATAGTTTTAAAGTTAGCGTACATAGGGACAGACGGACAGCGGGAAGCGACTTTGTTTTATAGTATGTAGTGATAGACCTTCGTTTCAGCACAATCTCACCGGATGGGAAGTGACGATGTGTCACGAAGGTCTAGAAAGACAAGAATGAACAGATATCTTCTAGACTCTAGAAGATATCTGTTCATTCTTGTCTTGAAGAGACCCGTATGATGATTATGTAACTCGCGACCAGTTTGCGACAGGCGTAAATTAAGCAATCAGTGCTGTCAAACGCCAATTTTGACCAATTATAACGTTGTAGCTGGTGTCAAACTAATACAAAATTGACGTTTGACAGCACTGATTGCTTAATTTACGCCTGTCGTAAACCGGTCGCGAGTTACATAATCATCCGGCCGGTACTTTTCGTAGGCCGTCGGTAATAAGGTCACCTCTCGTGAGACGCTGGAAATAACTCCTATATAGTAATTCATTCGCATGCAAATATAACTTTGGTATCATTAATAATATTTCTGAGAATTCTCAATTTTTCAGGAGATTCGTCGATACAAGTTCGGTAACAATTAGTTCTAAATTCAAATTCATTTACTTCGTGAAATTCATGTTATAAAAGTAGTTATACATAAGTAATGGGATGTAACAATGAATTCTGCCCTATTGGGCGTAGTATCCTGGTAGGTCTCAAACGGGACCTTTAGTGCTGATTCCAAAGTGCATTCACGTGATCATAAAACAAAATACTCCAGTGATTCTGTGATTTTACATAAATTTTGTGCGGAGTCAGAAAATGTAATGAAAATCAGTGAATTCAAAATTTATTATTTTAATAAAAAAGGGTTTGTTTTGAACTGTGCAAGGACGTTTAATAAGTGCCTACTGCACGTTAAGTTCAAAATATTAAAAACTTAATTATTTTTTCACAAGTCTCGATAAATCTCAGTCCGCTTTATTAGAGAGTCTAAGGCTAATAAAAAGGGCATTAACGCGTTTCATTAACAAAGATATTTGAACTGAATCCTTTTAGAATGGCTCAACCCTCTGCTGGGCATTAAACTGAGATCAGACGGTCTAGGGCCGTGGTCCAGATCTATAAAAGTGAATAAATTCTTCCCGGCCACTACGAGTAACAGAAAATAACTTTTGTATGTTCTAGAGTATTTGTGAAGATGCGGCCACAGTTAGAAATACAAGGTTTTATCCTAATGAAACAAACGACAAAAGTGATTTTTAAAAGTTTTATATCTACTTTAAAGCTTTGATACAAGAAACCACGTCTCTAACTTACCACAACAACATCACTATTCCGAAGTAAATAATGGAATATGACTTTTTTCGTAACCTTTTTCCATCGGATTCACTTTGCCTGTGATCACGGCTCACGTCCGTATATACTCGTACTGTGCTAGGAAGGGTTGGCCGGGGCGCGCCGCCGGTTGCAGGAACCTGCCGTGCACCATGCACCGGATACCTACAAGTGGTTTCTTTTTCACTTCTTCCACAGTTGGACAAAAAATTGTATAGTAAAACAGTAAAATAATCTTATTTGATAATAATTTATAGTAGGGATAACATTTGACTTGTCTAAGTGCTTATTTTGTAAGCCTAAAGAAATTAAAAAACGACTTTGACTTTGGATCAGAAGGGTTCACGTACAGTAACTCCATGCGGTGACGACACTCATGTCTTTATGTTTTTTTTTTTTTATTGTCTAGTATACCTACTTATATAAATGTTAAATGCACTACAGTATAATTACAATCTAGTCATAGAATTGGCTAATGGGTAATTTAGTTCTGACTTATTTTTATAACAACATATTACTAAGAACGTGTCCATTGGCACTTTTCTTATTGTCTCTATACTTAAGGTGAAGACACTTTGTTCGTGTGTTCTTTAAGATAGCACTTCTGCACATACACTAATTATCACTACACTAACTCAAAAGGTTTTGTTCTTTTGAGCCTTCTCACTATGTCCGTGTTGTCGAGGAGCTGGATCGCCTCGACGTTCACATGATGATGAAGCCTTTGTTCGTGAGCCTCTGCGTATTTTTGTATGACTGTGTCGACAAATTCAATGTTTAGGTCCCGATGAATATCGTCATTTGTTACGTACCAAGGAGCATTAACAATTGACCTGAGTACTTTGTTCTGGAATCTTTGTATAATTGCTGTGTCTTTATGAGACACGAAGACATTGGAGGTCGTTGAGGTGGTGTCCACTAACGTAGGTGACATTTGATTTGATGACATCTGTGGCGCGGTGGGCAAAAATCTGCCTGCGACACAGGTAACGGATTCGATTCCCGCCTAGTTACAAATGTGTGTACTATCTACAGATATTTGTTTAGATTGTTCTGGTCGTTTTATAATAAAAAATATGTTTCTATGTAAAGTATAATGTATATCAATAATTTGGTATTGGTACCCATAACACAAGCTGCTCTCAGCTTAAGGCTAGATTATACTGTTGGCTAGATTAATATTAATTTAACAAACACTCGCCATTCACATAAACTAAAACAGTCCTATAAGACGAAATTAATTTCGTCGTGCCTTTCCATCCGCCTTCTTAACAACAGACTGTTAAAACACATACTGATAGGTCGGATAAGAATGTCTTCTCCCGCCTTTTCCAGTGGAAATTGAGATGAACTGACTCCTATAAAAATATAAATAGAGTTCAATTTCTTTTTATAAAAAATATTTGCTTCACCACTTATCGCCCCACTGCTGGGCATAGGCCTCTTTGCGGGTGAGTCACAGTACATTGAAATACATCGACCTCATAATTCGTAAAATCAATTTGGAGTTATTGCAAAGTTTGCACTTTCTAAAATGTAATGAGCCGTTTGTCTAATTAAGTTTCTGGGGCATATTTTATTAGAGATAATAACATGGAGCTGCCCGCGAGTACTGCTATCATATCTATATAATGTGACGGGCTGACTGACGAACTGTTACATCTGTGCTTGTTATTAGCGGTAATCGTAGATAAGGTACCGCAGAACTACCGTTCACTTACTGCGTCACATTACAATACAATGACTCATTAGTGCACGCCAAATAAAACAGATATACAAGACAGGAAAAAACCAAATACAGAATATGTTGTACAATGGGCGGCCTTATCGCTAATAAAAATAATTTTATTTCATAATAATTTATATATAAAATATGACTTGTCTAAGTGCTTATTTTGTAAGCCTAAAGAAATAAATGATTTTTAGCTTTAACTTTAACTTTATGAGATTCTCTGTTATCTCTGCCAGGCAATCTTTGGATAGACAAGTGTTAGAACAAGTGTAGGTAGACGGTACAGACGGTGTACAGAATAATATTTGATTACATTCTGTGACACCCTCTCGTGGGCCAACTTTAATATCACTTGTACCGTAGTGTACTCAAGACCAAGTAAGGTGTCCAGTCATCCAGGAGGGCTCATGACAGAAATAGGAATCTGTCATCTGTAGCGTCGAATCGAATGTTTTAAGATATTAAAACGTTTATACCACCCTCGCCATTCCATCCACATAATTCCAACCTCCCATTGCTGTACAAGAGACCCCGTTATCGCGACGCTAGAAATAGATACTTTTAACCTGTATGAGTTTCCATCAAGGAAGAGGCTTCGATTGACATTATTACCTTCCTTGCGAAGCAGAAAAAACTATCCAATATGTCCGTTGTGTACATAGTCTGCTCTGTGTGCGGGGCTAGCCCGAGGCGGTGTCCGACTGTCGAGCGGAGCGCGAGCGGACCGAGGAGCGAGTAATTTAATTAGACGCCGTAATGACCGGCCGGTACCCGCAACCATCGGCAGGTGGTTCCTGTGTGTCGCGCACAGCCTTGGACACTGAGGGCTTACAGAAAAGGAGTTACAAAAGCTCTGAGGTTTATGGCTCGTAGGCACAAATATTGCACTGAAGTTCTATTCTATGTCACTTTTAGTTGTATTTAGATAATCGACACAGAAAATTAAACTTATTATGAAGGGAATTTTTCGCGTTAATTTACCTATTTTTATTCCGGACGTTTCAACCTGTTTACACCCTGTCGTGGACACGGAACACCCGTGAATAGTTAGAGTAGGTAATGTGTTCTGATCGCATACCTTTAAAAAGCTTTGCAAAAAATCTTGCAGTGTATTTTATAACGTAATGGTATCTCAATAAAGCGGTAATTACCGCATCACCTCCATCCCCTACAAACAATGGATGTGGATTGGAAGGATGATTTACCTATTTCTGCATGTATGCACAGAATATGTGTGTCATGGTGTGTGAACCAACATTACCTGAGCTGAAATCGTCATCATTATCATCAGCCTATAGCAGTCCACTGCTGGACCTAGAGCTCCCCCAACGAGCGCCACAGCGCCCTGTCTTCAGCTTGACGCATCCAGCGTCGAGCTGAAATCGATCTAATATAATAGATAATAATCAAAAGCGACCCCCCGTCATCCGAATAACCTTCACAGAAGGAAATCAAAGCTTTTTCTGTATTAACAGAGCTGTTTACCAAAGTGTCTGTTAGTGGGTCAGTGGGTATGTAAATACAGCTGTTGGTGTTAATTTGTCCGTCCATTAACCGATTACCATACTAAACGCATTTATAGAAATATTGTGTAGCATGTTTTGTACAATAATAAATAGTTAGCTCGTAAATAAACAGCGCACTGTAATGCTCGTTATGTCAGACGGCCGCATTCCTGAGGCGCGGCGGGCACCTACCGTAGTACCTACAGGCTCCATATAATTGTAGGAAACCTTCATTCTTTAATAAAACGGAATGCGAGTGACTCTGTGCTCGTATCCGTGCCCCGTGCGGCGCTAACTCTTAGAATACACTCTGAGCTACGTCATTCATGTGAACATTATAGAAACTGCACTCTTGTCTGAGTCCTTCTCAATGAATAAATAAATAATGCTGGACAATCCAAAGATAAGCAGAGCTTGTGTTAAGGGTACTAAGGCTGGAATCGAACCCGCATTAATAATCAATACTTGAACAGCTTTAAAAGCGTCGAGACATTGTTGTTTTTTTTTTACAAAAACTGACTTCAACTTCCTAAGGATTTACTCTGCGTTTTTTTTTTATTACACTAATAGATAAGGAAATAAAATTTTGAACATTTCACAGCATTTTGTGAACAAGTCACTAGAATTCACGAACCCTAAGTAAAGCTTACCACTGACCATCATCTCTTAGTCGACTATAAGGGAGATCTTTCTACATTAGTGGTTGTCTCCACCAGGGTCCACAGTTGCATCACATTGCATCATTCAGTGTTTCCCCTCCGCCTGTAGCTAATTAGCCACAGAACTAGTCCTGTATCTGCAGGTAGATAAGCCTGGCAGAGATAATCCAGTCAGCATCAATCACCCGCAGCCACCAGCCAGTTCTACTTGTTTCTATTTCTACCGCCGCTCATTCTGATCTTAACAAATTAGGACATCTGTACTTACAGGGAAAACTCAAGATTATAATTTAACCCTATCTTTATTGTAATCTTGAAGAAGGCAAGCTTTACATAGACCGGTGCACGGTGGTGTATTATATGGAATGTATTAGTCAAGCAAAAAGGCTCTACGAATACTTTCATCATCATCATCATCATCAGCTTTAGCAGTCCACTGCTGGACATAGGCCTCCCCCAATGAGCGCCATAGCGCCCCGTTTTCAGCTTGCCGCATCCAGCATCTACCAGCAATCTTTCGCAGGTCGTCGTCCCACCTGGTCGGAGGGCGTCCTACACTACGTTTACCGAGTCGTGGTCTCCACTCAAGAACACGTTTGCCCCAGCGGCCGTCGGTTTTTCGCGAGATATGCCGGCCTACTGCCGCTTCAGCTTGCTAATTCTTTGAATACTTTCAAATCTTTAAATATGTATTTATCGCGGTGAAGGGTCTGGATCATTTTACTCGCACAATATTTCTAGATGTTAAAAGCTAGTTTCCCAAAATCTCCCAAAATGTAGATAGTAATGTATCAAGTCCCGTGCAATATCAGTAAATCAATAAGGGATCTCGTAAGCAAATAAATTATTATTAGCCAATGATCTAGTCGCTTTTTGGGGCACACGGACCCCAAGAAGGGACTATAGGAAGATTAGAGCTGGCAACATCACTTTTATTATCCGGAACGAACTTACTGACTACTGAAATACATTCAATAATCTATTTATTTATTTCACAAGTATTTGATAATACACGGATATTTTCCCAGCTTGTCCGTAACTCTATATTTCTTGCATAATTAGGTCGAGTGTAAAGTGTGAATGTTATTATAACAGTACAGGTTTTTGTACAGTTAAGCTCACTACATTTTGATTACTGAGATGAAAATAAAAGTGTTAAAATAATAGAATTTCCGGTATTGGTCAATTAAAATTTACTAAATTCTAACTACAGGCTTTTTATGTAAATAAACCAGTAGAGGTTTTATGAATGGAACAACAGTATATCCTGTCAGTTCTATTGGATTCCTAGGTGGCGGTGGCGGTGATAGTGAGTTAGTGCGTGGCTGAAGGTGGTATGGCCTCTAACTGCCGGATTACTATTAGCGGAATGTGCACAATTCACCGGAATCACTGCTTATAACGTTCATACATCATCGGAAGTGTTGCGTATCCAGCAAGGGTTTTTACAATAGCTACTGCGATTTGGAAAACTGTTAAAGATGTGCCAAAAAAATTGATAGATTGAAAGAGACAAATATGAGTGAGAACGAAGTGATTTTTGAGATGATGGATAATGGTTGTGTAGGGAAGAAGAAAACTTTGGAGTGACCCCGCGTCCGTGGAAACAGGACAAGCAAATTATTGTAATGTAATGAGAGATCTGTCGATAAAAATGTACCTAACAAAAACATTATTATTACAGAGATTAGACTGAGGTTCGTTTTATTTTGACGACCGATGTGGCGCGGTGGGCGAAGGTCCACCTGCGACGCAAGGGGTGGCGCGTTCGATTCCCGCCTCGGAACAATTGTGTGTACGATCTGCAAATATTTGTTCCGGGTATGTTCTATGTATAATAAAAAATATCTATCTATGTAATGTATTGTATTATGTATATCAGTTATCTAGTACCCATAACACAAGGCTCTGCTTACCATGGGGCTAGATAATGTAGTGTGAATTGTGAATTGAACATGGGCTCTGACGCTCCGTTCAGCTGAGACGCGCGTATCGCATAAAATGGCGACAAGCGCGTCAATACCCAAAGAGCATTCTCAATCAGAGACAAATCCACAATAACCGTACCATACACCAGCATTATGCGCACTCTCGGCCCGAGACTGGAATCACCGGATCACACCGCGGGAGGGGCCGGATAAAAAACGCAAGTGTTTCAAAAAAGCCGGAATGTCCAGGCTTATCTGTTCTACTGGATTCTGATGTGAATCAGTTCAGTTCAGTTATTTATAAATAAGAATTTTCTTATATGTCAAAATATAATATATATGTATAGGTAGAAAAAAATTCATAAGGAAATAACATTATTACATACAAAGTAGTTTAAAATCTAAGTACAGGAATATTATATATTCGATTTTAATCGAAGTTGGATGCTCAATGATACTTTACATTTTTGATTTGAATGTGTAGGATTATTTATTGTTCTAGTGTTTGCCTCGTGCTATAGGGACTCTACACTGCTTCCAGCCAGAACACGTGCTGGAAGATGTGAGGGAGTCGTGTGGGCAGCATAGCAACAAGGAAGTACCTACACTTTTTTACAACAGGTTTGTTTACTCTGATAGCCAATAAAGCTCCAATAAATATTAAATGAGCGGAAACAGTGTCACTTAAGAGTAATGGAGTCAGTACCTACGTAAGACACCGGAAGCCGCGGAAGTGTCCGGCAGTTTGTAAAAGCCGGCTAGCCCGCCCTAGGAACCGGTTATCACGCCACAATTTCACCAATAGATTTTTTCCGAGTGCATGAAATATATTAGAGTCGTAAAAAGAGGCTCGAGCTCGTAAAAATAGATGTAACGCGCTTCCGTATCAATAATTCAAGATTTTTCGCTCCCGTCGTCGTCGATAGATTCATGTCTAGAATTTACTTAGGCGGGTTTTACTGCCGACTTTAACTAAGACATCAAATAATATCACAAAAAACAAAATCATATCAAAATCTTTCACGTCCAGCGTTAGTAATATATCTCAAGGTCAATTACCTAATTGGTATTAATTATGACCCGCGACCCGTGCACCCACTGGCTTCACCCACCGGTGGGTGTTTTTTCAAAAGAAAGTTAGGCCTCTTTACTGTACCTAATATTTTGTAGTTAATCAATTGGCCCCCACAGCCAATTGATTAACTACAAAATATTAGGTAGACACAAGTCAGGTAGGTACTGCCTTATTATTTTCCATCCGCCTCATTAATCGGAATAAGCTAAATGAAAGAACAAGATATTACAAAATTTCACATCTACACCAAATTCTTGCTTTGACTGTACCATATTCGAACCTGAGTGAATTACAACGGCAAGTATCTAAATTATTTTTTCTGCGTCCCCAGTAAACAAATTAAAATAATTCATTCCTCCAAGGCGTGTTCCCGATAAAATTTATAACAGTGCAATTTTTGTACCTCAGGGTTCCCTTTCTAATATATTTTCGTCTCAAAATAAAATGTCGTAAAATGCTAAGGGTAGGCTGTCACAAAAATAACCGTACACATTTAAAAAGATATACAGTAAGTGGAGAGAGTACGTGCGCGGGGGAGACCTACCTACTTATAGGCAGGATGCTCGGGATTGGAAACACTTCTAATTGGAATCAGTTGGCTAGTTTTTGACAAAAATTGTAGGCTAGGCATTAATCTAGAAACTATGGTTCAACTACTACTTTTAGATGAGTAGTAGGCAGGTGGGTTCAACATGGGTCGCGACAAATTACCTGAAACTGGGTACTGTGGTAAGTATTGAAAATCTAGCGTTTACCAACTGAAGATTTTAGCTTTAGGTTAAAGTGCTTACGTGGTTCAGGTGAGCTGTATGGGGTGGTGAGAAACAATCACCACCCCATACAGCTCAGCTGAAAAGTTACTGAATAAATTAGAGAGAAAATGTAAAGGCCATAACTTCACCCACTTTCATTGTCTTTATGGTAATCTATGCCATATGCGTCTACAAGACAAGCTAATTGGCCCGTTGTAATAACCATTCGATTAGTTTTCCAATTGAAGTTGTTCGTGGCACGAGGACCCTCGACTCCATATCTAAATTGAGGTCTACTAGACCAAGAAATTTAATTTAGAACAGCGAGACATCTCGGCGCGCCGCAGTAAAAAGCTCACAACCGAGATCCATTCAATTTTGCGTCTCCAACAATAAAGCGTGATTGTCACGCACGTACACATTGCATGAAGCGGCTAGGGGGCGCCCCCGACCACCCCCTGGGCGGCGTTTAACGCACGAAGGGATTTTTTCAAAATAATATTTTTTCGGTTATGACGGTTTTGCTTGCGATGGTCGTGACCAATTTTGTACGGTTGCAATGCGTACCCTACTTACAAATAAAATGTGGTTTAATAATTTTATGGAATCTCTTCTAAACCATAAACGAGATATACAAGTTGCAGTGCGTTAATTAATTAAAACACTTAATTAAGTTAATTAAGTCGTTAAAGTTTATAACAGCATAGTATCATTAAAATTTTAGTGCAAAAAAGTTTTATTAAAAACAAGCTGTAATGAAATCAAGTTTCAACAGACTCATGTTGCAACTGTTGCGTTGGACACTCAGACCAAGGAACTCACCCCCTCATTACCTTTTGTTTGACGCTAAAAATGTATCAAATATACGTTATTTAAAAAAAATGACGGCTATTTAATTTTGACTTGACTCGAAAAGATTTGGTTACAGGCTGATTTAGTATCAATAGCAAACGTAAAATTGTCGACCTGTGCATTACAAAGATTTCTTTTAAATTATTGTGAGCAATCGTTTGCAATCGACCCGCAGATTGGTTCGTAGACATCTCTAACCAATTTCGACAATACCTGAACAGCATGACCCATGTTTCAAGCACTACCAAACCCACAGAACAGCGCGGTCTCGTGAAGATGTGTTCAAAATCCCTTCAAACTATCGGCTTCTTAAAACATGTTACGCAACAAACTGTATGAGCAGTAGTTATTGATGAGTGAGGGGACTATCACCCGGTATCGCCTCATCCGTCTCGGAGCTTGGAGAAGCCTTTAGCTGATGCGGCAGCGGCGCCGGCCACATCGATCTCTAGCCTCCACCAGGCAGGAGCTGAAGAGAGGTTGATGATATGATTTTTGAAGGTGTATGGACATCAAATTGAGTTTCTATAAACTCAATATGATGTTCGTAGACATACCTACATTATACACACTATGCCACTTCATTTAAAATTATTGAGTTTTTTGTTCTTTCCCTTGGTTATTAAAAAAAACTTAAATTGGTTATTAACACAAATTATTGTCAATATCCGTTTTTTCAATGATTTCAGAGTGAAGCTAACTATGAAAAATGATCTGTTTTGTTACGAAAACAAGTTTGTTGATCAATAACTAGTTTTGCAAATTACTCAAGTGTTTTGTAATTCTTGTAATTCTTTATTGTACACAAAACACTTAAAAATAACTTAACTAAAAAAAGATATGTACATAGGCGAGCTTAACCCTAACAAAGAGTTTACAGCCCCTGTATATCCGTAACAATAGAAATACCCTTTGCTGCGGCCACGCGGCTACATACGATAGCAAGACGGAAAAAGTGTCTTCGATACTTCCTGCTAAACCTTAGTAAAGCAACCCTCAGCAGTGTAAAGCTAAATCGCCATCGTACATCCCTTGCGGCGCATCGCATCGCACCGTAATAGGGGTGCGCGATCAGTTCGGCATGCAGCGCACGTACGCGCGGAGAAATTACGCGCGGATTCGGTCAATCGATGCGCCTCCTGCCTACTGCCACTGATACTAAGCACCAGGGTGAAGCTGAGGAATCACAACATTTACTTAACTTCTTCTTAAATATTTTCAACTTTGATCACATCATTGAACATAATATCATCATAATAATCGTTTATCTCTCACTCGCGGACACTGATAGTGTGTCGTCCAAGCGTGCAGATGGATATGCCTAGTATCCGATAAATACCCGTTGCTTCTTATAAAAGCAGCAAATAATTAGATAGTGAGATTCCACAACAGCGGTAAAACATTTATTGAAACAGTATTGGCTCAATTTAAATTAGGAGCGGACCTGGTCAACAGCATCAGTTTATGCTTGGGATCTAAAGTTTCGCATACTCCGGAATAGCGAATCTGTGGAACCAGACTATGATAAAACTGAGTGACTGACTGAGATTAGAAGTTAGTTTTATGATATAATGGTCTTCCTCCATGATTCCTGCAGGAACTGATAGCTACAATAGAACTGACCACCCTCTGAATAAGCGACCTGTAAACAAGCAGCCAGTTATTTTGCCCGGCAGCAGTAAGGAAGTGCTGGAGACCTTGGTCGTGCGCCTCGTGTCTTGAAAATGAAATGTTTTCTGGTAGCACCACGTGACTGTTACAGTATACATATATTGTACTAGTTTACCCATGACTTCGCACGCGTTGGTTCTATGGTAAGGTTTTAAGATTATTTATTTCCCATGGGTTCCCTGATTTATGGTATAAAAACTAGCCAATGTTTTATTCCAGGCCTAGATGTAAATGTATGCAACATTTCAGCCCGATCAAACATCCAACCATCCATCTAAACATCCAAACTTTCAATATACATACATACAATACATAATATTAGTAATAGCTGTAGGGCTATGCTATGTATAATACGTCCCGTGCACTTGCTACGTCGCCGTCGCGTCGTGGCCGGACACTCGGATAGGACGACATCGTCACATGGTTCTGTTGGACAGATGGTTTATCGGGTATTTATCGCGTAAATTGTTTTTTATTTATTCATAATTGTTATTAAATTGACAAATTGTAAAAGTTTAAAAAGTAGAAAAAGGTATAGGTAATTCAAATTCACAGCTTACGTACTTGCCATGCAAACAAAATATTTTTTTAAAGTCAAGTAGACTTTTATGAGATACTTACATATAATTGGATACGGATATCCACCTTAACTAGTCACCACTCAAACCTAATTCTGTTTTCATATTCAGGAGTTTGTTATGCTAGAATCCGAGCAAAGCGGGACTCGTGCATAGCGGAACTAACCCTATTTTTGAGAGAAAAAAACTTAGTTTCTTTTTTTTCTGTACTGCTCGTCAATGAGCTTAACGGCTCTTTATTCTATCGCGTCTGAGGCTGCAAGCGGCTAGATGCTACGATGGTCATTTTACGAATTTTCCACTACACCTACTTAGCTGCCTTTTTCTACTCACTCGAGTAGAAAAAAGCAGCTAAGTAGGTCTTAATATCACCGCTTGGCAACCGATCAGGTACCCCTGGTCGCTTTTGTTAATAACATAACGTGGACGCTACTATAATTTCCGGCTGTAGATACTATGGTAAGACTAGATAGAGAACTAGCTAGACAAAGAGCACTGCGTACGTGTTCTGTCAACGTCGATAATATGTCCGCACAAAGTATTTTAATTAAATCTAAAATGGTGTATCACACGTGATCTTAATTGTACTGATAAATCTCGTCGCTTGTGCGACTTATGACGACGGAGCAATAACTATAGACTGGTGACTCGTCATTCTCGAGTATGAACTAAGAACATAACTTTGTGAGAAAATTAGAGACTATAATATTTTATTTCGTATACATCATTGTAATTTTGTATCTATTATTTGTATACTTTTGTTAATTATAAAACCATTTTTTATCTATTTTGTTCCACTGCTATTATTTGCTAATTCATACATAATCATGTTGTCCAAAACAAAATGAATCCATAAATCAAACACCGTAAATGCTATGAAACAGTACACGCAGGTATTCATGTTATACATTTATTAGGACTTAATTTATTTGTAAGCTTCCTGTTCGTACTGTCGTCGTCACCGCGGGCTCAGCGTTCCCCTGCGATAGCTGGTTGTCATTACTCTACCTCTTTAATATCAACATAAGCACCTATAAACATCAACTGTGATTACGACGCAAGTATTTCATTTAAATGCCAGCGAGATATATGTTTGTGTATCATTATATTCATCATTATAGTATAGGCCTAATTCTGCTTCAAGGTGAAACCCATAACATGACTCAAGAAACAACCTACAGATTAAACCGTAGCGTTTCTTAATAATTACTTTAGTTTCAAAACTCTAACATGTTATTTTCGGCAAGTTATTATGTAATTGGACCTCAATATATAACTCTTTTGCAAATGTATTATCTATACAAGCTGTGTGTAATTGAAATGTACATTGCAATTATGTAAATAAGTATTTAACTTGTATAAATGGATGGGCGGCCGCGGAAATATACACGAAGACGTTTATGAAATGAATATGTTAAGTAAACTATTCGGAAGTGCCGGTAATGATTCAATGTGACTCAATAATGTTTGAACTCATACATATCTGAAGTCAACGACTGCTTTAATATTTCAAGTACTGAAGCATACATAACATTAAAATGGGCATTCAT
Organism: Eupithecia abbreviata; assembly: GCA_943735965.1. Lineage (NCBI taxonomy): Eukaryota > Metazoa > Arthropoda > Insecta > Lepidoptera > Geometridae > Eupithecia > Eupithecia abbreviata. Next base: position 283,483 of record OX030979.1, on the reverse strand, counting down.
AGCTGCGCCGGAGGATTCCTTGGCATGCTTTTGTCTTTGGCATTCATGAGTACGGTTTTTATTTAGTTGAAGCTTGAAACTTTAACGGTTTTTTATTTTAACTTTTTAGCAGGTGTGATGCAAATCGTTTCAATTGATAAGTATTTCTGACTAATCGTTTGTAAGATTGCTTGTTTATAATGGTAGGTAATCTCTTGGGAAGTTTATGTGGGTAACTTTTGGATTTTGTTAGTTAGACGACCTCTGTGGTGCAGTGGGCGAAGGCCTGCGACGCATTAGGTTCGATGCGGTCTAGCAAGGACAAATGTTTGTATGATCTGCAGATATAAGTTCCACGTGTTCTGCTCGTTTTCTATGTATAATAAAACATATCTATCGTAATATATTTTATTATACGTATCAGTTATCATTAAACAAGCTCTGCTTAGCTTGGAGCTCGATAATGCTGCGTGGATTGTCCAGCATTATTTATTTGATAAGATAACTTACGAATTAGCTACCTTATGCACCACCCTATGTAGGTACATATTATATGGCTGTGTTATGTACCACGTGAGCAACCAAAACCAAAAAGCTAAATTCGGAACGGAACTTATTGGTTTTGCAAAACTACATCTATTTCGTTAAACTTTTGCATGCAGGTATCCCATAGCATCTCTGGTATATATGGTAATCAGCATGTAATGAGATATAGGGCGGCGCTGGTACGTGAAGTGGGTCCACATGCCCCGGTAGCAGGTCACGGCGCGCGTGAGGCTCCGTGATTAACTGCGCCTGCGCCGGTCTTCCGCGTTCGCGACACGACCTATTGTCCACCGTGATTGGCTGATCCAATGATTAGCTTGTCAGCGAGCGCATAGGCCAAGAGTACCACGATCTTTGTACTCGAGTGTTGTACCTATGTATATGTGTATAGTATGTGAGCTTAATCAATTGTTATCTTTTAGGCAAGTGATGTATGCGTGTACTCCGATTTGTAGATTGTGATTGCAGTTCATCATCATAAAGCTAGCTAGTACCTACTCACCTGTTAGCGCTCGTCAGGGGAGGCATATGTCCCTTGTGATTTTCTCTCGTTATTCAGTCGTTTTTCCTAACAGTTATAGGTTCATAGGGACTGCCACTTCAGCTTGCAATTTGTTCAAATATCTATAACTTTGGTCATCCGTACGATTGCAGCTGCTTTAGGAAAACATAAACGCCCCTGAGCGAACAATCAATTCTGCCAACAAAATAAACTTAAAAAGCTCACACAAAATTACAAAGCTATTCAGCTGGCATGGCAATAAGAAAACTAAATGAATGTATACCCTTTTCAACAAGCCACAAATCAATACCTCAAACATAGGAGGATCATTTCACGCATTCACGCATACATGCGTGCGGACCCGACACCGCCCGCGGCCGCGCTTTACGAGCGCCGGGCACGCGAGCTGCGCGCGCGCACGGCACCACTCCGCAGGTGCTGGACCTGACGTGCACCACTACAGCTCCAACTCGCGTCCAGTTCTAACCTTGCTACGGACATATTTGCAAGTTTTCGTTGTATTATCAGACCGTTTTGAGGCAGTGGCAGAAGATATGCATGACACGCAGATCAGAAGCTTTCCTAATTTTATCGCTCGACGGTTAATACGATCATGTTGATTTAGAATTCTATAAAATATGTGTAATTTATATATGTTCCTAACGAAATATATGGAACTTACATGAATGTTGTGATAAATTATACATTTAAAAGCACTTGTCTCATTTACCTAGTGACATGATTTGAATAGCTTGAGTTATTAGTATTACGTGTCTGTTTTATTGGCAATCAATTTAAATACTTTTAACGATATTCGCACTCTTTAGTTCGGATCACACAGCCTATTCTCGTATTCAGACATGGTCATAAACAGACTAAAATAATACCGTCCATTTGTAAATTTGACCATAAAATTAGTCTGAATAATTTATTTCTGTAATAACTAAAGAGCTATCAACAACATGTTGTTTGCAAAGAGCGCGGAGAAGATGAACAGCCTGGGTTCTGAAGCAAGATAAGAGAGATTTTTTCCTATTTGTGTGTACTACAAGTAAATAAATAAAGAAGATCCACGGCGGTGGCATGATGCGGTTGAGCCTAGGAGTTATTTTGTAATGCTTCCGATTATCTAATAATCTGAAAAATACACTCAAAGAATGGAAAAAATTAGAACACTAGTTTAAATTTGTTTCTATTCTTTGGGTGTATTTCTTTGACTGAGGCTGTTGTAAACATGTGCAATAAACTTCGTAATTGGCTCTAAGGAGGCATCTGTGACCACAACATCATATAGGTACCCACATGGTTGGATTCGTGTCATATCAAATAAATAAAATAAAATAAATAATGCTGGACAATTCACACAGCATTATCTAGCCCCATGTTAAGCAGAGCTTGTGTTATGGGTACTAGATAACTGATATACATAATACAATACATTATATAAATAGATATTTTTATTATACATAGAAAACGACCAGAACACCCGGAACAAATATCTGCAGATCGTGCACACAATTGTTCCGGGGCGGGAATCGAACCCGCAACCTCCTGTGCCGCAGGCGGACCTTCGCCCACCGCGCCACATCGGTCGTCAAATATCGATTGGATACATCGGTTTGCGGAGCAGGTAGGCCTTAGTTCCACCTTGGTATTGGACGCAGGAGGTAAGCCTCTCATCGAAGCACTAAGTCGGCTCGTGGGCCGCCTGCACTATAAATCAGCGGACGTCACGCGGTGTGTTTTTCCGCTCGCCATGATTGCGTTACGAAACTATTATATTTTATTGCTGATAGATGGCGGTAAGGCTGCGGACATACCTACCTGCGGATTTATGATCTAGTCAATTGGCTGTAATTATTGTGTGCACTTGAGAAAAACTGTAGATTCCGAACGAGACCGACTTCCCATACCGGGGTAGAGACCAGACTCATTACAGATTGGGCCAGTCTCTGGCTAGAGCTATGTTTACTACGTATCTAGCTACGTAGGGAAATACCTATTATTATTGTGCGTAAGTTCACAATATTAGTACTTTGATGCATTATAATGATAAGTCTTCAACTCCCGTTCTTTGCGATCTGCAAATAGAGCTTATACGACACGTGTTTCATCATTAGCTTATATAAGTCCACAACTAGACATAGGCGCCTTCCCAAATAAGCGCCATAACGCCCTGTCTTCAGCTTGCCGTATCCAGCATATGCCTGCTATTTTCGCAGATCTTCCTCCTGCCTTGCCGGAGGGCGTCGTGTCTTTCATCTGCGCCTAATTACTACTATATGAATATTATATTGGTTTCTTATTGGAATATGGAATAATAATATACATACTTTGGTATCGAAAGTCTATAGTATAATAAACAACAATACACGTGGTAATGCAACCGTCGCGAGTGTGCAATCGCCCTAACGCAGCAGAGGTTAACTGCTTTCGTATCCGATGAGTGGAAGGCTGAGATCCTCACTAATTGATTTGATAGCTCGCTAATGTGACTTTTGATTCATTATCGTGGGCAGATGTGTTATACGTTTTACGATGTCTCCGTAAGTAGGTAGGCACTAGGTACCTACGGCGAGGAACTCGTTCCGCAGGTAACTGTGTTTAGGTATCTACCTACTATTTCTAAACTGGTCAACATCACCACTCACTTCTTACTAATATTTGAAATCGGATTTAACACTAAACTAGTTTATACAAACTCAATCCCACTATTAATAAAGGCGAAAGTAAGTGACGTCGTGGCATGTTCGGCCGAAGACGAGCTCACCTGCTGCGCTGGTGTCTCGTACAAGTGAAGTTATTGACCTGGAATATATAACATTAAATACCGTGAAAACACGAGTGAAGCTAGGTTTCGAAGCTAGGCAAACAAATATTACCTATAAACGCGAAAGTTTTGTATGGATGGATGTTTGTTACTTCTTCACGCTAACATGCTGAATAGGTATCAGTATGTTAGCGTAGTAACGAGCTGAAATATTGCATACATTTAGCACTAAGCCTGAAATTAAACATAGGTATAATTTTTATTCCATAAATCAGTTCCCATTGGATTGAAATAAACATTTTTCATAGAAAAAACGCGTGCAAAGCCGCGGGTAGAAACTAGTAAACTATGTATTGATAGATATTGGTTTGTTCTAGAATAGTTTTTCCCCACAGCAATCAGACAACACAATAAGATTCCATTAACCTATTTCAGTCCAATTACATTCGATTAGGATTCGATACAGAGCATCGATAGAGCTATTAGCTGGAAGGATGGCCTTCCAATGCTAAAAGATCTAGACTAGATTATTGCTTTGCAACATGCACAGAAACTTAACCTTTGAAATCATCTTCCTCGTGCCGTGTGGATTGTCCAGCATTATTTATTTATTTATTATGTTTTATGGTGAAGGTTTGATCACTGCGTTTGCTTTTACTCATAGCATGTCGGCCCTTTCCTACGAAACGTCGTCGCGTCGACTACTAGGGTCTTTAGAATTTTCAGTGAATGCATGATTCAGGTTTTAGGCAATTCCTGTGATTACAATTTTGAATTACAATATCCCCTTGCGAACAAAAGGAGCAAGCGCTTATCAAATATATCATAAATACTAGAAACATACATGTAGGTGAGTGAATATCTGTTCCTTTATTTGAGTATTTGAGTAGAGGAGAGCGAAAGCGGCGCGCGGTCACATCGTCATGAATATTCAGAGCTGCGACGAACTTTAGCTGATGCGGACCGAGGCGGACACTTAGGGCAACACTTTCTGTTACGCACCGCTGGGATTTACATCATTTGTTATCTTTTGAGCTCCTAATACCAACCAACATCAAACAAACACTCGTGTGATTTCAAAGGTCAGTGACCAGGAAACTTCGGAACGGAGAATAATAGAGAAAGCCACTTTTTGCACTCCAATAACAATAAATCTGTACCAATTCCCAAACACAGACTTTTACGAGACTGCAATAAATAAACCTAGTACACCTAGGATGAAAGCTAATGAACATCTACCATGTAGAGTCTAGACCACTTGTGGAGTTAGCCAGAAATAAAACGGAACGGTTATGGAGTCCATTAAACCGACAGAACCGCTTCCAAATTCTAATGGATACAGTAAAACAATAACCGTGAAATCAATGGTGGTATAATCTATTATATTCAAGCCATAAAAACTATAAAAAGATTATGGTGGCAGAGAATATTCACATTTTATGAGGTTGGTATTTTTCTAGTGCCTATTGAATGTTTGGTTACTGGTCTACTTTACTCTTAGTTACCGTTGTTTTATTTCGCATCGCATAGGAACTAACACACTTGGCGATATCAATTATTATTGCTAATGCTGCAAACAAATTCATAGCATTAGAAGACATACCGTTGTACAAGAAAATTATAACTTCGTTGTTAAAAATGTCAACTATCAAAGGTTAATAAGAAGCCGCTTGAAGAGCAAGGCCTGGCGTTGTCCCCAACAACCCGGCAGTGTGTCCTGGAGGTAACGGGCCCTACACACCGGATACGGGTACTTTATGACCCCATAAACCTGCGCTTGTACCGTAGGGCACGCTGTATGGACAGCAGAAGCGCTAGAGACCTGCAATATATGGGAATGGGATTTTGAATTTGAATGTAGGATTGCAAGTGTGATTCCTTATGGTGTGCTTTTTGTTGCCAATGATCAAAGCCAAACAAACTGAGAAAAGCTCCTCGGCATCTAAGAAGGCTATCTGATTAATCAGCTAAAAAGGTTGCTACGGAGTTCAAATACAAGCAATTCGTTATCAACGAAATCACACAATTCTTTACCATATTGTTAATAGAGGCACGGAGTAAGTTAACCACCAACTCCCGGAACTATGACAAAAAACTAAAGGTCCCAATTTATCAGAAAAGAGTTATCCAGCTAATTAGTGCCTCCATAACTGTGGTGACATCGGTACTTGCTTGAAGGCAGCCCGTAAATTCAAGTTTATTTCGTTATTACGTACATTTATGCCTGATAAAGCCTTATCATGCAGTTATTCATTCTACACCGCGCAATATTTCACACCCGTAAGTACTCATGTGTTAGAATTGTTTAAATGGCGACGCTTTCTCCTAATTTTTTCGTATTAACTTGACTTAGGACTTGACTTGATTGGTCTGCTAGCTCAATCTTATAATGAATGATCGATACCTATTTCTACTGAAGTGGGTACAAAATATCCAAAATATATTACTTAAACAAACTTTAGAACTGTTCTCATACAATACAGGACAAGACGGTGGTTAGTCTTTGATTTCTCTGGATCTTCTCTGGGTGTGATCGAATTAGACTCTCAACTCATGTGAAATAATCTTTAGAATATATCGTTATAATTTAGAATAAATGATTGATTCCATTTACGATCAGCTGACGAAGGGCCTGATGATGGCGGCGGTGCCATAAAACCTATGTTATACAACTATGTTGGTTTATAAGGCGCCATTAGTAGATTTTAGAATAGTAGCTTACATAATTATGGCCTTAGATAAGAGTAGGTACGTGTCTGCTTCTTGATTTATAACTAGCTGATACTGTGGTTTTGGTTGCGTTTGTAAAAGTTAATTTATGAGTAAACATCGTCATAAATAACTTTCCTAATAAGATTCGTATTGGCGGAGGTGAAAGGGGACCCATTTTGAGCGTTCTAAAAACGGTTCGTGACTTACAGACAAACCCATATGGCAAACTGGTGTTTTTACTATTTTATACCATAGAAAAACCATGTTTGTCTGTGTTAATATTAATATTTAAGGAGGTGGAGGGATTTTAGGCAAGTCACAGTTAAGACACTCCAAAGTACTAAGTTTGATAGTCGACATTGAAATTATATTCAATACTTTAGAATTATTTACGTTATAATGTTTTTCAATTCTTTACAAACAGACCAACAGTTTTATGTTGATTGGTGGCGAATAGTGATGATGTCAGCGACACACTATTGCCAATTTACGACATTGTAAAATCTTAATTTACTGCCTCGCAGGAAATTGCGTTAATTTATTAATCAAATAAAATAGAGTGTGAGCACAAAAGAGTTTATTATTATAATATCTACAATGACGACGAGCGAGGAATTTATGAAGAAAAACCTGTGTTAAGTTGATACGAATAGTGTCGTAGTTTTCAAGATTTTATCACGATGTAGTTATCCGATTCTCAAAATCAATCAAATGAACATATTCATTACCGTTAGTCTGAGACTCACGCACTATGATGACAAAAATCTTTGAATCTTCACTTTTCTAGCTTTGAAAACATTTGTATACTGACATGATTACACAAAAATCACATTTACAAGATATTTATGAACCATAATTTTGATTAACGAACTCAAATCATGGTAATATGTAGATAGATAGATAGATAGATAATTCTTTATTGCACACTCAAATGACAATGTAAAATAAAAACTTTAAAAAACTAGATACAATTGGCGGTCTTATCGCTCAAGAGCGATCTCTACCAGACATAGATATAACACCTTCCAGGCATAGTTAGTGATGCTGTAGGAAAAAGCTGTTCATTTAATACATTTCCCTGCATTAGTGACCGAGTGAGTGGGTATCGTTAAAGCACATCTTGGCATTCCTCCGTCAGCTGACCGCGTGCTAATGTATGTAAAGGGTATGCGGAGCGTTTACAAGTCGCGTTATTACGACCTGCTAAACGGACTCCGGCGCACCAATTACAATCATTTACAACACAAATACCACCTGGGTTACAACCGCCAGGGTTGGGAGACTATTCTATTGTTTTAGTGTTCAATACAATGACATTGAGGTGGTAGGGAACCTAGTGACGTTAAGTGAAGGAAATCTATTCTGAGGGATTTTGTATATTCACTGGCTGTTTTGAAATCCATCCATGTAGATGGATTTGCCATAATTATGGCAAACACTATAAAGTATTCGATTTATATTAATAACATCTTGTAGGAAAAAAGTCAATAATGCTATTATGGATGGAAGGTTCTTATTACAAAGGTCTAGTGCAACTGTGCTCGTCTTCTAGTGAGGTAGAGCAGTCTCAAAAGTCACCATTATAATGGCCTGGGCACTTTATAACCTGGTAATGAACACTCCGGATTCCTTATGACCAACAACAGTGGCGTGTAACCGTGGTGTGCCCTAGTGTACTACTGGTACTTCCACAGTAACTTCAGTGACCTCTCGCCAAGGAAGTCTTACAATCCCGGCGTCCTGGTATGTAACTGTGCTGGTCCCCTGGTGTGTCTGGCAGGTCGTTACGCAGGTGCCTGGGATTGAGACCAGTCCTAGTATTTAAGTTCCCTGGTACCTACTGCAGTCCTGGCAAGTAACTGTGCTGGTCCCCTGGTGCGCTGGCAGGTAGTTTCGCAAGTGCGTGCCTCCGCACTAGTCCGAGTGACCTGTCGCCAAGGAAGGTCGCCCGGTGCTGATGCCGGACCAGTATGGCAAGTTATTGAAACTCGCTGCGAAAGTTTTGAGAGGATAAGACGGTAGAGTTACTGGGGTTACCTAATCCCGGAGGTGTCAGTGAAAGTTGCAAGATGGTATCTACTTAGGTATCTATTTTATTGCGTGTTGTGTATTCGACGGAAAGTCGAAGGATTCAAAAATATAACAAGGACATTAATAACGTTTTGGTTTTTGAATGAGCTTCTTCTTTTAATATAAAAATGGTTTTCAATATTAAAAGTTATGAACTCTACAATACTATCTGTAAATGTGCGTATACGCAGACTAGTACAGAAGACATCAACGCGCCTCATCCAGTTAAAAGTCACGTTGAATTGAAGGCTGCTTGATACTTGACTTGTGTTTTAATTCCTGCTGAGTTAAGTAATATCTATATTTTTTTCATAGAAATTTCATGAAAACGTACCGACGAAGGGTCAGTAAAATAAATAGGAAAATATAAGAGTCGGTCATGCAGTTTATGAAATAATTTATTTTTGAAAAGTGCGTATAAGTTTAACTCGAATCAAGTACCATCAAAGGAAAGTAAGAAATAAATTTAAAAAAAAATGTCACTAAACAAATAATAATTTATACTCACAATAATAATGTAATAAGCTTATCCATAGCGAGCCACCGTCGCCAGCATCTCGCGCCAGCTATCTCTATCTCGAACGTAAACAATCTGGTTCTCGTCGATTTCAACAGCGCGAGGAATGTCCGCGCCGACTGTAACATTACTGCTAGCTGACACCGCTCGAGGACTTACGTTTTCGGCTTTTTTAAATGACCGATGATTTTTTTTATCTTTTGTTCGAATCGGACGAATAAACAAAAGAACGCACCCTGCCTTTTGTTACGTTTCTTCTTCTGGATAGGAAATTATTTTATTTTTATTGTAGCTAAATACTTACTTATCATTCTTAAAACTAGTTCTTATCCTTAAAGAAATTACGATAAGCTGTTTGGTTTCGTTGTTTACAAAAACAACGAAAAAATGTGTTAGCATAATATTATATAATAATACCTTTAAAAACAGACCTAGTTATCGTGAGTGAGGCGAATCCCAACAGGTGACACGAGTCATACGAAGAAGAAGATTGAAGTTACGTTAGTTTTATTGGCGTCGATTCGTCGAAAAGTTTCGGCGAAAATACGTTCCGAACATCACTAGCTCGGCTAAAATATTTTCTAGTGGTACATGTTACGCGACCCGGGCCTTATCGCCATAAAGATTTGCTGGACTTATCCCCCGGTCAGGTGTCGATTTCAAATCATTTCCAAGGTGGAACCATTATTTACGAGCTAGATGTGGAAACACTGGCCCCGCTATTGCCAAGGAATTGTGTTAATCTTTACAAGTAGATACCTAAAGTTGTGATATCTGTCGCTTGATCTTATTTTATAGAAATAGAAACACGAGTATTCTAAGAACTGACGTCGTCAAGCTGTAATAATTAACGTTTGTATTTTAAAACGATGGGAATCCCAAATAGGTTTATAATTTATATTTGCGCGTGTAGACTTTTTTTAGATGGTCAAAGACGAAGTACTCGCCGAGAACAGACTATAATGATTGTTGCATCTCATTCCGGCCGCTCTCTATATGGAGATCTGCCGATTAGTGTCATTACGTTCTTATATGAATTGCCCTACGCCACATTTTTTCTCCATAATCACCCGCAATTTTAAAATTCCACGAGATTATAAAGCAAGAAAAAAGAGTAAAGTCTCACTTTATTAAACACTAATAATAATTGTATTGGTGCCTAATATGGCTGCCTCAGCGGGTATAGCTCATGCGGTGATTTTAGTAAGATATTTTCTAATTGGGATTCGTTGAAGTCTTTTACTTAAAATAAACATTATTTATTTCCTGTTTCAAAAACTACTTTTAACTTTGAGGTGGAGTCTTTAGAGTTGAGAAATGTTTGGCAAAACGATTAAAATGTTGTGATTAGGTGCATTGTATGTGGTCTACTTAGCACATATTCGTTCTGAGACTGACCAATCAGCTTTTTATTATACAATTTGATTAGTGTCAATGTATCCTAAATGTTCAAGTCATTATTGAATGAATGAACCCTTTGCATGAACCCTGCACATAAAGATCAACAATGTGTTGAGCGCGCTAATTCCAGCATCAATACGTAACACTGTAGCCAGTCATTCATCATACTTTAATCGAGAATAAGATCAACTCTCAAGTCCTGTACATCTGATCATTGAATGGAGCAGAATGAGATGGCACTATCACTTCAATAGGTGAGACAGGGATGGACGTAAGATTACTGCATTCGATTTCCTTTCAAGATCGATACACAATAAATCTTTTGGTTCTCCTTTTGGTCTGGGATAAGCGTTGGACGGACAAACAGACAAGTCTTGCTACTGGGTTTGATTCCAGTCGAGTGCACTTATATTTTATTTACATTCTCTGTATTATGACTTTTTCTCATAAGTTAAAGGTTATAATTATACCTACAAAGTTTTTCTCCGAAGTTCCTACACACCATAAGGATTATTAATAAACGTGGTAAAATATTCATAAGTGTTATTTAAGTAACGCGTTAATAGTAATTGGTTGTTTGTACCGGCCTGTTTATTAAAATATTAAGCAAATGTTTGATTCAGTAAGGCGGAGCGGTTACTTTAATCAAAAATTATTCAGATCATTAATTAGTTTGACATATTTTTAAGATGGTACATTATTATCGGTAATAAATCATTTTATTGTCATTAAGTCGGCGTTAATCATTTTTGCCGGATTCGTGGGCTAAATAGCATTAGTATTCAATTATTCATTTGTTTAGTTATAAATGAATGTAAATCTGTCGTCGCCGCGAGCCGCTGCCCGCAGATACAGTTAATGGCCATAATTGGACCACACGTGGACAACGAGACCACCACTTGGCCACATGTGACCACATTACAGAATATTTTATAACAGAAAGCTTCCTGAAAGAAACTACTTTGTCTACTGTGTCCACTATTAATCTACTTATTTTCTATGTGGTTTATAAAGGGGTTTCAATTATTTCAATATTATATATTTACGTAGCTCTCGAATAATTTATTGTTCCTTAACACGAAATACCAAAGTGAATATCAGTGTAAGATGGATCTGGGTAAACAAACATGTTTGCTTTTTTCTTTTCTTGAACACTTAAAATAATAGAAGGATAATTAATGATTATAATAACTTCATAAGTTAGTGACGAGGCACGTTCCCGTCGTTCAGTAATCAAGGGTTTTGTAATTGCGAATTAAAATAATCGATTTTTACAAGAAGGCAAATTACTCGTGTAATCGAGCACGCTGCGGTATTTATCGATTTAATCAATCATTCGGCTCGCTTTCTTTATTTTTTAATCGATTTTCTGTTGGATACGGAAGATGATTTAGATGTTTGGCTTTGTATACTGTAGCGCAGCACGTAGCTGTAGATGTGGTCCCTAACCGTAACATTCAAACTAATTGGTTTACGATATCTATAGTCTTGTCTATAAATCAGGCTTATGAACTAAAACTACGGAGATCATTTAAATTCTTTAACCGATTTTTCAATACAAAAAGAATTTTCTTGAAGAGAAAAATCAACTTAAGTTTATTACGGTGTCAATGCTACGACATATTATTTGTTTGTTCTGTACATTAGGATACATTTGAGCACTTTTTGCATGTGCGTAGCAATAGTTGAACAACCGCACATTTCCATATAGAGATCGCATCCGTCGGTTTAGTCTTGATCGTAAATCATCGCCAATCGACGCGTGCGCTTGATCAGGGCTTCATCACCTATTATTTAAATGGTATGTGTGTTTTGAATTCTGATTCAAAATATTTTAATGAATCTGTGATGAATACGTTCCAATGGTTGTAAATTATTATGTTTTGCTAAAGTCGCCAAGATTTATCTCGCTGGATAATTTAGTATCCTAGAGACTTTTTTCCCTTGAATAAATTCGGCAGTGCCTTTTCTACTTCTTTTAATGACATAGTTATACATTTATGATTGCAAAGGAGTTAATAAATACTTAAATTTCATTTTCTTCCTGACACGCTCCATACGTCATCGGCCTGCAAACGATTCTTAGCCATACCGCATCAATTTATCTACTGCAATAGCAGTACCAGTAATAAAGAGTAATAAATGTAGTACGGACAGCAGCCTGTTATTACGGGGGCAGCCGGGGGCGGACCAGGAGACCAGCGCACGTAGGAGCTACCGGATAATGCCTAGTCTAGATATACCACTTACCGACTTTTTGTATCAGCTTACTTCAATTATGGTTTGTGGAAGGTTTCCGACCTTTGTATGTAAATATTGGTAGTTATTTGTGATTATAGTTATTTTAAAAGTTCTGCTTTATTATGTGTGTCTAGTCTATAGAACGTAGTAACGAGTAATGTCACGATATCCATACAATTTTGTTTTAAGGTGAGCCCACCTGTCTGCCAAGGGTCTACTAATATTTTTAGTGTTTCAATTTGTTTTTTACTGTCTTGATCAATGAAAATGCAACGAGCATGAATTCAAAAACGCAGGTACTTTGTCCATTTGGGTCATATTCCAAATAGTAGCACAAAGAAACTTGAATGAAATGCATTTACCATTCAAAGATTAGCGACGACTCTACTCTCTACCTTAGTTGGATAACTTAAGGTCTGTATTCGTTTGAGCGTACAGCTTTATTCTAGGTTTGTACTGTATACGATCTGAATAGCAACACAAACATAGAGATGTGAGTAAAAACAACACAGGCTGGCTGAGGCTCGGTACCAGGAGCGCAGCGAGCGGTGGAGGTCGACGGTAGCGGACCGGTCGAGTAATGACACTACTGCCTTTTAGGGACGCAGTTATGATGGCTGATCGGTTTTATGTGGATATGGCCATATAAATTGGTAATAAAATATTTTGCGACGTTATCCTTATTGCATCTTGTATTATAAATAACAATATTCTATTCAAATATTAGTACCTTCGCAGACCACAAACTTCAAAATTTCTAACTACAATACTCGTAAATACAAATCACTTACCTTAATAAACCTATTGGCTTAACTGTTTATTAGTTTTGTCGTACATGTTGTCACTGCACAATCTTATCCACGTACAGCTAGCGCACTGGCCCTGCGCCATCCAGTTTGTCCACTCTCATTAAGACCGCCTGTACTTGCAGTAAGTTTTTCCATCGACACATGACAGCGGCACAATAACATCTCCACGGCACTTCTGCTCGCCTGGTACTTCTCTTTATCTAGGAGATAGCTATGATCGTAGATAAGCGTAGTTTTTTCCATATCTAGTGATTTTATGTGACAACTGGCTCTTATAAGGAACTAGAATCTTAATGGTGTTATTGGTTTGGCAGATGCTTGTTAGTCGGCTATCTTTCGTATTTCTTAGAGTATTTTATTCAGTTGTTGGCCGTTCTTTATGTAATGTCGTGGAATGTTCGCATTTTAATGTTTTCTGAGATTATGCTAATTGCATATTTTTCCAGCGCGTTTCAACGGATTGTTGCTGTATCAACGATGACAAGTGGATTTTTTGCTGCAAAACTTTGCGATACAGAAATAGTTAAGCCTAAAAAAATGTTGGGATGTACTGTTTCAATTTCTGGTTAACGCTCTTGCATTTTAATGAGGGAATGCAACCTGCGTACCAAGCAAATATAAACAAAGTAAAGTTAGTAATGACAAATTGATTTTACTACGTTTATTTTTGCTACTAACTATTGCTTAGTAGGTATAAAATCTTCCTGGAATACTATGATCTTAGTAATGTAATCTACAACCTTTTCAAATGCATTTACTTTAGCGCCACATTTAATAGAGAAGCTTTTCACTCAGTCGTTAATTATCATCGGCACATCCAATAAGCTCCTCCCTGCTACGACGTCTAGTGCTTGCTCACAATAGATTACGTAGAAAGAAGTCCGCGGCTTGAAAATTTCCATAATTTTCAGAGATAACCTATCAGATACCAGACACCTCCCACGGGCACTGCTATCGACACATCGCCATGTGGGAGTCGATAGGACTCGAGCCCACTATCTGCTACCGGCCGCTCAAATGCGTTTCTCCTGTTTAACTTATTAAGACCGGTGTTGGAATCTAAGTACTACTGTGCTACTCTGTGGCTCATTCCTATTCGATTTATTGGAATTAAGAGTGTTTTGGAATTTACGGGTTCTGATTGGAGCTAATTTTAGAAATGGGCTATTACACTGAGGCGGCGGCGTGATCTACCGTATCGAATAACAATGAAATAACAGTTTCAAGTTACGTTTACTTTGGAGTGAGTTTCGATGTTCTTTTGTTGAAATCTCTTTACGATAAGAAACAGTCATTCACCGCTTACAAAAGTAAATCAACAACTATTTTTAACTGAAATGCCGTTATGGAAAATAAATCTTATTGAAGGGAAAACCACAAGAAGTTAGTTGAAAATGTTCTCGTTTGAAGTATTCCTCTAGAGCAGTATCCCAGGTTAGTATCTGCGATCTGTGCGCATGCGCACCCCGTGCTAATTACTCTTGCAACAAAACGTCTACGTCTCTATCCGGCACTCGTGCGGCGCGGGCGCGGCGATGCCCATCGGGACACCTCCGCAGATCGCAGATGCACGCTTTTTAGAAATTAAGATGGCTCTTTTCTTGGGAAAGGAGAATGTACTTCATTATTATTTTGCCATCTGCTTGCTGTATTGTAATGCAGAAATAAATTATTTTCTTTCTTACTGAATTGTTGTTATTCAGGGAAGTCTATCAGTAGAGTATACAATAGGTGATCCCACTCTATTTTCATTTCGAACAAACCTGATAATTGAATGTATCGAACGCCAACTTTATCATTGAAAAATACTACGGTTTATTGTCATACACCACACATTAAATGATGAGGCTATGACTGGTCAAGTGGGAGAATAATGAAATGAAAAACCTGAAGCTTTAAATGAAGCTGAGAAGTTTTACTAACGTTAAGCTTTTATTTCTAAGTAGGTACATTAGTTTCAGCCTTTTGAAGCTAAAGACAATCAGCAGATTATCAAACTCTGGTTGTAAATCCATAAAGTACCGTTATTCCGTTTTCCAGTGCATTAGGAATATATAAGAGTTTCATAATAAGTTCTCACGCATGTTGATCCATGGCCACTAAACCTGTCAAGATTAGGGTTTTATACTCTGGGGAATCACTGGACCATAATTTGGATCGTCTACTTGTCGATGGTGATAACTTTATGTTTATGGTAACAATGTGTTTATGGTGCGTTGCGTCAACTGTCCTGTCATGGGAATCGAAGGTTTTTCCTTATTAGATTGATAATTTCGTTGATATTGGAATGATTTCTTTGCGATACCTACATAGGTCCTGTTAAGTACTAGGTACCTTTAGGTTTAATTTTGTATGCTCGTTGCGATTGACGTGGTATCGCGTGGACCTGATGAATGGATGGCTGACTGATGGCCTGACGCGGACGCTACGGAATAAAACATTAGTCTACTAGGAATGAAGGAACTTTCCAATTATAAGCAGCCGTGTCCTCTAAACCGAGGCATTGACGAGTCGTGTTTGAAAATCGCTGTATTTCCGTAATCCGTGTGTGAGCCGACCGACGGGCGCATCCGGGGCACTTTATTAGTGCAGCGTGCTCTTGTAATTGGACCCATAAATCTTGTGCCGTGCGTGCGATTGATCCGTGTGTTATCGCCTTATAACCTCGTGTGTATAGCCCTTATCCTTCTAAAAGTGTAAAAAAACAGTGACACGATCCAAGTCCTTTGATCGTTTTTGTGCTAATGAGATTTTGAATATTATTTTGAAGATAATACAATATGAGAGAATATTTTCGGTCTCAGATTGTTTTTCTAGTGCAGTAGTATTTAGTAGCTAGAGGATGAATCACGTGCGATTACATATATACTTTTATTGTTGAATACTTGCTGGTTGTTAGTTACGATAACTACCTGACTATATGACAAGTGATGTTATCGGCTATCAGGTATAAATAAAAAAGATAAAAACATCGCATTTACCATAAATACAACTAAATAACTTCCTATCAGCACGTTGGTTTATTAAGTGCTTAACTTGACCACGACGTTTTTTTACCAAACCAGTACATTTGTTACATCAATCGGTTGAAAAGCAAGTCTAAGCCATAACGTTGTATTGACGTCGAAAATTCCAATCATGTTAGTTCCATCAATAAACCCCGAGAGAAATGATCAGCATCAAGAAAGGAGCGGCATAATCACCCAACTACTAAATAAGCATATCAAAGTCCGGTAGCTTAATTTATTCCGTGTCTCCCTGTCGTCGGTAAAAAGCAAGGACCGTATGAATATCGTTAGGGCTCCACAGACGAGGCACGGGCACGGGCAGGGGACTGATGGATCCTCGATAAAGTAGACGGACAGAGGCATGTGTCTATTTGTACAATTTTGTACTTTGTTTTAGTAGAAAGTACTGCACTAGTTAGTATATCTCACTTTTTATTCGATTCGAATTCTTGTTGGAAAATAATTAGATTCCACTTTGAAAAACGATCAAGTTTGGATGATTATGTACATTATTATGCCATTATCTATATTATTTACGATGAATAGATCGGGCTGAAATATTGCATATGTTTGTAGTTCTAGATCTGGAACTACATATAGGCTACCTATTTTATATTATGAAGAAACGTACAAAGCGGCGGGCAGGAGCTAGTCACTATTTTCTTAAGAAAACAAGATGTAAATATTATTTTATAATTATTATTTCTATAAAAAATATTACTTATTCAAATATTTGGTCAAATCAACACAGCCGTACTCGTTGCCCAGATTTCAGAACAGCTAATAGGTTGAGGCATCAAGCTGGTCGTATCAAGCTGGCTTGGCCGTCAAGCTGGTTGACCGCGTGTCGAGCCCCTTCCGTTATCTCGCCGTGGAGTGGAATCGCCTGATGATGTTGTAGCGAATGTCCCGGAGGAATGCCAATTTAGATATTTCGACTTTTAAATGCAATAACTCCTTTATTTTCCGGTATTTGTCTTTGACACGTAAAAGATAGCAGAGCGTGCGTGTCCGCTACCGGATTATTTTAAAAGGATTCTAAATCATCCGGCACATTTTAATGTTTTATAGTGTTGTGACATAAACCTCCAATTAATCATTTGAAAAGGTTGCACTGAATGGAAATACAGAGAGTCTGATATAGAGGATCTCTATGGTCTGTGCCTAGATGAGCAACGGTGCCTTTCTCTTTTCTTATGACGTCGTCGACGTTCGTCATTAGCAAAGATCATGACGTCATGAATATGTAGTTGGTGATGCTCTCTGGCAGTGACCCCCCTCGCCGCGAGAGGAGCAGGCAGTACCCCGTGCCTCGCTCCTCGGTGCTGGTATCACGTAGATAAGGCGCGGGATCTAATTAACCCGTTCATTACCGCGGCTACTTAGCTAAGTGCTCCGATACAACGGCACAGGATAATGATGAAATAATGCCTCGCTATTGGACAATAAACAACGTAATGGCTCTTATGCAGTTCAAAGATTTAATAAAAACTACTTACTAAAGGTATTTTATGATTGGTCTTCTATGCACGACCTCATTCTTATGAAGTGTCTTAATTTTCTACTAAACTTAGAACAATTTTATTGTGCATTAAAATGTCAACGAAGGCAGGGGAAGCCGGGGAATCTTGATAGGCTCGCATGGACTAGTGCAGACTATTCAAACATGTGACGTTAGTAATCGCACAACCAACATGATGTGGATGGACTTTAATATTAGGTATAACAGTTTGGTTCACGTGCGGCCCGCGCGGGCTCGCCGTCACGTACAATCGATGAGTCACCTGATGGGAGACAGCTTAAAAGAAAGTGGGAGATGCAGGTTTCTCGCTGCCTTCCGATAATGTTCTAAGTAACGTATTTCAGCTGATTAGCATAAATTTGGATCGTGAGTCCGAAATAAAAGTAATTAAAATAGCTACAAGAGGCTTTCTCTAAGCCGCCGCTAGCTCGTAGCTCGTAGCTCTCAGCTCGTAGCTCGGCGGCGGTTCCTTCGATTTGGGGAATTCGACCGTAACGGCTCTAATTAGATAACCATCGCCACAAATATATCGCTTCCCTTCGCGCTAGGGCTGCCACAACATGTTTTTAGTAACTTAGAGCTCGCTTTAAAAGGGCTCAGTTAATACCTATTTTGGAAATAAAGTAGTTAAAAGGTGTGCTAGATAAAATAATGTACTCTGTCTGTCTAGACAGGAAGAGTTATACAGTCTTGTTGGAAAAGTTATACGGATAAAAAAAGAGTTACAGTTGAAAAGACGCGGTAGAAAAAAACGCTTAAACCATTATCTAAGTAACAACAACTATCTACCTACTATTCTATCTACTACGCTTACGCTGGCTATTGAATGTCAATTAAACCGAGTTTATTGTCACTCGTTTACACAAAAGGGTGGAATAATCACACCGCCATATAAGGGCATTTCGATAACCCTAGCGGCAGGTGATTGGCCTAGAAGGTCAGCGGGAATTTCACGGTAGGCCTTAAGGGTGCATTCACACAATCCAACGTATTATAATGGTGCGCATACACGGGGCTTATTGACGGAAGCCGATCGTTAATGAGCTACCGCCGTCCGCTTTAAAAGCTGATATCGATAATACCTGACCGTTTACAGGGTGATTGATTTAAATTCAAATAAGGTTACTTAACAATCATTGCGCACCTCAACTACTTAAACTTTATGATGGTTGTTAGTCAGTGTTATGTATTTGGAGATAAACGGAAATCTTATAAGATCGAGCCTCCAAATCCAGTTCAGTGAGATACAGTTCCACGGGCCGGGCGGCAGCACAGGCGGCACCTTTTAAAATCCCATTAAAAATTAACGACCACCCTGTATCATAAGGATTGAGTTAAATGGCTGCTTATCTGGCCCTAATGGGCCGGCAACATGTCAATTCATCAGTCCGCCCGCGGATTGAACCATCCTCTGATAGTGTGAATGTTCCTTTGATTGTTGTCGTGCGATGATAAAATGTAAATAATCACGTATTTGAATAAACAAATGAGGCTGTAAACGCGTTTTTATTCGCCCGTAAAAGGATGCTGATGGCCGTAAAGTTTTGGCACTTGTTAGTTTCGTTTCGGCGGTTGTAAAACGATGCTCTACAATTTTATGAATTTCATAATAATAAATGTTCTTGGTGGGGCTACTGGTCTTATGATCAGTAGATATAATATACATAGTATGTTGCGGGGACCATGACCAGCTCATCGTCAATTCATATAAAGTTCGTTCGATGAGTATTCTCATTTGGCTTGTAAGTTATCTATGTAGTAAGAATTTTCTCAAAATCTCTTTATCTAAAGCTTATCTTAAGCTTTTTCCGAAATACAGCATCAAGTAGCTGCCTAAAGTGGTCGTGCGACGGTAGCCGCTCCTCGGGCGGAAGCACACAGCCGCGATAAGGAGCCGACAAAGAACAGGAGGTATTATAAATCAGAAGCTATCGAACGGACAATTAAGATGTCTTAGAAGTAGACAGCGTTGCTTGTTGGGCAGCAGCACGGGGGCAGTTCAATACCCCAGCGATCTAACTTATTCGTTTTGGGTAACGAACTTTACTAATAAGAATTTTTAAAGGGTGTTTAAATTCAAAGCCTATTGTAAGTATGGAAGTGGAAATAACTAAACATTAGACGTTCTATTTGTAAAACAGCCCACCGTGCTACGCCACAGCTACCTACCAGCTACAGAGCAGGAAAAATCGTAGCAAAACAAAGCTCTTTTATGTTTCCAGGCATCTTTTTTTCAAGACCAAAAAGCACAGGCAACTATTCGCCACCAAAAAAGATGCAACAAATACCTCTCGATAACAACACTCGGGAATCGATTTGGAGAGTAACCATTTAATTATTTGATCGGTAATCTCGCATCGAGGCCGGGAACACAACAAGAGGAGCGCGCAGTAATCGTCGCTTAGTGCGACGCCCGGTAGCCGGCGGCGGTCCGCTCGCCCGATCTTATCATCTTATAACAGACTCGATTTATAAGTATCGATTATACCTATCGAGACATCGATCCGCTCACGGTCATTTGGCGCGTTTTTCGCTTGAGTTCTCGAAATAACAATTTTGTTTGATAATTAGTGTTGTTTTTGTGGTTCGCATACCTGTACTTATTTTCTGTTCCAATAATTGGATAAAAAGTCAGCATTCCACTTAGAATGCAACCACGTTATTCCCAACGCACCTTACCATCACTGTTAACGCACCTTACCATCCCTAGATGTCGCTTGCTGTTTCAATAATACTTCAAAACATTTAAACGCGGTGCCCGGAAGAACACCAGAATCAGATACACTCCACACATACTACACAATATCACAACTAGATAACCTTTATTCATAATTCATTTTAAACATAATTTTTTAAAGTAGTAAAGGTAGGGTACGATTTAGCGTACCAGCACACGAAAGTTGCCCAGGTTTTTTTATTTTTTCTTTGCGGCGCGACTCCACCTAGACCCATAAACAATCAAAGTATAAAATGAATATTAAAAAAATATAACAAAAATGCATAAACAAAAAAAAATGATCACAATAATAATGCTCGATACACAGCATCATCGAGCCTCAAAAGTACAAATTAATTAATGTTCTAATTCAACGAGTTTTGTTTTTGGTTATAAATAATATTAATTCCTCATTTTACAATTTACTGCAGTTTCACTAAAAACTTCATCACACCATGTAGTACATTATTTTTGCTTATGGAAGCTGTTTCTAATCTAAAATACAACGAGTCGATTTAGTGCTAATTAAATCTTTTTTTTCCGTACACCTAACCCAGCGTAATTACCGCGGGGGCCTAATAACATGCTTAACGCGCGGTTCAATTAAAAGTTGACATGTATACGACGGTAAGGCCGCATGCACACGCACCGCCTTTCGAACGGTGCTTCTATAGGGATTCTCATCTATGTTTAGATTTAGCCATATACACAGCACAATACTTATACAATACTGTAATGCGTTCACTGCTGGGAATGCTAGACCCACGTGTGCGCCGTGCGTGGGCAATGAAACTCATAAACTCGTGTCGTGGACCAAACTGACCGATAACAGACGGAAGAATGAGAAATATGGAAAAGGGGGCCTTTTTTTAGGAGCGGGACTGATAGTTGTATATTTCATAAATCTGAAAAATAAATAATTTATTAAAATATATGATATTTGGATCTATGAATACTGACATTGTAAAGTCTCCTCTCGGTTCGGATCACCGCTCGCGATGAAGGCAGTATGTCCTGCACTTTATGCGGCGCTGTCGGGCGGGTAAGCGCAGCACACCTCTTCTTCCAATCACATTATTTACTAAACTTTACACTAAATTGTGGATTCAATAATTATCGTATACCTGCTCTTTAAGAGCCCTCCTTATATCTCTTCTTCTTCTTTATGTACCTGTGAATATTTTTTAAGATAATTACCTATTTTAAATTTTGTGCAATATGTAATTAATAACTTACATTTTGCACAAAATTAAACAACAAAATTAACCTATAGATCGAACAACTTATATTTACATATACAATTGTTTGTTACAAATTGTTTACACTAAGCTAAATAACTATCCTTATGTAAGTGACTGTGTCTTTTTTTTTGAGAAAAAAAAATGTTTAAACCTATGATAGATAGGTCCGTGAGTTGTTTCGATTCGTCCCACAAACCCGAGGTCCAACCATGTAGGGATCTATTCATCTATACATTCCAATGACGAAAAAACATCTTTGTATCAAAGTGAAGTTGGAGTAGCTATGTTACCGGGAACCGAAACCTTTCACTGCGATTCGTTCTAGAAAACATCAAAACAATATGTTTTGAAAGCACCCGGACAGTTATTATTGTATGTAGATGGTCCGGTCAATCGGGCCCACTTTGTTTATGAACTCATTTGCATAAGTTAACCCTTCCGTGGCCGTGGCGCGACAATACGCCTTTTTATTGGAGCAAAAAATGACGAGCCTATTAAAAAGCGTTCGCTGACGATTTCTTTACGAGCCGACGTGAAAGGCCTCTGGAACATATTAGACATGTCTGCAGCATGCTCCTTTTAAATTGTTTCTGTGAACTAAACAAATTTTGACAATTTATCGTTTACAAATTATTTATAAGAAATATCGTAGCGATTTTCAGATCTACAGAACAATGATAGTATTTACAAGCTATAAATCTCAACATACGATCATTCCAGTTTGTAACGCTGCTGGTGAGCGTAAAACAGATTAAAAATATAATTATCTAAATCAGCATAATATGTACGTAAAATGAAAACCTGTTACATGAATGTTAGACTCAGTCAACATCATTCTGTACAATACAAATGGCAACATCCCTCGGGGCAATTAAACTTTACAACGTGCCTTTTGGCAACTCTTTCTGTCCGTCTGTCGGTTGCGTCATAACTGCCAAACAATGAGTTGTCGACATCGTCACTGTTTGTTTTGGAACAGCATCGGCAAAAACTGGAGCAAATCGTTTAGACGGGCGGGCCGCCTGCGCCTGGCCCGTTCGCTTTTTTTGATGGTTTTTGTAACGAAATATAGACGATATTTATTAGGTTGGTCAATGGGCAAACCTAGTTATGGTTTATTAAACATATATTACTCATGTTCTCGTCAAATCATAACGTTCCTAGTTCTGAACTTCATTTAATGAGGAAATAAATAAATTAACTCGAAACGTATTATTGTTTGAAGGCTGGGTCTTCCAAATGGCCGGTTTGAAACTTGACAATAGAAGCACAGTGGCTAAAAAACAGACCACTAAGCCCATAAAAATAATGAGGCTACACACAAAACAGTTAAAGGAGCCTCCGAAGGCCAGCGGAGCCGGCCAGGCACAGCTATCTCACAATGGACAGTAGTCATTTCGCCACTTCAAAAAACTGTAACGGTCTCTTTTTTTAACGAACATTTTTTCTCAACCCTTTATTGAGAAATGCCGTTATATCCTTTGAAAGATGCTCCACGGTCACAAACCGATAGATTATGCAAAAAAGCAGGGTCTTCCTTTTCAGCGTATCAATTCCCATGCTCCTATAAAGGATCAACGGCAATCGATATTCAAAGAGATGACACCTTGTTTGAATATTCACGTTTCCCATGCATCTTACAAAGGGTTGCCTAGGGTGGATGCGTCTATAGGCAAATTCGATTATCTCCCAGCATTCTCACGCACGGTAAAGACGACTATAAATCTTTGCATACAAACTATAATAAAAAAATGTTATTAGAAAAGAACTATCTGTGCGCGACCCCACGACCGAATATGCATAACAAAGGAGCTGCGCACCCAAATTATACGGCGAGGTGACAAGTGCTGGGCTCAGCAAGTACCACGATTCTGCGCGCAGAACCCCTCGCGAATAAACCCCGCTCAACATGCGCATGCGACTTTTTTTCTATAGCGCCGTATACCTGTAGCCCTCGCGGAAACGTGGGGACAGTTTATTTGCATTTTTTTTTTTATTATTCCCATTCAAATAGTATCTTAACCCTATTCAGTAATGTCAGGGGTTAGGTTGCACTTAATATTCAAGAAGGGCAGGTACATTTCTCTTAATATTCTCGCATAAATTATAGTCAGGTACATTTTGGTTGTATTGTGCATCGCGAGTGGGGTCGGTTTGCGAAAGGGAGTATTGTGCAAACGACTTCCGTGCAATTCCCGATTCTTTATTCAATGAACTAAGGCTCTCTATCGCTAAAGTGATCACTTGAACTTTGATTGCAAAGCTTCGAACACAACGGATCTACGACATTTTACTTCCTGAATGGTTTAACCCGTTTCCTTTGTAAGAATTTATGCAAAAAAGTTTCTACCCATCCTATTTTTTTATTCAATAAAATTTAGGGGCTATGCACATTATGCAAATGCGCGCATAAATTTTAATGCAGCGTACGAGGGCTGTTATTCAATTTTGAAAGCAGCTACGCTGGCATAGGGGCTATTTTGGAGCGGTGGCTTTTACTTGTTTTTGTGGATTACAAGTAAGTATGCAATTTTTTTGGCGTTGACTGTTAGAACTGTGTTCTTGATGATTTTTTTTCTCAGGGATGTCGAAGGAGTTACCGTTACAAGGAGGTTGCTTACCTTTTTTATTGTATATGGAGTGACATATGAACCGGGCCCGGGTTTCGGATTAGAATATGTAATTACTTCCTTTACGGTTTTCGGAAGCGGTGTGGCCGTTATTTAGTGTTGCCACCTTCGGCCGGGTCGCGCTCGCGGTCGCGCTTTGTGTCACAAGCTTTTTACTCCACCTAAATTATGTTGAGGTCGACAGTTGCAGGTTTTGTATGGACAATGAAGTTAGCGGGGCTGATTTAATTTTTGGGATGCCGTACTGAATATACCTTGGAATCGTGTTTAGGCTACCTTCTCTTTCATTCAGAGTTAACGTAATCTACCTATATTTTCTAAAAGAGTACCAGTAAAACATCGTAAAAGCGGTTGTACAAAGCTCATAGTAAAAGTTAAATGATCTATTTGCATTAGCCGGGCCCTTGGGGCAGGTCCTGCACCGCTTCACGCCTGCAATAAACACGAACCAGTTTATTTCCCAGATAATAAACAGCCATTACCAATAATATCATTGAAGCAACAAAACAAACAAACCTCGGCTCCGTTATTGAAAAAATCGGGAAAGGCGGTGCTGATTGTTGTCGAGGAGCGTTCGCAAAAAACACACTTTTTTATTAAAAAACCTGGTGGAAAGGGACTGCGGCCGCCATTGTCTCCGCTCTATTGTCTTGCGTTTTGAAATATTTTTATGCTTTCCGGATGACAATAATGTTTTTGACTTATTTTTCGATAACTATTATTTAGCGAATTTATTGGCATTCGGGAGCTCCATTGTTCAAGGGCGGGACTCGAAGATTTTATCATTTTAATTAGCAATTTGTACACGGATGCCGAAGCCGGTGGCGGAGGCCTAATTGCGATGACGGCGGTAATTCCTAATTTGATGGCTGTCTGATATCGGCGGAACGGAACGGCGCTATTTATTTATTGCCGAAACTGTCGTGTGACACAAATGCGTCGGTCGGACCGGCGCGGCGCAGGCGCAGGCGCAGGCGCAGGCCGCTAGGAGAGACCATTACGAGCGAGGTGATTAATCTGCAAATTATTCAAATTATAATTTAACAAAACATCATTGATTCCAATCAATGCGTTTTTTTAAATTAGCATGAGAATGGCGGATGTGCTAGTACTTCTGGTGCATAACAGTGATTTATTGTTTATTGGTTTTGGATGCAGCTGTCTCCGCTCATTTCAATATTAACAAACGCAAATTGTAAACAAAGTGACATGGCCGTGTCTTCGTCCAGTTTATGACAGCGGCTGCGAACATCCAAAAACTGGAATTTCCTCGCAAAGTATGATTTTATGCAAACTCACCTTATTTACACGAAATGAAGTGACTTTACAAAATTAAACCGTTCTTTGTACATAATTTACTTCTTAATTAAAAAGAATCAGGTATCTACCTAGATGATCGTATCAGTTTACAGATTTAATACTAACTTTAGAATATTTTAAATATTTAATTAGTTACATATGTATGTAGGGAAAAACCCCAAGTCACCTTACCAGCTGCAAAATCACACGCGCAGTTTAACCACGGCTATGCAAATGTTTAACCCGTAAATAAGCTATTTATTCGATCAATAGTTGGGAATCAGTCGTTATTTATATGGTAATCGCGACCCCGGGTTAGGATATCGACGATATATTTTGTGACATTGAAGGAATCCACTCATTTGCAATGCAAAGTGGAACGGTTTCCTGCATGATGTATCGCTTTTGCGTCGTAACGCGGCTGTGGGGCAGATGGCCGCGCTCCTCGCTTACTTACCGCGCTCACAATACATCTCGATGAACGGCTCTTCTACTACGTCATATTTATTTACTTCATAATCGGTCTTCCTATGTTCATTACCGACGCAATCAACCAGTCGAGAAATATGGTATTTTGAGTAAATACTTATGCCTAGCTCCGCTGGGTCCCTTCGGTGCGAACTCGTATGAGTATGGGTTACTTGTTATTATGTAACATGAACTTGCGTATCCAAATATCACCTTTTGAAAAGTGCGTTGCACTGAAAGGTAAGAAAAAGTTGAACGCGGTACGAGACATGTTATTTTTGTCGCATTGTCATTACAAGATGGTTCCGGCCAAATTGCAGCGATGCGACCATGCATATTCATCGGCAGGCATTGTCTCATATCGTATTGTCCCACCTGAGATCTGGACCACCGTACGCAGACCCCACCACATACCCCCCACCGCACCTCATACGGGTAGTTACCCAGAGGCAGGCCAGGGGGGGAGGTCTGAGGACAGTGGTGGACGCACAAAAGAGTGTTCATAAAATGTGAAGCGAGAGCCGTGTCGGAAAGACGAAGGTTTATGAGTAGTTAATTGTGTTGCAAGCTGCAGGTCCGCTCGACTGAAGCGTGCTGTCATCGAGCACTACATACAGGTTACAGCTTATGTTTTGTTACTAAATATAAGCATAGAATCGCCGTTAGCTCAGTTTTCATGCATTTCGATGCGACTGATTGGATCGCGCATTATAACATTAAATATGAACCTTACAAAAGCATGTCTTGATTAGATGTTATTTGAATCCATTGCTTTGTGCGCATCTTCACGTACCCCTTAACCTTTGATTTGCATTCAATCCATACAAACTGATAAAGGATGTAAAGGAGTCATTCAATAGGTTTGTACTCTTGTACGACCACAAAGGACTCTTCCATTTCAAAAGACATTGTAGAATAGAACCTTTAGGTGAAATCAAATCGAAAGTAAACTGAAATGTATCGAGTTTCTAAGGTAGGCCCCTAGAGGCAGGCACCCTGGTGATGCCATCGCGGCGACACGAGTGGCGTTTCATAAACCTGACCCAGTGACATTTGCGCTAGTTTATTACGATTCGGAACATTCCGAAACGAGTTATAAATGTAATAAATGTTAGATAAAGGCGTTGTATCGGTATAATTGATGGAGGAGGCTGTGAGAGATGGTCCGGAGGCTGCGGAGATGTACTCTACCTACTTTCGCGGAGGTTATAAATGCGGTCCCGCGCCGCTGGTGACCTCTGATCTAGGCGCGACGCAGGTGCCTTCACAGCATCCGACACGATCTTATCTAAGGAGCTGTTGCACAATATCAGCGACCCTTGACGGCACTGATGTTGTGTTCAAGATTTAGCTAAAGTTTACAAGAGTTTCTTAAACATCAGTGCCATCACTCAGCTGCTATGTTCACTGAGATCCACAAAATCATTAAATTTGGTGCTTATAGGCAATCAGAAAATAAAATCAATTTAATGATTATTATTTTTTTAACCAAATACAGTTTGTCCATTCAAGCATAGCATATTATTTTGCGCTAAATAATGCCACTGCAAAACAATCGCATGTTATAAAATCCATCATGTAGGCTTTCAAGTTTTATTGATAGAATGAAACGCGTTTAGTAACGGCGTCCGTTTGTAACCGTAATGAGGCGTCCGTCCGCGTTAGCAGTGCTGGCAAAGCTGATATCATACCACAAACACGTGAAACATCTCTGAAGACACTATTTGATATAATATGCCTAAGAATGGCGGCGGGGTCTGTAGTCTAGCAGTGGACGTTTTTCGGCTGAGATGGTGAAAAATGATGATGATGGTGAAGACTTGTTTGGGAACAGTCTAATTTGTTCAATTTTATCTCAAGAACTGTGTTGGTGATGAAATAGTAGATTC
Organism: Eupithecia abbreviata; assembly: GCA_943735965.1. Lineage (NCBI taxonomy): Eukaryota > Metazoa > Arthropoda > Insecta > Lepidoptera > Geometridae > Eupithecia > Eupithecia abbreviata. The sequence continues at coordinate 255,163 of OX030979.1, read as the reverse complement.
GAGTCAAAGACTGGTTTTAGTCTTTGTTGCCGCTGATATTAAGATTGTTTTGTTGATTCTGATATCTATGAGATGCAATGTTATTCTAAACTGCTCTTAACCTCTGCGTTAAACCTTACAGTTAGTGTATCTGAATGGCACCTCGTAAATAAAACCAATAAAATGTATCCAATAGACATACCTAACGCATGTTATACCGCTAGGTACTCGCTCACGTACCGCAACCGTACAAGGCAGGTTAAAGTTTTTGTCCGAATACCCAACTAAGTTACCTACACAGGTAAGTTTAGTTCAAGTAGCGCCGAAACACCTATCCTACGTTAACCCCAATAGGACGTCCTTAACATTTCGCAAGCCGCTACAAACGCCCCGCGCCCGCCGCGGCAAAAACGTGTGCCACGGTGCCGTGACGGACGACGTTTTTGCCCACATTCGCCACCGCGTTCATAGAAAACAGTAATGCAACTTGTGAGTACAATGAACTTTTACTCGTAGAAGACTGTTGGCTTTTTAGAACTTACAAGTATGTCTAGTCTTTAATTCCCTCTAGAGCAGCATAATCTACCGCGATCGCTCGAGGCGGTCCTCATAACTTCGCTTGTTCGATGCACCACGAGCGACACAAACCATGCAACAGTATAGGTCCATTGCTAGAACCATCTTTTATCAGGACCACGTCGTGACTCCCACAACTCTGCCAAGAATGAACAACTCCCCGCTGGTAGATCTTAAGATGGATGCTTGTAGCATGTTGCTGTCATCCCGTGACCACGACAGTGTGTAAACCTGTTGAAACGTCGGGAAAAATAGGTAAATAAACGCGATAAATACCCGTTGTATTAATACTTATAATTATGTTGCTGCTGATGTTATAATGTAAGTAGGAAGATAAGGTACCTACTGGTTACCATGCACAGTGTCCGCTGAACCACACGACACCTCCTCCGCCGCGTCACGCCTCGCTCGCACACACAACGATGACCGTTGTACATTATATGGAGGTACAGTCCTACATTACAAGTGCCTAGTGTATATACTCGTAGCTCTCAATATTTTAGCCCGGTGAAGCTAAGGGTGCAAGCAAGGGAAACCGAGCGGTAACGGTTATTTGACTTTAATCGGCTGCTGAGATCGAAAAAAAACAGCTCGCTGTTCAGGCATATCAAATATAACATTCATAATCTACAGCCAGCTAGTCCACTGCTGGAGTGTTGGACATACATACAATATAACATTCATAATCTACAGCCAGCTAGTCCACTGCTGGAGTGTTGGACATACATAGGTGACCTCGGATAAGATCCAGTGGCTCTTATTATCATCTAAATCTTGGATATAACTATATAAAAATATTAGGATATAACCTTATTATGGGCATCAGGTAAAAACTGTTCTGAAAATGACTCGTTTATTACCGATAACGCCCATAATCCTCACGCTGGGCATGCGGGTTGGGGATCGTGCATATCCCTTTGTCGCCTCTTACGACACTCCCGGGAAAAGTTGGGTTGGTGCAAATTCTAAGCCGGCACCACACGGTACCAGTCCACCGAACCAACTATCTGACAATCAAAATACTTGTCTGTGTTTCCTTTCTCGGTATTTTGCGGTCCGGTCTACGCTATAGCCCCTGAGCTTATCAATTTTATTACCCAAATTGGAGGTCTCATTAGAGATCTGGCGATATGCCTGGAATGCAGCTTTCCAACCATGTATCAGATCCCTAAATAAAAAGATAATTACAGCTATTTTAATAAGACATTCGAGTAATGACACCGCGGGTACGTCTTAATTAAGGTAATCACTGAGCTAGGAGTAATTAGTTTCAAACAACTGGGACTTCCTACGGATTTTATCATTGGTTGTAGCTGAAATGACAGTAGAGGATAGGTAAATAATGCCTTTCTTGTGTTGAGCCTTCCCCACGCTCCTGCGCGGCCGACCAGCAACCTCATTGTCTTCCGTCTCAGACAAAATAATATTTTAAAATGGCCGATGTCCTTATGCGTCTCGTCCTTATCACCTTTCATTGAATGGCGTCGCTGGTCACGTCTCGGCCATCAATCAGGTGTGAATGACCCGGTGTCGTCACCGATTGTCCTCGATACGGGACAAAGGAGCTAAGTTTAGCGCTGTGTCAGGTGGATTGGCACTGTTGCCAACAGGCATAAGGGGATTACACTTTATTCTCACCTAGCAAATGAGATGATGATGGCGACCTGTCTCAAACAAGACTAGCCATGTACAGTGGGCATATTATAGTGCGCAAGTGTGGGCACAAGTACAGGAGCACTCTCTGTTCACTCACTCTCATAAGATGGAACGGCAGACCGAAACGAAACGAAAAATGCAAATAGCTATTTTTGCTCGAGCCGGGATTTGAACCTTACTAACAGTAACCTTATTGACAGTGGTTGAACACACGATTGCTAGACAAACGAGTAGTTTGGTCTGGCTCCCTGGCTATTCCACGTATAGTAGTTCCAGTATGGAGTGAGGCACCGCAATACCGCAGATCACTGCAGGTACTTCGGTGCTGTATGGTCGAGGGAGCGAGAAGATTGCTGGAACTCTCGATAGCAATTATTATCGATTTAATTGGCACCTGCCAGCACTTACAATGTTGGTAAAAAACACTCATTATTTTTGTAGTGGCTTTAGAAATGTTATTCTAGAAAGGAAAATCATTTTTTGAGGCTTCATTTTGTACAAATAATTGCAACGGTATACATATGTAGGTATCTAGGTGCTGCCATGGGCTGGGAACTAAATGTCGGCATACTTTGTAATGTCGACATTTTATTTTTATCTGTTTACTTAAATATTTCTGTAATCATCACTGAGAAAATCTAATTAAAACACCACAGTTAATTTAAAATTTTGGGTAGCCTGAATTCAAACATTGACTATTTTAAACTGTTTCGCACTTTTTGCAGTTTAGATAGATAGATAGAAAATACTTTATTACATCACACAAAACAGGAAACAATACATAAATAAAAAATAGAATAAATAAAGTACAAAGGGCGGCCTTATGACCGAGAGCGATCTCCTCACTGCCTGGAAGAGAATTATAGAAAAAATTGGGAATTCTATAATTCCCCACATGTGTTGGAAGTAGCTGATCCCCTCATCAGTCGGCCGTGTTTGGACAGATACATCACCTCTCGATGGTATCTGGCCTATTAGAGCATTATACATATTAATGAGCAATTTAAACCACTTCACACTTTTCTTAGACAACGATCTCTGGCGAAAACGCAGTTTAATTATAAAACAACAATATGCTAAGCATCCGCGAGAAATAAATAGGTTTATTTAGTGTGACGTCTCTTTCTTATGAAAACAGTGTGGAGGTGCACCAGTAAGTAAGAACATTACTTCATGGTTCCTCAAACCTTGAGGTAGTTTTAATTTCGTTAGGTAAAGTAGAAGAGCAGATTTTGAGACAACATCAGACAAGGGCCATGGGGCACGTTAGACATCAGTCCAGCATTTTGTGTAAGTATATGTTGGAAATGATTTTCGAATAACAGTAGTTTGACTTATTTGTTATGTATTTCAGTTGGTTTTAGTCCGGGGGACCACAAAGGCCACTTACAAGAGTGGTGATACTGCTTGCCGGGCACACACCGTGGCTGCGCGCGCGCCGCCACCCGTGCTGCACGGCCAGTGCCTTTTAATTGCCAAAACGTTCTCTTTTTCGGTTTAACGGTGAACGATAGTTAGGTATACTGTTTTAATGATAGGCTCTGAGATTATAACATTAGATTATGGCTGGTCACTGGCCGGTTGGCATTGTATTTATTTCTGCTATTTGAAAGTAGACGTTTCACTCTTTCTCTTCAACACTTGGCTGGCTTTGGCACTGTTGGAGCTGTCGCTACGGCGCGGGTCACCGCAGCAGCAAGTGCTTATGGAGGACGCTATTGTAACCATACAATCATTATAATAAGTAGTCCAATTTGTTTTCTATTAAGTATTTGAAAAGGCGACTATTAGCTTAGCGCAGTTGGTAATAGATTATTGAGGTGATGGAGGTGATGCAGCCAGCCATGCGAAAATCACACACTCAACAGCATAATCATCATTTCCAAAATAAATAAAACGATTGAGCGTAAATTCAGGAAAGTAATTAGCCTAAAACTTCACCCTCCTAACTGCAGCATTGCTTTCCGGAATGTATATATCTTTATAATGTAATAGCTTCTGCTGTTTGTTTCATTAACGGCGACGGGAGGCAAGGCGATCCGACCGCGAGATAGATAACAAGCATCAATGAAATCTAAGCGTTCGTTACATAATGTAATTAAAGGAATCGAGTACAGCATAAACTATCTACAACTTGCATCTAGCTGCCCTTTTATAGCACTCACAGACCATGGCTTGGTTTGTTACAAAGACCTATAGATGTATAGAGGAGGAGACGTAATGTATGTGAATGTAGAGCTTGCTCGAAGTTGTCGCCGGCGGATCATGTCATTGGTATTCATTATGCGCGGGCGAGTCGTAATTATCGTATTAGCTCGGTAGATCGCTAAGTGTTGCTTAGTGGTCGCTTTTTGTAACAGATTGTATTTACATTTGTTTGCAAATGTCATTGGTTTTTGTAATTTCATTGTGCACGTGGGGAGACGGCCGCAGACGGTGAACACGCAAAAAATGCGACCCTCTTGTAAATATTATAACCTTTGTACGTTGTAAGACGAAGCATGCCTGCTATATTTTTTTATGAAATAGTTTGGATTTCGAAAGATTAACGACTGTGGGTCAATAAGCATTATATGCGAGTTGGATAAATGAAAATCGTCTCAACAGAACATACATATGTATTTCAGTTCAAAGATATTTATTTCTCATTAACAACAAACATGTTACTTACAAGAATAGTAGAACTTAAGCTAAGTAGTCATCTTAATGTAATTTTTCCGACTTTTTATGTTAATTCCAGTAGCGTTACATCCTCAAGTACCTATCTTTGCAATTTGGTTTTACACACGCCAGACGTTCCTTTGATTTCGTCAATGGGTTGTATCCTGGGAAATAATAATACGTTTCGTTTATCGCGTAAGTTAAGCCGCGGACACATACAGATCGGTATAATTGCAACTCAAACAATCAAAATGTGACGTCACGGGACACGTTAACGGCAGATCGCAATACTTCCCGTTTGTGCAAGATCCGTAGCAGATGAGATGTTTGCTACGCGCCGCTACGAGAGTGCTACGGGGACAATCCCTCTGGATTAGACATCAACGAGATCCGTTCTCGGCGCATGCCACTGCTGGACCATCTCTATTCTATTCAAAATTTCAAATATATTTATTTGCTCTCACTATAGTAGCTTGGTTGATAGAATACATTAGTATATACGAGTAGCTGCGCCCCGCCGCTTCGCCGCCCTTGAAATCTATGTGTCAAATGGCTTAAATTATAAAAAGTATCCCCAAGAGTATCACCAATTTTCAAACAAATCGGTTCAGCCCTTCTTGAATTATAAATAGTGTAACTAACAAGACTTTATTTAATGTACAGATAGATATACGAGTATTATAGCTATTTATTATATGATATCTAATTAGCTTTTAAACTGCAATCTCTATTGAAAGATCTTGGCTAAAGATATACCGGCTAAGTTCTAGTGGGGCTCGAGCAATAAGGGGTTGTTATTGTTAGACGTCATTATTACATTATTTTTGTAGTATCTCTCGCTACATTAGCTCAGAGGTGTCGGATGGACCAGCGCCAGCCGGCCTAGAGTCCCGTTTGGACACATGCTGTAAGGAACCCTACAAATCTGTAAACATAAATTAGTGGTAACAGTTCATCACAGTCGATGTTTAGTATGAATGTTGATTAAATAACTCGGTTTTCTCGGTTATTATAACGTTCACGTATTTTCACAGAGGAATACGCACACAGTCGCTCTCAAGTGCATCAATGTACTAGCCCTGTTTGATTCCAAACACTATATAGATGCAATTAACTTATATAATAAAAATAGTCCAATTAAAACTATTGACGTACGTTGACAGGTATTCCTCAATAGGGAATTAATACTAATCAACCAATGCCTTAAACGTAGCAACCAGCGTGATCGATGCCAACCTATTTATCACTTGTTTTTTAATGTTTGTTAGAATAATCTAGAACCTGTAGTCGAGCTTTGTCTCGTCCTAATTATCCGCCGGCGAGTATTGCTCTAAAACAAATAAATAATGCTGGATAATCCAAACATCATCATCAAGCCCCAAGCTAAGCAGAGCTTGTGTTACGGGTACTAGACTTCTACTTCTGAACTTGATAGATTGTAAGAGTAAAGTTATTGATAGCTTGTGTTAAGATACTCACAGTTGTCAGGTTAATGTTATCATCGCTGCAGTGAACCGCACATAGCCATGACTTACATGATCAGGTACCATTACATCAAAGTCATCATTCAAATGAAAAAAAATTCAAAAAATGTGACGTCTCTTCTCAAACCTTCCTATCTACATACACATGTCATAGGTAAAGAAAGAGTTAGTAGTTGAACATCATCAACCCATGGTAGTCCACAGCTGGACATAGGCCTCCCCTAATGAGCGCCATAGCGTCCTGTCATAACATACATAACATAATTAGCTAAAACAAATAAATTATTAATTATGTATTGCGTAAAACAGTTCATTCTTGCTAATTGCATGACGTAGCTCTGACATGAGCTATTTATTGATTCCTTTTTTTATTTACAGTGGTGGAGTTATTTTGTAAGGATAGTGCAGAGAGTCCCAACGAGTAGTAAACGACACATTGGTTTAGTGCCGGGTCAAATGCAGTGAGGTGCGCAGTCTGTTCCCATCGTGACTCCGACGTCAGTATATTATATGACCTGACAACGAATGCAATTAAATGATTGTAAAGTTTATGGACTTGTTGTTATCGATCATAATAAAAGCCAGTTAAATCGTTATTAACAAATACATATGAAATTATTAAATGAGAAGTGGAGAGCGATAATTATCTATTAAATTTAAGTGCATAATAAACTTAAAATCAAATGATGTGCGAATAAGACTTTAACATGAATCAATTGACTCAATTTGTGCTCTGAATGGTGACATCTCTCCACGCAAGCGTCACTACTGACTCACCATCATTATTTCATTGCTAAACAGGTCTAAGAAACTTTTGAGTTTAGACAGTATAAATAAATAAATAATGCTGAACTTATATACATAAATACAGTACATAGATAGGTACTTTTTTATGATACATAGAAAACGAACAGACCACTCGGAACAAATACCTGCAGATCGTACAAACATTTATCCCGAGGCGGGACTCGAACCCGCAACCTCCTGCGTCGAAGGCGGACCTTCTCCCACCGCGCCACCGAGGAATCCATTTGGAAATCTTTTGAGTTTAGACAGTAACAAGGCTTCTACAAGCTGTCTGTTTGTTATAATCGACTTATTGGTTTGTATATCGAGTGTATTCCGGTCAAATATCCTGAGATAATCCGGCGGGTCCCTTGGGGACAGGACCGGATGGACCGGCCGCGGACGGACACACGGACACTTGTGACATTACCTGAATGTCTTTAAGCAGGTTCTTGTCTACTTGTAGACTGACCAGGGCTTATTTATAGTAGATAGATGAATAAATTCTTTATTTACAACTTCAGACACACACACACACACAAAATACAATAATTATACAGTACACAGGTAAACAAAATCATGCAACACAGTTGACTAAAAAATAAAAAAATAACAATGTTGAAATTAAAATATGAGTCCTTCTCAGATCTCTAAGATCTCTTAGTGAGCTCCGTGTGTGCTGGACTGTGTTCAAAAAGAGTATAGTAATAAATAAATAATGCTGGACAATCCACACAGCATCATCTAGCCCCAAGCTAAGCAGAGCTTGTGTTATGGGCACCAGATGACTGATATACTTAATACCATAGATTATATAGATTGATAATTTTTATTATACATAGAACAACAAGACCCCAACTAGAACAAATATTTACAGATCGCAAAATCATCTGTGTCCCTATAGGTACTTGCATGTCTTGTAATCTACCTAGTTTCTCCTAGTTTCCCATTTTTTAGGTTCTAAAATATTGTAAACAACGCTCCCTTGGTAGTCGGGTATTTTTTTTTTAAAATAGCTAATCGTAGGTAGTATCTTACGACACTAATAACAAATAATTATGTGATCTAGTTTTGAAGGTATTTTAAAATAAATTGTCAGTCTCCTAGGACTCGGGTTTAAAATGCTTTAAATGCACGTAAACTTTTCTGTCACTTTCTGTGCGTTCAGTACAGATTGAGTTTGATTCATCGTCTCAATCAAACCATCAATCATGCAAGTTTGACGCGAGACCGCATCGTCCCTCAGATATCCGCCACCCCCTGATCGCACAATGGGACGAATCATCGCTTTTTAATTATACCTACCTACTTAGTGGCTTGTGGGGGACACGTTTATCTCTTAGCCAAGAAAAAATATTCAAACTTAGATTAGCTGTTATAAAAATAAAACTATAGGATTTTGAGCTAAAGACCGAAGTTAACAGACCTGACGCACGTGTACGTAACGTTCAAAATAATTAAAAAAAATAAGAAACATACGAATGATAAAATAAAATTCTTTAAAAATGCACTTTACGCCAATACCTACTGCCTTGCTGCCAATACCTGTTGGCTGTTAGCTGTTTAGATTTAAATGACAGAAATTTTCTTTAAAAAATCCATGATGTCCAAAGACTTACTTATATTTTCAAATATAAGACGTACCGTCGTGCGTAAAGCTTGGTACGTAATACATCAACGTGATGGCCCACTCACCCTTTCAATGTGTCCAAAGCTGGAAATTCTATCGAAATTAAATAAGGCGTTATCAGTAATCCGGGTTTGCCATCAATCGTCCGTCCACAATAGCATTACCCTCTTTTTGGGCTTTATCCGGCCCGCAATATGCGCCTGAAGAGAAAGGAATATTTGGATAAGACATGCGTTAAAATACTTTATCAACGAATTTAAAAAAGTCGGATCCTTAACTAGGGTCAATGTTTATTCATAGCATACTCACTGGTTCGAGCTGTTCCGACAAAGCACTTGTAACCTACTGACAATATTTGTCATTTTGGCCGACCCATTGCACGGTGTCGGTTCGGTAGCCATGTTCGTTCTGAGGCCTGTGACAGTGTGACATGTCTAGCTATGTTAGTAGGTACATTTGGCGAGCCTGAGCCAACATTGGTCATCTATGAGCGGTGGAGGTCCGCCTGCGACACAGGAGACCCGCAACGAGGTCAATTCTCGCCTCGGGACAAGAGTGTGTATGATCTGCAGATATTTATTCCGGGTGTTCTGGTCTTTATCTACATAATTATGTATAATAAAAAATATCTATCTATGTAATGTATTAGGTATGTATCGTACGAGAATATCAGTCATCTAGTACCCATAACACAAGCTTTGCTTAGCTTGGGGCTAGATAATGCTGTGTGAATTGTCCAATATTATTTATTTATTTAGTTTAGAGAGAGTTCCTCATGTGCACCAGTTTCTCACATCCGCCAGGTCCACTGGAGACAATAGGCGTCGACGCGCCGCATCATAACATGATCGATCAGCGCCGATGGGCCACCCTTTATTGAACCCTGAGACAAGGGTTCAGATAGGGGGAATCAGGACAGCTTACTCTGTACATTGTACTCCTAGTTTAAATAAGACCTCGGTACGTTTATCTAAATTAAACTTTTGTTTCGAAACTTACCAAATATTCTTATAAAACTCTACAATGATACCTACCTACATATTTTATCTTCTAGCTTAAAATAATGAGTTCCTTAATAATAACTTTCCTAACCTAACTCTCCTGATCCTTTTCCGTTTTCTCTCTCTCGTATTAGGTTATTATAAGTTTTAAATGTTTCCCAAATTTTTAAAAAAAAATCACAAATTAAATATGGCAAATGCTAAAACTAGCGAGTCCAAGAAAAAAAAAAATAATGAGTACCAAGATTTTTTAAAACCCTTATCAAAAGAATAAAAACTTTCACGGTTTCGCTTAAATCAAAATAAATGAAAAAATAATTGAAAGTATTTCGGCTGATTATCTCTTGGTCATTAGGAGCCACAATGAGCAGTTTATTGCCTCAACACATGACAATAGCGAATTACAGCGTTATTCACACTGACAACATAATACGATTCAATTAGAAATAGTTTCCATATTTGGGTTTCGGATGGAATAGCTGGAAACACAGTAGGGAGTCACGCAAGCCTGACATTTCGCGCAGCGCTACATTTTATACAGACTTTATGACGCGATACACTTCATAACTGTTTATGGCAAGTGTATTCAGCACTTACTTTATAATGAGCTTTTTAAATAAAGTGGTTGGTTTAACTGATAGCAGGGTGTTGGGGGCGTGCTCTGCTACGTGCGTGTACCTCATGGTAGCCCAGTGTGGAGTCTGGTTCGTACCATGTGCGCATTGAGATAGATCTGAATATTTGGTACAAGGACCGACAAAAAGAATTAAACGTCATAAATCGAAGTTTCCAAAATCCTTTGCAACTAGTTCATAGGTAACTGAGTAAGGTTTTCGAAACCTGTAATTGGTAATTGCACGCTGCAACATCGGCAATCAAACAAACCACTTAATCCGCAATTTAACGGCAACATGATTGGTTTGTTAGACTAATTGTTTGACCGTAACATGTGCCGGGTCAGAGGTCATACAAATATAATTGAGCTTTTTGATTTCACCGAGAAACTTACACTAAAGTCCTACGAAAAGATAACATTCTATACACCGACCTAAGGTTCGGGACGAAAGTCAAAGGCTGTACCGAGGTAGGTAAGCATCGACTACGTACCCTATACGTAGTCGATGTAGGTAAGTCTCGACCATTGACACCCTAAGGCTAGGCTTACTTGTGAAAGACAAATAACACAGGTTTTTTAAAAAATATCTGAGTTTCTGGTCGAAGCAGCGCGTAGTATTTCCATACAGCGGGCCAGTGCAGCCAGGCTGATATTGATTTGGATCAGTCGAGCTACCTGTAGATAGTTTATAAAAGTCTACAATGATTAGCTAAACTGTTTCAATTGAAAATACTAGTTCTAATTTTTTATTATTACTACTTAAATTTGTAATTTTCAATGTTAATACAGTACTTAGTATGGATTTTAATTTAAAAACTAGTAAGTTATGTAAAAACTTGGGTTCAGAAAAACTGTTTTGCAAAAAGTAATTCTTCATGAAGCGAAACATCCAAACGTGATAGAGTCAACAATGAATAACTCATTAAATTATTTAATTTATGAATTATTATAAGCTTAATCACACAGTCGACCTACGAGTACATGTCTTACCTTCCTGCGAACAAAAAACTATTTTTCCCCATTTTGTTATCACTGCTATCTTCAAGCGTCGTCCTTGCGAACGCCTGACATACGGAACACATCTCTAAACTCAACCTTCAAGTCCCACAAATAGAGTCTACATTACTTCGAAGTTTAATTTTACGTCAATGAACGTGCTAAATGTAATCGGCCTTATTGCGTAGAACGTAAGGTGTATTATATTTTGTGCGGGCTTGTCGTAGCAGTCCAAGGTGTTTCCTTATGCCTGCGCGCGCGCAACAAAGGAAAAATGCTGATGTGTTGGTTGATATGTGATGCTTCCGGGGTCCCCTGGAGTTCTAATAGCTAGTTGTTTTCTCTCTTTATATCTTGACCTAAGGACATCGCAGCCACTTTAGTCACAATCTAGAAAACTGTTATTGCAAATATCTATTAGGACTTACAATTTTTTTTTTAACTTCATAATACTCGTATATAAAACCTTTTTGCCGTCATCAAGAATTTTTGATTGAAAGAACCGAATTATCACAGAAATTCCTATGTAATATAGTTATTAGAAACAATATTTTGGCTGTAACCACGAGCATCAAAGTCAGTGTCTTGGGAGCCCGCCATTGTTGTTGGTTTCCCAGCCATGGACAACGACCTCAGCTGATTAGATTATCTCGCATTGTTTCAACTCCGCAGGCGTCAAGACCATGTCGGACGTCACTCAGGCACGTTGCTTACACGATGATGATATTGACAGATTAAGAGGATATCACCAAATCTGTAAGAATAGCAAGTATTTGTGGTAATGGCAAGAAGTAGGCAAGTCTCATATGCCTTCGTGCCAGTCTCATACTACTATAAACATAATTAAACATGATATATTGAAAATAAGCCATAATCATAAGATAGAGTTTTTAATTATGAGCCACGTTAATGATGAGCAAAGTTCCGATGATGGAAACATTCCCCAAATGAAATCAGATCATCATAACGATAGCAAGTGAAAAGTTTCAAATTCTCCACCCAATCTAGTAGCTCCAAGAAACAAATAGCTCAGATAACAGGTTAACGGGACCGGGAGCTTATCAGCGCATCAGCTGTCGCAGCCAATGACGTGAACTTTTAATTAGCATAATATAGTGTATTTATGGCGTGGCGGTACAAAGAGCATTGTTGCGAGCTCCCACGGTTTTGGACACGGCGCGGGTAGATGGTATCTGGGCGGGTCGTGACCTTGCGGACCTGAGCCTGCCAGTTCTCACTATCGCACTTCCGAATCTCGCCGGGTGATACTTCCTTGTGTTCTGACTCTTATTGTTTCTTCAATAGATTCTGTAACACATTCTGAGGCGTCCATACAATCAAGATTGCTATACCAAACATAATGATTTTTGTTCTCAGTTATTAGTGGGATAGGTTAGCCTGGTAGCTTTCTTGTCAGATTCTCCATTTATGTAGCATCTATCTAAGCTTATTATAATAACCATCATCATTTTCGATACCGACAATGATAAAAATATGACTATACGATTGTATTTCTCTTTGATTCCATGAAATATGGTTAGAGTTCTCTTTAGTTCCCAGTTCCAAGAACATTTGAAAAAGCAATCAATCTGTTCCAGAAATACAAGTAACCTATCGACATCATCTCTAAGTCACAAACCTCTGTATTTACGGAACATGTCAGCCGAGATGCTGCGATAGCCATTGTCGACGAATCGACTTCGACACTTATCGTACACATAATCGGATCTCGCGTACACATCTCCATACCATCAGTTTAACCCAAATTAGCCTTTCATCCCTGAACATAAGGGTGTGTGGAAAGCAAGAGCTGGTTGGTGATGTCATGTGTGACAGAAGGATTTGTCTGCAACGTTTAGAAATAAACGAATCGTTGATTGTGTTACGTAAGTCGGCTTAACATTTGTGATTGTAGGCTTGTGTTGGTTATTGTGGATTTGCAATCACTGAGCTCTCGGCCGCTGCTGTGGTCTTGGCTTTCTGATCGCCTCGAGTGATTGATCTGTTAAGTTTCCACAAAAAAAATATACCGACACAACAGCCGATTAGAAGCTATAAGGCTTTGCAATTTTGTATCAGAGTGAAGTAGAGAATCTATCTGACGAGTAACAAGAACATAGGTTACGGAACCGCATTGTGCACAAGGACGGGTGGATCTAACGGCAACACCGTCACTTATCCGACCATATCCGTTACAAAAATTCACAAATCAATAAAACGAAACAAATCCCATAGAAATGACATCACTCACGGTATAAAAAGTGATGTTTTTTACCCCCAGTGTCGCGGCACGTCGCGGCCTAATACCGCCTAGGATAATATCCTCCGCGGCTTTGTGAGGCACGTACGGGGCCTTCCTCTCCGCGCTACGGACACCCTTTACTGCAGCTTAGAACGGGACTCCGCCGCCTGCCACGGGAATCAGCTACTTACTGCTGACGCTCATCGAATCATTTTATAACATTTTTTAGGGGCAGAATTTGTTTAACATCTTTTCATACTAGGAGTTTTAGCCACTACTCGCCCACTAGATCACTACCGGCTTCTGTTTTGCACTGGGTCGTTGAAAATCTAACAAACGAGAATCAGGTAAGACAAAAGAAAATCAAAACAGAAAATATCACGAGCGAAGGTTCTGTTAAATGCTGCAGTTAATATGTGCAGGTACCTAAACACATTTGAAAGTAGTTTTAAAGTTAATCCGAAGTGTCACACAGCTAACCTGCGCAGCGGTTTGACACATATCCATGACAGAATCGGCCCATGGCCACCTGGTCAGATAAAACAGCCGTTGCTTGGCGTTACATGTTGCGTTCTTTGACAAGCTATTTATTTACCTCGGATTATCTTTTTGACGACGAATGAACATCGCGTAAGGCCGACGAGTTGTGCCGGCATGCGGCAGGGCGTCAAACAGGTGCCTCGAGTATTTTGTGCCGCTAAAGTGTGCTGAGATTGAATATTTGTATAAAGCGACGCTAATAACTAGTCCCATTTGATTGTGCTAGCGTCCTTCCTGATCTATCGTTCAGATAAACGGCATAATATTTAATTATAGAGAACAACCTGTTTTTCCACTTCTATACTAAAACCTACACGGCTTGAGTAAACACATTATTCTAAACAAGGTTTCCTGCATTTTATTATACCCAGTAAAACACTCATAATAGCCGATAAAATATAAGATTAGTTAGTAGGTACAATAAGGTGGATAGGTACGTAGGTAGGTACGTAGTAGAGAATCTACCTTCCTCGATCTGTTTATGTTCCCTCATCAGCACATTATATGATATTCATAAAGAGACTACACATATCCAAAACAGTAACAATATCTTGACGTGCGCAAGTGACGTCGTGACGTCACAGGAAACGCCGACTCGTATAAAGTATTGCGTATGCGCATTCAAGGGCAAGCGACCTACTGTACCTTCCTGGATTAGATACAAATAGGTAATTTAATTGAACAATGGTGCTTTGTGTCAACTTGGGACTATCTATTTAAGCCGCCGACTACTCTTGGATCTTCTGATGATGTTACTTTTACTTTTAACCGAGTGAACAGACGCATCAGTTTCAGAGAAGGACCCAGGTTTGAACCCAACACTTGAAGGCCTGGTCACCTCATGTTCCGCTAACACGGGTTAAAACATTATTATAAAAAGCATCATGTTATGACAAACTTATTTATTTAGAAGCCTTTGATATCACGCATGCGCCCGCGCAGTCGTATCGTACGCGATCTATTTAAACCAACGCATTCATATATGGCGCTTATACCGCCGAGTCGTTGGTAGTTACTAACATTGGTTTCTGTGGCCAGCTGCTAAATGAATTATGATAATTTTAGAAGTCGTCAAAATATAATTATAGGAAGTGATACGGAAGTATACATAATTTTAGCACTACTAAAACAAAATTCGGAGAAATCTTTACATAGGTAGTACATTGTACGGGGACAACCTAGTTCTATACGAAACTCTTCAAGAAGGCTGACGTTTTGTACCTCCGAAAGATCATCCATTCAAACGTTTTAAAGTCCGTACAATAAATGATGAAAATGAATTCGTTGTTGAAATAAATCATAAACTGAGAGATTATCAATAACTGGCGATGAGCGCGATGATAACACGTTTGTTTCGTCAGATGAAGACAGATGATGCGCGCATCAGTCACACCCGAAACGACTACAGGGTGATTGATTTTGGCTTACATTCAAGATACAATTAAGGTGCAATTCATTTATTTACAGACGCCGTAGAAATAGTATTGAGTGAAGTTAATGTATCTATTTACTGTTGGTGGCCAAATAGTAAACACATCTTCGTGAAAACAATAATCTCAAAGATATCGCCCCAGCCCACCACAACTAAGAGCTATCGGTAGAGCTATTCAAATATAGCAATAAATGTGGCAACCGCAAGGCCGGCGCCTACTAATGATCTACTTAACTTGGTCTGGCGTCAAATGTCATTGCCAGAATCAAACAGAATCAAGAAAAGGAAGAAACCCAATAAAATATTATTGTTATTACTTGAAGATGAATCCTGACTAAATACTATGTGAGAAGTACGAGTATGTTTACTCCAAGTCGGCAGTTATTGTTAGTATTTAGTATAACCTGACCCGTGCTATTATTATTTTTCAACTTTAATTAGTATTGCTGCTTTGTCATATTCTTGCATTCGTGCATTACGATCTTAATCGTACTGGGTATCGAGTACCCAAAGCAATATCGCGAGATAGGTATCTGCAGTAGGTGTGAGCTGTAGGTAGGTATCCCAGATTCTACGACTATTTTGACGCTGACGTAACGCTCAACTAGGGCTGCGCAACTTGTCGAGTCATTATAAAAAACCTGAGATATAAATTATTAATATCAAGTATATGGCTGCGACGACGAGGCACTATCTTCACCTCGATAGATTTGTAATAGCGAGTCCTGGTGGGCAGAGCAATGTTTCCAAATCGTATTAGATAGTCGCATTGCGCAACACTTAGTATCTATCCAAAAGCGATGTTGTTTCTCTCGGCACGGCAGCCCTGCACGCGCGGAGCTGCGTGGGCGCACCTCACCCCGCTCACCTTGAGCTCTCATTTAACACTAAATCTAACCGATCTCAACAAAAACTGTGACTGTAATCTGATCTGATGAGCTCTCGGCACGAAGCTCATACATCGAGACGAGTTGTGGAGATCCTGCGACATCTATCTCCGGAGCCACGCGATGTCGCCTCTGTGTCGAAACTTTAGTTGCAATCTTCGGTCGTAAGAGCCAAGTGGATCCAGCTTAGGTAATATCTCAGCCATCTTGGTGTACCTAGTAGCAGTGCCCGTAGCGCTCTCCCGTCGGTCGCGTGAAGTGGCGCTCCCGAAAGGAGCAGCCTGTGTTACTACGCTTACGAGTATTTGTTTTAGTAATGAACATTCCGCGTTTTAAATAATAAAATTTATTCATAAGCCGGCACTTACCATATTTGAGTGTGCGAACCGGCGTCCATATGTATGAGTGGTTAAGATATTCTTATTTATGGGTCTATGTCAAGGTCGCCTTTAACTGCGGTATCATCGCCTTTGCATAATCTCGCATTATTTATTCGCGGCTAAACTGTCTGCCTCACAAGTGCAGGGCAATGACAAGCACCCGAGAGCATCACACCTGCCTGCCGCCGCTGCTTCACTCCGTTCTCTCTCATACATACATACATTCCGGCTTTTGTGTGACACCTCTTGTGCCAAAATTAATTATATGTACATAATTTTTGAAACTTAATCAAATTCTACTGGTACAATAATTTGAACCTTACCCCAGTGTGCTAAGGTTTACCTTGCCTTCATAGACAAACATAAGTCTTAAGTAATTAAAATAGACACGCGCGCGGGCTGTCATAATTGTAACGCGCGTTTTTTGTGCGAGTGATTAGCATGTGGCGATTGCGGCTTGAAATAAATTATGCATTGATTAGGAAAATAAGAATATTTATTGCTCATAAATAGGACCAAAGTTTTAAAGTATCAGGAACGATAGGCGGTCTCCAGAAAATCGCTGATATATTTATTTTGGTCGAGTAGGTACCTACAGCGCAACCGTTGTCTGTGTCCGTCCACCTGTATGGAACAGCTATCCTACGGGAGCTGGGTTTCTTTGCCTGATATCTTGCAGCAAAGATGTGTTGTCGAATGTCAGCACGCGACTTGACAAAAAATGTATGGAAATAGGTTCCACCAGATAGTAACCCCAGCACAGCGAGGGGTGAAGGACTGTTTTGTTACATTTTGCATATTCACGACGGTGCGGTAGGTCTCACTTTTTGACTCTTAATTTATGGCGTGCTAATGGGAATCCCACGGCTCGATGAATGAATGAACTGTAATTATAACTCACGACAGCTCGTCACATCACAGCGTAAAGAAATCCTGATTCACTGATGTTGATTTAACTTTTTAACTATCATGGCTAATAAAAAATACGTATTATTAAGTATATCAATTATCTAGTATCTACCCATAACACAAGCTTTGCTTAGCTTGGGGTTAATTGGTGCTGTGTGGATTTGTCCAGCAATATACTTAACTATATATAAAATAAACTTGTATTGTGATATAGACCATGATTTATGTTATCTTGAGGTTTGCCATGATCATGGCGCATCCAACTCGCACCACGAACAGCACTGATCCGTTTTTGTGAGCACTTTAAATAGAATAGTTTCGTTTGGCCGTAAAACTTTTGAAACTATAATGGTTATTAACACTAAAGTCATTTAAAAAGGGATACGGGGTGCCTTCAGTTATTCCGTGATCATGACGCATGACACTGTGCCGAATATTAAAGAACTAAAAAATCTAATCATGGTAAATATCCCGTTTTAAAGTACTTTAGTAGTTTGGACGTAGTTCTCCATACTGTGTTCAGCTGAAGAACTCGTTCTTACAGGCATGAGTACACAGATAGTGGAGACGTAGGTAGCTGTAGTTGGAGGTACCTCGGCTTGTGTTATCGGTGAACGACAGATACCTACGCAAATGTTCGCCAGCCCCTCGTGTTAGTAAACCTGTTTGATAGAGGCGAGTTGAACCGTTGAAGCGTGCTTCCTTCAGACAATTACCTAGAAGTAGTTCCCCCCTCTCTGCCCCCCTCGTATCTTTGCGCTGGCAGTGTACAATATCTGAAAAAATGGGAGAATTTCCTAAGTAAAGTATTAAGTGGAGATGCCTTGTTATTTTGGGCACGTTGTAGCTACTTTTCATTCAGAGAGCACTACTTTTAAGGACCTTATTAAATAACTTGTGACGTGTCTCATAATTTAAACTAAATAACCAATTATTTATTTATGTACTACCAAAATAAAGCTTAAGTAATAATTTAGAATACAGCGTATGCGAAGAACTCTATATGTTGCGTTACACGAGTGCGTTTGACGGAATGGATTCAGAAGACCGGAAGATTTGCCGTAACAGAACAAAAAATAAATTGGGACAAATTTCACGCATGCTTGAGACTTTCTCGTTACTTTTCACTACCGAGTGACAACATGTGGTACATTTACTAGTATTGCAGAGGGTCTATAAGAATAGCGAACCCATTGCTGCCTCTGTGTTAAGGGATATTGATCTGTCCTGCAGTTTGTTTAAGCCTGAGTTATGATTATTGATTAATTATAATTCCATGTTCGATCGCGAGCGGGAGCCGTTGCACTGCGTAAAATGGCAGTTATGTCTTGGTAATGAATTCAATTGGAAATGTTTATCTAGTAGGTATGTATTTATTTATGTCGATACGACTCTATAATCTATATATTAAAAGAGACTCTGGGTTCTGTGTTAATTTTTAAAGAAAAATGAATAGCTCTTTTATTTAAAAATAATTGAGAATGATTGTTTTGTTAGTCAAGAATGTTGAGTTTTGGTAGCAAACTCGGAACTACTTTGGTACCTGTAGCTTCGTTTTGTTTAGGTACCTAGTTAGTTAATATTATTTTATTGAATGCGTATAATTTAATAACGTAAAATGTTACGGCAGTCTGAGTAAAAACAAAGTACTCAGTATCTAATTAATAAACGTGGGAAAACACGAAACGGCCCGAGGAAAACGCAGCCATTATCGACAATGTACATGAATTAGCTCACAAAAACTTTACACTTTGACAATGAACAGGTTCATTGTGAACCCTAATCACTTGGTATAAGTGGCAGAGTTGATCGTATTGTCTTACCTAGATTTCAAGATATGACGCCTCTGCCATGATAGCGCTTCTTGCGGCCTCTATCGGAACCTGTGGGTAGGTACATACAGCTATATCAGCACTATGTTACTGTTTTAATGTTTGAAAACATCTTAAAGTAAAAATAAAAGTAGGATGGACTCAGGTATCGGCTTCTCTGCAACCAGATGTGATTATCATATTTTATGCGATTAAAATCAAAAAGGAATTAAAGTTCTCGAAGTAATTCTACATATAGTTGCTATTTTTAAACTATTTCTGCTATTGTTTTCTTGTTACATTTATCACCCATCAACATTTGAAGTTTATCGTGGTGCGGTGCGGTGTGGTGCGGTGCGGTGCGATGCGGTGCAGTGCGATGCGGTGCGGTGGTGCGCGGTCGTTGCGCCGCGGGCACTCCACGGCAGACCATAAAGAGACCAGTTTATGAAAGGTATTAACAAGAGATTTCAACTCTAAGTTGTTCATTAGTGAGACGGGGCCGTCGATGAAACGTTTTTCTTTATTGAATTACCGAGATCGGTGCCTTGCGGCTTAGTTTGTACCGGTACATTTTATAATCCACGTCATCATCAGCATCAGCCCTTGTCGGGCACTGCTGGGCATAGGACTCTAAGTTTATTCCGTCAGCCTCGATCGTGTGCTCGTCTAATCAGCCAGATCCCACGCATTTTCAGATGTCGTCAATTTTTTATACATATTATGTTGATATAATACCTCCTCCATCATTCCACACTACTCCTAACGTCGTCAGACAGACGCTGCCCACATCACTAGATATGTGAAAATTGTGAAACTAAGTGGACTACCTTCAAATACCTTTTCTGATAGGTACTGTGTAATCGGTATCTACGATGTTATACCTAGCAGTGGGTCTCTGGTGGGTGGTACCAACTGTTGCGGCGCTGTGGCGCGTAGTGACTGGCGCTGCGCTATGGCGCGGGCGGTATGCGGTGCCTGCTCCGGCCGTGCTGGTGGGCCGAGAAGCCATCAGCGAGCTTGTTTATGGGGTATTTGTGTTACATTTTAGAATTTCAACATAAGTTTAGGTACGGTTATGGAAGCTTAGCCTCCGTTACGGGTAACTTATGATATTACCGAAATTGGTTTACGAAACTCACTAATAAATTGTGGACAAAATTAGATAAAAATTTAAATTTCTCTAAAATCGCTGAACAGAATGGTAATTTAAGTAAGATTTGAATTGCTATTCGATTTGTCGGACTCTACATAACAAATTAAAATATCAGCGTCATAATATATTTATATCGCTATCCATTGTCATGGTAACCATTCTGTGCTGCCCAACCCACTTCGTGCAATACTAACACTCATTACTCAGATCGGAATGACCTACAGTCAATACATTATCAGCGCTAATGATGATCCCGCGAAGTGATACACATGATTACTCGATAATAGAATAATGCGCTGAATATAATTATAATAATATAATACATAATTCATGTCGGAGCTATCGGCGCGCGCGCATGCCTCAACACGTCTGCGAATTACACAAACTCATTATAATCACATTTATATTGTCGAGAAGGCGTTATTTCGGCGGTCATTTATTTCGGAACCAGTTGTTTGACATGCGCGAGAGCAAAACAAGCAGAGGCTTTGAACAGCATTAGTGCTATTACTAACATTAGTATTGTACTATCTATACCTAGTACCTACACTAGCCGACTGCTGCGGGCGCTGAGGTGTACAGCCTGAGCGGGGATGGTTCATCAAATAATCAGTTGACAGGGTCCAGAGTAATCATCGGCACAGCATGTTACGGACTCCAGGTATCGCAGTGATGTCAATAGAAGAGTATGACTTGTTTGTGAAATTGAATGTAAGTTCGTTTAATAGCAACAATAACTTATGTATATGTGTCCGGGCGACAGCTGCTAGCAGACGGCTATATATTACTAAAAGTAACTTTCCTGACTCTATGTATGAGTTACGCGGGGTCCTCGAACTGGCCCGGGCCTGAGTTGCCATGTACGGCGCGAAGGGTGGGTAATTGCGCTTGTTTACGCTTTCCCGGCGGTTTCCCAGCGGCGCGGCGCGCGCGCAGCCGTCCGGAACACGCCGCAAAAACGCCATCGCATCACGGTCAAATGAAGACGTGTAATTAGTTGCTTTTTACTAACTGATCGCCGTTTTTTGCGGCCGTATATGGCTCGCGGACGGTCGACGGCCGCGCCGCGTTACAACCGTGAACCGCCGCCCAGGCCCCACCCGCGGCAACCGGCCCACTAATATGCATTACTCTAATTATAAAAACCACTGTCTTATATGCATAGGAAGCATGTACGAGTACGTTAGGTATTGGTGTTCACGCGAACGGTGTTGCTTTTGCTTGTTCGTTTAGCATACGTTGAATCGATTAGCATGTGTAACTGAGAGACGCAATTAATATCGCAACATGCATTAGAGTGCTGCCTGCGGCGGCGCATCCCCCTGTACTGCGCGGGCGCGTACACACCGCGGTTTACTCACAACATTTGTATTATCTGGCGCGAACCGCCGAGATCCGATAAGACGGTCATAACTGCGTTCGCGTAAAACGATTCATTTACGCGTAAGTAGTCGCCAGCGACGTAAATGCTCTTAGATTGGAGAGGCAGCGAGGCGGCGCGACCGAAATAGACGCGCATTGCCAACCTGTGCTGATAGGATGCCTTGCCGGAGATACTACCGACGTTATTATAAAGTAACATGTACATGTACCTACCTACGGGTCATTCACACAGTGGGTGAACAAAAACAAAGATACCGAAGCAGAACAGAATAACGCATACTTTTAAAGTAAACCGTTAAATAGATAAGAGCTGCGAGTGTCCATATTAGAAACACGGCCAATCACCGGAGCATTTAGCCCAACATCCTCATCAAATTAAACCGCGTACAAAATTGCAATTTTACTTCAAATCGCCGATAAATTGTGCGCCTGCGGTGAGACCTGCTAATGGCGGATCAAAAAAAACGTATGTTAAATGAAAATGGCCAACAATTATTATATTATATGTTCGTATGCGGAGCTCGGGCCGGTCGGACCTTCGGGACCCCCGCGGCGACGCGGGATAAAAACATCTTGACTTACAAATAGGCAGCTCTTGAAGGTTCATTTTATTGAAACTCCATAATAATAATAATAATATATAGGTCCGATACCTGTGGTTACTCAGCTTTCATTTTAAACAGGCAAAACTAAGCTAAGAGCAGGATAACATGGCGACCGCGCGGCGAGCGACCTGCGCTCTCTGCATAGCACTTCAAATGAGTGCGGGCGCGGACACGTGAAACCAAAGTTTTATTTACTAGTTATAAAAGTAGCCGATAAACGGCTCCAAGTGTCTGCTGGTAACGTTTACGAGACCGCAATGGGATCAATGGTTCACGGGAAATTATTAGCATTTTATGGAACTAAAGCACAACATAAAAGCACGCTTACGCACTCTAAATCAAATTATATGAAGCGAATTGCAATTAAATATAAATTTAGACGTACTCCAATCATATTAGATACGCATATAAGTGGATCAGTAGGAATAAGCTAAGTTATTTTTATAAATTCACTAGAAAAATGTCAACGCGCGCGTTTAAATCTTTTGTATGGCTTCTTGTCGACGCTATCCTACCGGTAAACTATTTCAGATGAGAGCTCGATCATTAAGTAACTTTGCGACGTTTATGCAAAACGTTCGAATAAAATAACAGCGGTCGGGAATAACAACGTAATCTGTGTAATGTCTCCTGAAACGGGTCCTGAGGCCAGAGTCCAGAGTCCTGGGGCTTCAAACAAATGTCGCGTAGATTTAATGGCAAGATGCTGGGACAGGCTCGAGCATTACCACTTATATGCTCAATCAGAGCCTTCGATGAAATACTATAACATTGGTACAGACACGTGGAGAAGTGCTCCGAACTAATAATGACTTGGTTGTCGCGGAAGAGGATCGCAAACAAGATACTTTTTTATTTATTTATTGGGAAGACAGACAGTACATAGATAATATAAATAGGTACAAAAAAATTTACATAGACCAGTGAAGTCTCCACTATTAACAAATTTACACATAAAACTAGTGGTACTTTGTATATATTATTCAACATTAATAGACATTAGGTAGGTAAATAGAGATATTGATATTTAAATAGAGAGAGCAAATTTGGAAACTTTAATATTTAAAATAATTGCTATTAATAGCCGACGATTTATATTAAAATTAATTCAGTAAACGGACACAGAATGATAAAATTAGATTGCTCGAACGGGTTCTACATATATTCCAACGTAGGCACTCGAAAAAAACATTCTAAACGCACATGAACGTTAAGTTGTCGACTGTATGAGCGAGCCCGATGGCTGCGATGCTTTACGAGCGATATAAATAAAATTGCCTGGAACTAAGTGGAAATTACTAGAAGCGGTTCTATTACGCACGTAACCCGGGAGCCCCGGATTAGCATACACCCATGCGCGCCCTACCACCGGTACTCGATACTGAACACTATCATACCTGTGGACATGAAAACATCTAGGTACGTCATACCTGATCCTATGGTAATGTGAACTGTAGGTGCAGGCTAAGAAAACTAAAACAAAAAGTAGACCTGTCATTTACAATTCCTATATGATTGCTTTATTAAAAAACATAGCTCTATTGAAACTTTTCAATTCATCATAATCATCAGCCTATGTTTGTCCACTGCTGGAAATAGGCCTCTCCTATTGAGCGCCATAGCACCCTGTCTTCATTTTGACGCATCCAGTATCTGCCTGCAGTCTTTCACAGATTATCATCCCACCTGGCTGAAGGGCATCCTCCGATGTGGTCTCCACTCAAGATCCCATTTACCCCAGCGATTGTCGGTTCTTCGCGAGATATAGCTGGTTGTATAAAAGAGCCTCTATGCTCACTTGCGTTAATTTTTAAGCAGGTTCCGAATGCAACCGATTACTTGCATTAGAGTCACCTGTCGGACAGCGGGTGCGGTCGCGGGCGCACGCGGGTTCCTTACAACTAGCGCAGCGTTACATTGTGGATGATGCAACTGGCGGCGACTCGAACTGGACTAACTAGACCAGCCACTAGTTGGGCAACTAACTGTCAAAACGCCTCAGCGCCTCTCCCTGCGCCGGCGACTGCTAACGGCGCGGGCCGGTGTCGCCGCCGACAGGTACATCGACGAGTTGTCGATGTCGAGGACAGTGGTAGGCACCTGTTGATCTCGATAATAAATACTTGTATCGATCATGGTATTGCGGCGACACCTCTCAAATAGTTCCGAGTATGGCCAACGCCTTCTACAGAATCTAAATATTGAAATCTAAATAAAACTTTACGTACCTAAGTTATTTCCTGACTGCCAAACATCGCTGACTGAAATTGACTCGTTGGTAAATATAATTCAGCGTGAATGGGGAGGGTCTCTTAATTTTGTATGAGTGATGTTCAGATGAGTCGCCGAGCCCCACAAACATTTTTGTATGAGTGATGTTCGTATGAGTCGCCGACCCCCACAAACATTTGTGTATGAGTGATGTTCGTATGAGTCGCTGAGCCCCGTGATGTTCGGATGAGTCGCCGACCCCCACAAACATTTGTGTATGAGTGATGTTCGTATGAGTCGCTGAGCCCCGTGATGTTCGGATGAGTCGCCGACCCCCACAAACATTTGTGTATGAGTGATGTTCGTATGAGTCGCTGAGCCCCGTGATGTTCGGATGAGTCGCCGACCCCCACGCACGCGCCCAACAAATAAAGTAATGCGCCCAACATTCAATTATGCCTTTAACACTTCCAAATTAACATGTCATGAATAATATTTAACTTTTTCTCAATTATGATAATACTCACACTGCCCTAGAATTAAGAGTGCAAAACCAAAACGGATCTTTAGCAAGTATTTACATACATTACAATACTAATTCGGCCGAGAGCTGAACATTACCCAGAAAGGAACAGAACGCGGCGCGTGCGCAGCTCAGATGACAGAATATTCAAATCAGCGCATTAACATTTAACGGTAGTGAATCATTTTACGAGGTGTAATAAAAAGTGTTTATTTAAGTTTATCTTATTTGTCGCAAGGACGTCATGATTTATTCAAAATAAACACTTTAATAATGGAATTTAATAATGTTTGTTGGCTTTATCGTGTAGTTGTGGACCGGTTTGTGTGTAGATAGAGGCGCGTGTGTGTGGGTGCGCGTGCGCGTGTGTGAGCGCACGTGTATGTTCCGGTGTGGACAGGTGCTCTCCTTGGACAGCACCTCACTCTCATTACTATTATATTCATTATTATATTACTTTGATAATAACATACTTACCTACATTCTTAACGTCTTCCTCCGAATACAACTTTGGACGGTCCGCTACGAACCTGCATGTAAGATGAATCTGTCATTTAAACATAGCTATAGAATAGATAATGTAATTTATTAAAAACGGATTGTTATTAATCTTTTACATTTTATCATTCACGAGTATCACAAAATGGTTTTATTAATCATCGAAATAATGAATTGTATGAATTGCAATCAGCCTGCCACTTGTCCAGACGCAGCAGGTTTATAGCTGGATCAGGAGCAATGATGAGAGTGCAGTGCGACGCAGCCCCGAGCGAGCAGTGCTCTGTATGCCGCGGCGTGCTTCGAGGCGCCATTTCCGCGGCTCCCACAATTATTTAATCCGTCATACATTATACATACACAATCCTATGTAAATATTTATAAGAACAACGTGTTGCATTCCGTATTTGTGCTACTGTTGCAATTATACTGTGGCATGTGTCATTGCATTAATGATACAGAAGAATATGAGCTTAATTGTCTTAACTAATGGGTCTATTGTGGTCTGGGAGCGATGGGATCGAATATTGAAAAACAACAGCCGATCGCACTTGTTTTAGGGACGCGAGTGTTATTCCGAGCCTTGCGCGCATGTTACATACCTCGCTAAAAAGTTCCTATTTTATTTTGTTTATTCTTCAACTTCGTCATCAGGACAACATAGGCCTCCCCTAATGAGCGCCATAGCGCACTGTTTTTAGCTTTACACATCCAGCATCTGCCTGCAGTCTGTCGCAGGTCGTCATACCACCTGATCGAAGGGAGTATAATATAGTTTAGACTAACAATATATTAGTAATTCATTCATTAGAATTAGGAAATGAACTTTATTAAGTTTTCCGAAGGTGCGTGTAACCTCGGGGGTGGCCGTTAGCGCGTGTGATCTACATATTATGCAAAAGTCATATTTGATTAGTATTTCTGGGTCGAATCTGAAGGATTTGCACTTGATTAGCTATGTGGAGGTTACACAATGTTGCGAAATACATTTTACTACCTGTGTTCCAGGCTCCAGGGTCGAGGATTTACTGGACTTTTAATTATTTCGATAAAAATTAATACTTGTGCAAGCAAATGCTATATACAAAGACACATTTCTAAATTTAAATATTTTTTGGTATCTGCTGTTTAAGCAGGTAAGCGATACAATTAGCAAAAACCTATCTACGAGTATACACATTAAAGTCAGTATTCTCCGAATAATAGTAAGCTTGATCATGAAAGGGAGAGTGCAAGTGTAGCTAGGGTCCATACAGATATCTCCGCGACGGGTCGGATATACCGAGACTGGTTGCGCGGCGTACGCGCAGGCGCAGCCCGCGGGCTCCTCATTAAAACAACGCCGTTACGCCAATTAACTCCTCAAAGTCAAAGTCTGTCTGTTCGGCCGCAAGCCGAGTTCACCCGGAGTTTATTCTTTATTCAATCTGGATTGTGGTCTGGGATCACACCTTGTTGAAAGTTTGACGAGTTTTTGATGATTTTGTAGATACTGGAAT
The DNA here is from genome assembly GCA_943735965.1 of Eupithecia abbreviata. Lineage (NCBI taxonomy): Eukaryota > Metazoa > Arthropoda > Insecta > Lepidoptera > Geometridae > Eupithecia > Eupithecia abbreviata. The sequence goes on along the minus strand of OX030979.1, from coordinate 227,702 downwards.
TCAAAGTTAAATTAATAATTAATAAAATAATTAGGTATCTAATTTTATTATTTAATTTTAATGTTAATAATGGAAAGTAAATAAAAAATTCACACAGTATCATCAAGCCATAAAAAAGCAGAGTTTGTTTTATGGGTGACTCATTTATGTATAAGCAAACATTCAAAGGTTCTTTGACTACCTAGTACATCTGTACGTACCGCCGTCTCGCCGACACGCACAGTGCGACAGGCAGCCGCCGGCGACTCCTCCCGTGCTCTACAGTTATCTCCCTCTACATTAGCGCTGGCGCCGCCGAAGAGAGATTTCACTTCATCAACTATTCTTAATTACCTACTTAATTTGACTATAATTAATTTGCAGTTGGGCAGTATTAATGACTTGCCCGTGCAGTGTTCGCTGCTCAACCTTTTAATGCGTTTAGATGTTTATAAGCTTTTCAAGCTGTTATGTACCTACACGACTCCGACACTTAGCGAATTATCGACACGAGAGTTGTTATTAGATCCACGCGATCCTGCGCCCGCGCACCCGCCGCCGCCTCCGACACAAACACACGAACTACTCAACTGTAAATAACATAATCTTAATGTTTCTTACAATAACGATTATTGTCTTCCTTCAAAGTATGTGCGAATCCATATATTAACTGTTTCAATTTAGGTCTGGTACCTAAATTGAAACAGTTAAAATATGGATACAGACAAAGGCAGCACGTATCATCCATCACATTTTGTTTGCAGGTCCTCGGATGACAGACTCATCAATGACAGGGCGCCCGCACGAGTAAGTACTCCGTCCCCGCGGTCCACCGCCTGGCTCCCACCCCACCGCCTCCTCGACTACTTGTCACGTGGAGGGAGCATACTGCGCGGTGCTGCCTCCATCGCGTGATGCAGCTAATTGATATAGCCCCAGGCTGGCTCGTAGTCAGTCCTCGGTGCGGCTACCGTGCGTGCGCCGTGCGTGCGCTGTGCGTGCGCGTGCGTGCGCGTGCGGTGATGTATGCTTATTTTATGGACACCATTTTTAGATTACTAATCGAATCGAATCTACATATAAACATAAAATTGCAGTCATTTTTCACCACCCGCTTAGTACGTACCACCTACCGCTAGGCTAGACAGAGTTAGAAACTTGGTGCACCACATTAGAGAGCGGTGAATCCCGGGGATATATGTAAGAGTGTCCGAGCGGTGTGAGCTCCCGCAACAGGTGCAGGTGTCCCCGCGCAGCCTGGCACCGGCCGCATTCATCACGTCGCTGCATAAAGCTGCTTTATGAGAATGGGAGTTTTACTTTACAATCATCTTTTTTGGCCCTGAAATTATTTCATCGCAGAATAAAGTACCTTTATAGCACTCGTATGAGCTTTATCATAACTACATCCATTGTGGAGGCGGAGTACGAAACACAGCTGATGTAATAATCAGCTGATTCGTTCTCCGACTGCAATATGTTGTTGATAACTGAACACACAATCATGACTTCAAATAAAGAATTTTTGATTTTCACAAAACAGCTGATCTGGAGCTCAGTAATGTTGCCTGGCAGAGACAGCCAGCAGCAAGCCCGCGAGCGGTGGTTTCCGTCGTCGTTAATCCGGACATTAAGCACGCGCGGGCCGTGACCGCCGAAAACGTAATTAACGGGTAGGCTTCAACAACTGGCCACAGAACTGGTCATTAGAAGATGTGCTATAGATACCTCCTGCAATATGAATGTCATCGAGACATTGACAGGGTGTTCCCACTGGGACGGATCAGTGCATTTCCTTTAGTTTTCTGTAAACATGAAATAAAGTTATTTAAACCTCGACTTTGCTCAACATGTCGCTGCTCTTCCCAAATTATTATTTTAATTAAATTAAATTGACTAGTATTCTTTATATTATAAAAGTATTGTTAATTTTTTTAGAAATGTGTAAATAAAGTCGTTCTCAGTTTAGCGGTCCCTTCGGGAGCATGTATCATAATCACTTACAATTCACTCATTCACCTATGAATGTATATGTAAGCAAAAACAAATGAAAATGAAAATATTGTCAACTGGCTGCGCCCCGCGGTTTCGCCCAAGTGGTGAATGGTATTTTGGATAATATACGATATATCCTTATGAATGTGTTATTCTGATATGTAAGATATATTATTCTGAAGTATCATCGAAATCCATAATTATAAGTATTGATACAACGGCTATTTGTCGCGTTTATTTACTTTTTCCCCGTTGTATCAATATTATAATTATGTGTTCAGATCGCGTAAGTTTACAAATATTCATCGAAATCCATTCAGTAGTTTTTGCGTGAAAGAGCAACAGACATACTTACACACATCCTTACAAATTTTCGCGTTTATTATATTAGTAGATATAGCGTCCCGTTGTTCGATATTTTACAAAGTTGTTAATATCATACACTTCATTTATTTCTTTTTATTAAGTATCTAGAAGTAGAAGTAGCACCATTAAAACTATCGCTTAGGTTCAAACATTTTGATTTGGTTGGCATTGCTTGCTATCCCTAGTGTAGCGTCCGTTTACCACTATCAGCTGTATCTCCGTGCTCGGCTGGCGCTGGTTCGGGGCAACACTTCTTGTGCACTCGACCGCGCACTCGCTCCCACCAACACGCTTCACACTGATATCAATAAGCAAAAATACAAGCTACTTTTGGTTCCCTGGAAGGTCTGTTCAGGATGCTGAGTGCTTCCACTGCTACTTTAGCAAGAACTTTAAACACGATAATGTTTTCAGAATGCGTACATACAAAAAGTATCCGTGTGGTCTGGTTCAGTGAGACAGACGTGAGCCAGTTTGTTAACACGTTGAGGAAGTGTTCGGATGGCGCGGTATCGATGACCAACGGAATGGTGTCAGGCATTATTGAAGGCGACATATCGAGACATTACGAGGCATTACGACACAGCGCGTACTCCGATACGGGCATGTCCGTCGAGCTTAGAGAGGAGCCCCTGAGGTGGTCTGTGCGTACTGACTGTGTGGCCAGCTGTGGCGGTGGACAGTAAAATGGTTAACTTATAGGCGGCGGTATCGCGGCAGATAACGGACCGACTGGTCGCGGCGTGGGTGTGTTGGTACCTGATGTAGTTCAGGGCACCTGCAGAGTCACATCATAGTTTTGTGGAACTCGATATGACACGCGTTCGATTGAAAAAACAAAACCTCGGTAAAAGCACGAACTTGGATGAAACCTAGCGCAACCACATTAACTTGCAGTTAGGGAACTTACATCTATACTTATATGGTCTAATGCACATACATCAGATTAACTTAACACTTACCTATCAACATAGATTGTGAATGACACGTGCTGCGTGGTACTTAGCAAAGGGATCGACACGAACATTGCATTTACCAACATTGTCCTCCTAGAGCTCACAACTATGCCGAGAGTCGTAAGTACCTGAACTCGTTCCATCACACGTTGGCTTCTGCGCCGTGAGTGTAACAATGTCTGATTTATAACAACTACGCATAATGAATGAATAACTAATCTAAATGGAAATGGAGTAATGTCTTTATCAGCTCTGATAAAAACGTTAGTGTTGTTCTAACGCGAGCGCAGCGAGGCCGTCCCACCGCTGCGCTGCACATGCCTCCATACATTAGCGTCATGTGTTATCATTTTACTCATATTTACGAGTTTTAGAATGAGTTCGCGATGAACGCCAATGTTCCTCATCTGAAAAGATTGTTCAAAACTTACTCTTGTATGAAGAGCTCCCATTTGTAGTGATAAGCATTAATACTCATAAATTGGTATGACCAGTAGTTTTGTCTGAACGGAAAATATAACTTTTTGTACCTAGCATATGAAGTGGGTTCGCATACACTTGTGCACTACTATATTAGTCCTGTTTGTATATATGGCTGGTGCCCGTAGAGACGGGCCACCGCCCTAGTCGTAGTATTTATGATTACCAGGTAGGCATATCGATGAATATTCGATTCACACTTTTGGTTATAGATTACTAAAATAGAATGTATAACCTCATTATGTCTTGAGTTTCCTGTATACAGCACCGAGTACATAATTCACAGCGATTAGTCTGCAAAAGTGCGATTAGTGTGCGATAAAATCGTAGTACGGGTAAAAAGGTGTAATTGAAGAAATTTATACCATCATTGACGAATACCTTCACACGCGGGTTACCACCGTAATGTTGTTGAGCGAGGGATTTATGTGTCACGGTGGCTGCCTGCGAGCCCAGCCGTGGGCTCCGCTAGCGGCGAGGGCTCTGAGGCGGACCATGTTACGTCTCGGTACAAACATTTTGTTTCTATGAAATTGGTCTTCACACTCACGGTCCTTAGCATCTATAGGTCAATTGTGTCATCGAACTGCGACTTGGGAGTTATCTAAACGAACACTTTGGTACAAATGTTCCCAAGAGCAGAAGGCGATATGAGACAACCTCGGATGACGTTATCCAACCTGCACCAATGACATCGCCACGGCGGCGCGCCTGCCTCGCTACCGCGCGCTGCCGTCCACTCGCGGTGACGAAGCCCATTGGCATCCCGCTAGTTCCTACTGTTATATCCAACGTGACTTGATCTTGACATAAACACTAGGTTTACCAGTAGGTACTCGATACGGCAATAAATATCCGTATCTATGTGTATAACATGTAGGTCGTGTCCAGCCTGCCTGTGCCACGGAACGAACTATCGCACGGCAGGCTCCCGGACAAGGGAAGGTCTGCTTATAACATGCGAATGAACTATTAACACGACGCTTGATGTGAGACATCATCGATAGAGCTGTCAATAAATTGACTGTAGCGTTTGTTAATCTTCATAAATGAGGATTGTTTAAATGCTAACTTTCTCTTCAGTTTCGAGTTTCAAATTATCAACACAATCACCATAATTCATCGACGTAATTCTGATGGATGCTCTATCAGCACCTATTACATTACGGAATGATTACGGCTAAGCAGTTATTCTGTAATTAGATGGAGAGGCTGCGGGTGAGGTGAGGGGCGCGGGGAGTGGTCGCGACGATATCGAGTCGATAACGAGTCGATAGCGCCGGCTATCGCGGCCGCGGATCGTGTAGGCTTGCTGGCTGTAATCATGTGTCCAGTTATTTATAGCTCCTTGGACAGAATGTCATTTAGCACTTTGCATATGACAAGATACCTCAGTCGTTATGATAACATCTCAACGGATTAAGAAACAGCCGAAGAATCAGCTGACAGGGTTCCCTACACATACCCACTAATAGTACAAGGAATGAGAGGTTTTATGCAAGAATTGTAATCGTCTTAGAATGACTTATTGTTTACAGTTACGTTTATCTCGATTTGACAAGCTAACATTAAATATCACCTGTGAATGTTTATAGTAGGTACTAAGGTAGTAACTTTATAATATTTCTCATTAAGTGAACGTTATATATGTACTATGTTCTTTGAGAAAATAAAGAGAAAAAAAACCCAATGCTGTCAAATGCGATAAATCGTAAAGTTATATCATTATGATTACATTATGATTGGAAAAAAACGTAAAATCAAAAAGCCATAACTTAAACATATCCTAATTTTTACGACGCTCACAAACCTCTATTCTTTGTTTAACGACCGAAATGAAGCCATAGAGAAACCAATACGGTTTTAAATGTCATTCCGTTAGTTCCGGCGTGAACTGCGCCAGCTTCAGACGAGCTCGTGGGAGATGAGGAAGAACGATTTCTAATTGGTAATTTACCTATTAGTGTACTTACTTGTACTAATAGTACAAGTAAGTACCCTGTAGAACACAATATCAATATCAACAATTGAGTTTAAATTAAAATATATATGTATATCAAATAATTGGATAGCAAATAGTTATTTCTTAATGTTTATAATATAATGTTCAAAGTAAAGATTAAACAAAGGTAGAAGTGCGAACCTGTTCATGAAGTACTCCTCCATAGGAGAACGGCAGCAAGATGTACAATAGGTAAATAATCTTGGAGCATGACGTTACCGTCTGGCCATTCTACTGATTTTGGCAAAAACCATAATCATAAACAGTTCGCCCGCTCTGCTAGTGAACTAATGCCACTCACATGCAAAAGAAATGGCATCTGATCTACGGAATATGGGCGCGTCCGAATCCATAAGTTCAGTTTTATGAGACGTGACGTCCACAGCCCACGCCCACGCCCCGCACCTGCCGCGCACCACGCGTGGGCATGCGAGATGCTGCACCACACATCTAAAGCTCCTCTATTGAAGCACCAAAAATAGTGAAATCAATAAAAAAATATATTAAAGCAATGTACGAAATATTTATTGACGCCATTTTTTTCTAGAACTTGAACAGCAGGTTGCCTACTGCCGGAAGTTATGCTAATTATATCAATAAAAAGTGCATGTACTTAAGATCTTGTTTAACAGTCATGTTGTATCGCAAATATATGTTTAGGAACTAGGATGTACTATGTATACCTACATACAATGCTCGATATATTTGCAAAATAAATACATTTACATTTATTTGAAATAGTCCAAAGACGAGTGAGACATTAGCTGGGCGCGCGTCCTTGACGGGCTCCATTCCCGACCTATGCGATATCGTTTTACGACTCACGAATATTAATTAATTACACTTATCGTTGTCTAAAGCCATTTATTCGCCAAAATGCCGGTGACAAAATCGAAAAAATAATAAAATTTTATATGTTCCGTGACATGGACGAGACTGGAACGATTTTTAACTATTTTAGTGATTTATGTTATCGTTGTCTTAATGGCGGCTCCGACTTTTATAGGCACTGTTTAATTGGACGATGGTTCTGGTTTCGCGATGACTACGGAAACCACCATAGCTATATATTTAATGTGTTGAGTTAGGTTGAGTATCTAGTAGGTTCCTTTTTACACCTGCTGGTAAATTCAGATTATTCGTGAGTGCATCACTCATACTTACATGTATTAACTGATAGAGGACGAGGCATATTTGGATACATAGATGTAATAAAATAGGCCTAGACTAGATCATCACGTAGAAAACATCATCACCTGGTCTATTCAGGTATATTCGTGAATGTTATACGTATTTTATATATTTTACCGTTCATTGGCTTCTTTTTTATTTTAATTAAAAAGAAAAGAAAATGAACCAATGAGCAGAGAAGTTAGTAGAGGTGCAATATTACGAATACATCTGAATTGACCAGCTGGTGCTTTCCTCGACATTGGTTTAGGCCTTTTTGATAAATTACGTTGATGATTATGTAAAACACTTATGTGAGAAAACTTCACATAAAATAGTCGAAAGCAGAGACATGATGTCGTGAATGATTCCCACAGTATATCGGTGTCGTTGTGCGAGTGGGCGCGACATACAACATTTAGTCTCCGCGGAGGGACACGCGCTTTCGTGTTCCGCGCGGGCCCCACGTGTGCCCTCGCCGCGGCCGTGTATTGTTTAGGTTCTCGTGTCATTCGGAAACGATGCCATCCGGCAACGGGCGGTGGGATACTTCCACTATTCCATTACATGATTCATTGATTTCTTTCCAGAGTTATCTTCCACCAACATCCACCAAGATTATAATAGAATATTAAAGTCCAACTGCAGCTAACTCTACCAACTACTTTTGTTGACTATAGGTACTACATTTTTAAATTTTTCATGATGTTTTTGGTATCAGGGTGCCCTTTTGACAGCGGACAGCGGACTTTGGACAGCGCGAACGATGAAAAATATGCCTTTCCGCTCCCGCTGCCGCTGTCAAAACGCAGCCCAAACGAAAACATTACAAAAATCTAAAAAGAGTTCTCATGTCATGCCATTTACCTTACTGTCTTTGCGAGTCCGCTCCGCACATTATGCACGGATGTGCGCACGCGCAAATATTGTCCGCCGGTAGCCAAGGTCGGCCTGCGCATACAGCCAGGGCCGGCTCTTACGGCCGAGGACTGTCAACAGACAACATGCTTTAGGCCATGGGTGTCGCACTGCGCTACTTGGACGGAGAGGTGGGTCGCAGACATTAACTCGTTTGTTTTGAGGCAGAACTAACCATATTCCGTATGCCTCACCGCTCGCTACTTATTATGTTTCTACACCTCTACGATTTTATGGAAGGAGATAAATATTTATAGTTTTAAGATAAAAACACCTTCTATATTCACTTAAGCTTTCCCATTTATTAGACTGTTCAAGCTTCTCTGTTTAGAAGCCTCATCACATGCCTCCATAGGTAGACCTCTACCTTTTTGCGCTATCTAGTATTCGGCGCATGTGTCGCGGCGAGTGCTTGCGCACGAGAGTGGCCCTCCAGCCAGTGATGCGCGCGCGCAGGTCGCCCGCGAGCTCTCGACACGCCATTACCGAGAGTGCAAGAGGCGAGTGTATGATAAGCTAATATTTTGTTAGTAAAGCGTAGAGGCGGAGTGTTTTAGAACAAATGGAGAAATGCATTGGCTTTATGTTGCTGCGGAGAGATGCGAGCTGTTGCCGGCGATATTATATTCTATATTTAGTTGATAAATAACTTAGCTAACATCTAAAGAGCAAACTTCAACTTCAAGAATTTATTCAAGTGCACTTTAGCAATACTTCTATTAGTGTTTGTTGTCACAAAACAAATCAAATAAAAAAATTCAAACGTTTACAATTAATTACATGTTGAATATATACAATTTTAAAAATCTTTTCTCACGGGTTCAGTTTCATAGAAAACTTGCCTTTTACCAGATTTAGAAAAATAATGTTTGAACACCACCTGGTATTGATATGGATCAGTTGAGCTACCTGTAGCTTGTTCGCATCAATATAATTCAACAAACTAACACAAACTTTGAAAACAAGAAAGACTAATTTGATCAACAACCTCTTAAAAAGGAATTTCAAAATATCCGTCCATTTGGAATGGGTGCTTCTGTTTACATCCTAAAAGAAACCTACATGCAATATTTGAACCTCGAAGCACTTGAAATTCCAGAGACTTGTTAATGAGTCAGATTTGAAAATAGGTTTTTTGAAAGCTCTGTTATTGCAAATGTTTTAAATACTCTAACTGTATTTAACCTCCAATTCTCTGTGTTGTAAATAAGTTGAGTGTTGTTCGCGTAAACAGCGCGCGACGCGCAACGCGCGAGATGCGCGCGATACGAGTGGTTTATGGTGCGCCCGCGTGCCGCTGCTCATCGCTCCTTTATCCGATTTCATGAGTTAATCCGAACCTGACATTAAACACGATCATGTTAATGGGGATACACCCGGGTTTCTTGAGACTGATGATGTTCTCAGTAATTCATTGAAGACCGAAATAGAGTCATCCAATATATAGACTCTTATCTGACCTACGGAGCTGAGACGTGGACACTGACAGGTAGGGCTGGTCCACCAGCTCATAGTCGCTCAGCGAGCTATGCTAAGAGCTATGCTTAAAGTTTCTCTAAAAAATAGGTTTCATAACCAAAATTCACTTTAGAATTAATGTTTAATCGAACTGCGAAAGACATGCAGGTAGCGCTATGGCGCTCATTGGGGGAAGCCTATGTCCAGCAGTGGACTGCTATAGGCTGATGATGATGATTGATGTTATGATCGTTTTCTGTTTTGCATATCAATAAATAAATAGCGAATGCATCCAACAGAAAACCAAAGTAATAACGTAGCTCTAAGAATTCTTTCGAGGAGTTCGGTGCTGACAAAATATAATATAGTCTGAGACTCTGTAATGAACAATATTACATTTAAGGTACTAAATAATTAGTTTTACATTTGACGGGGCGCGGCGGGGTCGGTGCGGTACGGCAGTGTTTGAATACCGTGGGCAGGCGAGGCAACTCTCCGCCGACCGAATCTAATCCATAGAAGTTCGTTAACGACCTGTTATATCATAAAATACACACAAGTGGTCGTATCCACAGTGTATAGTGCGATATGATTGAAAGTAAGAAGCGATCAGATTAGGGCCGACCCGGCTCGAACACGGACAGACAGACACAGCACACGCTCGCCGCCAGACGATTCATGTGAATGGAAGCTGGCTGGTACTCTTCTTGTTTCGGCGGCCGGCTGGTGAGATCCGCGCACTATCACTATGAGGTGGACCTTTTCAAAGTTTTCTTTACATTTTTCCATCACGTGTTGTCGAAATAGAATGGAGTTTGTACGTACAGAGTACCTACTTGAATGTCCGAACGTGTTTGTTTTGATTCGTAACGGGCTAATCACATTTTGGTCGAACCATTATCCAGTGGATCGAACTGATTAACAAGGTCCAACGTAGTAAGAGTTTACTCGTAGGTCTCGTAAGGCACGCGAGGCCACGGTGCGTGGTTAGCACATGCTTTGTCCGGCGGGGACGCATTACCACGTCTATTCTCAGAGTAGTTATCATCATCAGCGCGCGAAACATGATTAGCGCCTGCCATCCACAAACATTGCCCCTCCGCAAACATTTCCCTCGGAGCCGATATTACGTCAAGTAACACGGTATTGTCATCGCGTCTGTTGACTCGACATTCCAAACCTTATTACGAGGGCATTAAGAATTATTAACAGTTATTATTTGACGAGCAAACAGTCGAATGCGCCGCGCTCGCACCAAATATTGGACCGTCTTTGAGCTGCCGTGTTTTAGACAAAGATTAGTACAACAGAATGGTAATTCCTCACGATACCATTATATACTGTTGTGTTGTGTTTTGTATGACGACTAAGTTATACCTAAACAAACCGTGACAGACGGACACATCCGGGAAAGAGTACGACGGCGGTGGTCATCCATCACGCTCGTATTTTACATTTCATGAAATTAAAATCACAATATTATTAATTTATTGCCAAGAAATAGAAACCTAATCAGCAAGACATTCAAAGAAGCGTTTCTTTGAAATGAATAGGAATTAAGTATATTAGCATTTTATTATGTTAATATAGATTAATATATGTCCACGTGCCGCGAGGCCGGACAACGACATTGCACTACATATTCATTTGCTATAAGAGTTTGCGGTTCATTTGCAAAATTATGCCTTTATTTATGATTGTAGAGCCCGAGTCCTCGTCTCGGAGGTATTTGATTGCCGATTTAGTATCGTTATTCGGCGATATGTTTTACTATTGATTTCATTAAATACATTATAATATGATTATCATATCTAACTTAATGATCTCTTAAATGTACGATGATTCTAGGTCTTGATTTATATGTTGCAATTAACATTAGCAAGTCAAAAACTGGAAACTTATCATAAGTATGGCCATGTATAATTTGTCTCATCTGTGCTCTCGATTCGGTGCTCTATCGGCTCGCAAGCAGGGCTGGTCAAAGAGTTTCGGATTAGCTCCGGCGTGGCGAGGGGCCCGCAGCGGCGGCGGCGGCACGGCGCGGCGGCCTGCGGCGTGTTGACTCGCGCCCGCGCACCGCCTCCGCCGCAGCTGCCATGCGCTTCCCGGAACACTCCTCGAGGTGTCACTACAACCAGGTTACTGAACTGTTCGTTAAATCATTTGGTAACCATTGTTCAATACTCATTAAAGTAGATTCAACAAGATAAAAGATAAAAGTAAACTTCTAACTTTCTGGGTAGCAACAAATTTAGAGCATGACTAAGAAGAAACAAATAAATGAATCGATATGGCCAGTTATAAAAGTCTCTCATATTGAACTGAACTGCGCTAGATGACAGCAGAATGGAATCTTCTGTCAATTCTATTGCCGAGACTGAATTAGAGTATGCATTACGTTACATAAACCTCTCATTATGTGGTTGGACCCTGCTCGAGACAATGGTCGCGCCGACGCAACGCTCTAGCGGGACAACTCGGAGCTACGTCATGATACGGTTACCCTATAGTGCAGGCCGTGCTGCGGTGCAGCGTTGCTGTGTGAGTTAGGATGAACACATTGAAAGCAGTCTCCGGGCGAGCGTGCTCCGTCCCCAGGGTCTCAATGGATGCCGGCGCGTTATTTACAACTTCCTCCGCCTCGCATCACATCGTGATTGAGCGATCAAGGCGCGCCCATAACTAAGCAAAACTATCCGATTACACACCCTATCGATGTCCATACACATCTTCAAATTTGCCTTTGAAAACGGTTTTTACACCTCTCTTTCGCTCGCGCGATGCATTGTCGGCGTGCGAGCAGGAGGCCGGGGTTTGGATGTTTGTTGGATAAAGCACGTGGAAACTGACCACCGGTCAGTACGCTATCGGGTTACGTCGATGAGAAAATTTATGGAAGCGACAAGACATGGAGTAACGCGGCGGTGAGAAGTGACCGCTGCGGGCCGACGGTTTCCGGTGGTCGTCGCCGTGTGAAGCAAGTGTTCATTAGTTATTGTAATGTGATGAATAAAGCAGGGCGGAGGGCGGAGGGCGGGCGGCGCGCACGACACTTCCTGGAGCTACTCCTTAATGAACATTAGTATTCAGGCTCCGGCGGAGGTGCGTCGCGCGTGAACCACTCCGTGGGAACAGATCTCCGCATTCCTAGGACACCTAGCGATCACCACCGGCTGCATGCCAACACTATGTACATGATCATGTGCCTACGATTGCTTCACCTTACATTTGAAAGCTTTATGGATCGCAATGGGAACCAAAGAACCCCAATCTCGAACCAATTATGACGTAACCTGATCTGGGAATACATCATCGCGAGGAAAGTTGCCGCTGTCACTGACACGTTTACAATATCCATACAGGTATCAATAAATCGACAGCAAAGTTCACGTGTGGAGAGTTATGGCGGCTGGTTAATGAGGAGCGGCGCGCGCGCGCAGCCTCCTCGTAAACTGTGCGCCGGCGCAGCGTGATGCCGGATTACATTTCCAATACAATCTGAACACAGTTAATTGACCACATGCTTATTTGTATTAGAACTTTTATAGGTTCGAAAAAGTGTATTTATAATATATTTTAAATGCCATAAACGCTTAGCTCTGACTTTAAAGGGTAAAATTACGCATAGGCTAAATGAGCTTCGTTTCTGACATACCTACATAGTTGCCATAAACAAGGTGACATCATGAGCCCGCAGCGGCAAAGCCGCGGGCGCGCGCTGGGCTCCCGTGCTAGCTGGTTCACTCAATCGTGACCATGTTCACTATTTATTTGCAATCGACATTATCTGATCAATCACTTTATTCTGTACAATGTAATGTTGTCATGAATTTCTATGGAGACAAATAACGAGTGATTTTATAAACGAATAGCTTGATATTTCTACACAATCTCCGTTAACGGAATCACATTTTGAGCTTTTAAATCGATTATTCAAGTTTAGGTACATTCTTGGGACATGCTGGCCGCTCGTGGAATAGACTTGTATTACCTACTGTCGCCGAGTTCGGGATTAATGGCATTTACAATTGCCTATTCGAGAGATATGAGGTAACCACAGCTAGGTACCTCGACACCCAGCACCGGGCTCGCAGTCCCGCGCTCCGCTGTCACGCCGGTACTCACGGCTCGGCCTGCGCGGGCGACAACCAACTATTCCAGCGAAGGGCATTACCGAGATACGCAATAAATTGTCGATTAAATCTGTTTACGTCTGGCCAAGACAAAGTTATGTTTAGAAGGAGAGCACTTCATCAAGCGAGCGCGGTGCGGTGTGGGTCGGCCTCGGCGTCGACACGATATGTACGCAAAATGTATTCATAACTACATATGTTCTCTATCGCTTAATATCTGTCCGAATTCTGAGATCGGGAGAGCGTGGTTCCAGAACGGCCAATAATTTAGAATCAACAGTAGCTAAATACGGCCAGTATTTTTCTAATCCGAGTCGAATCGCTGCATGTATTTCAATAACCGATCGAGCGGGTCCGTCGGAGCTACGTTTTTTTGTGTGGGAAACATTTCGTTTTTCAATCACAAGTTAACCTTTTTACGGAGCGGGGTGTAGCGGGCAATAAACATCGGAGCTTATGGCCGCGGCCAGCTTTCAACTGAGAGGTTTATCCCGATTGCCTCAGAGTGGGCTCTCATCGAGCCGGCCAGCGCCGATCGCGCCGCGCCGCAGCAGGCGCGCAGCACCACTGTTGTGCGACATTCATTACGTCATCTAATGTATGGTGGCCCCTGAGGATTTGTTTCAAAGTTGCTATGCGATGTACTTGTAACCCTTGCTCTCAATTGTTCCACCACGCACTCTAGCTATGTTAGTCCGTGTGATGGACTTTTATAGTCTACTGAGTAGATTGTGTCATAAAAACTCAGGTCAAACATAAAACTAAGTAGGTAGGTATACTTAACATCCGCGATTTGATCTTAACATTTCAATATTTAATCAATAAAGTGAACTGGTGTTAACATTAATCCTGTTAGCAAAAAGCAAACACACATAATTTTAATAAATTATCATGTTTAATTTCTCGTAAAACTGCTCAGGAAGTGAACTTGTTACGAAGACGGAAGATTTGAGCAAACGTGCCGAATGGCGAATTCACGCCTTGGTATACCAACCAACGAGTATACCAACCTGCCTGCTGCTGGTGGAATGCGACCAGCAGACTTCGCAGCGACCACCGCCGACCGTGCGTCGCAGCTCGCTATACATATAACTACACCTAAATCTTGTCTGTGTATTGATTTCCAAATATTTGTTGAGTGGTATTTGTTTGTAAAGTTGTGGAATATTTTTTGCGTGCATTCTTGCGTGGAGTGTGGACAGGTCGCGTAGTCGGCGACTCGGCGAGTAGTGCGGAGCGCCTGCACGGCTCACTGTGTGCTCAATGACACACGCTCTACAATGGAAGGGTCACACATTGCCTCGATCCACCCTGACTGTTCACAGGCATACAAAGACCAACACCAGACCATTGCCAATGTGTTAGAGAGTCCTTTGACCGCTTTGTGCGGATTCCGGAGGAGCAGGTGCCAAGGGGTCACAGTCACCTGCATTTTATGCGACATTTTTTTCTGAATGGTTATATTGTTACTTTTTGTTATCATAATAAAAAGCATTCCAATTCATATTTTGTAAAAGAAAAGTATTCAATAGAGTTGATTACAGACATTCGTTATAAAAAAACTACTGTATGTACTGTATGTATTGCACAAATTCATTATTACATTCACACCTTCTGACCGAATTAGAGATACCAAAATTATGTTTTAAATACTCATGCGTCATGGAAAAACGTTTCTATTCACAAAGTATAATTTGTGTTTGTCCAGAGGAGATCATAAATGCGTCACAAGTAGGCCGACACTGCGTCAGCGGAGCATGCATTATGGAGTTATTGAAGCGGCCCCAGCGCACTGCACCAAGCGGCCGCTGCGAGGACGCACACGATCACAGGACTAGGCGAAAGGTCTAATCTAAACCTATAGGTCGAATATATTCACAGATTGTGATAATTATACGATAGATTCAGATTTCTTTATTGTCATAAATCAAACATATAAAAGTATATACGAATGGAACTCTTTTTTTTTCATCGTCTAATCATAAAAAATATAACTAATGTAACAGTTCCATTCGAAGGTTAAAAACAATTGGTAGGAAACAATTATTGTGGTCTCCTAAGAAGCGCAAAGCGAGTTTCTAAATATATGCTTTGAGAAGTCGCTGATCTGTACAAACCTGTTGCTGATGACGATGCTCTCCTCCGCTCCAGGTATGACGTTACGGATATTATTTGTGTATGTGGCGACGATGTTACGCCACAATGGGCAGCAGTAGGTACGACACCGTCACTTGGTGACTTTTGACTTTTCTGAGCTTCATAATATAGTTGAGCCCGAACAATTCCGGCCGAGTATTACCATACAATGGCAGTCGGTTCCGTCGCGCCGCCCGCCGCCGCCGCCGCCCGCGCCGGGTCGTCGGGCCAAAAAAACACTACCAGCTCCGCGCCCGCACGCTCGTCCCACTAGACAACCCCGCGACAAGGGATTCCACACCTTATTGGCTATCATAAACGGTCGCTATCTGTTCCTCGCGTCAGGCAGATGCGACTGTTCGCGCCGGTGCACAGTTTGGCAGGCGTCCATCGAAGGCAGCCCATCATGAGCTCGTCGAAGGTTTGACGAGTGACAAGCGTCTAAAAAACGTAAACGTAAGTTACCCACTGGCCGAGCGAGTTGATCCACTCAGTTTTGAGTTATTGGTTGGGAGCCGAAGTTTTTGCACGCGCGCTGATGGATGCGCGCTCTCGCGGGCTGCGCCTGCGCCTGCGCTGGGAATGCAGCCCGCTACCAGTGATTGCTTCTCATTAGCGTTCCGAAGCTTGCATTGTTACGATGATAGTAGACGACACCTCTACGGCCTGAATGACTAACGCATTTTTTAAGATGTCGAGCATACCTTCCTTTGTTTATTGATTTTTCTATCCCACTTGAGGTCTAGCTGGTTGTTTTAATTCTGTGCTGGTTGTTTCTATAAGTATTCTGGCGGGCTATATGAAATTGTTCTGTTTATTTCCCATTTAGAAACCGTCGGTGACATTCGGTGACAATGGCCGAGTGAGAGGGCGACACTTTCTACCGGCACACGCGCCGCATACTAACACTCGCGCATCCGGGTGACAGGAGTTTGTGTCACTCCGGGCTCTCGGACTAGGAGACCACACATGCCTCAAACTCCACTGGTTACAGGATTACTAAGAACCTACTCACTAATATAAAGCATCTACTTACAAATGAGTTATTATTTACTTTTGTTTAGTTACTGTACTGTAGAGGTACTTTATCTTCCAAGGTATTAAGTAAGAGTATCTGGCGCATCGCTTTAGTATTGTCATACAGAATGCAGCGGGGCAATGTAGCTAGAGCGTCATAGGGAAACTCCCTATTGGTATTTATTTGGTATATATCGATTGTGTTATCTTTAGTCCTTACTGTTTGTAACAGCCTGTAGTTATGTTCGATGATGTCAAAAGGATGGATATAGGAATAGATGTAAATTTTCTTCGTCAAAGCTTTTCCAAATATTTGAAGGGAGACAAAAATGCAATAAAACATTTTTCAAGTATAAATGTCTGGATCAGTAAATCCCAAAAATGCTAATTATATACGTATACATATAGTTAAGTGACCAGCCGTTTATAGCGGTATACGCTAGCTACTCGTCGATGTACAGCGATTAGCGACGCGTGCGCCGCCTGCCAACCCGACGCGGCGCAGCATAGACTTACAAGTTAGATCCATCCACTCACCATTCAAACCATCATGGGGTCCAGCTCGCGATGCATCGGGACGGGAGGTATGTGATCGGGTACAGCGAAAGTCTGGGTTGATTCCAGAACAGCAGCGAGTACCGACCACCGGGAGCGCCGCGTTCACCGCATCCTGCATCCCTTTAATCACACAAGTTGTATCGGATTAAGTCGAGACTTACTGCAATGGAATATATTGTTTACAGATATCGGGTTCGAAGAATTTTGAGAGCACAATTCCTTTGAATGATTACCTGAGACCTTTGCAATAATCGAGCCAATATTGAATGCACAAAATATGAAACCAGCCAGTTTTAGAGATAGTGTTACTAACTGTCCAAATCTAGGGCAGCTGATAACCAGTCTGGATTAGAGTCTAGATTTCTAATTAATTCACCAGATCTGTTAATTTAACACCCATTAGGTGATTTAAATAAACTATTATGATAATTCTGCAATTAATTGAAAATCGATGGGTATAAAGACGACCATATATTGTGGCTAAAGTGTTGTAATCCCAGATGCAAGGTCGCTGCTTCAAGCAGGTGGTGCCGCGGCGGCGGCGGCACGCTTCCCCGGCCATTACCACGGATGCTTAGATCGCTGGCTGACTTGAGATGAGGCCTACTTGCATACACTTAAATATCAACTTAACGAAATGTTTGGTATGGACGAGGATGACCACCTCTTTAAGAAGTAACAGATTGCAATAGCGCTACGAACGCCCTCTGAGGTGATTTACTGGTTGAGGTTAACGTGCCGTGCGCGATATCAATCGTGGAACCAACAGCAGAGGGCCTATAACGTTTTATTGACTGCGTAACGGTGGCCTTATTTTTGTGTCACGACACGAAATATCCAAAGAATGCTCCAACTTTCTATGGAAAGTGACCACGTTGGCTTGTTTATTTAGTTTCTAGCTACACCGGGCGCCTCCGCTGGCTCCGGGGCTGCGGGGCTGGACCGCAACGACAATACATAATGCTGAACGGAGTCTAAGTACATCTTACATTACCGTCGTCGTCTGCGACCTCACATATTCGAAACAAACATTGGTGTTATGTTATATTTGAAGATGAACACTGATTTATTGCACATTATTTCCCTCTACGGGCAATAGAAACGTCGACAAGCTGATATCCGAAGACAATTATTTGAGTTCGACGATTTCAAAACATTCCCTGGCATATTGACCGAAACTCTCAAAACGGTAGTTGGGTACAAACACCCAAAAACATTGTTGGTAGGATTTCTTTGGTATCGATTCGCGTCAGCGTCTGCTTAGTATGCAGCCGGCGCGCGGCTCGCTGGATGCTCCATTTGGGGCTCCGCCGGGCAGGGGGCTCCGCCGGCCACGGCCCGGGCGCGCGCCGGACGTCTACCGAAGTGATGCAGCCTGCGCCTTATGCGAGCGGTGACTAACTACTGATGTGGTTTGTTCCACCTTCCAAACCACTAATTATGCGTGATGAGCATTGCTACTGTGCGTTTACAGTCTAGTTAATTTTACTTTTATATAAATAGTGGACATACTGTTTTAATTGACGACTTAAATCGAAGCTCCGGCGAGGTGAAAAACAGATACCCTAGACATGTAGCTACACTATTTACCGATAAAATAAGATACATATAAAATATATTCAGGAAACTGGCAAGTAGAGCAGCCTGTGTAGCGTTGCCGGCTTGCAAGAGGAGCGCCCGCGCGCGGCTCCGGCCGGCGAGACTCTCGGGTTGGCTCCTGCATCCCTCTTCATCTTCCTTCCATCATTCTTCAGAGTATTTGAAGTTCAAGACTTAAAGAGTGTGCCTAGGGTGTGCGTTGCATTGTTTCGGCACGACTCTTAGGTGTGTGCTATTGTCTTTTAGTGATTAACTTACATTAATATATGTACTATTTCGCAGGATAGGTTGTCCGCGTCGGTTCCTTATCTACCTGCCCACAAGGACAGTAAGCTCACCACATCGGGTGAGAGCTGACTCAGCTTTAGGTTTCCTGCTCATTTTCCTGCATGATACAGAAGCGTGTTGATTCCTTGTTACGTGAATGCGTTGTATAATACTGGATAGAATATAACATTTGTTAGGTAAGTCATGTCCCGCTCACCACACAACTCATGTCCCGACAATCCCAATACGCTGTCGATATGAGTCATTGACAAAACCACTTGCAGTACAGTTTCTGAGGTTACGGTGACACTAAATAAGGTGCCAGCCGCATAGCCCTCCTCCGTCGGCAGTCGGGTAAAAACGAATCACTCTACGACGTCACTGACACGTCAGACGTGGTGACGTCAGCATTAGAATCATGTGCCAACACATATTACCTACTAGTCTGCCTATCGCTGCAAAAGAACAAGTGAATTAAATGTAAGGTGTTCTTATTTACTTTTAGATGATGATAGTCGTCGGTGGTATAGTGTTTATTAATAATATTAGTAAGAGGGGCGTAGTGTAACCTAGGGCGTAGAGATTGCAGCTTTGGCCCGGGCGGCTCTACGTGCCCTAAGCAGGATGAAAGGGAGAACCGTCCGGGAACCTCTTTAGAGCCATTTGGTTATAATGTTGAAAGTAATTACACCCCAAAACGATTTTATTATCTAATCTTCTGATGTTGTCATATAGGTACTCGTACTTCAAGTGATTACACCAAAAGTTTTAACAGAAAACTAACGTTTATTAACTCTTCTAGAGAAACATTTCATAACAAACGATAGATCGTAGATACAGGTGTCTTTATAGAGGTAGCGTGTTCGTGCAGCGCGCTGGAAGACCCTTGGGGAATGACCAGGTGCCAGGGGTGTCTTTATAGAGGTAGCGTGTTCGTGCAGCGCGCTGGAAGACCCTTGGGGAATGACCAGGTGCCAGGTTACCGGCAACTGTGCTCACAAATCATTGACAGCGGAAACTATTCGGCGTCGATGCGGGCCGCTACTTGCACTGCGCGGGCGCATCTATATATTACTAAACTCAATATAAACTAATCACAGAAAACACGAGCATCCTGCCATACTCGTACGCCACACACTAGGCACCTCATCCGAGTGGAGCTGGTGTTGGTGCTGATCGAGCAAACTATACATGTCGTTATTCTTTCAAACATCATCTTTTTAATCTACGCCTAAATTCAATACCATTTGAAATAAAGCTGAGTCGTTTATCAAATGAGGTCAAAATCAACCAGTGTCGGAGTGGTCCAATAAGGCCGAAGACATTAATTTGCGAAATAAATTTAGCATTAATCCTCTGATAATAAAACCCAAGGTCGCTGCGCTCGCGGCTAGCGTCGTCCGAGCTAATAGATCTCTAGGTCACTTCGGAGCTGACCCAATCTCACTCTACATTCGGATACACAGACGGCGTGTTATTACTCCGGCTAATTACAAATAACGGTTACATATGTCAGATCATGACCATTGCTAAATTCGTATAGACTAGGCCTCATCGAAACCCATAACTAGAACTCAGTTCTCAATCTAATCCAAACAAACCACTCACAAACCAGAAATTTTAAAGTAAGTTGTTTATAATAGTTATAAACGAAGAAGGAAAACCACACTTGAAGAAACTAATAGTGGCAGGAAATAAGAATATCGATGTTCGCATTCGGCTAACGAGCGCTCACCAATATCAGTATATCACGGCGCATCTACCCGACCGGCCAGCACCGCGCCCGCGCCGACGGACAGGGAAACCTCTGGAGTTACTCTCACTTGCCCAACTTGTTGGCCATCCAATACGATAAAGTTTACGCAATGCGCTCGTAAATTAATAATTGTAAATGAACAAAAACGTGATTGGTGCAAGAGCGTGATTATTCTGTCAAAAAGTCAATATTCCACACAAAAACTGAAACGCAAGCAACGCAGCCTGCAGTCCAGAAGGTAACAAGCGCAGCGAGGCCCGTACGCACGCGAGAGAGCGCTGGTTTCTTGCCGCTGCTGATATCTAGCGCCATACAAGGCGATACAAGAGCTTGTGCATGATAAAAGTTTTTTTCGTCTTTATAAGGAATAGTGCATAGAAATATCTATAACTGCGAACACAATCAACCGGATCGGCGCGGGCGCGGTCCAATAGGCACGGCCGTCGGCCATTATTTCGTCTTGCGCGTTACTTTGCGTTCAATAGGAGTCGCAGACACCACGCGCATCATCCTTGTCGCCTCTTGGAATTTGTTTTAATATAAATAATTTAACTTCAGGCCTCTCCACGGAGTCACAAGCCTCGAAAATGTATCCGTCTCATTATGAACCACGAGCTATGATATTCGGAGCCGCGTGGTCTCCGGCCCGGCGCGCGGCGCGGCGCGAAGCACATTGATACTCTAACTGTTATCTGCTGGAGACACTCTAGACCAACATGTACAAGTATCTAACTAACCTGCATGATTGACATTACATATTTTAGTCTTAAAGACTGCATTGATAGCTTTCTGCATTTTAGCTGATCTTTAGGTCTATGTAGGTAAGTTACAATATGTGTGATGGTATGTGGAATAAATATTTGTTTTCTTTTTTAATCTATATATTTCCAAAGTACCACCGTCTATTTTGTTCCTTCATGTCCAGTCCATCCTAATGTTTCCTGGAAGAGATCGCTCTCAGCGACAAGGCCGCCCTTTATACTTCCTTTATTCTATTGTTTATTCCTGTATTGTTTTCTGTTTTGTGTGGTATAATAAAGTGTTTTCTATCTATCTTATCATCAAAAAAGGAACCATACATTATGTATGGTTCCTCAGGATGTATGAAACAACCCAAAAAAAATCCAATACAATATAAAATTGTTTCCTTAAAATGGTATAATTTTTACTTGGCCATTATTTAGTGCAGTTGGCTATGTCCGGTCACCACTGCACATCATATTATGTTAGTCAACATCATCAGCCTATGGACTAACCATTGACTAACTGGCTATAGGCTGATGATTTGGGCTTATTTTGTTGCCAAAAGAAAAAAGTTATTTGATTTAGATTTTATACTTACCTACTTGTTATTATAGTCACGAGCTCTCTAAATATTGAGTTATTTTAGTGAATACATGGTCACCATTATCATGTTCTAAACAATAATACGTTGAAGGAAGGACAATGGAAACCAAAAGGATGATGATGTATTGCCAGGTGCCGCGCGGTGCATCCGCTGCCATTTGTTATATACCTATATATATCTATATTATCTACATACTCAAAGTCAACTTGATTTCATTTTTATATCGCTTTTTAATAGTGATGGCAACATTAGTTGTAAGCTTCGACGGGCACTTGTCTAGACGGAAGGTCCGTTCTACCGCTCGACCGGTATCGAAGCGAAACTATTCTATTAGTGAAGAAAAAACTAAAACCAGTCCAAATTAAAGATAAGACAGAAAATGCTGTTTTATAGAGACGGAATTGAAAGGCTATCAGTGGACGATACGTCCACCCGTGGGCGGCGTAGTGATGTGATCTGACCGACAGAGACTTCGCACATAAATATAAATAATGCTGGACAATTTACACAGCATCTAGTCCCAAGCTAAGCAGAGCTTGTGGTATGGGTACTAGATAACTGATAGACCTCTACTAATACAATACATTACATAGATAGATATTTTTTATTAGACATAGAAAAATTACCAAAATACTAGGAAAAAATGTCTGCAGATCGTACGAACATTTTTCCCGAGGCGGGAATCGAACCCGCAACCTCCTTTGCCCCAGGCCGACATTCGCCCATCACCACAGAGGTCGTCCCACGATGTTGTGTGTGCGACCTGAATGTATCTACTAATTGAGCAAGAGCACAACAAGAGATTGAACAAGAGACGCCACATCGGGCACGGACTAGCGTTACATACAGAGGACCGAGCTCGGACTAAACACTGACTATTTATCGAACAAAACGATTACAAGTTTCATAAAAATATCACTTTAAAGTAGACGGGAAATTAAGTAGTAGAATGAAACATGAACACAAGCATAGTGTTGATACGTGTAGGGGATACGTGACGTGCAAGGCGGCCAGACCTGGGGCAGCCGGCGTGAGCCTCTCTCGCGTCACGTGACATGCACCATCTTCGGTCCATCAGCTCTCGAAGCGGTTCATTCGATACTGTTGTGGATGTAGCCCAGGGGATACGTGACGTGCAAGGCGGCCAGACCTGGGGCAGCCGGCGTGAGCCTCTCTCGCGTCACGTGACATGCACCATCTTCGGTCCATCAGCTCTCGAAGCGGTTCATTCGATACTGTTGTGGATGTAGCCCAGGGGATACGCGACGTGCAAGGCGGCCAGACCTGGGGCAGCCGGCGTGAGCCTCTCTCGCGTCACGTGACATGCACCATCTTCGGTCCATCAGCTCTCGAAGCGGTTCATTCGATACTGTTGTGGATGTAGCCCAGGGGATACGCGACGTGCAAGGCGGCCAGACCTGGGGCAGCCGGCGTGAGCCTCTCTCGCGTCACGTGACATGCACCATCTTCGGTCCATCAGCTCTCGAAGCGGTTCATTCGATACTGTTGTGGATGTAGCCCAGGGGATACGCGACGTGCAAGGCGGCCAGACCTGGGGCAGCCGGCGTGAGCCTCTCTCGCGTCACGTGACATGCACCATCTTCGGTCCATCAGCTCTCGAAGCGGTTCATTCGATACTGTTGTGGATGTAGCCCAGGGGATACGCGACGTGCAAGGCGGCCAGACCTGGGGCAGCCGGCGTGAGCCTCTCTCGCGTCACGTGACATGCACCATCTTCGGTCCATCAGCTCTCGAAGCGGTTCATTCGATACTGCTTGTGGATGATCGATGCGCAATCGCCTGCTCGTTAACTACCTAGCGCTTTCAATTGGGCACTCATTATTATATGTACGATCTCGGCCTTTCAGACATATCTTACCATTGTTTGTTTTCTGGCCATGGTTTTGATAACTTCACCTACTACGTTAGCAAACCTGTTTTCGTCGCGTTGTGATTATTTCACAACATCTTATGGAGTTGCGGTGGATTTCATATGTTTTGAATGTTGATCTTTTACATTTTTATTAACACCTCAGTTTCAATTGAACTACTAGTTTTGCTTTCACTGTTCAGTCATCATTACACATTCGTACTCACAGACCTGCCAGAGGACTTCTTCGGTGCTGAATCTATATCGAATCAAGAAAACATTTTTGATTAAGGTATAAGGATCATTTTTAGATAGGAAATGCTCACATAACTCTGCAAATCACTCGGCACAGCCCTAGCCTGTAGGTCTCAGCATCATCGCGTTAAAGCGCGGCCTTGTACTAACACTTATGACAAAAATGTGCAATTACATAAATAACAAACAATTGAGATCCTCCCGCAGACTTCGAATAGATTAAATGATAATTGATAAGTCGATTAGATCAATTATGTCGATCACGGCACGAGCTTCCCATCGCATGATACCTGGCATTGGCTGCAGGAGGAGACATCATGGAGTGATGCTGCTCGGGAGGAGTCGCCTACTGCTCCGGGAGGATGCAGCGGGCGGTGGGGAGCGGCTGATATTTCTTTTACAAAGTTTATAAATTCTTAATATCAAAATAGTAACTTATCATGTAACTAACTAAATTCTTTCCGGCCCTGGTGGGGGCACAGAGAGGGGCCTCGAGGCTTTGCCTCATTACCCCGGCGTCAACTCGAGGGGTGACGACCCCTCGGTCCTTGGGTTTTGTGGGAATTTCCCTTATTCTCAGTGTATTTTTGGCATCATTCCGTTTATAAACTTTTTTTAAATAAACCCAAGGACTCTATGGTGGTTCCGCAGGGATCAGGTCCCGCGGAAGGGGTCGCCATGGGCGGTCGTCTTCCTGGGGCCTGGGCTGGGGCGGGGCGATGTTGTGGAGGTGCTCGTGGTGCCCGTTGTCGGCGCGATCGTACATTCGACGCGCCGTCTGCACGATGAATTCCTCCACGGATTGGATCTGCAGGTCGCGGGCTATGACGTCGTTCCTGACGTAGCGGCCCGCGCCCGTGCAGATCCTGAGAGCCACGTTCTGCAGCGCCTGGAGCCGGTCCTTGTTGGTCTGGGAGACCAGGGCGTACCAGCTCGGCGCCGCATAGGTTAGTCGGGACCGGACGTAGGACTTGTAGACCCGCACTTTAGTCCTCAGCGGCAGCCGAGATCCCAGGACAGGTCGGAGGAGCGCACGGGCGACGCGCGCTTGTTGTAGCGCGCGGTCAACCTGCGGCTGCATCCTCAACGACCTGTCAATCTCGATGCCGAGGTACCTCGTGTGCGAGCTCCAAGCCACATCCTGGCCCCGAAGCTGGAGTTGGGGTGGGTGGCGGCGGCGGCGGGAGACAAACAGCGCGGCCGTCTTACCCACATTGACGGCCATGCGCCATTTGTCCAGCCATGGCGGCAGGACGTCTAGCAGCTGCTGCATCCTGCTGGCTGCGATGGTCGGGCTGGTGGATGACGAGAAGTAGGCGCTGTCGTCCGCGAACAGTGCCAACGATACATCCCTCTCCCCGGGGCGTAGGCCCTCCAGTGTAGGGATGTCGTCTGTGTACAGCGCGTATAGGGCGGGCGACAGGCAGCTACCCTGCGGTACACCAGCTGAGATGGTCCGGATGGAGGAGGTGGCATCCTCGACCGCGACGAAGAACCGCCGGTTGGCGAGGAAGGATGCCACGAGCCTGGTGAGGGCTGGTGGTGTAGGAGTCTGCAGGAGCTTGAACAGGAGGCCGGGGTGCCATACACGGTCAAAGGCCTTCTCCACGTCTAGAAAGACCCCGACGGTGGATCGCCCGGCGTTGTGCTCGACTGCGAGGTGGTGCATCACCCTGGTGAGCTGCAGCGTGGTGGAATGGCCGGACCTGAAGCCAAATTGCTCTGGGCGTGGCTCGATCGTTGGGGCCAGGCGGCCCAAGAGCAGACGCTCCAGGAGCTTGGCCACTGTTGGTAGCAGGGTGATGGGGCGGTAGCTGGCCGGATGGCGGTGGTCTTTACCTGGCTTCGGCAGGGCGATGACCCGCCCAGTCTTCCATGGGTCCGGGAAGTGGCACGTCCGGAGGATTCCGTTGAGGAGCCGGGAGAGTGCGGCGACTCCACGGCGGGGCAGCTGGGCGAGTGCCATGTTGGGGACTCCGTCATAGCCTGGCGCCTTCCGCCTGGGTAGGCGGAGGACGGCCTTCCGCACCTCAGCAGGGGAGAAGAAGTACTCCCCGCCTAGGGGCGGTGTCGGGCCAGACAGGAAGTCCTCAACCGTCTCCTCGACCTGGTGGTGATGATGGATGAGAATCTCACTTATCATGTAAACGATTTTTTATTGGATAAGGACATTAAAATTGACTAAAAAGTAATCTAAGGACATTGAAAATTGACTTATCAGTAATGTAACAACAAGATGTCTATTTGTTATGACTATTATAAGATATTTATTTATTTATTTCTCTGTCGTGTCAACCTGTTTATAAATGTTTACCATAGAGTCTACCGACGGCCGTAGGAACTCAAATGTTGCATGCCCTAGACTAAGGCAAGACATGTACGGTACATATTTTATAACGAAGGCCTCTGTGACCCATGTGTGCAAATAAATGATCTGTATTCGTGTTCGTTTTTAAATAGCTCGGTCATCAATTCAACAAAACGAAAAAAAAACTATTCTTTTTCTCAGAGATTGTTAGTTTTCAAGTCAGTTTATTGGGACCGAGGAGAGGGCATTGTAAACACTCTAATCTTACAAAATGCAACGATTTAGTAAGTTGATAACTAATGATAACTGTAACTAGGATTACGGCAACATTGAAACCATTGTGGCTGTTCCCGGAAGAAGTCACCTCTGGCGACAGAGTCTACAACATGCATCATAAATCCAAATTACATAGATTCGGCTGCATCGATTTGCACGCATCAAAAATGGATCAGTCTCGGTCCCCGCCGCCCGCGCCACCGCCGCCGAGGGACCCATAACCGGAGCGTGGCGCGGGAGGCCCCGTCTGCCGTCTCACCACATCCCGGTACAACAACGTGCTCGGGCTCGGCCGAGGTATTGCTGCAGTCTTCAGGAATCTGTGAAATCCTCTTATTCTGATTCCTTAGGTTTACGCGGATTTCTGAACTAAAATCACAGCAATGTAAATTCAGGTAATGTTTCTGCTGTGCTGCATGAGAGAACCAAGTTATATCGTTTTTGTTGTCTTTTTTACGACAACTACAGAAATTATGTGTTCCTTGCTGAAAAATCAATTGTTGTCTTCTGTATAAGACCTGCTTAAGATGTCTGAATGAACCGCGAGCTCCGGCACTAATCTCTGCGGTTACTCAGTTATAGTTTAGGAGACGAGGGGCCCCGCGGCGGACAAGTCTTCATAAACTATGAATTTGCCCAATCGCAGTGAGGTGCGATGGCTGCGACGAGGATTTATGATCGATGGAGGGATTCCGGAGCCGCGATCCGCCAGTTTCATTTCAAACGTGTTATTGAATTATTGAGCGCTCAGCCGTCTCGCTGCGACGCGCCGCCATCGCCGCTACGACGTCGCTGGGCCGAGGACGCTTGCACTTCTACTTGAAACTAACAGGGTTCCTCTTATCCAACTAGAAAGTCTCTGATTTTTTATTAGATACCTTACATTCATTTTGAAACACTCTATTTTATTAAGAGCTTAAATGTAAAAAGTCGATCGATCGCAGCCCGTATTACGTGCATGTTCTAATGTGACACGAGTCCAAATACTGCGGAGTCACAACTTGTCTGAAACCGTTGTATTGTATCCGAATTCGAATTTCGCACTTTACCGCTCTCAGTAGCTGACCGTTGTGATCCCCTTTACGCCAACCACTAGATTGCACAGGCCGGGCCCCACCAGGCACGTGGTGTAACATTTTTAAGTGCAAACTGCTTTCAAAATGAGGCTCTAGAAAACGATGTTTTAAGTGAGGAGGACTAGAGATTTTAATATAAGATATAAGTTTATAGAAGTGCCTAATTTTTCCTGAAGTCTAATCAAGATCTCATTTGTTTTAAGTTGATTTTGCATGTTTGTAATCATAATAGTTTAATTTGACGTTGAAAAGAGTTTACATGTTTAATAACAGTTTTTATTAATAAGAACATTTGATTTTAAGTTTTTTTTTACTTATCTCCCTTAAATATAAAGCAAGTTTCAATAAAAAACAATAAATTAGGATAATTGTACACAGCATCTACCCCAAAGTTTATTTTATTAAACACGGGTCCCACAGACCCACCAGGCATACCATGTAACTTTTTACCACCAGGCATGCCGAGGGTTAAAACTAAATTTCAAAAATAATACAATACAATTACTCTATTATTGCAGACCAAATAAAAACAGATATGCAAGACAGGAAAAAGACAATACAGCGAATGTGTTGTACAATGGGCGGCCTTATCGCTATGAGCGATCTCTGCCAGTTAACCTTTGGATGGACATGAAGTGTTAGAACAAGTAATAGACGGTGGCGTGTTAAACAGAATTATATTTAATTAAAAAATACAAAAATTTAGAACACGTTAGTGTTAGTTGGTGTTTTGAAAGTGAGTCCGGAGAAATAGCGCCCACCTTCATAATGTGGAGGGCGCCACAGCGTGTCTTATTGCGGGCATGAGCGGACGGACTTTAATTAATTGATTCGTCAATCAATCGATCCAAATCAATTGATTGGTCCTAAACCAAACTTTATCTTTTTTCTCGCCCCAAGTAACGCATAAGCTTCCCGTAAACCTACAAATTGTTAGATGCTCCTCCTTATAAAATACATTTGTACGCGATCAAAATCTTTGTTGATACTTTACTCGCAGTGCTTTGGTAGTTGGCCACAAACGAGTTAACGATTTGCCAAAGCAAAAGGTATATTAGTCTCAGCATAGCTAACAATAAATCGTGTGTATACTGTGCGCACTTGCCCACAGTGACCCTTCCGCCCGCCCCGCGCCCCGCGCCCCGCGCCCTATAAACAAAACTGGGGTGTGATATAAAAATAAAAACTCTCTTAATTAGATTTTCTTTAAGAAAATTGATTAAACGGAGCCCACTTGGAGCAACTGCGACCGGCGCTACATCGTATTTATGTTACAGGCACTAGGCGCTTCTACCTACTAAATGATATTGATAACAGAACAACAGACTAGGTATATTTATTACTTGTTCCTTTATGAATTATAATCACATTTGATTCCAAACTAGGTAGTACTTTAGACAATTGGCAATATATTCTGCTTATTTTATATTTAAGTTCTCAATAAATCGTAAGCTATGCCGAGTACTTAGATTAGGTCTGGTATCCTATCCCCGTCACGAAACTTTAAAAAAGCAATTACTTTATCCACAGGTTATAAATATGTACGTAATGTTATTAATAGCAGATAGCTAGGAGCGTGTAATTAATTACAGAGGAGGATCAGCACTAGTGCGGCGCCGGCGTCGCGTCGGCGGCGTGCGGCCTCCCTGGCTCCCACCTGTACACTAGCCAAACTCGATGAAGAATGTTTTTAAACATACCAGGCAATGTTTACGAAGAAAGAATCTCAAATTATAATTAATGTTAGCTGCGTATTAAAAGACGAGATCCGCGTGACCAGCGCAGGCTCGAATGAGTGACTCGAGATGTGCCGGTCGCGCAATGTGCGGACTATCTAGGTACCACACAAAAGCACACAGTCTTCAAAAACTGTTCAGTACAAAAGCAGTTTCTTAATCCTCTGACAAAGCGGTGCAGTTAATCAGTAGGCGCGCGGCAGGTCGTGTCCAATCGGACGGCTTCATTCCATTTGTCATGTTAGCCACGCCGCCGCTGTATCCCACTCCAGAGCCAAGTCTCTGGGAACTCGGACTCTCTACATACATCGAAACGAACCTATGTACCTACGGTTACTTTTTTGCTCATCATATCTGTCATACCTGTCCAGTGCTGAATATAGGCCTTTCGCAAAGGACGATGGCACAAATAGTCCTTCTGACCCACCGTACCTTCGACCACTCCTCCAGTGGTACGGTAGGTATAGCGAACCTGAGGCTCGGCTCTGAGCATCCACTAAAATATCGTCGGTCCATCGCGTGGAGCTCTTCCCAAGTTCCAACATTCTCCTTTAATCTCTAGCTAAACACGTTTTTTTTTTAAATAAAAACAATAAAAAAATTGACTAGTAAATTGGTTTTATCAATAAAATGTATTTCTGTATTTCCGTTTACCCCAGCGGTTGTTGTTACTTCGTGATTCTCTAGCGACTCCGCCATTAAGACTGTGTCATCAGCGAATCGATGTGAGATGTGGTCGCCGTGTATGTTAATGCCCTTCATTTTCGAGTCCAGCATCTTTAACATATCTTCCAACGCGATCGTGAACAGTTTCAGAATATGCAGTGCTGAGATCGTAGCGGTCGCTGGGAGGCGATGGATGGAGGCGGCTCAGGAATGTTCTTTGTAGCGACCCCGCTTAGGCAGATGATGACTGAATGCATGAACTGAATGCACTTTATTGTACTAAAAATTCACTTAAATAAAAATCTTACAGAGTTTCGCACATTCCTGCATATTACCGGTATTCTCCAAAACAATCAGCATATACTTACTCTGCCTATAAGTGTCTTCCTACGATTGTGGTCTGCGGCGATCGTATCGACCTATTTCGTATCTCGTAGTTTATTGAAGGGGAATTATATAACGTCACTGTATTGAGGTATGCTTACTGTTATATCAATACCTAACTGATTATATTTATATGAATAATTGTTTTGCTTTGTATTGTAGGTACAAACGTGGATATATGTACATAATGAAGTTTTCCTGTAGTGAACATGATGGGCCTTATAAGCGAGTGCGGTGCGCAGCGCGCTCACTCCGCCAGCACCGCCGCCGCTCGCCGCCGCTCCCGCTGCCACCAGCATACAGCCGAGGACTTTACATACTCTGAGGTGAGTACAATACATTCATCTGCTTGCGTAGGTAGACATTACACTATTCCAGGATAATGTTTTTACGCTTTGCCTACATTTTACTGTAAAATTTAAATAAAATGTGGTCAAGAACTGAGACGTATCACGTACATAATAATAAGAATTTATTAAATATTATCTAGGCACCTTGTTTTGGGTATTTTGAATGAACCTTGGGCTATTAGGTGCAGTGGCGTTCATTGATATAATGCTACTCCATAGTTAATTTGTTAAGTGTTTCACCCGACGGTTTCACCGCACCTTGGTACGGTGAAACCGTCGGGTCAGGGTGAAAAAGCAAGCATGCAAGCATGATCATGTCTGTTCCCAGATGGATGATTCTAAATTATTGGCGCTGTGCGTCATTCTATCGGTCGCAGCGAGAGTACCCGGCGCCATGGCCCCGCCGCCCCCCGCCGCAGCCCCTGCCCCGCAGCCCCCCTCCGACGCCCCGCAGACAGTTGCGGACGCGCTGCTCCTCCTGATGGACGCCTCGCTAACTGCCTTCCAGCACCTCTACGAAAACGAACAAGGCTTCGCAGGAAAGCCCCCATGCCTCCATAAAATGGATGGTAAATGCATTCGACCAAGAAAGATAAAATTCTTGTAATAGTCAACGTAACTATGAGGAACACTGGTGAAGTGCCTCTGCCTGAGTGGCAGGTCCCCAGGCCAGTGCTCAGCGCATTTTTACTGCCCACGGCTGAACTGCGAACATTTGATGAGCGAATGGAAAAACCACACAGTTATAAGTACATATACATACATACATAGGTACTGAGTATTTGAATGACTGGTCAAATGGGAGCTACCCAGAGGAGTTTCCCGCTCGGACACAGGATAGGGACACAGGATAAGATAGATGACTATTATTTATTTTCTATTTTTAAGTTTAATCTTATCAAATTATTGTATTTTCATCGGTTATTAATAAGTTTACTAAGTTTAAATGAAATCTAACCGTTCAAAGTGGGTCAAAATCGAGTCCAAAGGAGTCGGTTACAAACTAACTAACAAACAAACATACAGGTGAACCTAATAAAAGTGTTATAAAAATAAATCACTTTTCTCGCTTACAATTAGTTTCTGTATTGTTTTATGTGTTTGTGTGTGGTATACAACGAAATCGTACATAAATGTATCCGTCTGCATAGTACCACACAATGTAGACATACTATGTATAAACAATTTAGATAAAGCTCAACTATTAGCCATATCAAATATTTTTTGTATGAAACAATCTGTTTGAAAAGGTACAGATAGAAAACACTTTACTATGCCAAACCAAACAGGAAACAATCTAGAAATAAATAGGTACCAACTTAGAAAAGAGGAAGTATAAACGGCGTTATCGCTGAGGGTGATCTCTTCCAGGCAACCTAAATAAGGATGGAATGGACATCTTTAAACAATATGCATAGATAGACAGGTAGCACTTGATTATATACATAAATAGATCAAAACAGATAATACATTTACATTGACATAAAATAAGGCTATCAAACTTTTTATATAGATAAACAATGCTGATGCAGTTATTGATACAAATCCTGAGGGAAGCCATGGAAATGGCACGGCATACTATTGAAACAAAATGTATAAATTAAGCAAAAAAAATTAAATAAAATAAAAATAGCTTTATTCCATATCATATCACACATTAGGTACAATTTTAAAACATAATTATTATTATTGTTAATACTATTTTTTTACAATTTAATACTTTAATAATCATGCATATGTATTATAAAATTAGGATAGAAAATATGACTTGTGTCCTACATGAGAGGACATGAGGACATCTCATTACTTCTCGTCTCGTAACTTCTTGATATGGATGTGTTTGCCTCCTCTAAGGATCTTCACTGGTATCTTTAGGTCGTTATAGAAATATTTAATCTCAGCTTTTTTTTTAATAGTTTTCGGTGGGAGCATAGACTTGGACGATAAAGTCTGGATAATTATGTTAAGCAAGGCTACTCTCTCTGATATTGCTATAAAATCATCTATTTTAATATATTTTTGTTTTTTACGAGACAGCCAACTCCTTTCTCTTGTATTTTTCGTATTAG
This sequence comes from Eupithecia abbreviata, assembly GCA_943735965.1. Classification (NCBI taxonomy): domain Eukaryota; kingdom Metazoa; phylum Arthropoda; class Insecta; order Lepidoptera; family Geometridae; genus Eupithecia; species Eupithecia abbreviata. The sequence goes on along the minus strand of OX030979.1, from coordinate 194,574 downwards.
CAGAGTATATATAGTATAGTATATATACCTGTCTTCAGTTTTATATCCATCTCTTGTTGGTTCGCTGATGTCGACGATGTAACATTTAATTTTAGATAGTGCGTGTTCAATCTCGATGATCCTAGTTTTGCCCAGAAGTGAGCGTACATTGAATGTCGCGAATAGTCGCGATGTTGTATGTTATTGTCCTTGGAGGGTGCGAGTCTACTGCCCCCGCGGTGACTAGCCGGTTTGGGGGAGGGAGTATTTACTGCTACGGTTTTTTTTTGACTGCTGTTCCGCTTGTTTGCTGTAAAGCTCGAATGGCCCTTTTGTTGGAGTGCTAAGTATTGCGTTATGCTGCGGTATCTATACCCAATAAATAAGTTACAATAAGTAGATATAACATCGCCTCAGGGCTTGATAAAACCTGTAATGATGTTAATACCTCAATAAATAAATAAATGTGATCCTTCTCGTGTGCCTTGCTTTCATTTTGTTCAATTAATTATTAGAAAATGCTCTGTGTTGTATCTACAATAGGACTGACTTCATTATTTAAATATACGTATATTAACAAAAATCTGTCAGTCAAATCAGAACAAATGATTATAAGCGATAACAAGATACTGCCGCATGATGCTTGTTCCCATGCAAAGTGCCATCGCCAACGTTCTCAGTTAGCTTCACTTCAATTACTGCGAATAAATATCAAATAGCTATCAAATTATCATTCACTAATAGATAAAGAATGTAAATGTAATATGGAATTCATAAGATTTTGATACGATAACTTATTGCGATGATAATGCTCATACGAAGGTCTATTAATTTGAATAATATCAATAAAATAAAAACTATTTTAAAACAAGCTTATATTCAAAAGTGACATAGTGCTCGGGCTGCCTGCGCTAACCTTTCCGCACAGCTTATTGATATGGTTCTCCCAGATATGGCTGTCCATGTCGAAGTCGAGGAAAGTGGACGATTCGCATTGGCTGATGGCCGTTCCATTTGCACTGCCTACAAGCTTCTTCACAGCTCTCCCGGATAGTCGAATGTGTGGGAAGTGGGTCTTGCGTCGATTCCTCACCCGTTTATCCTGAACCATCCCGAGAGTAGGCTGGCCTTCTTCTCCAACGCGTCTTCGGTGAGGATCGGGGCTTCATCATCTGCGTCAGTGTCTCCGCGGGTCACCGCTCCAGCAAATCGTGTAGGAGGAGGGAGAACATTATATTGGAGACGAATGACCCCTGCTCTACTCCCATGGTGAGAGAGGTTTCGAAATCCTAGATAGATTACCAAGTTCGAAACAATTTTTAGTTTAGACAAAGTTTTTAATTGGGTGTAAATAAAATAATAAATAAATCATACAGCATGGAAATGTGTGGTTCGTGGTCCGCGCTCGCGCGTCGCGCTGATGTCCAGTCTATATACTATGAAATGGCTCTACACTGTTTGTTTAACTACGTCATTAAATAATGCTTAGGGTATTTCGGTTTAAAATGCTAATTTATCACATTATACCTACAAAATAAAGCGGGTGAAGAAAGCAGAAATAATATCACGGACTGTTAACGGCTGTTTACACAAGTATAGAAAGTGTTTAGGAATATTCACTTGCGCTCGAGGAATTTATTTATATGACTGTTGTGGCGGAAATATGTTTCTCGACGGTAGCGCTAGCCCTAGCCCTGGGCCGCGGGCAGCGGCGAGCAGGGGCGACCCTTGTGCGGCGCGGCGGCCGGCGCCCGCGCAGCGGCTACATGCAAGCTGAATAGTAGCTGTAAATAAAAGTAAAAATGTACTAAAAAGTGGTCAACTGAAAATGTATGGGATTCGAACTAAACTTTTTTCATTCCGAATCGTAGAAAATAATAAAAAATACATTTGAGTAGTTTATTTACACTTGGTTAGAATGCATCTCCAAGTCCGCACGAACGACGCGACGGTCGTGGAGGAACGTTCCTTGTGAGCGTTGGTTCGATGGCAGGCTGAACAGGCCCACTGCTGGACGGACCGTTCAGGTATTTGGCTTGAAACATCCCTAGCTAGTCATGTAAGCTCTCGGCGTCGATAAACAACCTCGCATAAATATTAAAATGTTAGTGCCGTTACGAACGTATGCAAAAATCGTCCTTGGGCCATACGCCATATTAGTGTGTGTGTAATTAATTTAAATATATGCACGGCTTCACTTTCAGACGGACTATTCAAATTGTTTTGCAAAAGCATTTGAGCGGAAATGAAACTGGACTTGGTGAAAAGGTGCGCACGCGCCGCCGCCGCCGCCGCCGCCGGCCCGCGAGGCACTCCGCGCCGCGCCGCTTTGCCACTCAGTGTTTTGTGGATTGTTGATCTGGTGAAATTATCAAAAGCACATTTGTGGCGTTGGCCGACCAGGATCATTGGTAATTTAGCACATTTTGAACAAAAAGGCAATCAAATAGCACGCTGCAGCGGGCGTTGCGTAGAGACCCGCACCGTGCGATACTGATCCCGCGCTCGGCTCGCTAGCCTCGTCACCCGGCCGCACTCCTCTTCACACATGCTAATCTTATAATATAACAAAACCTAAACAATGCCATTATAATGATATTAGGTATTGTTGCGCGGGAGTCGGTGAGCGCTCATAGGAGGCGCTACTGCATTTGAATTTGTAATTTATTGACAGTTTAGCGATGTTTACTAGAGTCTCAGTCGAATCGAGAGCTAGTCTGAGATCCTCTTTAGTGACGTTGCATGTATTCACGGTTATTATGTACATACATCCAGCTCAAGTGTTTAGTGTTATACGATATTATGGCTGTTTGAAACAGGTCAAATGAAAGTAATAATTCACGAAGAATTTTAAAAACTGTTTCACTGTTAATTGTCAACCATAAAATATATGAGGTCTCGCCAGCCATCGCGCGGGAGACAGCCGTCACTGAGACGTGACATTGACGGGCCAACTGTGACAACCCAACGACTGACGTTTGCACAACTGCGCCGTCAGCCATTGTCTCTAGCCTAGGTATTACCACGTACCCACTTACCTACATAAAGTTCACTTCAAACATAAGATGTCGCTACATGGTTATAGGAACCGGTAGAGATATCAGACACCTACCAAACATAGCTCTACCGAATAAAGCTCTACAGAAATGTGTCGAGTGTGAGAAATGATGACTTTGTACTAGTACGAGTAACGAAGAACAAAGTCATAATTTCTTAGAGCTCATAGAATCAGTATTGCACAACTTATTGCTATATTGAAAACTAAATTAAATTATGAAAATAATAGGTTCATACAAGTTTAGTCAAAAGCTTCAACAATAGAATTGAGCCGTTACAAAGAATGGCTGATCAGCGACCGGCCGGCAGCGCGGGCGCTGCGCCTAACAAGATTAGAGTAACGCGATTTGCGTGAGGGGAGGGGGCGGTTTTTTGTGGTCATTGTGGCTGCATTGATTTGTCAATTAGTCACAGACGAGAGGCGGCGGAGCTGCTCCCTCACATTGACAGTCACTCGGCAAGTAGCTTGCCTAGAAGGCCGCGGGAGAGGCCACTCCACGCTGCACAGCACCCACTCATAGTATTGTCCTCTTCTTTGTATAAAGAAATTTTACAGGTGCAATATTGTATCAATGAGACTTTCCTACTTTTGTTGCCTTGACGACTGTGCAATAAGGTTGAAGTGAATAGTGCGGTAGCTCTGGCCCCTCACCGCACCCATGCACACAATACCAATGTAATGATAAACCCTCGACAAGCAGCACCCGACCCACTACGACTCCCGCGGTCCCGTCCTCTGATTAGATTGTTGATGCAGCATCGCCTTACTTCATTACTACTGTAAATGTCAACAATTTGCTTATATTCAACATTTTGATGAATTTGTTTCACCGTCAGTGTACAGACTCGTTACTTGACCCATCTGAATAGCAGAGGTCGGTAGGTCGCAGGAACGAGCAGAGAGTTAGCCGGCGTTGCTCAGAGCAGGGCGCCCGCGGCCCTGTCCACCGGAACAATAGCTAATGCAATTACACACTGCGAAATAAAATGATATTGATAATACTCAGAGAGAAACGATCCGGCCACATGCTCGCTTTGGACAAGTTTTATTTGTTTTATGGCTTGTGTGTTCATGCAGCGTTGACAATGCTCGTTTATTTGGTTTGATTATAATCTGAGAGCTGATGAAGCGTCGGCAGGCTAACTCATACCGACCGAAGTGGCGCGGCGGGCGGAGGTCCGCCTGCGACGAGGAGGTTGCGGGTTCGATTCCCGCCTTGAGACTAGATGATGCAGTGTGAATTTGAAACCTAGCCTATGTACTTGTACACGGCTACCGCTTCGCCTTCAAAATGTACACACGATCTCGCGGTCGCAAGAATCATCACATCTGCGCCGCGCCCGCTGCGACGCGACGTTGCAACACCGCGTCGCCATCTAGGTGTTACCTAATAATACCTATAATTTATATGATTTCATCAACTAGCCGAGATTTATCAGCAGCCGTTTTTGGGCAATCCTTTACATTCACTCCTTTTAGTTTATTGCATGGCGGTGTAGCATGAATATGCATATTGAATGTTAGATTAATTGATAGCTATGCCTACACTGGCTGTTGATCCACTAGACTTCCAAACAGGAATGTTTGTCTGGTAATATAAAAACGACACATTAGCATTATTTCTTTTGTATGTTTTATATAATTTTTATATTTTCTTTATTGTCATATCGGAAACCCTCTTAATAATTTAATAAGGCACTCCACTAAAATCTTGGCTTGGATTAGTAACATACATTTTAAGTCAGACTTTTTGAAAATGCCTTTCTTTGTGTGAAGTCTGAACTCCATCGATCGGCGGGTCATGTCCTGACCCCTGAGGATTAAACCGCGACATAATGGCACAATTAATGCGCACATGCATTATAACATTCGGCTACCAGCGACATATGGCGCGGCGCCCTCGGTTCGCGGCGACAAATTGCCCTTTAAGAGATTGCCATCGGCGGCACACAAGTGGTGGTGGCCCATTAGCGGCGAGCCTCAGCATCGGCCGCAATAGAGACCACTCAAACAAATATATAATTCTCAAAACACCGAGGAGTATTATATCGCATCCGCTCACATCTCCTATTAGTTTTATTGCGAATCTTGAATGTCACTGTGTCAGTCGAGAGTGTAATGAACACGTAGCAATAACCTGAAATTAATCAAGACGCTTATTTGATACGTTTACAATAATAGACAGCTACAATATTTATGTCAAGGATGGTTTCGGTGTTTTTAAACATTTGAATGGATATAAAACTAGCCGCGATGTCATGATCAGCGTTCATGTATGTAGATGCTGCTGATTCGCACCTGATGTAGCTGATTCGCAGCCCGCAGCGGAGGCACCGCGCGCGCCGGTGCAGCGGTGGTGGTGGCGAGGCTCGGGGTGAGCCTGCGGAGGCACTGGATGATTTGTATGACATTTATATTTTTTTTTGTACACATATTGAAAACCAAAAATGGCTCCAATGAATGCGATGAGACTCGAGTTTTTTGTCCTCTTGACTCTTTGTGGGGCACAATCGGGCATTGTGTGCAGCGACACGATAAGGGCCGCGACAAGGAACCCTTGCAGCCCCCGCCCCCCGCACTGCATATCCACAAAGTGAATTAACATAAGATCTCGGCAGATGCGACATCGACTCATCCGCGACTTTTACTTTTGTCGACAGTTCAACTTTCACCCCGGCCTAGGTGGTATCCGTACGGCGCGGCGGCGCACGTGTGCGCAGCACCGCGCGGGCGCGGCGCGACAATGCGTGGGCGCAGCATTGTGCGCGCGGGCTCCTTTGTTCGCCGGAGGGTGCACTGTGACACATTTATTTTGGGCCAGTTTTTTAGCTCCATTGTATTGAAAATTAGACATCGCCAGGGTTCACGAAACGCGATACCATCTCGCAGCATCCTCCCGTTTTCTCCCATTGTCCTCGAGCAATACCTACCTACCTTCGCGGGTACGCGTAACCAAACGGTCGTTATTGAAATAAAAACAGGTTAGCTTTCAATTTCTATGGGAACGGGCTAGAGTTTGGAGCGGGTTCGGCTAGATCGGATGATTGATCAAAAGCTGACCGTTGGCATCCCTGTCCCCTCGCTCCCGCGGGCAGCATCCGGTTCTGTGCGCGCGGACAATGCGCCGGCAGATGACACTCTCTGATCCAACTAGTTTCGTCCCTCGCGACACTACCGTCCATCCAAAGATGCATACTAATCGAATTCCTTTCATTGCACAACGATCTTATTGAACGGTTACTTTACGTAACGGCTCGCAGTTCCCACAATCTGTATCTATTGGCCATTCTCAGGAGCCGAGTTTTGATTTACTCTGCAATCAAATTCAGTTGAAGAAATAAGCAGGTACAGTACATTCCCATGGTCGCCGAACGCTTCCACGTAGTTATTGTATTCTCTTCGCCCTCACGCGCTGCCGTCGGGCGGCGGCCTGCACCCGCCCTCACCTGACATCGAACTCGCTGCTGCTGATCGGCTTCTAAGCCTACCCTCCTCCACTTCTACAGATTACCATCGATCACTAAACATTAAAGATTTGTTGTATTTCAGCTGTTGCTAATGCGTTATTATACGACGTGCAATAAATTATACTTTCTATAATTTGGGTGCGATGGTTTACGTTATCTCGATGGACATTGGGTGTATTTTCGATGGAATCTTCCGAATGCTAACTAGGAGCTGTATCATAAACCAAATAATTTACATAAACCACTAACGGATCTCACGGGAACAGGTTTTGGAACTAATGTTTGTGATATATTAGAAAATCGGCAAAGTGCCGTACGCGACGCGGCGGATACGTTACTCGTGTTTCGTTTTGTAAAAGACGTATTTTAATTCAAATTCGTTTTCCCACAGAAGGCATTCTTCCAGGGTCTGACGGCGTAACGGATGCTTTACTCATTTACATATTGCTCCAGGGTGCGATTTCGGTTTATCTTCTTACATGAAAATCACTTCAATTAAAGTACAAACCAACTCATTCTTATTATTTTATTTTATTTTAAAATGTATTAATAATAAATTTTGAAAATCACTATCCATAATTGTGTAGCAAACAGATCTTGTTACCATTGTGTATAGTAGACTTGTGTTTAGTGTAGTTATCTGGTCGGGCGGCGGATTCCCAGGGTGCCGTTGGAGATTCACAAGCTGGGGCGCATCCCTTCCGCGAGTCAGGTGAGCCAGCTGCCGACCTCTCGGCCAGGTGGGGCCGACCCCGCGACCTACCCCACAAAAACAAATCTTAAACACACCATACAAGACACAAAATTATACAACACAAGATCTGGGTGAAGATTGGGAACAAAGTTTACAGAGATAAGAAAATTGAACTCAAAGATAACGGAGTAAGGTCCACGCGGGCCGTTAATAGAGCTTTTGTGAAGATACTCGCGGCAGATAACAATGCGCTTAGTGATCTGGAACTAGTTTAACAAATAAAAATAATGATGGACCTACGCAGCGTGCTGCAGAGCTACGAGCAAATGTTATCACGGCTAATGTATCAAACATGAATCATGAATCAATCCCAAATCAGATTATTGAATAGTAATAAAGACTGAGAAGATCACGAAGGTTAAGATGATCCTAGACCTTTCACCCTGAACATTGCGAAAATATTAATTTATGCAAAGGGGAAGTGGAGGCAAAAAAGTCAAATAAAGCTTATGCACCTGAGCGGGTGTGGCCGGTGGCGCTGCGCAGGCGCAGGTACCGCGCATACATTACACCAGCTCAGCATCACATACAGGCGCGGACGGCGCGCGACAAAGGCACCACATTCTGCTGATTTTTCCCTCAATAATTTACATTTTAATTCCCGCTCAGCTCATGCGATCGTAAAGCCATCGCCATTCCCGTAACAAAATAGTTCCAATTACAAATCGTGACTGGAGTTTTCTGGTGACATATTGTGTGTGCGGTTATTTCCTCTATAATTAGTGCTCAGCGCCAAGGACGCAGCTTCCCGCCGCCCCGCGCCGCCCCGCGCCGCCCCGCGATGGATGCCGCGCAGAAATAATGCGACCGAACAAAAGATAATTATACTTTTATGGAGCGACAATGGCGGCTCCTGCAGGGCGCGCTGGCGCAAGAGGTGTTAATTAGCGGATTTTTCTCACCTTTTGACAATGATAATTTTTTGTCGTTAGTGTCTCGGTTGTTATGGCTTTGCTGTTTTTAGATCATCACTTTTTGCAGTTTTTTTTTTTCGTATATAATTCGACCCTCGTTATGTGACTTTTTGTGTTGAGTCGGTTAAAAAATTATATTTCGGCTCTTAAAATAAAAGCATACGCGCTTATTTACTTTTCACAACATTATTTGTTTCATTTAGCTCGTAATCAATAAAAGATTGACCTCATGATGTTTTCCCACGGTGGGTTCTGAAACCTGTTGCGTGAATCCGATTGATAGAGACTAAAATCGTTGGAATGTTTATACTGTTATCGGTTTTATGAGCATAAAGTACGTACTGACACTTTCCACTTGTGTGTCAGCTTTACTGGGACTCGATACTTCCAGCGCTTGTCAAATCTCCTGAAACAGACGGTAGCTCTGGGTAAAGATTTAGCATCCTTCTAGTGGTAAGTAAGTCGGTTGTATCGAGTAGGTAGGTATGTATGGTGACGTCACAGGCAGGTCCACAGTGCGCGTGCGGAAGTCTGACCTCTGTCCGCTATTGTTCGTCCTCACACCCTCGTTACACCTAAATACGGAAATATACGTGCAATGCATTTCGGCCACTGAAAATAAACTTGGTAATACCTTATACATATAAAACAGTGCACCTTGGATTCAAGGGCTATTTCACACTTTTCTGATTGAAATAAATTCAAAAGGTTCAGACTATAGCTTCCCCTTGTTCCGGCCGGCGTTTACCGAGTTCAGGTGTAGCTCGAGAAGCGCTGCGAACTTTATTGAAAACGCAGACTGGTTAACTAACTTAGATATCACAAGTTACTATTCTTTAGGATTATTTTAGTTTAGATAAGTTAGAACGTCATCTTTGTACACTCAATACTGTTCGAGTATTAATTATCGATGAGTTTGATCGCGCGGCAGTCTCATAATAAAAGGACAGAAGTTATTGTCAGATTCTGATACGGTGTTCGACAATAGCTCGACAATGGCGGCCGCCGACGTCGCGCCCGACGCCACCTCTGGCTTGACCCGCAGTGCTTTGTGCTGAGACCTAGTCGCTGTCACTAGGCACATTAAACACGTACCGGTAAGGGTAAGGAGTAGGCAATACAGAAAGCCTGGCTGTGACAGAACACTTATAACGCTTCACTCTAAACATTCGCAGCAATCCTACAAATCAAGGCATCTACTTATTGTGAATCCATTATTAAAAAGCTTGTTCCTGCGGCGAGGAGAAGCTAAGACAAGCGTCAGGGGGACGGAAGCCGCACAGCTATTGAAGTTATTCAAACGTGGAGTCGCGCTAAGTGGGGTGCTCCATAGACAGCTTAGTGGCTCCGATATTGGATTGTCATTATTTCGCCCCGAAGCCCTATTGACATGTCCACAATGCTCCGGAGGCTCGCAACCAAACCAAACAAAAATAAAAAAACCGGATTTCCAAAATCCCGTTTTGTCGCATCTAAAAGAAATTCTGTTTTCGATTTCTACTCGATTGTTTGTTTTTTCCGGCCATTGTTGAGGATGTCGGGGCTACGACACGCGTACTTATTTTAGCGAATTCTATTCCATTGTGTTGGTGCCGAATGACATTTGACGGACGAGCTCTGACTGACATCTACCCCCGCCCCGCGCCCCGTGCCGCGCACCCCTCCACTCCTGAGGTCCGCTACTCGCAGACAATCGTTAGCGACAAAAAGGCCGATATCATCCCGCGTCGAGTCTCCATTTTATAAATGTGGTCTGTGGCAGCCCCCGAGGCTACGCAACGGGATTCCTGTTATCATATTGGATACCGTCATCGGCCTAAATTACTTTTTGTGCGCGTAAAAGGAACGAGACGTCGTCGCGGCCATCGCTCGGAGCTACACTCCAACCATTTTTGTTTTAAGGTCTGATACCCTGCGCTTACCTGCACTCTGGGATGTCTTGTGTCTTCCTTTTGGCTATTATTGTTGTTTGCTTGTGATTTGTTAGATCGTTCCATTCATTATTCCATAGCCGCAGACAATATAGGTAATGTTCAAATCATGATTATGTCGCTGATGATAGTTATGTCTTGAGATAAAGATCATCGTAATGAAATCTCTTTACATATTGTTCTGAATAATTGGTTCCCTTAAACAGGTGCCAACAACAGAATTGCCCAAGCACACGCCTTTCTAAGAATAAATAAGGTCAACTTTAGAGATGATAATTATACCTACGTAAATAAATAGCCAGTATGTCTTATATTATTAACAAGAAAATTACAAGCAAATAATAAAAACAAATTAGAATTAGTATTTATGAGTGATTTAACTGTAGATCTAATCAATATCAATATCGATTGGAAGCGCCAATAAGATAGGGACTGCATTGATCCGCTGTATGGCCAAATGGCCATGCTGGTGCGCTGCACCAGATCCTCCCCAGCGCTCGGGTCACGCGTCGCTTCCACCAGACGCGCTGATATTTCTTTTTGAAACTCGAAGAGCCTCGGTATGTAGATAAGTTGGTTAATTTTATGTGTTGGGTCAAGTCATTCTTTGCGTTAATAGGAGTCATCAAAAGCTTGCTCTAGAGCGCGTCCAATTACGAGTGCGCACGCGCCGCCAAAAAAGCGGTATCCGTCCGCCATCCGAAGCATCTTTTAAAAGAGCAAGTTAAATAATAATGCAGTAACACGCGAGAGCATTCGCGAAATGCGATCCGAAGATTTTGATTCTAAATAGTTGTGGGATTCGGGTCGGGAGTTATTTTTTGCGGCGACGACCGACTATTGTCTGTTAGATTTGTGAAGGGAGTCGCTGTCAGCGCTGGAATTCCTTTTAGTTTCGTTCTTTTTGAGATTCAAATTTAGATTCGTGTCGAGTTAATTGGTTCCTGTCGTTGGTCCTGCGCCGTTGTCGACCGCTGCCCGCCACTATCGGCCGCCGTCTGCCGCTTTCAACCGCCGTCTGCCGCTGTCGGCCGCCATCCGGCGCGGCGGAATGTGACGGCCTGTGGGCTCTCCTTCCTCACTGATCCCTATTCTGTGCAGTTTATAATGAAACCCTCGGTGTGTCCGCGCGCCCGAGGAGCGCCCGAGGCACGGCGAGGTCGCACTCCCTATCATTACCCAAAACGCTCCTAATACTTTAATAGTCCTGTCACATCCTTTTGACGGAAAAAGGACAATTTCATGATAATAAGCGATGCTATTTGGCAGTTTACGCGGTTTAAGTTTTGTTTGGGTATCGTAATCGTAGCTCGTTTAATTTGATCGGTTGAAGTTAATAGCGGACATTTTTTACTTCGTTTATCTTTTGAACCATAAAATTATTGAAAGGACAACCAATAAACAAAATTGTAGAGCACCTATCTATACTATGCGCCTTATGCCACGAACAGTAAGGAGGGCACCTTGTACATCGTTTGTTGAGGGAGGTACAAGTAGATGTGTCCAGCATCTGTGGAGATGGTGATCTGTACTCGTGCGTGCACCGGCGGAGGAGCCGTCAGCGCCGTCAGCGGCGGCGCGGGCGCAGCGCAAATGGCACATTTATATTGTTCATTACGGGCGCGAGGTGAGAGATGTTGGCGCGCTCGGGCGCCTGCGGGGAGCCAGGGCTGCGCCCCCAGCGCGCTCTACCTACATTCTATCCTGAATCAAGTTTCGTTTTTAGAGTTGTGACGTTGAAATAAATCATTTTAATTTTTGTATATGAAAGAAGGGTCAATTAATGACTTAATTTTTAACTACGGAGGAGCTTACATGTGGCGATAGAATGTATGCCCACTGTATTTATGGACGTTGAAAGGTGCAAGTGGGGATTCATAAAATTGTGGTGGATTGATGGTGGCAGACGACAGTAGTGGATGGCTAGTGGCTGGCAGGCGGCAGCCCTGCGCGGAGCCCGGGGGGTCCGAGGCACGTCCGCTCGCGTTGATTTGTGCGCGGTCCCCCGCCGACAGTATTTGTACAGGGTCGCGTGGGCCGCGCCGCCGCGCCGCCGCACCGCCGCCACACCGCCGCCGCCGCGCCCACTGCTCCGCAAAGATTAGAGAGACAGCTCGCAGCAAGTGTAACGCAAGCACTCCGAGTGGGCCCACTGTGTTGGTGAAGGCACAGAATGCGCTCGAATGTTTATCTTTGCTACCGGCTGGCTCTACTCGAACTAGTAGTAAGTAGGTAGGTATGTAAGATGACAGAGACAGAAACACACGCAGCTGATCACCGCGATCCATCAATAGCTATATAACGATGAGAATCGAGCAATCTAATACCGATGACATCGAAAAGGTTATCGTAGGAGAGGATCGGGTACGAACCGAACATATGTTATAACATTTCCAAACAGTTCCGTTAGCCAGCCAGGTATCACTGTGACATCTACGATATTTTTCAACATACTACCCAAATAGAGCCGAGTGAAGAATCCCACAACGATCATCGTAAAGTGCCTAATGAATGGCACGACAGGCGATAGATCGGAGGGAGCACGCGGCGCGGCGCGAGGCGGGGCGGGGCGGTGCGTGGCGGCGTCGCGGCGGGACGTACGTGAGAGAAACCCGCTCTCTCTGCGCCTCTCGGTATCGGCAGTAACGTATTTTCCAATCTAAACGAGCCGAAATTAGAAGGCTAAGACAACTTTGAAACCGGTCAACATAAAATTGGAAACCAACTGTAGTGTTGTGTTGCGCAAGACGGTTGAGAAGCCGATCGACCAGTTTGGTGCAGCCCGCGCGTGGGATCCCGCCGCCTCCGCGCCGCGCCGCCGCCTCGCCGCCGTCGCGCCGCACCACGCCGTTACACAGGACATCATGTTTTAATGAAATGATGACCACTTATATGCCACTTTTCTGTTTTGTAATCTCTTTGATTTTATTCAATGCGAGTCGTTGAGATAAATTCAAGCATACATATGGCACCTATACCTTATAGATATTCTGTCCAGCTCTGGTCAGTGCGTGGACGGAAGGTGAGATAGAGTGGCCCTCTAGTGTCCCTTGGCCCTCCCCATGCCCCCGCGGCTATGGCGTTATCTAAGCCAAGTAAGGACGCGGCGTTCAAACGAGTTATACAATATTAATTTACTGACGATCGGCGAGCGCTCATCCGATCATCATATTTTACACATTTTATTTGCCGCTTATGGTGTTAGAACTTAATTCGGATTCAAGTTAGAGATGGCCCCGATACCACGGTCCGTGAGTCGGGAGCCGGCGACTAAGCCCTCGCGCCGTCAGGCGGGGCACCGGGCAGCTCTGAGCAGATCGCTAGCTTTAGATCATAATTATCACCTGCTTCAGACTGTATTCACATAGACTGTAGGTGTGATGAAAGGCCACGCTCAACGCTGCACCGACATAACTTTTATTATTTGTCCCAGCAAAAACATTTGAGTCGCATTCGTGCGACACATATTGTGATCAATGGCTGGCCTACGAAAACGATTTATTAGAAGGTCTAATTCTTTTAGTTTCGCTTCGGACGAGCATGTAATCGGACAACTAATAGTGTCCCGGCTGACCGCGGCCCGCGCCAGCCTCATGGCTGCAGCTTATTGATGGTGCCTATTTATCATACATGGTTCGGGAACACCTGCTGTTCGAGGCCGCTTCAGATTGATACACTCAGACTGTTGCTCAGCCACAGATTTCTCTAGTGCCCACGAATGTACGGTTTGCTATTACAGGAAATCACCTTTACCAAATAGCCTTTGGTCTTCTTCGTTGAGCTATGCGTTCCTGACACATTAATAGTTTATTTTTGGAAAAAAATTACTATTGCATTTGATTAAGATGAAAGGGTCGGACCAAACCGTTCGAAACCATTTATCAAGCTTCTTGGCTCTTCGACTTTATTCCGTCGGGTGAAGGTAGAGCTTTGTTACGAACGAAATACGTTCAACACATAGTTACTGCTCATACGTAGGCAATAAATAGGTGCATGCGACCTGCAGTACATATTGCAAAGCGGAGAGGTGAGCGCAGCGCGGCCGCAGCGAGCCAGCTCGTGCCGACGCTCTGGTGGACACTTCCTCGTGCCTGTTTCTAGCTAGGCTTGTCATTGGGTGCTATAAATAACTAACAGCTGCGACCCGCAAGGAACAAGTATGTACTTTATATCTCGGAGTTAAGGGGTGTTTCAGCTCGGCCAGGAGCTAGTGTGACGTGGGCCGCGCCAGTTTCCTAGACACCGATCCGTCCGCTCCCAACTGCAGAGCTCGCGAGTCAATCACTCCATGTCCACGATACATATAGATGGAAGCATGACGTACCCGCTTCCTTCAGGGAACTACTGCTTCTAACATTGCAGAAGTTCCTCACGTGTTTTATCTCGTGAACAGCTCGACCATCTCTAGCTATGATATCGGTCAACAGTGATGGCGGAGTGAAGTGAGGAGTAGAATGAGATCAATGAACTTTCACCCTCGTTTGCGTTGTTTGGAATGAGTCCGGCGCAGGCGTCACATCCACCTGTACCGTACAGGCTTGGTGCCCGCGGCCGAGCCGGCAGATGCGCGCGCGCAGGTGCCTCCGCGCCCTAGCGGCTACCAGATTAGAGGAACATACATTGATTTAATAAAATCACTTAATGTTGCCTGTTCACTGGATCAAAACTTTGCAAAATACAGGTCAACTTAGAAATACTGGGAATTCGTATCACTACTTTCAGTTTTATTTGGTCTTCATGCATTTGATTATTTAATATAGTGTAATTTATATGAAATGCGAACAATTTATTGATCGTCTGAATGAGGCTCTGCGAAATTAGGCTGCGTCCACACGCGATGCGCAAACCCCGGGATCGCACGCGCCGAGGGCTAGCGACCCAAGCCCAGTTCAGGAATGTATACCTGCCCACTCTGCCCAGTAATGTTAGGTTGCTTTTCAGAATTACTGTCTACCTTTATAGTTAGGTATCCTTTGGCTAACTGATGTTGTAAAACGAAAACAAACCCTAAGAGCTAAGTAACTTGCGGCTTATTATTATTATTAATATTATTAATTTGTTTTGCCGGTTCGATTTCCACATTGCTAAAAATTTTACGATCTGCAAATATTTGTTCCTGGGTATTTTTTATGTACATTTCATATTTCAGACATATTTTCTATGTAATGTAGCATTATATTAAATATACCAGTCATCGGATTCACTTCATAAAGCTCAGTTGATTGTCCAGCAATATTTATTTATTTATAAATCTGTGGCTAACGTTGAAAGTGTCCGAATGTAAGCTAATTAATAATAATTAGCTTTAAATTTGTAGGTACTTTTCGAGCCATTCGTTTTATTAGGTTTATTGGTTAATTTGCCGCAGTTTTTTTGGTGACTCTACATTTGAGTTGAGAACACCAAAAAAACTGCGACAAATTAAATTGCCTGTTGTGGGTAAAAACTATAAAAGACTTTGTCACTATCATTAATCGAAGGGTTCTGATCTGATGGTTTACAGCGGAGGGAGCAGCAGATGGCGCTGGCAACAACTAGTCGACAGTTGCCGGCGCCAGGAAGGCTCTTGAGGACAGTGTCGTCGAGTTGCTGACAGCGGTTAGCGTTAGGACTAGTTGCCGCTGCCCCCGCACTTGTTCAAACCACTGTACTTGTATAATTTAAAACGTTTCTGTGCGCTTTAAACAAATATCCCTATCAGTACTATGACAGTAATGTATATGCGAGCTGCGAAAAGAATTTATACGAAAACATTTTTGGTATGCTTTTTATCTCGCCCATAAATAAACAGCCCGTCGTACCCCGGGGTGGCAACTATCTAACAGGTTTCAACTCCAAATAATAGCTGTTACTATTCCTAGAATACATTTTAATCTAAATTGGCGAAACATTAATGTTGTTATCTGGGTACAAGGTGTCTATTCCGTGGCGGGCGGGTCGCGCTCGTGGAACAAGCGACGTGTGTCGTCGGTAAGGAGGCGCTGAGGGCCGCGGCCGTGACGGAAGCGCTATCGGCGCGATCTCTTGGCGGACGTCACGCGCCGCGCCGGCTGCACCTGCCCCGACAACTGTAATATATCATTATTTTTTCCCTCAACTTTTGACGTGTAATTGATTCAAGAGCCGCGACGAGTCACCGGCGTGTTATCCGTCTCGTTGGTAAATAAACGCATCCAATTTGACCGTTTTTGCGGCCGTCCTGTGGTCGGGCTCCGCTCACGACGAGACTGCCAGAAAAGGAGTCTGCGAATTCTTCTGGCATTAAAAGTAAAAAGTATGGCAGCAAATACAAACAAACAACAAAATATGGGGAAACCCAAAACTGAAATCATGGTAAATAAATAATCGTATCCCGTAATTTTTTGACTTTAGTCTTAATAACCATGACAGTAATAAAAGTTTAGTAAACATCATGTCATGTGATAGGCGTGCAAGCGAAACTCAACCTTCAATACATGTAGTAGTTTACTGAGTTAGTTGTTACAGGCCACTTTGGTGGGTTTCGTCTCTGGGCTGAGCCGGTTCGAGGAAGCTAGACTGGAGACTAAGAATTACATAAATAAAGAAATATACATATAATTGAAAACAGACAAAGGACCGTTTATTTTCTGAAGCCCCTGAATCCTAGACCAAGACCCTCTGTATCATGAGCCAGGAGACCAGCCAGGCACCTCGCTCGTGATCTGTAGTTTGCAATCGGTCTCTCGCCGGTAAGTAGGTCGCTTGATATATCATAAAAGTCGACCTCAATGCTGGGCTACAAATCGTGGAATTAGAAAACGATTAAAAGCTAATGCCAAAAGCGATCTCGTATTATAATAACTACTAATCGTACTCGGACATTTTTATCATCGTGATTTATCAGATACTAACTATACAGTTTAGTTCCGTCATGACAGCATGGGTGATGTCATGACACTCACTGTACAATTTGAGTCGGGAGATGTCGTCTATCGTACAAATTAATCTTTTTTAACAATAGAATATGAATACAAAAAATTAAAAAAACTGAAAGAAATTACAGCAAAAAAAACATACATTAAAACACTACACTGCATAAAATAAACTGTCATATGTGGCCATAGGCATAGGCTTACACATAAGTTCTTCTTGTATAAAAATTGGTGAGCTATACTAGTGGATGATACCCAGGAGGATGTGATGCTGCAGCAAGGTACGAGCAGGAGGAAGCCAGTACTTCCTGGTAACAGCTGACGTGTCCTGAGGCAGGCGCGGCGGACGCGGCGACCGGTAGACACCGGAACCGGAAACTGACACCGCCTCCCAACATCTAGACTTCCTCTATGAACAGTCAGTGAACACTCGTTGCTGCTATACATATTTGTTTGCTAGCTGCTGCCGGCGCCTTCGCACGCTCTGCACCCGAATATAAACACATAACACAAGCTCTGCTTACTTAGGGGCTAGCTAGTTGATTATGTGTCTTTGCATTGTCCAATTTTATTTATTATTGACGTCTGTGGCGCGGTGGGCGAAGGTCAGCCTTGACGCAGGAGGTTGCGGGTTCGATTCTCGCCTCTAGACAAATACAAAAAAAAATACAAAATTATTTATTTGCCATTTCACTCATATGTATATGTACACATTTCTGGCGGCCCCCCCACGAGGCAAGCCTGTGTCGCGGGAAGCCTGTATATTATATTTAAATGTTTTTACGATCTGTTGTAGATACTTGTTCTGATCGTTTTCTTTTTATAATTAAAAATATCTACCTTTGTAATGTATTGGCAATGTATTTAATGAATTTGTATTGTATTATGTATGTATATGTGTCAGCTAGTACCCATAACGTAAGCTCCGCTTAGCTTGGGGCTAGATGATGCTGTGTGGGTTGTCTAGCATTATTTATTTATTTATTCATTATCTTCGTATGCTATGTTTCTATGGAAATGCTCAAAGGGTATTTCTATCCCATGGGACCTGTTGTATGGGTATGCTGTATACTTACATCTATAAGAATGTATTGATTTCGGAACAGCATCAGCTAGAATAATGTCTATAGAGTTATAAATCCCAACACAGAGAGCTACTAATGGATATTCACTCATAGAATCAAAATAAGCTATTAATATGTGAACACTAACATCATTGTCACAAGAACAAATCGTATTTTATGAGAAACCATAAAGTGATAATAGAAAACATATACATGTTTTCTATTTTCTATTAGCTTTATTCGTTTATTCGTTTTTGTGTTAAGCAGCAAAAAACATCCATCCATCCAAACGTTCGCATTTATAGTATTAGTGTGAAAGTGTGTTAAATACGTAAGTACTAGGGTTATTCTGTAACATACGGAAGGGCTTTGAGGCATGGTAGTGGACGGGCAAATCAAACGACTCGTGGGCTTCGGTTATTATATATGAGAAAAAAAAATTGCAATATTTATTTACGATTTTATAATTGTACTTATTTTTTAAAGTCTTATTAAAGTAAACTAGGAAATAAAATGTAAAGCATAGGTACATTTTTTAAAAAGAAAATTTTATTTTGTCATTTTCGTAGAGACTCCACTTTCTTACTCACCTTCGTAGACATTCTACTAGACGACCGATGTGGCGCGGTGGGCGAAGGTCCGCGACGCAGGAAGTTGCGGGTTCGATTCCCGCCTCGGAACAATTGTGTGTACGATCTGCAGAAATTTCTTCTGGGTGTTCTGGTCGTTTTCTATGTATAATAAAAATATATCTATCTGTGTAATGTATTGTATTATGTATATCAGTTATCTAATACCCATACCACAAGCTCTGCTTACCATGGGGCTAGATAATGCTGTGTGAATTGTCCAGCATTATTTATTTATTCTTCTGAGCTATTGCCATTGTCAACGAGTTGATGCTGTCCTCGGACCATAATGTCGTGTGATTTGTATTTCTTTCAAAACATGAAGCTCTCTATTCTTGCAGAGTTTGTACCTAATTAAATGGGGCACCCCATATGAATAAGACATTTTTTTTAAGTTTAACTAAAGATTATCTGCATACAATAAAAAATCGACGACCTGCGAAAGACTGCAGGTAGATGTTGGCAGGTGGAGCTGAAGACGCTATGGCGCTCATAGGGGGAGGCCTATGTCCAGCTGTGAACTGCTATAGGCCGATGATAATGATGAATAAAAAATCAATTACATATTACGTGAAACAATATAAGATAAATTAAATAAGTTCCCTCTAACTACCCCGTCCCCTCGAACTACCCCGTCCCCATGCGGTACCAGAGGTGGATCTCCTGTTATATACCTAGTTATCCGTACTCCGGTAGGTCCCAGTGACCAGCCACGGTGCATACTGTCATCCGACGTTTCTTGTAAAGCAACTACTTATCAATAATAAAAATTGCACATATATTTAATATTACTTAATGTACTAGTTATATTTCAAGTATGAGTGGAAACTGTACATAGCATTATTTACATATTTTAAATCTATGTTCTATTACGTATATACCTAAATATAAGCTTTGTTTGCTTGGTACAGCATTATTGATTACTAGTTGCTGCCCGCGGCTTCGCTCGAGGTTTTTATAGGGAATAATCTCTTATTTATTCCACTAGAAGTGGCGGCGTGGCGCGACGCGGCCTACTCACAGCCCGCGATGACAAGTGGCTATATTATTCAATAATATTTGATTAATTTGTTGTCGAATCATATTAAATTGATTTATTACATTTACATTGTATGTGATCTTGAATTTATGAATGTAATTATGTTTTTATATGATCACTAATGTATCAAACTTCGCTCTGACAGTACAACTGTTTGTGTAGGCAGTAGCCGGTTATTTGCATTGTAAACTCGCTTTCATTGATAAAGTTGTATCGAGTTTTTATGAGCACGTCGCCTGGAACTATATTTATTTAGCAGAAGTAAATGAGGTGGGCAGGAGAGCGTCGCTAGACGTACGTATGTATGATCGGTCGGTCAATGAAGGTCCTACCTCCGCGCACAGACAGTTAATGATTTCTCTGACAGACACAGGCGCATCATGTTAGTTATTGGCACCTGTGAACATCTTGCACCCAGCTAGCCCCTCGACTAGCCCCCTGGACGCGTCCGCCCGCAGCAGGGCGCTCGGCTCGGCTGCGCGCGCGCCTCGCATCTCTCGGCTCGGAGTCGGCTCGCGGCGGTAATCGATTTCGTTTCTGTTGAGTATTAGAATAATTACTGGTTATTATATTAATGAATAGAACGGTAGCTGTTTGTATGGTAATGCCGATGGCTCGTTGCGCCAGTGCCGGCCGCGCGTTGGGAGCGAGTCGCGATGCCTACTTCAGTTAACACCTCACTAATTATATATCTAGTTGAGGAACTTATCAAACCAATTTACATAATAATTCATTTACTCGATTTGATCTCGTGATCTCCGGATAACTAGATAGGTATTCATTACATTTAAGTGTTTCTTTTAAAAAAATCAGGTTAGCGCCATTCACGCGAAGATTATATACCAATGTACTCTTATAACTAGCGATATACATCATTTGAATACTAGAAATTAGAATAAACTCGCCGTGCCCACATGTATGTATGTATATAGGCTCGCCGTGCCCACATGTATGTATGTATATAGGCTCGCCGTGCCCACAACTATATGTCAAACATAACTATTGTAAAAAGGCTTACTACAAAATATCGTCAGTGAAAAAAACTCATCGAGTCTTTTTCACTTCTTTACTGAACCTTAAAAATATTAAAGTGAACAAAGATTCAACGTGATCACTTTATTTCTTTAGAAGACTTCTGTGGCGCGGTGGACCAAGGTCCACGTGCGACGCAGGAGATTGCGAGTTCGATTCCCGCATCGGGACAAATCTTTGTACGATCTGCAAATATTTGTCCCGGGTGTTCTGGTCGTTTTCTATGTATAATACAAAAATTTATTTAATATATTATGTAATACGAGTCATCTAGTACCCATAAAACAAGCTCTCCTTAGCTTGGGCACAGAGCTTGGGGCTAGATACTGCTGTGTGAATTGTCTAATTTACTTGTCAATATTTATTTATTTCCTAGTTTTACTGATGCAATTTGAATTTTGTGAGTGGGTAGCCGAAGGTCCTGCTACTTTTAAAGGAAATACAGCACTTGATGTTTGATACTTACAATCCTGGAACACAGACCAGACCCAGTGCCGAGTCAGCGACTCGGTAACAATGCACTTCACAACACAGCACAGGTCGCTGGGCAAGCTTAGGTATTCCATTCGTACATTTTCCGCAGATTGAATGTCGAAGCTTTGGCTTTTTTAGTTTGGTGTCTGGGTCCTAGATGAGCGGAGAAGACGTCGTCAATTAGGATGGTAGTGGAGGTGACAGGCGAGTGACAGCCGCGTCTCGGCGCGGTCTAGACGATAAACGCAGGAAGCGTGCGCGGGCGCAGCGCACGTCGCTCATCATCACGGGGCGCGGGACCAGCTCGGCCGAAGATTACTGGCTTCCTTGTCTGTACTGCAGATCCTCGTCTTAATCAGTTCGCACTAGCTGCGCCCCGCGGCGTTACCCGCGTTCAGTAACACATTTGACTTGGTTGATCATCCCACGGGGACACCGTAAAATCCGGAATTCCGGATCAAAAGTAGCCGTGTTTAATCCAGGGTGCTAGGTGTTTAAAGTAGAGATGTTTCTATGACATAGATCATCATCATCATCAGCCTGTTAGTCCACTGCTGGACATAGGCCTCCCCCAATAAATAAATAAATAAATAATGCTGGACAATTCACACAGCATTATCTTGCCCCATGGTAAGCAGAGCTTGTGGTATGGGTACTAGATAACTGATATACATAATACAATATATTAAATACATAGATAGATACTTTTTATTATACATAGAAAACGACCAGAACACCCGGAATAGATATCTGCAGATCGTACACATAATTGTTCCGAGGCGGGAATCGAACCCGCAACCTCCTGCGTCGCAGGCGGACCATCGCCCACCGCGCCACATCGGTCGTCCAATGGGCGCCATAGCGACCTGTCTTCAGCAAAATTCATGCTACCGAATGTAAGAGAACTCCGAACAAAAATAATGCTGAAGGATGAGATTGTTCACCTTGTAGACTCTACTGTATTCCTAGGGTTACATATTGCTTCTTCTCTTCAATGGCGGTCGCAAATAGAGGCTCTGACTGGTAGACTTAATTCAGCAGCTTATGCAGTTCGAACAATTAGATATATTACCAATGAAGACACAGCTAGGTTAGTTTATTTCAGTTACTTCCATAGTATTATGTCTTATGGTATTTTGCTTTGGGGACAGGCAGCTGACATCCAGACCATATTTGTTCTTCAAAAAAGGGCGATACGCGCTATTTATAAATTAAAGCCACGAGATTATTTACGGAATTATTTAAAAACATTAATATTCTGACTGCAATATCGCAATACATCTATGAAAATGTAATGTATACCCACAAAAATAAGGATAGCCTTATGAAAAAGTGTGATGTTCACAATAGACATACAAGAAACAAGAACAAGTTACACATCCCATCATTTAGATTACACAAGGTAGGGAAATCATTTATGGGCAATAGCGTGCGCTTCTATAATAAGCTTCCATCTGAAGCAAACTTATCTCAATGATGTTAATGCTTGGCCAGATGTCGTTCAGTTTTGCACCGACAATAGTATGTAAGTAATTTGTTGCTGTGCATAGCTTTACTTAAATATTAACATGTATCGAATCATATTATAATAGGCAAATAACCATGTATTAGACATTATAAGAGATGAACATGCTAGTGGTTTCTTTTTCACTTCTTCCACTAGTGGACAAAAAATTGAAGTGAACAGTAAAATAATTTTATTTGATAAATAATGTAATAAATTAGTTTTACTTTGCTTTACTTTACATAGACAATGACATAGATACGAGTACTTAATTCAGATTATTATTGTTGATTGCCATTTGTACGTCTAGGTACCCAATGTAATGTAGTATTAGTTAATAAGTACGTTATACACGCAGATACCTCCTTATGAACGGACTCATTTAGCTCTAAATTCCTGCAAAAAATGTATGAGTAAGCTTACATTTTTTGCTGGTTGCTTATTTTTAATGAAGTCCTTTTTGCACCGTTTGGGCTTCGAGCGGGAGCCAATAAAAACTAGAGCAAACACACCTCACCGAGACTCACTGAGACCGCATTCTTAAGCACAAAAACTCATCTAAAGTGAACTAGTGGAAACACTAATGTATCTAAATAAGAATGTCCTTCCACCTGAGTCGGTGTCGCACAGCCGCCGGGGCCGAGCGACAGGTTGTGGCGGACGATGGCATGTCGCCGAAGTGTCGCCGACTGTACCTGACGACTGAATTCGTAAGCTACTTAATAACAGATAGCACAACGCTAAGAGCCGAGCATGGAGCGGAACCTGTAATGATAATAAAAGTGGACTAGTTCTATCAGTGAAACTAAATCAGCCCGAAGCCAGTTTACTCCTAAAATAATTGATTCGTTGTATTTGCATTACGATTGCAATTTAATGTTTTGCAACGCGACACGCCCGGTCATCGTTGTAAATCTACCGTTGCACATCACGACAAATATTTTGAAGTAAGTTGGTTCGTAACGTTTTGACAGAAGTACCTACACCGTTAGGCGAGAGTAGGCTTATAATGAGTATGTATGTAGATATGAATGGTACGGTAGGGCTCCGGCGACGGCTCGCAGGGTGGTGTGGCCGGGAGCTGGGCCCACCCTCCCCCCGGCGGCGTGGCGAGAGCGCTTCAGTGCTGCAGGCGGTGCACGGCGCGACGCCCCGCGACATCTAGCGGCCACGCGCCGCAACACCGGCGCCATAGCGCGGCTGGAATACCGAACAGTTTTTATAGCTCTAGGTTTACCAACGGTGACCTATGTGACGAGGATTGTACTTAGAGTGTTAGCTAGTCGGCTGTTAGTGTTCATGTGCGTGGCGACTTTAATATACCTATTTAGCTGGGTGAATACACCGCCTCCGTACATTAGCTATGCTTGACTAGGGTCCGCGGATGCAGTGCGCACTGCACGGCTGTAGGAATAGCTGATGTATGCGAGCATCCAAGCGCACGTCAGTCAGGGGTTGATGCAGAAGTGGAATCGCCAATAGTTTGAGACTGCGCGCAGAAGTACCTACCTGAGGAGTATTTACATTATGATCGTCATTAGCATGGCTGACGAACATGGAAGAAACTATGGAAATCGCAATAACAATAAAGTTAAAAGCTTCTAGCCGTTTGCAGAAAGTTTATTTCGTTTATCAATTTAGCGGCGTCCGGCGTCCGTGATCTCGTGGGTGCTGCGGCGCCGCGAGTGTTTATACAACTTTATGTGTAGAGCACTAACGATGGACGCGATGACGACCTTCACTCTATTGAGGAAAGTAGGGGTCGGTGCAAACGGACCAGCTTTGTGGTCCGTTTGCACCGACCGATATCATTGGACACGCAATATTTGCAAACGGTCCAATAATCAGGATCTATGCTGGAGAAGCTGCTCCCCGCCTCTAGTTCTAGATACCTATATTTTTTTTAAGTTTTTTTTTGTAGTAAATAGCCCAAAATCTCGCTCTTATATAATCATATCTTTTGTTTGTAGTTTTCATGCTACAAAATAACTTTTTTCTGTATTTTTCAATATGATACTTATCCTAAAAAATATTCAGTGAAAAAGTGACGAGCGTTCAAAGTGACGAGCGTTCAAAGACAAAAATCTGTGTAAAAGTTATAAATCGTGACCACTTCTTTTTATAATAAACTACTTTTATATTTTATTATTTATTATATTGAAATTAATTATCTTTGAAAAAGTTCGCGAGCCTTTAAAAACGTTAAACTGAGAAAGTGGCCAATTTGAGCAAATTTGTGATTTAAATTCATTCAGAAGAATAAAAAATCAAAAAGTGTCTGCTCAACCATGAGTGATCCTACAGACAATTATTTCTTAGTTTGACCACTTAAGAAATTATTTGTTACGTCATGTAGCATGTCGTTGGCAATAATTTGAAAAACTTTTTAAAATAAAACTAAATTCAGTATAAATTGCTGTTTTATTTTTATAGGTAACATTTTTCATTTACACTTTTACGCTAATTTATAGCTTTGAATATTCGTAGGTAACTCTTTATTTTAATGTGAATTTTATCGAATAATAATTTATTTTCATATTACAGAAAAATACAGCACAAGTTAGTTTGAGGCAATAATTAAAAAAATCACATCATTGTGTCTACCAAAGAATCGTAGCCCATGACCCCGGCTACTTGACAGCATATATCGTTCCCAGTAAGTACCAAACAAATGGAGACGCTTCCAATTGCTATTGATATGGATCAGTTGAATTATCAATATATTATCTGCAACAGCCTACAGTTCACTCAATAGTAAATACTAGTTCTTATTTATATTCATAATGAGCAATCGAAAGAATCTGTTAGATAGAACTAAGTACAATACACGTACTGTTCTATGTATCTGTTGAAGTGTCGTCTCATAAATACGGTTCTCACAGTGATCTCGAGTAATTGCGGTAATTCCGATAAGCTGTGGATAATGATCCGCTACAATCGACACCTGCCATCAGCGGCCGACTGTCTCCGAGGGCTGCGGAGAGCACAGCAGAGCACAGCATCCCCGCTCATCTCATTACAACACTATTGGCGAACTAAACGCTGACAATCCTTATTGATTGCGTTCGTCGGCACTGTTGCTCCGCAGATCGTCACTTGTTTCTCTGACGTGATGTCAAGCGAGCCAGAAACTACCGCCTTAACTTTCTAAACATTTAAAACTAGGTTTTATTTAAAATCTAAGATGAATACAGCGCATTAACATTTATTTTATCTCAATTGGTGAATTAATTTACAGTTAATTTGATCACATTAGTGTGTTTTCACCGCAACACATAAATTCAGCCTTATTAACATGCACAATCAAATGCAATATAAAACTTATATATTTTAAATCAGCTCTACTTCCTGCTAATGGATATACACCGGTACAACATCTGCACCCAGTAAATTGAAATGAAAATGAAAAAGAGAAGAATGAAATGAAAAACTGAAAATGTATTGCGCTTATGATGTTAATAGTTTCAAAATGTGAGCATTCGCTAGGTAGGAAGTAAGGAAGTGTCAAAATATAGTCGGACGTAGCGCGATGACCGCGCGGGAGGTAATTACCCCTCGTTGACTCCGACGATGGGAATCTAATCGAGGCTGACCTCGACACCTCATCATGAGGACATATCGATAACTAACCAAATACTTCATACGAGACTTGCAGTGACCCGAGACCGAGACATGGGAGGACTCTACCAGCTCTACCTGTCAGCTCTCGTCACCCACAGACTCAGTCAGTAGGTATTCGAATCAATCGTCGGAACAAAACGAAACCGCAATAATGAGTACATTCTGTGCTGCTAATTACCGTAATTAATATTTTTTTAAAGATGAATGAATGATTTGACTGCAAATATTATTTAATTGATGAATCACGCGATCGACGGGCTGTGTGGTATGTCTAACGTAACACCATTAGTGCAGACCAATGATCGGTGGCGGAGCAATGACCTATATCAATATAACGTCAAGTGCGAGTTGGACTCGCGCATCCAGGGTTCCGTACACAATAAGACTTCGCTCCGTGGCAAATATCATGGTACTAGGTGAACAGGAGGTACCCTCTAGGTTTTGTGTGCATGGGATTCCCTTGGATATATGCGGACATAAACGGCTGTAACTTTTGATGGCGTTGAATTAGAAGCTCCTTTTATATCGGTTACGGACTTGAGTATTTCATGTTAGAAAAGAGGGTTGACTGACAGACGTACAGACGGACAACAAAATCATACTAAAAGGGTTTATTATTTCTTTTTGAGGTTCGGAGCCCTAAAAATGACATTGTGTATGAGGAAGGTATCTTGCCCGCGGCTTTGAGCGTATTTTTACGAAATACAAATTAACCTATTCCTAATATTAATCCAAGTCTAGTTTAGAAAAACTTAAATCCAGGCAACAGCTCGTTCAGCAGTAATGTCCTATACAACTACATTATTTACATGTCAATTTAAATTTATTTTTGATCTGATATTATTTCTTAATTTTTTTCTTTGTTTATTATGTATGTAACTTTGTACAACAATATTAGTATACTTTGACATACCTTTCATTTATTAAATATTTATTTTACTGTAATAAATTATTTTAAATACCTATGTTTATTTAATTTTAAAATGAACCATGTCTGTCTTCACGTGTGTTTTCTTTGCACAATCCCCTGTTGTGTTTCGTCTGTATGTATGTCAAAAGCTAGTGTGTGATAGATAGGTAACTGTAATATAACAATTAAGAATTGATAGAACTTAAGGACATCCAGTGTAACATGTGTACCTACGGCGGAAAATAAATAAATATATTAACGCTAAGTGGTCACAAACATCTAAACATCCAAACGTTCACAACATACATACACATACTAGTGTGCATGTTACACATCTCTAAATGTTGCTCAGCTTTAAGTAATGTCTGATTACAAAGGTAGAGTTAAAGGAGCGTTCGGTTTGTCCTCGGAGGGCGCTAGGTACCTACGACACGGTAGGTAGAGTCTGACGGACCGACGTCGGTTCCTTATCAGTAGTCTGTATTTCCGTGGTTCACCCGCACCGGCGCGGCCAAGGCTGGGCTGACGGAAGGTGACGCGGCGCGCTCCGTGTGCGATACCCAAGTAACACACCTGTCGGTGGAATTTTTGATTACTTTTTGTAAAAAAAACTCCAAATACCCATTCACAAAGGCAAAGTTTAGGTTTTTCAAGCCATGTCGTCCCTGTAGGGATTGCAATCCCCAGCTATTGTTTACAATATGTCACAGGTTTGTGTGATTTATAGATTCTTGTTAATTTAGATCCCGTGTCACAGATTGGATCCGAGTCCGTGCTGCGTTGCACCATTTGATACGAGGACGACGACGGGGACTCCGATCGGCGTTTTTTACGCGATAATGAGCCGTAAAGTCATTGATAAAGGTTTTATTATCCAAAATAATGCGCATTTGACTGATATCATTACAGTTGATGCGTTGTGAAGTCCAATTTTATAAAACTTGGCGTAAGAAGTTTTACTTCAATTTTGCTAATAACAAAATAGAATGACCACTTTTAATTAGCACTAAATAGTAGAGTCCTAGAAGAAGTTAGTGTTATTTAAAAGAAATAGTGAAGTATTACCGAGCGAGAGACGTTTGAGGTCTATCAGTGTAAAAATAATTACCTTCCTGTGAAATAATGCGTCTCTAATAAAATTAAGATGAAGATCTCTTTTGCTTAGATAAATGATGCATTATCTAATGTTGTGTGTGGTTTAGTTATTGTACTTTTTTTAAATGACTTCAGAAATACATTATAAGGATAATCATAGAGGATCAGTTTTTGTGAGTAGAACCGAAGCGTGTTAATGAACTTAACATGAAGTAAACGCATACAGACGGCGTCGTCGGGCCCTAGAGAGCGCGACCGCGGCGCGGTGGGGACGGGGCGCGACACCGCAGAACCAATAAATAGTATAGAACATGTCCGCTGATAAAGCGGCTGTCCCGCGCGGCTGCACCTGCCGAGGACGTTTTTTAAAACATATTTTACGAGAAACGCAAAAAACTGACAGGTAGGTAGCCTGTCGCGACCGTGTCCCGTTCTGCTCCGATCGAATGGACAAACATACATGAGACTTTAAACACATTTTACAATATACAATAATTATACCCAGTCCGTGGATTTATGTTCTGTTTGATATTTTTATTACTTTATTTTATTTATTAGAAAATCAACGGCTAAAACTAACTTAATCATTTCAGTAATAGCATCAGAGAGCCAAATAAACATTATCACGTATGGTAAGAATTTAACAACACCCCTAGTTATTGTCAGGTGAGTGACTGAAGACTGAATGACAGAATGAAGTATTTCCTAGACACAGTTACTTTCGGTAGAGGAATCTGTCGAATCTAAATGCTAGACCTGCGAAATTTCGATTTTTATCAACATGACCAACGACAAAATAGATTGTAAAATCCGTAAAGCATTAGCACATGGCTATTTGATTATTAGTCGGACTAACAAACATAACATAATCAGTTTCAAAGAATAACCGTACTTGGAAATGAAAAACATTATTTTTTTACCCTTAAAAATATAGTCGTTGTTGATTCTGGAACAGTGAAACGTAACAAATGTGAGCTTCAGATGTATGTCTGTCCGCACGCTGAGCACATCGCACGAACATAGTGAATGTACATAATTATATTATTTATTATATTTATGTGAACACAACACACTCATCGACTGTCAGGTGTGTTCCGTGTGTCCACAGATGCAGGAACATTGCTATGTTATTCATTAAGTAACATTTTAAATTAGGGATACAATTTTGTAGAGTTGTCCCCTAAAAGAGTGTCTACCCTAGATCACTAGTTAATGATCTTACTGGTTGGGAAGTTCGATTCAACTGAGATTATAAATATACATATATACTATTTTTACAATGTAGTTACTAAACAATTAATAAAGTAAAATAATAATAAATAGGTATGTGTAGTTTGTTACCAATTGTTAGTTTAACTTAAATTTATATCAAAATGTGTGAAATAAACAAAAAAACAACGATTCTTATAAATAAACCGCTTGAATTACTTATAGAAAGGGCAACTTTTAATGTTTATATCTGGTCAGAAGGGTCCCTGCACTGTCACCTTATTGTAAACAAACAATAGAAATAGTCACAAAGTAACAATTAATTCATTAAAACATGAGACGTGTGGTTGTTAATACCGGCGCATAAATCATTATTCGGTAACCGCATAATAATATGATTTTGATGATTAATTCATAACATGACGTTAGTGTATAATTATTATATTTTCTTGTTTTTATTTGGAGTACTTGTGTCAACACTCGGACGTGAGATTAATAATGATTGATTACCGACTGCCTCACATTCATTACCGACTGCCTCACATACATTAATACTGTCATTATTCTACTAGATACTTTCATTAGGAAGGTGGCTCATATAATATCGTCTGAAGGCTGTCAAACCCACCGAGGAAGTCCAATGCAACTGAGCTTCTGCGTACATATCGCACTTCATTTACGGTGTTTAAATGTTTTCACACAATTAAAAAAAGGATTTATCATTATGAAGTTTTTGTTATTTCAGCTTAGTGTTTATTTATTTATTGAGATAGTAACATAATATATATATTTAAGTCCCAAGGCGATGTTATAACTAGGTACTTATGCCAAAAATTATATATTTTTGTACATACACAATACTAATTAATTTATATGTCATAATAAAGAAATTTTAACTTGAATTGAATTAATTTATAATTTAATTTGTTAAGCCCTGATGGTAACGTGAACAGTCTGTAAGTAGGCTAATGCAAGTTTCACTAGAATGAGCTTAGCTCTGGGTGCTATGTCCTCGGCAGGAGGCTAGTAGAGCCGCATAGGGCCTGCCCCCGGCGGCGGCGGCGGTGGCCGAGGTCGCCGGTAGCAGCTGATAGCGAGACCAACCTTGGAGAGCACGCTAGTGCAGGTCGCTTTGTGTCCAATTGTGCATGGTTATGTTCCATTCTTATTGCACGCAACATGCAAGGTTTTCTTTTCTACAGCAAGTTATGAGCAACTAGCTGTTCCCCGCGGTTTCTCTCGCGTTAAATTCAAATTTTACGTTTCTAGGGGGATAAAGACAATATAACATAGCCTTTGTCAACCGGGGATATTCCCAACGGTGAAATAATTTTTAAAATCGGTCCCTTAGTTTCGGAGCCTATTAAAAACAAACAAACAAAAAATCTTATCTTTACATACATAAAATAATTGCAAATAAGAGCTATGTAGAGATTGTATGAACCTGATGAATATTTACATTTGCTTAATATTTTTTCAGACTCCGACTGTTACTACTTTACAACTAAGTCTGTTTTACAATTGTTTTGGCACATTCACCTAACAATCAATCATTTCCATTCCCAATTATCTAGGTACAAATGAAACATAAACACCATAGAGTCATGAACATGACAGGTATATAACAACATAATAATACTAAATGATTCATAAAAAGCTAATGTCAGCTGCAGCTCTCTGCCAACTAAATATTTTACATACGTATAACAAAATCGTATCGTGTGTAAAATAATTTGTTGAGGAACATATCAGTTCCATAACTCCCTGTTGAAATACCTCTCCGTGATAGTAATTAATAAAATGAGTTAACAAACTACACAGGCCAGTAATGTCTCCACATCTTTTAATGTATATCTCGTGCATTTATTTATTAGGTATAATTAAACCAAAAAATAATGATGTCCCTATCCCGTATAGGTACATCATTCTTTTTCGGTTTATATAGTACTGATGAGTGGAAGCTATAGACATCTAACCAAAAAACGGTTTAGTGATCCAACAAGTGCTACACGTTCAGTTTTAATGAGCTGTTAATTTTCCTAAAATATCATAAAACTCATTTAGCCGTAGAGTTATTGACTAGCACGTCTCGTATAAAACATGTTATAATAAATGAGTTGGTCTGAGTTTTGAGTGTGTGGTGTGCCCTAGGTGTGTGGTTCGCGGACTACCTACATGAATGGTCCTGAATACTCCTAGCTAACGTGTCGGCGCCGCTGGGCGCAGGTTGGAGTCCGTTCGCTTGGTCGCGCGCGCGGAATGTCCCGCGGTGTGTACGCGCGGCACCCCGCAGCACCCGCAGCACCCCGCAGCACCGCGCAGCACCACGCTCGCGCTATCTACTGAAACACGTTCACTTTTTGCTCGGTAGCGCCCACGTATGCGATTCCCAACGGTTGAGCTCCTTTACCATTTTTTGTGACTAAAAATTGACAAGAGAAAGCTATAATCGATAGCAAATAATCGATTCTTACGATATTTTTTTTGCCTTCGGCAAGTCGGCCTGCTTGCCGCCAGTCTTCGCAAACTTGATATATTGATTAGGTGAAAAACTAGTTGGACGCGAATTACTTGACTTCTTTCATATTGGTAGTACATACACATGTGTCTGATGCGGCCACTGATAGTACGTCGATATTATAGGAAGTTATCAAATGATCCATGACAAAGAAATGTTATATATAGCGAAGTACCTACCTATGAAGGTACCTGCGCTACAATCTATGAACACTTTTGATTGATTCCAAGTTTAAAAGACTATTTTATAAAGCACAGGTAAAAAATCAAGATTGAGAAGACCTAGTCTACCGAGCTTAGAAGGTACCTACCTAGGTATAACTATTACGAAATCAATGAAAATGTGTAAATTGTGACAAAAAAACGTTACAAGGAGGAATACATCTCGTTCGACTTTTACATCTGAAAATGTTAGCAAACTAATTTTTGTTGTACAAATGATAATGTCATTGTTTCCACATCACAATGGCGATGTCCATAATGTGCAGTCTGCACTCGGAAGGCTACAGTTAACAAGACTCACTCATTAGGTATGTTTTTGGATGTTATAAAAAGATTATAAATTCTCTTCTTTCTTCCTCTATTCTAAGAATGTACTACGATGCCGTCTTAGACATTATAAAAGAATGTAAAAGTACCAATAACTTTAAAAATCAGGTTATGTTTGCCGCAGAGATTCTTATTGTATTTAGTGAAATGTTTTTTGTTGGGTCTCAGGCGCTGCGCCCGGCCCCGGCCCCGGCCCCGGCCCTACCTGCCGCCGCGGCCCGCGGGACATAAATAAACAAATATCTCACAAACCCGCTTTTTCTCATTTCTAATTAATTCTATTCTGACCGGGTGTTATCAATAAATACTCTCATGTTTAAAATATTAACTTTGATTTATTTTAAATACTTAGACATTAATATAAAACATTACAGACTAAGTAATATTAGTCGCTGCACTTGCACGCCTCACTCCATTTATATTCTGTGACATGAATGTATCGCTCTGACAGTGACAAGTCCATTCCCAGACGTGGTCCGTCCCCGCGCGCCCCCCGCCCCCTACCCTCACAGACACCGAGGCTTTAGGAAAATAAGAATAAAAGTCATTTCCATATTTCAATTTCTATAAAGAACCTTTTTAATATATATCATCATTATACGTCGTAGGTACATTATTTAATATAGAAAAAATACCTATTTATACAAGTATTAAGTACCGAGCTCGGCCACATATACAATACAAACGAAAAAAAAAAACAAACAAGTAAAAAACAGGAATAAAACCATTTTGGCATCGTGTCTGCATTCTTTTAATTATATTTTAAATAAATTATGTGTGGGACCTAGGTCTGTACCGAGTGCGCGGCAGCGTGCTGCGAGCGCGTGCTGCGCGCGCGGGCAACACCAACAGCCGCGCGCGTCGCGCACCGCACGCGGCACGCTGCTCGCTGTACGTCTACAAACATGGCTGCTCTTGCCCTCATCTTGCTCCATTACACTTAATTAAAATAAAAATTGCACCTATTGACTCACTCGTATCCCTCACTTGAAGCTTCGACCCGATCCACATGATTTACTCTCTCCTCTCTCTCTTATCATAAATGTACAGTAGCAACGGTTTAAATGTACTCCGCGCGCCGACCGCCCTCGCGGCCGGCGCGCCTGAACGTTATTTTACAATATCTATAAATAAATTCGATGAAATCGTCCTTTACAGAATGTTAAGACGCCACGCACTCTCGAGGTGGTCGTGCGGTGAGACAGGCTGGTGCGCTGCGGCCGCGGTCGGGCCGCAGCGGGCCGCGGGCTGTGTGAGGTTCACTTACCGCGCGCCGAGCCGCGACGAGGGTGCGTGGAGCGACGCCGGGTCCACCTCCGATATAAGCTCTCATTTATGAATTAGACTATCTAGCTAAACGTCATCGGCGATCACTCGGAACCTCGGCGTCGAGACTAAATAATATAAACGATTACTGGCTTCGATCTTAACTTACACACGATCAAACGCGACTTCACTGAAATCATAACGAACAACTCAAACGACAGCGTCCGTAAGGTCCACGATTCGGACCGCGCGCACAGGTGATTATATACAAAGGCGGCCCGAAGGAGCCGCGGGCACGTCCAGGCCCGCGAGCTCTTGTACTCGCCAGGTACCAGTACTATGTACACGTGGAACAGGGTTCGACCCGCGGGCGCGCGCTAGTGCGGCTCAGCGTGCGAGTAGTAGGGCCTGGGCGGCGCCCACGGGGCGAACTGTTAGTGCGCTTGCAGCGTGTGCGCGCCCGGGGGCAGGCCGTGCTGCGGCGACAGGCCCGGCGGCGAGTGCGAGTGCTGCAGCGGCGAGCCGTGGTGGCCATCGTGCGCGTAGTGCGCGTGCCCCATGCCATCCATCATCTCTCCGCCCAGCGTGTTGGGTGGCGTCATGCGCTTCTCCTTCTGCCGCCGGTTGCAGAACCACACGCGCACCACCTCCTTCTCCAGCTGCAGGCTGTCCGCCAGCGACGTGATCTCCTGCGCGCTCGGCTTGGGCTGCTTGTGGAAGTGCTGCTCGAGGGCGCCCTTCACCGACACCTCTATGCTGGTGCGCTTCTTGCGCTTCCGCCCCTGCGCCGCTATCTTGTCGATGGAGGTCGGCGAGCCGGTGGTCGAATCCGCCTCCTCGAGCCACTTCTGCAGCAGCGGCTTCAGCTTGCACATGTTCTTGAAGCTGAGCTGCAGCGCCTCGAAGCGGCAGATGGTGGTCTGCGAGAAGACGTTCCCGTAGAGCGTGCCCAGCGCGAGGCCCACGTCCGCCTGCGTGAAGCCGAGCTTGATGCGGCGCTGCTTGAACTGCTTCGCGAAGGCCTCGAGGTCGTCGCTGGTGGGCGTGTCCTCCTCGGGCTGGTCGCGCTCCATGTGGTGGTGCAGATGGGGCGAGGGCTGGATGTCGCGCAGCATGTGCTGGTGGTGCATACCCGGCATGGGGTAGGAGCCGTGAAGCGCGACCGGCGAGCCGGCGCCGTAGTGGGGGGAGACGACGGGCGCGTGCCAGCCGTGCGAGTGCTGCAGGTGGCGCGGGTCGTGGCCCGCGTGCGGCTTCACGTCCGGTTGGTGCGCGTGGTGGTGGTGGTGCTGGTGCATGCCCCAGGGGTCACCCGGGGGCAGCGCGGACCAGGGGTTTGTGAGCACGGGCGCTCCGGGCGAGGGCGACCCGCCGGCGTGCAGCGCGTGCTGGTACTTCATGTCGGCGGGCTCGGCGGAGCGCGGCGACGCCGCGTGATACCCGCCGATGTTGCCGAGCTCCATCTCGGCGGGCATGTACGTGGTCGCCGCCATGGCGCCGTACCTCAGATCCACGGTGGACGGCGTCTTGCCGGCTCGAAGGCTCTCGAGCCTCCAACTGGCTTACTCGTTCGCGAAAACTGCGCGGATATCGCGCTACGCTGCGGCAGCGGCGGGGGCCACCTCACATCACCGAACTCGACAGCGAGCGACATACGCGTGCGTGCGCGGCGGCAGCACGGATCGGACTGAGGCGCTCGCTGCGCTGCGCGCGCCCGCCGCCTAGAGAGGGGCCGGCCCCGCCCCGAGCGCGCCGCCCGCTAATGACGATGTAATTACTGCGCCCCGCCCCGCCCGCCGGCCCCCTCACCCCGGGCCCCCTGCCTCTGCCCCTGCCCCCCATGCCCCCGCTCGGCCCCGCGCCGCCGCCGCCGCCGGTAGAGCGCCGCTACGCAACGCATCTACTCAGTACATGCAGCACGTTCTGTTTAGATCGTGTCAATAATAAACACTTTATTTTGTAGACAGATACAGACAGCTAAGCACATAATAAGGCTGCTGTCATTATAAAATCACAGTCACATTCTGTTCAGTTGTTCATTGTATTATTCTATTAATGCTCTCTGGTATTAAATATTTTTTTAAGTCTGTTAATAATAAGCCTCTACTTTTCCTTCAAATAAATATGAATATAAAAATACTGGAGCCAACATTATTGTACTCCAAATATGTCTATGTAATGTATTGATTTGTTATGTCAATAGGTGCTAAATGTTGAATACTTACACAAAATATTTATATGTATAAGAATTTTCATACCAACACTTTTACTAAAAAAAAATCTATACCTACTTGGCGATAAATTCGAATATAATGGATTTATTTTGAATGATTGAGAAAGAAAAAAGCCTGAGATCTAAACCTTACATACCTACAGATGATGCCAAATGTTATCTGATTGGAAAAATAATAAAAGAAAAAATACCACTTGGCTGTTGCCTTCATCAAAAAGATATCATATTGAAGCGCCGCCTATCGCAGGGTATCGAGCAAACTCTCTATGGCTATGGCCTATGACGAGATCCTGGCACCAAATGACACTTGATATGAATTGTATTTAATTATTAGTGCCCAATACTTAGTTATTAATTTTATAAAAATATATATAGTTATATAAAGATATAGTTTCGTAATTATTTTACAGTGTATCTATAGCTACAACTTATACCTCTATAATCAATGTAACCAGTTATATGATTTGCGTACTACAGGTAAGTGGAAACTGTGTTAGCTTTATTTGTTCATATTTTAAATGTAACTACTGTTAATTGTAGCATAAGCTTTTTGTTTCCCAAATATATAAAATAATAAATAAATAATATTGTTTATTGTTTATCATAGATACCATCTAAGTGGATCTAAGATTTATCGATAACAATGTTACATTGTTGCTATAAATAAAATAGTATTGAACTATTGAGCTGGGAGAACTCTAACGGTACCAATCATTTAGCAAAGCAACATGTCGCGCTACATCCACGGCTGGCTAGCTAGGTAGGTATAGGTAGGTAGGTAGGTGTAGATGTATATGCCTGGCGCAGGTGGAGATAACGGACAAACCAATAAAATATTTAGTTTGGGGACAAGGCCAGAGCACTCGCGCGGACAGCTTTACATCAATTAAATTAATAATCAAATCAAGGATATTACCAGATAGACAACCTTGCTAAGTAGTTCGGCTGGTGATTTACTAAAATATCTTAAGTTACGCATCAGTTACAGATTGTCATTATTGGTCCTTCCAGTTGTTTCACTCATCTGTAATTTAAAAACACAACAAAAACATATTTAGTGTCTCGAAGCGCACCCAATTATTATACTCAACTAATAAAATGCCACAACAAGATAATGAATTAGATACATACATACTGTGAATACAAAATTCAGAACTTTTTTTATAAAAATAGTTAGGTAGGTACAACACTTTATTTAATTTTTTTTAAATCTGTTTTTTAATCTCACAAAATAAGTTTTGTATAGCTAAACCAATTTTTATAATTGATACTTATCAATTAATGAGTAACGCTTGTTTCGGCATTCAGTATACAGTGAGACTTGCTACAATGTCGTATATTGTTGCAAGTATCACGGTTGATTGGTTTGATTGGAATATTAAGGATGTCCAGGTACTTTTAAATTTTTTGTTGATTAATTTATTCGAACCTATTCATCAAAAAATATAATATAAGAAATAAAATTACTGAGCCGGTGAGAATTTTATTATATTCTCCAAAAAAATGTATAAAAGTTACTCGGGTAGGTACAAATCTCGAAAGAAACGAAAAATGTTTCTTCGTACAGTCCAGACTAGTCGTCGATTCATGAGCGTAAAATAAATTCGTTCGTGTCAGTGTTTCGTCAGTTTGCACCTACTAGCGCCATCTGTTGTCGAGTAGAAGAAGTAAGCTTTCGTTTTGGGTAAGTATTTGAAATTGGGCTGTTTTATTAGTTTCAAGGCAGTTTTGAGATATTAGAATTTATATGTGTGTAATATTTTAATAATCACATGGTATATTGGTTAGACCAAGGTAAAGTCACGGCCCAAAAGAGGTTACAGATGAAGACTCCGAAGCCAGTACACACTTTACCACATAAACTACTAAACCACTTCAATTCTTAGCCCTTTACTATGCGGATTTCTGTAGCGTGCGGATCTGGTCCGCGTGCGGGCCACCACTCACCAGACACCTATCATTTCAAATGGTTTTTCCTATCACGCGGGCCACAGTTTCAAAAGTTACAAGCTTACAATTAAATTAAAATTAAAAAGTGCTCTTATAAGAAACTGTTCATCGAACTCAGTCTCAGTTACCTATCCAAAGATCACCTTATTTTTGATTCATACAACTTAAAACTCGTACTAAGGTTAGTATTAATGACGTTTGCGAGTGTTTACTTCATAACAAATCTAAATATTATTAGACAACTTGTGTTTATTTCATAGCAAACATTAATAT
This sequence comes from Eupithecia abbreviata, assembly GCA_943735965.1. Lineage (NCBI taxonomy): Eukaryota > Metazoa > Arthropoda > Insecta > Lepidoptera > Geometridae > Eupithecia > Eupithecia abbreviata. Next base: position 156,213 of record OX030979.1, on the reverse strand, counting down.
TTTTATACGACCTGTGTGGCGCAGCGGGCGATAGTCCAATTTTGTCGCAAGAGGTTGCGAGTTTGATTTCCGCCTCAGGGAGTAAATTTATTATACAACGATGGTGGCAAACCGGCGTGCGGACCTCTTGATGAAAAGTAGAAATGTCAATAAATCAGACTAATGTTTGTTCGATGTGCAAATACCTACCTGGTGTGAGTGTTTATTCAAGTAGGTACATCGACAATCCAGTTTAGATAAAACGGTTAAGTTTTATAAGCTGTTTGTTTCCATCTAAATAAAAATAAAACAAAACAAAAATCTAAATAAAATAATGTTCAAAACAATTTTATTGCAAATCAGTTTTTGAAAAACAATATTTTTTACGAAGTCATTAAAATTAAAACACAGTTTAAAACAAACTTCAATAAAACAGATTTAAAAACTATTTTAATTGTGCTAAAACTTGTGCTAACTATTTTAATTTTGGGCCTAGGTAGGTATAGGTACTATGTCTTCTCAACAATCTGAAATTTGTTACTCACTCGGTTTTATATTTTTAATGTTCTGTTCACCTACAATTTCTTTAATAAAAAATATCTAATTAAATAATCAATTACTTATTGTTTCGTTTATTTATTTCGAAAATGATTTATTAAATATTCAAAATCCCCGCAAACAGTACGGCCATTGGAGTTCCCTGCTGAGTAATGAGCGTCTTAACGTATAGTATAGGGTGTACCTAAGTAAGAGCAAGCATTTGATAATGCACAGACAAAAGCTGGTCCATGAGATTTGAGCCAACGCTGAGACTTTCCCGCGGTACAACATGGGAATATTAACAACAGCTTTAAAATGATAACATTTCATTAAAATTCATGAAGACTATGAAACGAGAAAAGAACCTGTTCGAACATTTTAATCTGTTTGTTTTATATTAGATATTATGTAAGACAAATGTTTTTCCAACCCTGGTCTTAAGCAGATATCGAGAAAAAAAATGTCAATGATACAATCAAAACACTACTTTATGTTTCTATTGGCGAGTAGAAACTTAAATATTTTGGTTAAATTAAATCATGGTAAATATCCCGTTTTAAATGACTTTAGTGTTAATAACCATGAGTTTCAAAAGTTTTATCATGGTTAGGTTTTTCAGAAATAAATTAAAAAAAACACTATCTTGTATCGAGAGCACCAAGTGGCCCACCTGCGTGAACGAGATCAAAAATAGCACTATTATTTTCAATTATTTATTATTATTATTTACTATTTTATTTCAGGACTTTGATTGGACGAGATAATTTGTTGCAAGTTGCCACAATAGCTCTGTTTGCATGGCGGCCTAATGTGTCGCCCTAAATGTCTGTGAAGCTCTTCAAGTCACCACCGCGTGACGTCACCAGTGTAAGTTGGCAAGCTAAGTAAGGTTCGAATGCGGTTCGTATTGGTCGTGCAATCGGTAGAAAGAAAGAGGTGAAGGGCCGGCGGCGCACGGCCCGCGCGGGACCAACCACCTACCACGGAGGACGCGGGCTATGTTTTGTTGTCCTTAGTTATTACTAGCTATACCTAGGTATGACTGTGTCGCATATACATAGTGATTGGTATTACATAGGCGCTGCGGCTCCATTGTTCTGGATTACAATGGCCTAGGTATAAAACTATATTTATTTTCAACTTTTAGTTCAGCCGTGAGAACAAACAAACACTACTATTTTATTGCTTAGTAGCATTTTACTATTGTAAACTAGTTTCACCCTGCGGCTTCACTCGTGTTACAAAAAAAAACCACACTTTTTGCTAAAAATATATAAATAGAAGTTGTTTCTATGGAAACGTTTATGGTTATTTCTATCCCATGGGAAGTGATTGATGGCATAAAGCCTATGTTGTAATACTATTTCTCCGTCAGCTATGAACCGATTTTGAAAATTCTTTTATTATTGTACAGAGAAGGATCCCGAGGAGGTTCGATCAAATGTTATTCCCGGAGGTTAAGTATTTGTAAGTAATTTTATTGAGATTCAAAGTCTGTTTTAGTTTTACTAAACAATAAAAAAAATATCCTTCCCACTTGTACGAGTGACAAATAATATTTTCTATTTCCAATAAGAAATGGGTCCAGAGATATTTCAGGAGCCATCTAACTATAATTACTATTTCAGACTCTATACCCTCTCTGGTAAGATTCCAATTGGTTGTGTAACGAATCGCGGACGCGACGCTCCATGCGGTAGGTGGCCATCAATGAAAATATAATTGTTTAGGTAAAACGACCGAATTTCGCCACAGTTCGATTTCACGAGGCTCTATCTCGTATCGGGCTGATGGTATCAGCCGCCTGTACAACCTCGCCGACAGCTTGTGTCGGTGTCTCGGCAAACCAACTCTTAATACCATGTTTATAGAGCTCACGTGAGGGTGCGGGGCGCGGGGCACTGTAGGCACCTCCGGCGCGCGGCCGTGGCCGATGCATCCGTCACGGGTCGCGCAAATTGAATATATCTTACACAACGCAACGCTTGTGAAACGTTCACGTATCATTATACACGCATCGTCTCAGGCGGCTGCAGCGCGACTGCCGAGAAATACCTTCAGTATTATTATTGGTCATCCAGCCTATCCAGCAAAATGAGGATCGAGCTAGGCTGGGCAGCATTTGGAAAACTACGTCAAGTCTTCACGTCATCCATACCGCAATGCTTGCAAACGAAAGTGTTCAACCAGTGCGTCCTACCCGTTATGACTTACGGAGCTGAGACGTGGACACTCACGATAGGGCTGGTCCACCAGTTCAAAGTCGCTCAGCGAACTATGGAAAGAGCTATGCTGGGGTTTCTCTGAAGGATAAGATTCGTAACGAATACATCCGACAGTGAACCAAGGTTATCGACATAGCTCAAAGAATTAGCAAGCTGAAGTGGCAGTGGGCCGGCCATATCTCGCGAAGAACCGACGGCCGCTGGGGCAAACGTGTTCTTGAGTGGAGACCACGACTCGATAAACGTAGTGTAGGACGTGTGTTAATGTGTTCTTACATAGAGTGATTCCGGCGGCAAACAATCTGGTAAATAAATATTCGTACGGGACGTCCACGCGTGGGTAATCCTTCTCTTTGTAGGAGTCATACCATATCGGTATGTATGTATGTTAATTTTTCTCAAAATGGTAACAATTTCATTAATGTTTACTTAAAAATATATGATAGAGTGTAGTGTTCTGTTCGATCAATAGGCGTGTTTTATATCCAAGATATACGAGTACATACATATGTCAAGTAAATGTAGTTAGAGGGCAGTGCGCAGAAACAATACCCCTCAAAGCAATGGATGCCCGCGCTGGATGTACTACCTAATGCCTGTGTACTTATCATAAATGCAGATGGACGCAGCTATTTGTTTTTGCAAATTGCAACAATAGCTCGTCGCGCCGCGAACAATGGCCATTATAGTTCGAGCGAGGGCAGCGGCATGCTAATATTATTATGTTGTGTATTCATATAATATTTGCAAGGGGCTGCGGCGCATTACACGGAGAGGAGAGGATGCGCCTGCGCAAGGACACTTGCAGCCAGCAGGAACGCTCTGCGTTACTTGGTTTTATCTAGTGAAATATGTTTAACGGATACATCAAAACATCTCCATTTTTGTAGAGCTAATTGTTGTCCAATCATTTATTTATTATTTACTTTATTGGCACACAAAACAGAAAACAATCGAATCTTGACAACACAGTAAAAATTATAACTAGGGTTCTTATACTAGATTGATTTCCTAAATATGCATGCACAGCACAACAAGATTTAACAAAAGAGCAGTCAAAGCAACATAAAAAAGAAGTTAAAAGAATTTAACATTTTATTACTATTCTAATGTATTAATGTTTAAAATATTACGACATAGTGCTACAAAAGAAATTATCAACCAAATTTATATAAGCCTGGCACAGTCAATATTAAAATACTGCATACCAATATGGGGAGGAGCTGCGAAAACAAATTCCTTGAACTGGAGAGAGCTCAAAGATCTTTGATAAAAGTCATGTACCTACTGTAAGCAGTTTCAACATCCCACCGACTTACTCTATCAAGAGACAGGAATATTATCAGTGAGGAAACTGTCAATTCTGGATACTGTCCTAAAATACCACAAAATATTAGGATTTGACCCTAGTAAGATAAAAAAGCGAGCGAGCGAAAAGATAAGGTGAATCTCGGCAGTACACGAGTCGGTCCGCACATCTTTATGACGTCATTAACAAAATTCTTAATGTAATGCTTCTAGAAACCTTAGCATAATGTTTATACATAAGTCTGTAAATTAAGTTCTTGAATAAATATTTTAGGCTTTGCAATATAATATGTGGTTACTAAAGTAACCTCATCAGCACGCAGTGCACCAGTGTCGCGGTGTCCGGTCCATCCACTTGTACTTATAAAAGTGGTGTGATTACTAGCTGCACAGTGGTTGTCCAGTCAGGGCGAGGAGACAACCAGCACTCTGGTCCGCAGACGGCTGGCCCGGACCACGGTCTCCAGCACGTCTGATTACCAGAACATTGTGATTCGTGGCCGGTGTGCGTGTGCGTGTGCAGACACGGTTCCCAGAGCGGGCGCTTCTCGGAACCGTCCGATAATAAACGCGCTAAGCGATCCGCTGCCCGCACTGCATCCTAATATATACTTCTCATTCCCGCGCCGTGCCGCTGATGTCACACGACGCACAGGCCACAGCCCGTCCGGCCCGTCCTGCCCGGCCTGGAGCGCCTGCTATCGTGCTCTGGAGACAGCCCGACCACTAGCCGCTGAGAATACTCCCAATCTGAAGATGAACTGGCGGACCGTCGCGACCACTGACCGTCTGCTACGGACGCACCGTCTGAGGGGGAATGAAAATTTGTACCTCGCAAATAACTGAGGCCCCGCACCAAGTCTCTTAAAATGTAACTCAACATTCCTTCACCTACCGCCTTCAACCATACAAATACAGACCAGTAAATATATGATAGACAATTCCCACAACATTATCTAGCCCCAGGCTACGCTTGACCTCTCGGTTATAAATACAGCTCTGATGGTGGAACAACAGAGCTTCTTCCATCCAGTGACTGCCACACCGCACGGCCGGCGCACAGGCGCGTGCCGCAGCAGCACTCATTATGCGGACTTGCAGTTCTTGCCTCGAGCGCGAAACCTCGAGGAGTGATGGTGAAATGCATTATCATTGTGTTCTCAATGAATACTATGTATGTATATATGTATAAAGTATGTATCTCTTTAAAATTACTAATTATGTGATCGAAACTGTACTTGTTATTTGTTTGTAACTTTAAATAAAGTCTTGAAAGCACATCCACTCCTGCTATTCATCCAGACCAGAGCCACATTACTTGAAGGCAGGGCTCATTGTTAACCACACAGCGTCGCTGGGAGCGCCGCCGCCTGCATGGGAAGTGTGAATCTAAACTCAACGCATCTAACTTTATATTGAGTCTTCTAAACCTGTCCACGTTGCATCATAATGTATTAATTCCTTGGTCGCCATCAGAACTCACTCGCATATAAAAATAACACGGGCATTTATGTCACTTTTGTTTTTAGGAATGTGTGTTATGTCGATATGGTCGAAATAGCTGACGCTCGTGCGTGTACGTGCAGATATCGGTTTGTCGCGATGTGCAGGCGTGGCCCCAGACGTGGGCTGCGGTTCATTATTGAGGCATTTATTTTATATCCGACGATTAATGAAAGTCGTTTGCATCTTCGACAAGTTAACACGCCTCGAAACTGCCAATTTTCTCGGGAATTTATATAAATAGGCAGTTAAGGTTCCAATTTGTTTTGAAATTTGAAAGCAATGGCTAACCATTACTCTGTCTAGTTACTCCCGAGCAGCAGTTCCTTGCGGTTGTCACCAAGCAATTATAATCTAAGTATTAATAACTCTAGTGGATGAATCCAAAGGTTCAAGTTATAACCTAAAATGTTTAGTACCTACGTAATGGAAGAGCAAACGAGCCTTACTACACCGAATATGAAATATAATGTAAGTTCCTTCTTTGTAAACCTATCTCTGTGAATAAATATCTTTTTTAAGTATAAAATATAGTGTTTTATAATAAAACAAGAAAGAAAGAAAGAAAATGATTTATTAAACACTAACACAACACACAATCAAGGTTAATTACACATATATGAGACTACAAAGTACCTACTTAGGTACCTACTAGAAAACACGTAAAAAAGATATTTGATCACATTTTTTGTGTGAATTGTCGAAGGTGTCCAAGTGAATTGCTGTGAAGGTTATCCCATGTGAACTGATTTGTGGGATAAAAACTAGCCTATGTTTTATTCCGGGCCGGAGCGACCCTCCGCAGTGGGCATTATCTCAGCCCGTTCAGTAGTTTTCGCAAGAAAGAGTAACAAACATCCTAACATCCTTAAATTCTTAAATATCGCGTTTATTATGGGAGGATTAATTTGTTTATACAAAATGGAAGTATTCCCTTCTGAAAATCTCAATTCATCCACGAGGGTAGTGATAGTCTTCCTCGGCGTTCCATCTGCCGTCCATAACATGATGCCGAGCTGTTGGTTCATTCGGTCAGCGCTCCAGTGGTGTGCGGTGGCGCTCACATCAGATCCCTCAGCTTTGATCAGCAGGCAAGTCGCGGGCGCGCAGTGAGCACACGGCGTGTTGTCGCGAGGCCGTGCCGAGGTCGCCTGATGATACACATTAGCGCAGCGCCGGGCCCCAGTGACTGCTGCGCGCGCTGTGGCCCAGCCTATTACCGGCGATCACCTCCGAGAGACGACATTGCGCTCGCATTCCAGCCGCCGCCGCTACTGTATCATCCTGACATAAAACTTACAAAACAAAAGCCAACTCTCAAACAAAGCAGCGAAGCCTCATTCTCCTCGAGGGTAGAGTGCGTTGCGATGTTTCGCTCGTGAAGGCGGTCGAGTTAAATGCAGAGTTTATTTCATAAGAATATAATTAGTGGGTGGAGCTCAATCAAACAGTGGTTGTAGGACCGGCCGGCTCCCGCGCACGGGATTAATCGATTCTCGTGGAGACCGGACGCACTCAGGCGGCCGGCGGGAGCAGGGGCGGGGGCGGGTGTGCGCCACTGGGGGTGACACTTAGACTTGATAACTGTTTAAAAATTACCTACATAAGTAAAGTTGATTCCTCTGAGCACCCTGCGCCCACGCTGTCGATGACTGCTCATCTTTGCCTTTCAATGGCTTGTGACGTGTATCTGTAGTCATCTGTCAAAGTCTCTCATAAAACGTGGACCAAACAGAGCCTATTCATAACTGGACCTGCGCTGCGCGGGATCTGCACATCCGTAGCCGACAACAGAGCGGTGGCGGCGGCGCGGCGCCCTAATTCCAATTAATTAATAATTCGCTTCATCCTAACAACAAAAAACAAAAACGTATCACCTCCGAATTAAGTATTTTTTCATTTGACCGTTAATAAATAAACTACAGATGGAGAGACGCGCGTTAAAAGTGTCAAAAAAGAAAGCAATATAATCATCTCTCCGTGCAAACAGCACCGCACGCACTAACTACAGCTTTTTCATCTATTTACGATTCCTCTGTCGTAGTAAAGTGATTACTTGAAGACACAGAAGATTCTCAGTAAACCTTTTTATGAGTTAAGTTATAGATATTAACTTAATACCTTTACCTATGTGTCCAAAGAAGACAAAGCCCAGACCGCACGAACCACACATACTGAGACAACACACAGACTGTTAGTGTTCGAAGCAAGGGGCCCCATGAGGCCCCTCGCGGGGACCATTCACATTCCTAGAGTTACCCCCGAGCCTTGCCTTAAAGCTGCTTGTAATGTTATTGGGAATGTCTTATAATTGAATTATTTATCTAGCAAAAACTAAATAACATAAATACCGAGTACAACATTGTGGAACTGTACAAATCTGTATAAAGCACCGCAAATAATATCTCTTTCATATTTTGTTTTATACTAGTCGGGCTCCGCACTAACTATACCAATTTTGGTTCCAAGACAATTGTGCATTTTATTCGGAAATTGTTGGGAATTATCAAAAATGGCAGAGCGATCAAAGCTGCTATTAGCGAGGTTACCGAAATACGCGCGCTCCTGTTCACAGCGCGACGACATGAGCCCCCCTAAGGTAAAACTATGCAGTAGCGACAGCAACAGCAACGCGACAGCGACCGCTCCGCGATCGGTTGCAAAGTGTTACTAGAAACGAAAACTTGTTGCTAAATTGACAGCTAAAATCGCTTTTCTGTTGTAATGCTGTCAAGAGTGCTTAAGTATAATACCAAATTGAACCAAGAATATGATAAGAATGCTCTTTTTCAGTTCACCGATTGTCCAGCAGAGGGAGACCTAGTGCTCGATTGCTGTTGACGTTGTAGCTGCTGTCAGCTAATACAAAATTGACATTTGACAGCACTATTACTAGATTTACGCCTATTGCAAACCTGTCGCTAGATGCGAAAACAGCCGGCGGGGCTTCTCAGCCGCACTCGGCCCGGCGCGTCCGGTCCGGGCCGGCTCCATCCCGTGCCGTGCGGAGCGCCCGCCCGCGCCACCTGCCACACTTGGCACTAAATAACCACTTTATAAATAACATCGCAGGCCGAGTCAAACTCCTATTACACAGATATTACGCTTTGCATAATGGCGGCGGCTCGCTGGTTTGCGGACACACATCCATTTAGGAGATTATAAAATCGATATTGTTTGATAAATGCCTTCGTCTCCAGACAGCACCCGACCAGGTAACGTGACTCCGGTAATATGTCCACGTGTCGGGCAACAACGCGGTTATTGTATTCCCTCCATCAACGTGTCTCTGTTCTGTTGACACCTGTATAACAGTGATCATGTACATTACCTAGTTATTAAATATTTTCCCTGAAGTGTTATTATAAAGCTATATCGGTGTCGCAGCGATGCGGCGCGTCCGAGATGCCCTGAGGGAGGCGCAGCCCGCGTCTCCGCTCGCAGCGAGTCATTACGTTATTAAAATTATTAATATTTTTATACGGCTCGTCCTTTTACCGGATGACGGCTTGCGAAAAACGTTTTATTTATTATTTATGGTCTTAATTAAAGGTTGACGCTGCGCGGAACAACGCTGGCTTGTTTATGGAGGGCTACATGCCTACTTTTGCAGTTCATTTTACTTGCTTTGTAATGAAATTGAAAAGAACTTTGAAAACCGGTCCCTCCATCTTCAATTAAAATAAGTAGGTACATGCACCTAGAATGCTTGCTTTGTATAACTTACAAATTGCAGTGTAATCAGTTGCGTGCAGCGCGGAGAGCTGATGGCAGTCTGCGCGGTGATGGCATCTTCGGTGATGGTATCTGTGGCAGACGAGCGCGCGACGTGCGCGCGGCGCCACAGAGGAGCCCCGGCGGCGGCGGCGGCGCGGGCGCAGCGCACTGACTGCACGTGCGGTCACGTGAGCAGGCAGTTTTACACAAATATGTACAAAAATACTATTCGCATGTGGAGCCGGCGCCGACTGCGCCGACTGCGCCGACTGCGCCGATCGCAGATAGCCCCCGCGTGACAGACGACCGTGACTCTGCAAACCTAGCTCGACACACACACCGACTCATTGCTTGTTGCGAGTACTTCCCTAGCGAGAGCAACCGCAAGGGACGCATTCGAATAGGTAAGTCGGTTGGCAATATCGCGCAGTTACAGTAAGGGCCAAACAATAGCACGCAGTAACAGCGAGGGCCAAGCGTATGACCCCATGTAAGTAGCCATTGCAAAAAGGCACAATTTGTCTGGTACAATAAAACAACGGCGGGTATTAGCAAGCAAGCGGGTGTCGGTTCGGTTCCCAGTAGCTCATCGGTATGCCGTGTGCGCGCGCGCACGGAGCGCGGCGCGGGGGCAGTAACGCGGCCGCGGCATTGCTATGCTGCGCGCGCGCACCGCTACACGCAGGCTCGCTGCCCAGCGCTGAGCCGCCGCGACCTGCCACCGCCGCCGAGTGCACATCACCTTGTATTACCTACCCTGCTATGACTACATTTTACCAAAAGTATCGAAAGCTCACTTAAATATCCGATGGAAACCAATCTATTCTGTGCTATATCATTCTTGGGCGACGGAAACTTTATGTCTTTAAATTAATACCTTTTAGTGTTTTTTTCTCTCTGATTTAAATGTAAAATTTGAAATAAAAATAGTATTTGTCGCTTTTCGACCGAGGCCAGAACAACAACTGTCAATCACTCTAATAGCCTTGCAGATGTGTTCAGCTGGGAGCAAGCCATCTTAGATATTCATGCGATTCAAGAGGCACCACGGTAGGAGCCCGTCGCCAGCGGCGCGCGATTGTCGACTCTAATCACCGGAGATAAGGCTCGGGCCGGGCTCCGCTGCTGATGTCATTCCGATATTAAATAGGTCCATAGTAATGAGGCGGTGACGGAGGCTGCGCATCTATTATTCAGATTTAACAGAATTCTGATCGAAATAAACTCGTGTTCACAGAACTGCTCAAATTGATCTTATCTCATCTGCGCTAGTTTGTGATTTTTTAAAGAAATTGCTCTATTTGTCACTTACTCAGAGACGCCAGTCCGCACGCGGGACTACGCATTATCTTGACATAAGATCACGGCCTGTCCTTTGAAATAAAAAAATTAATCGTTTCTTTATTCAGACATTATTCTCCCCACTTATAAAAAAATACCAAAATAAAATAGAAGAACCAAGCATGAATCATACAATTTAATTAAAATTAGCATTAAAATTATTTTTAGGTTGAGAAATATGTGCCTTGCCTACGTTAACATCACTGAGATTAAAAATCCAAGTAAGTAGTTATGTTTACTGGGCCTTACCGGTGTAGTGCGCTACGGAGCGGAGGTGCGCGCGCGCACTCCAACAGTAATGGATTGCCGTCAGTCGAGATGACGTCACCGCGGGCGGCGCCTCCGCGACCAGCCAGCTGAAGACATACCTGCCTGCGCACTGGGTGGAGGCTATACATTCAGTAAATTCAATTTATTCACCATTACATTATCACTAATATTGGCATGTTAATTAAATACTACAGTACAATTAATAGTCTTAAACTTAACCCTAAATTATAATAATATAATGATAAGTATTTACAAAAACTATTAACTTACAAATGAGCAGAGAAAGTATAAACAAACTAACAAATGAGCATGTTAAAAGCTCGTTTATATTAATAAAATGGGTTACATACTAAAACATTCTTTATTTTTGCTTTAAATTCCTGAAAAGGAAGAAGAGTAAGTTCAAGTGGTAACTTGTTCTATAAATAAAGTCTGTTTATGAGTTCTTACCAGTGTAGTAGTAGGTGCGTGTAACTTTAGACTGTGAGTATAGAGAGATACAGAGCGCTGCAGCCGGCTGCCCTCGCGGCAGGCTGGGGCTGTCGGCGAGCTTCCCGCCGAGAGGAGCGCGTTCAACTCTTTTGTATGAGCAATGTACAAAATACTGTTTAAAAAGAACGTTGGTTACAAATATTTATTTTTGGAAACCTTTTCATACGAATTAATTTTAAAGTTAACTATTTATTGATTGTACCTATTTATTATCGTTGATTATTTTAACTATTGATGAATTGAACGAGCATGAATCAGTGCGATTTAATATTGTCACACCTGCTTGCGGGAGAATACATTTGACTCCACTCTAGTTGTAATGAAAAATGAAAATGAAAAGTTTTTTTATTTCTTTAAGCTTACAAATAAGCACTTAGACAGGTCATATTTTATAGTTCACTTCAATTTTTTGTCCACCAGTGGAAGAAGTGAGAAGAAACCACTATACTAGTGGTTTCTTCTCACTTCTTCCACTGGACATTCATAACTTATGTGTCTAGTACATTTGATTTGCTTATCTGTAAGTTGGTAGATTTTGAGTTGGAGCAAAACTCGTTCCAAGCTTACATAGATAGATATTTTTTATTATACATTTAATACGACCAGAACACCCAGAAGAAATGTCTGCAGATAGTACATACAATTGTCCCGAGGCGGAAATCGAACCCGCAACGTTTCATAGACCGTGACGGGTAGTCATAGGTACCTACCATGTGACTTATGTGCATTGAAGAGGAGGCGCTGCTCTCGATCCTAGAGGGGGGGCGGGGGGGGGGGGGGGGGAAACCACGTGCGCACGCGCAGCCTTCGCGCACCACTCGTAAATAACATCACTACGCAGGCAGAGCCTTTGTACCTCGCAATCAAAGGTTCGGTTTAAAATATTGTGATTGTTCTGTGTTGATACAAGAACGATTTAGTTAGCTCACCGGCCGGCGGCGTGAGCTCGGGACTGCGCTATGGGCGGCCTTACCGCTGACTATTGTTAAGGTGTTTGTTTACAAATATGACTCTATATCTACATACATATCTATGTAATGTATTGTATTAAATATAGTCATACATATCAGTCATCTAGTACCCATATCACAGCTCTGACTAGCTTGGAAGTAGGTGATGCTGTGTGGATTGTCTATGATTATTTTATGAACATTCAATACATTAAGACACGTTGCTCAAATCGAATGATATATACGTGGTTCTTACCCAGCCAGGAATGGGAACTGCCTACTTCAATAAATTAAAAATGTTTCATAATCCACACAGCGTCATGTGGCCCGCACTCGGACATGAGCATTCATCTGCTCTTTGTGTTCAATATGTCGCCCGATGGAGTCATTCCAACGAGCGGTCGACCTGACGGCGGCGGCGTCCCGCTGCACTCGACACACTGCGACCGAACGTTCTCTCTGCGTCCAAACTGTTCATTTTTCGTTAATTCCAAGTGGAATGAAAGATGGAGAATTAACATATCCAACGTTGGATATTTTCAGTAATGAAAGCATATCGGACTTTTCTTTCAATTTGTGTTCAAACCTTTCATTTTGAGTGAAAAGTACCGAATGAATGAAAGTCGCAGCGGAGCGAGACCTAATAACATGGTGTTATCAATCATTGTAAAACTGTAACAGAAATTATTATTATTTTTAAATTTAGCCAATGTTGTCCCACTGCTGGGCAAAGACCGATACATACAATGTAACAGAAATACATTTTATTTATTCATTCTATGTTTTCTCTATGTCCAACAACCTGAATAACAGCCATTTGCAGTAAGTTGTGAGTTGGCACGCTCCCAGGGATGGGCGATCGTCTCCGAGGACGTCACATACCACCTGTAGGTAGGTACTCAAGCTATAGCGCTTACTGTGCGAGTTATAGCAGTAGGTAGGTAGGTATGGGGCGCCTAACGTGCCTGCGCGACGGATGATGTCATGGATCAGAACAAAGCAGGCTGCTTCGAGCCAGTCATTCCTCAGTTATTACTTTTATGAATGTTTGTTCTTGAGTATATCTTCGATACGGTCCTGCGTTACGTTAGGGGTACATTGACCGTTTTCACCATTCAATTATGAACTCCGATCTTCTACTTTGCTCACAGAGCGCGGGCAAACAAACCCCTACAAATAATAACGTACAGGACATTTATCACAAATAACATTAGAGAAGAGACCATTCACAAGCACTTCCTGTTCTCAGGGAAAGGGCACAAAAACATGTGGAGGTGGAGGCGGCGGCGGCAGTCCGCGCACGTCGTCTGCGCGGGCGCAGGGCTTCCGGCGGAGAGGGGACGTGACGTGCGGGGCTGCGGGAGTTCTACTCTCCGTTCTATAGCATCACAGAAAAATATTTTCAATTATATGAAGACTCTTCCATAGCCGGGCTGTGTTTCATCGCTTAAACAAACACCACTTTCAGACAAAACAAACACCACAATAAGGATGATGATAAATTATGTATTCGCTGAATTATACCTACGCCAAAGATTACAAAACACACAATATTAAATTGTTTATTTGATCGAGATTGTTATTTTCATAAAATAATACTGAAAATACAGCGACTGGCATGACACCTTGCATACCAATCAGATCGTAACATATTGTGACTCGTGGCGTCCGAATATGTAAGTACCTAATGTGAAGACATAGAATAACGAGTTGGTTCGTGTGACATGACGACTACTCAATATGTTAACAAATAGAGAAAGTTTAAAACGTTGTAGAATAACTAGGTAAAGTTCTGATTTCGTCTCTTGACAATATTGTGGTGATGCTATGCCATCGGATGGTGCTCGTGCATCGGATGGTGCTCGTGCATCGGATGGTGCTCGTGCATCGGATGGTGCTCGTGCATCGGATGGTGCTCGTGCATCGGATGGTGCTCGTGCATCGGAGACGACACAGACTAGTATTCCAGCGCTTTAGATCGAATGTGAAATTGCATAAATAAACTAAAAATTTCCTTCAAAATATATTTTTTGCAGAAATACTTATGATTTACTTTGTATTCAGTAGATGTCCAATACATTTTGGAATAGTTTCTCAAAACTAGTCACCATGCCTAATTAATTACTTATTTCATTGTGGGGCTTTTTTAGTTAGAACCAGAAAACGATATGTTGTACGGCTGTATAGATAGCATAATTGCATAATAATGATTGTACAGTGTCCGCATCGTGTCACACTGCGGCGTTGTACAGATATGTGGAGTCGGGGAGTAGTCACCGATGGACGTGGACACCGGACTGTACGGACGGAGCTCTGGCAGCGCGGGGCTGAGGCTGGGCGGGGGGGCGGCGGGGCTGGGACAAACAGCTCGTAATGTGCATATGTATGGTTCGCGCATTGAGAAGTACCGTTGCAAGTAAACAGTAGTGTTGGTCGTGTCTCCGCCGCACGGCAGCACTCGGCTGGAGGAGCTCGCCGCACACACTAATTAGACAATTAGCGGAGGCCGGCGCGCCCGCCGCAACAGCCTCCGCCCGCGACGCGCGGAAACCGGCTCAATGCCAAGGGCGGAGGGCTCAGATCGCAGCGCGGCGGCGGCGCGTCTCCGGAGCGCGCTAAGACATCTGCGGAATAGGTGATCGGTATTGTAATGTATGCAAAGTCCTGCGACCGCGACGATTAGGCGATGGAGGTGCGGCGGCGGTGCGGCGGCGCGGCGTGGCCGGCTCACTCAATTAGCGGCCGACGGCAGCGGCGCACGACGCATGCATAATGCGGAGGACGACCCGACCGCGGGATGCATGCCAACCGCCGCCGCACGGCAACGCGAGTCGGAACCACATTTGGGTTACTTCCATACAGCATTGCATAGCATGCAGACCACGTCACTAACAAGGTAACAATGACGCTCCTACCGGCGCTCCTACGGGCGGACCAGCACCCCAAAAGGTAAACATGATCGTGACGGGAATCTCACACCGCACTGTGTCACACCGCACCCGCCGCCTGCGCATCTTCTAACTACGTCAAGGACTCAATACTCAGACAAAGGCTTCTGTGCAAACACTGTGCTGGCTGCTCCGTGGTGCGGGGCGGGGCGGGGCGAGGCGGGGGCGCGCGATGCTGCGATAGAGCACGCGCGGCGCCTGGGACATGTGCCTGGGAACCGCGCCGGCCGGAGCCGCGGACAGGCGCAGGCGCACTCTTTACGACTCACGGCTGCGCGCGCATCCTGCCTCAAACCTAAACTTTTTCTATTTATCTCGTTTCTGCGGCTTTTATGTTGTTGTTGTAATATTCCATATCGAGAACTTCTTCCAACCAACTTCATGTTCGACCAAACATGTACAACTTCCCATTTGTCACATTCGAACATGTGTATCTAGGACCTAGGACAACTCCGCGCCCCGCGCATTGACAGGCTCCGATGAACTGATCATAATAACTGTAGTTATAAATGTAGGTTGAAACAGTCTGATAGACGAGCAGCAACCACGATTGATTCACAGGAGGTGTGATCCGAACGAAGTTTGAATTAAACTGGAATCAAATAAAGAAACCTCTAACTTTTTTCACAGCTGGGTACTTTTTTTGGGTATGTAGTTCTTTTTTCACAGTAGAGAAAGTTCGCAGAACGTAACGCGGGAGCAGTTTATAAATAAATAATGCTCGACTATCCACCAGCATCACCTACCCTACCATCAGGCTAAGAAGAGCTTGTGTTGTGGGTACTATATGACTCACTGATATTACTTCATCAATTCTTAAAAGACATTTTTTAATAACACACATAAAATACACCGGGAATAAATATTTACTAATCAGCGAACATTTGTCTCCAAGCATGTGTCGCAAACCTGCAAAACACCGCTACCACCGAGCACAGATATCTGCATTTAATTATGGGAATACTCGTAAAATTTAGATGAATTACTTATGGACGGTATCGTATGACTTTGGAGGTCGCGGACACTCGGTTGGAGCGCGTGGTCGCGGACACTCGGTTGGAGCGCGTGGTTGCGGACACTCGAGTGGAGCGCGTGGTCGCTGTAAAAAGGCTTCAAGTTCATATTTGAATAGGTACGTATTTTTATGCAGGGTGATGGCGGTATTGGATTAATAAGCGCAGAGCATTATGCTACTTAATAAATCAAATCTTGTATGCCTTTGTTAGTGCAGTTGGTATGCAAGTACCTAATGTTTGACTATGTGATTCATGTCATTACCTGAAGAGCACAGCTCATCAGGGCAACCTGGAGATGCCACTGCCACCTGACACGTTACTGAACGCCGGCGCTGCACCAACTTTTGCAAAGAATTATTCCTCAAGCAAACAGAAGCAGCAGTCAGTTTAATCATCAGCCTGGCAGATGACACCGGCAGATGGTTCCGTCTCGTTGCCATGACAACCTCGTCCGAGCAACGGTCTCCGCAGTTCAAAGCGTGCGCTATCGGGCATCTCATTACGCGCGTTATGATTCATTAGTGCGTACGCGCCGCGCCGCGCGACGTGAGGGCTGGACGAGCGGAGCCGCCGGCGACCGCTAGCCAGGGCAGGTACATGGTCAGCCTGTGTGCTGCGGAGCCAGCGCCGCGGGCTGGTGGTGGCCTGCAACGACGCCGGGTGCTACATATGGTTGCAGATTTTAGGCTCTGTTCACCAATGGCAGATCTGATCTGTTTTACAAATAGATGATTTTATATAATAGGTATAATTCAAATGTTACTTATATAGGCACTTAAGTTGTGTGCGCAGGGAAAGCCTGTGCGCAGGGCCGGCTCGGGTAGGCGCCGCGTGAATAACGATCAGCTTTCAAATTACCTTCGCCGTTCACATTCCAAACATGAGAAACCTTTGACAGTTTACAAGGCGTTTTATTGTCACTGACGGTATAATCCTAGTTGTTTATGATTGCAGGACCGAGTCAGCAACCTGCGCGACGACGAGTTCCAGCAGATGGTATCGCGCGGACCGCGACATGTGGCGCCAAATTTCCCGCCAGTCTCCATAAAAGCTAACGGTCCCAGCGCGGGCGCAGGCCGGCACCGCGGACATGGAAATATGTCTGCGAGAGCCACCACACGTACATTACATATGCACCGGGGATTTGGGCGGGAACATAGTGGACTAGAATATTTAATGTAGGAACGGCGGACTTCGTGAGAGAAGTAAGACGAAGACCTGAGAGTTTACCTCTATCGAGTATCATGCTACGAACTATCGACCAACGGGCCGGAGGCGGCGGAGTTTAGCTACGTGCACTCGAAGGGTAAGGACCCCGAGTGTCACTGCTTATTGTAGGTGGTGGTGGTGGCGAGGAGCCGCGGGTCATTGTCTGGCCGTGTGGGCCGCGCGCACCGCGACCCGCGTCGGGCGGAGCGGTCGGCGCGGACCTCGCACTTCCCGCGCTCGCGGCGCTGCTTCACACGCGCTGACGGTAAACCAACATTGTCTACGAAAAGCTAAGTAAGAAGTAGCTTCTAGTTGCCAAGGTAAGGCGCACTCCAAAATAAAGTAAAGTAAAAAATCATTTATTTCTTTAGGCTTACAAAATAAGCACTTAGACAAGTCATATTTTATACATTAAATTATTATCAAATAAAATTATTTTACTGTTCACTTCAATTTTTTGTCCACTAGTGGAAGAAGTGAAAAAGAAACCACAATGAGCCCTGACCACTCAAATGGTTCCGTCACTCCACTCCCTCTCTGCTAGTCGGCAGCGCTGGATGCTCTGCAGCTCTTCTGCATCCAAAGCGAAGCTGTCCAGGATTTTGATAAATAATTTCTCATACATTTTTATTTCATGCGATTAAAACCTTCGGTTTGGTAGTATTATAATGTGAAATAGAAAAATTAAATAGAAATTAGATTTTATATATTTTTAAAGTTGGCAATAATCACAAAACTAATGACGAATTTTTTTTACAATTATTTTTTTTTTTTTTTTTATTATGAAACGAAATTGCTTTTTTGAACAATAGATAATAGAGCTTTAAATGAAGCATGTACATTGTACGTGTACAATGCGATCCATTTGTTTTTCCGTTTGCCTAGCGGAGTGTGTCTGTGCGTGTGAACGACACACGGCTGAGGAATCAAAACAAACATTTTTGAGTTCACCGCGTCACGTCACGAGGGTTACTCTAATGTCGATTCATTTCACAATGTCGACCTAATCACTCTTGACGCGCGTCACTACTCAATCTAATCTAGATATTTGTATCGTCTGTGGTTGGAGGTTACTTCGACTAAAAGTTTTTCTAACACAATTATAATCTCCATGTGACGCAGGGCTTATCAAACAGAACACGTAAACATTTGTACAGAGACGTCGGCAGCTTTGTCCCGAGCAGCGCTCTGCAAACAGCGCTCGACAAAAGTCGCGTGTACCTACTAGTGCAACGTGTAGGCACCACACATATCTGTCAACACGCGGACAGACACACAAAATAGTTCCTGGTATCATTTAGTATAAAAGACATTGTTTCGTGCCAAATATCGTTGATTTGGAAGTTTGATTTATATGGGCTCCACTCCGTCGTGGACTTGTTTCCTGGATGATAATTTCAACTCGACGCGATAGCTGCACGCAGTGCCGGATTAAGCCAGCGCGGGGCCTGTAGCAAATTCGGCCAAGGGGCCCCTGGTTTGCCTGGTTCTTAAGTTTTTTGGTTTTAAACTCAGATTAGATAATAAAACCTAACATGTATGTGTGGGACAACCCGAAGCGGCTATGTAGGAACGCGTATACCTCCCTGTGTGCTTGTAATGATACCAGTTTTTGAAATAAAATCCCTATATTTCTTATCAAGTTGGTTGGCTTTTTTACAACTTTGGGTAATAAAATAGTTCAGACGTATATTATTTTAAATATTTATTACATACAAGCAAAGTTACATACAAACAATCAAATTCAATTTATATTTATGTTAGTAAATGACATCCATGATACTTAGGAAAGCTGTTTGAGCCAATTTGCCTTGGATCAGTCAGCTGATTGGGGTTGAACTATAAGAACTGACCAGAAACTGGCTACCCTTTTTATTCGCCATTCGGCCATGGTGTTACAATAATATGGTAGAATGTAAACTGATGCAAATAAACTACAACGCTAGACTAACAGAGTAAATCAAACATACAACCTTAGCCACCTTATTCCGCACTAATTTTTAATATTGCCGTTTAGTATTCAAATGTCGAGAACTATAATAGTTCCTAATATAGCTTATGCAATCGTAATTTTAAATAGTTTTCTTCTCTTAATCACTTCATTAGATTCACTTTGTGGTGACGAAAAAACAATTAAATAAAACTATTTAAAGTAACAAACTATAACAAATTAACTTTTCTGGATTTAAGACGAGCAAATTTAGAGATAACACTTTCTATGTCAACTTCTTTAAGCAAATCATACTCCATACCCAAGTAACAATTTCTGGTTCTATAGCAGTCCATAGAACGTATCTCAAACATTTGGTACTATAGAGGCTCAAAGAAGGTCGAGTAAAGCCGATTTGGCGCAATTATATCACCAAAAAGTGACATAGTAGACCTGTAGAAGTGTTAGGGGTGCCATTTTCGTTCTATAAAGTTGATATAGTGGTAATCGTATGACAATCTATTGACATAGTGGGTACAGTAACGCTACTTTAGTGTCATTTTATACTGTAGTAGCGTTCGTGTTACCATTAAAGTGCCAATTTGTTCTATAGTAGAGTCCGTAATTCCAATACATCACAAATATCTTTCTTATGGCATCGTCAGATGGCTCGGTCGAAAAAATAAATTATCTGTGTAAAGTGAAACAAGGATTGTAACGTGGTTAGTTTATAGTTTCTTATTTTGACATTGAATAACTCGTTCAATACTGCAAAGTTTTCGTGCGACAAAAGTTTTACCGATAGATTAGTACTATTTTTATTTAGTATTTTTAACGCGCCTCCGTTTTATTGAGTTTTGAATAAAATAAAATATTATTATAATATTAAAGGTACCGCAGTTTTGTACTATAGACCATAATGGTAACTCCGTAACCCTTATTGATCAACTATAGTACTCATGACAAAGTTTCCGGCGCCATCATGAGTAAAATTATCCTATAAAGGTGATGAAATATCCGCTATAGAACAAAAATGCTCTATTATGGCGTCGTTAACAGTACTAAAGACCATGGACTATTGCAGTGATTTGTGGAACCACGATGTCACTAAATGGTTCTATTGTTGGATATTCATCACTGCAATAACGCAATATATAAAACGGTAATCAGGGAAACCTTATAGAGCAAATTAGATATAGAGATACTAATAAAAATTAGATACTATAGAGTAATATTGCTCTGTACTGGCATATTTGAAACATTTATAATACCTGTCTATAATGACTCTATAAAATGGTGAAGTAAACCTTTTCATCGACAGGTAATAGGATAATTTGGCTCTATAGCTTACAGAGCAAAAACGTTTCACCAAACGCTTCTATAGAACCCGTAGGTACGCTAAAAACCGACGACGACGTTTTTTTGTTCTTTATACGACGTTTACTCAACCTTTTAGTGATATAAACCTAAGTTATAGGTCCAAAATGTTACTTGGGTATTCATCAAAGTAAGATGATTAAGTAGTTCTTGGCCCATTGTATTCCTTAACTCATTTTTTATGCGTTTTAATGCTGAAAAGGAACGTTCGCCACTGCAGTTAGTACGTAATCATGAGAGACAAATAAATTATCAAAGCAATTTCTGTGTTTGGGAAACGACTCTAAAGAATTATTTAATAAAAGTTTATGAAATTGCAGTTAAAGAGACTCTTGTTTGTTGCTGTCAATAACAGTAGCCACATCTGTTTTCAGCAGCTCCGCGAATTGCACTAATTCGTTGTCTAGGCTATTCTCCAAATCATCTACGTAAGCACTCACCATTATTGAGGATTTTTCCAAAATCTCTTTTGATGTGAGGGATTTTTGCTGTCAAAATATTCCAAAAACACTAGTAATTTTATCATATGCTTTCATACGTTAAAGCAGACAGTACGTTATCAATAATGACAATAAACACCTGAACTTCAAAATGTTTCAAATTTTTTCAACAATGGCTGACATCTAAAGAGCTTTTAACGATTTTTTATTTGTGCCAAATATAAATGTACATCAATTTCGAATAGTTTGATAGTCTATAAATCCTATTTTATTTGTTCGGGTTTTACGACTAGCTCAGTCGATGACAATATCAGGGACACATCTTTAAATTATTGTTGTAGATTTTGATACTAACGTTTAAAACGTTTCTTGAGGTAGGTATTATACAACCGATACCTACGATTTAATGTGACGAAATCGAGTTTTAGATTTTCAGGTGGGAGTAATGCATAGCCTAAGCGTCTGCGTAAAATATCTTACATGCCTTATGGGAGATGCAAGATATTTGACGCGTTGGTGCGCGGGGCCACCCAGTTCGCGGGGCCCGTAGCATTTGCTACTCTTGCTACGTGGCTAATCCGGCACTGGCTGCACGCATTCCTAAAAAAATAAAGTGATCCTATAGGTACGGAACCCTAAAAATAAAAAAGTCCAGTGTTTTCTATCTATCTATCCTCCTCGGCGCGTCCTTTCTCCAAGTCCCCGCTATCAGCCGTCTTGCCTGAGGTGCTCGTCACAACAGCTAGAAGCGCCGTCGCACAGAAACCTCTTCGATATGAGAATGTATTCGACCGCCCACTCACACACTCGGGACACACTTTCCAGAACTGCCAAAGCTGCGGTTGTAAAACCTGCCATGCAAAGGCCTGATCTCATCCATAGATAAAATACGAATAAATGAAGCTTTTAGCCCGTTAACATATACAATAACTTGTGACATTCCCGAGATGCTGCCGCCCTTTGGTGACTGAGGAGCTTTGTTTTATTGATGGACATCATTTTTTCATAAATTTTAATTCGTAGCCGCGAGTGTAACAGTCTCTAGTGGTTCGTGCACACACTATATTTGTAGCCGCGAGTGTAACAGTCTCTAGTGGTTCGTGCACACACTATATTTGTAGCCGCGAGTGTAACAGTCTCTAGTGGTTCGTGCACACACTATATTTGTAGCCGCAAGTGTAACAGTCTCTAGTGGTTCGTGCACACACTATATTTGTAGCCGCGAGTGTAACAGTCTCTAGTGGTTCGTGCACACACTATATTTGTAGCCGCGAGTGTAATAGTCTCTAGTGGTTCGTGCACACACTATATTTGTAGCCGCGAGTGTAACAGTCTCTAGTGGTTCGTGCACACACTATATTTGTAGCCGCGAGTGTAACAGTCTCTAGTGGTTCGTGCACACACTATATTTGTAGCCGCGAGTGTAACAGTCTCTAGTGGTTCGTGCACACACTTTATTTGTAGCCGCGAGTGTAATAGTCTCTAGTGGTTCGTGCACACACTATATTTGTAGCCGCGAGTGTAACAGTCTCTAGTGGTTCGTGCACACACTATATTTGTACCCGCGAGTGTAACAGTCTCTAGTGGTTCGTGCACACACTATATTTGTAGCCGCGAGTGTAACAGTCTCTAGTGGTTCGTGCACACACTATATATTTTTTTAAAGTAAAAAGTAATAAATACTTTTTGTATCGTGTGCTATAAATTTAGACATAGAAAATTACAATAGAGAAAATTAATAAATTACGCATTCTTATCTACATATTATTATGTAACTTTTATACATTACAAAACGAACATAATAATATGCAGATAAGAAAAGAATGCATTAGAAGTAGATTGAATATATCAGTCCGTTTACTTTTTCAAAAAAGTACTGCTCGAGTCTCGAAACATACATACAGTTCAAATAAGCCGTTCTTTGCATTCAATTAAAAAAAAATTAAGATAATATAAATAAATAAATAAATAATGCTGGACAATTCATACAGCATTATCTAGCCCCATGGTAAACAAAGCTTGTGTTATGGGTACTAGATAACTGATATACATAATACAATACATTACATAGATAGATATTTTTATTATATATAGAAAACGACCAGAACACCCGAAACAAATATCTGCAGATCGTACACAAATACATTGTATTAACAATTTAATTGTTGTTTTAATAGGTTTATTTTATTTTATTTGAAATGTACAAAGATAATTCTAGATTTATATACTTACGTAATTTATTTTAAATAATATTGTTTAAATAGTTTTAGTTTCTGTTATCGTTTTTCTGTTACTTTACACTTTAGTTTTGTTCCTTATTGTATTAGGCCACCTTGCGCAGCACGCTCTCCACGGAAGACCAGCGCTATGGTACGATCTGCTCTACCAAAGCACATGCTGAGTGGAAACCGATTTTGTCAGTTTCTTGTTAATTTGTTATATGTTTAAGTAAGTTAACAACCGGGTTCAGACTCTACTCGAGGCCGCGCCACAGACTCTCAACTCTCTACCAACTGCCTCCAAAGGGAATGTGCGAATGTGGGTTCTGACTGGGGGACTACTGGCGGGGTCTCGGCCGGATGTGGATCTCTACTATTAGTAAAGATTAGCTTCTGCATGAACGTGTCCTTTGTATTTTTAAAATAGATATAAGCTGGTATAAGTACGGTACGTTCAATATGTCCAGGTTTTTAAAGAACTTATCTAGTTAGACCACTAAAATAAAAAAAAATATAACGAAATAACATTAATAAGTGTAAGTACATAATATAAGTATAATAGATAGGTATGCCTGTCTACTTAGGTATATGTTCACCCAGTATAGAGGCACATATTATGAAAGGTGACGTTGGCGTGTACTATGCTGGATGAAACTTTCTCCGAGTTGCTATAACCAGTATTAGTAGAGCCACTTATTTACGCTAGGACATGATTTCTTTAAAAATCACAAGTTAATTATGTAAAGTGTAGAGCGGCCCGGGCGCAAGAGGACTAGCGTATCCAAGCTTTGAGCATCTCTGCTCGGGCCGAAGACAAATGCTCGCCTCATTCCGGATTCCGCGCTCGTCTATACAATATTGATGTCAGTCGACGTGTTGTTAGAGCTGCGTGCTTTCTCCGCGAGACAATACATACAATACCAGCAGCGGCTCCCGACGCCAAGTCCTGCGAGCACGCACGCACTGCGGACCGCATTGGAGGATTAGATACTACAACTATAGAGAGATACTAGACATTGCCGTAAGAAGAGTATGGTACCCAGCACAGCGGTTCGAGATGTGATAGCCATGCAGTCAGCGCAGCCGGCCCGGCCAGGCGGGGGCGACATCACGTACGTACCACGTCTGCTCACAGCTGAAGAAGGACCAGACAGGCTAGGCCCGGTGCGCCTCCCCCGCGCGGCGCCGGCGGTGGAGGCGGCCGAGGGCCAGCTTACGCGGGTCTGCATAATGAGCGAGCCAGTGCTCGGCGTGCAAGTGAGTGCCATTGTTTTTCATGAAGCGCGTTTTTTTGTTGCGTTTCGGCGGCAATCGACGGCCAATGGCGGGTGCGCCGCGCTGCGATTGGCGCGCGGAGCGGAGGCGGGACGTGTTCGCGAAATCTTCGCGCCATTTCTCAATCAAATACGTTTCATGGTTCCATGTTCCAATGTGTTGTTTTCAAAATGTACAAGAACTCCACAATGTTCAATGAACGGATAAGTTGTTAAATAGTAAAATATTAATGTGTAGTGTGCTCCTCGTGTACGTCTATCGGCCATCTGCAGAGCCCGGCCTGGCATCAGATAGCCAGTTCTCACAGCCGCGCCGGCGTGCACACGACCTGCGCGGCGCGGTGCGTCGTGGGTGTCCTCGCGCCATGGGAAACGCTACACATCGTAAAGGACAGACCCTGACATTAACTAGCGCCTTCCCATTCATTGTACAGTACCTAGGTACAGACGCGACGCACGTGAGCGAGGGAAACTAACGAGAAACATGGTTCAATAATCAACTTGGAAGGATAAGAATTCAATGCAAAATACAAATAACAATTAAATTATCCAGAAAAGAACAATACCAGAATACAATCATTATAACTTGTATGTAATCGTAGGTATCCTCTATTCAGATACAGCTTGAAGTATTGTGCATGGATGAGGCGCAGCTCGGCCGCGCTGGACAAGCACAGCACCGGCATCTGCAGGTTCTGGACTTCAGCTCTGTAGTTCGTGGAATATTTATTTATTTAACAATATTAAACAGAATATTCCAGTACTGTTATACTTGAAAACACATTGATTTGCTTAGCTTGGGGCTAGATGATGCGGCGTGGATTGCCCAGCATTATTTATTTATTAAAACAAGGTACTCATCCGAAAGGTAAGGCATCCCAATCCATCGTGTCGATTGCACTCGAGAAACCCTTCTGTAAGAGAAAACAATTTAATAATCCGAAGATAATGACGTCTGTGTTTGCGTAGGCAAAGGGCCTTGCTTCCGCGCAAATAAAAATAAAAGCTGGCAATTGGTGGCGCTCGCAGCGCCCTCGGAGCGCGCGGCGGCGGTGGCGCCCTCGGAGCGGCGGGGCGGTAGGGCTGACACCTCGGACAAAACAAAAGGCATAAGATTGCACTTTGACCCACGAAGACCTTTAATTCCTCCGAAAGCTATGTTATTATGGCGACCATTTCAAAAGAAACTTCTGCGGTACTTGGTAGAGTACCAATCCATTAGTTAGTGCAGCTCTAGGCGCGCGAGTGCAGTGCGGTGAGGTGGCGAGACGGCGGCGCGGCGAGGCGTCGGCGGCAGCCCTAGGAGCGAGTGAAGTGCGGTGATTCTTCCGCATTCAAATCAGCGCCCTCGTGAGCACTCCTCCACCAGCTCTACAACACGGCTCCGATGCTGAAGCACCTCCCGCCTCCCTCCCCCTCGCCAACGCCTCGCCTGCCGACGTACAAAGCGACACTTGGCCCTCTCGAGGAGGCTCGGCGCCGCGCTAATTGTAATTAATACATTTAGAGGATTGTAAGTACTGCCCAAGTGTTCGTTATTCAGTTGGTTGATTCGGTTGTGCCACTAAATAACATTATATAACATTTATTTGGTTAGTGAAGCGTCCACGCCTGTACAGTGGGTACCTATACACTCTCACAGCATCCGAAAACAAACTGTACAATCACCAAACCAAACTTTAGCAGTTGCTTTAGTCCGTCCATATCTTAGCACATTCTTGCTGTAGGTATAAGTATGTCTTGAGAATTTGATGTTATTTTCAATTCGGAGGGACAACAAAATGATCCTATAAGGTTTACTTTTTTCTCTTTGATGTACGGAACCCTAAAAATGTTATATTATGCGGTTTTTTAAAATTTCAATAACAATAAAACGTAAGTTCACAATGTTTTTTTATTTGGAGTTTAATAAAAATGTATTGTGTTATTATTATGTGAGTTGTCGTGTAAAGGTCTAAGCGTCCATCGCGCATCGCACATCGCTCCGGTGTTTTTCTTTAATGTCACAAGCAGCCTTCGAGCAGCACCGCTGCCGCACCGCCTCACCGGCCTGTCACCTGTCTTCGAACACTGGTGAGTGAAAGTGAGATACCTACAGAAGGCACCTCTCTGTAAGGAGGAAGCGCTCGGGGAACCTTGACGGGTGCCTGGCGAACTGAGAAACCCTTTCACATTGTAGAGTAAGACTAAAGGTTGCAAATGCTGGATTTTTTTAGCTTCGACGTATCAATCAGTTCAGTTCAGAATTAGTGCAATTTTAAATAAAATCCGTCAGTATCAGTAGGAAGGGTCCGGTGGCGCGTCCCGCGCGGTGGCGCCCCCGGAGTGTCAATCAATCGGTGATTGCGCAGTCGCGTGTCGATTTAATGAATTATTTGTCGATAAACAAACAAAAGCAGTGATCCCTGCGCGTCGCACGCCTTTGATCGGCCGCGGCCCCCCGCCGCCCCGTCCTCGTAAGAAACCCTTTATTGAGGACAATATTGCGCGGCCCTAATGACCCGTGAGCGCCATTCACGCAGTCTCTATTAACGCTCTGTGTTTGGACAAGTCGCCAAGTGATCCGGTTACACGACTTCTGTGTTTTGTTTTCTTTTGTTTTGGTCCTTTAGAACCAGACGCCCCAGGGTTACTTTGGTCTCTATTCGCAATCACATATTCCCGATTACTTAGAAGGTACTCCAACCTTCCCATGGTCATGGTCCTGCCGACCCTGCGGTGACACGGACCGAAACCGTGAGAAACTCTACACATCCTACGCACTGTGTTCTATCACATCACATCACAGACTTCATCGCCGGGCTGTGTCAGCCCAGCGAGGTGGTTGGTACTGAAGCTCAGGCAGCTCGACTGAGCCTCCAACAGAACCCGCTCTCATAACTAACACTCTACTCGCCAACAAACACACGCGCCCTCGCAGACGCCGCGTCGCTTCTACAACGGCCTGTGTTTGTATATCCGACAACTGGCGGGCATCACGCCGCCCTCGCACGCAACTATACAAGAGAGCTGAACAACTTACTTTATTGATATTTATTTAATGAAATAGTTGAACATGCTCGTTCGTCGTCACTCAAGGGACTAGCTGAATGTTTAGCCTTAACTGCATGAATGTAGACATTGATGTCGGTCGACATAAATCCTAGATAACGTTTATAATCACCATTCGGTACCCTTCCTTATCTCTCCAACGTCACAGGTTCAGACTATATTTCAACAATTACATTTTGTCCCACCACACCAGGTTGGTTCCTCCCGACACCTTTGTGAAGAAATCAACAAATCATATCCTTTTGTATTCGGTGAGCTTCAAAACCCAGTTCCATAGTTTGTTATGTTGTGTTTGATTTCTCCGCAGCCACCGCATCGCACCGCACCGCATCTCACCGCATCGCACCGCACCGCGCTGGCTGCCTATAATAAATAAATAATAAATAATAGTCCCGGGCGGCGCGGCGCGTCACGGCGCGGCGCGGTGCCTCACCACAACCAACAAATCCCTTCTCCTCACCGAAACTTTGTTTCCACTCTAAAAAACTCATCGTATTGCAATCGGCTTGATTGAAAATGGTGTCAGCAGCTGCATCGTTACATATTGGTTGATTGTACGGACGGAACATTCGATCTGTCTCTCGAGATGTACATATTTATGTAAAGCGAGTGCGGTGACTTCTCAACTCATATGGTACGTGCTCCGCTCTGCGCTAATGGCTAATCGCCGAGCGGGGAGTTTACTGCAAGTGAAGTGAAGAGGGAATAAATATGTTTTTTTTATCATCTGTGTCATTTCCTTCCCCGTTGCAGGAGATAGCACCGTCACTGGATGCTAGGGGCCCTTGCGCTGACAGGAGCCCTCACGCACGTGCGAGGCACTTCCACGAACTGGACGGCAGAGGAATAGACAAATCGCTGCTGCTTTTATTAATGGCTCCTCCACGCACCTTTGCAAAACTTCGGGGAAGGTTCCTGGAGAAAAAACATGACACCCTAATCCCGTTACGCTGCTACCTGGCGACAAAAAACGAGATGTTACACGCGACCGCGGGACTGCGCGCTACAACTAATGTAACTAGTAGGTATGTACAAGCTGTAGTATTCAACTACTATTCAATTTCCTTCCCTGTGTCACAAGCAATCTCATATTGAATGGTGCCTACTATAAGAGCTGGCCTGAGGTAGGCACTGGGTAATGTATGTATGCACAATCCCTCCAACCTTCCCATGGTCCTGCCAACCTTGCGGTGATACGGATCGAAACTGTGAGAAAAGCTCGATGCTGCTCTGTGAACACCCCCCCCCCCCCCCCCCATCCCTCCCCATCCCTGGTCGAAATGTG
Organism: Eupithecia abbreviata; assembly: GCA_943735965.1. NCBI lineage: Eukaryota > Metazoa > Arthropoda > Insecta > Lepidoptera > Geometridae > Eupithecia > Eupithecia abbreviata. The sequence goes on along the minus strand of OX030979.1, from coordinate 127,139 downwards.
CACTCCTCAGCGCACCTATGTGCCAGATTTTGGCGAACCTTTTTAACAAGCCAAAATTGGCTGCACTACTTACAAGATCCGAGTGGTAAATCAAAATGTATGTATGTATAGATAGAGAGTTAGATAGTATTCTCTCGTTTGTTGGAGTTATCAGTCTGAGTATGTAAATGCGCGAACTCGTTTGAGCGTGCGGTGCGCTCCGGCCGCCATTACCGCAACAATGCGCGCGCGACGGCAGCGCTCGCGCCGCGCCGCACTTGTTCAGCATGCTCTCGTATCTCAGCGGCGCGCACAAAGCCCGAGAACAATGCCTGACCCGACCTCACAAAATAACTAAAAAATGACAGGCGCAATTTCTTGAACTCGTTTATGGATAAAGGAATCCGGTGATATATGGGCGCAGCATTGTCTCGCGTCGCGCGTGATTCATGCGCGCGCGGGAGGCCGGCCGCAGCCGAGCTGTGCGGTGGCCCGGGCAGCCCCCGGGGGCCCCGGCGGCGCGGGCGTGGCTGGCTCGCGAGTGGCTGCCCGTGCCCCAGCACAGTTTGGCTGCAACAAAACTTGCGCCTCCATCTATGCAAAATTTCAACCCAATCCGTTCAGTAATTTTGACCTGAAGAAGTAGCAAACATACATCTATCCATCCAAACGTTCGCAACCTTCATCAAAAGTTAGATCCAAACCGAGACTCAGTTAATGGTTTTATAATGATTTTATAATAAAGATGCAGTATAACGTCTTCACTCGGGCCTCGGAGCGGGTGAAGACGGGTCGCAGCGCGGACGGGGCGGGGCGGGACGGGGCGCGGCGGAACGTGCTATCCGTCTCAGTGAATCACGCACGTTCATTAAGATAGGCCGCAGCCAGCTATCCGCCGCATCCATCACGCGCCCCCTCCGCGCCGCGCCGCAGCTCTGCCAGCCTGCCCCTAGCCTGGCCGCCGCCGCCGGCAGGCAAAGGCAGGTGCCATGAAAATGGTCTTAGAAACTTCCATTACAAAAAGGGGGAGGCAGCTGCACCCCCTGTAAATCTCGCAGGAGATGTATGAACTCGCCTAATAACATTACGAAAACAGCCCTAGAAATTTTACTGGCAATGCCTTATTCCACGGCTACAATTGAAAGATCAGTACACTCAGACGCGTGAAAACGTGGCTGAGATCAACAATGATTGAAGACAGGTTAAATGGACTTTGTTTGCTCAGTGTACATAAAAAACTTGTAAACAGTATGGGCGATTCTTTCACGGAAGACGTTATAAACCGTTTTGCAGAAGATTCTCGAAAATTACTTTTAAAGTAGAAACGATTTAAATAAAATAAAAATGCATGCATAGTCAAATTCACTTTTTTTTATTTAACTACCTATAAAGGATCATTTGCGGCTGTTCGCCCTACGCTACACCTTACACTTCATATAGGTACCTAATGTTTCATGTAGCTGTGTTTGTTTAGTGTGTATGAAAAAAATACGCGGACGATCCGACCTAAAAAATCTGACCCCAAGTCTCTAGGCCAGAAGCTGGGTACGGCCATGCTTACTTGTACACACTTACACTCTTATCTACAGATTTGTACGTACCTACGTACTCCTACAAATTGACGATCTCAATTTACGATATGAGGTGGTCAAAATGTCCACTATTACGATTAATGCATAAGTTGGCTAGGTCTCGTACTGATTTAGCGGCCGCTGATAACTAAATTATTTGAATTTATCTCATACAAAATGGGGCTAACGCGTCTTTAAGCTCGGTTGGGTTTTTACATAGCCCCACAAAAAAAGGAAAAAGTTTTTTGCTTTTTCTAACTTTTCTAATACTCAAAACCTTAGTTAGTCGCAAATAATGTTTTGATCAGCATAAGAAACAAGATCGATTGCCATAAAAAAACGTTTTGTGAAAGAAGCCAATTTTCTCAAAATCTGTAAAAAAAAAAATCAAAAATTTAGCTACTATTTTGTCCGCAAAGTGCGTGCGAAGACGCGGGCAGGAGATAATTCTCAAAAAAACTATTTACTTATCGGATAACATGATTTTGATGCATGCAAGTCTAATGTTGGTACTCGAATCAAAATCGAACAGTCGTTGACGTGTTGTGGGGGGTAGAGGGGGCAGGGGGTTGGTCCCGCGCGCGGCCACGTGACATTAGCATGCATTACAATTGTAGAATTGAGTGACAGCTGCGAGCGGTATTCAAGACACCTCCCCGTGATGTGCCTTGTCAGGCAGAGGTGGGTACCTACCGCGGCTGTTCTACTGACGAGTGTTGCGACCGAGCCTGCGCCGCGCCGGTGTCAGCGGTCACCCTCATTGCAACCGAATATACTTATCTCCGTTAAATTAAAAAGCAAATGACAGTTTGGTAAGTAAGCACGGAGTACGAATATTTTACTATTATTTTATTTTACGTTAATAATTTAACGGAGATAAGTATATTCGGTTGCACCGAATATACTTATCTCCGTTAAATTAAAAAGCAAATGACAGTTTGGTAAGTAAGCACGGAGTACGAATAGTCAGCATTATCAGTTGATAGAGCCCTGACGACATACTTCGATGACTTCCTGAGAAACAATCACTATAGTGAACTAGGTAAGTATTCTTGGTGGCAGGGTGCGGCCACGCCCTTGCGGATCGGCCGTCGGAGGCCTGCCGTGTAGGCCGGTTGACCACCGAGGCCTACCGTGGAGGCTGGCCGACCTCTGCTGCTGGCTGCCGTAGTCCTATTTCAGGTCACCGTCACTCGACTGAACTTTTTGTCTCCTCCCGAACTGATTCCCGAAATGGCCCCTGTTCTAATGTATAATTCAATCGATTTCATTAGCGGTAGTTTTTCTCCGTCGCCGCCGGTAACCATCACCTCCATACATATGTATGGAGCGCTCTAATAAATTGGCCGGACTGTGTTTGTATGAACGCGCGGGACACGGTGCGCACACATGTCTACTCATAAAGGAACCGTAGTTTTCAAATTCAAAAATCTTTATTCTTTAAGTGTACAAAATAAGCACGTAGAAAATTCAAATGTTATAGTTATTTATGTTTATTAGTAATGTAAATATTTTACAATTGTACATATCCACACGCTCCCCCCGCCAGAGGACGGAAGTGAGAAGTCATTCCGCAGTACATTAGAGCATCTCGCCCCATTTCGCTAAAACGCACAAAGAATGCTGCGCTTCCGTCCGAACGAAACTAATGAGCCTTGCCTTGCGCGAAGCGCTTTTATTGTCAGACGATATTAAATGAATCAGAGCAAAATAATATGCAACGCTCCGTGCGATCAAACAGTTCTGACAATAATCTGCACAACACCACCGGTAGGTTTCTGTTTGTAGGCACCTATCTCACTAAACTAAGTCGATCTAAAGAGGCTGGTTGGAGGCACTCGCAGGGAATCAGTTTCCTGCTCGACTCTTCTAACATGCATGCACTAAGTAGTTATGAACAGGAAAGCTACGCTGAGTCCTGCCTGAGAGTAGCAGTAGGTCCCTATGTGCCCCAGGTTCAAATAACAAACATGTCGTACTGTCGATCGGTCGACGGGGCGGAGGCCCGAGGGCGGCGCGCGGTGACTCGTGAACTGCGACTTTTTACGATGATGATGACAAAACACTGCGGAAGTAATGCGTCAAGGACATTACGCACAGGTCATTAAGCACATCCCATCCCTGTGGCCGCCACGCGCCGCCCGCGCGACCCACGCGCGCCCCGCACCCCGCGCAGCACCTCGGAGGGCTCCTCACTACGAGAGTCATATCTAACAGGAGAGCTGTCAACAAGTGCATCGTCTCGTGCACATACCGCCCTCAGAGCGTTAACTCGCGAGGTCTCCGTACAGCCCAGAGAGTCGCTCCGTCTTGCCGCGCCCGGCGGTGGTGCGGATTAAGACGGGGCGGGCGAGGGTTCGAAACCAATTTTAAATATTTAAAAATAAGCTTATAATAATCATCTAGGAACTTAGGAGACATCCAACTAACACAAACTCGAAGATGGGGTTAAGAGTATAGATCTTAATGGCCACCTTCCTGCCTCCATCATCAGACCAGCTCGATGGTACTATGACATTACATTGTCACTGAACTTACATAAATTTTTCAAGTGGCAACATCTAGTTAAAATTCAAGTGATTGAATTCAACTTCTTGCTAGATGGCTATGCGTCTGGATTGACGCAATTCTACCAAGACTGAATTGTAGTCTAATTTAGTTGATCGATAAAACGACGAATGATCTTACCCCTTGTTTACGCCCGTTGCCATCACGGACACCATTCGCCAAAGAGAATATAAAACTTGCCATTCGCAACGAGTTTTGTGAAAATTATCATGTGATGATGCTTTAAATAAGGTTGGGGAAAAAGTCTTTTCGCACTATAGTATGTATGAACTTGTAATAAAATCCCTTGGCTATACTATTTGTATCTGGCTGGTTTTGGTATCATTAAGTTTAAATTTTAAAGAAGATAATTTCAAATTCAAATTAGGAAAATGTGAGTGAAAAAGAGAGTTTGGCTGGGAGGTGTTAATGCATCCGCCGTATAGTCCTGACCTTGTACCTTCAGATTGACACCTGTTTCGGTCTCTTCAGAATTCTTTCGGCAGTGTCAGGCTAACATCGCGAGAGGATGCCAAAACCACTTATTTGGATCAGAAGCCCCAAAATGTCTATAGCAATGGGATCATGACATGTCCCTACCTACAAGATGGTAAAAAGTTATCGAACAAAATGGTACCTGCATACTTTAGTTCAATGTATATAAACTATATTAAAAAATGTTTTGAATTTTCTTAAAAAATGCGAAGAAACTTCTTCCCCAACCTATTCTATTACAAAAAAAAATCGATAATGAATTAGCCAAATAAACTAGTCGTGATTTTTCAAAAAAATCTAAAAACCAACTTCACATTCCTAAGGTATAAAATGTTTTTTTTTTTTGCGGACAGTATACCCCTGTTATATGCCCTTGGAAATATTTTTTTTGGTACCACTAAGGATCATACAACTGGAAGTATTTGTATTAGGTATAATAATACCTTTCAGCGGTAAACCTAACTTATTTACTATTCCGACGCCATCTATCCAACACTAACCGAATCACACAGCTTGTAAGCAAAGGAGTCGACAGAACAACACACTCGCTATCCTGACTACAGGACGGGACACGAGGGTGCAGACATTCCAGCTATGTAGTTTGACAATGTTAACATAGAGGGCGTTTGGTAAATTCCTTAGAACACCGACAGAGGTCTCTGACTAACGCAATCAATGTGGCCTTTTTTTGTTATGGAAGTTATCTTTTCAAGAAATGATAATATGCCTCAATGATATTTTTTCTATTTTAATATTTGATGAACTTTGAACCAATTTGGCAATGTAGGCATTGCTATACTTTTTAAATCAAAGCTAATGCATATACAAGATTTTAAAAACAGGCGCGTTCCCCTTTTTACAATGCTGGACTTGTGACGTCATCGTGGATAATTACAATACAAAGTACAAAATAAATACAAAATTTATTTATTTACCAATACAAAAAATACTTATATATTATCTAAAAACCTATCTGAAAAACAAGTCACAACCGTGCCAACATTTAAAATAGTAACTTCATGTACAAAACCTTAATAATAAATTTGTTGTTTTTATCTTACAATATATTTTATTAGTGTTTGACCTTTAAACATGTAAAACACTTAATTATATCACACAAACAGGAAACAATAGAGAAAGAAATACTTAAAATAGAGGGAGTATAAATGGCGGCCTTATCGCTGAACATGATATCTTCTTCTCTTATGTTATAACGTGTCTTCCACCCTGAGCTATAGTCTGCTCCTCTGGGGTAACTCTGTCGATTCCGAAAGAGTCTTCAGAGTACAGAAGAGATGCCTTAGAGTTATCAACAAGGCTTGGGTTCGTGACTCTTGCAAGCCTCTGTTTAACATCTGTAATATCATGCCTCTACCTTGCATGTACATTAGAGACATATGCATGTTTGTAAAATCCTACCCACAACACTTTACCAAACGTAAGGATATTATCACTCGACAGAAAAGAGCAAAATTTGATAATCTGTTAAACAAACCGCAACGCCACGAACGGATCTATGAAAAAAATGTATATAATAAGTGCATTACTATATTCAATAAGCTACCAGAATCTAAAGACTCAATGATCATTTATTTAAACAAAAATGAAACAAGTGGCTCCTTGACAAATGTTTCTACAGTGTAAATGAATTTATTTATCTTAAGTAGAGAATTTATTATGTTTTGACGATTGTGAATTAATTTTAAAGTTAACTATTTATTGATTGTACCTATTTATTATCCTTGATTATTTTAATTATTGATGAATTGAACGAGCATGAATCAGTGCGATTTAACATTGTCACACCTGCTTGCGGGTTGAATACATTTGACTCCACTCTAGTTGTAAGACCTGACTGTACCTGTAATAATGTGTTCTGCAAATAAATGATTTGATTAGAATTGATTCATATGGAATGGCTGGAAATAAAAAGTTGTGATACGAGTAAATTGCGAAATGTTTTTGTAAAAAAAAATTACGGAATTTTACGACATTAACACGCACAAGTCCAATTCGTCACTCTAATATGAAATTAATGCGATTGTTGGGATGTTTACCTCTTCTCGCCAAAACTACTGAACGGAACGGTTTCAAAAATAAATCGCATACAGGTACTTCTAAGCCTGGAAAAAACATAGGCATATTAATTAATAAGTGTGTATTTTATAATATTTGATATTTTTTGTCTCGATCATAGATCTTTAAAGTATTAAATTACATGGTTGTTTAAAATTTTACAATGTAAGTATTACATGTCACTATTATGTGTGGTGTGCACGACGCACTGCACTGCACATAGCTTACGGCTCAAGCCAGAGCATATTATGTGTGGTGTGCACGACGCACTGCACTGCACATAGCTTACGGCTCAAGCCAGAGCATATTATGTGTGGTGTGCACGACGCACTGCACTGCACATAGCTTACGGCTCAAGCCAGAGCATATTATGTGTGGTGTGCACGACGCACTGCACTGCACATAGCTTACGGCTCAAGCCAGAGCATATTATGTGTGGTGTGCACGACGCACTGCACTGCACATAGCTTACGGCTCAAGCCAGAGCATATTATGTGTGGTGTGCACGACGCACTGCACTGCACATAGCTTACGGCTCAAGCCAGAGCATATTATGTGTGGTGTGCACGACGCACTGCACTGCACATAGCTTACGGCTCAAGCCAGAGCATATTTAATGTATTTGTATTATTCTATTATTGCTTGTCATGTGTTTTTTGTACCCAATAAACTAAATAAATAAAATAAAATAAGTACTATAAGATAAGAACTATAAGATAAGAATAACGTTAAACAATGCGAGCGTATCCGCGAGCAGATACTAGTAACAAATGGAACCCTGAAACAATTTTTTTTTTTTTTTTTAGTTAATGTACCTACTAAGAACTTGCTGTACATATTTCAGTCTTTTATGTTTGGCGTGATGAAGCGTTCGTCTGAATAAGCCAATGAGTATATAATACATAAGTTGGTTATAAAGAGGAGTTACGTGAGTGAACATGAATAGAACTATTACTGCGAGTAAACCTCGTTAACTTCAGCAGGTGGTTATTAAATCAGACCCAGAGGTTTGTGTACACGTTTATTCACTTTTATTTTTGCTCACTAAACATCATTGCCGCGACAATAAGAGCACCAACCACTGGAGTTATCTATCTGTGCCGTGTGACACTCACACCATGAACGCACCCTATCGGCCTATCTGTTACCTCGAGACCGGTGCTGAGCGACTTGTTATCGGTCGTCATGACAACCTCCTATTGTTGTGTCATGTCAGGATTCACAGGTGCACATTGTAATCGACATTCATTGCGTCGTCGTTCGTAATGGAGTGCGTAGTGTCGGCGGTGGCGCGGCGGGGGGCGGGCGGGGGGACGCCCGGGGCTGGCAGCTCATCATGTCCGCTTCCGGTGCTGTGGGTGACGCGTGATGGGCCGATCGTTTCCGTCTACATTTCAATTTGGAACAGGAGTGACATCTAGTGACATGGCGGCGGGCGCGGCCGCTGACTGACGTCGCGGTGACCGGTGACGCGAGACGTCGGAGGACGTCACATAGCGTTGTGTAAATAACACAAATCATAATAAATAAGTGTGCGGGTCGCTTGTCTGGCCCCGTGTAGTGTCGCGAGTGCAGCGCGAGGCGGTGCATGTGCTGCGTGCTGGCCGCGCTGCTCGAGCAGTGTCTGCTAGCGGGCTGGTGGCTGGCGACGCGCGGGGCCCATGGCGGCCTCCGTGCGCTCCGTGCTGGTCGAGGGCCCTCCGCCGCAGAAGCAGAAGGGCCCATATACGTATGCTAGCACGCCCAAGGCGCTCTACCACAATGCCAAGCTCAGGAAGGAGCCCTCCTGGTGAGCGCTAAACAATATATCCAGACCTACATAACAAGATACACATTCACTTCTCCTTGGAGCTAAAAGGTAGTATTTTATGTAGATAAATAAAGTTGAAGGTCAAAAAAACAGCTTTTTACTAAATATGCATGAAGTGAAGGTAGCTACATACTGGCTACATAATATAGGCCATTATATAATATTTTATTAATATTTTGAAACTAAATATTTACAATTAAAAAAAAAATCACATACTGCAGACTATTGCATACAATCTACAAGTAGCTCAAATGATTCATATAAATACCGGTCGGCGCGCGTCCCCGAGACGTTGGCTGCATTATATAAAACATTATATACATTATATTACTTTTTGTAACAACTCTCTACATGTACCTATTCTATAAGTGTCTATAAGTGTCTATTCTATAAGTCTTTTTTGTTAATTTAAGTTGTTATGAATAAATGTCATTATATTCTATATATGTACATATTTTTATTTTATTTTATTTTTTATATATTTGGGAAACAAAAAGCTTATGCTACAATTAATAGTACATTTAAAATATGAGTAAACGAAGCTAACACAGTTTCCGCTTGTAGTGCGCAAATAATATAACTGATTACAATAATAATGTGGTAATTACAGAACAAAAAAAAATAAACAAATAACGTGCCTAATTAAACATCAACAAACTAAAATGCCTGTCGTCAGTACCCGGAAATATAAATAAATAACCTAACGGACATAACATAGGAAGGTATATATAATATAATAAATAAATAAAAATATTAAAATAAAATTAAGAATAAAATAAAAAGCCCTTATTTATAGAAGTTATAGAAGTTAGAGGTTTCCCTTCTCAACTCGAGGGGCAGCAAGTGATGGTGTCTACAGCTATCTGTATAGTCGGCTAATATGATCCTATGCTTATAGTTGATGAATTTGAGAAATTTTCGCTGTGGTTTTTCGACTAACGAAATATATTTGTTGTACTGGGGATTCCAGACCTGAGAGGCGTATTCGAGGTGACTTCGGACTAGTGAGCAGTAGAGAATCTTTAGTGTTTTAAGAGAGCGAAAGTCCTTGGTCACCCGAAACAGAAAGCCGAGCATCTTCATGGCTTTAGAGGTGATATTACCCACATGTTGGTCAAATAGTAGTTTGGAGTCCAAGGTAACGCCAAGATCGACAACAGAGTTAGTCCTTATGAGTTTTTGGTTATTAATGTTATAGCTAAAAGTTAAAACGTTTGGGGACCTACTAAAAGAGATGCAGAAACACTTCTTAACATTAAGCTCAAGTTTGTTGATCATGCAGTAAGTATGAAGGCGGTCCAGATCACTCTGCAGAAGTAAAAGGTCAGTAGGTCCATCAACTTTTTTAAATAGTTTCATATCGTCTGCGAATAATAGAAACTTAGAGTAATGAAAACACGAGCCGATATCATTGATAAAGATGGTGAAAAGGAGTGGACCAAGAATCGACCCCTGGGGGACTCCAGAGGGGATCAGAGATGCCCCAGATGTGTAACCATTTAAGACTACAGTTTGATAACGACCATTTACATATGAGGCAAACCATCTCAATAAGTTGCCTTTAATACCAGCTGAGCAAAGTTTGTCGAGGAGAATAGAGTGGTCGATGCGATCAAAGGATTTGCTATAGTCAGTATAAATTGTGTCCACCTGCTTTGCCGAGTCCATTCCATCAGTTACAAAGTCAATAAAACTTATGAGATTCGTTGTAGTTGACCTACCTTTGAGAAAACCGTGTTGCTCATTGATGAAAGAGTGTTTTAATGCAAAGTAAAGCTGCTCATGGACAATTTTCTCAAAAATTTTAGCCAATACACATAACTTGGAAATTGGTCTATAATTACTGATATCCCGCTTTGATCCCTTTTTGTGAATCGGAGTAATACATGCAGACTTCCATATAGTTGGGACAATTCCTTCAGTTATAGATCTTCGAAAGAGTATACTAATAGGATAACATAATGAGTTGGCGCAATTTTTAAGTAGTTTAGGATGAGACCATCTGGTCCAGCTGATTTATTACAATCAAGAGTTTTAAGTAGTTTTAAAATACAGTGGGGAGATACTTCTATAGTATATAAATCAGTAACAGATTCAGTCTCAGCCGTGGACACCCCAGCAGAGTGGCCTGAGTAAGCAGAACCTGGACCCAAAGATGAAGTCGAAGATGGGATATAATTAGAGTTAAAAAAATCTGCAAAGGCGTTACACATATTGGAGCCTTCCTCTATGTCTGCGTTCATATAAGTCATGCAAGAGGGATATAATATGACAATACACATATACATATGATATCTTCAATAATCTTGATAGATGTCATTAGATTACGTCAGAGTGCCGCTGGCTGTCTCGTATTATACGAAAGGCTTCCAAACTTCCCTTCGATTGGTTCCGGCCACCGGCCGCGCCTCTCGCCACGTACCTACAGACCAGACACACGTATTACAAGATTATTAGCAATGTTTCATCAAATAGGACTACAAGGTTTCAGTTTCATGAATTGTATATTTGTGATGGTTGGTGCGAGAGAGAGGATCTGGGACCTGCATACACTTCTGGTAGTAGTAAGAGGAATGCGGCGTGAGCCTTTCATTTATAGTCTTCCTTCAATTATTTAATTGTTGTGTTAAAATGCTTAAAATGTTGTGTAAAGTGGAGGGGAGTTCAAGATTATGATTATTGGAGATGCTTCGATGAGTATGTTCGGACCGCGAAACGCGATTAGCGTGCAACTCAGCCCGGACGGGACTACTACTGGACATGTTCATTTAATTGAAACGGGTTCCAGGACTTGCTGAGGCCTATGACAGGGTTACAGCTGATCTCGACGTTTTATACCCTAAAGCGCACGCGAATGACATCGCGAGCGGGCTCGATGGCAATAACGTAAATCCATTTTAATTGTTTGTGTGTCCATATGTTTTGACAGTACTTTTACTGGCTGATGTTAAAAGAAAATTAGGCTTCTTTACTTTCAATATAGAAAGAGTTTCGCACAAAAAATTAAAACCATTAAAATTGTGAACAAATTTCGTCAATTCTACGGGGTGAAGACGCGGGCAAATCTAGTGTTCGCCGAGAGCATCTGAGCTGTAGCGCCTGACACGTTCGTAGAGCTACGGTGCTACGAGACTCTACGGTGCTACGAGACTCTACGGTGCTACGAGGCTCTACGGTGCTACGAGGCTCTACGGTGCTACGAGGTTCTACGCGAGATACGCGTTCATCTCTTTTGTAGGGAATGGGAGGAATGGGTCCGAGACATAGGAGCGGACAGACGGAACATACAGACAGCCCGACGCGAGGCGAGGACGACGCTATCTGCCCGTTATCATAACTAGGCGGAGAATCGGTTATTGCTATTTATTTATTTATTTATTTATTTATAACAAGGACAACCAGCAGCACATACAGTAAATTAAAAATAAGAAAATAGAAACAGAAGGCTATTAAGAGGTTTTCACGACTAAGAAGAATAATAGAAACATAAAAAATGTGAACAAGCAAAGAATAGATACAGAAAGAAAACAGATAACCTACAAGATTACAATCAACAAAAATATCGATAAATAATAGACAATCTGCATTATATTTGCATTACTCGCGGCCACATTCGAGTCATCCTCATCATCCACGCCGGATGGTGAGAACAAGTCAGAGCTCAACCGCCGTCTCACGGAATGAACGCTGGAACAGAAGAGGTCCAGATCTATTTTCTTAGAGAGATTATTAAATTGGTCGCCAACTCGATATAAAAAGGAGTTCTGGCGATAATTGGTTTTAACTTTTTTAATATGAATGATTTCGTTAAATCTGACCCTTTTTTGGGGAACGTTTAGTTATATCTTGCTAAGAAGTTCAGGGCAATTAATATGGTTGTTAGTGATTTTGAATAAAAATATAAGGTCACCAATTTCGCGCCTTTTACTCAGCGGGAGAAGGTGGAATGTACGGCTAAGATCTATGTAATTAGACGAACTATAAGGAAACTTAAGACGATAACAAAGATATTTGATAAATTTTATTTGAATACGCTCGATTCTGTTGATATAGATATCGTAATGTGGACTCCAGATTTGAGAAGCGTATTCGAGTATGCTGCGAACATAGGAACAGAATAAAATTTTGAAAGTTTTACATCTATTAAAACTGGCTGAGCTTCTAATAACAAAACCCAGTGCTTTTGACGCTATTGGTATATTAATAGTTTGATAGCACCGAGCGCACGGTGCAGGCTCCAGCGGCGGACACGCGCACGGCGCGCCGCCGCCGCCGTGACCTACATGTATGCGAGGAGCGGCTGCGCTGCATACATACAGCAATGACCGGTGCTCTTGGTATCATCGTTTATGTAAAACAATAAGCTAAGTCAGGTCTGTATAGGTCCCTCCTACACACTGTAGAAACGGAGTGTGCGGAGCCGCGCAACCGTGCATTTAGGTATAATCATAATTATTGTCAAATCATTGATATTAAATAGGTCACATGTTACGCGCGCCTTCCACTCAGCTTATTGCATCAGTTCACGTTGTCACCTCATCATGGTAGGCGCGTGCTCAAATATCAATCATTTTATAATATCAATATAAGAGTTTTTATCAATCTCTTCGTATCATTTATATCATTTAAAGGTGTCCCGTACACGGAGCGAATACAACCCTCATCTAAATGTGGTTCCACTGCAAACCTATGTAATCATAACTTAATAAAATTATGCTTGAATATTAATATTTTCATGTGGTTAGATTGAGTCTAGATTTAGAGGTGGCAGGGGGCAACGACCTTAACCTTGAGGAGTAGCCAGCGCGGGGGGAGCGCGTTGCCATGGCGACGCGCGCCTCAACTTCCGGAGCGCTCCTGAGGCGACAGGCAGCTCGCTCCGGCTGCCCCCCCAACCCCGCGCCCCCGCCCCACGACCTCTGCTCTCTGCCACTATCAATAACAAGTTTTAAAACCATGTGGTAAGAACGCTGGCCGACTTCAACTTTAATTTGAAAATGTTTGCTGAGTTTAAATTGTCTTATGATTTCCATTCCACGCGACGCTTGCGAAGCTTCTACAAACGCAACAAAATGATGGCAGAATCGGTACCTAGCCACCTGCACTGCAGCTGGCAACATGAACTATCATGAGGTAGCGACATGCTACGAACTGATAGGATCGCGGAGTATCGACTGCCGCCGCCGGCTCCGTACGTGCCGGTGTAGCAGCGTCAGCTGTGTGCGCGGACACGTGCCCGCCCCGCACCCCCGCACCCCTCGCCACCAGCCTGTCCGCTGATGCTAATAACGTACGCAGTGGCATCAGCTTTTAGAAGATGACCCTGTTGCGTTATTTGTCTTTAACCGGACGCTTAAGTGTGGTGCATCTGCCGACATCACGTGTCACATAGCACGATAGGCGGCGGTCACTAACTGGGGGGGTAGGGCGCGTGCGCGGTGGGCCGGGGCGGCGAGGTGGGCAGGGGGGGCAGTGACCGGTGTCCGGCGGCGAGCGCGGGCAGTCGCACAGGCAGCACGCGGGCGCCGCACGCCATGCCGCCGCCCGCGCCCGAGCCCGTCGCCCGCAGCGGGGCCTTTACCGTGCTGCCGCCCGCCATCGCCCCGCAGCCCCCACGCGCGGTGCACGTCGTGAAGCCGCTGCAGCGCTCCCCGCCCCCCGCGCCCGCGCTCTCTCCCAACACGATCCTGGACCCCAAGTTCTCCCGCGCGCTCGACTTCAAGCTGCGCCGGCTGAAGGAGAAGGAGCTGCTGGCGGCCAACCTGCGGCGCGGCACGAGGCCGCGCGCGCGCCGCCGCCTCGCCGCCTCGGAGCCCGACCTGAGCGCGGCGGCGGCGGCGCGCCGGCCTGCGCCCCGCGCACCCTCGCCCCTGCGCCCGCGATTCGTGACCACGGTGCGGACGGGCACGTTCCTCCCGCCCCCGCCCGCGCTGGCGCAGCTGCTGGGGTTGCAGGCGCTGTACGCCGCGCCCCCCGCGCCCCCACTGTACGAGTACGCGAGCCGGCCGGCGGCTCTGGGCGGGGCGCGGCGCGGCGCGGGCGCGGCGCTGGCCGGCGTGCGCGCGCTGCTGGCCGGCGTGGCCGGGCTGCACTGCCAGTGGGTCCACATCTATGGCTCTCCTGCCCGCACTATGCCGCCGTATATTGCACTTATACACTTCTAATTGTACTCCATCGGACCTTACCCTTCTGGTTCAAAACGAACTGGCCATTGCCTGAGGCTCGTGCGTGTACCAATGCTAAGCAGTAATGTCGTTCGATAGGCGGTGTCCCGGGCGGCCGCGGCGGGCGGACAACTGGCCCTCTGGCATACTACCACGCTTGTCCTAGTTGTAGAGCGATCTACTGTATACTCAGCAGGGTCGGACTGGCCGCAGGGCCCGGGGGGGCTCCTTACAATGGGGCCCGTGCATGAATGCTACATACGTATAAGTGTGATAGAGGCATGACGCACACCCCGCTGCTCCTGCACGTAGGTACCTAACAATTTCGCGATTAGTAAATATTTATCTACAGAACTATTATTTATCAACAGAATCAAACGTATTCAAATAAAATGTATCAAATATCTTTGTTATCGTCTTAAGTTTCCTTATAGTTCGTCTAATTACATAGATCTTAGCCGTACATTCCACCTTCTCCCGCTGAGTAAAAGGCGCGAAATTGGTGACCTTATATTTTTATTCAAAATCACTA
Organism: Eupithecia abbreviata; assembly: GCA_943735965.1. Lineage (NCBI taxonomy): Eukaryota > Metazoa > Arthropoda > Insecta > Lepidoptera > Geometridae > Eupithecia > Eupithecia abbreviata. The sequence goes on along the minus strand of OX030979.1, from coordinate 111,965 downwards.
ACAACCATATTAATTGCCCTGAACTTCTTAGCAAGATATAACTAAACGTTCCCCAAAAAAGGGTCAGATTTAACGAAATCATTCATATTAAAAAAGTTAAAACCAATTATCGCCAGAACTCCTTTTTATATCGAGTTGGCGACCAATTTAATAATCTCTCTAAGAAAATAGATCTGGACCTCTTCTGTTCCAGCGTTCATTCCGTGAGACGGCGGTTGAGCTCTGACTTGTTCTCACCATCCGGCGTGGATGATGAGGATGACTCGAATGTGGCCGCGAGTAATGCAAATATAATGCAGATTGTCTATTATTTATCGATATTTTTGTTGATTGTAATCTTGTAGGTTATCTGTTTTCTTTCTGTATCTATTCTTTGCTTGTTCACATTTTTTATTTTTCTATTATTCTTCTTAGTCGTGAAAACCTCTTAATAGCCTTCTGTTTCTATTTTATTATTTTTAATTTACTGTATGTGCTGCTGGTTTTCCTTGTAATAAATAAATAAATTTATAATAAAATACCTAGCTCCATAAAAGATCTTAAAAAAGATTCGATTTTCCGAAAAAACCCGAAAGAATATCTTATTTCTAAATCCTATTACTCCGTTGACGAATTTTTAAATGATAAATCTGGACTATAATTATTTGGCTACCTTAATTAATTAGTGAAATTAATTTTGTGTATTGTGAATAATATTGTATAAATGCTTGAACTACTATGTTACCTATAAATAATAAATACTATTGTTATTATTTATATATGGATTGCCGCGCCCTGGCACCTGGAACCTCTCCCGCGCGCGATATATTTATCTACCTCAAAGATATGCCTTTTACTCATAATTTGTAATACTATCTATCGTTCTATTTATAACTAGATAAGCTTTAAACAAAACAAAAATAAAATCCTTATCAAGTGAACGATGCGATGCGAACCGCACTCTTGGGGACCATTTCCCCGATTCGTTCGTAGAGTTAGTCAGAGAATAGGTAATTCAAGAACAGGTGACTATTGTTTTGATAAAATGTATGTAAAGCGATACTCACCATATACAACATTATTTTACAGCGGCAGCATCGCGCCCACCCAGTACTCCAACATGATGCACGACAAGCGCGTGGTGCGCGGCAGCACCTTCAGCTCGCACCCCCAGGCCGCCGTGAGTACCCCCGCACCCCCGCACAACATAGTGCCCGCAGTACTCCAACATGATGCTCGACAAGTGCGTGGTGCGCGGCAGAACCTTCAGCACGCACCCCCAGGCCGCCGTGAGTACCCCCGCACCCCCGCACAACATAGTGCCCGCAGTACTCCAACATGATGCTGGACAAGTGCGTGGTGCGCAGCAGAACCTTCAGCTCGCACCCCCAGGCCGCCTTGAGTACCCCCGCACCCCCGCACAACATAGTGCCCGCAGTACTCCAACATGATGCTCGACAAGTGCGTGGTGCGCGGCAGAACCTTCAGCTCGCACCCCCAGGCCGCCGTGAGTACCCCCGCACAACATAGTGCCCGCAGTACTCCAACATGATGCTCGACAAGTGCGTGGTGCGCGGCAGAACCTTCAGCTCGCACCCCAGGCCGCCTTGAGTACCCCCGCACCCCCGCACAACATAGTGCCCGCAGTACTCCAACATGATGCTCGACAAGTGCGTGGTGCGGGGCAGAACCTTCAGCTCGCACCCCCAGGCCGCCGTGAGTACCCCCGCACCCCCGCACAACATAGTGCCCGCAGTACTCCAACATGATGCTCGACAAGTGCGTGGTGCGCAGCAGAACCTTCAGCTCGCACCCCCAGGCCGCCTTGAGTACCCCCGCACCCCCGCACAACATAGTGCCCCCAGTACTCCAACCTGATGCTCGACAAGCGCGTGCTGCGCGGCAGCACCTTCAGCTCGCACCCCCAGGCCGCCGTGAGTACCCCCGCACCCCCGCACAACATAGTGCCCCCAGTACTCCAACCTGATGCTCGACAAGCGCGTGCTGCGCGGCAGCACCTTCAGCTCGCACCCCCAGGCCGCCGTGAGTACCCCCGCACCCCCGCACAACATAGTGCCCCCAGTACTCCAACCTGATGCTCGACAAGCGCGTGCTGCGCGGCAGCACCTTCAGCTCGCACCCCCAGGCCGCCGTGAGTACCCCCGCACCCCCGCACAACATAGTGCCCCCAGTACTCCAACCTGATGCTCGACAAGCGCGTGCTGCGCGGCAGCACCTTCAGCTCGCACCCCCAGGCCGCCGTGAGTACCCCCGCACCCCCGCACAACATAGTGCCCCCAGTACTCCAACCTGATGCTCGACAAGCGCGTGCTGCGCGGCAGCACCTTCAGCTCGCACCCCCAGGCCGCCGTGAGTACCCCCGCACCCCCGCACAACATAGTGCCCCCAGTACTCCAACCTGATGCTCGACAAGCGCGTGCTGCGCGGCAGCACCTTCAGCTCGCACCCCCAGGCCGCCGTGAGTACCCCCGCACCCCCGCACAACATAGTGCCCCCAGTACTCCAACCTGATGCTCGACAAGCGCGTGCTGCGCGGCAGCACCTTCAGCTCGCACCCCCAGGCCGCCGTGAGTACCCCCGCACCCCCGCACAACATAGTGCCCCCAGTACTCCAACCTGATGCTCGACAAGCGCGTGCTGCGCGGCAGCACCTTCAGCTCGCACCCCCAGGCCGCCGTGAGTACCCCCGCACCCCCGCACAACATAGTGCCCCCAGTACTCCAACCTGATGCTCGACAAGCGCGTGCTGCGCGGCAGCACCTTCAGCTCGCACCCCCAGGCCGCCGTGAGTACCCCCGCACCCCCGCACAACATAGTGCCCCCAGTACTCCAACCTGATGCTCGACAAGCGCGTGCTGCGCGGCAGCACCTTCAGCTCGCACCCCCAGGCCGCCGTGAGTACCCCCGCACCCCCGCACAACATAGTGCCCGCAGTACTCCAACATGATGCTCGACAAGTGCGTGGTACGATCTGCAGATATTTGTTACGGGTGTTCTGGTCGTTTTCTATGTATAATAAAAAATATCTATCTATGTAATGTATTGTATTATGTATATCAGTTATCTAGTACCCATAACACAAGCTCTGCTTACCATGGGGCTAGATAATGCTGTGTGAATTGTCCAGCATTATTATGCCCGACAAGCGCGTGGTGCACGGTAGCACCTTCAGCTCGCACCCCCAGGCCGCCGTGAGTACTCCCGCACCCCCGCACCCCACACCCTCGCCGCCTCGCGTGTGACCGCGGCGTTGGGTCACATATTTCTACAATTTTTAATTAAAATGTTTCCTCTAATAGTTCGTACTTACTGCATTCTTTGCAATGTTTTTGTAACAATTTGCTTGGCATGTCCTTAATAGGTGGTACGGCGCGCGGCGCGCCTCAATCTTAAACTTTTTAAACTTTCGCGATTCCTGAACATGCTAAAGAATTTATAGGGTGTTTATTGCGCAACTTTAGTAGTAGGTACGTTCACTCTAGCGTGGTGTAGCAGTTGACTCCAGCGGTTGTTCCCGAGACTAGCCAGGGGCGCTCCGCCGTGGCCGCCTCGCGCCCCGCAATAAAATCAATACCTAACGGCTTTAATTATAGGATGGGTACTCGATAGGTAGGTACAGTGATCTGTCAAACGCAATAAAATAACGACGAATAATCGAACTAATAGGAAAAAAGAATCATGTGGTCCGATCGGTAGGACGAAGCGGAATTACAAATCCTTATAATCCGATTAATCGAACGAATAGGAAAAAAAGTTCATGTGGTCCGATCGGTAGGACAAAGGCAGCAGGACCACGTGGCCAGAGGGCGAATTAATCAAATACATTTCTTCAATTGTTTTATAATGGTTACGCCATTACACGCAGGCCGCAACAAGGTTGATGCGAGCTCACTCGTCATCACTATACGGATGATCGTCCGTCCGTCCGTCCTTCCGCCGCCATAGCAAAATGGAACATCGCGATGACGTCTCGATACTGTCGACTAACCAAACACAGGGCCCCGAGCATGTAATGAGGTTAAGTTGAATGAGTTAATAGTTAAGAAGCTACGCCGACGTCGCGTGACCTCCGCGTGCCGGCGAGCTCGGTCATTCACTGCGCGCCTTCTACTCACCAGCGAGGGCATCCCGTGTGCACGCGCGAGGTGCTCCACGGACCAAGGGATTCCAAGCCCTGTGCGTGTCACGATAGAGTCGGTATTGGCGTCTTGCCTCGTGCTGTAGGTGTAGATGGCTATTAGTAATAGCGATAGATATGATGTGTTTGTGTGTGCAGGGCGACGGCATCGAGAGTCAGGCGGCGCGGACAGCGCGCACGCGGCGGCGCGCGCTGGCCCGGCGCGCCGCCGCCGCGCAGCTGCGGCCCGGCACGCCGCCGCCGGCGCCGGGCCGCCGCCACCACCCCATCCAGACGGAGTACTACCTGGAGGAGCTGTTCGACAAGGGCCAGGAGATGGACGTGGGCGTGCAGACCGACCTGTTCGTGGACCGGCCCTCCACGCCGCGCTACGTGCCCGCGCGCACCGGCGCCGACTGCTCCACGCAGATCTACCCGGGGGACGTGAGTCTGCCGGCCTGTCTGTGTCTCCTGTTCAGGTGTAGGCTGCGCCCGCGCCGCTCACCTCTCTGTCCCGTCTGTTGCAGCTGTTCGACTTCGACCTGGAGGTGGGGCCGATCCTGGAGGTGCTGGTGGGCAAGACGACGGAGCAGGCGCTGGCGGAGGTGGCGCAGGAGGAGGAGCTGTGCACGCTGCGCGAGCAGCAGCGACGCTACGTGGAGCTGCGGGAGGCGGAGCGCGCAGAGCGGCAGCGGCTGAGCGCGCAGGATGTGCGGCTCGCGCTGGAGAAGGAGCGGCGCGTGGCGGAGGCGCGAGGGGCGCGCACGGCCGCGCTGGAGGCGCGCGCGCGGGCCGCCGCCGCCGCGCTCGTGCAGGGCTACGTGGCCGAGCTGCTGCCCGCCGTGCTGGCCGGCCTGCGCGACCAAGGCTACCTGCTGCAGCGCACCACGCGCACAGTCGACGACGAGTTCATGCCGTGGCTGGTGGAGGAGGTGGAGCGGGAGATCGAGTCCATCATCACGAGCCGCGACGTGATCACGGGTGAGTGTCTCCGCCGCCTGTGCGCGAGTGTGCCGGTGCCGCAGTGTCTGACGCCGTGTGGTGTTGCAGAGATCGTGCGCGAGGTGGTGGAGGCGCGCGCGCAGCTGTACGCGGCGGAAGGCGATCGCGCGGCGCACGAGGAGGCGCCGCCGGACTCCATCACGCCGCCCTCGGAGCCCGAGGTGGAAGGCGAAGGCACCGACAAACGTTAGTACACTGCACTCCCTATCCCACACTACACTATGCACTCTGTGCCGCGCTCACAGCGCACGCTCCCTACACAAGGATGAAACCTGCATGGATTCAAAGCGGTGTGCCAAACTGAAACATACAAATACAATACAAATACAAAAAAATTCTTTACCAAAAAAGTTTACAAATAATAACACCTTAACTTAATTTTTTTTTTTTTTTTTGGGAAACAAAAGGCTTTTATTTAATTATAAATAGAACGTAGACTTCGAATAAACAAAGCTAACTACAGTTTCAAATAAATAGAAAAAAAAAAAAAAAAAAAAAGTTAATTAATATTAACTTCTTCAAATGAGGATTTGAAGAAGTTATATTAACTTCTTCAAATGAGGATTTGAAGAAGTTAATATTTCTTTATGTACATATTAATACATTATAGAGTTGATTGATTGAGGTGTTACAGTTAACAGTGACCCCCGCACTAGGCTAGGCCTGTTCGCGGGGCATCAACACTTTTCAGTTTGCTGGTAAGGAAGTGCACTAACAAAAACTCTAGTAACAATAGAAGACTTAGTGCCCACGACCGTACCGTCGAGCGTCATCATTAGCTCCGCGAAAAATATTTCTTAAAAATAGTTACCGAGTGTTTTATACAACTAAAATTGTGAAAATAGGTGTATACTATAACGACTCATGCCATAAACTGTTTGTGACACAAAATACCTACTATAATCATCGCAATTTGAGTTTAGAGAACTGTGAATCTAAAATTAAAACGACGGTGTTTTTCTCCACAAAATTTTCACCAGAAGATGTCCCGGATAATATAAAATAAAACTACCAAAAAATATTACCGAGATTACATAAGCAAGTAAGTGAATTTTTAAATCTTGCAAAATAACGAACAGCTGACAACAGAAACAAAGCTTTGTTTGATCGTCGCGAGAACTGACCTTTGGACTCTATTCACTCAGGCGACTAACGAGCATGAACACCTAGATCACTGCGGAATGAAAACGTAGATAAATTTCGACTCGATAGTTATCAACAGCTTGGTGTAGCGGCCTACAGGCCCGGAACGAAAGCCACTACTCAATAAAGTGCATGGGATCGAATCTCCAAAAGATAACTTTTTGCACATTGTTATACAAAGTAACATTTTTGTTTTGCTAAATCTTCTAGATTTTGCATGTGAAATTGCACAAAGAATTAAAATACATTTTATACAATGGATGATTCTACAAAACACCAAAATAGACAATCACCAACTTGTATCGATTTATCAATCTCCTCAAGCGGCGACTCGAGTATGGATTCCTGCAATAGTACAATAAAAAGTCCACAAGACACCAATGCGGACAGGCAAAAACTGGCTCAGCTGAGGCTTAAGCTTGAGCAGTTTACTCTAGAATTAGACGGAGCACATATGGAAATTGAAAACTTAACATCTGAAAATGAACATCTAAAAATGGAGCTATCTGAATGTAGAAAGGAAATCAACAAGTTAAAGGAAGTACAATTAACCAATATCTCAGAATCTACTCCAAAGAACACAGTAGAAAAGGTTAAAAAAACTAAACAAAAGAAGGCGAAACATACATCGGATATCCCAAAAAAACGATTCAATGAAGAAGGTGAATCAGGAAATAACAGGGACGAAACTACGATTGAAACCAAAGAAAGATATACACAAACGACACCACAAAAGACTACCAATAAATCCCAGACATCTAATACTGGACGAACAAAAGACGCAAATAAAGAGAGAAGAACGGAACTTAAAGAAAATGATAAAACAAGAAAGATATGCATTATTAGTAGCGACAATAAGAATAACATTATTAATAACTCAATTGATATTTATGAAAATAATGGTATTTGCCACTATTGTTATCCAAAATGTGGCATTGAAAAGTTATTGGAGAACCTAGGAACAAAGCTGATGGACTATACAGAAGATGACTACTGCATAATTTTAATAGGAGAGAGTGACTTCAACAAAACAAATAATCTCCATCGCATAGTACAAAATATAAGACACAAGATAAATGAAGTAATAACTACAAATATTATTCTATGTACACCTACCTATAACTGTGGGCCTAATGTAAATTTATTTAACAAGAGAATTGAAATTTTTAACAATTTACTGTATTTAGACATTGTTAATAATGAGCATGCATTCTTTTTGGACTCTAACAAAAACTTAGAGTATTCTCACAAAATGTTTAGCAAAAACAGCGGGTATATTAATGTGAGTGGAATGAGGACCATTTTGTATGACATAAAAGCGTATATTTGCGAGATTGATGAATATTTTCGTAATGAAAAAGAAGAAACATTTTTTCGTAACAAAGAGATCTAAGCCTAGTTCAATCACAAAACACGTTATTAAAGTAAATCGTATCCTACACCAAAACATAGCTGGTCTTTTTAGCAAATGTGACGAGTTAGACATTGCTCTTCAATCTTTTGAAGAGGAAGGTATTAATATTGATATCGTTTGTTTGAGCGAAACGTTTTTATCCTATGATGAGCATAAGCTAATCAAACTAAATAACTATAAGCTAGCTTCAAACTTTTCTCGGAATGAAAAACGCAGGGGAGGAGCTTCTATATTTTGTAAATCCGAAATAGACTTTGACACCCTAGACATACTGACTGATATAGCAATAGAAAAGGAATTTGAAATTTGTGGAATCTATATTAAATCTATATTTACAGTGGTTATATGTTTGTACAGAATTCCAGGTTCCGATATAAGTGTATTTTATACAAAATTTGAGATGGTATTACACAGATTACAAGCTAAGCCAAATAAATATAAAAATATAATTATATGTGGAGATTTTAACATTGAATTTATATTAGACAGTGTAGAGAAGAGAAATATTGAAGATATACTATATAGGAATAACATGATAAGACATATTGACAAACCAACTCGCCAGAATAGATGTATAGATAATATTCTTAGTAACGTACACTCAGCCCAAGGCAATACACATATTTTAGGGCTTTCAGACCATGAGACCGCCCAAGTTTTAGAATTTGAAACTGTTATAGACACAAATACTGGTTATAAAAATTATTACACATACAGGATTGATTATAGCGAGGATAATGTTAGGAAGTTTACAGAATGTTTAAAAGCACTATCCTACTCGGAAGTATATAATGAAATTAATGCAGAGCAAGCTTTCAATGAACTACATGACATATTAATTCTATTTAGTGGGCTATGTTTCCCAAAAAAGAGAATAACTATATCAAACAGAGGTACCAAACTACAGTGGATATCTAAAGGGATAAAAAGAAGCTGTAGAGAAAAGAGAAGGCTAAGATACCAGTATTATAAAAATAAGAAAAATACATTAAATAAGCAGAACTACTATAAATATTCTAAAGTCCTAAAAAGTTGCATTTCAAAATTGCAAAGGTCATATAATTTAAATTTTATCAGTAATTCGGATAATAAATGTAAGGCAACTTGGAATGTAATTAATAATAAAATCAATAATAGAGAAACAAAAAATGACATTTTAGAAATTATTGACAATGGAATGAAAGTAACAAATGGAACAGATATTGCTAACTCTTTCAACAATTATTTTATTAAAGTTACAAACATTGAAAACAAATCCATTAATAAAAACCCAGTGGCTAATGTTAAAAGACACTTGCAAAGTATGTTTTTGGAACCAACGGATGGCGAAGAGGTTTTTAAAGTAATAATGGCACTAAAAAATACTAGCTCTGTAGGTTACGACACTCTAACTACCAGACTGATCAAACGTGTAGCTAACTTTATTGCAAAACCATTAGCACATGTCATTAATTTATCTCTGGAACAAGGTATATTTCCTCAGAGACTGAAATTTTCTGTCATAAAACCTATACATAAAAAGGGGAAGAGAACTGACCACAGTAATTACCGACCTATTGCTTTGGTACCTATCCTTTCAAAGATAATGGAAAAAAATTTCTACAAGAGATTACAGAACTTTCTTGACAAACATGATATTTTAGTGACTCAGCAACATGGTTATAGGAGAAATAACTCTACAACATTAGCTATGTATAAGCTCGTCAAAGCAGTTACTGACAATCTAAATAATAAAGTACCGACTGCAGTTCTTTTCTTGGACATGAGTAAAGCATTTGACTTTGTGCATCACACCACTCTACTTCAAAATCTAGAAAAATATGGGATAAGAGGACCTGCATATGAATGGATAAGGAGTTATCTTAAGGACCGCAAACAAGTAACCAGAATAAGAAAACTATCTAAATTGAATAATACAATGGAAGATCATGACTCCACAATACAAATAAATAGCTTCGGTGTCCCACAGGGGAGTATTCTAGGACCATTATTGTTTTTAGTATATATTAATGACTTGCCTTGCTCTATCAATCATGAATGTTTATTATTTGCTGACGACACAACGATAATTGTAAGTGGAAATGAAATTGACGATTTTGAAAACGATATCAACGCTTCACTTAGGGACATAAATTTATGGTTGGACATAAATAATTTAAAATTAAATGTAAACAAGACTAAATATATACAATTTCGGACGGTTCAAAGAAGGGAACTAGATTTAGACATTCGACATAATAATGATATTGTTGAACAAACGAAGAGTATGAAATTTCTAGGAGTAATTATAGACCAACATTTAAATTGGAAAGAACAGATAGACTTCGTATGTGCAAGAATAAATAAATTCGTGTATGCACTCAGGACAATCCGCAAAGTTACATCAATAAATACGGCAGTGATGGTTTACCATAGTTACATAGTATCTGTTCTCCGGTATGGACTTTTACTTTGGGGCAATTCCTGTGAACTCCAGAGGGCTTTTATTGCACAAAAAAAGTGTATTCGAGCAATATGGTACTTGGAGAGCACAGAATCTTGCAAACCCTATTTTATAAAAAATAAATTATTCACTCTACCATCTTTGTACATTTTAGAGACTGCATTGTTTGTACGGAAACACCCTGACCTATTTCAATACCGAAATAACATCAATCGGAGATTTGTAACACATAAACCTTTAGTGATGCCTGGACCGAAATTAGAACTTTTTAAGCGAAACTGCGCCTACATGTCATACAAAATTTATAATCATTTACCAAAAAATATTTTAGATCACAAAGGAATATTGTTTAATAAAGTCTTAAAAGAATGGCTCGTGCAACGCAGCTTTTACACAATCCAGGAGTTTCTGACCTTTAAAGTTTAAATTATTTTATTGACATTGAATCTAACTTTAATTTTGAATTGTTGTATTGTATAGTATGGCTTGACATTTATTTTAATTAAACTTGACTTTTTATTAATTTGCATGAGAATTATTATTAGAAATATTTTTTTTTTTTTTTGTTTGTGAAATGGAACTTTTAGATTTTTTTTTTTATATATTCACATGCCAGTAATGTGGCGAGATATGAGGATCAATTTATTTGTAATACCACCTCTCTAATTTACCATGTCTGATATGAATAAACTATTTCTATTTTCTATTTCTTTCTAATACATAGAATAAAAATTAAAGCTATATAAAACAATTAAAGCAAGTGCCAATGGCCATACATAACCAATGATCGTTCGATTCCCGCCTTTGGACACATGTTAGTGCGATTTGTTCCGGGTGTTCTATATATTTCCTATGTATAAAAATATCTATCAATGTCTTTTATATTTTTTTTTACTTTCATATTTTTTTTTATAGTAAGATAAAAAAATTATGATAGTAAAAAAATATATTTTATTTTTATTTTATTTTATACAGCTTATCTTAAGTAAGTACTTAGGAACATTTGTGCTATAACTAAAGCTTAACAGTTTACACTAAAATTATAAAATAGAAACAAAATAAAAGTCAAATAAATAAATATCATCTAATTTGCTTAGGTAGAAGCTAGATGCTGCGCGGACGGTCCACGGCAGAAGTATTCCGAGACGAGACTTGGCATAGTTTTACACAAATGTTTTGGTTCGATTTAGTGAAACACTGACGGGTACCGAACCCACAACCAGAGGCGGGCACCTGTGCGGTGCGCGGAGAATGCATCCGTCACGCGGCACGTGCGCGTCACGGTGCGGCCGCACCACGACACAATGCGCTCATTGCATTATCCACACCGCACCGCACCGCAATACAATAACACTTATTGTGTGGCCGACGGCTCGCAGCCGCACTGTGAGCCCTGTCGGGAGGACATAGGGGCGAGGCGAGATTGCAACGACGCGCGCGGGGCGGGGGAGGCGCCCTCGCTAGCGATTACAGTTGATACGCTATGATGACATTATAATAACGTTTAGATTTGCGCGGGGTGCACGTGTGGAGGACGAGGATTACACTTGTCTAAAAGTACATGATTTTGACGAGATAAACCTTGCCACTTGATGAAATCTAATAACAAATTATTTGAACAAAGCGCACGCGTGGCTCTACTTTAGGTGTAGAACATCTGCTCGCCGAGAGCCTCTCTTGTGAAGGCAGCCTCAGGGCGACACTGTATGCTCCTCATAAGATGTTGGAAAGGCGAATTGGCTTTATTCGTAAAACAACAAATGTTCAGTACGACTTCAGTTTGACAGTAGATCAGTGTTTCCAACATGGCGCATTACAAATTAGACAGTGAGAAATATTACAAATGAAATGTATCGTTCAGCATTTTATTAAATATCGAAGATGCAAAGTTCAATGATTAGTATTTTAGTTCAAGTCTTAGATTAATGTTGTTGCCATCGGGAAACCATTTATGAATACTTAGGTATATCTAGTTTATCTGTAGAGTTAAGTAATGCGGAAATGGAAATACCGTTGGTGCAGCATGGTGGCGCATGGCGAGGCACCGGCTCGCGGGCGGTTTGTGCATGATACTGAAATCAAATGGTTAATCAATTGAATACGCGTGCGTGTGGTTGACGTGGGTATGTGCGGGGGCGCGGCGGCACGTGCGGCGCACTTGTCGCGCCCCCGCCCCCGGCCCTCCGCGCGCGCCCCGCGCCCGTGCTTGTCCGAGGCGATGTTTATCTGGGCGAGTGGCCGCGGAGTTGCGCAGATATCTGCGCCAACTCACCCATCGTGTGCGCGAGCGCAGCCGGTGCGGTGCACGTGCAAGATCCCTCACTTACGATAGCAGCCCTGGCTCACCTCTTATAACTATTGCACCCTGTCGAATAATTATGAAGAGAGATATTAATTGAAAAGATCGCGATAAGGCATTCACCACTCTCGGGTATCGCGACTGCAGATCGCGAGGGGGGCGTGCGGGGGGCGCGGACCTGCGGCGAGGATGGTCTGTTTAGTTTCGCGCAAACAAATATTATTGCAACACTTGGCGCCATTAGCGACACGTGCCGCGCCGGCAGCCGGCGGCCCCGCGACGCGCGCCACGCGACTCCGCTCCGTGTTCCGCGCGCGGTAGAGTCCAACATGCCGCGCAGAATGTATCGCGAGCCGCGGCTGAAGTCACCCGGGTGGAGTGGAGGTCGCGTCGGTACGAATGTGGACCGTGCGCGGACCGCACAGAGTGCAGAACGGGCCGCGCGCCGCGTGTGTTGGCGCAGCTGCCCGCGCCGCACAATACAACAATCGTAAACAGCTTAATGTTACAATTTAAAACACTTAATGAAACTGCAATGATCACTCGTGTCTACTCGGGGGATACATTTAATACTTTTGTATTTCGCAATAGACGGCTTGAAGCCGCTCCCGCCGTCCCTTCCGCCGGTCGCTGCGCCTACACGTGGGCGGGCCTCTAGCATCTAGTTTCTCTATATACAGGTGTTCGGCTGTCCGGGAGACGAGACACTTTTCAGGGTTGAAAGCCGCCCGCTACTGCTCCACCTGCCTCCAGTTCCCATATCATGAATACCGGTGAAAGAATCTTTCAAGTCGGTCCATTCGTTGCGGAGCCGCTCATTAGTTATATTAACAATCTAGGTGAAGCCTCTGAGCCCAGGAGTTACAGACCTTCTTAACTTATATTTAGTACACATATTACAGTTTAAGTTTGTCTCATTTTAAGTGAACTTTAATGTTTATATGAGAAAATAAAGTCAATGCAAACAAACAAAAAATAAATTCCTTCCGCTATACAATAATATTAGCATAAATATTAACCTAACCAAAATGAGACTACACTTTATTTTTTATATATGCTCTATTAATATATAATTATATCACCTTATTGTATCGTATTTATATATATAATTGTTATTAACTAGTACGTTCAGTTATACTCACTGCACTAGGAGTGGGAACTGTCGGTCGTTAGCTTTATTTGCTCTAAGTCTGTGAATCTATTGTTACCTAGAGGTAGCAGTGTGTCACAAATACTTACATAGATAAATGAAAATATCTACCATCCATGGATGTGCAGAACGTCGTCCAAGTCATACAATAATGTATGATAATGTATGTATTTCGTGTTGACCATGTCACAGTTGCAAGTACCTATCAAGTATTTGTGTCCCAACAAAGTGATGTTGGGGTTTTGTCCTCGTCGAAGGCACTCCAGTTATAGTTACGTTTGTAGGTAATATAGTAAAACCAAATCACTATTTATAGTCATTAGATTTATTCACAAATTATACGTTAATTAGGTAATCTGAGCCGCACGTAATGTTTAGTTAAGTTAAGAAAGGCGCGGCGCGGGCGCGGCGCCGGCGCGGCGCGTGGCAAAGGTTTCGTTACGTTTTGTTTTGATTGTTTACTTAATCAATGATGTAAATCTGCTGTAGAGCTACCTGGGCTCGTACACATAGAGCGTGTGAGACGTAAGGGCGCGCGGAGCCCGCCGCCTGCGTCGTGACGTCACGAACTTTTCAAATCGCTCCAGTCGTTTCGGAGCCTGTTCAATACAAACAAATCAAAAATCAAAACTTTCCTCTTTATAATATTAGTATAGACAAGCCGCCAATCATTTGTAGCACATGTTATAATTAATGGATGTAGGTACATGTGATAGTTTGTATACCTACCTACTTATTGCTAACTGACGATTCGCTTGTTCCAGCTCTTGACGAATAACGGACCGTGAAGTGCGGGTTCGAGCCCGGCGCGGCGGCGTGTAGTGCCTTGTACCGCGGGTGCCTTGTGCGAAGTGGTGGGACCGCGGGACACTCTTCTCATTTACGCACTGAATTTTAGAGAATAATCTAATGATTTATATTAATAATATCATAAATAATTAGCGTTATTACTGTGCTTGTATAAAGCTTCACGGTTTCATTCGGTTCGGAGCCGATCCATCATGTTATTACAAAATAATTATGTAAAGTTCGTAGTTAGTGGAATAGAATAAATACAAGTGTCTGTCGAGCGCCGAGCGAGGGTCCTATGAACAACCACGCTTACGAAACATTGGAGGCCATTCTACGTCGCGCCGCACAGTGGATCGAAAATGCCTTCCCCATAGACATAGGATTTTTTTTGTAATTATGCTTTTTCTGGGTGGAAACCAACACAGAACCTTATTAGGAGCCCAAAATATATCATATTTATACACCTCTGGTGATTAGGACGCAGTAAAGATTTTTCGATCTAAAATTTGTATGGAGAAAAACATGAAAATCGATATTTTTCGGCTCTCGTGCGAGTGCCCGTTATTTCCTCTGGTACGAATTATGTCCTTATATTTTGCTATCTTTCGACATATAGCACACATCGGGGACTCGATGGACTTCAGGTGCAAAACATTGAAATGTATTTTTAAACTGAGTTGTGTAAGTGAAGCGATTGCTGTATCAGGATGCGCCCCGATTGTTAAATATGACTGGGATGGTAAGGAAGTGGTCGCTGGCGTAGAGCCGCTAGCGGAGCCCGAGCTACGGAGTGCTACAGGATGCTACGGGGTGCTACAGGGTGCTACGGAGCGCTACGCAGTGGGCGGGCGGGCGACACACTTCCTTCCTTCTTAATTATAATTTTAGTAAGTTCAGTATAGATTTGTTTCTCTCGAGCAGAACATACTTCGTTTTTAAAGAAACTTATGTAAATATTAAATTATTCAGTTCAATTTCATTAATAGTTTAGTTACAATTATGATTTAGACTCGAGGTAAAAATTAAAAATAATAGTATCTCCGAGGGCCACTGTACCTACCCTGAGCCGGGGGGCGAGGCTCTCGGAGCGTGTCCTGTTGGTAGAGCGGTCGGAGCTCCCTTGTTTACTTCCCTGAGTATGAGTTCCAGACGCTGACCGTTCAGCAGTTGTTGACTCCGACACTAGGAAGTGTTTATAGTTTGTAGTTTATGGTTTGATAGTTGAAAGATTTTAATGAATGTTATAAAATGGTTATAATCATGTGCTGGGCAGGTGTTAGAGTCGCAGGGCTGTGCACCGAGCCGGGTAGATATTCTATTATTGTTCTTCAATTAGACCTTTGGTTTAAACTTGGCTTTATTTTTCAGTAAATAGTTTAAACATACGTATTGAGTTTTACTTTCTCTTTATAACCCTTGTTATCTGGTCTTCACGCGTGTACCTGAGGAGGGGCGTGAGGAAGCTTCGAGAGCGCAGCCTCACGGAGATCCCCTCACTCTACACACTCTCCTCTGTCCGCTGACCGCCGGACCCGGTACATGAGTAGAGGAGTACAGTAGGAGGGGGCGGGGCGGCGCACCCCCGCGTGCATAAAGGCGAGCGCGCCCTCCGCGCGGGCGCAGTCGGAGGGCTGGCACTCTGCGCGGACGCATCTCCGCGTGACTCCGGTCCGATAGTAGTGCTAGTTGAAGACATGGAGAGTGCGTGCGAGCCTGGCGGTGAGGCGGCGGCGGCCTGCGTGCGCGGGCTGCCCCGGGGCGAGGCGGCCTGCATGCGCGGGCTGCCACGGGGCGCCGCCTCGCGCGCCTTCCCCGCCGCCCACCTGCTGCGCGCGCTGCACCGCCGCACAACAGACACACACCACTCCACGGTCAGTACCTGTACCTACCACAATACCGTATTCTTAGTGATGACCTTAGATAGTAAACTTCAATGGGGCGCACACATAGATAAGCTATCGAAGAGACTTAGTTCTGCACCGTACGCAGTCCAAACATCCATCATCTTACAGACAGACGACGCCGACGTAGGCGCGTACATTGACTTGTTTATTTCAGCTACTTCCATAGTATTACATCTCATGGCATACTGCTGTGGGGGCGCTGCAGATATTAAGGTCATATTTGTGCTTTAGAAGAAGCAGCCTTCTTCTAAAGCACAAATATGACCTTAATATCTGCAGCGCCCTTCGCGCCTAATTCGTGCAATAGATAATGGAGTCCAGAAAATACGTGATAAAAAAGATTAGACATTTCTATGAGTGGACACACTCATAAAAATATCAATCGGTTCACTAAAGATAATGACATAAGTACTTACAAAATTTCAATACTAGAAATAAGAATAAACTCACTGTGCTGTGGGCACAACGGGATTATTCTGGGCTACACGAGATTAATGTATATTTTAATCCCACCAAAAACATAAATGTAAAATAGGAGAGCCAAGTTCAATGCAAAAATTATGATTGGCTGTGGGCTTCGCGGCAAAAAGAATTGATATCTGAATGAGTGCCAAGTCAAATCTATGTAGGTTAGATTTGACTTGGCCAGTTTTCATTACATCAGTCATTTTATAAAGTTATTCAACGTTTTAATTCTGATAAAGATAAAAAAAGTCAAATCTAACCTACATAGATTTGACTTGGCACTCATTCAGATATCAATTCTTTTTGCCGCGAAGCCCACAGCCAATCATAATTTTTGCATTGAACTTGGCTCTCCTATTTTACATTTATGTTTTTGGTGGGATATCATTACTTTTTGTAAAGAAAACTAGGCAGGTATTGACTCGGCGTTTCCAAATATAATTATACTTGACAATAGATGGCGACACTTTGTATCATGGGAAATAAACCTACGTAGGGCTCAGTAATAATATATTTTAATAATTAATCTATTAATCCAGCGGTACTGGATTAATGTGCGCAGAGCTTAACACGGCTGTGGCCCTTTGTACAGATAAACGGGGTGCACTGTACTTGAAACCCGGACTTGATATGTCTCAAAGCCCATAATAATGTTTATTTTAGTTTAACATACAAGCTTCATCTAAAGTTTTTGTTACGTGGCTGTGAAATAGAATATTACACTGAGTTTAATTTATGCATATGTCAGTATCCTATTAAAACAAACAAGTGGTTAACATCTGTTGATTAAGACTTTCCATAAAGCACACTCAGCTTTACTCTCAGTAGCCATTTGGGCTCGCACCGCAGAGTTTGAAAGCGTTAAATTCAATTATGTACTATTCAAAGAACAATTGGAAACCTATACATGATGGGGCATGAGCCTCAACATGAGGAGTTAAGGTTGCTCAGGCCCCAAAAAGTATATGTCCGACTCCTTAACTAAACAAAATTAAGTGAGAAATAACTGTTAACGACTGTTTTAAAGTTAAGATTTATGTGAAAAAGGGAGTAAATGCTCCAGTTCAATTTGAGATATTATCAGATTGCTTTTTGGTTCTATTTAAGACATGGTTAAATTTTAAATTGAATTCCCCTGATGGTATTAATGAAATAATGATGTCGGTACAGCGCTTTTTATTACATAAAATTAAACTGGCATATGCACATAGTTTGTTGTCATAGTTTTTAATAGCAACAAAAAAAAAACATTCACTTCGTAGGTATGCAATGTACTAAGAAGAAAAAATGTGAGTAAAAAAATGTATCTACTTGTGTATATTAACCGAGTATGTGTATTATATAGTTGTATGTGTATATTTAATGGATATAATTTAGATGCGGCTGGCAGGACCAGATTTTAAGATTTGTATGTTACATGGTCATTATTATATATACTTGTAGACTTAAAATTATTCTTATTTCAATTTACATGCATACATTAATATTTTGCCTACTCGTGTCAAATAACTAAACATAAGGATTCCTACTTTCAACATATTTAATATAAATTCTGAAAACTCGTTTTAACCAATACCTAACATTAATTAAAGCTAAATTTTATATATAAAACCTAACACGTCATAGGTTTTTATCATAATGTTTTCAATTACTTTTTTTTTCGATATCTTGATATTCTGTTTGCCCATGTAAAACTTTCTTACTTCAAAGATATTTCGCGTTCTTTGTCTATTTTATTGATTTAACTTTCTTTTCTGAGTATCTTGAAGAAAGTATCTACAAATTAATCTTGGTAAAAGAAAATATTCATAGATATTAGAAATTCATGTGTAATTTCAATGCTGATCTTTTCTTCTATTTTTGGGAATGTTGAAAATGGCGCTGATTTCAATAATCAAATGTACTGAAATTTGTTTAACTACACAACTGACCAATATAATTCTTTTTGGATTTTTCTGAATACCGCATCATATTTTAAAAGTTCTCGAACATTTCCATTGCGACTCGGCGTTTCCAAATATAATTCTACTTGACAATAGATGGCGATACTTTGTATCATGGGAAATAAACATTTATAGGTACGTAGGGCTCAGTGTTAATATATTTTAATAATCATATGTACTGAAATTACTTCAACTTAAGTTCCTAAAGACTTTTTAGTCGCCAAAATTTTAATTTTTTAGTTTTTATAGTCATTTTTAAACAAGCCGCCATCTATCGTCAACCATTAACTTATAAAGAAAAACAGGGCCAGGGCCGTATTTAGAATCCAATTATTTTACTGAATGTCCCACGGCTATGTTGAAACATAGCATGTCTGGAATGCACCTATGGAATGTTTTATAATAAATATTCTATATTGAAAGTACTTTCCCTCCGTGAGACAACTACTATAATAGTAGTTGTTTAGTAAATTTAATGAAATTAAAGCCCACCTATTATTGCAATTTTAAATTGTGTATGTTCTA
This sequence comes from Eupithecia abbreviata, assembly GCA_943735965.1. Classification (NCBI taxonomy): domain Eukaryota; kingdom Metazoa; phylum Arthropoda; class Insecta; order Lepidoptera; family Geometridae; genus Eupithecia; species Eupithecia abbreviata. Next base: position 92,768 of record OX030979.1, on the reverse strand, counting down.
GATTTCCATCTCAAGATAATGTAAGACAGCAAATTTCACAAAAATTAATAGACAAGACTGGACTCCGACGAAATATACGAATATTTGTTCTTGCTGATAATACTGATAATCATATTATTCTTCTGATTAAATCAATAGCTGAAAAATATATAGGTATTCGTTTTAAGCATTTTGCAACCATAGAAAATGATAGGGCAACCAACCGACAACAATTAACCAAAACAGTTATTTTTGCTGGAAAATTAATTTTGTGAATAAAATAAGTCTTAGTACGTCCCCTACACTAGTGACATCTAGTGTGAGGTAGTAAAAATATGTAGTTACTTCGAAAACAGAATCTATTATTTGCCGGTCCCTAACAACTACACTGTATTCTATTGCGCAATCGGAGACGTTAGTACTATTGCTTATTCTATGCAATGCGGATTCTATTCGAATTTAAACCTTATTTCATTGACATAAGGTCGTCGTTGCTAACATCACTTATTTTTTGACTTTTTTTTATTTTTTGATTTTTTCCTACGCTTACACACAATTACCGAGCTGGATTCCAAATTTCATCCTTCTAGGTCATCTGGAAGTAGGTTAGAATTAGGTACTATATGTATGTCAGTCAGTCAATGTGAATTTTTAGGACTTTTCGACCTTCATATCTTTGTAACCGTTTGAGCTAGCTTCATGAAATTTGGGCTTCTACATGTCCTTATGGATATAATTCAACACACGTAGTTTTATGTTTTTACGTTAAAGAGGTTTTGAGTTATAGAAGGGTCAAAAGTGGCACCAAGTGGTTCGTGTAATGATACACTCGGCGCGTTCCTTTGCTTGAACTTGGCTTGGTCACGCTGCCGCGTGCCCTGATGGGGAATGTATACGCTTCTCCAACAGCGAGAGATATTTGGTGCACTTTAGGTGTAGATCTTCGGCCTTCATCCGCTGCAGCGAGCGGAGGCCCGAGTGGAGGCCCTCGCAGCACTGACGTGGCCTCTTGCACAGGTGTACGTAGACATGGACATTGCGGGGTTCCTGGTGGTGCGGGGGGCGGGTGCGGGGGCGGAGGGCGGCGCGGAGCTGTGCGTGCGCACCGCGCTGGCGCCGCACGTGCAGGCGCGCACCGCCACGCTCCGCCTCGCGCCCGCGCAGTCCCCGGGCGCGGGCGGCGGCCCGCTACTGCAGGTGGTGCTGGAGGCTGCGCGCGCGCCACACGACCCCCTGCGCCTGTGGCCCGACGACCGCCTCGCGCGCCTGCTGCGCCTGCCGCACCTCGCGCCGCACCACATCCTGGGTACGTACCTACCGCTGCCTCCACCCGCGCCCCGCGTGCACACACACCCTCCCCCTACATGTGCGCCTTCCTCCTGTGCAGAGTCGGCGCAGTACCGGTGCGACGCGTGCGGCGAGCGCTTCGCAGAGCCCAACCCGCTGAAGGTGCACCTGTTCCTGGGCTGCGCGCCCCCCTCCCCGGCGCGCTTCTGGCGGCGCGTGGCGGCGCGCCTGGCGCCGCCGGCGCCGGCGGAGGAGGCGCTGTCCCCGGCGCGGCTGGAGGCGCTGGCGGCGGCGTGGGGGCGCGGGCGCGGCGGGGGCGGCGCGCACGCCTGCCTGTACTGCGGCAAGGCGTACTCGCGCGCCTACGGGCTGAAGATCCACATCCGCACGCACACGGGCCACCGCCCGCTGCGCTGCCGGCTCTGCGCGCGCGCCTTCGCCGACCCCTCCAACCTCAACAAGCACGTGCGCCTGCACGCGACCCGCGCGCCCCCGCCCCCGCCCCCCGACTGCACCTGAAACTTCCAACACAACTAGTTCATAGCAAACTGGCAAACCACTTTCAATTGAGTTTACTCATTCATTCATTAGGTGCTGGTACTTACTAAGTACATTAGATAGGTAGGTATACATTTTAGTTAAAGCAAATTTAACTACTAGGTATAAGTGAAAACTGTTAAGCTTCAGTTAGTCCACCATTGTTTCTACGTGGTTTCTACTCATGTAAGTGTTATATGCTGTATGTTTTCCATCTAAATAAAAATAAAATAAATACTCGGGTACCTAATATGTGTACTGTGCCTATACGTTGATAATTGGAAGACAGAGACAGAGGTGTAGCTCTTTCTTTTTTAAATACTACCTAAATGTACTCACGGCCATGCCCATATCAATTGGTTCGACGGGCCATCCTTCAATCGTCGGATATCGTCGGCTTTTTAATCATTTTCATTACAATTTAAAGGAATGTTGTGACAATAGGTCTCTGTCTGCCTGATTATGACAGATTCCACTACACATGTTTCCTATTAGGTCTCTGTCTGCCGAATTATGACAGATTCCACTACACATGTTTCCTATTAGGTCTCTGTCTGCCGAATTATGACAGATTCCACTACACATGTTTCCTATTAGGTCTCTGTCTGCCGAATTATGACAGATTCCACTACACATGTTTCCTATTAGGTCTCTGTCAGCCGAATTATGACAGATTCCACTCCACATGTTTCCTATTAGGTCTCTGTCTGCCGGATTATGACAGATTCCACTCCACATGTTTCCTATTAGGCCTCTGTCTGCCTGATTATAAAAAAATAAATAAAATAAAATTCTTTTATTTCGGACTACTACAGATCCATAATTTGTTAGTAATGATCTTATAATAAATGTTAGTAATTCTTACGTACTATAATTAAATTAAATTGAAATTAAAATGAATAGTAATAAATTAGAAAAAAATAAAATAAGTTAAAACAAATCAAATTATATTATCAATAAAAATTTAAATTAATCAAATTACATTTCTTATTAATTTCCGCCATATTGGCGAATCAATCCTGCCCGCTACAGTTTGTAGGATGCTGTTGGGGCTGCCCGCACTGATTATGACAGGTTCCACTCCACATGTTTCCTATTATACTTTTATCTACTCAATACTCAATGGTTTATTGCTTACATGTGTACTAAAGTTCTTAAAAAATATACATATATAAGTCCAACATGTACCCTGTAAGGGTATTTCAACATAAATTTAAAGTTATATATTTTTTCTCCCTTTATTTTAGGAGTAGATATTTCCTCAACCTTGATTAGAAACTGGGATAGACTCCTGAAATTACTGGCTGGACCCCCGACTCGACTGGGCGGGGGCAGGGCAACTTGCGGCGGGGCAGGGCCGCCCACACTACTTACCTCAGCTACAGACAGTTCCGTAACGTAACGTAATAACGTAATGTAGGTGACTCTACTATTATGTATTTATATTTATGTACCTATATAATATCACTACACAACACACAACACCTACATAACATATTTATTTACGAACCTATTTATCCTAACATGCATTACTCACATTCATAAATCCAAACATTCATTACACGAAACAAATTATATTCTACACGACCCAGGCCACGCGATATCAGCAGTAAGGATAGCGCGGAATGTGCCGACCGAAGCGATTCTTTTGTTTGCGGTCTGAGTTGCTCGGGCATCGTCGGTCGGCCGCCATCAGTCGCTTACCTATCCACTCGCGATCTATTGCGCTATCTTATTTATTTCTTATTTCAATGCTTTCCATGCAATACCATGTTTTCTATTAGGGGAACATGGAGCAATGAGAGCGGTCGGGTAATGAGAGCGGTGTGAATTTAGGCATAAATATGACACGTATTCGCTAGGGCGCCACTCGGATGCGTTCGTATAACATTGGCTAGGTTCGGTTCACTCGGTTGACTCGACAATGCTACGCGTTCCGCCGCCAGAGACGGTCAACGGTTTTTCGCTCTGTGCTTGTAATAATTCGCAACTTTCCAAACCCCAAGTAAATATCAAAATAATGTGTAAGTTTTAATCAGAATTAAAACGTTGAATAACTTTATAAAATGACTAATGTAATAAAAACTGGCCAAGTCAAATCTAACCTACATAGATTTGACTTGGCACTCATTTAGATCTCCATTCTTTTTGCCGCGAAGCCCACAGCCAATCATAATTTTTGTATTGAACTTGGCTCTCCTTTTTTACATTTATGTTTTTGGTGGGATTTTATTTACAATTTCCCTTAGTAGGACCCAATTCCCCCCCGCTCTCCTACCATCTATATTCTTCATCTATCCTATCGTGTGTGTCTCTTACTCCTTCTGAACTTTTACTCTGAAGCTTTAATATTATGGAGTGTGTGTAATACAAGTGTTTTCACTGAACCTAGCTACTACCTCAAGCCTCTAAACTTATTCTTAACTAACTAAACGTACCGTGGCCGACGCAACTCCTACATCTTGGTTTCACTGACAGACATCGATTGTGACGAATGGCGACGCGACGACGCCTTATCTACCTACACGAACATTTAGCTTTTTGTAAAATATGTAATAAAACTTCGATATTTTAGTAAAATCTTCTTCTTTTAATTATAGGTACATTCATTAGCCATGACATGATATGACACAGGTACTCACGCTATCACGGAATTGCATGAGCTTGCTATTCTTTCATCATCCGCCTATATCTGTCCACTGCTGGACATAGGCCTCCCCCAATGAGCGCCATAGTGCCCTGTCTTTAGCTTGCCGCATCCAGCATCTACCTGCAGTCTTTCGCAGGTCGTCATCCCACCTGGTCGGAGGGCGTCCTACACTACGTTTACCGATTCGTGGTCTTCACACAAGAATTCTTAGAGCTATGTCGATAACCTTGGTTCTCTGTCGGATGTATTCGTTACGAATCCTATCCTTCAGAGAAACTCCGAGCATGGCTCTTTCCATAGCTCGCTGAGCGACTTTGAACTGGTAGACCAGACCTTTTGTGAGTGTCCACGTCTCAGCTCCGTAAGTCATAACGGGTAGGACGCACTGGTTGAAAACTTTCGTTTTCAAGCATTGCGGTATGGATGACGAGAAGACTTGACGTAGTTTTCCAAACGCTGCCCAGCCTAGCTGGATCCTCTTTTTGGCCTGCTTCTCGAAACTGTTTTTACCCAACTGCAGAATCTGCCCAAGGTAAGTGTACTCGGAAACAGTTTCGAGAAGGTGACCATGTACGACCACCGGCCTTGGATCAATGTGACCATTGATCATGACTTTGGTTTTATCCAAATTCATGCCAAGACCAATACATCAGGAGGCTGAAGCTAGGCCGTCCAGCATCTGGTTCAGTTCCTCAAGCGACTCCGCCATTAAGACTATGTCATCAGCGAATCGCAGATGTGAGATGTACTCGCCGTTTATGATAATGCCCTTTCGTTTCCAGTCCAGCTTCTTAAACATATCCTCCAATGCGCAAGTGAACAGTATCGGGGATATGACATCCCCCTGCCTCACTCCTCTGCGCAATTTTATGGGTTTAGACTGCTGGCCCTGTACTTGGACCCACATGGTGGCGGCCTCGTAGAGACATCTCAGCACCTCGTTATAACGATAGTCTACTTGGCATCGCTGTAAGGAATCCAGAACAGCCCAGGTTTCGACGGAGCCAAATGCCTTCTCATAGTCCACAAAAGCCAGACACAGGGGCTGATTATACTCTTCGGACTTCTGTATAATCTGCCCCACTGTGTGTATGTGGTCTATGGTGCCATATCCTCCGCGAAACCCAGCCTGTTCCGGTGGCTGGAACTCGAATTCTTCATACAAACGTAATACCAAAATGATTTCCAATTGAAGCATATTTCCACTATAATATTGTATTATTTGTATTTAAATAGTAATTATCAAGGTTCCTAAATAGTTTTTTTTTCAAAATACTTGCCTAAAATTAAATGAAAGCCAATTTTGCATTTTGCACATTTTTATTCGAAAATGGACAAGTTTTCTTGCTATTTGTTTCATATTAAAAACATCAATATCTTACATGTTATTTATTAAGGAACATACATAGCTTATATTGTCTAGTTACAGAATAACAATACTTTGTGAAGAATACAAAAAGTTTTCAGTCATAATTTTTGGTATTACGGAACAAACCAAATTTTGAACGGCTAATATTGCTATCGCGCACGCATGGGGCGCGGCGCAAGGGTTAAACAGGGACAGCGATATTCGGAGCGATTTTTGCAAGCGAGGGTCGCCGGGCCCTTAAGTGATTAGTAAAATCAGCGTGTAAACGCATACGCTGTTAAGTGGTAAGTGCAGGTAGCAAGTGCGAGTGCGAAGTGAAGTGATTAGAAGCCGTCTCTATTTTTACTGTTAAGTAGCTACCCCCGCACACCCGCGCTTTCCCCTCACTCGCAGCGCGCGCCGCCCGTTCTTGAAACTGTAAACAGTTTCGCTTTGTCAAGTGCATAGTACGGACGGACGATGAAGTGGACCGAGGAGCAGACGGTTAACTTAAACTTAATCAGTTCATCAAAAAGTTGAACCCTAGCTAGCTCCACACTCAGGTCTTCTGCTTATCAATTTTCTTTGCCATAACCTCTTAGGTCTTTCAATTTCAACCGACAATTGTTCAATTTGTGACCGCTGTTCGTCCTCCATATCGCACCGATAGAGCCACTTTGAACCTGCAGAATCAACTAAACACTGTGTGAACGTTCTGAATACACTTGATACCAAATAAACACGTTAATTAATCACTTAATACTCGCACTTGCACTAAACAAAGTGTAAGGGCTCGCACACAAAACTGCGATGCGATGCCGCATCGCAGGAACTTGCAATGCGAATTTCTGCGATACGATTTTGTGCGGCAAACCGTTTGGTAGGGCAACCATACCTTCAAGTGTAGTCAGCCGTATTGGACGTGTTTTAGGAAGCGTAAGATGGCAAAAAGATTATTGCACTGCTGTTATTGTTAAATAGATATAAAAGAAAAAGAAGATTCTGGGTTCATCCATTTATTACGATTATGAACTCTGATGGGAACTATTTTACTCGAAAGTACTATGGGTTGAGAACTGAAGATATTTTTTTTGATTATTTTAGAATGAGCATATCTTCATTTGAAGAGCTTTTGAGTTGCGGACTAAAAGGGGCGTCACCAAGTATGACGTAATATCGCAGGAATGCGCGATGCGAATGAGATCGGACGTTCTTGCCACAGTACACATATAGAACAGTATGGAAACTAAGCCTAGTTGGTGAAATAAATACCTACGCTCCATTATAGCACTAGGGTTGTCACTTTTCTTGTTTTTGGTATATATTTTTTATTAAGACGATTTTTTTTCTGTACTGATCAATAAATGGAATTGGAATAACTACACTACTCAACAAAGTCTAGGGAACAAGGATATTTTAGTGTATACTTTTAATTCAACTTTTTTTTGTCCCAGATGTTATACATCAAAAGAAGCGAAATTTATTTTTGATTTCAGTTATGCAATTAAATAAAAAGCGTTCATGTAAAAAATTAAGGTTTAATAAAAAAAACTGAAATAGTGCCTAAACCAAAAAAAAAAAATTCTTCAAATTACAAAAACATATGACGCTTACGTGGAAATTAAATGAAAAAACATTATTTGCAGCTGTTTAATAATCCGTTGGACCTCCCAGGGCATTAGCCACGGCTCTACATCGGCGTGGCATGCTGAGTATCAAGTTATCAATTGTCGCCTGTGGAATAAGGCTCCATATTCTGGAGAGATGCGAAAAAAGTTCTTCTCCCGTGTTCAAATTTTGAGGAAAATCACTGAAAGCTCTTCTTCCGAGTAAATCCCATGCATGCTCAATTGGATTGAGATCGGCGGACTGAGCAGGCCACTCTAATACCGTGATATTGTGCTCGCTGAACACATTCATCACCTGTCTTGCGGTGTGTGGGCGTGCATTATCCTGCATGAACACGAAATCTTGGCCAAACTGCTGGTGGTGGGGGATGACCATAGGATGCACTACCTGTTCAATGTATTGCTCTGCGTTCAAATTGCCTCGTATGCGAACGAGATCAGTTCTCCCACCCAGGCGAATTCCAGCCCACACCATGATCGTTCCGCCTTGATAAGGATGAACTTCCTGAGGATTTCGGAGTCTACTTTGGCGACCAGGAACACGCCAAACACGCACTCTCCTTGAATCAGGATGAAATCCGAAGCGAGACTCATCGGAAAAGAGAACACGTGCCCACTGATTGTCGGTCCATCGCAAATGTGCATTAGCCCACAATAAACGACGCCCTCGATTTCCACGTCGCAAAGCTGGAACTCTTAATGGTCTGCGAGCGCGGAGATTGACTTCATGTAATCTTCTCCTGGCAGTTTGGTCACTGATAACCACTTGGTGCTGGGACTGGAGTCTTCCTACCAACTGGCGAGCTGTAATCTGGGGCTGCCTTCTTGCAGCATTTTGCAGAAATCGATCTTGTCTCTGGGTAGTGACCCTGTATCTTCCTCGGTGACGTTCGGCTACATCTCCTGTAGCCCTGTAGCGTGCCCATAATCGGCAAATTACGCTTGGATGTGTGTGAACAGCGGCCGCGACATCGCGTTGACTGCGTCTAGCTTCCAACATACCCACAGCCCTAAGCATCTCTTCCCGCGTTAAATGACGACGTGACATAACGCTAAGAGTTTCAAAAATATCGAAAAAGTTAGCAGTAATGGTTTTTCACAAGAAAAAAATCGATACATGACAAAAATCACAACAACTTTATGCTAGCAGACCCCTTACTCTGCGACCAAGTTCGGTTTTTCCTTCTTATTTTGAAAAGCTTTCGCACTTTTTTTTTTATTTTTTTTTGAATTTCGAACAAATGATTTATTCCTCTTCCAGCCTTAATTTATAAATTTTAGTGACCAGTACTTTTTTACGAGTTTTCACAAAAAAGTTGAAGTATTATTGCTTGTTCCCTAGACTTTGTTGAGTAGTGTAGCTTACAAATGTAGTCTGGTATAATCGTCTGGTCGAAGCGACGCGTGACCCGAGATCTGTCGAGTATGTTGCGCGGCTCATCAGCCAGACCAGTATTGCCATACAGTGTGGCAATGCAACCAGCGTCTTTAGGACCTACCTGTAGATTGTTTACAAGTCTGCAGTTAGGTCAATTGTTTCAATTGTAAATATTAGGTCAAACTAGTTAAATTTTATTTGTAAGTAAAGTATTTGCTTACAAATACAATTTAAATAGGTAATCTTATGGCTTCGCGTATGAGCCGCGGTTGGAGGTAAACGTTTCGAGAGCTCGTCGGAGCGGGCGCACGCAGACATTGTAGCGCAGGCAGCGCGCGCGCAACGCTCATGAGCGGCGAACCGTACCGCGTTTCAAAATGCCTGTGATACCTAGTAATTAAAAAACTTTTAATGAATATCTTTATTATTACAAATTATTCACAGAAAAATATTTGCGTCACATTTTGACAGCAGTATCGGCTTCAGCACCCTCGAAAACCATGAAAATGACACCCATGACGGAAAAATTGATAATTTAAGGCAGCCGCCATCTTGGATTCACATTTTGACAGCAGTATCGGCTCCAGCACCCTCGAAAACCATGAAAATGACACCCATGACAGAAAAAAATTATAATTTATGGGAGCCGCCATCTTGGATTAATATATTGACAGCAGTATCGGCTTCAGCACCCTCGAAAACCATGAAAATGACACCCGTGACGGAAAAAATGAAAATTTATAGCAGCCGCCATCTTGGATTTACATTTTGACAGCAGTATCGGCTTCAGCACCCTCGAAAACCATAAAAACGATACCCATGACGCAAAATTTCATAATTGATTGCAGCCGCCATCTTATATTTACATTTTGAAAGTCTACAATCTAGTTTAAACAATGATGTTATATTTACTCAAAAATCAGTGCCGCGAGGTTGCCGCTTTGCCACCTACACGAACGAGCGTTGCGTTTATGAGTGACAGAGATAAGGACATATGCCGTGCGGCGGCGTCTCGTCTGTTCGAACTAAAATCACTGCGCTGATGCCGCTTTGCGTTGTCTGCTCAAACAGTGCTAGGTAGGTATGTAGCTTTAATAAATTATCGCCAAGTTATTATTTCTTTACAATGAGTATGACATAGATAGATACAATATATTACATAGATAGATATTTTTTTATTATACATAGAAAACGACCAGAACACCCGGAACAAATATCTGCAGATCGTACACACAATTGTTCCGAGGCGGGAATCGAACCCGCAACCTCCTGCGTCACAGGCGGACCTTCGCCCACCGCGCCACAGCGGTCGTCAATTGACTTTAAACATCCTCAAAACCGCCGCCATTCTTGATTTACATAAGTTCACGAATTCATTATGTATGATCGATCACACTGACTCATTATTCTATAACAATCATAATAATAAATTATTCTTACCTTTCAAAATCAGCAGGAAGTTTAAAATATGACAGCTCCGGTTTTGATGAAGCAGAGTTCATACAGCCGTATGCAACGCAATATCTGTAGCGGGTCATTTTTCACTTTCACGCGACCGCACGCCTAGACGCGACAACCGCTACTGACCATCCCCGAGAATCACCCAGAAGCCGTGTCGATGTGCATGTTTGTGTGAGTGTGCCGTTTCGAGTGTTTGTTCCTAGTTTCCGTACTGTATATACTTATACTGAGTTCTTGCGGTGCATTCGTGCGAGTTCGCAGATATTTGCGATGCGATGCGAATTCGCAGTTTTGTGTGGGAGCCCATGTCAGGCTTGCCGCCTATCTAATACAGAGCGTAGCGTAGGTACCCGACCCGATACATGCGAAGGGCTTGGAATAAATTAATGTTTTTTCGGTAAATAACATCTAGGTAGGTATTCTATTCCATCTAATCGAGGTCTAAAAGTAAAAATAGGTAAGAAATTTCTAGTCATCTAGTTATCTAGCAGGATGTACCACATGCAGGTTAGGGTCTCACCCTTAACACCTAAATAAAGAGATAAGCTAAAGGAAATTCTACAAATTTTCGAAAATAGGAAAACCTGATAATGTTGAGTTTCTCAAAATTCTGAGATGAATCGAATGGTATATAATTTCTTTTAATTTTCCAAATTTTTAAGACAAACATGTAGGAAAAAAAACAAAAAGATGTCTTTTTTGAATGAACAAATGAAAGAATAAGGAATGTTTTGAAGTGTTTTTGTTTATTGATAGAGTAGTCTTATCGCTAGTGCTGCGCCTGCTTGGCTTGAATGCGCTTGTCGCGCTCCTCCGCGATCGTGAGCCGCACGCCCTTGCTGCGCGGCAGCGAGATGTAGCCCTTCGTGCCCTTGCCGATTATGAACACGTTGTTCAACCTGCAACAACCAGGCGAGTGAGTGACCGAGTGTGTGTGTGTGCGACACGAGCACGCCCACGCGCCCCACAGTGAGTGAGTGAGTGTGCCTACAGGACACGCGAAGGACTCACCTGGTGGCGAAGGTGTGTCCGTTGGTGTCGCGCACGTGCACGATGTCGAAGGAGCCGGGGTGCCGCTCGCGCGACACGAGCACGCCCACGCGCCCCAAATTCCTTCCGCCGGTGATCATACAGAGGTTGCCCGACTCGAACTTGATGAAGTCCGTGATCTTGGAGGTGGCGATGTCGAGCTGCACCGAGTCGTTGACCTTGATCAGCGGGTCGGGGTAGCGGAGCGTGCGCCCGTCGTGCGTCGTCAGGAACGGCACGTTCTTGGGGCCCGTGCCGACGGACCGCACTTTGCACAGCTTGTACTGAGGAACAACCAACACACACATTAGTCGCATTATCCCAAACAATAACTAGACCTGCCTTACTCCTAAGCCTAGTGAAGCGCAAAGCGACGCGATGCCCGCATTTTTCGGCTCGGACGAGACCTAAGAACCCACTTATACGTCACAGGATCTAGAACTACACCTGATGCAAAATTTCAGCCTGAATTACCTATTTATTTAAAAATTTTGTAAGTTATAGGTCGAGCAAATCTTATTATGAACACTGAACATAGCCTCGTTGCGCCTCCGCACGGGGTTATACAGTTATGTGCAGTTAATGTTAGAGATCTGTGATTTAAATAGCTACCTATACAGGGTACATTTTTGAGACAGGACTAACGATACATTTACAGTACCACCTTCATAAAATTTAACGTTGAACGTTAAATTTTATGAAGGTACTGTTAATTCTGCTGTGTATAACAGTTATTTTAAAGAACCTCCAAAACCAGTTGGATGAATGGCTCTTGTCAGAATTGCGAAGTTTATTTTCATCAAGATGTACGCTCCGCCACACAACAGCCGCCTTACGCGTTCCAGTTTGAATAGGCAGTTCGGGTCAAAGTGGATAGGTAAAGTACACACATATGGTCCAACTAAGTGGCCACCTCACGCACATTTCATTTTTTATTTTTAATGGATAAGGGTGTGACGTCTAATATACATAGTTAAAATTCCTAATTTAGTTTATTGTGATAGATGACAAATCACATGGATGAAACGACGAATGAATGGAGAATTACGAAACGAACAACCTTGCTGCTGAACGTGCAAGCGTGCGTTGCGTCGGACGCGCCACTAAATGACCCCTTTTGTTTTTCGGATTACAATTATTCTTTGAAAGAAATGATCAGTCTTCATTGTATGCCATCTCTAAAATTATAAATACTGTACATACGTTTAGAAATATGTAATTTGTTTTTCAAGTAGACCTCTTGTTTACGCCCATTGCCATAGAAACCATTTATGCAGCATAGCTAAAGTAGCTAGTAGTGCTCTTTGAAGATTAGGATTCGTAACGAATACAGAACAGACAGAACCAAAGTGATCCACATAGCTCTCTAAAAGCAAGCTGAAGTGGCAAGGGACCGGCCATATGGCTCTCACCTAGGGGAGGCCTATCATGGCCATCGGTGGACTACTATAGGCTGATAATGATGATGATGACACATTTTGATTAAAAAATAAAGTTTAATTTGCATTCATGAAAAAATAAATTGCACAATTAACATTTTGTTTAGAAATAAGTTATAAACAAAATAAAGTTAGATAACGTGACCCTAGTGTGTATGTGCCTAACAAAGCCTTCCTAGCTGAAGAAGAAAATGTATTCTCCACAGCCCATTGTTACATCCTGCCGAGCCAATCAGAAGTCATATTATTTTTAATGGAAACAGAATGCCAACATACTTATTTGTATGTGCGCGAGAGAACTCACCTTGGCTTCTTCTGGAGTGATGCGGTGAACCGTGAAACGTCCTTTCACATCATAGATCAGCCTGAACAGCTCATTGGTCTTTTCGATAGATACAACATCTGAAAATCAATTTAAATATGAAATTAATTTCCCTCAGCTTGGGTCCCAATATATTTTATTAGACTATTCTCGGCCTATAAGTTTTGCATGCCCTACACTCAGTCACAAAGTAGCATACTATGCAGGGTCGAGATGATTTAAAACACTTCATTTTAATCAGTGATTTGAGTCACTCACACTGATGTAAATTGTGATTTATCATTTTATTTTAATCACTACTATAAAACAAAGTCACTTCCACTGTCTGTCTGTCAGTAACTATGTATGCTTAGATGTTTTAAACTATGCAACGGATTTTGATGCAGTTTTTTATAATAGATAGTTCAAATTCATATTTTTTTTTAATTTAAATTAATTTATTGCAATAAAATACATAATTAATGTTATAAAAGTTGTTATAAGTAATGGGATGTCATGTCGCAAAGTATTCCGCCCTATTGGGCATGCAATGTACTAAAATTAACAATATACAAATAATTCACTGACAAATAAAAACAATAATAACAATAAAAAAAAAATGTCAATGTTTAAATCTACAATTTAGGGATATTGATTCAAGAGGTGAAAATAAAGTCAAATCAATATTAGACTTGACACACACTTCACATGTAATGTATGTATTGGCTCAGAGTGGGCTGGCACCCGCTCATTGCTTGTATCTGTGCTCGGCTGGCTGCTAACTTTGTGGTGCAAGTACTTGCTACTGAACTTTGTGTTATGCTCATTTATAATTACTAACTCATGGCAAAATCAATAAAATTACTCACATGATAATAATAATGCAAAATTTTGCACAATCAAGCCCTTGAAAAAAACTTTGAACACATTACTAAATTGGAACAATTGTGTGTATGATCTGCAGATATTTGTTACGGGTGTTCTGGTTGTTTTCTATGTATAATAAAAAATATCTATCTATGTAATATATAGTATTATGTATATCAGTTATCTAGTACCCATAACACAAGCTCTGCTTACCATGGGGCTAGATAATGCTGTGTGAATTGTCCAGTATTATTTATTTATTATTTATTATTACTTGGTGTGATACATTTCAAGTTTTCTGTAACCTTGAAGAATTGTCTAAGGAGCAATGTATATTGCAGCAAGTGGCACCTTTATAGAGTAGTGAATAGTTCTTTATAGTTTATCAAATAAAATATTTAAGTTTCTTCAACTAGAATAGAGACTAGATAGAGTTCCTCTATCTGCACATCATCTAGGATAAGTTTCAAATAAAGGGCAGTCTACTGATTGGTGGGATGCTACATGCCAGATGTCTGCAACACATGATTCTGGCAGAGTAGGTATGCGGAAGTGTAATGCAACATTAGGTGAGTGTATATGCCTATAGATAGGTAGAGAAGGTACTGACCCATGAATCCGGCGGGGTAGGTGGGGTCGGTGCGCACCTTGCCGTCCACCTTGATGAGGCGCTGCTTCACGATCTTGAGCACTTCGTTCCCGGTGAGAGCGTACTTGAGCCGGTTCCGCAGGAAGATAACGAGCGGCAAGCACTCGCGCAGCTTGTGCGGGCCTGTCGACGGTCGCGGCGCGTACACGCCTCCCAGCTTGTCCAGCATCCATGCTTTAGGGGCGGCTAGCCGCTTCAAATGCTTCTTAGGCCCGCGTGCCTGCAACCGGAAAACTCACCGCTACAGATCCAACTCACCTCCCATCTCGACCCTTTACCAACAATAACATAACCTCTCGCCATTTTCCGTACGGGACGATGAATCCTTTAGTTTTACCGCTGTTGGAGATATGAAAGAATGACAAACATAGACAATACAACCATTTATAGTTAGAAGATTTTGGCTTACGGCTAAGATACAGAGCGGTGGAGACTTGCGATGTTTTAAAAATGTTTACTCAAAAATAAGACGGTCAGAGTAACTTTCACAACATAAAACAGAAACTCCACAATTATATTCTGAAAATTATCATCACAGCCACAGGATTACGACGGATTTATTCACGAAAAACTACTTCACTCACCATGTTGAACACAAACTTATTACAAAAGAAGGAAAGAGAAGAGAGATGAGACAGACCAGACAAACACAATCATTCGTCAATGTCATACACAATGGTTGTGTCAATGTCAAAACAATCTTTTTGGCTTTTGACGAACAAAATTACGGAATCAACAAAAGACTATTTTTATATAGATCAAGAGATTTATATAAATACACTCATAGACATAAATATAGGAACGGTACAAAACAGACACAGATCGGAGGTAATTTTTTTTTGTATGTACTTAAGTATAAAAATTATATTAAGCACTTTAGGGGCCATCCATAAATTACGTCACTTATTATTTATTCGTAGTTACCAAGCATGTTATGGAAATACACTTACGTATACCTATCTATTTGTTTGAATATGACAATATTAAACCATGGTTAATAAAGTATAGTTTGTGGCGCAGCGGACGAAGGTCTGTCTGCGATGCAAGAGGCAACCTCTTGACTTGGCCAGTTTTCATTACATCAGTCATTTTATACAGTTATTCAACGTTTTAATTCTGATAAAAACTGGCCAAGTCAAATCTAACCTACATAGATTTGACTTGGCACTCATTTGGATATCCATTCTTTTTGCCGCGAAGCCCACAGCCAATCATAATTTTTGTATTGAACTTGGCTCTCCTTTTTTACATTTAGGTTTTTGGTGGGATATCATTACTTTTTGTTAAGAAAACTAGGCAGGTATTGAAATTTAATGTTTTTTCTTGCGTTTCGGCTGCTGTATTTTTTTGTATGGGGACACCATATGTCCCCTACATAATGGTCGAAGGTGTAAGACTTCAACTAGGGCTGGTCCGGAGTGATAATCAAGTAAAACAGCTCAGAACACTTAGTGTCGGTTTATTGTACCGAATACATACAACTACGCACTTATTACAAAGTCACTGCACTGTACTGTTCACTATTTACTTTCCTTTACTTTCCTTAACACTTGCTCACTTGGTCACTGTGAAATAAAAACTAACTAAACTTGCAAACAAATTCTACGATTTTCCGGGTTATACCTATTTCTTTCTATATTCCAGAACATTTCCTCAGACATTTCTGATTTCCCTTTCTATCATTTCTATTCGTTCGAAAACAGGTACATAGCTATTATAGGTAGGTATATACGGGCCGGTCCCTAACAACTACACTGTATTCTATGGCGCAATCGGAGACCTTAGTACCTACTATTGCTTATTCTATGCAACGCTTCGACATAGCGCACCTCCAGAATAAAAGTGACTCATCTCAAAAAATAGGGAAAATGAGTTAAATATAGAGAAAGATTCAGAAAAAAAAACTGCATCGGCTAGTGATTCAAAAAGTGCCACTTGTTGGTTAGAATGCCTAAAACATAATGCGAGCGTCTCTTTCATTCCGACGGTTCCGCATCCCTCCCCACGCGGAATACTGATCCTGTTCAGTATTGCGTCCGATAATTCGTCGCGCGTTTAGTATTGGAAGGACCTAAAGCCGAATTCAACAACTTAGTACGCAAATATCAGGTAAGATTGGGATGAATTTGTGGTAATATAGTTGCCTCTTTTTTGTTTTGTGTCATTTTATAACATTGAGCCTAGTTAATTTATATGACCTTAAACGAATTGTATCATGTTTATTACTAAAATAATTCTTATTCTAATGACTGTTTAAAGTTAAGGTCAGTTTTGATCTTAAACTAAGAGTAACGTTGGTGTCGTTATTTGTCATTTTGTCTATTTATTATTAACTTGCCGAATATTTTCGAGAAATATTAGAGATAAAGTCAGTTTTGATCTTAAAGAACATTATTGCCGTATTTGAGAGTTCGTTTATTTATTATTAGCTTTGTACTTATGTTTTAATTATTTTCTGGAAGATAACTTCTGAAACTTGAAGCCACCTGATGATATTCAGATCAAGGTATGATCGCTTAATTTTATTGACTTATGAGATACGTGACCTCACGTAATACCTACTCATAGTTTAATTTAGTTTTATTTACAAAATGATTCATTATTTTCTTTTTACAGAAAATCCTAAACAAATATGATACAGGTACTGAAAAAATATACCCACACCTTAATCTCTAATTTTATCTTGTACTATTAAATTTCTTTGTTTATTTAAGTTGTCCATGGATAATAATATCCCGAGATCTGAGGTTGAATTTGAGTTTGAGAATTTGTTGAATAGATGAACCTACTACGTCTGGCCAAAGAACTAAATCTATCAGAAGATCAAGCTCATCAAGCAGTTCATCTAGTTCTTCTTCGTCGAGTTTCTAGTTCAACAAGCTCGGATCCATGTGAGTCACGTTCGCGTAAAAAGACTAAGCCAAATTATAATATTTTGCCAATCAATACAAAAGAAAGTGTACAACTTGAGTGACACTGATTCCACTTATCATCATAGCCCTGCAAACAGTTTAGACATATTTCTAGTGCTTCAGAATCAGACTCAACACGTTCTCCATCTCGATCGAATACTACGGAAGTTATGCAAAGTACCACGCCATCCAGAAAACGTAAAAGATACCCGTATCAATGGAAATAGATCAGGTCTAGATTACTTAAAAACACTAAATAAGTTACAGTTTCCGTTTCAAAATGATTAAAAACTTGTGTGCCAATTACAGGAATAAAAGACACATGAAGATGACAAACTCTGCAGATGTAAGAACGGAGAGATTCTTGCAATTATATTTTTTCCCGATCAATTATGATTGAAAGAAAATAAGAAAAATTACCTTAAACTAGTCAGGAAAAATCGCATACCTACTTTACCACGCAAACTTTTCCAATTCTCTTTAGAAGATGTTTGGTTCTAAGAATTAATTTAAAATTATTGTATTGTTAAAAATGAGGCTTAGTCAAGCTGATAAAATATGTTGCTATTCTGACGCAGAGAGTGATGTTTAAGTGAGATGATTAGAATATTAAGATTAGGTCTAGGTATATTGAATTCCTCTTTAAAGTTCCTGTTTTATCATTGTGATATTAATGTAGTGATAAAGTCACTGATAATTTAATAATTATAATAGGGAAGAGAAAACTAGATTTGCTAAGATACTGTTTTTTAATTATAAGTATTGATATAACGGGTATTTATCGCGTTTATTTACTTACAGGTTTACACACTGTCGTGGTCACTTCAGTCATCCCGTGACCACAACACTGTGTAAACCTATTGAACCGTCGCGTCGGGGAAAACAGGTAAATATTTTATTTTTGTTTTCAACATTTTGGGAAAACTTACAGCTAGGTCTTAAAAATAGTTATTTTCTTAGTACCGGTAAATACCAGAGCATGTGTGCTGAAGGCCAATTAAAAAGTTTCCGTAGATATGTACTTACATAGACTAACAAATGACGAACAGTAAAAGTAGACGACATACGAGTAAATAAAATTGAAAGAAAAATGAAATACACTTAATAAGAAACAACTATTTAAAAAATATTTCATTGCTAAGCAAGCGTTTAGCGCGATAAATACCCGTTGTATCAAAACTTAAAATTATGTGTTCAGATTGCGTAAGTTTAAAAATACTGTTTGTATAGTGGACAAAAAATTTAACTAAACAGTGAAATAATCCAATAATATGAAAATAATACAATAATATGAATTTATAGTATAACATTTGACTTGTCTAAGTGCTTATTTTGTAAGAATAGAAATAAATGTATTTGACTTTTTTTAAATATTTTGAAGAGGTTTTCATTTTATTTAGATTATTTTATTGTTTTCTTAGGTCCGTGTTATAAAAGCTTCCTCAGTCACCTACATATACCTGAGTTACGCTTTTCTAATGACTACACGTCACTCAATCATAAATATATGATCGAGTAAGCTTTGATTTCATAATACGAGCCTCAAAATCGTTTAATAGTATCGATTCCGATGTGATGTGTACTAAAATGATAATAACTGTTCCTCTTACGTTAAAAAAAAACACAGTAAGATTGTTAAACAAAATATGCTAAAGAAACCTACATCAGAATCGATACCATTGTCATACTTATAACTGATGACTACACCGAGAATTTGTATGTTTTTTCTTAGATTTTCTTTAATTATAATGGGTCCATTGTTAAATACTGTAATTATTGGTAAACTTAAAATGTTCAATAATGTTGTTGTGTTGGTTACCGATTTTTAATAAAGTTTTACAAAGTAATTAAAGTTAAATTTTCTTTATTATAGTGTTTTTTCTAATAAAAATCCCATCCTAATAAAATGCAAAAGTTAATTTTAAACCAAATATTTTGCCGAGCGTTCCGCATTAAAGAAACCTATTTTTAAATAAGTCATTAGTATTTATTTAGTTTTAGTACAAAACTGACTCAATTTCGGAAGGTTTTTTTGTAATGGTAATTACTTATGTAATTAAATTAAATTTTCAATAAGTAATAAGTTCAAAATATAGATAAAATACCAATTTATCCTATGATATGTAAATAATATAGAAAATTCGTAATTTGGTTGTGCCAGGATACAAATATGTAAAAATAACGCTACCGCAAAATCATATTATCGCATTTCCCAAAAAACATGTTTTTTGAATTGAGTCACTTCTATTCTGGAGGTGCGATAGGTACATAACTAGGTAGGTATTATACGGGCCGGTCCCTAAAAACTCCACTGTATTCTATGGCGCAATCGGAGACGTAGTACTATTGCTTATTCTATGCAATGCTGATCTATTTTTAATTTAAATCTTATTCCATTGACATAAAGTCGTTGTCACTAACATCACTTATTTTTTGTCATTCTTTTATTTTTTGATTTTTTCCTACGCTTACACACAATTACCGAGCTGGATTCCAAATTTCATCCTTCTAGGTCATCTGGAAGTAGGTTAGATTTAGGTATTATATGTATGTCAGTCAGTCAGTGTGAATTTTTACGACTTTTTGACCTTCATATCTTTATAACCGTTTGAGCTAGCTTCATGAAATTTGGGCTTCTACATGTCCTTATGGATATAATTAAACACACGTAGTTTTATGTGTCTACGTTAAAGAGTTTTTGAGTTATAGAAGGGTCAAAAGTGGCACCAAGTGGTTCGTGTAATGATACACTCGGCGCGTTCTTTTGCTTGAACTTGGCTTGGACACGCTGCCGCGTGCCCTAATATAACCTATTGCACCCGGGAATAGTGTAGCTTCCCAACGGTGAAAGAATTTGTAAAATCCTTTTTTTAGGCCCAGTAGTTTCGCGTGCGTGAGCGCATAAATGAAAACATGGGAATATTTATTTATTGATCCAATCAGAACGGCCCTAGGCCAATTATACTAATTACAGAGGTTAATAGAAATTATCTATAAGTATCAGTATTTTACCTGACCCGTACCTACCGTCCTGCCCTGCACTCGAAAATAAAACTCCCCAAATGACGCTCTGAAATATCTGAAAGGGTTGTAAAATAGATTGTTGTTTGTTATGTTACGGATTTCTCGTAAATAATGATCTGCGGATCTTTTACATGTAAATCATGGACTGAAAAGATAGACATCCAAAATTCAATACTCAACATAATATTTATTCTTGAAGGATATGGCACTCATTGGGGGAGGCCTATGTCCAGCAGTGGACTGATATAGGCTGATGATGATGATATGAAGCAAACATCTGAAGAAAGTGTCTTGATGAAAACGTAAGCGAACTATTCCGTTCCAAGTACTTTCATACATTGTCTTTAAATCTAGGTACCAACTTTAAAACAAAGGCTTTTTTGTGGCATGGAATTGAGATCGACTATATTATTATTGGATTGACAAACATCCATCCATCCATACTTAAAAACTTTCGCGTTTGTAATATTAGTAGGAAATTACAGAGAGCCATCTAGAAAGAAGTTGAAGTTGATTGAAGACAATAATCTAGACAAAAAAAATTTACATTGGCCAAATAAAAGTCAACTCAAGCCATGATGTTTTAGGTTAGAATTTTATAAGTTTTGTGAAATCTAAAATAAAAGAATGGATTCGTCTTCTGATGCAAGCTTTGCTTGGACTGATGCTTCAAGTGATACAATCGATAGCGTTTCTATGTTAGTAAAGATTGCATACTTTTTCTTTATCATTCATTAAAGGTCAGTCCAGTACCTACCAATAGGATACACTAAACACGCAGAAAAGATCAGATAAGGCCTCACGAATTGTCACCCCCAAATATAGGAAGGACCTCTTTCCTGGAACTATCCAGCACACATAAATACATTTAGTTGACAAGGCTAGGCTAAGTACAAACTTCCAACTGATAAAGGTCCTTACTAAAATATTTATTTACAGGGTGAAGGCTAAGATGGAGAAAACCTACTCTGAAGATGAATCGGTCTCTGGTAAGCAATACAAAAAAAAACTGCAAGAGGAGCTGTTTGTAAAAAGTAAAGAAGAGCGGGAGAATGCAGAGCAGCCCGGCCCGGCCAAGAGGAAGTGGCGCGGCGACCAGTCGGAGAGTGATGAGGTGCGAAGCCCCAAGAAAAAGAAAATAAAAAGGGAGCCTGAGAGTGAAAATGATCTGCCGACCAACAAAAATAAAAAGAATGGCATTAATCATAGCGAGTCTCATGACTCCTATGATGAGAGCTACTTAAATTTGAAAGTAAAAAATGAACAGCATTTTGCACCTCCGCACCCTTCCAAGAGGATAGGAAGAGGTAAAAGCTTCTCAAATTCAGACATTCTAAGTGAGTGCAGTGAATCCTCCCACACCAAACGTAAAAAGAAAAGCAAGAACCATTCAGTATCTGATAATCCATCAGAGGATAACATATTAAATGAGTTAGTTCAAGAAGAAAGTGAATATAATGATAGATTAATGAAAAAGAAAAAGAAGAAATCTAAGAAAAAAAAAGAGTCCTCTCTGTCGGATGATGTCAAATCTACAAACAGTGATGTAGAGGGGAGTGAAGCCTGCGCCGGGCCGGGGACAGCATCGGGAGGCGGGCACAGACTGCTCGGTGCTACTGACAAGAATGTACCCAATCAACTTACTAGTACAATAAAAACAGCAAACAGTGTAGTGCAATGCCAGAATGACTCCGGAAAGCGAAAGATGAGAATATCTGAAAGGATTCAATTTGAAGAAAGCTCGGATTTCGACATAAACCAATTAAAAAAAACTAAATCATCTAAAAAATCTGACAAATTGGACAAATATGGTAAACAAAATTTACACTTAAAAGCATTAAGAACCACTATGGAAAACAATGAGGCTGCTCTCACCACTGATGATGAAATATGGCTCATCAGGTGTCCCAAGGATGTCCATGTGGATTCATTCCAAGATAAAAATTTAACTTTAGAAGGGAAATGTAAATTAAAGTTGAGCGGTCAAACTTATGAGGGGACCATAGACCATGAAGCTGGGAATATGTCGATACTATCATCAGAACAAAGCCATTTTGTCATAAAGAATTGGTTGGTAAAGGGATTTCTTAATTTACGAAAAAGGATACCTAAAACCCACATTCAAGAAGACTTGACACTAAACATCAACCAAGCACGCTTTATACCTCTGCCAGAAACCAAAAGCCGACATCCACTATTTGGCTACAATTACAAAAAATCAATAAAATTAGGTGCCAGTGTAACAGAGCGCCTCAACACAACCGTCCATAGTCAATACAAGAAAAATAAACCTCGGAAAGAGAAGAGTTTTAACTGTGAACAAGATCAATGTCCTATGACTAGACCAAAGGAAGAGTGCAGCACAAGTGTAGGGACCACCAACGGGAGCTTGGCCCCCGAGCCAGAGTTGGCTGGCTCCAGGAAGAAGAATAAACGCAAAAAGGACAGAGACCAGGATGCAGCTACCAAGATAAAGAAAAAACACAAACATGACCTTGAATCAGTTGAAGCTTGGGAATCTGAGAAGGCCATTGAAGAAAACCTGTTTAATTTCTAAACACGCTTTTAAAGTTATATTCTGGGTATATTAATGTCACCGCCCCGTAGATTGTCAATGTAAATAAAATAATTATGATAAGCCAAATTGTTTGGTTTTATTTCAACTCAAAGCATCTTTTACAATTTGTTTGAATTTATTCATTGATAATTTTTGCAACTCATTTGAAGTTTTGGTGACTTGGTGTATAAGCATACCTTACCTACACATGACGACCTCTGTGGCGCGGTGGGCGAAGGTTCGTCTGCGACGGAGGAGGTTGCGGGTTCGATTTTCGCCTCGCCAACTAATTAGGGACTTTCAAGATAGTGAAGAGCAAAAACCGGTTATGTACATATAAATATAAAACCCTAATTATTTCTCAGCACCTATTATTTGCATAATTTGGTCCGATTATTATGCTATAAATGGCTGTAAATAAAAGAATAAATAATTAGAAAAAAGTATTTAAAATAAAAGGTTGAACATGTATTCAATTTTAAGGTATAATTCTGTAGCTGGACATTTAATTAAGGACAGTAAACTATAATGAAAAATAGAGTTAAACAAAACTAATAATCTGCAGTATTAGAACACGCGGCAGCGTGTTCAAGCCAAGTTCAAGCAAAGGAACGCGCCGAGTGTATCATTACACGAACCACTTGGTGCCACTTTTGACCCTTCTATAACTCAAAACCTCTAACGTAAACACATCAAACTACGTCTGTTTAATTATATCCATAAGGACATGTAGAAGCCCAAATTTCATGAAGCTAGCTCAAACGGTTATTAAGATATGAAGGTCAAAAAGTCGTAAAAATTCACACTGACTGACTGACATATATATAGTACCTAAATATAACCTACTTCCAGATGACCTAGCTAGAAGGATGAAATTTGGAATCCAGCTCGGTAATTGTGTGTAAACGTAGGAAAAAATAAAAAAAAGTCAAAAAATAAGTGATGTTAGCGACGACGACCTTATGTCAATGGAATAAGGTTTAAATTGAAATAGATCTGCATTGCATAGAATAAGCAATAGTACTACGTCTCCGATTGCGATTGCGCCATAGAATACAGTGTAGTTTTTAGGGACCGGCCCGTATAATACCTACCTAGCTATGTACCTATGTCGAAGCATTGCATAGAATAAGCAATAGTAGGTACTAACGTCTCCGATTGCGCCATAGAATACAGTGTAGTTGTTAGGGACCGGCCCGTATATACCTACCTAGCTATGTACCTGTTGTCGAACGAATAGAAAGGGAAATCAGAAATGTTCTGGAATATATAAAGAGATAGTAGTATAGCCCGGAAAATCGTAGAATTTTCTAGTTTAGCTCAGCGGAGGTAGGTATACAAGCCGAGTTTGTTTGCAAGTTTAGTTAGTTCTTATTTTACAAGTGACCAAGTAAGCAAGTGTTAAGGAAAGTAAATAGTGAACAGTGCAGTGCAGTGACTTTGTAATAAGTGCGTAGTTGTGTGTACCTATTCGGTACAACCGACACTAAGTGTTCTGAGGTGTTTTACTTGATCATCACTCCTGCTTGACCAGCCCTAGTTGAAGTCTTACACCTTCGACGAGCCCCTACAAGTGGTGTCCCCATGTGCAAGAAAAAATATTAAATCTCAATACCTGCCTAGTTTTCTTTACAAAAAGTAATGATATCCCACCAAAACATAAATGTAAAAAAGGAGAGCCAAGTTCAATACAAAAAGAATGGAGATTAAATGAGTGTCAAGTTAAATCTATGTAGGTTAGATTTGACTTGGCCAGTTTTTATCAGAATTAAAACGTTGAATAACTTTATAAAATGACTGATGTAATGAAAACTGGCCAAGTCAAATCTAACCTACATAGATTTGACTTGACACTCATTTATATCTCCATTCTTTTTGTATTGAACTTGGCTCTCCTTTTTTACATTTATGTTTTGGTGGGATTATCTACGGATTATAATATCGTTAACAGCTCCATTTTATTACGTGTAAAATCAGTACCCAGTAGCAAAACCTTTGTTAGTAATTACCGCTTGACACCGATCGATGTGGCATAGACATTATCAGTTTCTGACATGTTTCGACAGGAATGTTTGCCCATGCCTCACAAAAAGCTTCATTAAGTTCATCTAAAGTTGTGGTACGATAGGTTTTTTCTTGATTTCGTGCCAAAGGTGCTCGATTGGGTTAAAGTCCGGACTATTTGCTGGCCAATCTAGCACCGATACTGACTGACTGGTAAGAAACGACTTGACTGAACGGGCGGTATGTTTCGGGTCGTTATCATGCTGAAACGTCCATATACCTAATAGGGAGATGCTCCTCAGCATAGGAAAGCATCGTTTCCTCCAATATTGCCTTGTATTGATGTTGGTCTAAGTTACCCTGAACTTTCCTCACAGGTCCCACTCCACGTCCAGAAAATGAACCCCACATTTTAATGTTTCCACCGCCATGTTTCACCTGATTTTTTGTGAATCTCGGATTCATTTCCGCTTTTACTGGACGCCGTACGTATTGCCTTCCATCTGAAGAAATCAAATTAACCTTGGTCTCGTCAGAGAATAATACATGTTGCCATTGGGCGTAGGTCCAATGTCCATATTTACGTGCAAACGCCAAACGAGCATTTCTATGTTCTTTCTTCAACAACGGTAGGTACTTTGCGAGCCACTCTTCCGAACAACTCTGCTTCTACCTGACGTCGTCGAACGGTCCTCGCTGAGACACCAGCTCTTTCGTCTGTCCCAAACACTTCGTGTTTAATTAAAATAGAGCCTAGAAACGGATCTTTCTTAGCTAACCTGGTTATCATTCTATCTTCTTGCGGAGTTGTTTTTCTCGATCTTTTTGTTCTAGGCACATTTAAAGCTGTATTATTGCGTCTGACATGTTGCACTGCATTGTACCTATACCATAGTTTTTGAACAATTTAAATGTTCTGCTATCCTTTGGTATGGCCAACCATGCTCGACAACAAACTTCATGATAATTTTTCGTAGTGTTGGATCGCAACTTTTATTTTTGTCCATTTTCCTTCAAAATATTTTTCAAAACTTAAAATAAAAATCGGGATTGCCGCGAAAACTACCACGAAACAATAAGAGAAGAAGTAAAAAATTATTGAGATTCAAATTTTGAAAATAGAACGCAATATCTCAGTGTCCCTAATTAAATGGCCAGCCAGCATTATTTGAACAAATAGCACTATGATAATCTATCAGCTGTACTGTAAAGAGGTTTAATGTTTAAGAAGTTGTTACATATTGTTTGTATAATCGGGCACATCAATGACTAATTATACTTACATGTAAAAGATATGGAATATTTTTAAGACCTGTTGAAAAAAAAAACACAATTTGGCTTAACTAGAGATTGTCCGTAATTAGTTGACCACGACTGTATATATCTAAGTGCCCATAACCAGCCCATAACATACCTCAAGCTCTGCTTAGCTTGAGGCCAGGGGATGCTGTGTGGATTTTCCAGCATTATTTTATTGTATTGTGTAATATACCTATTTGGGAAACAAAACGCTTATGCTAGTAGTAGTTAGTATAATCTATCAGTTGTCAAACCTCTAATACGAGTGACACATCGATAATAAAATGGTTCCGTTTTCCGTACTTACCAATATTACGAAAACGGCAAAAAAAAACATGTCTTTTATGCTTTGAGAATTCAACCAAATCCTTTATGTATGGGATGGGAACCCCCTTAAATATTTAATTTTAATTATTTAAGGACAGCGGAGTCTTATTAAATAGCGTCCCGTGTTACCCTTTGGATACCTACGTTACGGAACCTAAATCAGGGCACGCGGCAGCGTGACCAAGCCAAGTTCAAGCAAAGGAACGCGCCGAGTGTATCATTACACGAACCACTTGGTGCCACTTTTGACCCTTCTATAACTCAAAACATCTTTAACGTAAACACATAAAACTACGTGTGTTTAATTATATCCATAAGGACATGTAGAAGCCCAAATTTCATGAAGCTAGCTCAAACGGTTACAAAGATATGAAGGTCAAAAAGTCGTAAAAATTCACATTGACTGACTGACATACATATAGTACCTAATTCTAACCTACTTCCAGATGACCTAGAAGGATGAAATTTGGAATCCAGCTCGGTAATTGTGTGTAAGCGTAGGAAAAAATCAAAATATAAAAAAAAGTCCAAAAATAAGTGATGTTAGCGACGACGACCTTATATCAATGAAATAAGGTTTAAATTCGAATAGAATCCGCATTGCATAGAATAAGCAATAGTACTAACGTCTCCGATTGCGCAATAGAATACAGTGTAGTTGTTGGGACCGGCAAATAATAGATTCTGTTTTCGAAGTAACTACATATTTTTACTACCTCACACTAGATGTCACTAGTGTAGGGGACGTACTGAGAATTATTTTATTTACAAAATTCATTTTCCAGCAAAAATAACTGTTTTGGTTAATTGTTGTCGGTTGGTTGCCCTATCATTTTCTATGGTTGCAAAATGCTTAAAACGAATACCTTTATATTTTTCAGCTATTAATGTAATCAGAAGAATAATATGATTATCAGTATTATCAGCAAGAACAAATCTTCGTATATTTCGTCGGAGTCAGTCTTGTCTATTAATTTTTGTGATCCATTGCTGTCTTACATTATCTTGATATGGAAATCTAGAACATACACAATTTAAAATTGCATTAATAGGTGGGCTTCAATTTCATTAAATTTACTAAACAACTACTATTATAGTAGTTGTCTCACGGAGGGAAAGTACTTTCAATATAGAATATTTATTATAAATGAGGCTTTATTTTTATTTCCTGCATATTTAATATTTATTTATAAAACATTCCATAGCTGCATTCCATACATGCTATGTTTCAACATAGCCGTGGGACATTCAGTAAAATAATTGGATTCTAAATACGGCCCTGGCCCTGTTTTTCTTTATAAGTTAATGGTTGACGATAGATGGCGGCTTGTTTAAAAATGACTATAAAAACTGAAAAAATAAAATTTCGCGAATAAAAAGTCTTTAGGAACGTAAGTTGAAGTAATGTCAGTACATATGATTATTAAAATATATTAATAGCTGAGCCCTACGTACCTATAAATGTTTATTTCCCATGATACAAAGTATCGCCATCTATTGTCAAGTAGAATTATATTTGGAAACGCCGAGTCGCAATGGAAATGTTCGAGAACTTTTAAAATATGATGCGGTATTCAGAAAAATCCAAAAATAATTATATTGGTCAGTTGTGTAATTGAACAAATTTCAGTACATTTGATTATTAAAATATATTATTACTGAGCCCTACGTAGGTTTATTTCCCATGATACAAAGTGTCGCCATCTATTGTCAAGTAGAATTATATTTGGAAACGCCGAGTCAATACCTGCCTAGTTTTCTTTACAAAAAGTAATGATATCCCACCAAAAACATAAATGTAAAATAGGAGAGCCAAGTTCAATGCAAAAATTATGATTGGCTGTGGGCTTCGCGGCAAAAAGAATGGATATCTGAATGAGTGCCAAGTCAAATCTATGTAGGTTAGATTTGACTTGGCCAGTTTTTATCAGAATTAAAACGTTGAATAACTTTATAAAATGACTGATGTAATGAAAACTGGCCAAGTCAAATCTAACTTACATAGATTTGACTTGGCACTCATTCAGATATCCATTCTTTTTGCCGCGAAGCCCACAGCCAATCATAATTATTTATTTATTTATTTATTTATTTATTTATTACAAGGAAAACCAGCAGCACATACAGTAAATTAAAAATAATAAAATAGAAACAGAAGGCTATTAAGAGGTTTTCACGACTAAGAAGAATAATAGAAACATAAAAAATGTGAACAAGCAAAGAATAGATACAGAAAGAAAACAGATAACCTACAAGATTACAATCAACAAAAATATCGATATATAATAGACAATCTGCATTATATTTGCATTACTCGCATGCCAAATTCGAGTCATCCTCATCATCCACGCCGGATGGTGAGAAAAAGTCAGAGCTCAATCGCCGTCTCACGGAATGAACGCTGGAACAGAAGAGGTCCAGATCTATTTTCTTAGAGAGATTATTAAATTGGTCGCCAACTCGATATAAAAAGGAGTTCTGACGATAATTGGTTTTAACTTTTTTAATATGAATGATTTCGTTAAATCTGACCCTTTTTTGGGGAACGTTTAGTGATATCTTGCTAAGAAGTTCAGGGCAATTAATATGGTTGTTAGTGATTTTGAATAAAAATATAAGGTCACCAATTTCGCGCCTTTTACTCAGCGGAAGAAGGTGGAATGTACGGCAAAGATCTATGTAATTAGACGAACTATAAGGAAGCTTAAGACGATAACAAAGATATTTGATAAATTTTATTTGAATACGCTCGATTCTGTTGATATAGATATCGTAATGTGGACTCCAGATTTGAGAAGCGTATTCGAGTATGCTGCGAACATAGGAACAGAATAGAATTTTGAAAGTTTTACATCTATTAAAACTGGCTGAGCTTCTAATAACAAAACCCAGTGCTTTTGACGCTTTGTTAATAATAGAGTCAATATGAGAGTCGAAGAGAAGCTTAGAATCATGTAGCACACCCAAATCTCTAATAACATTACAGTCCTGCAGAATCTGGTTTTTCAAACGATAGACTGACTTGATTTTAATTTTTTTACGTGTGAAGGTTACTATTGAACACTTGGACGGGTTTAGATCCAGCTTATTATCATCACAATAGGTATCAAGCCGATATAGGTCAGCCTGCAAGTCTAGTGCATCCAAAGGCGTGTCAATAATTTTAAATATTTTCATGTCATCAGCAAAGGAAAGTAGGTGACTATTAACAAAACAATTAGAAATATCATTAACAAATATAAGAAAAAGGAGGGGCCCCAGGAGTGACCCCTGGGGGACTCCACTAGGAATAGGAACCCAGCTGGATATATAATTATTGACAACAACAGCCTGACACCTATTGCTGATATACGACGAAAACCACCGGAGTAGATTCCCTCTAATACCCATCACAAGTAATTTAGACAAAAGGAGTGAATGGTCAATTCTATCAAAAGCCTTGCTATAGTCGGTGTAAATTACGTCAACCTGGTGCCCATTATCCATTGATTTGGATAAGAACTCATTAAAGATAATAAGGTTAGATACAGTCGACCGCCCTTTGAGGAAACCATGCTGGAACGGAGAGAAGGATTGGTGAAGCGCGGAATAGATTTGATTGTAAACAATCCTTTCAAAGATTTTAGCAATTATACAGAGCTTGGAGATAGGTCTATAGTTACTTACCTCTGATTTAGGGCCCTTTTTGTGAATTGGCGATACAAATGCAGATTTCCAAAGTTTAGGTACGGTGCTAGAAGATATAGATTTAATAAATAAAAGTGAAATAGGAAAGTAAATTGATTGAGCACATGATTTAAGAAAAACAGGGCTAACGTGATCCGGACCAGCAGATTTAGATAGATCAAGGCTAGAGATCAATTTGAATACCTCATCAGGATCTACCTCAATATCAAAAATATCACATTCGGTAGTCGTGTGAGAGACTAATGAGTCGACGTTATATGAAGAAGTACCAGAGGGAGAAAGAAACGTGGAATAAAAATATTTGGAAAAAGCTTCACAAATTGATTCACCGGTAGAAACAGAGGTGTCTAAATACTTAAGATGTGTAGGCATACCATTAGATTTTGAACGAGTTTTAATGTAGGACCAAAACAGTTTAGGGTTTTGTTCAATACCATTCTCAATGGATGACATGTAATCAGAAAAACATTTATTCTCTAACAGTTGGATACGATTACGTAGGAGTTTGAATGTAGACAAGTCGGACAGTCTGCCATAAGTTTTATATTTTCTATAATGTCTGTATTTTTCTTTAATTAGCTTAATGAGAGCTGGGCTAAACCATTTGGTGTAAGAACTGTCATTTACCAACTTAGACGGGATATATTGATGTTTAAGCTGATCCAAAATTGAATAAAAGAATTCGACTGCTTCTTCAAGCGATCGCGAATTAAATTCGGTGTTCCAGTTGATATCAGAGATTTTATTGTTTATAGATAGGTAGTCTCCCTTGTTAAACAAATATTTTAAATATGATTGAGATTTCAAACATGGTGTATTAAGGAAAGAGGCTCCGATAAGAAGAGCTTTATGGTGAGGGTCGATGGGCACTAGAGGGTCAAAGCATTCAGCTACTACAAGATCTTCGTTTGACAAGACCAGATCCAAAATTCTGCCCTTCGAGATGTTGCGAATACCATTAAATTGGCGTAGGTTATGTGTAGTAATTTCGTCGATAAATAATTTTTCCGAAAAAGTTAACCCGCTGGATGGTACTAAGTGGACCGAATCCGCACGGCTCGACCAGTCAATACCACCCAAGTTAAAATCACCGACCAAAATAAATTTATCATCCGGATTCAATAACATAATATCATTTAGTTTAGTTAAATAATTTTCAAGTTGCTGCGAGAAACAATTACCTTGGTTTTGGTTACACAAGTATAAACAGCTGAGGTGAATATTTAGTAAACTAGAGTTATTAACTTGCTTTAGAGATATGGTAACCCATAAATCCTCGGCCGAGGATTGATACGATGGCTGAATTATATTATATAATTTTTTTCGTATAGCTATCAGAACGCCCCCTCCCCTGGTTTGGCCGGTAAAACCGTAATCTCGGTCGCGCCGCCATACCACATAGTCGTTTCCGAATAGCTCTGAATCTAATATACTATCTAACAACCAAGTTTCGGTTAATATTATCACGTCATACGAGGTCAAATGTAAGTTACGCTTAAACAAAACTGATTTAGTTCGAAGGCCTCTGGTGTTCTGATAATAAATGTTTAAGTTATTATTAGTCGAACTATCCATATTGGTCCCCATAACATAGCGATAGTATGAAATCATAAGAATCCATTAAATTAGTGCGAAACAAAAAAAGTATAGAAATTAAATAGGGTAGGAAAAAATAATAGCGAATGACGGAATCGTCACTAGTTAAATTCTTGTGATTGCGAGAAGGCGAGCAAATATGAGTAATAGCGAGTGCAGGCGAGATAGTTAGGTGGTATGCAAAAACGCAAAAAGCGGGCGCGCTTAAACAATAGGCGAGTAACCGGTCGACGTTCGGCTCAGAGGTGACAAACATTTTAACAAAATGTACAAATTTGGCATGTAGGCAAATTATAAATACATGAACGAGAAACTTGGAATAGACAAACATTTGAACAGGATATGGAAATATGAAAAGGCATAAAAAATTACATATAAAATATAAAAACAAGGTATCTGGATTATAGCAACAGGTTAGAGTAATTTGTTTAAATCGGACTCCTTGTTAATAATGATCACCGGAGATGTGTCACTCTTGCGGGTGTGGATCTTCCCAAACTTGACCCACACATAAGCATGACCTTTTTCCTTCGCCGTGATTTTCGTCTTGTTAAGTAGGTTCTTCGAGTCCGCGTTCAAGTGGTCGTTAATGAATATACGACGAACTGAGTCGCGGAAGCCAATATCGGGGGCCGATAGCGACTTGCGAGCCCTAGCTGCCGCAACAAAATCCTCTTTAATATAGCGGTTAGTAAAACTAACTATAATTGCCTTTTCTTTGGACCCATGGAGCGGGACTCGATAAAGGTAGTCGATATTGGCTCGCGGAAATTCGAAGTTCAACTCCTTACTTATAGACTCGATGATCGAGAAGAGATTTTCCTCTTTCTTCGTCGGCACTCCTTTGATCTCCACATTGTTTAGGCGCGATCTTTGATCGGCCGCGGCGAGTTGATATTTCAGTTCAGCTACATTGATCTCCAGGCAGTCAATAGATTCCTGCATTTTGTCAACTGCGGATACACGCGCCTCTACCTCCGTAACTCTTACAGAAAAACCCTCTAGGCGAGAACCCATGAAGTCACAACTAGATTTTAGATCCACCAACTCGTTCTTTATGGTTTTGACGTCTTGAAGAAGAGATGGTATACCGACTAACTGGAGCTTCAGGTCGCGTATCTCGTTCATGATGCCTTCGAGTGAGACGGGCTCCGGTGATAGCGGCGGCAGCGGCTTAGGTGATTGACCCTTGCAGGAGGAGCATTTCCAGGCCGCTCTCCTATCGGCGCCAAGCTTTCTCCATCCAGCCTCCGTG
Source organism: Eupithecia abbreviata (assembly GCA_943735965.1). NCBI lineage: Eukaryota > Metazoa > Arthropoda > Insecta > Lepidoptera > Geometridae > Eupithecia > Eupithecia abbreviata. The sequence continues at coordinate 59,554 of OX030979.1, read as the reverse complement.
ACTTGTGCACAGCCGAAGTCGAGATGCCTCATACAGCCAGTGCATCGCACCCCGTCCGTAAACGCGGATCCACAGGACGCGCACTTCATGATTTAAAAATAAAAAGGTTGACGATATATTTAAGTTAACCGAGGTAACGTAAGCGGGTTAACTGAGCTAGCGTTCACACTGTACTGAACTGTTTGCATTGAACTTGGCTCTCCTATTTTACATTTATGTTTTTGGTGGGATACCTACTCACATAAATTGAAACAAATTAGACACACATAATTAGAATTGTCGTCCGTGACTTCAACTAGTTATTAAGGTCTTTGGCTGAAAAACAGCGCTGAATAAAATAATGTTCAGCACACGCTGAGCCAACCCCTATTTCGGCGCAGGGTCGTGGAGGTAGTCTTATTTTAGACTTAATATAACCTATTTGTGTCGTTTACCCCCATGACAAACTTCTTTGTTTGTTTATTCTATGCCTGTATTTGGTACCTGTGTCTAAATAAATGTTTTTTCTATTCTTCTATTCTACATAATGATTTTCTTAATTTTTTACGATGATGGATTTTTTACATGATGATACAGGTGTCCGCAAAATTATACTGCAAACTTTTTTGTCATCTCAAATCAAAATAGCTTGCCGTTTTTTTTTTTTTAATTCTCTTTTATTCGAATTACCTACCTATCCGGATACGAGAATGATGAAAACTTCACTATCCGGATTTTGATCCCTTCTAGGTACCTATCTACCCTGATCGCACTCTTCTCATTGCAGTCTACGATTATAATTTACTATAAAATAAAAAAATAAAAATAAAAAAGCCATTTATTCCATAACCTTATAAAATAATAGTGCATAATCAAAGTAATTGACAAGTAAAAAAAAATATAATTGATTCTATATGTAATGTTACTAATGTATGTATGTCAAATAAAATAAAATCATTGATATATAAAATTAAAATTAAAAATACAATACAATCATCTAGACTTAAAAATAAAATTGCATGCATTTACTTAGATGTTGATTTTGTATACGTATACATATAGATTTCCATTAATTAAATTTAAAATATTATTCGTTATTTCTTGGTTAGGACCCCTTTCGAGTACAGGCCTCCTCCAGCTCATTTATATTTATGTTAGGTAGTTCTTGAAGCTAGCTTAGTTATGGATGTAATTTTTTTTTTTCTGATCGTTGAATATTTAGTTGTTGTGATTTCTTTCTTAGGCAGTGATCCTACGCTATACTTAAATATGAAGAGGTAGAATATTCTTCTGTTTCTCTGGTTTATTCTGAGCTGGAAGGTTTCGGTCTAGCTCTCCCGCGGTGACCAGCCGTATTGGGAGGCTTCTTTTCGGTTTTTTGTGTTTGTGTAATAATATCATAAGAATTGGGAGAGGCAGCGCTTTTGCTAATAATTGTGTTCTAGGTATTTTCTCTTGTTTGAGATGTAAAATATTGCGTTATGTTTCTAGTTTCATTGTACATTTTGTGTCTTTTTGCGGCTCTGCTAGTGTCCTTGTTGCTCATCTTTGGTCCATTTTCACTGTGGATTGTCCTCATGAAATTGTTTTCTTTATTAGGCATTTTTTCCAGCGGCGATCTAGGTACTCGAACAACCAGCTTGTTGTTCTTAATAAACGCTTGATTTCCTTTGTTTAATTCGTTTTTCAGCTGTTCCTGTAAGTAACTGTTTTCGTTCTTGCAGGATTTTAGGCGCGAAATCTTCTTTTAATATGTAATAGTCTGTTTTATTTAGTTTATGCTTATTTTTTAGTATAAGAATTTTCTTGCCATAAGTTGAAAGACCCACGTTTATGGGTCTAGGTTTCTCTCCTTTTTTCCCAATGCGTCGTACATGTTGGATTTCACTTATGTTACTCTGTATTTGAAGATCATTGTTCAACATATTTAGCATTTTTTTTTCTAGTTGGATATAAGTTTTTTCCTCCTCGGGTACACCAAAAAATACCAAATTCCGGCTCCTCACTTCCCTCTCAAGTCTAGGCGTTCCTGTTGTTTCTGTTGGTTTATCTTTAATTCTTCAAGTTGTGGTTGGAGCTTGCTTAGTTTTCCATCCAAAATATCAATTTTTGATGAAAGTTTGGCGTCGATATCCTTAATCTGTTGTCCTATGGCAGCAATAGCCTTCATAATTGCATCCATTATACTTTGTTACTTCGGAAACAAAAATAAATTGTGCAAAAAGAAGAGGTTGAGAGATTCGAACCAGCGGTTACTTGGAGAAGTTCCCAAGCTATTTCGGGGTGTAGAACCACCGCACCAACAAGGCTGTTACTTGAGAGGTCGAAATAGTAAGTCGCTTGCGATATTTTAACGGTTGCGATAAAGTTTTTGCGACAACCGTCAAAGAATAAAATAGACGGAGCAGAAATAAACACTGTTTGTCGTTATAACATAACCTTGTTTTTGTCTTTTGCAGGCTTTTTTTAAATGTTTTTTATTATTTTTGGCTTCAATCTTTTTAAACTTGTTGACTGACGAGGTTTTTGTCGTTTATTTCACTTTCATATCACTGATTGTTATTGTTGACGGATCGGTTTTTGTTGTTTTTAATTCACTGTTTTATTGCTGTATTTCACAGTATTTCATCGAGATTACGTTTTTACTGGTCCATGGTACGTTTTTACACACTTTTTAATGCTATTTTCACTTATTAGACACGAATTTCAATTTTTAAACTTATTTTTCGACGAGCTGAGTTGCTGATCATACGAGCGCAGCGCCCTCTCATAATTTACTATACCTACATTATTTTATTCCCTGCCTAAACGTTGGACGTTTGAGAAATAAAAAATCATAAAAAGGTTTTTACAAAAGTATTTACTTAAAATTAACAATTATGTTTTATCCCAACAATCATACAAATAATCTTATAATAGTAGAATAACATTTATTCAAAATAGTAACAAAAAATAAACAATCTACCCTAGCTCTAGAGGACCGACGGCGACGCGACGACGACGGACGGGACAACGGTAGCGACTTATTAATGTACGAACATGGCACTCGAACGGGAGCGAGGGAGACGGAGAGCCGTCGCGTCACGGCAGGCTCAGGAAGTAGAAGGCGACGAACGCGAGCGCGTAGAACAGGCTACTGCACGCCAACATGGCGCGGACCGTGGCGCGCTGCAGCCGTCCCCCGCGCCCTGCGCCCGCGCCCGCTCCGGGGGCACGCGCGCGCCACGCGCCGTTGTTGTACCGCTCCGTGTTGAGCACCTTGCGCTCCAAGGGTGCCGGCGCGGGCTCCGCGGGACCCGGCGCCGCGTACTCCGGCTCCGGGGACCCGCCACGCGACTCGCCCCCGCACTCCGCCGCCGCCGCCGCCTCGTCCGACAGCGCAAACTGCGGCCGCCGCCGGCCCAACGAGCTGCGTCTGGACACCCACGAGGAGGGCCGCATGGGCGCCGGCACCGGGGGCCGCCGGCCTCGCGGCAGCGGCGCGCGCGCGCCCACCGCGCCCACCGCACCAGGTTGCCTATAGTCGAGAGCGAGCCGACGGACGCGAGGCTCCTCCGGCGCTGGCGTCGCGAACGGCGCCTCACCGCTCACGCGCAGCATCGCCGGGGTGCGGGCGCGCCTCCCCTCGCGCCTCGCCCCGATCCGCGCCCTAGGAGCGGGCGCCGGCCCCGGAACCAGCAGGCCTGCGCGCGGCGCCGGCTCGGGGCGTGCGCGAGGCAGCGGCATGGTGTGGTGCGAGGAGGGCACGCGGCGCTCCACTGGCGGTGCCGCGCCGAGCTCGTCCCGCACGAGAGGGCCTCGGGCGCGGCACGCGCGCAGCGGTAGCTCGTAGCGGAAGTACCGGTCGCTGTAGACTACGGTGGCGAGAGGACGTGCGCCGCGCAGCGCGTTGTACAGCGCCTCGGCGGTGGCGCGCGCGCGCGGGGCGGCGGCGCGCCACAGGCGGCGCAGCGAGCGGCGCGCGCGCGGGGCCGGCGGCTCCTCGTAGAGAGGCGGCGGGGCGCGCGGCGCGTGGCGCGGGCGGCGCGGCCTCGCGCGTCAGTCTGCCAGCGGGCGCGCGCGCCGCGCCGCCGCCAGATCGTGCAGCGCTTCGAGCGCGGCGCCGGAGCTCCAGGCCTGCGTGCGACACGAGTGGCGACAGGGCGCGCCCGCGTGGTTGGTGAGCTCGGGCAGGCCGCGCCACACGGAGGTGCGCACCTCGCGCAGCAGCGGGCCGAGCGCGCGGTAGGCGCGTGCGACGGTGCGCGCGTGCTTGCCCACGTCGTGCGCGAAGGCGAGGCGCGCGCGCAGGTAGAATGGCAGCGGCCAGGTCCACTCGGGCCCCTGGTGGTAGTTGAAGCCGTGCGCGGTGGCAGGGTCCTCGGAGTCGTCGTCGTTGTCGTAGTCGGGACGGTAGGCCCAGTCGGCCGGGTCCAGCGTCTTGACGCCGAGCGGGCCGAGCAGCAGGCGCTCCACCTGGTCGAGCGCGAGCCAGGCGTGCTGCGGGTCGAACAGCTCGGGCGCGATGCTCATGGCCACCGGGAAGTTGCAGCGCAGCTGGTAGTCGGCCCAGGGCCGCGTGGCGCCGTGCACGTCCTTGTAGATGGCGCGCCGGTGCACGAGGTCGGGCCGCGCGTCCGCCGCGCTCGGCTGCGGCGGAATCCAGAAGTGGCGCTCGAAGTTGGCGCGGATGCGGTCCGCCCACTGGCGCCACGTCCAGGAGGTGAGCGTGGCGTCGCGGTGGCGCCGCACCACGCCCGGGTAGGGGTAGGTGCCGGCGCGGTGCTCGGCCGCGAGCCAGGCGGCCGCGCTGTACGCGAGCGCGACCAGCTCCACGGCGCTGCCGTCGCGCGGCGAGGCGGGCCGCCCGCGCGTGCCCGCGCGCTCCGAGGACCCCATCTTGTCCATCCAGGTGCCCGCGTTGGCGTCGTTCCCGCCGAACGGGAAGCCCGTCTCCGGGTCGACACCGATCTGCACGTCGAAGCCACGGTCCGTCATGTGCGCGTCGATGGCGCGGCCCGCGTCGCGCTCGCGGAAGGCGAGCCCCTGGAAGTGCAGGTCCAGCGCCTCCTGCACCACGTCGTGCAGCGGCTGGTCCGCGGCGCCCGGCGGCTGCGACGGCGCATCGTCCCGCGGGAACAGCCGCGCCACCGGCTCCGCCAGCAGCGCCGCGCCGCCCGGCACCGTGCGCACGTACTGCTGCAGCGCCAGCAGCCACCACCACACGGCGTCGCGGCAGTTGTACCGCGCGCGCGCGCCGCCGTCCAGCAGGTTGGGCACGAGCCCGTGGCGCAGGCACGCGCCGAACCCGAGCAGGTGCGCGCGCGCCTCCGCCGCGCGCCCCGTCAGCAGCAGCAGCCCGCGCAGCGCGATGAACGTGTCGCGCCCCCAGCACCGCATGTAGCCCGTCGAGAAGTGCGGCAGGCCCGCGGACAGCGAGCCGCGCGGCGTGCGGGGCGGCCCCAGCGCGGGGGAGGGGGGCGGCAGGCGCGCGCTCGCCACCGCGCCCGTCAGCTGCACGCTCGTGAGCGCGAGTGCGCGCCACAGCGCGCCGCCCTCGGCCCCGCCGGGCCGCAGCCGCGAGAGCGCCGCGCGTGCCACCGCCGCGTACAGCGCGTCCAGCGTGGCGGCCGCGTAGGCGGGCACCAGGTAGCGCGGCAGCGCGCGCAGCGGGCGCAGCGCGGCGCGGTAGCAGGCCGCGACGGGCTGCAGGCGCGCGCCCTCGCGCTCCACGCGCTCCGCCACGTACTCGGCCAGCCAGTCGCCGGCGCGCAGGTTCTCGCAGAGTGGGTGCGCAAGGTCGTCGAGCGGCGTCACCTCGGCCAGTAGCGAGGCGACGCCCTGCAGTCCTGCGTAGGGCAGCGCCCCCCAGCCCGGCACCACGTAGACGCCGGCGCCGCCCGCGTCACGCTCCTCCGCGTCGCACCGGTACAGCAGCACGTTCATGTCGGCGAGGTCGAGGTCGGCGAGCGGCGCGCGCAGCCCCAGCCCGTCGTCCCGCTGCAGCGCCGCCTCGAGCGCCGCCAGCGCGTCGCGCTGGGCGGGGCGCGGCGCGACGCGAAGCACCAGCGCGTCCCCGGGCCGGAAGTCTCCGAACTCGAGCACGGTGAGTCCGGCCTCGTCGCGCTGCGCGCCGAGCGCGGCGCAGTCCTTGGGCGGCAGCGCGCGGCGCACGCGCAGCTCGCGGTCGGCCAGGCCGGTGATGAGGTCGGGGTGGGGGCGGTAGGCCGGCGCGCCGGGCCGCGCGCGCGCAGACAGCTCCAGCGCCACCTCCTGCAGCTCGCCGTCGAAGCGCAGCGCGCGCACCCCCCGCCTGCCCCCCTCCGCCCCCGCGGGCTCCCGGAACGCCGTGAACGCCACCACTATCACGGACTGCGAACGAACACACCAGTCTGTTCAATCTTTCTTAGGTAAGGTAGATATCGGCTCTCATGCTATGGGTGGGATATCGATTTATTCTCTTCAAGTCTCAATAAAGAAAACAACCTTTATAGATCTAAGCATACCTAGGGACAGCGGGAAGCTACTTTTGTTTTATGCAGTGATATTTTTATATTTCATTTATTTGGGAACTAAAAACTTAGGTATATTCATATTTTAAATTAATTATTAGGAAGTGCGCCACAGACTACCGGAAACATTCATTTACTGCGGACCGTGCAAACTTTTGATACGAAAATAAATATTTATTTATTTGGGAAACGAAAAGCTTTTATAAGAACATAGACTTAGAGCAAATAAAGCTAACTACAGTTTCTACTCGTTATCTATACTAATAATTATTATAAAGAGGAAAGATTATTTTGTTTGTTTGTTTGCATTGAATAGGCTCCGAAACTACTGGGTCGATTTTAAAAATTCTTTCGCTGTTGGGAAGCTACACTATCTCCGGTGAACATAGGATATATTATATTTTTTTTAAAGGTAGGGATCCTTACTTAAACTCCAATAATGTAAAAAAAACCGGGAGTAGGTATCTTTATTTGGGAGTCGTTCAAGTCAAGTATTCCTGAAAACAAGTTTAAAAATGTCTTATATACACGGTGTAACATTAGGGGTAGATCATCGGTAAATGGGGGGTGGGCTACTTCAGTACCTATCGATTTAACCCCCCTGTATGTTCAGCGATATTCACTGGTTCAAAAGTTTTTGGACTTTAGTAAAATTTTAGTTAAAATCAGTGTGGTGTAGGTTCTAACCTAACCTAACGTATTAGTAGGTACCGAACCTAGACGTCACTCAATGACGAATACCTACCTATTAATCAGATAAAGAAATTAGAATTACATTTTATATTAACAAGGAATGTTTAGATAAGAAAATAGAAATACATTTTATTAGATAAACAAGAATATCGGATTACTGCAACATAATCCGATTTCAGATAAGGAATAATAAAACAATGTAATTAAAATTAGACATAGAATTTTAGTATAAAAATGTTTTAACTTAATTAATATTCAGTATTCAACCTACTACAATCGTGTTAATTACTCCTCCTACCTACCAACATTACACAGATTTTATCCTTAATTTCGGAATTGCAGCCAAAATATTGGGTCTGCGACCCTGTCTTTATTTTTGAAACAAGATGAATAGTCGGCCTTTGGTACCCCTATACCAATTTGACTCTTAGATTTATAAAAAACCAAATATGAAAATTATAGCAAAATTTCATTGAAAAATCTAATATTTACGTTAACTTGAAATGGTTCTAAAAAAAACATTTCGTATATTATTTTTTTCTGCAACCTATCTTAAAAACATCTGGCTTTCACAAAAAATAAACCCTGAAAATTTCATTTGGCTAGTACGAAGGAATCTTATTCAAAAATGTAATTAAAATAGTGTAAGTGCCAAAAATCCTTTATTTGTTAACAAAAAACTACTGGATCATGTCAAGGAAAGGATAGCTAATTAGAAGCATTATGTCTTGCTTTTACACCGCTGTGATTGGCTGATTAGGTAGTATGCTATTTTTTATTCTGAATTCGAATTTTGAAATGAAGACTGCGTTATCTTGCATTGCTGTGACTGGCTGTATAGGTAGTATTTTTAAATTTGAATGTTTCGAACGAAGATTGCGTAATTGTTGATATTTGCTACTTTCCTTGAGATTTGGATTGTTGTTGTTATTTTTCTGTTTATTAGACATAAGTGGATTTGCATGGGATTTGCGTTAATTAGCCTTTACCATACCTTATTCTATACAAGAATATGCAGAAATGCACTATTGTTACGGCCCAAGGAAATGCCCAAGCGGCTGCTAGAATATTCCGCGAGGTTATTAGGGCACGCGGCAGCGTGACCAAGCCAAGTTCAAGCAAAGGAACGCGCCGAGTGTATCATTACACGAACCACTTGGTGCCACTTTTGACCCTTCTATAACTCAAAACCTGTTTAACGTAAAAACATAAAACTACGTGTGTTGAATTATATCCATAAGGACATGTAGAAGCCCAAATTTCATGAAGCTAGCTCAAACGGTTACAAAGATATGAAGGTCGAAAAGTCGTAAAAATTCACATTGACTGACTGACATACATATAGTACCTAATTCTAACCTACTTCCAGATGACCTAGAAGGATGAAATTTGGAATCCAGCTCGGTAATTGTGTGTAAGCGTAGGAAAAAATCAAAAAATAAAAAAAAGTCAAAAAATAAGTGATGTTAGCAACGACGACCTTATTTCAATGAAATAAGGTTTAAATTCGAATAGAATCCGCATTGCATAGAATAAGCAATAGTACTAACGTCTCCGATTGCGCAATAGAATACAGTGTAGTTGTTAGGGACCGGCAAATAATAGATTCTGTTTTCGAAGTAACTACATATTTTTACTACCTCACACTAGATGTCACTAGTGTAGGGGACGTACTAAGACTTATTTTATTCACAAAATTAATTTTCCAGCAAAAATAACTGTTTTGGTTAATTGTTGTCGGTTGGTTGCCCTATCATTTTCTATGGTTGCAAAATGCTTAAAACGAATACCTATATATTTTTCAGCTATTAATTTAATCAGAAGAATAATATGATTATCAGTATTATCAGCAAGAACAAATATTCGTATATTTCGTCGGAGTCCAGTCTTGTCTATTAATTTTTGTGATCCATTGCTGTCTTACATTATCTTGAGATGGAAATCTAGAACATACACAATTTAAAATTGCAATAATAGGTGGGCTTCAATTTCATTAAATTTACTAAACAACTACTATTATAGTAGTTGTCTCACGGAGGGAAAGTACTTTCAATATAGAATATTTATTATAAAACATTCCATAGGTGCATTCCAGACATGCTATGTTTCAACATAGCCGTGGGACATTCAGTAAAATAATTGGATTCTAAATACGGCCCTGGCCCTGTTTTTCTTTATAAGTTAATGGTTGACGATAGATGGCGGCTTGTTTAAAAATGACTATAAAAACTAAAAAATTAAAATTTTGGCGACTAAAAAGTCTTTAGGAACTTAAGTTGAAGTAATTTCAGTACATATGATTATTAAAATATATTAACACTGAGCCCTACGTACCTATAAATGTTTATTTCCCATGATACAAAGTATCGCCATCTATTGTCAAGTAGAATTATATTTGGAAACGCCGAGTCGCAATGGAAATGTTCGAGAACTTTTAAAATATGATGCGGTATTCAGAAAAATCCAAAAAGAATTATATTGGTCAGTTGTGTAGTTGAACAAATTTCAGTACATTTGATTATTAAAATATATTATTACTGAGCCCTACGTAGGTTTATTTCCCATGATACAAAGTGTCGCCATCTATTGTCAAGTAGAATTATATTTGGAAACGCCGAGTCAATACCTGCCTAGTTTTCTTTACAAAAAGTAATGATATCCCACCAAAAACATAAATGTAAAATAGGAGAGCCAAGTTCAATGCAAAAATTATGATTGGCTGTGGGCTTCGCGGCAAAAAGAATTGATATCTGAATTAGTGCCAAGTCAAATCTATGTAGGTTAGATTTGACTTGGCCAGTTTTTATCAGAATTAAAACGTTGAATAACTTTATAAAATGACTGATGTAATGAAAACTGGCCAAGTCAAATCTAACCTACATAGATTTGACTTGGCACTCATTCAGATATCAATTCTTTTTGCCGCGAAGCCCACAGCCAATCATAATTTTTGCATTGAACTTGGCTCTCCTATTTTACATTTATGTTTTTGGTGGGATTCTTATTTCTAGTACTAGCTATGATACCCGGCTTCGCTCGGGAGTTGATATAAGATTACGTGGTTAGTTAAATTAAAAAATAAACTATGACGTGAAAAGTAAAAAAAAATATTGAAAACATTTTCTCATTATTTACACTACTTGTTATAAACAACATTTTTCATTGATAACAGATGGCGCCACTAAACTTAATTTCAAAGTTAAAGTTGGAAAAGCCCTGCATGAAGTTCAAATACTCGACAACAGATGGCGCCACTACACTTAATTTCCAAGTTCAAAGGTTGGAAAAGCCCTGAATGAAGTTCAAATACTCGACAACAGATGGCGCCACTACACTTAATTTTCAAGTTGAAAAGTTGGAAAAGCCCTTATATCTTTAAAAACACGCCCTTTAGGTCAACACGGGAACTTTCTTGTTCGAGGGGGGATAAAGGGCTATCACACTATATAAGTCCCTTTATCGTGCCGGGACTCCTTTTTGAGTTTTATCGGCACGCACATTTTATCAACTTAGTTTTATTATATACTAGCGGTTCGTCCCGGCTTCGCCCGGGGACATTTGTTTCATAAATATTTAGCGATGAATGTAGAGTAAATGTATGAATAAGTCTTTTAATTTTTCGGGTTAATACCTATATAGGCTATACATAAGTATAGCCTTAGGGACTATCAAATAGCTTGGCTTTCTATAGGTAAAATATTTTTCCCAAATCCTTTCACTAAATCCAGAAATTACCCCCTACTAAATTACAACCTCACAAACTTTACTTCTTTATAATATTAGTGTAGACTGCCCACTGCCACTTCTTGTTTCGCTGTTCAAATCGAACTAACTCTGGCGGGCGAAACCGGGCTTTTATATATTCAGAGAGCTAGGCTCTAGGATATTCGAGAAAGTTTGAGAATATTTTCTTTCTCACACCTTCTATCCGCCGTAGCAATAGGTTCTGCAGCTGTAGCATACGTAGAAAGGCGCGAAATTTAAAAACTTAAATTTAAAAATGTTTTCAGAACTAATTTAAATAACTAAAATTATGTCGCTTTAACTGCAAAATATAAGTTAGCTACTGCTGTATAAATACACAAAATTTAATAACTTTATTATAGTAACAAATGTAATTTAAGACTTTAGTGAAATTAGAATTTTAAATTTCGCGCCATTACTACACATGCTGCAATTGCTCGCAGCGCCTTTCTAAATGTAATCCAAATAATTGTTGTTCTGAATGAAGTTCAAATACTCGACAACAGATGGCGCCACTACACTTAATCTCCAAGGCTCTAGAATATTCGAGAAAGTTTGAGAATATTTTCTTTCTCATACCTTCTATCCGCCGTAACAATAGGTTCTGCAGCTATAGCAAACGTAGAAAGGCGCAAAATTTAAAAAATTAAATTTTAAAATGTTTTAAGAACTAATTTGAATAACTAAAATTATGTCGCTTTAACTCAGAAATATAAGTTAGCTGCTGCTGTATAAATACACAAAATTTTATAACTTTATTATAGTAACAAATGTAATTTAAGACTATTGAAATTAAAATTTTAAATTTCGCGCCATTACTACACATGCTGCAATTGGTCGCAGCGCCTTTCTAAATGTAACCCAAATAATCGTTGTTCTGAATAAAGTTCAAATACTCGACAACAGATGGCGCCACTACACTTAATTTCCAAGGTGAAAAGTTGGAAAAGCCCTGAGTGAAGTTCAAATACTCGACAACAGATGGCGCCACTACACTTAATTTCCAAGTTGAAAAGTTGGAAAAGCCCTTATATCTTTAAAAACACGCCTTTTAGGTTAAAATGGGAACTTTCTTGTTCGAGAGGGGATAAAGGGCTATCACACTATATAAGTCCCTTTATCGTGCCGGGACTCCTTTTTGAGTTTTATCGGCACGCACATTTTATCAACTTAGTTTTATTATATATAATGATAATGATTTACATTATGTATATCACTTTTTTTAGTGAACCGATCAATATTTTTATGAGTGTAAAACAAGTTTTCATAAATATTAATACGGTACTGTCATTATGTATATTTCTTTGAATTTTTCACGTAGGGATTCTCTGGGACCCATATTATAGATCGCAGGAACAGCCCTCTTCTGCAACACAAAAACGGTGTTTATATCTGCAGCGTTCCCCCACAGTAGTATGCCATAAGACATAATACTATGGAAGTAGCTGAAATAGACTAGAAGACTAGAAGTATCAACGTCTATAAGGTGATGGATTTTTTTAACTGCATATGCTGCGGAACTAAGTCTCTTCGATAGCTTATCTATGTGTGGGCCCCATTGAAGTTTACTATCTAAGGTTATTCCTAAAAATACGGTTTTTTCTACAATTTCTAACGTTTCTCCTTTTACGTTTATATCAGCCTTAACTTTTTTTACATTAGGTAGAATAAATCTTATACATTTTGTTTTGGTTTCATTAAGCAAAAGATTATTAATATTAAACCAATGGACTACCTTTGAGATTGCAGTATTTACATCGTCGAAATTTGTGTTTTGTCGTTTCATTTTAAAAATTAATGAAGTATAATCACTATAATCAGCAAACAATACAATCTCATGATCATTCTTTACAAGATGAGGCAGGTCATTAATATAAACTAAAAATAGGAAAGGAGAGAATAGGAAATAGAGCCCTGCGGTACACCCATTGTAACAACAGACCCTTTAGATCGTTTCCCATTAATGTCAACTCTTTGTATCCTATCACTCAAGTAAGATGTAAGAATATCCAAAGAGCTGTCCCTAATTCCATAATGATGTAGTTTCCTGATTAATGTTTCGTGATGAACGCAATCGAAAGCTTTTGACAAGTTGCAAAAAACTCCTAAAGCATCTTGCGACTTCTCCCAAGCATCAAAAATATGCGATACCAACTCTACACCGGCATCAGTAGTTGACCTGCCACGAGTAAACCCAAATTGCTTACAATGTAGCAGGTCATTGCCATTAAAATGTCTAAGCAATTGGTGTAAAATAAGTTTTTCAAAAACTTTACTGAATATAGGCAGTACTGATATTGATCTAAAGTTAGTGGGGTCAGACCTAATACCCGATTTAAACAATGGGATTATTTTACTCTGTTTCATTAGATGAGGAAATACGCCACAATCAATGGATTAAATATAAAAGCTAGATCTGGTGCAATGGTATCAATTAAAGGTTTAATAATTCTAACGGAAATGCCCCAGAGATCTGCAGTTTTTTTTAATATTTAAAAGTTTTTTTATATCGTTTTCATTAACATGGGTGAAATTAAATTTACTATCGCATTTAGGTACATTTTCTTTACGTAATGATTCGGCTATTACTTGAGAAGAGTTCAGACACTTTGTAGTACAGATTGGAATGTCAGTAAAAAAAATGTCAAATGCTTGTGCTACCTCAACATCATTTTTGATGGAGCAATTATTAATCTGTAAATTGTAATCATTAATGTAGGTACTGACCTTTCCAGTCTCACTATTAATTATTTTCCAGGTTGATTTTATTACATTTTTTGATTTTGCTGTATTACAAACTTTTCTAAATATTTTTGAGTAATTTTTTACTTTTTCTTTGAATTCCTGGCTAAAATTGTACTGCTTTTCACTGCACAGTTCATACAACTTTTGTCGACTCTTATGTATACCTGTTGCCCACTCACTAAAGCTAAGTTTTTCTGAGACCAAGATTGATTTGGGTATGAATATTGAATTGAACGCAGTAGTGAATTTATTAAAAAAACTGCAATACGACTCATTTGGATTGTTAAGTGAGTAGTTAGGTGATGGTTTAAAATCCCAATCCAGTTTCAACCGTTCAAATTGATCTGTGGTCACAGGTATGTACTTAATTTTTTTTTTACAATTATTATTTTTAACTTGATGTTTTAATTTAATTAGTTGACCTAAGTGATCTGATTTTAATTCGCTTATAATTTTGTGACTGACAATTTTTTCATTTTGGAAAACAAATATATTATCTATACATTTTGCTGATGTTTCAGTTATTCTAGTAGGTTCCATAAATGTTGGCCTAAGATTATAAGAATTAAATAAATTTGTTAATCTGCTACTGAGGGAGTAAACTTCTAAAAGATCAATATTAAAGTCTCCACATACTATGAGGTTTTTATTTGATTTTGATATTTTAAATAAGATATCATCCATATTTTTTTCAAATATTTCAAAAGAAGCTGATGGTGGGCTGTATACGCTTGCTACAATAGTATGCTCCAACTCAACACATGCTACTTCAATGTGGCTTTCAACGGATAAGCATACTATGTCTTTACGTTCTTTGAATTTTATGAGTTTATTTAGTAATATGAAAGAGCTTCCACGAATAGCATGTGATCTGCAAAAAGAACTACCAACCTGGTGGTTGCTGAAGTTAAACATGAGCTCATAGCTTTCCAGCCAATGTTCTGTGAGGCAGATGATGTCAATATCAAATGAGTTCATGTACAATTCTAATTCTAATAATTTACTTCTAATTCCTTGAATATTTTGGTGCACCAAGTTAGTAAACTTTCCAGTTATTTTACAATTTTGTTTTTTTAGTTTTTTATTGTGATTCATAGTAATAATGTTTAACTTTTTAGGGCTAGAGACTTCCTCGATTGTCGCTATTTCTAATTTAAATGACTTGGAATAAGTTCCAAGGTCTGGTTTTTTAAATAATTACAATGCTATTGTTATGCTATTAAATAGGATAGCGAAATTGCTATCTGTCTTTTATAAAAATTGGGTAGGTAGTAATTACCTTCAGTCGAATAATATTTTTTACTAATAATATTATTAGTATCATAGATGAAGGATTCGTCCATGTTAGTATCAATCACATGTACATTATTGTTGCATGCAATAGTATGCAATGTAATATTTAGCTTATATCTAAGGTTATTTTCCGACTGTGGCAAGCTGTCGCTGGAGGGGAATGTGAACATCACAATTTGTTTTAAGTTTAATGAGCACAGTTTGTCCAAATATTGAATGAAGTCAGATTTGTTCACATTACCTCTATTGCCAAGGCATATTACTAAGTTTGAATTAGTATTTAATGAATCATTGTAAATTTTTTGCATAATATTATGCAGGTTGGAATTTGGAAAACAATTATTTATTATAGAGGTAGGATGTTCCATACTATTATTTAAGAACTGGCCCATATTTTTTCCAATTTCATCACAGTACATTATTGTTTTTGTAACTAAGCATGAAGCGCTGGGATCCAGATGGGATGTAGCTGACACAGTACTGTCCGGACCTAAGTGGTCAGTGACTGGGCCTGGATTACAGCAGCCACAGCCATCCAGAACCCTGCCCTCCAGACTCACCTGGCTTCTAAGGAGTGCATCCATGGCCAGATTGAGTTCCCTTGTCTGTGTGGTAGTGCGTTCATAAAGGCTGATGTAATGCCCCAGGGAGTGCTCGGCCTGGCCAAGTTTGCTTATCAGATCTTGCATTTCAGCCTCATACTGGGTCTGATTAAAATTTAGCTGTAATGTACAGCTCTAATTTATCTTTTACATTTTAGTTTAGATACTCATTTTTTTTAATTTTTTAACAAAGTTTGAGTTTTTTAATGAACTTACTTATTTTAACATATTTTTTAAACTTATTTTTGCTAAGATTGTGTTTGTTGTTTTTGCTGCTAGCCTCCACATTACACACTGAGTCATCTTTAGTTAAATAAATTTGAAAATTTTAAACTGCCGTCGTGAGGCCGATTATCACATACGCCTCTATGGTATGGTACGACAAGGCCTTTCAGTCTACCGCTATCAACAAACTAAATAGCCTACAAAGGACTGCCTGTCTGTCTTATGGCCACGGGAGCCATGTCCACCTCCCCCGGTCAGGCAGTAAATGCACTGCTGGGCCTTCCTCCTCTCCACATGTACATACATAAAGAGGCAAAGACCAGCATGTATAGGGCCAGCTGCCTGGGCGGAGGTAACTGGCTCTCCCACAAACTGAGATCTTTAAAAGACTCAACTATGGAATCTCCCATTCTTGACAACTGATGCCATGCTTCCACGTCATGTGATTGAAAAGCACTACACAGTGGAACTTCCTTCCAGAGAAGATTGGCTAAATAGACAACCTCTCTGCTAGGATGGATGCCTAATCTGGTACACAGACGGCTCCAAAATGGGACTGGATGTAGGCTGTGGAGAGTACGGAGAGCGATCCAGGTTTGGCACAAGCATAAACCTGGGAAATCACGCCTCTATCTTCCAAGCAGAAATATTCGCCATCCTAGAATGCGCGGATATAAATCTGAAAAAGCGCTACTCCAACCAAACTATAATTAACTCTGACAGCCAGGCGGCACTCCTAGCGTTGGACTCGAAGGTCATCACGTCCAAGCTAGTCGAGGACTGTCTGTCACGACTCAACGACATATACGAATAACAGAGTCCTCTTAAGATGGGTTCCGGGGCACGCAGGAATCAACGGCAATGAGTGTGCCGACGAACGACGACGACTTATGTATGAGCACTTGACTACACAAGAAAGAGAAGACATTGTCAGCGAGCCGCGAACATTTTGTGTTTTTTTTTGCGTTATTTTTGAAAGCGGGGTGTTCGCTTTTTTCTATAGTTAGAAGGAACAATTGCTATCGGCTTGATTTTTTTTTACTGCAGTGGATACTGGGTAACCATATTGTTAAGTTACATGTTAGGTAGAATAATAAAGTATGAGATTAACATTTATTTAAGGTTTCGGACATTTTCTTGTGATTTTTATACCTAAACTTAGATTTTGAGGGGATCATGACCCCCGTGAACGTGACGGGTTATCCCCGATTCCCCGAGCGAGGAACAGAACATTATGTCCCGACTCCCGAGCTGACCCGAGTGCTATGCGATTAAAAAACCGATCTTCAAGTGTTTCGAGTATTCAAGCACTACATAATGAATTTTTCAATTATGTTTTGAATGAATGAATTAGTTAACTAACTTTCTTTTAATTTATCGTCATGTTATGACCCAAATAAATAATTAAGGATCAAAATCAAGTTTTAAATAAAAAAAATATAGTTACAAAAATCTATATTTATTAAAATTTGCTTGGGTTGTTGCGCGAGGCCCCTACGAGCGAGGCCCCGGGTGATTGCCCCCCCTAAGGCCGCCACTGTACTTATTAATCCGTTATTACAGCATTAAGTGCTTTTAAATATATTATCAAAATGATAATCCTTCTACTCAAATCCTATCAATAAAAATGTCAAACTATTATTTATTTGTTTATTTGTTATGGATCTTAGTGCTCTAGTGATATTGGTTTTCACAATTCGAGTCCAGTAGCTGAATGAGTATTTCACCTTCATTTTTCCGTTATAACCGTTGTTTCAAAAGTGTCGTCAAATAATGCGTTCGCTTCGTAAGTTATTCAAGGTCACAAAGATCTGTTTTTCGCAATAATGATCTGCGTTCCTACGACAGTACCGTATTCTAACCTTCTAGCAATAACCTTAGATAATAAACTTCAATGAGGCTCACCCATAGATAAGCTATCTTTTGCAGCGTGATACAATTACACTTGTAGACTAGTCTATTTCAGCTGCTTCCATAGTATTATGTATGTCCTATGGCATGCTGCTGTGCTGCAGAACATCGTATGTGTGGTGCAGAAGAGGGCTCTTGCAATCATGCATATG
Source organism: Eupithecia abbreviata (assembly GCA_943735965.1). Taxonomy (NCBI): domain Eukaryota; kingdom Metazoa; phylum Arthropoda; class Insecta; order Lepidoptera; family Geometridae; genus Eupithecia; species Eupithecia abbreviata. Next base: position 41,719 of record OX030979.1, on the reverse strand, counting down.
AGTCCCAGCGAATCTCTACGTGTTCATGTTGAAGACATAAAGTTTTTACGAAAACTTGTTGTACACTCATAAAAATATAAATCACTTCCCCAAAAATAGCAACATACATCATTTAAATATTTTTCATATATATATTATTGCATCATTTTGTACTTACATATGGAGGTCTTAGTATCTCGTATGGTACAATGTACAAGAGACACAATTGTACCCAGCAGGGCGAGAGCTGTGCGAACCTAGCAACCGACTTTGAGATGTTTATGTTTTTTTGATCCGATTCGATTGAACCGGGTTTGTACCCGATTGTACCAGCAAAATGTTCGTTTGTACCCTAAGGGTGTAAAAGTTATGGGGATGGAGAGGTTTTCCAATAGTGATTTTTGAATTATAATTTCATAAAAATATCATAGAAGTACCTAACGTAGATAATTGCGAAAAACCAATTTGTGTGAGTCGTTTTCACCTTCTAGATTTGACAAAGTAAGTCTTTGTAAATGGAACACCATGAAGTCGAGTCCTTTTGTAAGAGGGAGAAATGCCTTATAATGGCTGCAAGACAAAAATTATAGTATTTCCAGAGCGTACACTCGAGTTTTCGTTTCGACTTTTTTGTAATACTTATATTAAAGAATTGAATAAATCAAAAAGTTATACAAAGGTATTGAATCAGTCTTGAATATGAAGTAATGTATTTTGATAAGGATCAATAGCACGGTACAAATAAACCGCCTTTTCTAGCGGCGGCATTTCAATTACATTTTTAAAATAAAATAAAAATTTGTGTGTGACGTAAATATACCTAATAGTCAGATATATGCTGTCGCGACATTTTTTGTAGAGAAGTAATGATGCGTTCTGCAAAGTTGTAGTACGTACTTTGTTCTATCATCAATAGTTTTCGCAGAGCACGCGATGTAAGGAATTTTTAAGGTAATTTTTTATACCTTGGTTTACATTATTGGAGTTTTAGTAAGGATCCCTAATTTTTGTGAAAATATAGTATAGCCTATGTTCACCGCAGATAGTGTAGCTTTTCAACGGTGAAATAATTTTTCTATAGTACTATTTATAATATTAGTATAGATTTAATAGCACGCCGAAGAAGGTTTAGAACTTTGACAATCTTTGTGTATACGAGACTCATTGTCCTGAATTGTTAGGTAACGTGTTAAACTGATTGGCGTAGAGAAGGGGACGTATAGACTATTATGTATTTATAAATAAAGCGCGTGCGTACCTTGCGCGAGGCCGGCTGGTGCCTGGTGACGGCGATGACGTCATCGTCCAGCTGGTCCACGTAGATCTCGTCGTAGCGCTGCAGCGCCAGCTCCGCGTGCAGGTCGTTGAGCGCGCGCTTGCCGGCCAGGATCCCCGTGGCGGGGGACACCTCCCCCTCGCCTTCGCCCCAGGCCGCGTACTGGCGCGTCTCGTCCACCACGTGCACCGCCTGCGGGACCAGCTCGTCGTACCCGCGCGTGGAGCCGCCCGCGCCGCACGCCGCCGCACACAGCGCCGCGCACGGCAGCAAGTCCGCCGCGCTGCGCCGCGCCACCGGCGAGGGGTTGTCGTGCGTCTGGTCGAGCAGCATGGCGTGCGCGACGCTGGCGCGCGCCGGCGAGGGGCCCGCGTCGCAGAGGAACGCGCCCACCGGCCGGCCCCCGAAGCGGTGCAGCAGGCGGCCTTGCTCGCGCGCGTCGCCTGCGCTCTGCGCCTCGCGCACCAGCGAGGTGATGCCGAGCCGGTTCACGAAGATGTTGTCGAGAGCGTCCGAGTCGGTGAACAGCTCCGCGACCACGTACAGGTCGGGCTTCACGTTGCGCGCCGCGTCCAGCATGTGCTCGGCCACGTGCAGCGGCGTCGAGTGGCAGTTGTCGAGCCGCAGCCCGTCGAACAGCTCCGCCGTCAGCTCCACGTAGGCGCGCATGTGCGCCCACAGGAAGGGGCTGTCCTCGGGCGCCTCCCCGTAGCGCAGCTTCACGCTGTCGCCCCAGGCGATCAGCTCGCGGCGCAGGTACACCCGCGCGCCGGCCGCCCGCGCTGCGAAGTCCTGCAGCGGGTCCGCGTTCATGACCCAGCCGTTGTGCGCCGCCACCAGCGAGCCCTGCGCGCCGTACACCGCCTCCTCGGCCTCCTGCAGCGAGCGCGCGCCGCCGCCGCCGGAGGGCCACAGGAAGTAGCGCGGCACCAGCGGACACCGCTCCGAGACCTCGGCGCGCCGCGGGCCGTCCTCCTGCAGGCGCTCGTACCGCATGCCGGCGCACACGTTGTCGACGGCGGCGCGCAGGTGGTCGCGCAACTCCTCCGCGGCGCGCTCGTTGAGCCGCTCGAGCGCGCGGCGCAGCGAGTCACAGCAGCGCGCGAGCCGCGCGTCCTCGTCCGCGCACTCGGCGCGGTACACGTTGTGCAGCCGCAGCGCCGCCTCCATGTCGACGGAGGCGCGCAGGCGGCGGTACAGCGGGTCGGGCGCCAGCTTCAGCTCCTCCTCGGGCGGCGCCTCCTGGTCGGCGGCGGCGGTGCGCGGCGCGGGCACCTTGTTGCGCGCGAGGCGACAGAACTCCTGCACGATCTCGGACACGTTGCAGGCGTACATCTCGTGCAGGCGCGCCTCTGGCAGCAGCTGCGAGGACAGCAGGTGGCGGATGGCCTCGATGTGGTCGTGCGAGGTGACGCGCCGCGGCACGCCGCGCGCCTCCAGGTCGCCGCGCGCCACGTCCGCCGTGAGGCGCGCCAGCAGCGCGTCCAGCAGCGCGGCGGGTCGCAGGTGCGGACAGTTGCCGCAGTTGTAGGTCGCCTCCGGGTGCGTCGCGAGCCACTCCGTCTCGTTGGCCGTGTGGTTCAGCACCACGTCGCAGATGGACAGCACCTGCGCCCGGCGGAGGGGTCAGTGCACTGCGGAGGCAGGGGGCAGGGGAGGGGGCGGAGAACGGCTCACCTTCCACTCGGTGCGCATCTTGGAGACGATGTTCTCGACGTCCGCGAAGGAGGCGTCCTTGCCGAAAGCCGGGTTCACGCGCAGCTGGTTCGCGATGCTGTAGCTCGAGTTGGAGGCGCCCAGCTCCTGCGGAGACATAGAGCGCAGTCAGGCGCGGCGCGGCGCGGTGCGGGGCGGGGCGGGGGGCGGCGGCAGTACCTGGATCGGCGTGAAGTGCACCATGTTGTAGCCGGACTCCTTGGAGACGCGCAGCACGCGCTCCCAGCGCGCCAGCGGGCCGAGGCACTTGGCGAGCACGGTCTGGCATGCGAGCGCGTCCAGCGGCAGGCCGCCGTGCAGCGAGGGCGCCACGCCGAACCAGCCGGAGCCCTGCGGACCCACCGCGGACTCACTGCGAGCCCGCGCCATCAGTCAGTGCCTGCGTCGGTCGCAGCGCGCGCGCAGGTACCTATAGTACATTATATACTCACGCGGTGTCGTACACGTAGTAGTAGTGGAAGGAGCCGGCGCGCTGCAGCACCAGCTCGCAGTACAGGTCTGCGTCCGTGACGAGCGCGCCCGCGCCCGCGCCCTCCCCGGACCCCTCCCCGCACACCCCCGCACACCACTCCAGCCCGTAGTACTGGTTGCGGATGAACTCCGCCTGCTCGCCGCGCCCCTCCGCTGAAACCAACGGCAGTAGCTAGGTGACCGCGTGCTCGGCTCGCGCGCCCCCGCGCCCGCTACCTCACTACACTCACGGTCATCGGTCACCACGTAGTTGGTGTAGAGGAACACCTTGCGCCCGAGGAGCGACGGCCCCGGGCAGAAGCGGAGGCGGCAGCCTTTCTCGAATCTGAAACGGGACGTCGGACGAGGTCAGCGTGGGGCGCGGGCGGGGTGGGGTGGCGCGGGTGTGGGGGGAGCACTCGCCTGTAGAGCGTAGAGTCGAGGTGGTCGCCGTGCTCCAGCGTGATGACGCGCGTAGGCGGCGGCGGCGCCGGCGCGGCGGCGGCGGGCGCGGCGCGCTCGATCGCCATCTGCCTCTGAAAGCAAGGGCGACTATTAGCGGGGGTTGTGGTCGCGAGGGTACCTACTCGCTTGCGACGCTGGCTGCACCTTGTCGCGCGGCGGGCGGCAGTAGTCGCTCTGGTCGCGGGTCACCATGTCCGGCATCGGGCGGCGAGTGGCCGGCCGCCGCGCCGCGCCTCCTATATCCCCGTGCCGTCACGCCGACTCGGGTTACCGCCATTGTGCGCGCGCTGCGGCCGCGACACCTTTTGTCTTCTCACCATATTGTACTTGCCACAGATAATAAAGCCGATGTACACTGGTGCACTGGGACACTGAGGGCACTCAGCCGACGCTTATTACGGTTTCATTAGGTACAGAAGGAAACCCTTATTTTATTAACCAGGTAGATACATATTTGTAATTTATTAGGACACGCGGCAGCGTGTCCAAGCCAAGTTCAAGCAAAGGAACGCGCCGAGTGTATCATTACACGAACCACTTGGTGCCACTTTTGACCCTTCTATAACTCAAAACCTCTTTAACGTAAACACATAAAACTACGTGTGTTTAATTATATCCATAAGGACATGTAGAAGCCCAAATTTCATGAAGCTAGCTCAAACGGTTATAAAGATATGAAGGTCAAAAAGTCGTAAAAATTCACATTGACTGACTGACATACATATAGTACCTAATTCTAACCTACTTCCAGATGACCTAGAAGGATGAAATTTGGAATCCAGCTCGGTAATTGTGTGTAAGCGTAGGAAAAAATCAAAAAATAAAAAAAGTCAAAAAATAAGTGATGTTAGCGACGACGACCTTATGTCAATGGAATGAGGTTTAAATTCGAATAGAATCCGCATTGCATAGAATAAGCAATAGTACTAACGTCTCCGATTGCGCAATAGAATACAGTGTAGTTGTTAGGGACCGGCAAATAATAGATTCTGTTTTCGAAGTAAGTACATATTTTTACTACCTCACACTAGATGTCACTAGTGTAGGGGACGTACTAAGAATTTTCGTACCAGGGGGGAGTAAAACGCAGAGTAAAGAGTCAGTGCAAATAATAGACAAATCATAACTAACTTAATATATTTGAATCTTGAAAATTTTATTTACAAAATTCATTTTCCAGCAAAAATAACTGTTTTGGTTAGTTGTTGTCGGTTGGTTGCCCTATCATTTTTTATGGTTGCAAAATGCTTAAAACGAATAGCTATATATTTTTCAGCTATTGATTTAATCAGAAGAATAATATGATTATCAGTATTATCAGCAAGAACAAATCTTTGTATATTTCGTCGGAGTCCAGTCTTATCTATTAATTTTTGTGATCCATTGCTGTCTTATATTATCTTGAGATGGAAATCTAGAACATACACAATTTAAAATTGCATTATTAGGTGTGCTTCAATGTCATTAAATTTACTTAAACAACAAATATTATAGTAGTTGTCTCACGGAGAGAAAGTACTTTCAATATAGAATATTTAATATAAATGAGGCTTTATTTTTATTTCCTGCATATTTAATATTTATTTATAGAACATTCCATACGTCATGCTATGTTTCAACATAGCCGTGGGACACTCAGTAAAATAATTGGATTCTAAATACGGCCCTGGCCCTGATTTTCTTTATAAGTTAATGTTGACGATAGATGGCGGCTTGTTTAAAAATGACTATAAAAACTGAAAAATTAAAATTTTGGCGACTAAAAAGTCTTATCAGAATTAAAATGTTGATTTATAAAATGACTGATGTAATGAAAACTGGCTAAGTCAAATTTAACCTACTTTAAGATCTCACATTTTTTAATAACAGCAATTGTTATAGGTATCCAATAAAGTAAAGAAATAGAGTTTAATACTTGTTCATAATGTTATTTTATTCCTATAAATAAATATTTCGATGGTGCATAGAACTTGGGACTCATTTAGATCTCAATTCTTTTTGCGGCGAAGCCCACAGCCAAGCCTAATTTTTGTATTAAACTTGGCTCTCCTTTTTTACATTTATGTTTTTGTTGGGATTAATATAGACTTAATTATATCATAGACTAACATATTAGCGATTATAGATGCTTTAACAAAGTTAATAAATAACTTCTATACTTAAATGAGAGATTTTTATTTTTTGTTTATTTAATTTGTACTGTTTACTTAGAATCTTAGGTACGGAACACTCGCGTCGAGGATCGCTTATATTAAAAGCGATCCTTTGGCGATCCTCGACGCGACTGTTCCGTACCTAAGGACTCGCCGCCGCCGTCCAGTCCGAATAACTTTATTTCCTTTCAAAGCGTTGCGTTGTGGTGTCAGTGAGCAAGTAGTGCGGGAGCCTCGGGTCGTTCAGTCTCTAAGGTTACGTGAGGTACAAGGTTGAACAACTTCCATGATTCACAATATCAAGGGATCCACTTCCCTTCCGCTTCACAGAAGCACCTAGTGCTGATACACAGTCACGTTGGCTAGAGCAAGCGCGCGCCGTCAGCGTCTCCGATGTCGGGAGCCAAAAGAGTTGGATTTACAATGTTTGCGTTAGTAGAGTCTTAATATCTGGTATAAAACGATCCAGCCGCATCCCTTGAGTTCTCCGTGGATTGACAATGGCATTTTGAATCGTCGTGAAACTGTTATTGCATTGCGACTTCGATCCGGACACATCCCAGGCAATAAATTTTTACATTTAATGAAAAAATCAACAACACCAAATTGCCTACTATGTAATTCTACAGACGATGTTTATCACATATTGATGGAGTGTGTTCGGAACGAATCGTTTAGAAATAGTATTATACCATTTAGTTATAGGGATATAGGTCACTGTAACAGCGTTCTCGCTGAGCCTGTCTCAGACGCAGCTAGGGCGCTGTACAAACTCGTAATGTTAAGTAATTAAGTTAATTTTATTTTAGATAGATTTGATTTTGTGTTTTTCTGTTAAACTCACCAGGGCGACATAATCGCGTGTGCGACAAAGCCCTTAATAATAATGAGAATACTCGCCTCCGCTTGCGGAGTGACATCCCAAGAGAACCAGATCCCCACCTCTTGCTTGCCTTCATTGGCCGGTCTGAGTGGAGTCGCGAGAGATGCATCTTAGGATGTAGACTCCGGGGTGGAAGTGTCTAATGGCGTAATAGCGAGGAAACCCGCTCACGAGCAGTCTTCGTGATGGTGAAATCGGGGCCGCACCTCTCGACACCCTCAGTCGTTTGCGCAGATGTTGTTCCTCTTCGGTAATTTACTCCGGCTTTTTAAGGAACCCATCTAGCATTCGGCAAGCCACCGTCTGCCACTCTTCTTAACATTATGATTGACTTGTTTTTGGCAGACGTCCGCAATCTCCCCTATAACCCGATTACCCAGTCCATCCATCCATCACAATAGCCTGGTTTTATTTCTTTCATTTTTCTTTGCAATAGTCTCTACACCTTGTGGATACCATCTTTGGATGTATCATATTGTGCACCCGAGGATGATACCCGCTATGTGTAGCCATCGCCTTTAGATTAACTTCTCAAAGGGCCTCTGTGCTGTTGGCTTCGGCCCCACGCAAGCCTTCCAAAGGACCGGGTCACTTTATGGCCCGAGATCATGGTAAATGAGAATAAAAAAAAAAAAAAAAAAAAAAGAGTCTTAATATATCTACTTTTCAATGATTAAATTTAACAATAAAAACGTAAATAAATAAACATAATATATTTCTACATCAATAGAGAATACAAATAAAAATAATCAGTTTTTTTATTATTTTTCAAGTAACATGCATGCATTTTAAGTGATTGCAAAATAATATTAAATTATTCATTCCTTTTTGATTTTCGCGTCATGATGAGTTCGAAAGTATTTCGGTTTCCGCCTCATCGAAATACTTTATTCATCTGCCTATTATATTTACTTTTGTCAATGTTGCAACTTTCGTCGATCTGTCAGTTTATTTACAGAGTTTTTTCAAATACTTTATTTTTTTAAGACATCCATTTAATTTTAAAAAACCTACTTAATAAGTACAAAATCAATGATGTACTCACGAAAAGTCACCTTTCAACAAGGTAGGGACAATAAAATAGGTACATATTAAAAAGAAAGCCATCTCTCACACTGTTTTCGTTTTCTTTGTTATTATTTTTGTACCACCTTTAGTTCTAGCGGTGCAGGTGATAGTTAAGACAAAACTAAACCAGAACGAGGTGCTCGTTGTTGCTAGCTCGTGTCTCGGATTGTTCGAGCAGTCTTCGATAATGACGTGAAACGAAAAACGTGGCTTCGTTACCATTTGCATTGTTACGTTGTGAAGTGGAGTCGACTGGTCCGCAGTACGGGCGGGGCAGGGCAGGGCAGGGCAAACCCCGCTCGAGATATTGTGAGATGGTTACATACCTCTGCGTGACGGAAGGTGAGCCGCGACAGACAACAGAACATGGTATCCGGTGCCTGGTCCTCGGTGCTGGTCGGTCGCGCGACCACTGCCTGCAGGTGTAGGTACCGCCCGACCGACCGACCCAACACCATTACATCTTATCAGAATGAGGTTGACAGATCTTTTCTATTAGCGGAGCCTGAGATAGCGTCGCTCCAGTGCAATATCAATCAGATCAGGCATGTGCGTGCAGTGCACGCGGCGCGGAGCTGGGGCAATGGTACATGTGACCCAAGGCGACCTCGGTGCCGCAGCGGGCGCAGCTCCGCCTGCGACGCAGGAGCTCGCGGGTTCGATTCCCGCCTCGGGACAAATATTTGTACGAGCAGCATTACACATACACACAGCTACAATAAGAACCGGTTTTCAAAAAGTTTTCGGTTCCTTGGATTCTTTTAAAAAAGGACACAATCGAAATCACAAGCCACTACCGCAAAATGCGTCGCACGACATCAACGGTCCGGAGCCCACAAAATAAATGTCTGTTGTATTATAGGAGCCCCCTTACATATTTGTTTTATTTTAATTATTTATTAAAGATGAAGATCGTTTCAAACAGTTTAGTATATAGTATGGGAGATAATATAATATGGGAGCCCCCTTCAACATTATTTTTTTATTTGTTGTTATGGCGGCGACACAAATACATAATCTGTGCAACTTTCAACAATCTACATGAATAAGATACAGCCTGGTGACAGAATCCAATCCCGCATTAAAATCGTGATCCTGCTTGCCTGCGCGGGATTTAGGTTAATAATCCCACTTTTTTGTGTTTTAAAGAAAATAAAATACTTAAAGTCAAATCAATTGATTTTGTTTTAATAAGCATATTTTTTATTTAAAGTAGTTTTATTATTATTAATCTTTATATCAATTGAATAAAATTATTATATTTTAGGAAACGATGTAAAATAAGCTTGCTTTTTCGGATCTTAAAGACATTTATTACTCATATATACACTCTATAATTAGTTATGGCATTATATTATGGGGAAACTCTACAGATTGTGAGAGAATCCTAAAGATGCAGAAACGTGCAATTAGAGTGCTGGTTTGTGCCAAATTCAAAGACACCTGTAGAGAACACTTTAAAACTCTCAAAATACTTACCTCTTCCGCATTATACATCTATGAGGTATTAAAGTTTGTAATACAGAATATATCTCAATTAAATGTAAGAGGAAGTCAAAGCAGATACAGCAATAGGCATCAAATGTATCTAGAGTCAACTGCTCATTTACTCAGATACATGTCTAAAAAGCAACCAGAAGTAATTGGTCCTAAACTTTTTAATAAACTTCCATTGTGTATTAGACTCATAACATGTGAAAAATCATTTTTATGTAATGTGAAACTTCTTCTATTAGATAAAACCATATACTCTGTAAGCGAATTTCTTGACAATTATTATATAAAATTTGCAATTCCTCAAAGACGAACCTTTCCTGATCTCTACATGCCTAATTCAAACGAACTTATGTAATTATAATTAATTTAATTGACGAGAAACTGATAACACCTGACTTTAGCTTAACATAGAGTTAACCATTGTTATTGTGTATTTCTTTTTTAATAAATATTTTCATTTCATTTCATTTCATCGTCGTCTGATATTATTTTTCTAAAAAGTTTTTTAATCCCGCAAATGTCCAACGTTGGAAAAAAACTGTTTTTTAATAAATATTTTATAAAACAAACAGTTCGAAATGTTTAAAACTAGTGTTGAACACAATGACAATGACAATGAATGGTCGGGTTTTTACCTTTTAAAACCGGGGCGTCTCCGTCGCGTCGTCGTGTCTGTGCGTGGTTACCTACTTGTTACATCTACTGAGTTACTAGTTAAGTATTAGGGCACGCGGCAGCGTGTCCAAGCCAAGTTCAAGCAAAGGAACGCGCCGAGTGTATCATTACACGAACCACTTGGTGCCACTTTTGACCCTTCTATAACTCAAAACCTCTTTAACGTAAACACATAAAACTACGTGTGTTTAATTATATCCATAAGGACATGTAGAAGCCCAAATTTCATGAAGCTATGTTGCATAGAATAAGTAATAGTAGGTACTAACGTCTCCGATTGCGCCATAGAATACAGTGTAGTTGTTAGGGACCCGTATATACCTACCTAGCTATGTACCTGTTTTCGAACGAATAGAAAGGGAAATCAGAAATGTTCTGGAATATAGATAGAGATAAGTATATTTTTTTTCTCAATTTTTTTAGTATTTTCAAAACTACGCCTCGGAAACGCAAGAAACACATTAAATTTCAATACCTGCCTAGTTTTCTTTACAAAAAGTAATGATATCCCACCAAAAACATAAATGTAAAAAAGGAGAGCCAAGTTCAATACAAAAATTATGATTGGCTGTGGGCTTCGCGGCAAAAAGAATGGAGATCTAAATGAGTGCCAAGTCAAATCTATTTGGGTTAGACTTGACTTGGTCAGTTTTTATCAGAATTAAAACGTTGAATAACTTTATAAAATGACTGATGTAATGAAAACTGGCCAAGTCAAATTTAACTCAGATCAATTTGCATGCAAACTGTTATGAGTTAGCCGCTTATTTAGGTCGACCGACTGAAGGAACCTTCCGTATCAAAGGGCATCTTGGATTTTCTGTGGTGTGTGTGCGTGCGTAGAGATTAGTTAGGTAAAGCGATGCAAACTGCGTAAAGTGAGAGCAAAACTAGCAAACTGTGGACACTCAATTTCAAATATATGGAAGGGCGTACTAAACCGATACGCCGCGGCGCCGCCGCCGCAAACTCAGTCGGCCGCTAATGCCCCCAGTACACAATGGCCTGTGATGGGCCACGCTTTGCAATGCACAATTGTAGGCCACGATCACTTGGTGTTCACACAATGGCGCATGGTTCATTGCTGCCTGGCAAACCACTTGCGATGGACGTCGAAGTAATTACGGCTGCGGCTATTTATTTCTATACTGTTTACAAGTATTACAGAAGTGTGTACCGTCACAAAGTTATTAAAAAGAAATGGCGAAAAAATTCATTCAAAAAATTCTAGTTCTAGCACGCAACACAAAAGTGTACTATCCCGGTCAGCGGCCGGTGACGAACTAAACAATGGCCGATTGTGTAAACACCACAGGCCACGCTACGCCACGATTCCTTTGAAGTGTGCCCAAAAAACCGACAACTCCCCGATTGCGCGCCACGATTGACAATTGTCCGCCATCATATACCATTACCCCCTGTACACAATGGCGATGGCCTGTAGTGGGCCAGCATGGGCCATTGTGTACTGGAGCCATAACAGTTTGCCTACCGGTGGGGACACAGCCTTATTGTTCACCAGCTAGCGGTCGTTTTGTAAAAATAAAAATGACATGATTAATTATTTACTTGGTAGTTTATTTATACCGAGTTTTCACTTTTTGAGTGAACCTAAACTATACCACCTAACCTAACGATAACGTACATCTAAATAAGGTAAGTAGGTAATAAAATTACTTATTACAGAGTCCAGAGATATGTGGTAACAAACATTCAAACAGACTTTCATATTTATTATAATTAGTAGGATAAATAAGTAAGATAGGTATCTTCGAAATAACTCAAAGAATTAAAAGCACATGGAATAAGTACCCGGGAATTAAGGAAATATGTAAGAGTAGGTACATTACATATTTGACCTGAGATTGACTAGAAGTATGTAGATGTGCCTCACACAGGTCCCTGGGCACGGGCGTGCCGCACTACACACTAACAGATACACAGCTGTACTAGGAGTCTGTCAGAGGCATGGAGAGAAGCTTTATGGAAATATAAATAAAAGATAGCATCAGAAATGTGAGGATTTGAAAGAAAACCAAGGTAAAAGATAAACTATTTGAACAGATTCTAAAGCTCAAATGGCAATCGGCAGGCCATACACAGTGGATTTCCTCCAACAGATGGTCACTAATAGTGTGCTAATAGTCACACATTAGATTCGTTGAAACATCAAGGGCAGAGGAGGTCCACTCATAGACAGGTGGTGTGATGGCATCAGGGAAGTAGCGGGAAGCACCTGGACCACAATAGCTTTTACCAACCAAGCAACCAAGGAGCTCCTTACCGGACTAAAACTGCTCCTAAGGGAGTAAAAGTATAAGTAAACTACTGAGTACATTATCATGTGTGTAGTAGTTTACTTCTACATTTATGGAGAATACCTACTCAGATGTTTCATTCGACTCCGTGATGAGCTACCTGGTAAAATGCTCTTTTTATTTTATGATATACTTATTGCTTATGTGTTGATCTCATTAGCTTAGGAACCTATTCAATCAATGTAGTTGGTACCGAAGTCAGCAGTTATTATTTATTTTTAGTTTGGTAGCGTAAGTTACCTTTAGTCCAATGGTGAAGTGACACTCTGACTGAGAGGACATATAGAATTGAGGACAGATCTTTGTTTTATTATTTAATGAAATACGTAAGTAAAATGTTGTGATCGTTTGGCTGTAAGTCAAGATTATTAATTGGAAGACATGCTGCACATCATGATCTCAATGTTGTGTTTAGCTTTACTTACATAAATATTACCTAGGTACTTATATAAAATGGCATTATATATAGATTAATATAAGTATAATAAACATGTATTGAACACATAGGTATACCTATGAATGTTCTATTGCATTTTTTCACTTTTTCCACTAGTCTAGCAAAAATTTAAGTGAACAGAAAATCTAAAACACATAAAAAATAAAAATATTAAAATAAAAAATAATAAAGTTCTTTGAATTTAAATCTCAATGCTACGTCTTACCTATTAGTCTTGGACCTACACGGTATCATGCGCGCACCCTGCTGGAGCACTGCAATATTTCCGCAGCACTGGCAAAAGCTAAGTTCTATTAGGTATCACCTATGTCCATTATAAAAATTCAATATTATAATAGGTAAGTACTTACGGCCTTATATAACGTCAAGTACGGCAATCTGTTTGTTTTCCAAGGTGATTATGTTGTGTCGGTGCTTTTGCACCGCTTTACCAATTTTAGGTATACCTATAACGCACTGCACTCAAAAACTAAAATTGTTCTGATTTAAGTTATGTTTTGTTTGATCATTTTAGTCCGGCGGCGGTGCAGGAGGAGCGCGCCGCTTGTCTGTTTACTATATTGGTCACCTTGCAATGACCTTCCTCTTGTTTTCTTTGATTTGGCCTACGGACATAATAATAACATAACCAGTAAGCAGCTGTAATGTAAAGAAGCTGGAGCTGTAAGCACTTAGCCAAGAGCTATTTCACCGCTTTCTATTCTACTATAGCATTACTATAGTTACAGTATGTATTATATTATCTGTGCTCTGTGCTATAATCTATTTTTCAACTTCAACTTCTTATTTTATATGGCTCACTGTCTGTGCTGCCACTACTCTGGCAGTGTCCGTGTGAAGAGTTTTAAACTTTAGCTTTAGTAGAGAAAAACAAAGAATGAAATTTTATTAATGATAACTAACATGTGATAAACTGATAACTAAACGTACACAGTTTCATCTTTTTGAGTAGTACCATTATGATTTGTACCTGGAAAACAGTACAAAGTTAAGAATGCATGACACACTAAGGGTTAAGAGGCCACAAGGACGAATTGGCCATACAGACGTAATACCAAAATGATTTCAAATTCAAGCATATTTCCACTATAATATTGTATAATTTGTATTTAAATAGTATTTATCTAGGTTCCTAACTAGTTTTTTTTTCAAAATACATAACTAAAATTAAATGAAAGCCAATCGCATTTTGCACATTTTTATGCGAAATTGACAAGTTTTCTTCCTATTTGTTTCGTATTAAAAACAACAATATCTTACGTGTTATTTATAAAGGAACATAGCTTATATTGTCTAGTTACAGAATAACAATACTTTGTGAAGAATATAAAAACTTTTCAGTCATGATTTTTGGTAGGTATTACGGAACGGGAAGTTTTGAACGGCTAATATCGCTATCGCGCACGCACGACGACGACGGTTGTGTACTCGCTCGGACGACACAGACGGGCGCTGCCGGTGCTCGCGATTTGCCTTGTTGTTTGGAACTACAACTTTGGCTTTGTTTACAGACTTTGATATTTTTCACAATTACGGTTTGGTTGGTTGGCGGTTAGGTATGGACTCGGAACGTTGTTGTTGGGATGTATCTCACAGTTAGTACCTGACTTATTTTATTATTACCTAGTTGTTTTCAAATATTAAAGTAAATACCTACATACCTACCTAATACCTAGGTAGATATCTAACATTTTGCTTAGGTAGGTACCTTACCTACTTATATCTTAGAATAGGTAGGAAAGTACTACCTAGGTACATGTAGGTACTTACGAAATGTTTCATTTAGCTTCCATAGATATTTTGCATAGATGTAGGGAGAATAAAATACCTAGGTACAGACAGCATCATTAATTGGTAACCCCCCAAATAGCTAAAGTTTACATTGCAAATCACTGTACGATTTACAAATCTTTTACTCAAATACTAAGTTAGAAGCAAAATTGTATCACCAAGTGGGAATCGAACCAGGCATCCAGTCGCTCACATAACAAGTAACGAACGCACCAAACAACTAAACCAATGAACCAGTTTTTTTTTTTTTTTTTTTTTTTTTTCCTTTGGTGTGGCTTTCATATCACGGCGGCCATGATAGGCCTATTGTGATCGCCACTTTTACATTTTCAGCCCCGAAGCCGTGGCGTTCATAGTTCGCCACTAACCCTTGCAGCTGCCAGGAACTGTAGGATTTTCTTCGGGGTGATGTCTTTCAGCTCGTCCGGGCTATGCAAATGCTTGCCCAGATGGATGCTGCGTTTGTGCATCAGTGCTCCACACTCACTTAGCAGATGGAGGGGCGTTTCATCCGCCTCCTCACAAAATCTGCAGGATTGTGTGTCGCTTAGCCCTAGTTTGAACATGTGCTTGTTAAGGCGACAGTGTCCGGTTAGGGCTCTTGTCATGATGCGAAGGTTACCTCTGCTTAGCGCTAGGATTCGGTTGGTATACCGACTATCGAAGGCTTTTATCAGAGATTTTGAATGATCCATGCCCGAGGAGCTTCTCCAGAGCTTATGTGATTCCTCGAGACAGGATCCCAGGAGTGTTCTGTGTGCCAAGCTTTTAGGTATGCCACAGAACGGCTCGGGTCCCAGCTGAGTCCCCTTGGCTCCGGAGCGCGCAAGTTCGTCGGCACACTCATTGCCGTTGATTCCTGCGTGTCCCGGAACCCATCTTAAGAGGACTCTGTTATTCGAGCCTAGAGTGTTCAGTCGTGACAGACAGTCCTCAACTAGCTTGGACGTGATGACCTTCGAGTCCAACGCTAGGAGTGCCGCCTGGCTGTCAGAGTTAATGATTATAGTTTGGTTGGAGTAGCGCTTTTTCAGATTTATATCCGCGCATTCTAGGATGGCGAATATTTCTGCTTGGAAGATAGAGGCGTGATTTCCCAGATTTATGCTTGTGCCAAACCTGGGTCGCTCTCCGTACACTCCACAGCCTACATCCAGTCCCATTTTGGAGCCGTCTGTGTACCAGATTAGGCATCCATCCTTGCAGAGAGGTTGTCTATTTAGCCAATCTTCTCTGGAAGGAAGTTCCACTGTGTAGTGCTTTTCAAACACATGACGTGGAAGCATGGCATCAGTTGTCATGCTCAGAATGGGATGTTCCATAGTTGAGTCTTTTAAAGATCTCAGTTTGTGGGAGAGCCAGTTACCTCCGCCCAGGCAGCTGGCCCTATACATGCTGGTCTTTGCCTCTTTATGTATGTACATGTGCAGAGGAGGAAGGCCCAGCAATGCATTTAGTGCCTGACCGGGGGAGGTGGACATGGCTCCCGTGGCCATAAGACAAGCAGTCCTTTGTAGGCTATTTAGTTTGTTGATAGCGGTAGACTGAAGGGCCTTGTCGTACCATACCATAGAGGCGTATGTGATGATCGGCCTCACGATGGCAGTGTACAGCCAAAGGGCAATCCTGGGGTTAACACCCCAGTTGTTGCCCATGAGTCTGCCGCTAGCACCTAGTGCCATCTTTGCTTTATGTAAGACGTTGGCTAGGTGTGTGTTCCACGTCAGTTTTTGGTCGATGGTTACGCCCAAGTACTTTACTTCTGTGGAAAAGGTTATGATTTTACCGTTTAATTTGGGCTTTGCTAGCTTGTCTAGCCGCCGCTTATTGGTAAACGGTATAATCACAGTTTTGTCAGCGTTGACCGAGAGTCCGCTGTTGCTGCACCAGTCGCTGACAGTATTGAGAGCTCGCTGCATGATGCTAGAGATAGTAGACTGGCAGAACCCTCGTACGACGATCACGAGGTCATCTGCATAACCTTGCGCATCGATATTGAGGTCTGCCAGTCTGCACAGGAGCTGGTCCACGGCTAGGGTCCATAGTACAGGCGATAGGACTCCGCCTTGGGGACAACCCCTAGCCGTGATGATCTCAATGTTTGATTGGTGAAGGGATATTTTTGCTCCCCTACGGGTGAGCATGTCCTCGACCCATCTGGTGGTGGTTGGATCGACATTTTTGCTTGTCAACCCATTCACCAGCAGTGATGTGGGGGAGTTATCAAAAGCCCCTTCAATGTCAAGGAATGCACAGAGTGCGATTTCCTTGTCCTCCATAGCTTTCTCCACTCTGTCGATGAGGCTACTAAGCGCCGTCTCAGTGGATTTGCCCTTGCGATAGGCATGTTGGCTATGGTGGATGGGAGACGCAACAAGCGCCACGTCTCTAATGTGTCTGTCTACCACTTTCTCCATTGTTTTAAGAAGAAAGGAAGAAAGGCATATTGGTCTGAAGGACTTCGGCTGGCTGTAGTCCTTCTTTCCTGCCTTGGGTATAAAGACAACTTTGACATTAGTCCATGGTTCTGGCACAGTTCCCCAGGCGAGGCTCGCTCTGAAGATTTTTACCAGATATGGAGTGAGGACGTCGATTCCCCGCTGTAAGAAAACAGGGAGAATTCCATCCTCACCACATGCTTTATTAGTTTTAAGAGAGTTAACGGCCCACCTTACCTGATTCGGTCTTATAATCCGGGCCGCCCTGTTCCAGTCCTCGTTCCGAGGCTTATAGGGGTTGGCAGGAGCCGGTTGGGGTGAGGTTTTGTACCGTGAACCAGGGAAGTGGGTCGAAGCCAGCAACTCTAGGGTTTCACTTTCATTTGTTGTGAAGGTGCCATCTCCTTTCTTCAGGAGACCTATTAGATTAGTGTTGGCTTTGGAGCGTAGAGTTTCACCATGTGACTGATCGCTTTGTGGTCTTGGATTTCAACGGACAGCTCTCCTCATAGGCACTGCAGATGCCTTTTGATAGAGTGACTGCCGCTATCTCAAGACTGTCGCGAGTCTTAATACTTTTAGGGCAATCTTCGAGCATTTGCCTTAGTTTGTCATTGAAGACATCCCAGGCAGTTGCCCTAGGGTCCCTATAAGTTATGATTTGAGAGTCAAGGGAAGCCTTTATCTCAAAACTGATGTGTTTGTGGTCGGACATGGAGTTTTCGCTGCTAACATGCCAGTCATTGATGTGCCTGGCAAGATTGTTAGTGGCGAAAGTTATGTCCAAAACCTCCTGTCTAACTCGGGTTACAAAGGTCGGTTCGCGACCTTTGTTGAGGATGGTTAGATTGTTAGTTAGGAGAAAATCGAAAAGTGACTCACCTCTAGAGTTGACGTCCGTGCTCCCCCACGCTGAGTGGTGTGCGTTGGCGTCGCATCCAACGAGAAGTTCAGCGTTGTTTTTGGCGGCGTAGTCGACCACTCTCGCCAGGTCACCCGTTGGGTTGTCTCTCTCTCCGGGAAGGTACGCCGAGCATACGATTGCCCTCGTCCCACTCCATCCTTTGAGGTTGACAAAAGCGGCCACCAGGTCGTCATTACATACCTCTGTAATAGGCAAAAAGTTAACATATTTGTTAAAGATTATACATGCTCTGGGCCTTGTGCCGTTATTGTTTACTAAAATCTTACCGGCAGCGTCTAGTCCCAGAACCTGAGTATTGGCTACCCAAGGCTCCTGGATCAAGGCGAGGCTAGCTTGTCCTTCCGACAGACAAACCTCCATTACCGCGGATGCAGCCGCGGCATGGTGAAGGTTTGCCTGGAGGATCCTCGCCGTCCCCGCCTGGGTAGCCATCATAGGTTTCCCCGCTGGTAACGAGGCTTTGACCCAGCTAGCTTCGGGCGCGCTCCACGTCCTCGACTAGCTCCGGTCAGCCTGTCACCCGCTCCACCTCTTCGGGGACCCCCTAGTCCTCGTCTCAGCGGATTTAGGCTGTTCTGAGGCGTTACATTGGAGGGCCCTGCTACGACGGGTCGCGGCCTTGGTCCTCCTGTGCTTCGCCCAGATGTGCCTGTTTCGCTGGACGTGGACGGCTGCGGTCCACTATCGTCCCGCCGTGGTGGAACGGACCTGCTAAGGGGCGGTACATTGGAGCGCCCAGCCGCGACGGGTCGCGGCTTTGGTACTCCTGTGCTTCGCCCAGAGGTGCCCGCTCCACTGGACGTGGACGGTTGTGGGCCTCTCTCCTCGCTCGTCAGCTTTGTTTCAGGGCCGCCTTTGATCTTAAAGGCTATCTTCCTGAAACCCAGGGTAGCCTGAAAGTCGGCGGCTTTAAGGGCTTCCACAGACAGGTCGTCTAGGGCGAAGGTTACGACGAACCCGTTCCCCTCTGATCTGCTGTGTAGCACCTTCCAAAGCTCTGGACGAAGCCCCTCGTTTTGTGCCCTAAGTAGTTGGACGACTTCGTCAACCGACTCCGCCTCAATACTGGGCACAAACGTGACAGCCACCACTGCCTTGGGCAATTCGCTCTCTGGAATCACAGAGAGTTTTGCCCCGGCCCATGGCTTAATTTTGGGGACCTCGTTAGTGAGCCAGTCTTGGCTCTCCTGGTTCACGCAGGTAACCAGTATCCACCCAGGTTTGTGTGCGAAACTGGCAAACTTAGGCCCCTTCCCAGCACTATCCGCTGTTTTCATTATCGCCAGGGACAGGGAACGACGGACCAGCTTCATCTGTTCGTCGCTCATGGAGGCGGCGGCGCGTATGCCTACACGCTTCGCCTCCGCGACCTGCTTGAAGCTTGGTCGGACATCTGTCTCCTGGGACAACTCCAGCCTTGGGGCCTTTTTGGGTTGCACCCCGGGTGAATTTTCCTCCGATCTCAGCCTTTTGGAAGGCTTTGGATCTGGAGGAGCGTTAAGCATCGGAATTTGGCTCCAAGGCTTGGTTGCCAACGGACGAGCTTCTTCGAAGCTTAGATTGGCAGCCATTAGCCTTCGGAGCCGCTTCCGGCCTGCTCCGCTCAACTTACGGGTCCTCTTACCTGGAGACGTTGCCGTGGCAGGGGCCGCAGCATCAGTGCCGCCGACCTCTGTACGGTCATCTGCAAAGCAGGGCGCCGTAACCATAGGCTCCGGAGAGGCCAGTAGGGCCTCCTCCATCCTATTATTGGTTTCTCCCGAGACGGGAGAAGAGGGTTCTCCAGAAGGAGAGAAGGGTTCTCTGGAAGGAGAAGATCTGTTTTTGAGAAGATTATTTGAATCCATACAAATCCCACGAGAAGCTAGGGAAATAAAACTACCCGCCAGCAGAGCCCCGCATGCCCACGGGTGGGCTGGAATACTACTCCGATTCGCCCTGGTTTCGGAGAGCCACCGTTCAAAACTGAAACAACCATCAGCCATTCATCTCTCAGCACGGTACGGATAACACCTTAGATTGGTTTGTCGGATTATTGGCCACCGCTAACAATCTCCGGTGAGGGACATTATTAGCGGTGGGAACCAGGGTGCACCGGCCCGCCACCTGCTACCGTTCCCCAGGGACGTATCCCCAAAGGACCGGTAACAGTACGGGCTCACGAGGAGGTTATCCGACCACGACACCCCAAAACCAGTGACCACCAATGAACCAGTTACAAAGCGTTGAAATTTTATGTTATTAGTGTTTGATAGCGGATTTTTATTTACGGTATCTCTTTACAGTGGATAAGAAAAGAAGAAGTGTTTGAGGGTAGATCTGAATATAGTCGTGGTGAACAAAGGAAACGTCACTGGCCATTCTCGATTCGAGTCTTGACTTACTGGTTTTAATTACAAAACAATTGAAGAATATTGAAAGAAATAAAGCATATTATTTAGTAATTTTGTGAGAACCAAGATTGCGGTTCTTTTCGAACAGCAAATAAGTAATAAGGAGATTGCTCGTCAGCTTGGAATTACGGTAAGTTATCTACTTATTATACTTATGTGTCATAATCATAACGAAGCGAATACCTATCTTTTTAGTAAAACCTTGTTATCTTTAACTTCATTGTATAAGTATTGATTTGTTGTCTTACAGATTAAAATTATGCGACTATGTGTGCGTAGATTTCAGTCCGAAGGGGATGTGAAATTGTGAATGTAAGAAGAATTGGCAGAAAAACAACAGGAGTGTATACAAATCAGTGTAGCCGCCACAATAATATTGTCGACATTCAAACACGACATATATTACCTGTAAGGGCAAGTAACAGAATAACGTTAGGTAAGTGATAATTCTCAATGAATCCAATTACCTTTATCAATGATTAAAAAGTTACTACTCACACCAACTTAATAAACATATACCAATTGATAAAACATTTCTTTTTAGGTTATTGGGGATGGATGTCCTCAATTGGTCCTGGAGAAATAGAAGAAATAACTGGGCGCATGAATGGCGAGCCGAGCAATATTTGAAAGTGTTGAAGGAAGTCATGTTACCTTCTGTGCAGATCGCGTATCCAGAGGGCCAAATTTATTTTGTCCATGATAATTGTGCAGTGCATCGTACGCGAATGGTTTCTGAATGGTTGTCATCTCAAGATGACATTACTGTTATATATAGAAGATAGAAAATATGTGGGGTCAAATGGTTTTAAATTGGTATCCGAGTGAATTGAGGTCCAAGCATAATTTAGAGCAAGAGGTCATGAGGATCTGGGAGCTAATACGAGGTATTAATATGAAAGAAAGAAAATATTTTTATTCACCTTAAAACGACTATACACAACAAACTTAAACTATCTACGCAAATTATTACTATCTACATATATTACAAGTTATTGTGCGTAGCAGTGTTCATGGCAAATATGGCCTTCACTGAGCATTATGCTGGGTGCCCACTAGATATGAGCGCCGATGGGTAAAAGGCCGGCGGCGGCGCGCCGACTTTTTGGGGTCGGCGGCGGCGGCGCTGTCGGCGGCGCGGCCTTCAAATTATTTTTTTGCACTTTATGACAGGATAGTATAAGAAGAAATAGTTAATCGGTCAGAAATACTTGTTTTTATTAGAATTATTAACGTACACGTGAAGACAAAATTAGAACTAAAACATTACTAACTAGACTGCAGATGCCGAGCTTGGACCTGGTTCTATCGTTGAAGTTGATGCTGCATCAGGTTTCTGGATAACTGCTGTATCATGAATATATTTTTGAACCATATTTGTCAAGAATGATACTTTAGTTGTATCATGAGTTTCCATATATTGGTCAATTTCTGTTATCAAATGAAAGCGGCAGTCTAACAACGATGCTGCAACGACTGTACTTGTACTGTAACTTGGACAGCATGTTATTCTTCAGTGCTGTTAAAACCACGGGCTCATTGTCATCATATTCTTCAAGCAATCTTTTGAGCTCTGATTTGAAAACTAACGCTAAATTTATGGTAGTTTGGGTTTCAGAACATAAAATTTCTACAATTTGCTTGAACTTTTCTAAAAATGTTATTAATTTGACTGTACGTTATTCGAAGCTTACTTTGTGAGAGGGAGCCACTGTTTCCCGCCTAATATTCAAATTCAAATAGCCTCAGCCAATCAGAGGCCTCGGCCAAGTGTCAGGCCGACCAATGAGCAACAAACGTCACCTCACCACCGTCAAGGTGCACGTGTCGCGACGCGGACTTCTTTTCTTCATTGGCGTCTTGTTTCCCGCCGTTTACGGACGTGCCAGCAAAAGCTAGCACAACCGGTTTGCTAAAGGAATATTCCATAGCATATTTCTTTATTTATTTTAATTGTTATAAAGTTTAAAACTTTGCCTTTCAATTGAAATTTACGGACTTGATAAAAAGTCGAAACTATCACGTAAGTAATTCTACACTTTTTTATGCGGAGGTTAGCATTTTATTCATTTGAGCAAAATATGTGTTTTTTGTTTTACACCACGTGGTATAATTAACAGCCGCCTTGCAGCGAGCAGCAAGTACCTGGACCACGTGGTTGCTTGCGCCTTAGTGGTGCAGGTAGCATTTTTATTTTAAATGTTTTCATACACGTGGTATATATTTGTGATTTTTGGCAATGCCTATGGCTAGTCTTTTAATTGATTTATAATTTAATGTTACCACGTGAGATTTTAGTTTTTATGTTTTGCGGGTAGAGAATTTTTTTTTTCTCTCTTTCTCTTTAACCGAAATCTAATGGTTTTTCCGTTCGTTATACTACCACAGGCTAGTCCTGTGTATGGATTCGTTTCGAAATTCTATGGAATGTAACATTTCCGTTTTTAAAGAAAGGTTTTACCTTCTAATGTTCATTAAATTTTATTTTGTATTTTAGTATGGATAACGAATATGTTATTGATGGAAGCGCAGCAGAAGATCCAGCTCCTGCACTTTCCAGACCACGGAAGCGGCAGTTGAGTACGTCGAGTACAAGTAGTACCAGCAGCTCATCTACGAGTAACTGTAGCAGTAACGTTTCTTCTGCCCACCCTTCAAAGCGTCGACGGCATAATAAAAAGAGGAAGGGATGCAAACGTAAACGCAGCCGCACGAACAAGAAATATCGTCAGCTGGAAAAGGAGCTTCATGAGCTGCGTAAGCTCTTGCCCGGTCAAGGTAATGACTGCCAGGTGAGTGCTAATGCTAATCGCTCCACCTGCTTTTTCCAGAGCTGTTGATAACCTTTCAGCATCGAAAAGGTTTGAGGACGTCGGTGGTATTTTTCGCAGCGCGGATTTAACTAGTGGGTCCTTTAGCTGAGAAATTACGGAATCTCTTCGCATCTCCAACACTTCAGCCCTATGCCCACATACTAACTGTAACATATCTGCTGACGTTTTCTGGAATTCGCCCTCAGAAACAAGCTCTACCAGTTTTTTGTTCAAAATTTCGCTATCGGGTGTAATTTCCTGAGAATGTTTCACGATATATTATATATTATAAATATTTTAAAAATTTGGGACCTTTGTTTTTGTCCTTCATAATTTCGTGTATGCTTTGTTCACTTAATTTTGCATCCATATCTTGTTCAACCTCGTATCTCTCAGAGCCATAAGCCGGGCACTCTAGCAGTATGTGTGACACAGTCTCATCTCTCCCGGGTTCGCATATGCACGATGGGTTCTCCTTACACTTGAACCTGTTCAAGTATTCTGAGAACCCACCGTGTCCTGTCATGAACTGCGTTACGACGCCGGTTGGTTCAATCTTCCTAACTAGTTTGTAGGCTTCGACGGCGTTCGGGAAAAACATTTTTGTGACTGCTGCCGTTTGGCCCGACACGTACCTTTGGTTCCATTCGTCAAGGGACTCCATCCGTATTTGTCGCTTGACGAATGAAACCGGGCACTTGTCATAGTCAGGCTTCCGTTTGACCGAGTGTGCGGCTTCTTTGGCCAGCTCGTCTGCACGCTCGTTCCCTTCTAGCCCCGCATGTGCTTTAATCCAGAATAGGATCACTGTCTTATTCTGGAGTCGGGCTGATGCGATGTTACTCCTGGCCTCTACTGCCAGACCGTGCAGTAGGATGGTAAGTTGAGTTTGATGGCTTTGGTCTCAGCTGCGCTCTCCCATAGGGATAACGCAGCCCCAACCTTACCATCAATCTTACTACCATCGGTGAAGATACGTACTGCTTGGTTGTTGTGGTCGTCCACTTGTTGTTGGTCTAACAGGCTCACGAACTCCAGGCTCATATGTTCTGCCGGGTGATTTGTTGTAGCATATGGCACCGCACGTTCTACCTCCCGGTCAACTAGTGCCAGCCGAGGTACACCTTTCTTGGCCTCATAAAGGGCGGCTGCCTCTTTAATCCGGAGATCAAGTGGTAGTATCCCGGCCAGCACCAGTGCCGAGTTCAGAGAGACGGTGCGGTATGCTCTGCACAGTTTTTGCGCGAACCCCCTCTGCACAGCGTTTAATTTGCGCTGCACCCCCAGTTTGTCCGTCGCTTGTGCCCAAGCGCTGGCTGCGTAGAAAACTATAGGCTCCACTGTTGCCGTGTATATTATCCGGACAACTTCCGGGTGGAGCCCCCAGCTGACCTTCGCTGCTCTGGAGAGCTGCTTATAACAATTTAGGGCTTTCCCACAGACCTCTGCAACATGGTTGTTAAATGTGAGCTTGTGGTCGATGGTCAGACCCAGGATTTTAATTTCAGGAGACATGCTTATGTCGACCCCGCCCATCCTCAGCAGTGGGGTGTCATATTTTAACTTTCTTGTTATTAACATAGCTTTAGTCTTATGCGGAGCAAATTTTAGCTTGTTCTTGACACCCCACTCCTGAACATGGGCGAGGGCGGCATTTGCTCGTCCCTGAACTTCCATCGCTGTGTCCCCATCAAAAATCAGGACCACGTCGTCTGGGTTAGATTAGGTTAGGTTTTTTTTTTTTTTTTTTTTTTTTTGTCGCAAACTAGTTAGCTCATCTGGTCATCGGACCAGTGAGTGTGCTAATCTGCTTTTATTTTAAAACCTACGATAACCTGTTGCTATTGAATGCAACAACATTAAATACCTACTAAGGAATACAAGAATTAAAATACATATTTTATAAAACAAACTTTTAACTTACATGCGCACCCATACATACATCAACACAAACACACCAAATTAAACATACGCACATAAGAAGAGAAGGAATGGATACAATTAATACAATCAATTGTCCAATATACAATTATTGAAATGGCCATTTTAAAATACATATTTTACAATATTTATAATTTAGCAATTCAATAATTTATTTATATTTACATTACAAATTAATTTATTGGAATTTAATAATACATGTTATCCTTGTAATTGTGCAATTGCTTGTCATACAAGCAGAGCCAATTTGTTTGCAAAGAAAATTATTTAACTGGATAACTTCAATAAATCATTTATTATAAAATTAGAGAAATTCCATGAAACTATATAAATTTTACAAAATAAAATTTAATAGTTTTACTAAACAAATAGTTAGGTACGTACCTATTTACAAATTAAAAATAATAATAATAATAATAATAATGTTTAGAAAAACAAACAAACAGATCCTTAAATTATTCAAGTATGGCCACTTGTTCATTACCTACATTTGACATTGCTTAGTATAATAAAAAAATTATAATTATCAATTAAAATACTTACTAGCCCTAATCATCACAAATATTTTACTTATGTATATAATTTAATTTATTTAATTTATTCTTGTCTTTTCTTTTTTCCCATGTTTTTTTTTTTTTCCATTCATAATTATAATAATAACTAGTTGTTAGATGTGCGCGAGCTGCAAGCAGCTCGCGGCGGTTATGTGTAACAGTATTTTTTTATTAAGACTTCCTTTTCGTACCTTTGATTATTTTGTTTGAAATCGATAGCCATGAGAAAATTTTGCGATGAAAAAATGTTAGCCATCTTTGATTTGGAAATGGACATCTTTGTCGTAATCTACGTATGCGAGTTATTCGAAAACGATACCCATATTATGTGGGTGCTCGTCTTAAGGCGAGTATAAACTGCGATATAGAGATGTCAGCCATCTTGAATTTGGAAATGGAAATTTTTTTCGTAGTCGACGTATGCGAGTTGATCGAAAACGATATCTATATTAGTGGGTGTGCCATCACAAAGCGCGGCTCGCTTCGCTCGCCTTGCTGTATGGCGGTGGTCGCATTGACGCACGACTCTGCTCCTGCTGCCACACAGCACATTTTTTGGTTAAGGGAAGGGGGTACAGGGGGGCTGGGGGCGTGGGGGGTTACGGCACGGCTCGCTTCGCTCACCGTGCCGTTCCCGTTGGTCGCATTGCGGCTCGCTTCGCTCGCCGCAATGGAAAGCAACGCTTGCGCAGAACAGATACAGTGCGGCTCGCGAAGCGAGCCGTGCTGCATCTCCTCTTTCCAGAATATTGTCCCCAGGATGCCCCCTACCCCCTTCACTGCATGGCGAACGCTGAGGCGCATTCTAGCACCATCTCGTACTCCGTTGTAGTTCCAGGTACGCCTTCTTCTCTGCCCTGGACGTCTTCTCGGATCTTGCCTTCGTAGTGTGCGGTGCGGTTGCCGCCAACCCAATCGGTGCCATGGTCGTGTTGCGCACAGAGGACGCGCGAACAGTCGTAGCGGCGGACGAGGTGTACGTGTGTGATCCGCGACGGGTGCGTACGCGGGCACGGAGGGCGCGGCGGGCGCGGCGGGTGCGCGGCGGGTGCGCGGCGGGTGCGCGGCGGGTGCGATGCGGGCGCGGCGGGTGCGCAGCGGGTGCGCGGCGAGCGCGGCGGGTGCTCGGCTGGTGCGCGGCGGGTGCGCGGCGGGCGCGGCAGGTGCGCGGGTGCGCGGCGGTTGCGCGGCGGGTGCGCGGCGGTTGAGCGGCGGGTGCGCGGCGGGTGCGCGGCGCACACCCGCCGCTTAAATTCGTATTAAAATAAAGAGTACGTTAAAAGGGCATAAAACCATAAAACTAATTTTATTAATATTAAACCTTATTTCGGTAGACACATGGTTCAAAACTCAATAAAATAAACAGTGATAAAAATGAATATCTACTTTGTCTACTTAGCAAAAGATGGCGCTTTTGCCAAATATTTTTTAGTCTCTATTCCCAGGACTAGGTTAGGTTAGGTTAGGTTAGGTTAGGTTAGGTTAGGTTAGGTTAGGTTAGGTTAGGTTAGGTTAGGTTTTTTTTTTTTTTTTTTTTTTTTTTTTTCCTGTCCGGGAGCTATGTCCCGGCCCGCGAGCTATCCTACGTCCTCTGACTTTATCAGAGACTTTGTGACTCTAGTATTTTGCTTATAATTATTAGTTAAACGTTCCGGGAAGGGAATTGGGTTTGGTTTCTTTATTTAATCTTTACATATTTTTATTACCTTTCTTATATTAACATTTTATAACAATGTATTTTACTTAAGTTTATATTAATACTATATTATTCTATAATATTTATCTTAGCTTTTTATATTGTATATCCAACTTAATTCTATGCTTCTTATATATATATACTCAATACATATTTGAGCATAACTTATACATCGATTTTTCATCTTATCGTCTAATTTTTATACAATGACAAAAACTTTGTCTTATATACTACATGTTTCTTCTATACTAAGTTTTAATTATTGCTACTATTCTTATATCTAAGTATTGTTCCTTCTTATCAATTGTATATATATTCAATATATATTTGAACTTTACCTATTTATTTCGTTTTATTACTTTCTTTGCAATGTTTACACAGTAGGACAAAAATGCATGTCTTATATATTTATTTTTAATTATATGCTTTACATTATATGCGTCTATTTTGATATCTAAGTGCTGTTCTGTCTCATATCTCTCGTAACCATTTACAGGACAATCCAAGAGGACGTGTTCAACGGTTTCATTTTGGTCGGGGTCACATATGCATGATGGGCTCTCCTTGCACCTGAAACGATTCAAGTACATGGAAAACCCACCATGCCCTGTTAAAACCTGTGTCATTACTCCCGTAGGCCTGATTTTGTTGACTATCCTATAAGCTTCTATAGCATCGGGGAAAAACAGTTTTGTTGTAGCCGCAGTGTCACCTATTTTGTATCTCCGATTCCATTCGCCGAGCGTCTCCATGCGGATCTGACGCTTGACGAATGAGATCGGACATTTGTCATAGTTGGCCTTGGTTTTTAGTTTTAGTGCGGCTTCTTTGGCCAACTCGTCTGCTCGTTCGTTTCCCCTTAGCCCTGCATGAGCTTTGATCCAATAGAGTTCAACACTCTTCTCCATCTGCTTACACTCTTGTAGATTACTGCGAATTTCAACTGCTAGCGGATTTAGCGAGCGATAATTCACCACTGCTTCCAGTGACGCTCTGGAATCACTATATATGCCGTAGGTATCCTCCGGGCGCCTTAAGATTTCTCTAGTGGCTTCACATATGGCCAGTAATTCCGCCTGGTAGACCGTACAATAGGACGACAGCTTCAATTTCCGGCTCTTGGTTTCCGCCTCCTTGTTCCAGAGTGACAGTGAGGCTCCAACTTTGCCCTCGATTTTGCTGCCGTCCGTGAATATGCGTACAGCATGAAAGCTGTGCGCGTTGACCTGTTCCTGGTCTACCAGGCACGTGAATCCCAGGTTCATGTGCTCAGCTGGGTGGGGTGTGCAGGCGTAGGCTATTACCCTTTCTACCTCCCCGTCTCCTCGCGCTGATCGGGAGACCCCTCTCTTTGTCTCGTACAGGGCAGCTGCCTCTTGTATTCTGAGGTCTAGAGGTAGTAATCCGGTCAACACGAGTACCGAGTTAAGGGAGGCAGTCCGATATGATTTGCATATCTTTTGGGCAAAGCCTCTTTGTACTGCGTTCAACACCTTTTGCACAAAGATCTTTTTGGAAGAAGGCGCCCATACACCCGCGGCATACAAAATGATTGGCTCTACCACTGCCGTGTAAATCGTTCTGATGACCTCAGGATGGAGACCCCAGTTGATCCTGGCGGCTCTAGACAGCTGTTTGTATAGGTTTAACGCCTTCCTGCAAACGTTGGCTGCGTGGCTGTTAAACGTCAGCTTTTCGTCTACAGTGAGTCCCAAGATCTTCAGCTCCTTCGACATGCCAATGCCGATCCCACCCATGCTCAGGATTGGGGTGTCGTACTTGAGCTTTCGCGTAAAAAGCATGGCGTTTGTTTTGTGCGGTGCGAATGTTAGCTTGTTTCTGACACCCCACTCCCTTACATAGGCTAGAGCGGCATTTGCACGTCGCTGAATTTCAGTCGCTGTGTCTCCATCAAATACCAGGACGACGTCATCAGCGAAGGCTTGGCAGTAATCGCCTCGCCGATCCATTTCCTGGAGCAGTGGGTCAATAAGGAGGTTCCAGAGTATGGGTCCGCCGATTGAGCCTTGGACACATCCTTTGTTGGAGACTCTGGTAACCTCTTCGCCTGCGTATCGGACCCTTACCATTCTGCTCTGTAGGTAGCTATCAATTAGTCTCCTAATGTTAATTGGACACTGTTCCTCGGTTAGGTTAGGTTAGGTTAGGTTAGGTTAGGTTAGGTTAGGTTAGGTTAGGTTAGGTTAGGTTAGGTTAGGTTAGGTTAGGTTAGGTTAGGTTAGGTTAGGTTAGGTTAGGTTAGGTTAGGTTAGGTTAGGTTAGGTTAGGTTAGGTTAGGTTAGGTTAGGTTAGGTTAGGTTAGGTTAGGTTAGGTTAGGTTAGGTTAGGTTAGGTTAGGTTAGGTTAGGTTAGGTTAGGTTAGGTTAGGTTAGGTTAGGTTAGGTTAGGTTAGGTTAGGTTAGGTTAGGTTAGGTTAGGTTAGGTTAGGTTAGGTTAGGTTAGGTTAGGTTAGGTTAGGTTAGGTTAGGTTAGGTTAGGTTAGGTTAGGTTAGGTTAGGTTAGGTTAGGTTAGGTTAGGTTAGGTTAGGTTAGGTTAGGTTAGGTTAGGTTAGGTTAGGTTAGGTTAGGTTAGGTTAGGTTTTTTTTTTTTTTTTTTTTTTTTTTTTTTTTTTTTTTTTTATTTCTCGTTCCTTTGACGTGTAATGAATCAAAGTCTTTGTCTTTATTTCTAATCTACAGGGGGATACATTTATGCCCAGGCAGGGCTTCAGGATTTAAGTTTTCTAAATTACAAACTAGTTTATACAAATTTAGGATTAGGAGGCAAATAGGTTTCTTATGCTATTTTATACTAATTAGACTACTTTTTACAAATTGCTTTCTTATCTATGTTCCTATAAATATTATACTTATTCTTTATACATTTTAATCAATACCTATTCTATCTTATGCTGAACTATATATATTTTTTAAAATATACATACACCATAATGTTGGTACCTATTTATTTCTTTGTACAACTTTTTCTGCAATTTCAGTACAATACTTAATGAACCCATCTCTCAAGTCATTATTCGACATAAATTTACTAAGGTTTTCTGTGGAGATCTGGAGGTTTAGGGATTGCTCGGTTTCATGACGTTTTAGAGCGAAGATAGGACAGTCCGTAAGGATGTGCACCACTGACTCGGCCACACCTGGTTCACATATGCACGACGGGTTTTCCTTACACTTGAACCGGTTCAAGTATTCGGAGAACCCACCGTGCCCCGTGAGGATCTGCGTTAACAGACCGGTGGCCTCAAACTTACGCACACATTTATACGCCAGCACAGCGTCCGGGAAGAAGAGTTTAGTGACTCCTGCAGTCGTGCCACTCACGTACCGCCGGTT
Organism: Eupithecia abbreviata; assembly: GCA_943735965.1. Lineage (NCBI taxonomy): Eukaryota > Metazoa > Arthropoda > Insecta > Lepidoptera > Geometridae > Eupithecia > Eupithecia abbreviata. The sequence goes on along the minus strand of OX030979.1, from coordinate 10,877 downwards.
CCATTCGTCAAGCGTATTCAGACGAATCTGACGCTTGACGAATGAGACCGGACAGTAATCATAATCAGCCCGTCTCTTTTTGTTTGCAGCGGCTTCCTTTGCTAGCTGATCGGCGCGTTCGTTCCCGTCAAGACCCGCGTGGGCTTTGATCCAGAATAAAGACACTTCTTTATTCTGGATCCTGCTCGATCTGAGGTTTTCACGAGCCTCCACGGCTAAAGGGTGAAGGGAACCATTGTTCGTCACCGATTGCAGCGCGGACCTTGAGTCACTGTAGATGCCAAAAGACAGTTCTTTTCGCTTGAGGATCTCCCGCGTCGCTTTGCATATTGCCAGAAGTTCCGCCTGATAGACCGTGCAGTAAGATGGCAGTTTAAGCTTGAGGGCTTGGATCTCAGAGTCACCAGCCCAAAGGGATAGTGCTGCCCCAACCTCACCCTCAATTTTGCTGCCGTCGGTGTAAATTTTTACTGCTAAGTCATGGTCAGGTTCTTGATCTATCAGGCCGAAATTCAGGCATATATGCTCCGCAGGGTGCTTCGTCTGATCGTACGGCACAAGTCTTTCCACCTCCCTATCCATAAGTTCTGGTCGAGTTACTCCCCTCTTTGCCTCATACAGGGCGGCTGCCTCTTGTATGCGGAGATCGAGTGGGAGTATCCCGGCCAGAGTAAGGGCGGAGTTCAGAGAAACGGTGCGGTACGCTCTCGTTAGCTTCTGGGCGAATCCTCGTTGGACCGCGTTGAGCTGCTTCTGAATGCTAATCTTCCTTGTTGCCGGTGCCCAGACGCTGGCTGCGTACATGATTACTGGCTCTACAGCCGCCGTGTATATTACCCTAATAACTTCAGGGTTCAGGCCCCAGCTGATCCTGGCGGCTCTAGACAACTGCTTGTAGATGTTCAACGCCTTTCTGCACACATTGGCAGCGTGGTTGTTGAACGTCAGCTTGTTGTCTATCGTAAGTCCCAGGATCTTGACCTCCGACGACAGGCCGATGTCGACCCCACCCATATTAAGGAATGGTGTATCATACTTCAGTTTTCTAGTTATGACCATCGCGTTGGTCTTGTGTGGCGCGAACTTTAACTTGTTTCTGATACCCCACTCCCTGACATAGGCGAGGGCGGCATTTGCCCGTCGCTGGACTTCTAGAGCCGTGTCCCCATCGAACACTAGAACCACGTCGTCCGCGAACGCCTGACAATATTCCTGCCTATCCTCTAGTCCTTTCAACAAAGGATCCAAAAGGAGATTCCACATAATGGGACCCCCTATGGACCCCTGGACGCAACCCTTACTCGTAGCCTTAACGTGCTCCTCCCCCGCGTACCTAACTCTGACCTTCCTATCAGATAGGTAGCTGTCCACTAGCCTTCTTATGTTGACTGGAGTCTCCTCTTCCGCCAGCCTGCACCTTATAGCGGGCCACCAAGCGCTATCGAAGGCTCCCTCTATGTCCAATGATATCATGACTACTATCTTCTTTTGTCTGAGTTTGTCATGTATACGGTGTATCATGTCATAGAGGGAGTCCTCGGTGCTCTTTTTAGGCATGAAGCCGTACTGCCGGATGCTCATCCTTGGTATAAGGTGCCACTTCATGCGCGCCACTATCATCTTTTCGAGGATCTTTCCGGGCACCGACAACAACCCTATAGGTCTGTAGGATTTTGGGTTGGTGTAGTCGTCCTTGCCCGGCTTTCTCAATACCACCACTGTGGCATCCTTCCAGATGGTCGGGAAGTGTGAAAGAGCCAGGCACATGTTGGCCAATGCCAGGAAAGCCTCTGGATCACTCCCTATAGCTTGGCTGCAGATATCGGCTGTGAGACCATCTGCTCCCGGAGCTTTTTTGGGGTTGAAGTCTTCCACCGCTGCTCTGAGCTCCTCCATTGTAAACGGTGGGTCATGAGACTCATCATGCACTGAGCCGTTTACTTGGTCAGCTTTTATTCTAGTCAGTCGGTGGTCGGCATTTTCCTCTTCCTGTCTGTCCTCCGGGTAAAAGATGTCTGCCAATGTTTTTGCGGACTCCTTTGGGTCTATTTGCCTCCCATCCCTCACAAGGGGTATGTCCTCCTGTCTTGTGGAGGTTCTACCGATCACCCTATATATCCCTTCCCATAATCCCTCCTTATCCTGCTTTCCACAAAAGTCCTTCCAGCTTTCCGTCTTCGCTTTTTCTACCTCCTCTAAAAAGTGGTTTCTTGCTTTCAGGTACTCGTCTACTACTCTGGATCTTCGGGTTTCTGCTGCACCTCGGATGCGGCGCTTCAGCGTGATGGAATGTCTCTTCAGCGCGGCGAGTTCTTCGGACCACCACGGAAAGGTAAGTTTCTCTTCTGTTCTCTTCTTTTTCAGTAATTGTTCGCATGTCTGGGTTATTATATCTATGTATTTGGCTATTGCGTGTTCTAATTGTGTTTTGTCAGTTATTTGTTCTATTGCTTCTTTGTTAATATTATTATCTATTTTAAATTGAGCCAATTTCTCATGAAATTGGCTCCAATTTGCCTTCTTTGTGTTATACAGCCTAGTTGTTCTGCTTATGCTTACCCCTTTTGCTTTTCTTAGCGCTACGTTGAAAGTAATTCCGTTGTGGTCCGAGTTCGTCAAGTCATCCATCACTCTCCACCCATTTATCAAGGCCAACATGTCCATAGAGCAGGCAGTTATATCGGGATGGCTGGTGTAGGATATCCCTCCTCTAATGGTATCGAATGTGGGGGTATCTCCTTCATTCAGCACCTGCAGGCCCAGTTCTTCGAGAGTGCCTGACACGTCCTCTCCTCTGTCATCCACTACAGTGCTACCCCACCAGGTGCTCTTCGCGTTCGCGTCTCCTCCGATGATGATTCTCCTGGGACCAACCTGCTCCGTGATCTTCTTGATTTGCTCCAGGTATGGCTCTATGGGTTGGGTTGGCTCGAAATAGAACGAAACGGCAGCGATCTGCCAGGCACCGGTTCGGATCCTTACCACGACGATGTTGTTTGTGGTGAGTTCTGGGCACTGCAAGACGTCAAGGTCGCGGTCAAACACGGCTATTGCCGCCTTGACAGTCCCTTCTCCTTGGTCGGTGCTCTGGTAGATTCTCACCCCTCTGTGTCCTCTCATTCTACCGATACCACCCACATACGGCTCCTGGAGTAATGCAAATGCCACCTTTCTCTTATCGGCTTCAATCATCAGCTCGTTGGTGGCCGTCTGCATCCGTTGGAGGTTGGCCTGGAGGACGCGGTAGGGTTTCTCTCCGGTTAGGGCAGCTACAGAGCGTACTCCAGTGGTGCCCTTAGCAGTACGCTACAGAGGCTCGTGCCATAGCATCCCACTTTCGCCTTACTGCACACTCATCACTGAAGGCGTTATGCTCCGTTGCATCCAGCTTCGCATGCCTGCAGTTGCAACAGGATGGTGCTATGCCACTCAGCCAATCTTGGTTAGGTTAGGTTAGGTTAGGTTAGGTTAGGTTATGTTAGGTTAGGTTAGGTTAGGTTAGTTTAGGTTAGGTTAGGTTAGGTTAGGTTAGGTTAGGTTAGGTTAGGTTAGGTTAGGTTAGGTTAGGTTAGGTTAGGTTAGGTTAGGTTAGGTTAGGTTAGGTTAGGTTAGGTTAGGTTAGGTTAGGTTAGGTTAGGTTAGGTTAGGTTAGGTTAGGTTAGGTTAGGTTAGGTTAGGTTAGGTTAGGTTAGGTTAGGTTAGGTTAGGTTAGGTTAGGTTAGGTTAGGTTAGGTTAGGTTAGGTTAGGTTAGGTTAGGTTAGGTTAGGTTAGGTTAGGTTAGGTTAGGTTAGGTTAGGTTAGGTTAGGTTAGGTTAGGTTAGGTTAGGTTAGGTTAGGTTAGGTTAGGTTAGGTTAGGTTAGGTTAGGTTAGGTTAGGTTAGGTTAGGTTAGGTTAGGTTAGGTTAGGTTAGGTTAGGTTAGGTTAGGTTAGGTTAGGTTAGGTTAGGTTAGGTTAGGTTAGGTTAGGTTAGGTTAGGTTAGGTTAGGTTAGGTTAGGTTAGGTTAGGTTAGGTTAGGTTAGGTTAGGTTAGGTTAGGTTAGGTTAGGTTAGGTTAGGTTAGGTTAGGTTAGGTTAGGTTAGGTTAGGTTAGGTTAGGTTAGGTTAGGTTAGGTTAGGTTAGGTTAGGTTAGGTTAGGTTAGGTTAGGTTAGGTTAGGTTAGGTTAGGTTAGGTTAGGTTAGGTTAGGTTAGGTTAGGTTAGGTTAGGTTAGGTTAGGTTAGGTTAGGTTAGGTTAGGTTAGGTTAGGTTAGGTTAGGTTAGGTTAGGTTAGGTTAGGTTAGGTTAGGTTAGGTTAGGTTAGGTTAGGTTAGGTTAGGTTAGGTTAGGTTAGGTTAGGTTAGGTTAGGTTAGGTTAGGTTAGGTTAGGTTAGGTTAGGTTAGGTTAGGTTAGGTTAGGTTAGGTTAGGTTAGGTTAGGTTAGGTTAGGTTAGGTTAGGTTAGGTTAGGTTAGGTTAGGTTAGGTTAGGTTAGGTTAGGTTAGGTTAGGTTAGGTTAGGTTAGGTTAGGTTAGGTTAGGTTAGGTTAGGTTAGGTTAGGTTAGGTTAGGTTAGGTTAGGTTAGGTTAGGTTAGGTTAGGTTAGGTTAGGTTAGGTTAGGTTAGGTTAGGTTAGGTTAGGTTAGGTTAGGTTAGGTTAGGTTAGGTTAGGTTAGGTTAGGTTAGGTTAGGTTAGGTTAGGTTAGGTTAGGTTAGGTTAGGTTAGGTTAGGTTAGGTTAGGTTAGGTTAGGTTAGGTTAGGTTAGGTTAGGTTAGGTTAGGTTAGGTTAGGTTAGGTTAGGTTAGGTTAGGTTAGGTTAGGTTAGGTTAGGTTAGGTTAGGTTAGGTTAGGTTAGGTTAGGTTAGGTTAGGTTAGGTTAGGTTAGGTTAGGTTAGGTTAGGTTAGGTTAGGTTAGGTTAGGTTAGGTTAGGTTAGGTTAGGTTAGGTTAGGTTAGGTTAGGTTAGGTTAGGTTAGGTTAGGTTAGGTTAGGTTAGGTTAGGTTAGGTTAGGTTAGGTTAGGTTAGGTTAGGTTAGGTTAGGTTAGGTTAGGTTAGGTTAGGTTAGGTTAGGTTAGGTTAGGTTAGGTTAGGTTAGGTTAGGTTAGGTTAGGTTAGGTTAGGTTAGGTTAGGTTAGGTTAGGTTAGGTTAGGTTAGGTTAGGTTAGGTTAGGTTAGGTTAGGTTAGGTTAGGTTAGGTTAGGTTAGGTTAGGTTAGGTTAGGTTAGGTTAGGTTAGGTTAGGTTAGGTTAGGTTAGGTTAGGTTAGGTTAGGTTAGGTTAGGTTAGGTTAGGTTAGGTTAGGTTAGGTTAGGTTAGGTTAGGTTAGGTTAGGTTAGGTTAGGTTAGGTTAGGTTAGGTTAGGTTAGGTTAGGTTAGGTTAGGTTAGGTTAGGTTAGGTTAGGTTAGGTTAGGTTAGGTTAGGTTAGGTTAGGTTAGGTTAGGTTAGGTTAGGTTAGGTTAGGTTAGGTTAGGTTAGGTTAGGTTAGGTTAGGTTAGGTTAGGTTAGGTTAGGTTAGGTTAGGTTAGGTTAGGTTAGGTTAGGTTAGGTTAGGTTAGGTTAGGTTAGGTTAGGTTAGGTTAGGTTAGGTTAGGTTAGGTTAGGTTAGGTTAGGTTAGGTTAGGTTAGGTTAGGTTAGGTTAGGTTAGGTTAGGTTAGGTTAGGTTAGGTTAGGTTAGGTTAGGTTAGGTTAGGTTAGGTTAGGTTAGGTTAGGTTAGGTTAGGTTAGGTTAGGTTAGGTTAGGTTAGGTTAGGTTAGGTTAGGTTAGGTTAGGTTAGGTTAGGTTAGGTTAGGTTAGGTTAGGTTAGGTTAGGTTAGGTTAGGTTAGGTTAGGTTAGGTTAGGTTAGGTTAGGTTAGGTTAGGTTAGGTTAGGTTAGGTTAGGTTAGGTTAGGTTAGGTTAGGTTAGGTTAGGTTAGGTTAGGTTAGGTTAGGTTAGGTTAGGTTAGGTTAGGTTAGGTTAGGTTAGGTTAGGTTAGGTTAGGTTAGGTTAGGTTAGGTTAGGTTAGGTTAGGTTAGGTTAGGTTAGGTTAGGTTAGGTTAGGTTAGGTTAGGTTAGGTTAGGTTAGGTTAGGTTAGGTTAGGTTAGGTTAGGTTAGGTTAGGTTAGGTTAGGTTAGGTTAGGTTAGGTTAGGTTAGGTTAGGTTAGGTTAGGTTAGGTTAGGTTAGGTTAGGTTAGGTTAGGTTAGGTTAGGTTAGGTTAGGTTAGGTTAGGTTAGGTTAGGTTAGGTTAGGTTAGGTTAGGTTAGGTTAGGTTAGGTTAGGTTAGGTTAGGTTAGGTTAGGTTAGGTTAGGTTAGGTTAGGTTAGGTTAGGTTAGGTTAGGTTAGGTTAGGTTAGGTTAGGTTAGGTTAGGTTAGGTTAGGTTAGGTTAGGTTAGGTTAGGTTAGGTTAGGTTAGGTTAGGTTAGGTTAGGTTAGGTTAGGTTAGGTTAGGTTAGGTTAGGTTAGGTTAGGTTAGGTTAGGTTAGGTTAGGTTAGGTTAGGTTAGGTTAGGTTAGGTTAGGTTAGGTTAGGTTAGGTTAGGTTAGGTTAGGTTAGGTTAGGTTAGGTTAGGTTAGGTTAGGTTAGGTTAGGTTAGGTTAGGTTAGGTTAGGTTAGGTTAGGTTAGGTTAGGTTAGGTTAGGTTAGGTTAGGTTAGGTTAGGTTAGGTTAGGTTAGGTTAGGTTAGGTTAGGTTAGGTTAGGTTAGGTTAGGTTAGGTTAGGTTAGGTTAGGTTAGGTTAGGTTAGGTTAGGTTAGGTTAGGTTAGGTTAGGTTAGGTTAGGTTAGGTTAGGTTAGGTTAGGTTAGGTTAGGTTAGGTTAGGTTAGGTTAGGTTAGGTTAGGTTAGGTTAGGTTAGGTTAGGTTAGGTTAGGTTAGGTTAGGTTAGGTTAGGTTAGGTTAGGTTAGGTTAGGTTAGGTTAGGTTAGGTTAGGTTAGGTTAGGTTAGGTTAGGTTAGGTTAGGTTAGGTTAGGTTAGGTTAGGTTAGGTTAGGTTAGGTTAGGTTAGGTTAGGTTAGGTTAGGTTAGGTTAGGTTAGGTTAGGTTAGGTTAGGTTAGGTTAGGTTAGGTTAGGTTAGGTTAGGTTAGGTTAGGTTAGGTTAGGTTAGGTTAGGTTAGGTTAGGTTAGGTTAGGTTAGGTTAGGTTAGGTTAGGTTAGGTTAGGTTAGGTTAGGTTAGGTTAGGTTAGGTTAGGTTAGGTTAGGTTAGGTTAGGTTAGGTTAGGTTAGGTTAGGTTAGGTTAGGTTAGGTTAGGTTAGGTTAGGTTAGGTTAGGTTAGGTTAGGTTAGGTTAGGTTAGGTTAGGTTAGGTTAGGTTAGGTTAGGTTAGGTTAGGTTAGGTTAGGTTAGGTTAGGTTAGGTTAGGTTAGGTTAGGTTAGGTTAGGTTAGGTTAGGTTAGGTTAGGTTAGGTTAGGTTAGGTTAGGTTAGGTTAGGTTAGGTTAGGTTAGGTTAGGTTAGGTTAGGTTAGGTTAGGTTAGGTTAGGTTAGGTTAGGTTAGGTTAGGTTAGGTTAGGTTAGGTTAGGTTAGGTTAGGTTAGGTTAGGTTAGGTTAGGTTAGGTTAGGTTAGGTTAGGTTAGGTTAGGTTAGGTTAGGTTAGGTTAGGTTAGGTTAGGTTAGGTTAGGTTAGGTTAGGTTAGGTTAGGTTAGGTTAGGTTAGGTTAGGTTAGGTTAGGTTAGGTTAGGTTAGGTTAGGTTAGGTTAGGTTAGGTTAGGTTAGGTTAGGTTAGGTTAGGTTAGGTTAGGTTAGGTTAGGTTAGGTTAGGTTAGGTTAGGTTAGGTTAGGTTAGGTTAGGTTAGGTTAGGTTAGGTTAGGTTAGGTTAGGTTAGGTTAGGTTAGGTTAGGTTAGGTTAGGTTAGGTTAGGTTAGGTTAGGTTAGGTTAGGTTAGGTTAGGTTAGGTTAGGTTAGGTTAGGTTAGGTTAGGTTAGGTTAGGTTAGGTTAGGTTAGGTTAGGTTAGGTTAGGTTAGGTTAGGTTAGGTTAGGTTAGGTTAGGTTAGGTTAGGTTAGGTTAGGTTAGGTTAGGTTAGGTTAGGTTAGGTTAGGTTAGGTTAGGTTAGGTTAGGTTAGGTTAGGTTAGGTTAGGTTAGGTTAGGTTAGGTTAGGTTAGGTTAGGTTAGGTTAGGTTAGGTTAGGTTAGGTTAGGTTAGGTTAGGTTAGGTTAGGTTAGGTTAGGTTAGGTTAGGTTAGGTTAGGTTAGGTTAGGTTAGGTTAGGTTAGGTTAGGTTAGGTTAGGTTAGGTTAGGTTAGGTTAGGTTAGGTTAGGTTAGGTTAGGTTAGGTTAGGTTAGGTTAGGTTAGGTTAGGTTAGGTTAGGTTAGGTTAGGTTAGGTTAGGTTAGGTTAGGTTAGGTTAGGTTAGGTTAGGTTAGGTTAGGTTAGGTTAGGTTAGGTTAGGTTAGGTTAGGTTAGGTTAGGTTAGGTTAGGTTAGGTTAGGTTAGGTTAGGTTAGGTTAGGTTAGGTTAGGTTAGGTTAGGTTAGGTTAGGTTAGGTTAGGTTAGGTTAGGTTAGGTTAGGTTAGGTTAGGTTAGGTTAGGTTAGGTTAGGTTAGGTTAGGTTAGGTTAGGTTAGGTTAGGTTAGGTTAGGTTAGGTTAGGTTAGGTTAGGTTAGGTTAGGTTAGGTTAGGTTAGGTTAGGTTAGGTTAGGTTAGGTTAGGTTAGGTTAGGTTAGGTTAGGTTAGGTTAGGTTAGGTTAGGTTAGGTTAGGTTAGGTTAGGTTAGGTTAGGTTAGGTTAGGTTAGGTTAGGTTAGGTTAGGTTAGGTTAGGTTAGGTTAGGTTAGGTTAGGTTAGGTTAGGTTAGGTTAGGTTAGGTTAGGTTAGGTTAGGTTAGGTTAGGTTAGGTTAGGTTAGGTTAGGTTAGGTTAGGTTAGGTTAGGTTAGGTTAGGTTAGGTTAGGTTAGGTTAGGTTAGGTTAGGTTAGGTTAGGTTAGGTTAGGTTAGGTTAGGTTAGGTTAGGTTAGGTTAGGTTAGGTTAGGTTAGGTTAGGTTAGGTTAGGTTAGGTTAGGTTAGGTTAGGTTAGGTTAGGTTAGGTTAGGTTAGGTTAGGTTAGGTTAGGTTAGGTTAGGTTAGGTTAGGTTAGGTTAGGTTAGGTTAGGTTAGGTTAGGTTAGGTTAGGTTAGGTTAGGTTAGGTTAGGTTAGGTTAGGTTAGGTTAGGTTAGGTTAGGTTAGGTTAGGTTAGGTTAGGTTAGGTTAGGTTAGGTTAGGTTAGGTTAGGTTAGGTTAGGTTAGGTTAGGTTAGGTTAGGTTAGGTTAGGTTAGGTTAGGTTAGGTTAGGTTAGGTTAGGTTAGGTTAGGTTAGGTTAGGTTAGGTTAGGTTAGGTTAGGTTAGGTTAGGTTAGGTTAGGTTAGGTTAGGTTAGGTTAGGTTAGGTTAGGTTAGGTTAGGTTAGGTTAGGTTAGGTTAGGTTAGGTTAGGTTAGGTTAGGTTAGGTTAGGTTAGGTTAGGTTAGGTTAGGTTAGGTTAGGTTAGGTTAGGTTAGGTTAGGTTAGGTTAGGTTAGGTTAGGTTAGGTTAGGTTAGGTTAGGTTAGGTTAGGTTAGGTTAGGTTAGGTTAGGTTAGGTTAGGTTAGGTTAGGTTAGGTTAGGTTAGGTTAGGTTAGGTTAGGTTAGGTTAGGTTAGGTTAGGTTAGGTTAGGTTAGGTTAGGTTAGGTTAGGTTAGGTTAGGTTAGGTTAGGTTAGGTTAGGTTAGGTTAGGTTAGGTTAGGTTAGGTTAGGTTAGGTTAGGTTAGGTTAGGTTAGGTTAGGTTAGGTTAGGTTAGGTTAGGTTAGGTTAGGTTAGGTTAGGTTAGGTTAGGTTAGGTTAGGTTAGGTTAGGTTAGGTTAGGTTAGGTTAGGTTAGGTTAGGTTAGGTTAGGTTAGGTTAGGTTAGGTTAGGTTAGGTTAGGTTAGGTTAGGTTAGGTTAGGTTAGGTTAGGTTAGGTTAGGTTAGGTTAGGTTAGGTTAGGTTAGGTTAGGTTAGGTTAGGTTAGGTTAGGTTAGGTTAGGTTAGGTTAGGTTAGGTTAGGTTAGGTTAGGTTAGGTTAGGTTAGGTTAGGTTAGGTTAGGTTAGGTTAGGTTAGGTTAGGTTAGGTTAGGTTAGGTTAGGTTAGGTTAGGTTAGGTTAGGTTAGGTTAGGTTAGGTTAGGTTAGGTTAGGTTAGGTTAGGTTAGGTTAGGTTAGGTTAGGTTAGGTTAGGTTAGGTTAGGTTAGGTTAGGTTAGGTTAGGTTAGGTTAGGTTAGGTTAGGTTAGGTTAGGTTAGGTTAGGTTAGGTTAGGTTAGGTTAGGTTAGGTTAGGTTAGGTTAGGTTAGGTTAGGTTAGGTTAGGTTAGGTTAGGTTAGGTTAGGTTAGGTTAGGTTAGGTTAGGTTAGGTTAGGTTAGGTTAGGTTAGGTTAGGTTAGGTTAGGTTAGGTTAGGTTAGGTTAGGTTAGGTTAGGTTAGGTTAGGTTAGGTTAGGTTAGGTTAGGTTAGGTTAGGTTAGGTTAGGTTAGGTTAGGTTAGGTTAGGTTAGGTTAGGTTAGGTTAGGTTAGGTTAGGTTAGGTTAGGTTAGGTTAGGTTAGGTTAGGTTAGGTTAGGTTAGGTTAGGTTAGGTTAGGTCTAGGTTAGGTTAGGTTAGGTTAGGTTAGGTTAGGTTAGGTTAGGTTAGGTTAGGTTAGGTTAGGTTAGGTTAGGTTAGGTTAGGTTAGGTTAGGTTAGGTTAGGTTAGGTTAGGTTAGGTTAGGTTAGGTTAGGTTAGGTTAGGTTAGGTTAGGTTAGGTTAGGTTAGGTTAGGTTAGGTTAGGTTAGGTTAGGTTAGGTTAGGTTAGGTTAGGTTAGGTTAGGTTAGGTTAGGTTAGGTTAGGTTAGGTTAGGTTAGGTTAGGTTAGGTTAGGTTAGGTTAGGTTAGGTTAGGTTAGGTTAGGTTAGGTTAGGTTAGGTTAGGTTAGGTTAGGTTAGGTTAGGTTA